>JAZGUH010000100.1:0-1334016 GCA_037893225.1 Hippasteria phrygiana
CCCTCCTTTACCTCATCACATCATTCGTCACACTATAATTAGCACCTTTTTTCCTCCACCCTGTGGTATGTTTGGTGTTGATACAGATTAATCCTAACTCCCAACATTTCCAGCACTGAGCCTTTGAGCAAAACTAATGTTGCAAAAATTGTGTCTGCTTTTTCACATTTTTAAAATTCAGCCCGTCTGTCTCATACAAAAAAAGTTTTAATAGTAAAAGAATATCTTTCCTCAGGGACTCGTCAAACAGAATGGCATCGACGAGCCAATGCCAGAGGATCCAGACCAGAGGGAGGAAGAAAACAAGGAGGATCAGCTGAACGGAGGGAGTGAGGAAGAAGAAGACACCAGCAGCCATCCACCGCCGACTCCGAGGGAACACAGAGCAATGCCATGGACACCAAAAGTCAGGTATGAAGGACGCTCCAAATAATTGTTATTGATTTATTTATTTCTTATTTATCCTGGGTGTTCCATTCAGTGTAAAAAACTCACTGATCTCTCATGGATCCCAGCTCACAAAAAACTACTAAAATACAAATCAAATATGTAAAATATTAAAAAATTCATTCAAAGAAACTAAAGACGAATTAACTCTTTCAGTGCCCATGCTTATTAGCATTTTGACCCTAAAGTGCCCAGCTTTTTGGGAGTTTTCAAAATTCTGTTAAAAAATAAATAAATAAGTTTCACCCACCAAACAAGCTGTATCTGGCTCTTTCACAAACTTCTTCAAGAGTAAAACGTGCAGGTTTACAGGGGGCCGCAATCATTTCAATACGTCACCACAAGCAGACAACCGTAGCTAAATATAGAATACATCAAAACAGCTCGGAGACCGATGCGCCCTCTCGCAAGAACCCAAATTTAAAAAAAGAAAAAAAAAGTACATGTACGAAATGGGTAGAATACGATAGAGCAATAGCGCCCTCTTGCGATAATCTGAATAGTGTAGGTCGTACATGTACGATTGATGGCACTTTTGGAGTACAAAGCATGGATCGTACATATACGATAATGGCACTTTCGGAGTGCATCGAGTAGATCGTACATGTACGACCTTGGCACTGAAAGAGTTAAGAAAAAAAAGAAAAATTGTGTTTGGGGAGCATTTCATATTGTCCAGATGTGGTATTGATGGATAGTACCGCTGTTTTTCTTTGTGGCGCTGCATTCTGTACTTCAAACCAAGCTGAGGAATGGGAAGCCAGGTGGCCTGAATAATTGAATAATCATGAGGTCAAAACTGGAGCTCATTGAAGCCCACTGTGTCAAAGATTTCTAGTTTGCAGTGGACAGACCATTGTCAAAGAACCCTATTAAGCCCCTTTTCATGTGAGCGCTGGAAACACGCATAATTCAGGGTTCCCCCGGGTCATGGAAAATCCTGGAAAAAAAGGTTGTCCTGAAAAGTCATGGAAAAGTCATGGACAATTTTTGAAAATAGAAAAGTCATGGAAAAGTCATGGAAATCAAGATCATGCAAGGGTTATTTTTGATGGACCCGCTTTTGAGGAGGCCATTATTATTTCAAACTTATTTTCAAAAGCTAACAAATGGTTAGCCCAACATCAGCGGTTCATCAGTATCAATAATACCAAGCAACTTTTCTCTTCAAAATGGCATTAAATGTCATGGAAATTGTCATATTTTAGTCCTGGTAAGTCCTGGAAAAGTCAAGGAATTTGGTTTTCAGATTTCTGTGGGAACCCTGATAATGTCGAGTTTGGGAGACCGCCAACATAGGGCAAGATCACCTAGTCAGTTTCCCTTGTGGTTTGTCTGTCAAATTGTTAACATTTGATTTTTATTTTCCAGACAAAAGGATCTCGACAATTTCTTGGACCACACAAGAAGAAAGTTTGTTGGATTTCAAGTGCAGAGGTAACTTCCCACATTCAGTTGTCAGTTTTCCTGTTTTTAGTTTCCATACCGACGCATGCAGAATGACATATTGAATATTTTTGGTCCGAAGCACATTTTAATACCCCACTGCAAGCTAAGTGATTCGGCAAGCTCAGTGGTTCAGTAAGATGTCTGCTCTACTTAAAAAGAAGTTAGCGGGGTTCAAATTCCATTTGCTTTCCAGGCCTGAAAATATGGTGTATATGTGACCGGCTCTACAAAAATTGGGTATTATGTCGCAATTTAAAAAAAATGAGTTTATACAGTTGAATTTGTCACATCCTAAGCTTTGATTTGGTGTAGGTGTGACCTCTGTAGCATTTTATGTTCCTGAGATATCTGGACATTTACATATTCATATTTTCCAATTAAACGGAAGTGTGTTTAGATATATAGCCCTTTAAACATAGCAAGGGTAAAGAAATGAGATAGACGTAATTTCTATCAACTATGTTTTTTCATCGTTATTCATAAATATTAACATTTCTACAAATAAATTATAAAGACATGGATATAATAGAAGCCAACAAACCCAAATCAAAAAAATCAATAATACAAAGATTTGTTTTCACCCTAGAACAACCTTGTGTGTGTTTTTGCATAGCACAACGTAATACCCTTTTTTTTTGAGCGGGTCACATGTAATGCTTATTAAATAATCACCGGAATGGTCAAAGACCAGAGTTGTAGTCGAGTCCCTGCAAGTCCTTTCACAAGTCCTTTTGCAAACCCAGTCAGAAGCCTTTCATAAAGCCGGTCACAAGTAACTGGATGAACAATGACAAAGGAATGCCTTTGTCAAAGCTAATTTGAATAGCTTGTGATTGGGATTAGGCTAGGACTGGAAGGCTTGTGATGGACTTGTAGGGACTTGTGATAGACTTGTGATGGACTCGTGATAGACTTGTGATGGACTTGTGATGGACTTGCAGGGACTTGCAGGGACTTGCAGGGACTTGTGATGGACTCGAATACATCCCTGTCAAAGACATGCCATTTTTTCAGACACTCTTGAATTTTTCATCGGCAAGTATGTCATCCAATCACAAGTAAAGTCACCAAAGCAAGTGTGGAGTTTGATACAAAAAAAAATGTCCCAAAAAGTCGAATTGTAGGATCTGGTCAAGATGCGTACTCATTTTGTTGATATAAAAGCACTAAGACAAAGAAATCACTCCTTACTTTTCCTCTTCTAAAAGTGACCGAGACACGTTGGCAGGACTACCGCAGCCCATCCACGAAGGTGTCCATGTCTTAAAGAAGGTAATAAAAAAAATCTTGTCTCCGGCTGTTATTGATCGGGGACCGGTATGCCAAGAACGGGCTGTGCAGCCAAGCGTAAATGCAAACAAAAGTCACCACATTGTTCTATTCATTGCACTTGGAGCCCCCTTCATGTGAATGAAAGCTTTGTTTGACAAAAACCTCCATCTATTCATTACACTCCCGTTCATGAACAATATAGTTGAAACATGGATTGAGTATGCAAAGGAATGTGCATAGATGACAACCGGCAGGTGGTCTTTTTCAAAAATCAGGTTTAATAAATCGGGGGGCCAGTTTCAGGGAGCTGTGATCTGCGAATCTTCCTACTCGGCAAAAATATCTAAGATCCAATCACAAGCAATAACATTTTATGAAATAAGTACCTGGCTAGTACCTTTTTGTTGCTAATGAAGTCAGAGGTTGGCACAATAGTTTCCAGAATCCTCACAAATTGAAAATGAAGGTCGGTGGTCTTTCATATTGGGTTGATCTAATCTGGTTTGGTTTCTCTTTCAGCATGTCTATGTATCCCTGGCCGAGGTCCAGATCAAGCAAGAGGAACAGATTAACAAGAACCCAATCTCTAAGGTGCGATCTCCTGTGCTGGACCCTGCATTAGGGAGCATTTCGTATTGTCCAGATGCAGTATTGATTGCGGTACCACTGTTTTTCTTTGTAGTGCTGCATTCCTTACCTCAAACCTTACTGATGAATGGGAAGTCAGGCGGCTCGAATAACTGAATAATCACGAGGTCCAAATTGAAGCTTGGAGCTCATTAAAGCTCAGTCGGCTTGGCAGAGATTTCTAGTTTGCAGCGGTCAGATCATGCACAAGTGGAGGTCTTGCTGCAATGAATGTTTATTAAGAGCTCTATCTTGTAACACTTTAATTCCCCATTGTCCACCCAGATGGATTAGCCAGAGAGCCAGGGAATTAGTGATGGCACAAGTGGATTCTTTGTCAAGCACTCCTGGCGAGAGGACCACACACTCCTCATGAATATTGCAGAGATGAAACTGCCCGCGTGCACTGACCTGTATAGAATGAGCTCATTATATCAGCCAGCAGGGCATTAATGCTGGTACCGCACAAAAAACAGCAGTACTGCTGTTGATACTGCTTTGAGACAATATGAAATGATCCCTTACGGGCACCCTTTCAAAGTTCCCATGCATTTTGAACTGCAGGTGGCTTCGACACTTGTCCATACTAAAATGCTATTATGACACTCTTGCCATAATGAAACTCTAGTGAGTGGTTCATTTTAGTCACTGCAGCTGACAGCCTAATTTGTTTTTGCATGCCATAGCCCTCTAGGGGTGAAATTATGAAACTTTTTTGTTAAAGGCACGTATTGCCCTAAATGACCCCAAAACCTATTTCAGGGCGGAGTGTAAAAATTCTACCATAATGTGTAATATTTACGAAGACATGAGGAAAAAACCAAAGCATTTATACCAGACATTCAGACTGGCGCCACACATAGTGCAGCCTGTACACAACCAAAGTGCCAAGGGCACCACTCTGAATTCCAACGGACTATTCAGCCCGATCCCATCCAACCTAATCCGATAATATGGATGATTTGATTCAACAGGGAGAGGAGAGCATCCCATCCACACCAGCAGAGTACTTGTACCAGGCCATGTTACCCAACCTACCACAGTACATGGTATGTCCAACAAACTTACATAACACCACAGATTTGTTGAAGATTCAGAAAGTCGCCCACCCCCCCACCCCCCCCCCCCCCCCCCCCCAAAAGAAATATTAAAATATAAAAATTGCCTAATTTAATATTTTTTATTGAGAAGACAAATCCATTTAATATAAGTGAAAATAGATTAAACTGCAAAAAAAGGAAAGTCCTTTCTTATTTTTGTCTTTGCTTAAGTTCGAAACGTTAGGCCAGTTGAATTTGTTGATCCGGAAAGAGTTCTATATCCGGACATCACTTTCCCTTAATATGACTTAAAAGTGTAAAATATGATGAAGAAACATGAATTTAGGAAGGTAAAATTTCAACGTATTCTTTGAAAATACTTTGACTTTTTCTGTCATGGCCCATAGACTTTGTGCACGAGGTCTAAGTGATGTCCGGATATGGAACTCTTTCCGTTGATCCATTTGATAATTAGATGTTACATTTTTTTGAGGGACCTTATTTAAGTAAAAGTTGAGCGATGATGTTTTCAGTATTGAGCTGGTTTGAAAGAACAGAATACAAAACAATCCATTTAATGTTCTATACCGTTTTTAAATACTTATGATTAGACGGATAATTTGGTTTGCTTTTTACAGCAATCCAAACATTTTTCAGTTTTGACCCCTGTATTATGGATTTACCCCCCTCCTGGAGTTAGCCCACACTTTTGGGAGGGACACCCCGGCTAAAACTTTCATTTAACCTTTATAGAAGACAAATCTACTGAGAAACGAACCTTCGCTCTCCACGGTCACGGAATTACTAGAGATGACCCAACTATAGAGTCTCTGTAGTAAAATAGTGCGATATAGACCGTGCAATATGGGATAATATCAAACTGTCAGTTGCCATGGATCGACCAATCAGGATCGAGGATTCAAATTTGTTTGAAGATAAATAAATTTGATAGCACCATTAGAAAGATCTGAAAATGCTCTTTCCGTTGGTATGAGGATGAAGTATGGACAGCCAAAAACACAAACACTAGAGTTGATTGAAACATGGTGAGCATATCTGTTGTTTGGTTACATTTGTGTGTGGTTTCCTTGTTGAGTAAACTCGACATTTATAAGGAAAGAGTTAAAAGATCAGTGGAATGATCCCAGTTTTCCTTTTGAACCAGATTTCCTTGTTGAAGATTCTCCTGGCCGCAGCACCGACGTCCAAGGCCAAGACGGACTCCATCAATATCCTGGCTGACGTGCTTCCAGAGGAGATGCCGTGAGTGCCTTGAAAATATTCACTGAATCCTCACAACGAACGCCGAAACATGCCCAGGCTTTCTAATCCTACTTTTCCTACTTTTTTGTCCCACAACTCCGAAAAATGAAACCTCATTGAAATTTTTTCATAACAGCGATACACACTGTCATATGAAGGGCTTGGGTGCAGGAGTACTGCAGCTTAGTTGTGGACAGAGAACAAATGTTAGTATAGAACATGCCAAATGAGGCTTGTGATGCTGTGGACATGGGTTTAATAGTAACAATGAAAACTACTCCTGAAAGCCAGCAAAAGTCCTACTTTTATCCAGATTTTGTCTTGAAAAGTCCTATTTTTGGGGGAAAATTTTAAATTTTGATCTAAATATTCTCTTACTTGTTCACGTGGGTCTGCTTGAGAGCCTGTACACTTTAACTGCCTACATACTACAGAAATACTAACAGACTTGGTGCACAGCATTTGAAGAATTTGTAAGAATTTTGTTTATACCCTCTTCTGTGTCTTTGTATAGTATCACCGTCTTGCAGTCCATGAAGCTTGGGGTGGACGTGAATCGTCACAAGGAGATCATTGTCAAGTCCATATCTGCCCTGCTACTCTTACTGCTAAAACACTTCAAACTCAACCATGTTTACCAGGTATTGTGCAAACTATAGTTTATTCACAATATTAACTGATAACTGTATCTATCCTATTGGTCTCGTTCTTAAAAGATTTGTTTGTTCATTGTAAACTAACGCGCGCGTATGAGTGCACAAAGTGGTCGCACAACACGCACATAATTGGAATGGGCGTTCGCGTAACATCGCGTGACATTACGTCAGCAATTTTATCCCGAATAACCTTTGACCTGGACTACTTCACCGAGATACCGAACTGGCTTATTACACTGTAAAAAGTTTGAATTTTTCAAAGTGATGAACAAAGAAAAGTGGCAGGAGCGTGGTTTGAACCTGCGACCTCTGGAATACGGTACTTGTGCTCTACCAACTGAGCTATCTTGCCCTGTGTTGGCGGTCTCCCAAATTGTCATAATATAAAAAAATAGCACAATGCACATGGTCCCCAAGGATGTTGTATTGAAACTTGTGCTGAACACCACTACACTACCCTGGCCAACCTATCTTAGGGAGCACTGCCTAACCCATGGTCGGGCCAGGCCATTGAAAAGCCTGGCACGCCCGGGCCTTCTGCCTATCAGTCTTGCTATTGTGAGCCACAAATCACCTAACAATAGAGCATCTAATCGAGAACGCCCGGCCTCTGCCAGGCTAGGCCGGGCTGTGGCCCCTCTCACACTATTAATCTGTAGTGATTGCTTTTGTTGTCATTCCATTCACGGGCCGGAGATCAAGTCTGGGTGAACAATGGAAGCTGGCTGGACTCCAGCATTAGTGGGCAGTTTATTGTGTACAACCAGGGGATTATAGAAGCCCGAAGGCCCTGGCATTCTTAGGGCTTGGCCCGGTTTTTCAACGGCTTGGCCCGGTTTTTCAACGGCTTGGCCCGAACATGGGTTAGGCAGTGCTCCCTCATACAGCTGTACAGCTAGCTTCAATCATTGCACCGTGTGTTGTTTTCCCTCCCAGTTTGAGTTCATGAGTCAGCATCTTGTGTTTGCCAACTGCATCCCACTGGTCCTCAAGTTTTTCAACCAGAACATCATGGCGTACATCAGCACCAAAAACGGGTAAGGACAAATGCGTACTTATCCTGCCCTTATCCATCACCCGAAGCTCTGTTCTCCTGGCCTGATTGATCCATTAAACTCATGAATATGGACGATGTCCACAGCTGCCGTTTCAAAAAGACAACCTGGCCGGTTGATGTTTATAGGCGCATTTCTGTGCGTACTTAATCCATTCATGTTTCAACTGTATTCTTGAATGGGAGTGTAATGAATAGATGGAGCTTTTTCAAACAAAGCTTTCATTCACACGAAAGGGGGGGGGGCTCCAAGTGTGGTGGATGGGACCACTCTATTCAGTGTGGTGCCTATTGTTTGCATTTATGCTTGGCTGCACAGCCCGTTCTTGGCATACCAGCCCCCCCATCAATAACAGCTGGAGGCAAGGGGTTAAGCACTGCACCTTGATGTATTGAGCTATCACAGCCCTATGTTCCGACTGATGGACCTGTGCCGCGTATGGCTGTGATTGGTCAATTTGTTGAGGGGCGTGGCTTAATGGGTAGATTTATTCCCCCCCCCCCATAAAAAAATGTAAAAGAGAGTTAAGTCAAACCATACACTGTATTTCCATACCCTAATCCTGATCCACCAGACCTCCATTTCAAAAGTGCATTTTCTCAGAATATGTTGGGCAGTACACAAGTTATGACAACTGTTAAATGTACTCTTCACACAAACCCTAACCCTCAGGCTGTTAGCTTCAGTTCTTCAACCAGAACATCATGCCAGATATATAAAAGTGCGGAGGCAATTAATGCATGATTGGAGTGTGTATCTTGCTGTCCCACCGTTTAGTTCCTTGTGAAATTAGTTTTGCCCACCGGGTATTTTTTGTCACTTCTGTTCATTCATTTTGGAAACTTTTTTTTAATCATGACACTCCTCAGCCCAATGTTAAGGATTGTGGTGAAACCCTTTTCATCATATGTGGCCTGATCTAGAGAAATGAGTCACTTGTTGACAAATGCCTTTTTGAGATATGTGACAAAATGACCTGAAGGGCCAGTTTTTTTTTTTTTTTTAATGGGATTATGGTCAGATTTAATTGACAACCTGCATTTTTCTTATTCCAGGATTTCGTCCTTAATTCCTGCTTTAACATGCATTTTAGAAGCATTTAAAACACAGGCATGCAACTTTTTCTCAGATCAGCTGATTTCCTCGTTTTTCACTTCACACTTTATGCCATTGAAAATTGAAAAACACTACAAAATCTTGTAAAGATTGTAATTTCCTCTTTTTTTTAAATTCCAAGTTGCATGCCTGAAAACACTAATGCACTTGTTTTCTATTGACCAAATTCCTAAGTATTATATTTACATTTTAGTGCAATTGACCTTTGACATCTGACCTGTGTAAAGGCTTTTTCCCAGTTCATTGGTCAGTAAACATGTTTAGTCTTGCTGTACATATAGGCAAAACTTGATTTTAAATAATGGATTCACCAAACATACTGTTTAGAAAAACTACAAGAAATCATTTCTCAATTTTTTTTTCCAATGTACATTAATAAAGGTAAAGTTCCTAAGCATTTTGCTCAAAATTTAAGTTCTTGTCCACATCATCAATTATGTCCTAACTTGGCAACAGAAAGTCATGTGGACATGGGATTTTCGGTATTTGAATCTTAGTGTTACCTCTACAAACTGATACAAAAATCCCTCACCAAAAAAAACAGGATGCCATGCGACTCGTTTCTCTTGATCAGTGTTGATCAGGTGACATATGATTTGTTGATTTTTTAAATTCCTTCTATCTGCCACTGTTGGAGTACAGTTGTCTTGCATTCTTACAGTCTGGCCCCCCCTTTTTGTTTAAATTTACCATTCGCATTTTGTAAACGGGTGTCTTTTTTTCTTCTTCGTGTCTTTGCAGTATCAATATGATTGACTTCCCGTTGTGTGTGATTGGTGACCAACCAGAACTAACTGCAGAGAGCTTGGTAAGCCTGTAAAAAAAATTGCTGTTTGACAGCATCCTTGAAAACATAAGGGATCAGTTCATATTATCTGAAAGTGGTATCAATGGCGGTACCAGCATGAATGCCCAACTGGCTGAGATGGTGAGCTTGTTCTATTCGGGCTCATGATTTATTCGGTTTTGACCTCATGATTATTCAGTTATTCAAGCAGCCTGGCTTCCCATTCATCAGTAAGTCTTGAGGTACAGAATGCAGTGCCACAATGAAAAACAGCGGTACCGCAATCAATACCACAGCTGGACAATGTGAAATGCTCCCTAACAAACTAGCAATTCAGGTTAACTAGACCATGCACACTGTAATTGATTGATTGGTTATTTTGTGCATTGTAGGAGGCCGGTGATACCACCCCGTACTGCTGGCGCAATCTCTTCTCCTGCATCAACCTGCTCAGGATACTCAACAAACTTACCAAGTGGAAGCACTCCAGAACCATGGTGAGAGACAAGGTCACACTTTTGTTACTCCTGATCAACAGGCTTGTAGTTTTGTCCTGGCTCTAGATCAATTTAAGGCAGGCAACCTAAGTGAGCGTTCTGGCTTATAATCAATAAGACTTACTACCCTTGTGGTCGAAAGCTTACATGCATTTGGACATTTTTCCTTCAAGTGTTGCTGGAGATTTTCTGTGTGTTTTGTTTTTTTCAATGTTTCTGTAAATTCACAGTTGTCAATAAAATCAGGTTTCAAACGGGCACGTAGTCGCGGTTTTGTTTGCCCATTGCCCAATATAGTTTTCGTCCTGTTTCACTATTTTCGCCATCCTGATTTTGCTCCTATCGGCGTTCTGATTTTTGCTTTTTAAAATCTCTACCCCGTTGCAATCTGCCAATCACTCCAGGTTAAAAAATAGGTTGGGTCTATAGAGTACCGAAGTGATGACGTCAATCAATGCAATGTTTGGAACCAGAATACATTCTAAACTGCATGTGTTTGGAACCATTGCCGCGGCAACTGACGTCAGACTTCGGTACTCTATAGGTTTGAAAATTGGGATAATTTCTCTGGAATCTGTTGAAGAATGATCCTCTATTTAGATCTGGGCCTAGGAAAAACCATAAGGGTGGTAGGGTTGGCAATTCAAAATGTCACCAATCCTACTACCTTTGATCATAGTCCCGTACCTAGAGGGGCTTTTAGCCTTGTATTGGCTGATTTCAATAAAACAAAATTAATAAATAAATAAAATAAAATACAGTGCAACAATGAAAGTGTGAAAGGACACAGAGCTGAACACATGGTTAAAGAATTGAGATTTAACCCAAGGTGGACTGGGGTTCGCCTCAGGTTGAGAGGCTCAGGTGTGAATTAAGGCCTTATGAGTTAAGCTATAATCGACACTTATTTTCTCTTCTCCCTCTCCCCCACCCTTTAGATGCTAGTGGTCTTTAAGTCGGCTCCCATCCTGAAGCGAGCCCTGAAGGTCAAGCAGGCAATGATGCAGGTCTACGTTCTCAAGCTCCTTAAAGTACAGACCAAGTACCTCGGCAGGCAGTGGCGCAAGAGTAACATGAAGACCATGTCGGCCATCTACCAGAAGGTGCGGCATCGGCTGAACGACGACTGGGCTTATGGAAACGGTAAAGAGTATGATAGAGCAGAATGGAGCTGCTCGCTTTACAATTATGCTTGGTGTAAAATAGAATTGCTTAGCGAAAAACAGGCTACCAGCCAAAATTGTATGTGATTGTTGATTCCTTATGATTGGTTCCCAGCCAAATTTTGCTTAGAAGGAAAATTTGATAAACGGTATTTTGTGCTATCAGCTGCAGAAAATTGGGCCCTGGTACATTGACAGAAATTTTGGAGATGTTGATGTGGGAATCTTGACCTCATTTGTGACCCAACCCAAATAGCCAGAGCTATTTTTGAGTTACAGGCCCTTAAACATGACTTATACAGTGGAGATCACTGGGAACTTTCAAGGTTTTCACCCACACAATGTCCATATTCATCAGGATGTCAAACCGAGTGATATATCAGAATGAAGAGCCAAGTACAGCACATTGCAATTGAAAGTTAACCTCAAAATAGGAATTTCTCTCAAAATGTGAAAATGTTTTCCCAAAGTGGGAAAACATTTCCACACCTTTTCACAAAAGTGGGAAAACGTTTTCACACCTTTTCGCAAAAAAAAAAATGGGAAAGCATTTTCACACCTTTTGCACACAAGTGGGAAAATAATTTCCCACTTGAATTCACAGTTGGGAAATGTTGTGTGAGAAATGTGAAATGTGAATGGGAATTCTTTTCACAAACTTTCCCATTCCCATTCACAGTGTTAACTTTCAATTGCAATGTACTGCATGCTCTATCCAATGCAAGTAAAAAAAAATGACTTAAATTATTGTTTAACACATAGTGCTACTTTGTAGTTATGGTTATCAAATGTACGTACATTTTTTATATTGTTCTGATACCTGTATTCAGACATGGATGCCCGCCCCTGGGACTTCCAAGCTGAGGAGTGTGCCCTCCGCGCCTGCGTGGACCGCTTCAACACCCGCCGCTATGACCAGTCCACGGTTAAGGACCCTGAGTACCTGCCTGTGGACAATAACCCCCAGAGTGTGCTCAGCCAGAAGATGGAGCTGAGCGAAGAGTTCCAGCGCTTCTATGAGGTCTGGCTAGACCGGGAGGTCTTCACCACCCAGATCAACTGGGACCTGCTGCTCAAGGATAAAATCTGTACGTAGAGGGTGTCAAGGAATTGTACCAAGGGGTCCAGTACGAGATGTGTGTGTGGGGGGGGGGGGGGGGTGGTCCACGATAAGAAGTGTTCTTCGGGGAGGAGGTTCCAAGACAAGATGTGCACTTGGGGGGGGGGGGGGTGGTCATTGACAAGATGTGTACCTGGGGGGGGGGGGGGGGTTCCAGGACAGGATGTTGCACCTAGGGGTCCCAAAACACGATGTGCACCTAAGGGGGTCCAGGATAAATCTGCTCCTAGTGGGGTCCAGGACAAAATCCCCATATAGGAATCTAGGGTCCAGGAAAGAATCTGCTCCTTTGGGTCCAGGACAGGGTGTGTACCTAGAGGAGGATATAGGATAAAATTTGCATCTCAAGGGTCCAGGGTAGGATATACACCTTGCAAGGTGTGTTGGGGGGGGGGGGGGGGGAGGACCAGATGTGCAACTACGCACCCTGGACAAAATCTGCAATGTAGATCTAGGACAAGATCAGCTTCTGTAGGGGGGGGGGGGGGAGTTCCCAATACAAGATCAGTTCCAAGGGGTCCAGGGTAAGATCTACACAGGGGTCTGGGAAAAATGTAATTTGTACATTGGAGGTCTAGGACCTATGTGGTCGCTAGAAAATCTGCAGCTCTGGTGATGACATACCCATATACAGGGTGGTAAAAAAATAATGGAATGGCATACTTCCACTACCTTTAGAGTCAAACCACCTGTACCGATGGATGGAGAATCTTTCTAGAAGAAAAATGATACTAAGACCTCCCGATTCGGTCCAGTAGTTTTTGCTCCAGAGTCTATTTTGTGAAGCGAAGTCGGGTCACTTGGCCGTTTGTTCCATGCACGGAGAAAAGAGCATGATGATAGCATACTTGTGTTTTACCTCGGGACCAAATGACCCCCGACTTTGTTTCACAAAATAGGCTCTAGAACGAAAAGTACCGGACCGAATCGGGAGATATTGGTATCATTTTTCTTTTAACAAAATTACCCATGCATTGGTTTAGGTTGTTTGAGTCTCAGGGTAGTGGAAGTATGCCGTTCGTTTTTTTTTTTTTGACCACCCTGTATATGATTCACTTTTGTACATTAATCATCATGTAATTTATGACACGTATGTAGTATGCTTTAGAGCTTGGCAATGTCTGTGCAATATTTATTGTAGAGGTTAAAATTTGGTTGACAGCTACCATGTGGTTTTGTATATGCACATTGTAAATTGGATAATGTAATCACTGTATGTGCTCAACGTTTTGGAAAATGAGTTAGGGAGGAGTGGGTAATCTGTGGTCGGGCCAGGCCTTTGAAAAGCCCAGCCATGCCAGGACCTTCAGGCTTTTACTCTTGCTATTGTGCGCCACAAATCACCTAACAATAGAGCAGCAACTAATCAATAAAGCCGGGTCTCTGCCAGGCCTGGCCTCTGCCAGGCCGGGCCTGGTTGTAGCCCCTCCCACACTAATCTGTACCCATTCATGGCGGGATCAAAAGATGCCTCAGCTGTCAGTCATGTCTGGGTGAACAATAGGAGCCGGCTGGACTCCAGAATTAATGGACAGTCTATTGTGTACAATCAGGGAATTATAGAAGCCCGGAGGCCCGGGCTTTCCATGGGCTTGGCCAGGCTTTTCAACGGCCTGGCCCGATGTTTCCAAACATGTTAGACCTTCCACAACACTGAATGGTTTGGTAACTCTCAGAAATTGGCAACTTATCAAGTGATGCAGTTGGCCTTTAACCCTTACTACCCCAAGCCTTGCAAACTCCAACAGCAGGTTTTGTCAAGTTTTGATGGGTTCAGTATTGCAGGGCCTTGGCACCTTTACTTTACATGGAGCTATGATGCCCCAATTTGTCCAAGTCCAAAGAATGTGCCATAGGTATACTGCACAGTGTTGGATTTTGACAGGTTGAGGAAGCTTCCTAGTAAAAATGCCCAGGGGGTTAGGGTTAAAGCAGATTTTAAATATCAGGCTCTCCAATATCATGTATTTGTGGCGACAGTTTTAATGTTTGCCATTGATGTGCTCCGGTGAATATCCATGGTCATGGACAAACATGCCTGTTTTGGACACAGCCGTCACCTGATATCAACCTTATAGGTTTTATGTTATAAAATGACCATGTGAAAGTTAATCCCATTGTCTGTTATACTTTAAATAAAAGGATTAGCAATTTTGTAATGGGGATCTGATGTGACCTTATAATTAGGCCCAAAATCCAGTAAGACCCAGCATGCATACAAGGCCAGTATCAAACTGGTTTAAACCTGGACTCGTATTATACCCCTTTGGGGCCGGTACAAGTATACAGGAATTTGCCGACGCCATTTTTACAGTGGTGCCGTGCCCGCGTGCAGGCTGCCTGCGGTCTTTAATTTGATTCGCGTGCGCATTTTGGCAAGTTGTAAACACCCTGTTGGTCGAAGCTGCGAGCGCCTCGCCACCGCAGTAAATGCTTCTAATTTTGGTTGTCGGATTAGTCTATACCCAGTACGATAAGGGACCAAGGGGTACCCTCCTCTTGTCCCTATACCCTATACACACACCAGAATATTGTTACCTAACACATCCCCCTAGATATCTGAAAGGAATTCCTGAGCTGAGATTCCAGGAACACAATGACCAACACAAAGGGGGGGGGGGGGGGGGGTCCAGGACATATCTTGCTTCAAATGGGTACAAGTCCACTTCGAGCAGAAGCCGTGGTGATATCCAACCCGCTGTGGGAGGATTATTATGAACAAGGTTGGCAACCGGGCCCCAGTATACATACCGGGTCTTATTAGGTTTTTGGCCTTACTTTAATGCCTCGTAGTACTATTACACATAGCCTGACTGCGTGTTAGTATACAAATAATGTTTATGAGTGCGATGGTAAGAATAATTTCATGAGGTGACAGATTTAATGTTCCATTCCACGAGGCGAAGCCGAGTGGAATGGAACATTCAATCTGTCACCTCATGAAATTATTCTTACCATTGCACGAATGTGAAACATTCATTATTTGTTTTATACAACGCCTGAATAAATCCGACAGATTGCAGGCATGGATTTCTTTGTGTAACGTTACAACGTGCCGTTTACCTTCTCAGTCCCGCATAAAACCGCGAGTTTCGAATCAGTTAAAGCTTCAATTGTTGTTCCTGCGTGTCTTGCAAATTCATCTAATCGTTTCACTGCATATTTGATTTTGTCTTTTTGTATTTGGAGCGTCAGCATCGCCTACGAGTTCCAATTTTTCGTCATCTGTTAGGAGAACAAACCGCGGCAGTTCGGGAAACATGTTGTGTGATGTGAATGACAGCCCTGTTGTAGCGCCACCAATGTGACCGTGAAATTAGGGAAGTTCTTTTGGTTCTATCAATGCGCACGCACCGTTTGATAGAACCATGTGATAGAACGTTTTGGGCGGTGCGGGTTCGCGTCGTGTGATGGGTCGAAAAATTCAATGCACGTGATCGACGATCCACCAATCGGATGGCTGGGATTTATTCAGGTGTTGTATAATTTAGTATGTGCTGCACTAAAGGGGCAGTCCAGTTGGTACAGTCATCTTTTTTGTTTGTGATAGACCCACCCATTCAGCACAACTCTTTGACGTACTGATCAATCACAGGTGCGACTTTGGCACTCATGGCTGTGATATGTCAAGGGGCAATGCTTAAAGGATCTTTCTATTTAAGTGTAATGACAGAATCAAGTGTTAGATAATTTGAAATTGGTGCAGAAAGTTTCCAAGCCTGTATAAACAAAAGTCATCAGTATAAAAAAGATGTCATGACAGTCAGTTTCACTGCTACTCATGCTTGTTCATTAAAGGTCTGTTACATTCAGCATGGTTGATGTAATCAGAAAAACCCAGAAATGGGGTTTAGGAGAGGTTATTAAAAAAAAAAAAATTAAATCAAAATATGTTGTTTCAGAATTATGTGTAGTCACGCAATGGAGCTACCAGTATTTAGGAGAGACATTTATTTCTCAAGATTTCATGCAAGAACATTGTTGGTGTATTTGATATATTGAAATTGTAATTGGTTTCAAAACAATGTGATAAACATGTGATTTCACCAGTGATTTGAGTTTGGCCATACTTACATGTACATAGTAATAAATTATGGAATGAAAGTTTTTGTGAATTATTTTGGTAAGCTTTAATTTTTGTTAGAAATCCTCCACTTTAGAAATTGTGGGAGGTGAAACATATGGGTCATATATCCCTGGAAAAAAATTGGGTATAACCCCCCCCCCCCCCCCCCCCCCAAAAAAAAAACAGCATGTGAAACCTCAACTGGGAACACTTGCCCCAGTGACCATTGAGGAAACCCCCAACCCCCTTCCGATTTACACCCATGGGTTTAAGCTTATAAACTATACTACACAACTACAGTACCAAATGGATGAGGGGCAGGGGGTCAGATTTCTCAGGACTTTTCCTGATTTCAGGATTTTTGGTGAAACGTCATCCAGATTTCCGGAAGATTTGTTTGGTCCTGAAATTGTTTTGTATCATTCCAAAATGACCTCTGCAACCTGAAATAGCCTTCTTTTGATTACCCTATTTTGGGAATTTTGAACCATATCTTTTGGAAGAAAGTCCATGCATTTTGCGTTCCACTCCCGCGAACAACGCGAATGTTCGCAAACGTTCGGCAAATTTGTTTGCACATTAAATGGAAATTGTTCGCGCACCTGGCCAACGTTGGCAACGTTCGCATTCACGCGAACGTTGCCATCGTTGGTCAACTGCGCGAACAATTTCCATTTAATGTGCAAACAAATTTGGCGAACGCACCTAAACGTTCGCGTTGTTCGCGCGAGTGGAACGCACCCGGGCCGTTCCGACAAGTTCACGAATAGCGCCCTCTGTTGTTGGCAATCTTACGCTACACGAAAAGGGCACACAGAAATCATGCCACTTTTACCGGCTTTGGGTCGTGTTTCGGCTGCCATTTCCAAGGTAATTTCTCACAAATGTATTAGTTGGTGGTGATGCAATAAAAGATGTGTATGTCAGGAACATACAGAGCAGTGCGGTAGTTTGTTTAAAACGTTGAAAAGGGCTAAAAATTGCTCACAAATTTCTAGCTGAACTGTGCATAAACGTATACTGACTACTGTACTGTATTATGTGTATAGGACTAGACTGACGTTCGCGTTTATATCGATATTGGGTATCTAAACGTTGCATCATGTTTGTGTCGATTGTAGGGCCCTTCTTTAGTTTCGATCAAATTAGAGTCAATGGTATTTTTTTCTCATTCCAAAATGATTTTTTCAACCTAAATGTCGTAGATAAAGGGCAGGGATTTGGTTTTTGAGGGAAGTTTTGGGGTAAAGCGGCGATGAGGATGACAAAACACAACGCGAAAACAAAGATGGCGATCACCGCGACGTACAGTAAACACGCAAAACCGCATTGATTCTAATGGCAACTGCCGTAAAGCACGTAAGAAAATTGCATTTTCATATTGCAACAAACTGTTCAAAATTAAAAAAAACAATGTCAATAGAATTAAGACTAGAGAAGTCTGCTTTAGGTTGAAAAAGTCATTTTGGAATGAGAAAAAATACCCTTAAATCTAATTTCATCAAAACTAAATCGCCGTGTTTTCTGCTTAAAAAAAATGGGAAAAAAAAACAAACTTCGATAGGCCTACCCCCACCAAAATCGGTCAAAAACGGAAAAAGAATGACAAAATAACATCAATTTGTGTTCAGAATTGTGTAACCACATGACAACTTTTAAGTTTGAAACATTTGTTGCAAATTTTCATGCTACATACAGAAAGAAATGTGTGTTTTCTTGGCAGTGTGATGTTTACATATGTACATGTTGATTTCTGCCTCATTTTTCACATTTTCCTGACATAAATCTTGAAATTAATATA
Source organism: Hippasteria phrygiana (assembly GCA_037893225.1). Taxonomy (NCBI): domain Eukaryota; kingdom Metazoa; phylum Echinodermata; class Asteroidea; order Valvatida; family Goniasteridae; genus Hippasteria; species Hippasteria phrygiana. The sequence continues at coordinate 18,360 of JAZGUH010000100.1, forward strand.
GCAGCTTCTGGTGCATGTTTAGACAGTTGATTAAGGAGGGTTGGTTATTTTCCAAGATTTTGCTTTTTCTGACCAATTTTTGTGGGGTATCGGGGGGGGGGGGGGGGGGTTTAGTTTTTGAGGGAAGTTTTGGGGTGAAGCGGCGATGAGGACGACAAAAAGCAACGCGAAAACAAAGATGGCGATCACCGCGACGTACAGTAAACATGCAAAACTGCATTGATTCGAATGGCAACTGCCATCGGGGGGGGGGGGGGGGGGGAGGTATTTAAGTAAAATCTTATCAGAAATTGTTCTGCCATCAGCCGTTGGGTAACAATCGGCACCACACATAAATTCAAGTTTGCATTTTCTCTGTTTTTTTTGCAGACAGGGCATTTGCAGAGCCTGTCAAGGTGGACAGTGCCCTCTCTTATCGGCCACAGGAGGCATTACTCGGAGGGCTCAGTGGAGCAGGATGTGGTGGTGATAGGGTCCGGACCTGGTGGCTATGTGGCAGCCATCAAAGCTGCCCAGCTGGGCATGAAGGTACGTGACTACGTGTCCAGTTTGAATCGGGCCAGACCTTATCAGCAGAAAAACTAGATAAAGCTTTCTTTCAGTTCAACTTTTTTCACCTTCAGCCAAAAAAATTCTGAAAAATGACATCACAGTCAAAAATTCCAGCTGCAAAATTGTTTGTCCTTGTTCTGATTTGCATAAGTTATAAACTTCAATGCCATACAAGATCTGTTTTCTGCAATCTCTTGAAACATTGTGACTAAATTGTGAAGCATCTACATGCAGTAATAAAATTTTAGTTTGTGCAAGTGATGTCACATCTAATAAAGTATTTCATAATAATTCACTGGGTAGTTTGGTTTTTGGATGTTTGCAGATTACCTTTAATTACCAAACTGAGCCTCTAGTGTCAATTACGGTAAATGTTGTTTTCAAAGCTAAATGTTCTTCTAAAAGAGTAATTCAGGAATAATGCAACCCACTTTTGGATACCCTTGTTTTGACAGACGGTGTGCATTGAAAAGAACATCACCCTTGGTGGGACCTGCCTCAACGTGGGATGCATTCCCTCCAAGGCCCTGCTCAATAACTCTCACTATTACCACATGGCAAAGTCCAATGACTTCAAGAACAGGGGAATAGATGGTAAGCCACAAAGACATGTACACTTCCTCAAAGTGGAGAAGCTAGTTCGGTATTCCAACTGCGCATGTGGACATCAAGATTTGAAAAAAAATTCTTTCGGGAGAAACATTTCATCATATACATGCAAAAGCATAGCGGGGTACCAGCAAATTTAAAGAGATCGTACTGTTCTGAAGTAAGATTTTTCAAAAAAACATTTGGACAAGCGAAGTGTTTTCAGGTGTCTTGTGTGTCCAAACTTTTGTTTGAACAAACGTTTCCGTCATCTTTTCGATTGCACGAAAAATTGCACAGAATGCAGATTCGATTACTACGCCCCTCCCCCCCCCCCCCCCCAGCCTTGTGTGCATTTATCTACCCCGTTTTTCCTGAGAGAAAAATCGTCAAATTTGTTGTGCACATGCGCAGTTGGAATACCGAACTGGCTTTGAAAAGAGAAAGATTTACAGATGGGTGTTGCATTCATTGCTGAGAATCCTATACTGGAAATCACTGTTTAACCCCTTGAATACGGACGACTGCCATAGCCGCGGTTTGAAAAAGACCACCTGGCCGGTTGTCGTCTATATGCGCATTCCTGCATGTACTCAATCCATTCATGTTTCCACTATATTATTCTTGAATGGGAGTATAATGAATAGATGGAGATATTTTCAAACAAAGCTTTTATTCATACGAAAGGGGGCTCCAAGTGCGATGAATAGGACCACTCTATTCAGTGTGGTGCCTATTGTTTGCGTTTACGCTTGGCTGCACAGCCTGTTCTTGGCATACCAGCATCCCATCAATAACACCCGGAGGCAAGGGTTTAACAGTTGTTGATGGTCTAAATATTGAACATGACAAGTACTATATTTTGCAAGCACTCTTGCAGTTCAAAACTAATAGAGTACCGAAGTCTGACGTCAGTTGCCGGGGCAATGGTTCTACGCACATGCAGTTTAGAATGTATTCTGGTTCCAAACATTGCATTGATTGACGTCATCACTTCGGTACTCTGTAGTATTCATGTAAAATATGGTTTGAGAATGGAGTGACAGTTCTCTGGGATATTTTTTTATTTTTAGTAGTGGACTTCCCAAGGCGAAAGTAAGGTAAAAGATTTTTTGGTAACCTTTAACACAGAAGGCAAGCAGTTTTGCCTATCCACTGAAAGGAAACTGTTATTTATTTTCATTTAACCCTGTGATAGTGTCTCTGTCTTCTTTTCTTACGCGCTGAGCCTTTCTTACTTTTTCATAAAAATCTGTTACTGTTTTGGCTGGGATCTAAGGGGCAACTTTAATGTAATACTTTTTTATTTAATTGTTCTTAACCAGTTCGCGCCGGGATTTTTTTTGCTGAAAATTTATATTTTCAAAAAAGGCAAAATATAGCAGCGAACTTCTGATATACAGCCAAACGCCACAAATACTGATTTGCAAGAGTCCATTTCAACAGTATTTGTACAATATTTCTTGCCGAAACCTCATATATTTCAATACTCCGGGTGCGCCCACAGAAGTGTAAATTGTAGAACAACAGGCCGTGCACAGCGGCCAAGTTCAAGTTCAACACACGGTCCGCGTCCACAGACTTCTCGGACTTTGTGTGTGCGTACAAAACAAATGAGGGATTAGCATGTTGAGAAGTCACCCGGAGGAGGTGAGTCGAGGCAAGCTTGACGTTTTAACCCGTCAGCCGTGCCTGTTTATAAAAACAGCCAGATCGTGTTAACACGTCCTCCGACGCAAACTGGTTAACTGATACAGATTTTAGTATTTTACTTTGCAAACTGAAACATTGAGATTCTGAAGAAAAAAATAAATTCCTGCATGAACAAATTTTGTCTGCTACAATTTAGTTGGTGACCTTCAACTAAATCTACCAAAGATGATGGAGCAGAAATCTGGTGCAGTGAAGGCCCTGACCAACGGCATCGCACACCTCTTCAAACAGAACAAGGTTCCGTTCAAATTTTGGAAGATTTAAATTTGTGGCCTCTGAAACATTGCTTGGGCTCTAATAACTGAGCTACCTTGTTCTATATTTGTCCATATCTTTGTTATAAGGCCACACTAGTCAGAAGTCATAAACACATATTGTCATCTTGCCAGGGATCACGGCCTAAATTCGCAATACAACCTGGGAAATGGTAATGCAGGGATCACTGAGTGAGGATAGCACTTTACATGTATGCGGGAGGTATAGGGGTAGCAAATAAGGGAGGTGAGTTAGTCTCACCAACGGTGGAAGTTACCCCGCCTGGGTCTGTAGGTCTGAAAATTGGGATTTATTTATTTATCAATTGAAGATTTATCCTCTATAGAGTACCGAAGTCTGACGTCAGTTGGCGCGACAACTGGCTCCAAACAAATGGAGATTTCGACTGTTCCTTTGTTAACAGCCAGTCATGCAAACACGTTGACACAAAATAACAAAAGTATTCTGGTTCCAAACATTGCATTGACGTCATCACTTCGGTACTCTATTTAGATCTGGACCGAGGAAAACCGTAAGGGTGGTAGGGCCGGCAACCTAAAATCTGGCCAACCCCACCACCTCTGTTGTAGCCCTTTACCTAGAGTGGCTTTTAGCCTTGTATTGGGTGACTTTCATAGAAAGAAAAAAATTAAGTGAGAAATGAATTGTCATATTTAAAAAAGAAATCACTTTCTCTTCAAATTACAGGTAACAAGAGTAGAAGGGCACGGTAAGATCACCACCCCCAATGAAGTGGCTGTGCTACACCCGGATGGAAAGGTGAAAGAGGTCATCAAGACAAAGAATATCATCATCGCAACCGGGTCAGAGGTCACGCCGTTTCCAGGCATAGAGGTACGGACATCTGATATTCTATTTCAGTTCAATTTGGCATTGGCAACTTCACTCATTTTATTGGGTTGGTCAGACTTGTAAAATTATTTCGTTTTGAATTTCGTTTTGACTGGAGTGTACTTTGTGTGATCAATCCTCAGATAGATGAAAAGACAATCGTATCATCCACTGGTGCGTTATCGTTAGAGAAAGTCCCTGAACACATGGTGCTAATAGGAGCAGGAGTGATTGGCCTTGAGCTGGTGAGTAGTCTTGTTGACTTGACTTGCTGACTTGACTCGAATCGGACTCAAGTCGCAATCTATTTGACTTGAGACTTGACTTGACTTGGACAAAAAATGACTTGGGACTTGACTTGACTTGAAAGAATATGAACTTGTTACTCGACTTGACTTGAATAAATTTGACTTGCTGACATTAACGCTTCTGTTAAAATAAACACAAACATACAGGTATCAGTTTTTAAAAGACAAGCCTTTTGCGCATATATAGCAAGCTGGGTGTCCAGTACGTATGCAGGGCCGCAGCGCTGGCCGAGCCGCATGGAGAATTGTCGAAATGGCACACCAGGTTGATTTTGTACAGTGCATGCGTGCTAGCCTATGCATTGTCATTTTGTCATTGGAATTTGTATGTACTAACAATTGACTCGAGACTTGGTACTTGACTTGAAAAAAATTGACTTGGGACTTGACTTGGGAAAATTTGACCTGCGACTTGACTTGACTTGAGAAAAAATGACTTGGTTACAACACTGCTGGTGAGTGTAGACACTTTCTTGAATCGATAGCTAATGTTTCTGTGTTTAGTTTGCATACATTGCAGTGTCTTGTAGGATATCTGAGTACATACAGTAAGGCATGTACAGGTTCTGTATATACGTCCGAGGACAAGAGGAGAAAGAACATGCAAAGAAACATTTCAGTCCTCGCAAGTCAGTCTTTTGTTGAAATCGGTCCTCGGAAGTAAAAATATGTGCATAGTCTAAGGGGTTGGGTTATATTAAAGGAACAATAGGAAACACAAAGCATTGTCCTCGGAAGTATTGGGAAAGTATGACAGAATGTTTAGGACGACTTCCCCATTGAGAAGGGAATTCAAACAGTGAAGATGTCAATGACGTTTGTGGCACCAGCTAGAGAAATCAGACATAAGTTTGAAATTTTTAAAATTGAGATTTCCATTCCATAATAAAATATATAATGTAAGCTTTGTAATGGTGAATAATATTACTGTTATACGATATTGTGGTTTTCGAATAGAGCCGTAAATTCAGCATTGAGAATGGAAATTAATACGTAGTTTGCAAAAAAAAAAGTACGCCAGACTAAAATGTCAAATTGTCATTTAATGGTCTCAACACAAAAGCAAACCAGGTATTTGTAATTAAATAGGCTTTATACTACAGTATTCTGACAAAAACAGGAATCGGGTTTTTTTGACGATTTTCATATAAATTACAATTACTCAAAAATAGGTCATGCAACTTATGTCCGATTTCCCGATTTTTCATTTTGTGTTTTGTTGAATGTTGAATTCTTTGCTTTTGATGTACTTCATAACCCCAACTCCCTACATCATTTTCCGTACATGTAACCTGAAGTCTCCAATATCCTCCGATTCCAAAAGCATCCAATGTTTCTTTATACTGGGGACCACTACCATGAATCCTACAAAATCCTCCAGTGGGTTTCTACTTCTGACCATTATTCCAGTAACCTCAATCCTCCGAAATCTTCCAGCACCAAATTGGGCCTTTTGACTTGGATCCTCCATTTTCCTCCGGATGCAAAAATCCTCTTAATGCCCTAAATCTTGCAAAATCCTCCGATGCTTCAACTTCCAAAGACCCTCGGTCTTCCAAATTCCTCCATTTGGCAAAGAGGATTTTAGAGGATTTGGGAAGATTAGGGTTAATCGGTGGATTCAGGGGACTGAGTTTCTTTTATCTTGAATTTTCCATTCATTTTCCGTGTTGCAAAAATGGACATTAATAGATTTGATCTCAGCACCTACAGTGACAGCATTGATTTTCCAGTTCTGATCATTGTTTAAATCTCCAGGGTTCTGTCTGGCAGAGATTAGGAGCCAAGGTCACAGCGGTGGAGTTTCTGGGACACATCGGCGGCGTGGGAATCGACATGGAAATATCGTAAGTCACATGGATTGACTCAAGTTAGGAGTGGAAGGCTGACAATCTTGGGGTTCTTTAATGAACGAACTGTCTGCACTCTGCAAGCTGTGAAAGAAATTCTTTGCTAAAGACAGTTTCTTTGAGTCTGCAACGCTGCTTTGCTGACTTAAGGACAAGTTGTGGAGCTTCTTGGAGGGGCTTTAGCCATGTCCACACTGGACTTCTATTTTTGGAAGGTTTTACCGAGACGATGGTAAAATGAAAAATTGTCAAATGTCACCACTGTCCGCACTTGGACTTTCGACACGGGAACATTTTACCGAGACCGTGGTAGAGGTAACCGAGCTGTCAATATAACGACTCATGAGGGCGCTTTGCGTGACCTTTCTACATTGACGCGATTGACCCAAATCACGCGTGCCTTTTCATTTTTCCGGTCGATGTGTACACGCAGGCCTATGTCTTTAGCACCAATCAAACTTCCGACTTTATCAATAATAATATCTGCCATGATTGCGACCAAAAGAGGAACATCGCAATGGAATTTGGAAACTTTCCACGTGCACCGCGCCACGGTGAAACAATGCAAAGCGCCTGCGTGGTGTCCCAGTGTAGCATGCCCTCGCGCTCGGGCTGGATGTACGCTTTCCTGAGCCGCTTTTACCAACTCGCACTGTCCACACTGGACTTATCGTCTCGGGAAAAGTTACCTGGTCAGTTTTCCTGGGCAGCAGTTGCCCGGTAGAAGTAACCGCTGGACTCAGGAAAAGTAACTGAGAGGAAAACGTCCTAGGCTGTCCGCACTGGACTGAAAATGGGAAAAGTACCCATCGTCTCGGTAAGTTTGACTAAAAAAAGTCCAGTGCGGACAGGGCTTTTGATAGTTGTTTCACAAGGAACTCTTGTAAACAATATTGAGTAGTTTCTTGCCAATCTCTATGGAATTATCTGCCCGGTGCATGTTTCCCTTCATCTTACAATCTTTCCTGCTTCAAGAGGAATCTTAATTCCTACCTCTTGTATCTTTGATTCTTTTTCTTTTTGTAGCTTTGTGCCTCGATTGGCTTTTAGCCTTGTTGGGGTGAACTTGCATACAAAAAGAATTTGTTTTAAATACGTCAACTACTTTTGTTTGTTTGTTTGTTTGTTTGTTTGTTTGTTTGATTAAAACAAAATTTGTGTGGTTTGCCTGTTTGCTTCACAGGAAGAACTTCCAGAGGATACTCAAGAAGCAAGGCATCAACTTTATGATGAACACCAAAGTCATGGGAGCGACCAGGACCGACGCGGGCATCTCGGTTGCCGTGGAGTCCGTCTCGGATCCCAGCAAGAAGGAAGAGCTCGAGTGTGACTCGCTGCTGGTCTGCGTCGGCCGACGGCCCTACACACAGGATCTGGGGCTGGAGGTGCGTGCTTTACGATCAGAAATACAGTTTGAAGATGGAGTTTGCGTCGGGGATGATGAAAATTGGAAGACATTTTTTACCCTTTCCCGACGTAGTGTATGAATACTCGGTGCTTTCCTAGAGCCTGTGAGAAAACATTCACCGGCTTACTCGGGTGGGATTCGAAACCACGACTGTAAGCATGTGAATTTTTTCACACAGGCTCTCGGAAAGCACTGAGCATAATTACTTCCAAAGTTATAATGATTGTTTATTAAACTGCAAAGCTTATTGCTTTGTGTGCATTTAAAAGTATGCTGTAGATTTTGTAATGATAAAAAAAGAGATTAGTTTCAATCTGAAATCTTACTGTTTATAAAGATGATACCAGTACCAATCCTGAGAAATATTTCCGAATGAAATGCTGTCATTTTCTGGAAAATTATATCTGAAGATCTCCACAATGCCGTGACGTATTTTGATTTGACAAATGGAATAAGCACGTATGCACAGGCACATAATCACTATTTCAACACTGTTTCTTTACCGTTTTCTCGTGACTCTGACGGATTGAGCTCAAGCATTCACAGGTTTGTAATTTCATGAAACAAAGTTTGAACACCACCTGTAACTGTTGTGTTGGTTCTACAAATGTTATATCATGCCTTTAACCCTCCTATTTCACCATACGAAACCTTACAAAATGTTCATATCCAAATTTTACCATAGCATTAAACACACACATGGCAAAACCATACAGTGTAATGCTATAGCAAGCTTATTGACATGGCAAAACCATACACATGGTTTTGTATAGTAAACATGCTTCACTGTGGTGTACAATGTATGCCAAATGGTTTAGTGTGGTGAATATACTTCATTGTGGCTTATCAACAGACTACTTGGGGCTATGGTGGCTTATATATAATGTATAAAGAGAAACCACCCTAATTCTAAAATGGTAAAGGCCTATTCATCAATGTTCCCCAGTACACAATGGAGTTGGTTCACCATACAAAGCCTTGCACCTGCCAGCAGACACAGCCTGTATAACCATACAAAACCTTAGTGCCATACAGAGGTCAAGTTGATTTACCATTCATCACCTTACATAGTTCAGTACAGGCAAGTCTTTTGACCATACAAAACCAGACAGCTGTCAGGTTTTGTATGGTATACCTGCTGTACACTCAGTGACTCACTGTATGGTTTTGTATGGTGAATAAACTTTCTTATAAATTGCCTCGAGTAGCAGGGTTAGTTCACTGAAAATGGAATATGAAAAATGTTTTAGTAATTTTTAGTGGGACTTGGAAAAGAAGGAAATCATAGTAAAAAAACTGTTTTTCACAGCCCTGACACCCAGACCCATTTTTCAAAATTCAGGGTGTATATGTGTAAGAGCACGGCAAGCAGTATTTTTATTGTCGGTATCGACAGCTAGGGGGTAGGAAGGGGTAGTTTTGTGGGCAGGGCATGACAATTGTTTTTTTTTTCAATCCTAAGGCTTACTTGGTAACAAGAATCCTTTGGTCTCTGTTGTACAGGATGTAGGCATTGAGCTGGACGACAAAGGCAGGGTACCAGTCAATGACAGGTTTGCCAGCAAAGTTCCCAGGTAAGGTGTAATAATAATAATAATAATTACAGAGAATTTATAGGGCGCACAGTATCTGGCGAACCATTTAAAGGCGCCGGTCACTTGTAAATCACTGTCATTCAAATGAAAGATTGAAGAGATGAGTCTTAAGATCGCGTTTGAATGATGACAGATCAGTTGTATCTCTTAACTCGTTTGGCAAGGAGTTCCAGAGACGCGGTGCACAGCTAGAAAAGGCCCGGTCCCCGTAGCTTGCCAGGCGAGTTATGAGGTGTACCTCAGAACCGTCAATCTGTACTCGCTGTTCCTACCGATCTGAATAATAGCTACCTGCTTAGGGTGATCAATTTGTTTGTCTTTTTGGTCTGTGTGGGCTCCTAATCTTTCCGGGTCGTCTTTAGTTATAAGGTCCTAATTTTCTTTTGCAAGGGTCTTGTTGATTATATTTTATTGCTCAAGAGACGGTGAGAGAAAATAGTCAAATTTCTGTCACTTGTTCATAACTTCTTAGATATTTAAATTTCTTTAATACGTGCAGATTGAAATTGCCACCTGGCCGGGTGACGTCTATACAAGTCAATTTCTGCATTTTCAATCCATTATTGGGGTATTGTGTACGTTATGCTTGGCTGCACAAGCCTCTTGTTTCCGTTTTGCTTGGCTGCATAACCCGGCCTAGTGCCCCGGTGCCACCCGGTGTCAAGGGGTTAATTATGTTGTGTGCATCCATTTTATTGTCTCGGCATGACCATGTCACCAAACTCATTAAGTGAAAACTTCTATATTCCTGTTTAAGATTTGTCAAAAAAAATCACTAAAGCTTTAGTGTCATTAACCTGGCTGGTTGTCGTCTATATGCGCATTCCTGAATGTACTCATTCCAATCGATGTTTCAACTATACCATTCTTGAATGGGAGTGTAATGAATAGATGGAGCCTCTTCAAACAAAGATTCATTCACATGAAAGGGGAAGGGGGTGGGGGAGCTGACAAAGTGTGATGAATAGGACCACCCTATTCAGTGTGGTGCCTATTGTTTGCATTTACGCTTGGCTGCACAGCCCGTTCTTGGCACACCAGCCCCCATCCAGTGACAGCTGGACACAAGGGGTTAGATCTGCAGGTGCCATTTGTTTTGATAAAAAGACAGATACATTTTAAAAAATTTACTTTTCTTGATGGTGACAAAGGCAGCCCTGGCACCTATAGTTGCAGAATGGCGTTGTTTCTTTCACGGCATATTTTCTGATTGAAAACATAACTGGAAAGTCTATTATTAAGTCTTTGGAGACATTCCACACAATATGTGATGCGATCAAGCAAAATCAGTCTGAACTCGGCAATCCTTGTTTTGAGATATTGGTCGAATGTTCGTAGGGGTGGAGAAATCCAAATTTACTTTTTATACAAAAACTGAAGGGAAAACACTTTTCTTTCACAACTTTGTTGTGACATGTATTATAAGTGTGCTAAAAATGACTCAATTAAAATACTGTATCTTTAAACTTTATTTTCTCAGTTTCTTTCAGTTTAATGTGACGGTGTTCAAATATTTGTAACTTTTTAACCACAGGTCGCATTCACATGGGGTTTTCACTAATATGGAGGTTGAAGTACGCTACGGATGAATATGTAAAAATCCCAAAATTGACCAGGGCCTACTTCAGACTGTTTTTGCTTGATCGCATGACATATGCTGCAGAGGGTCACAAATGACATTTAAAAAATCTTTGCATCCATCAGCATCTTCGCAATCGGCGATTGCATCCACGGCCCAATGCTGGCTCACAAGGCAGAGGATGAAGGCATCATCTGCGTAGAGGGCATCGCCGGGGGCGCTGTTCACATCGACTACAACTGCGTGCCCTCTGTGGTCTACACCCATCCCGAGGTGGCGTGGGTGGGGAAGACCGAGGAGCAGCTAAAGGAGGAGGGCGTGGCTTATAAAGTGGGCAAGTTCCCCTTCGCCGCCAACAGCCGAGCTAAGACCAACGGTGAGTATGGAGATTCACTGACTCGATTCAAATCCCCAATCAGAGTTTTAGTACCATATACTTGACACACCGTCGGCCTTTAGATCGCACATAAATTGGGTACAGAATGAATATAGCAATATTTTTTATATTTTCAGTCATTTGTTTCAATCGAAGCTCTTAAGTCTTCAACAACTGTAACTGTCTTGTGTTTGGAACTGGGAAATACACGTTTTCTTATTAATCCATGATTTCACAGTAAAAAAGGATCAAAGTGTCAATGCCCCGTAAGCTGCAGTGCAAAAACTATATACCAGTCAGTATCAGTTAAAACAAGTTGATTAATTTTGATCAATTTCTCAACCGCTGTTTACTGTCATGACTATGCAATGGATGCAAAGATGGTTAGGGGGTTTTCGAAACCCTGGCTTCGTCTCCGTCTTTGGCTTCGTCTCTGACATCTGAATAACTGAGAAGCAAACCAAACGTAAATATTCAAATGTTTTCTTCCCTAATCAACCGAATGAATGTTCCTGAGCAGAACATGCACCAAAATCTAGAATATTTCCATTTTGTTTGCTTGTCAGTTATTCAGAAGTTCGAGACGAAGCCAAAGCCAAGACGAAGCCAGGGTTTCAAAAAAAACCTTTAGTCTCCTGCCAGCGACTGAATCTGACATGTTTACTGTAGTAGGTGTTGGTAGTCAAAACATCATCAGTACCACAGGGGCAGCATTTTTATTAAGTACAGTCAGTCATACAAGTGACTTGAGCATAGAAGGTAGGGCTGTGCATCCGAACCGGGTGTCCGAGTGCCCGAGTGCCCGACTGCTGTTGTCAGGAACCGGTTCCAGATTATTGAATCGAGTACCCGTAGCCAAATCAACATATTACTTAATAATTTCTCAGACGATGAAAAAGAACGTTTTTGAATGTCATTTGTGGGGAATTTTCAAAAATGAAAACCAGGGTTACAATATGAACAGCAATTTCCGAGATTGAATTTTTGGGATTGGCTTTCTTTAACGACTGGCTTTCTTTAACGACTACTCGAGTACCCGTGCTTTTTTCAGTCGGGTACCCGATTCCCGTACTACCCGTAAATGCAAAACCCTAATAAAATAGAAGGTTAATGATAAGTTTTTTTCAATCGCTTCCACACGTTAACTGCAACGGTATGCATGTTCACCAAACTAATAACATCAGTCCCAAAACACCCCATATGCGCAACTAAATGAAATATATCGATGCCAAAATGAAATAATGCATATAAATCTCAAGAAACATGTTACAAAAGCTCACACTCACATCAAACTATCAAGAAATGACTGAAGGCACATTGTTGAACATTACATGAAAGGGGTGAAATGAACATTCAAACTCATTTTGTCAATTTTATCATGTTACCATACCAACAGAAATAAATCAATGGTACATTTTCTTTTGAGGAAAATGCCTCGTAAAACAGGATAGATATAAAAACACCTTTGATTTTTATTCATCATCAAGGTGATTGTTCGTCTACATGGCATTCTCTTGTTAAGCATCTTGGAAAAAGCGTCTCGCATGGCAGGGACGTGACTGACACGCCACTTCGTTGATGTCTTTGCATGCTCCTTCCATAGTTTGAAGAAGAGTAATTATGTCGCACCGATTACAATCGTAAACCTTCCAACCGAAAAAAATCCTTAATTGGATTCAGGATTGGATTCAACATTTTAGTGCTAAACTTTGACAAGTGAAAAAGGAACGTTATTGCAAGGTATGTCACAAACCAACCACTAACCAATGACACCTTCTCCGATTTACTCTCAGCTGACACGGACGGTCTGGTCAAGGTACTGAGCGACGCAGCGACAGATAGAATACTGGGTGCTCACATCGTGGGACCTAGCGCTGGTGAGCTTATCAATGAAGCAGCCTTAGCTATGGAGTACGGTGCGTCATCTGAAGATGTAGCTAGAGTCTGCCACGCCCATCCGGTAAGTGCTAGCCGCAAGCCGTCAGCTGCTTATAGTGGCTCACATAGCTGCTCGTGTAAATTGGTAAGCCACTGTGAGCAGCTCAAAGTCGGTGTCTCGCAGGATATTCAAAGAAACAGCGGTACCTACCCTTAATACCGTCTGTTTCAATAAGGTATCATCCCTTACACATTTCCTTTTATCAAATTTCTGGCTTTCAAGTATTCTTACTTTTTAAAACTTTTTCCAATTTCTTTTTTTACCTTGCTCAACTTTTCCTACTTTTTCCTTGAAATTCCTATTTTTCCCAACTTTCTCCGACTTGTCCCATAACTCAAATAAATGAAATCTCATTGAATATTTGTCATGGCAGTGTGTTGCACACTGTCATATGAAAATCACACAATGAAGAGCTTGGGTGCAGGAGTACTGCAACTTTACTTCCAAGATCTTAGTTGAGGACTGACCACAAGTGTTGTGAGTACAGAACATACCAAATGAGGCAACGAAAACTACTGAAAGCCCGCAAAAGTCCTACTTTTATCCAGATTTTGTCATCCAAAGTCCTACTTTTTAAATTTTTATTTTTTATTTTGATCATACAATTCTCCCTCTTTTTCACTAGGGTCTGCTTGAAAGCCTAAAATGTATACTTATCTTTTGTTTATAACGGATGTGTCCTATAGATATGGAAATATTCTTCAGTAATATTTTGTTCTCTTCCCTTCTGCAGACGGTGTCGGAGGCCTTCCGGGAGGCTAACATGTCGGCGTACATCGGCAAGGCAATCAACTTTTAAAGTCACTGTGCATACACGTAGCCATATCAAGATGTTTTACTATCAAATTCACCAAAATATTTTAGTTCCAGTGGTATTGGTCAAGAAACGCCGGCTTCCCCACATGCTTGGATTTTAGTAATAATTACTCTTACCTCATACATATTCATGAGGGAGCAGTGCAGCATCATGAGCCAGCTGATATTTTCACTATGTACCTGCCTATACAATGGAATGCCACAACTATCCCATGGGTTAGTACTGAACTGTCACAGGGTCATGGAACTATCACATGGGGTTGTGGAACTATCACATAGGGTCGTGGAACTATCACATGGGGCCGTGGAACTATCACGTGGGGTCGTGGAACTATCACGTGGGGTCGTGAAACTATCACCTGGGGTTATGGCATGGAATTATCACATGGGCTCATACTTCAAGCTTTGAGGTGTACACACTTCAGTGTACAAGCACTATACGTGGTATTTGTACGTCAAGCACTAGTAGTGTTTTGCTGCAGGCTAACAGATGCTGGAATGGGCAGAATATTGGACAGTGACGAATGGAAAATGGGTATGCATGAGGTATCGTAAAACAAATGTAACGTGTTTTATTTTGGGTGGTTGGTCAAGGGGACTCTGGTTTGTTGGCTTCTAGTACCTACTCCCTACCCATAAAACCATGTTATATCTGTATACGTGTCATAGGTTTTTTTTGCGTTTGTGGAATCCCCCGTGGCCATTTTGGTAGCAATTTGAGGAGTGGCCATACTTTTTTTTAGAGGAGCCCTTTTGTAACGAATGTTGTTCTCAGTTTGACCTGTGCTCTGGGGCAGCTAGAAATCTGTGCAAATAAGACTTTTGTATCTAATACCTCAAAATGTCTGATAACGAGCATGTAATGTTTTGTCTGATAGTTGACGTGGGCATCGGTTTTGCTGCACCCGTTTTGTACTGTTTTTCAACACTGAACATTAGGCGTCTTCAGTATTCAAATGGAACAAAAGGATAAATGGGTTAGGATTTTTGATTGGAGGAAATATTCAATGTTATTTAGGTCACAGTTGCTTAGGACAGGTCATGTGTGGCCTTTGTGGCCATTATTTGGATGAGAATGAGATCCTCCGGTTATAAATGTAATCAATTATATCAAATGAGGAATTTTGTGTTTATTAGCACACCACCTCCCTTTCCCTTCCTGCCAAATTTAATCCTTTTCTTACCAATGTCGAGTTTACTTGACAAGGAAACCACACACATCCAAACAACAGATATATTCATCATGTTTCAACAAACTGTAGTGCTCGTGTTTTTTGCCGTTCGTACATGATCCTTATACCAACAGAAAGAGCTTGTTCAGATCTTTTCAAAATGGTGCTATAAAATTTATGTGACACCATTATAATATTGTTGAGAAAACTCTATCCAAACTTCATCTGTACAGTTGTGTGTATGGAGTGCCATTTGGTCATGTAACTAAGAAATTTCCTGTTTGATAAAGTAGGCCAGAAGAGAAAACAGCCGTAACTATTTTAACAATAATGACTATCATTTTTACACCATATGAAAGTGATTTTTATGGAACAAACTTTACATACATTTTCTTTTTCAATCAACTCTTGAGGGTGAAATCTTTGGTTGAAAATGCAACCATTCAACAAGCAGTCAGCTGCTTTTTCTGTTCGAGTGGTTTGTACTGGGGGAAGATAAAGCCCGTTTCACACGAGTGCTGGAAACACACATCTGCGATGATTGGCACTAGGTGTCTGATGCCCACGGCTGCCTGCGATTTCATCGCAGGCTTTCACACGATACAACACAGTCCGGTAGCGGACGTCCCTCGTTTTGCAGTGTTTTCATGCGGTGGTCTGAGGCTACACGTGTATCGTTGGAACTGCGATATTCTATGAACGATGAAATGTATAGGGTACCAGTGATTTTCACGCGCTGTAAAAGAAATCTGTAAAAAAATATCAATCACCGTATTTGAGTTTTAAAGGATTTTTGACGTAAAATTATGGTACTGTGACCTACATGTCCCAACTGGTAGTTTTAACGAGATACAAAATGAGGTAAATTTACATGCTCTTTGTAAAAATAAGTATAACATATTGGCTGTATACAGCAACACCAATAAAATGCTGTTTATTTACAGAGAATCTACTGTACTACACAAATCTCATTAGCAGCAAGCAACTGACTAATAAAAGCAAAACTGAATTTGTGTTTACAAAAGCAAATTGTAGTGTTTATTTCCTCCATGCATGGCCTTATGTAGAGCAACAGCAAACTGTGCATGCGTAAAGGCGATTTCACTGCACAGTATAGAGTACCCGAAGTGATGACGTCAATCAATGCAATGTTTGGAACCAGAATACATTCTAAACTGCATGTGTGTAGAACCATTGCCCTGGCAACTGACGTCAGACTTCGGTACTCTATACCTGCCAAAATTGCATTGATACATTCACACGACCAATCTCGTTGATCGTCGCACGGATGTCGCATCGATTCGAAATTTTGGAGGAGGTCTCGTTCTCTGTCACAAATGCATGGACCCATGTGATTTGGTGACAGGAATCCGTGCGTTCGTGACATCGATGCAATTTTTTATCGCACCGGACTCGTGTTTCCAACGCTTGTGTGAAACGGGCTTTAGCCAATAAGCAATTATGGTACTGAAAGGATTTTTTTTTCAAAGTGAACAAAGAAAACTGGCAGGAGTGGGATTCGAACCTGCGACCTCCGGGATACCGTACCGGTGCTCTACCAACTGAGCCAACTATGTTGGCTGTCCCCCAAATTGTCAGTTTTCTTTGTTCGGGTGTGCTGGTTGATTTCACTGAAAGGTACTGAAAGGGTTAGCTATAAAATCCAAACTTGCAACCTGAACGCATGTGCTGATGAGTTTTTAATCAGCCCGTACATTTGATAATTAATCTTCCAAAAACACTTGGTATGCTGTCACCTGCACAGTATTGTTTTCTGTATTGCGTGGATTTTTTCTCCTTTTTTGAAATAGAAGCCCATGAGACTAATACCATCTCATTTGATCTGATCTATGAAATACTACTTGTCAAAAAACACAAGTCCTACTTTTGATCCTAAAACTGTTGTTGTTTACCAATGGAATTAAACAAAAATTTCAGATCATGTCAACAAGGCATGACAAATTTGATGGTGCGAATTTCATCAGCTTTGTGAGATTAACCGGTAAATGTCATACGAAAAAAATACTCACTTTCAGAATCTGCCACTTTCGACTTGGCGTCCTCCAATGTCGATACAGCGCTGGAGACGGTATGAATTCTTCTTATGGAGCTATCTCAAGGAATTGGTCTGTGTCAGACGTCCCTTTGCAACTCTTGATGTGTTGCGCCAAACGATTGAGGAGTTGTGCAATGACATCAGGGGTGTCGGCCGCAGAACACGCCTTCCGCCACCAATCTCGCCCTCTTGCACAAAGCTGATGAAATTCACTTCATAAAATTTGTCATGCGTTGTTTACATGATCTGAAATTTTGGTTCAATTCCAATGGTAAACACAGTTTTTTAGGATCAAAAGTGGGACATGTTTTTTTTTACACGTAGTACTTTCCTTTGAAAATCGTTAGAAGTATGTGTGTTGTTACTTGAAATTGTTTGAACATGTTATTAGGTTATTTATTTTGTTACTTGTTGTATCATGCCAAAATGATTTATTTGCAGTTTTTAGGGCAGCATTCTTTCACACCTTACCTTAATGCATGGTGAATGCTAATTAAATCTGTCTGTTGGGTCTGAATAATTTAAAGTGGCATCCCGAATAAAATAAGTTGGAAGCAATCTGGACGTGTTGTCTTTTGTTTAAATGTGAGCAAACCAGGTTTTGCTTCACAGGTAGTCCTATAAATTCCGGGAACAAATATTATTTAGCCATCTGAAATGATGCTCAGGATGGTGCAATAAAGCCTTCCAGTATTTTTGGGCGTTGTCCTAGGCAGTTTCAATCCTGGAAAGTTTACCTGCAGCCAAAGAGCAAAATCGGTTTTGGTTTAGTTTACTTTTCGGTATTGCTTCAAAAAAAGACGAAAATGGCAAGGCTAATCTTTACTCTATTGAATCAAATTTTGGCCAATGTCAAATTTTGCCATTCTTTTTGACATTTTTAGCATAAAAAGTACTTGACCGGATTTTGCCCCCAAAGGACCTAAATGGCAAGGTCAATTTTTTGTTCCAAATTTGATCTAACTTACTTTTTTGGGGTTTTCCTACAATGGCAAGGGTTAGTCTTGGCCAGAATATATTTTTCCAGAACAAAATTTCAAACTTGGATCGAAGTTTACTTTTTCAGAATTTGCCTCCAAAAGACCAAAAGGGCAAGGCTTGCTGTTGTATTCAAATTAGCTTTTTTTTCCTTCAAATTTTGCCTGCAGTTTACCTTTTTTTCGGATTTTGTCTCGAGACCAAAAAAGAAAGGTTAATCTCTTGCCATTTGTATTCAAATTAGATTTTCAAATTTGAAGTTTCCCCTTTTCAGATTTTTTCTCAAAAAGACCAAAACGCCAAAGCTTACCCCTTTGTTGTTGTTTTAAAATGTGAATTTTTTTTCAAAATTTTGACCAGAATTTAGTTTTCCCAGATTTTGCCTAAACATGACCAAATAACAAGGTTAACCCCTCCATGTTGTATCCAATCTTGCCGGGTTTTTTCAAAATTTGACCAAATTTTTTTAAAAAGATTTTCTCCCAAAAAGAACGAAAATGCAATGCTAACCCTTTGGTATTGTATTAAACTTAGCTTCTTTTCAAATTTGGACAGATAACTTTTTTCAGCTTTTGTCGCAAAAAGAGAAAAATGCCAAGCCTAACCCCTTTTTTTTGTTTTTTTACTTTTGACCTAATTGACTTTTCCAGATTCTGCCTCAAAAAGGCAAGGCTAACAACCCCTTGCCATTGTATTAAAATGAGTTTTCTTGTCAAACTTGGATCCAAAGTTTACTTTTTTTCAGAATTTGCCTCAAAAAGACACAAAAGGCACATTGCTGCTTTTAAAATTAGCCTTTTTTAGATTTTGACCAGAATTTAGTTTTCCAGATTTTGCCTAAACAAGACCAAATAGCAAGATTAACCCCTCGATGTTGATCCAATCTTGCTGGGATTTTTCCCCATTTTTACAAAAATGTACTTTTCTTCAGATTTTGCCTCCAAAAGAACGAAAATAGGCAAGGCATTGTACATTGTACAATGTATTAAAGTTAGCTTTTTTTTGGAAATTTGAACCGAAGTTTCCCTTTTTCAGATTTTTCTTCAAAAAGAGAAAAATGACAAGTCTAACCCCGTTGTATCAAATTTTACTGTTTTTTTTTTACTTTTGACCATAATTTACATTTATTTCCAGATTCTGCCTCAAAAAGGCAAGGCTAACCCCTTGCTGTTATATAAAATTAGTTTTTGTTTCAAATTTTGACTGCAGTTTACTTTTTTTCAGATTTTGCCTCGAGACCAAAAAAGGAAGGCTAATCCCTTGCCATTTGTATTAAAATCTGTTTTTTTTTTTACAAATTTGAACCAAAGTTTCCCTTTTGCAGATTTTCCTCAAAAAGACCAAATAGCAAGATTAACCCCTCGATGTTGTATCCAATCTTGCTGTTTTTTCCCCCAATTTTGAAAAAAGTGTACTTTTCTTCTGATTTTTCCCCCCAAAAGACCCAAAACACAAGGCTAATCCCTTGCCTTTGTATCAAAATTAGCATTTTTGTTTTCAAATTTTGACCAAATGACTTCTTCAAATTTTGCCTCAAAAAGACCAAAATAATTTAGCAAGGCTAACCCCTTTACTGTTGTATCAAATTTTAACCAAACTGCAGCCTTTCCTGGTGTTGCCTCAAGAAGATTTTGCAGGTGTCTAAAAGAAGCAAATACATGTAGCCTTTTACAGGTCCCAGTACTTTCTTCAAGAAAATAATAAATTAATATTTTGAAAGATGAAGGGTTATGGCAAGGTGGGCCAATGCAAAACAGAAGTCTTAATTGTAAGAGATTTATTTCACAAGAAAGTAAACAGCATTCATTGAAGGAAAATAATCGTTTATTTGCACAAGTTGATGTTTTTCAATAAAAGGTAGAGGAAAGTCACTCGAGTCATTGAGTTATTGACGTAAATTTTTTTAAATAATTTGCAACAAAAACCGGAGATAGTAGCTAAGAAGGCATAATTATACACGGAAACTTCACCAAAACATATTTTAAAGGCTAAATCTTTATTATAAAAGTAATATACCTTTTGAACAAATGCAACAGATTGTCAAACGACTGGCAACACTAGTTTAATATCAGTTAAATACTGTTGAAATATTTGGAAGTGCGCATTGCATAATTCAGGTTTTTCTAAATAAGTTTATATAAAATACAATCATCATTGTTTTTAGCAAACTCTAAAACTTGAATGCACTGCTAGCATTTGTGGAAATGCAATGCCTTGTACCGCAGCTGCACTTTACCTATACATACCGATGACACATGATAACACGGACATTTATTTAACATTATCAGTAGCCATTTCTTGAAATGATGTATTCTTGACATTTATATGAGAATTTCAATATTAGATAACTTCATACAAAATCATGAACTAGATCTAGAAATTCTCTACCTTGGTCTCGTGTTGTTAACCGAGTGGCTCTTGTAACAAATGTAAAAATTGTAGCTGGTACATAGTTGGAATACAGTGGAACGCTACTATACCGAACACCGCTATACCGAACATTCGGCTACATCGGACACCATCCTTGGCTCCCAAATTTTGTGTACAAACTTGAAACTTACCGAACATTGTTGTTGAAAGAAGGCAACGCATTAAAAAATGGACTGGGCATTTGGGCTGTTTGTAATTTCCAAATGGCCACAGCTTTATGTTGAAGAGTGACAGGTGGCTATTACTTCCCCAAGGAATATAGTAAGAATTCAGTAAGCTTAGAAAGTATGAACAAGTAATTACATAATTCAATGGCCAGCACGTTTAAAGTCGTCCTTAAAAGTAGTGTACACGATTGGTAATCCTCCAATTTTATTTTTACTGAATTATTACGAAATACCTTACTAGACTGTAAGTTAATAGTAGTCTCAATCATCCTGTGAAACTATGGCACCAGTTTCACAGGAAATTTATATCGTTTTCCAACGATTTCCAGCTGGAAATCGTTGGGAAAACTGCCCTGTAGTCTTTAGTCAAGGCGCGCGTGGCTACCCGGACGAGTGGTGCGCCCGGACATGCTGGCATTCCGGGCGCGTCACACGTCCAGGTAGCCACGTGTGCCTTGACTAAAGGCTATCATCTGCCCGACGGTTGAAAACAAGCGCCGTTTTTCACTCGTTTTTCGCCATCCAACAACACAAAACTTTGAACAGGTCAGTGGAACGACATTTCCTATAAAATACCCCCAAATCCGCCCATTTCTGAAAATTGCAACAATGACCAATCAAGTACACTACCTTTAAGTAACCGGCTGAAAATCGTTATACCGAACGATCGCTATACCGAACAAAATCTGTGGATCCCGCGATGTTCATGAAAGCGGCGTCCCACTGTATTGGTATAGCGTTCAATTACCATAAGATGTTCTATGACTGCAAAACACAAGTATACTTTGAATGTAGATTGTCAATTGTCAATGTACAATGTAGGCATTTTCTATAATAATTCTTTCAGCCTTTAAATAATTCTTTGCATTTTTATTTACATTTGTAAATATTTAGACCTGCCAAACATTGGGTGGACAAAATACAGCACTGGGTTGTCTTCATGCAAAAATAAGATATCTGTAGAAGACTAGCAAATAATTAGTTTTGTAATACTGCCAGAGATTAGGTATTGAGTAAAATGGAAAACAGAGTTGAAGATGACATTTTAGGTACAAAATCTGTGTAGGAAATTTTGGGGCAACCCCCCCCCCCCCCCCCCCCCCCTTTTCAGCAAAAAGGCCGAATGTTGCGCTCTTCAAAAGCTGGTTTACACTTCTCACAAGTGAATGTGAAGCAAACTTATGAGAGTGACGTCAACAGCAAGCATTCACGCTGTGAATTCACATTTCCAAACACGTTTCCACTTTGCGAATCTTGTATCCAATGATAAAATTCATTTTGCATTATGTATGAACCGGTGTCATATAAATATATCCGACTCTCATGAAAATCGGTCTCCTTTTCCCTATTATTGGTTAAACCCTCTCACATGACCGGCCACTCTCCCAAATATCGATATCATCAATCAATAGGCATGTGCAATACTACGGTATTTCATAGTGACAAAAATTCATGCTACACTGGCCGGAAGATTGGATTTTGAATTATCAGATGAACAAGTGGCAATTTAGAAGAAAAGTGGACTTACAATTCATTTCAATGTTTATGACATTTTCTTGGTACCCTGCAAGCATCAAAAAATATTTTGGGTATGTTCCTGTCAACCATGCATAGAGTCCTTTAACGACCACCATTCAATGGTTCCGTCATTTGTTGAGGCTCTCTTCTCAATGGGATTTCAGCAGTCTGGGCTATGGGGGTGGCCATGGGGGCGGCCATATTGGACGGGGCCGAGTAATACCTCTCCGACTCTGGAAAGGTCCTCTCCATTTGTGGAGCGGGGTTTCTGTTGCTTAGAGGGGGTAATTCGGTCTTTGCAGAAGATGACAACCCTGCTTCTTTCTCTGCTGCAACCCCGGACATCGTTTCCTCCTTTTGGCTTGCTTCCCTCCGACTTGGCAAAAACCTCCGCATCTGTTCCGTCGTCAGGGAAGACTGGAGATTTGATTCTTTGACACGAGCACCGTCACTGTGTACTGGACCAGCATCTGGGGTTTGACTAGAGGCTGCAGACGCAGGGCTGGATGCTGACTGGGTCAAGATTCTGTCTTGATGGCATAATGAGACAGCTACCAGGGCTTCTTCGAGTCTGTTGGTGGATGATTCTTCCTCCGTCTCCTCGGTTGGTTCCCGCTTCCCGTTCAGAAACTGCTTCATCTGGACTGTTGTAAGGGAGGACTTGATGGGAGAGGTTTTGTCTGTACCACTGTTGGAGGTTCCAGCTGGGTTTTCTGTTCCAGCTGACGCCATGGCACGGGTCATCCCTCCGGTCATCATTTTCTCCGTTTGCTGCGTCGGTTTCCGTGGCTTGCCAGCCAGGAACTGTTGCATCTCGGCGGTGGTGAGGGAGTTCCGGAGTGGGGATCCATCCTCATCACTCTCCTCGCTGATTGTCGTCACCATGCACGGCTTGACTGACTTCTCTTTCATCCCCGGCCTGTACCCTGGAAGGATGTCTGTGTTCTGCTCGGGTTCTTTCCTGTGGACATTTGCAGCGGTGGAAGCAGGGTGCTGTGGCTGTGAAGCTGCCTCTGGCCGCAGAGGACCTCCGATAGGTTTGGTGGGCAACTGCGAGATATCCAGCTGCTTCATGTGATCTTGGAGGGTCAGACTCTCTTGGCGTCGCTGCGTACTCTCTGATGGTGTTGCAACACTAGGATTCTGAGTGGCATAGAAATTTGCATCTGCCGTCGGGTACCTGAAATCTTGATGGGGGTAGGGGTGGGCATTCCCTCCCATGGATGAGTACAGGGGGTTCTGATACTGCGAGGGGGCCTGCTGTGGCTGTGGGTAGCGTTGGGGGGTTTGGCCATGGTACCCTGCTGGGTACTGTAAGCTAGTGTAGGGATGCCTAGGATCGGGCTGCCTGGGGTCATAGACAGGGGGGCTGTAGGGATGCGACTGCTGGGGGTGATAGCCCACAGAGGATGGGACGGACGATTGGCTGTGGTCCAGGAGAGGCGCGCACATCAACGAATCAGTCATCCGGGATGACATGTCACACGAGGACAAGAATGAGGAGGACAGCATCTTGTCATCTCCTACCATGTTGTTTTCCTCCGACGTATGAGAGGTGTGCCTCCTGTAGCCTGACTGGAAACTTGGCCTTGGTCCCCCATAGCCCTGAGGGTAGGGGTGGTGCCCCTGGTCGTAGCTGAGCACCCCTTGCCTCTGGAAGCTGGCCTCATACCTTGGATCAGGTATCTGCCCCGGCACGTTCACGGCGGCGTTGGATTCTATACTCCAGTCGTGCCTCATGGGTACCCCACCCTGTCCTTGTGATACCATGCTGGGTGGGGGGTACCTCGGGCCTGCCTCCTGTGTCGGTGGGCTGTATCTCCGGTGCCGGGGAGTGTAGTACGGGTCCCGGTACCCCTCTGGGGTTCTTTGTTGTGGAGCTTGGATGGGGAATTCTGTCAGAAAATGTTGGACAGAAAGAAAGAATTGTTCACACGGAACCAAACTTTACCACTAAAAATTACTGCAGCTGTAAAAATGTGCTAAAAATTGTTATTATTTCTCAAAATAAGTAAACTTTATTCTCTGTGAAATCAGAGGGGGGGGGGGATTATCTGTTTAGGATTATTTCCAATTGTTTCCAGTAATCTGACAGAGATTGTTTGTAAAGATGAATGCAAAAGATAGCAAAACAAATTTGGTTTTATAATTTTGGGAACAAAGAACAGTAGAATAATTGTTAGGGAATCATCTCTAATTGTCTGAATGAGGTATCAATTGCGGTAACGCTGCTTTCTTTGGGGTACCACTATTAAAGCCCAGCTGGCTGAGATAATGAGTGCATTATTCTGTACAGGTCCGTGCTCACAGGCAGTTTGTCACAGCAATATCCACTGGAGGAGTGTGTGATCTGCTGGGTAAGAGTGCTTCACAAAGAATCAATTTGCAGCATCATTAATCCCCCCTCCTCTCTGGCTCATCCAAAATAAAGTATTCCAAGGCAGAGCTCTTAAAAAAACATTCACTGCAACAATAGTCTGACCTATGCCTATTCAGCATTTAATGACCGCTGCAAACGAGAAATCTTTGACAAGCCCACTGGAGCTCCAAGCTCCAGTTTTGACCTCATCAAGCATTCAAGCCGCCTGGCTTCCCATTCATCAGCTAGGTTTGAGATAAGGAATGCAGCACCACAAAGAAAAACAGCGGTACCGCAATCAATACCGTATCTGGACAATATGAAAGGCTCCCTCATCCAACCTAACAAAATGAGTTTCCAGTTGCCAAAGCCACTGTTAGGTTACAGGCCCTTAAACAGTTGGAACTTGTTTCTCCCACACAATATTCACATTCATCGGTACGTTAAATAAATCAAAATTTGAAGCCGTGCATGCTTGTTCTGATGCATATGAAATATATAAACAGATTCGGTCACAATTTGAAAATGGTTACCTTCTCGGCGCTTCTGCATCTCGTCGCGTATTGCAATTGTGGCACCGATGTCCCTCAAGGTAGTCACAGCCTGAAAAAATCATTTCCAACCCCAACAAAATATTGATGAAAATTTAGGCAATTTAACCCAACCCTCCAGGGCATATCTTTGCTAGAACCCTGCCAGACGCATCAGATTGCATCGTTTGTCAAAATGACTTGTGTAGAGAGTCCAGCAAAGTGGAGCTGTCAGCATTGTGCTGTGTCTGGCAGGGTTAGGGTTAATACAAGCGATCATTAACTACCAAGAATTTTTGTTTTAACTTAAAGAGTTTTCACCGCCAGCAAACATATAAAGCCAGCAAGGTTTTCTTCTAGTGCAACTGATGATACACGGTGAAGAACAAAATGGCCCAATATTGGCAGACTATTGGTGGTGCACTGTATTGCGAACTGCCCAAATATAATGACAATCGTACACGTTAGTGACAAATATTATTATAAATATAAACACACGTGCGTGCTTATAGGACTTTAGTGCATGGTGTAGACCTGAATACAACTCAGACTCACTCTCAGTTATCATGACTGGAATTTTAAATTTAAAGCTCGTTAATCACAAGACAATGTCAGTTTTGAAAATACCCAGAAGTGACACATATACAGTGGTGTGCAAAATTATTCGAACACTTGGCATATTTTAGGTCCTTCAGTTGTTTGTGATGAAATGGCAATCAATATACCAATGTACATTCAAATCAAACCCTCTGGAATGAACTTCAGAAGACTTGGAACAGCATTAGTGTAGAAACTCTCAGGAAATATATAGACACTATGCCCGAATGATGTGCCGCAGTGATTGCTGCCAAGGGTGGACACACCGAATATTAGAGTCAAGTTTGATACAAAAAAGATGGTAGGACTGGCAGATACTAATGTGAGCTACATGTATGCTCACAACAATTACCTTTTCTAAATACAGGTGAAAAATGTAAACCAGGCATTGTAAGGCATTAAATATCAATTTCTTCAGATATGTCAAGTGTTTGAATAATTTTGCACATCACTGTATTTGTTTATATTCAACTAACTGTCATCAAGTGCAAGAAACCGGAAGAGCGATTAGAGCAAGTTTTGGCAAAAACTAGAGTTAACTATTGTTGATTGTTGGACTGACATTACCTGATCCCTGGTCAATCTTGTCTAGTTGACCATTGCAACCAGTCTACAGGACATAGTCACATTGGTCATCAGTGGCAACGTTTTCGTGCTAAACTGTGACAAGTGGAGATTGTACCCGACACAATACTTCAACTAGCTGTTGTTCACATTTGGATTTTATTGCAAGGTGCAAGGTGCATCACAAATCAACCACTGGTCAACCCCTTGTATCCGGCGGTTATTTATGGGGGGCTGGTATGCCAAGAAAGGAGCCCCTTCCTTGTGAATGAAAGCTTTGTTTAAACAAAATCTCCATCTATTCATTACACTCCCATTCAAGAACAATGTAGTTCAAAAATGAATGGATTGAGTATGTGCAGGAATGTGCCTATAGATGTCAACCCGCCAGGTGGTCTTTTTCAAACTGCGGCTATGGACGTTGTCCGTATACAAGAGGTTTAACCAGTGGTCCTGGTTTGAATCCGAGGCCTCACCTCATCTATTTCCGGTCTCTGTTTGAATTTTGACTTGGTGCATATCAGAGCCAGTTCCAGCAGGTACCAGGCGATGTCCCAAGGCCAGTCAGGGCAGCGTCGATCCCTCATCCTCTCAATCACGCCTTGTGGCTGCTTCTCAAGTTCAATGGCCTCTTCCACCATGTCAGTCTTGAGAAAAAAATGCCAAAAACAAAACTGTAAAAATTATTGGTTTCACAATTAATTTGTTTTGTTTTGTGGAAGTTTATAGACCCAGACGGGGTAACTTCCAAGACCAACTCACACAAATGTGTAAACGCCTGCAATCGGGGACCTCCTTCTGTTCATACTTGTTTTGGTTTTGTACACAATTTTCAAACGGGGACCTTTCTCAATCGGGGACCCTATTGTCCTCTATTGTTAAAGGCCCCCTATTGAATGCAAAAACAAACTCACTTCCTCCCTACAAAAGGCAGTGTTTTCAGGAGTGTATACACAGATGGACATGGTTATACGAGTTCAAGTTCTAACTGTTTTAAATTATTCGTCAAACAATCCACAAGGGAAACTGAGTAGCGCCCACCCGAACAAAGACACTGACAATTTGGGAGACCGCCAACATAGGACAAGATAGCTCAGTTGGTAGAGCGCCGGTACGGTAACCCGGAGGTCGCAGGTTCGAATCCCGCTCCTGCCAGTTTCTTTGTTCACTTTGAAAATGTTTTAAATTATGTGACCTGGTACCACAAAACAGGTGGAAAGTTATCACAACATTATACATACCCTAAATAATGATCTCGATACAACAGGCGCATGCAAACAAAATACAAATAAAATTTTGATCAGGCGGTCCATAATATCCATCGCTACACGTAAAACACCGGTGTTCTTTGCGTGCAACCTTTTACCAGCTTGGCATTCATTTGCACCTGACGCGTGAAAATCTTGATCAGCAAGTATCGAATATTTGAATATTTGCTCAAACCCAGTTTCGAATAATTGAATACTAAATTATTCAAAAATGAACAGCCCTAGGATCGAGTTGAGTGGCAATTCATCTTACCAGTAGTTTGTTAGGTTCCCGTCTGCTGTCCGCTACCCGCTCACCAGCCAGAATTTCCATCAGCACCTGAAGCACAAGTACAAACCAAGAATAATTTGTTAATTCTTGTTAAATACCTCCCAACCTACTTGTGAGTCTGTCCATGCTGATGGGTGTTCAAGTGTGACATGGACGGGAAATTTGAGGTTGTAATGATTTGAGTTTTAATATACATGAAACAATTTGCCATGGACAAGTTTTATTTTCCCCTGTACAGTACTCCTTGAGGACTCTGCTTGGCAAAAAGTTGAACAACTTTCAAAGTATTTAAGTATTATAATGGGGTAATTTCCATGATATTATGTTTGTGACAGGCTTAATGGGGATGGACAGATCATTGTATATTGACAGGAATTATACTTAAAAGGAATTGTTTCATATAAACATTGTTTCTAAAACAAATGTTAAATAATTAAATACATTTTCAAAGTGAACAAAGAAGACTGGCAGGAGCGGGATTCAAACCTGTGACCTCCGGAATACCGTACCGGCGCTCTACCAACTGAGCTATCTTGCCCTATGTTGGCGGTCTCCCAAATTGTCAGTAATCTTTGTTCGGGTGGGCGCTAGTCAGAAGTCATAAACCCAGAATGCCGTATAGCCAGGGATCACACCCAATTTTACGATACAACATGGGAAGTGACATTGTGGGGATCACTCAATGAGGATATGACTTTTTAACTTATAATTCATCAAACAAACCACAAGGTTAACTATTAACTCGGTAATTTTGAATGAATTTTCAGTGAACAAAGATATAATACTAAAACACAAAAATACATCAAGTGATTTCCTGTTTATAGCATTTTTCCTATTAACATTTCAGTGAACCTTTAACTTGTTTAGACTCACCACTCCGAAACTGAAGACATCCACTTTGGTGGACAGCTTGAAGCTGCGCTTGAACTCCTCAGGGAGGTACGGTAAGGTCCCGTGCGCATTCTCGGTCTTCAGGTAACAGTATGTCTTGCCATTCTCTGGGCCGAGTCTAGCAAGGCCAAAGTCGGCTATCTTGGGCTCCATGTGCTTGCCAAGAAGGATGTTGGCACTGTCGCAACAAGAAAGTTTAAAACACATAAAAGTTTTTTTTTGAAAATGTATCAAATATTTTTTTTGTACGGTTATGGCCCAACACAAGGCCAAAAGGCCACTCAAGGTGTGGGCTACAGAGGTCAAGGCAGAAATCACAGGGATAAAGGTATCTGTTCACATTTCGTTTGAATTGTGAAAGGGAAGCAGGTTACAGGTAAGGAGTTCCAAAGAGAGGCAGTACGAGGGGAAAAAATTGAAGAATAGCTCACAGTACTAGCCTTTGGAACAACAACAGTGAAAGGATGTGATGATACGATTAGAGTGCCTGAATGTTTGGGGGCACCAAAGATGAAAGGCCACTGGAACACCTTCCATGATAGTATCGATAAAAGAGGCTCAATGAAGCAACAGAGAGTCGGACATGAATGGGTACCAGGGAAGATGCTAGGTCCTGACCAACCAGATTTCTCTCGTTTATTTTCGCCATCCAAGAACGCAAAACTTTGAACAGGTCAGTGGAACGATATTTCCTATAAAATACTAACCCCAAAATCCGCCCATTTCTGAAAATTGCAACAATGACAATCATGTAGACTACTTTAACCCTAAGCCTGCCAGACACAGCACAGTGCATCTGTGGTGACAGCTTGACCTTGCTGCACTCTGCAGACGAGTCAATGTGACAAAGTATGCAATCTGATGTGTCTGGCAGGGTTTCTAGCCAAAATACCCTGGAGGATTAAGGTTAATGAGCAGACTGCGTGTGTTAATACCTTTTGATGTCACCATGGATCAACGGTTGGTCTTGGGCCTTGTGTAGGAAGTTGATTCCTAGGGCAGCACCCTCTGCAATCCTGTGCCTAGTACGCCAGTCTAGTGGCCCTCGCTGTGCCTATACAGGAGTTTCAAGACAGACATGTGACCTCATTCTGTTTTCTCTAAATTTCGGAATAAGTTCCTGGGGCTTTTGTTCTAAATAGCTGATATGAAAAGAAAAAAAAGCAGCTGAAAAATAGAAACAAATGGAGTTTAAGGTCTGAGTGCACATGCTTTGCTCTGATGTACCATTCGTTTTGCTGGACTTCATAATGAAGAAAAGAACAAGCTTCTGAACATTCTGCCTGAAATATTCTCAAGAAATAATTATTAAATGAAAAAAGAAAGCCACAAATCTTTTTTTAGATAATCTTGATTTTGCTACTTTATCCCCATTTCGTGGGAACAGGTCACCTATGATACCACATATTTTGCCCAGTGTTAAGAAACATCATTCCTCCCCCCCCCCCCCCCCCCAAAAAAGAAAAGAAAATGGGTTCGTCTAATTAATAACTGGCCGAAATTTGTTCGGAAACAAAGCTCATTAATACCTTGCAGAGCAGGTTGTCTTCCAGGGAACCGTTTTCCATAAACTCATAGACAAGGCACGGAGATGGACCATCGAAACAGTAGGCACACAGAGCGACAATGTAGGGGTTGCGATACCTGCAGTTCAGCAAGTCCAAGAATTCTCCCATGTAATACATATGGGACATTCAGTGACCCTCTTTTAATAAAACAATCAAAATTTCAGCATTTCCAATTCTGATGTTGTGTAAGGAATTTACTCGCAAGAATTTAGATGTTATGAGTTTTTGGGACGATTACGTCAATAAAGAAAACATGGTAAATTATTTATAAGACCTTTTCTGACCTTGTTGGAAACACAAACAAAACCATTCACAATTTACTTGAACGATTTGTGTTCCATTTCTGGGGTGTAACATGAGTCACATCAAAGGTAATCAGATACTACAACCTCTTATTCGCAGGGTCGTAGGTTCGAGCCCCAAATCGAGCGGTTGAGGATTAAAAGTTTAATTTTAATTATATTTTGTAGTTACTTTAAGCATGAATTTCGTTTTGAACTAAAGATGATATAGGCATAAATTGTTCTCTTTAGCCCGGTTAGCTCAGTCGGTAGAGCATGGTACTCTTAATCCCAGGGTCGTGGGTTCGAGCCCTACATCAGGCGGTTGAGGATTACAAGTTTTATGTTAATTTTATTGTGCAGTGACTTTTAAGCATGAATTTCGTTTTGAACTAAGATGATACACGGATGAGATTTGTTCATCTCAAAAAAAAAGGGAAAAAAAAACAACAAATCTTTAGAACTTCATAAAAAAATGTCCTCATAAAACGGGACATGCCTGTGCCCTCGTGTACACATTCCCTTTCCAACCAAATCTAAAAATGTCCCATTGTTCAAGTTTGTTTTGTTTTAAAACCAATATAGAAGAATGCCTTTATGTGTACTGAAATAAATGCATTCTGTTTGAATATGTTTATGTGACATTATAAAGGCAAGCGGGCGGGCGGGCGGGCGGGCGGCGGGTGGGTGGGTGGGTGGGCGGGCGGGTGGGCGAGCACGGGCGGGCACGAGCAGAAACGGGCGGCCAGCAGCCAGCCCACCAGCCAGCGACAACTAAAGCTAAAACTCTTGACAATAAGCCAGTTTGGTATCCTAAATGTCAAAGGTTATTCAGGATAAAATTGCTGACGTAATGTCACGCCATGTTACGCGAATGCCCATTCTGATTGAATTTAACACGTGCGCGTTGTGCGACCACCTTTTGCATTCACACGTGCGCGTTAGGTCACGCGGGTCATTCGGGAAAAAAATGTCATTGTGCACATGCGCAGCTGACATACCGAACTGGCTTATTTCTAATATATTCAACTCTAAATGACCAATGGTTGTTTGTACTCACGTGACTAGTGCCCGGAGTTCCTTCATCTGATCAGCCCGTGCAATTTTGTTAGTCTCGAATCCCATGTAGTCATTCTGAGGGACAAGAAACAAAAATCATAATATCTACACAAAATAGTACCAGAATGTGTCCAATTAGCCACTCATATTTCCCACACTATTCCAATATGCACAATTGGGATGGACTCGACTACATGTACATCCCCATCACCATCCTTAACACCTTGCCTCCAGCTGTTATTGATGGGGGCTGGTATGCCAAGAACTAGGCTGTGCAGCCAAGCGTAAACACAAACAATAGGCACCACACTGAATAGAGTGGTTTTGTTCATCGCACTTGGAGTGAATGAAAAACTCCATCTATTAATTACAGTCCCATTCAAGAACAATATAGTTGAAACATGAATGGATTGAGTACACGCAGCAATGCGCGTATAGATGACAACTGGCCAGGTGGTCTTTTTCATACTACGTTCATGGCCATTGTCCGTACTCAAGAGGTTAATCCCTCTCCACAAAATAAACAAACCTGTTTCATTCGCTTAACGGCATAGTGGATCATGTTAATGACGGCGTGGTAGACTGTGCCAAAGGAGCCCTCTCCTAGCTTGGAGGTGTTGTCAAAGTTGTTGGTGGAGTGGACGATATCTTCATAGCGGATATGGATGAGAAGACTCAGGGCAGACTGGTCCTGATCTATAAACAACAAACAACAGGTGCAAACAATAAACAAAATGACTGCGCTTCGAAGCTGTCATTATTTAAGGAAAATTTCATTCTGCAATTGAACAAGACCCACATTAATTTTTACCAAAGCACAACAACCTGATAACACTACAAAGAAACAATCTTCTTTAAAAACCAAACATTTTTTTCCGGGAGCAAAATATCTTGTAATTGATAAAATACGTTTCACACGTTAACTACAGAGCCATCCAAAAACTTACAATTCTCCAGCCGCTCTTTTTTCCCCACTTCCTTACTGACTCCCGAGGCCATCCCACTGCTGCCACCGCTTGTCAGATCCCCTCTGTTCCCACTCTTGTTGTCCATGCTGCTGGATGACCTGCTCTCCCCGTGCCAGTCCTTGAATGGTGACCCGAGGCCGATGACCTTCTCCGACGAGCCCTTGTTGATGTTGGCCGTGAGGCCCTCGCTTCTGCCCCCCTGGTGTCCGGGGAGGTTTGATACTTTCTGCAGCTTGTCCGGGTTGGTTGAGGACGAGGCGTAATGCTCGGTAGTGCCGTTCCATGACCCCTGGGTAGGCTGGGACTGCCCGGGGCATTGCTGGTGGGGCTGGTGGCCCTGTGTGGTTCCGGGACCCTGCGATGATTTCCCAGCATAGGGACACTGGCCTCCGGCACCTACAATGAAAATGAGATAACATAATATAAATGGTAGACGTTGAGAGGCCCGACGTTTCGATGAAATGTTAGGCCTTCCTAACTTTTCTTAATTATAACAAAGCACGCATATTTCAAAACACCGTCTCGTGAGTTTCTACAGTCTACGACAACCTTCATGAAAACTCTAACAGCTCACAAAATTAAATGTCTCCGACATGCAATGCACAGCAGACTGAACAAAGCCAGAATTTTCTTCACAAAATCGAACAAAGTCTGGCGATCCTAACAATTCGGTAGAAACACAAGTTATATAAATAAGACAGTCGGACCAGTACTTCGCTACGATTGTGAAACATGGAAAATGAACAAAGCTGGCAAAAGTAGGGTAGACTCATTACAATACAAATGCCTAAAAAGGGCCCTTCAAATATTCCGGCTGAACAGCATTGGTATAGAAGAACTGAATAACCTCAATCAAACTATTCATAAGATGGATTTTGCGTCGGGATGATTTAAATAAGCCAGTTCGGTATTCCAACTGTGCATGTGCACATCACGATTTGACAATTTTTCTTTCGGGAGAAACATTTCATTGTATATAATATAAGTGCAAAAGCATAGCGGGTACCAGCAAATTCATAGATATCGTCGTGTTCTGAAGTAACATTTTTCAAAGAACGTTTGGACAGCGAAGTGTTTTCAGGTATCTTGAAAAAAATCGAGAGAAAAATCGTTGAATCTTGTTGTGCACATGCGCAGTTGGAATACCGAACTGGCTTATTCAATATTGGGTTTTGCCCTTCACCGTCTGTATACTAAGTGTTGTCCCGAGAGATTATTTTGAGAAAAAAAAATCACTCGGGTGGGACTCAAACCCACGACCTCCTGCTTTCTAGTGCAGACGCCTTACCACTCGACCACCGAACTAGGCACAGTGGAATGGGGTCTACCCCTAAAACGACACGGGCAGAAAGACTAAAACGCAAGTAAAAACTATCACAAACGCAGACGACGGAACCGGATTAGCCATGTTCCAAGGAAAGAACATGACCACCATTGCATGACTGCCCTTAATACTTGGCAACCAGACGGAAGGCGCAAAGTAGGAAGTAGAACAGGAAGACAGGGTATGTGCACAGGACAGACAAATGGAAGCAGAGCGTCATTGCCTTATTTGAAACAGGGCACAGAGAAAGTTAAAGTATACATGTAACATTCAATTCCCATTCATTTTTATTTACACTGTGGGTCTGCCACTGTGAGTCTTGATGTGAGTTGTCAAGTAAATCACAAGGGTTACTGGTTTTGACTTCTGGTAATATACAACATTAGCATTTTGCAAACAACCAAAAAACAAAACTACCACAGTAATACAAAAGACCTTACTCTACACTTAGTAAATAATCACGATAATGGTCTCAAGCATCCTGTGAAATGATGGCCCCTGGAGTGCTGTCATTTTTTTTTTAAAGTGGATTTTTTGTATCAATTTCCAACGATGGTCGGCCAACCATGGTTGGAAAAAACACCCGAAACACCCAATAGTTTTGTTTGCAATCTATTATACATCTGTGAACGGGTGCAATTAAGCCAGCTAGTCTGGTTCCCTGACCTGCAATTCTCTGTTGTCTATAGATTGCTAGGTTTCATTTTAAAAGTAGGGTCAGGCAAACAGACTACAAGAACAGCATTTTGTTCTTGGTTTTTCCAGCATCTACGAACATCAAACTTTAAAAAGGTCATTGCAATAATATTTGCTTAAAAATACAAGCCCTCACATCCATGCATTTCTGAAAATTACAGCAAAAGCAAATGTTGTATATTACCTCTAAGCACCCCTTAACAAATATATTGACCAATAAATTGGGAGACTAACACCATTATACGTGTTAATAATAATCATTTTGGGAGGCTAATCATCCTTACTCGCAGCTGGGATGCTGAATTGCGAAGGACGCGGCTACAACGTGGTCAAGTCGCTGGCACATAAAGGCACCTCTGGCAGCCGGCCACATCGACCCATATACACTGTATGACCACGGAGCACAGCCAGAGAGTTTGATTTTTCCGGAGGGAGGAAAGCCGGAGGACCCGGAGAAAAACCCTCGTGGCACAGGAGAGAACCAACGCACAACTCTACTCACATATGGTCCGAGCCGGGAATCGAACCACATTGGTGAGAAGCGAGCGCTTTATGCACAAGCCACCTATGCCACCAAACTGTTGCTCAGTTGGTAGAGCACAAGTACCGGTTTGGCTTGGTCCCACCCCTGTCCATTTTCTTTGTTCAGTCCAAAACACTAGTTTTGGCATTTCATTTTGGATCGCTTACCTGGGACATAGACGACTGGCGGAATCTGGGGGTGCCCAGAGTATACATGGGATGCTGAGTCGTTGTCATCATGAACGGGTTGCACTCCTTGTACCTCCTTGATGAGGTGATGCAAGCTGGGGTCGACTGATGAGGAAGACACACAAATGTGCATTAGAAAGCACAAAAATGGGAAGTTTTTAACACGTTGACTGCCAGCCATAATTTATAGGGCGCCACCACATTGCCATTGTGCAATCTGGACATACAGCGCATGCGTCCATACTGATGAGGTGCTTTTAAGCTGTCTCTATCGATCACAACCATTCCATACATTGATGTACTCATACTGCCAGCAGCGTATTTGATGCGTTTTCGGTGATGCCAGAGTATTCAATTACCACAACAATAGCGTTTGGTTCACTACGAGTATACTCGTAGTGGCAGAATCCGGTACACCCATCGCTACGAATATACTCGTAGTCGGCAGTCAACATGTTAAGAATCTGTAAAACAGGTGCGAGATTGGCCAAAAATTAAAAAATCCACGCAATCAACGAAAAATCCACGAAAAATCCACGAGGACCCCAGATCAACATATAGTTTGTATTTTCCTAAAGGAACCCCCTTAAAATATCCATTTTTATTGGTCTATATCCACTTTTACAGGTAATAAAAACACCTTTAGGACAACACCTCAGGAATTCCAGACTGCAAAAAGAGATTCTTTTAAAATTCTGAAATCCCGGCAAAAAATCCTGAAATCCTGAACAATCCTGACAAATCTCACCCCTGGTAACACGTATAGGGCTATTTAAAGTGCCACCACTGAGAAGCTGCATCCCACGCCTGCCCCCTTTTCACAATATTTTTCCGGGCTAAACAGATTTGGGGGCACTTTTTTACGACAATTTCAAAATACATTTGTATGGTCCAGAATATCTGGATACACACCACCCTTCCACTCTCCCCCCCCCCAAAAAAAGCATAGCATTTTATCTGACAGCAACACACTTTTCTGTATTCCAATCACATTCACAGAATAAAATATTCATGTCTGTGGGTTCATGTAGAGGAGCTGTCCCTCATTCTTATAGGGGTACCCTGAACCCTACCCGATCCCTTATAAAAATCCACCATAGTCTTACTGTAGTTTACACTGCAATTAAACTGTAGTTATACTACAGTGAGACTATATTATTCATATATTAAAACCATAGTTTTACCTCAATTTACTTTTTTTTACCTTGATTTAACCAAAGTAATTACGACAGTAAAAAGTGTGGTGTTTTGGCCGAACATTTTTTAATTACTACAGTAAAACTAGTCGTACTGTGCTAAAACAGCCGTTGTACATCGAGCAAAACAGCCATTGTACATTGTACATCGAACCCCGAGGCTCGCAGTGCTGCTGGCCGATAATCGTTCGCAAACCATCGTTCATGTTCAATAATCCACTACAATTGTTTTATACACAGCTCGTTTGTGCATGCGCCGGGTTGCATAAAAAATTCATCTTTTTTTGGGGGGGGGGGTTTAACTTGATCGTATTCTCATTTTGAGAGCATCAGTCGCTGCATGATTTACTACTCTGCCGGTAAGATCTTGGTTGGGCCTGACTTGTGACCTTTAACCTTTGACAATGGCCGGAATCAAGCCACAGCACCGAATCTTCTACTGGTCATCTCCTCGTTCTCTCTCAACTGCTTTCATGAAATGCATAGGAACTACAGAGGGTGCTATGACATGGCTGGAACCGTTCGCCACCGCCGAGCATTTTGGGCCTGAGGGCCATCTTGTGTCTTCAGAAGAAGTTCCAGCTGAACCCGAGTACACCCACGCGTGGGTAAAAGAAAAGCTGGAGGGTGACTTTGATGGGCTTGGTGTTTGTGAAGGACCTTGCGTACGCCGTTACAGACAGGTTGCAGTTTCTGCCCAAGGGTTACTGTCACTCCTTTTTGATATGCCATCCTTTGAAAGCCTTGATGTCTTACACCGCCTCTTTAAGAAGATGCCCGGAGGAGACAGCGACGAAAGCATGAAGGACTGGCTGCCCCAGAAAGGTTTCAGCTACGGGGAGCTGGCCGAGCTGGCCGATTATGTCAAGAAGGATCTTGGAGAGCAGCTGGTGATCGTGGACGCGGATGACATATTGAGTCATCCGGATGTCATGATGAGAAAATACTGCAGCGTCCTTGGGTTACACTTCGCAAGTTCGATCCTGAGCTGGGAGCCCGGCATGCCGAATAACTAGATCGTCCATGAGTTGGTGAAGAAGGCAGAAGAGGACTTTCACTGGATGGCCACGGTCCTGAGTAGCACAAAATTTAACAAGCCCGTTGAGAAACCCACTAGTCAAGAGGAGGTGCCCCAAGTCGTTCAGGAGATGCTTGAGGTTACTCAGTCCGATAAGACCAATACTGAAATATTGTTCATAAAGTATTAAGTTGTATAGTCTTATTTGCCGACGGAGAAGTAAAACTACAGTTAAATATGTAGAAACTACAGTAAAACTATATATGTACAAAACTGTGCTGAAACTGAAGTACAGTGGAACGCCGCTATAACGAACACCGCTATATTGAACATTCGGCTATATAACGAACACCATCCTTGGCTCCCAAATTTTGTGTACAAAACTTACCGAACAATGGATGGCGGTAGCTTTAAGTTGAAGAGTGACAGGTGGCTATTATTTCTCCAAGGAATAGAAGGGAAAAGCCAAATGTTGCTTTTTCGGTAAGCTTAAAAGTATGAACCTGTAATTACATGATTCAATGGGCGGCACATATTCAAAGTCGTCCTAAAGCAACCGCCAGGGTGTGCAGGGTGGTGACGTGCTGCCAGATGACACTATAGAGGGCGCTATTTAAAAGAACGGATGCCATGTTGAAATATGGGCATTTGGCAGAAAATCGCTATAACGAACGATCGCTATAACGAACAAAATCTGTGGATCCGGCGATGTTCGTTATAGTGGCGTTCCACTGTATAACTTTAGATTTTGAAAAATATTAGTTTTGGTGAAAAGGAAAATAGTGGTTAATATGTAGAAAATACTGTGTTAAAACTGAAGTAATAATTTTTCTTAATAGTGTTTCACATTTAGAATCTCAAAACGCTTTACAAAAAGGAAAAAAAATTACAACTACATGATCAGTAAATTGATTAAGTAATTAATTGTTGAATAGTAATACTTTTTTAAAAGAAATGTTTTAAGCTGCTATTTAAAAATTCCATATTCATTAATTTAACCCTAACCTTCCCAAATCCTCCAAAATCCTCTGCCAAATTAAAGATTTTGGAGGACTGAGGGTCTTTGGAAGTTGAAGCATCGGAGGATTTTGCAGGAATGAAGGGCATTAGAGAATTTTTGCCTCTGGTCTGGAAGGAAATATGGAGGATCCAGGTCATCAGGCCCAATCTGGTGCTGGATGATTTACAGGTTACAGGTGTCGTTTATCCAAAACCCGCTGAAGGATTTTGCAGGATGCAGGCAGTGGTCCCCAGTAACAAATATTGGAGGATTTTGGAATTGGAGGATATTGGGGATTCAGGTTTCATGTACACCATGTAGGAATAATGATGTAGGGAGTTATTTTTTAGCAGGGATCGAAATATCCACTGGACCGCTGGACCGAGTCCAGTGATTTGAGCGTTGGTCTAGTGAACTCTTGACCGAACTAGTCCGGTGGTCTAGTGATTTTTTTATACACTGCGTGAAATGCTATCACTAAAGTTCATTTTTTTCTTTAAATCTGATGATCTGAAAAAGCCCCATAATTTCTGGAATGGCCATTTTTAATTTTGAGGCAGGGAGTTCTAACCCCTCCCCCAACGAGGTTGGCAAAGGGGAAAAATTGAAACAGCACACTCGTTCAAAACACGGTGTGTTCTTATTTTTACCATTGGTTTTGCGAAATACCTTCTGCTGCTAGCCCAGCTGTCTAGTAGATTTTAGGGTTATTAATCCTCAAATAAACCTCAAACTGACAGAGCTGGTGACAAAGAATTCCTCAGCTTGCTTACCAAATTCCTTAAGCAGCATCATGCATCGTGCATGCCTCATCTCAAACAGTTTGCGATAGAGCTCTGTGATGGTGTGGCAGCTGTAGTCCCAGCGAGTAAGCATCTCGTCTGTGGGGCTGCCGGCCATCCGGTAGAGAGCTTGCTTGAAAGACTGTACATCGTCATTGGTGAAACCAAGGAGCGCGGCTGAAGAGAGCAATTGAACAATTGATTTGAAATTAATTGATGCAAAAACAAAAAACAAAAATATATGTTCCTAAGCCTTCTTCCAAAGGACATTGCTAAATATACAAAAT
The DNA here is from genome assembly GCA_037893225.1 of Hippasteria phrygiana. Lineage (NCBI taxonomy): Eukaryota > Metazoa > Echinodermata > Asteroidea > Valvatida > Goniasteridae > Hippasteria > Hippasteria phrygiana. The sequence goes on from JAZGUH010000100.1 coordinate 57,882, forward strand.
GTTAGCTTGAATTTTTGCTTCCAGATGACGTCATTATGACGTCACAGAAATTTTACTCAAGCAGTCTAAACATTTTTGCCATCTAACTATTACTTTGTGACTAATTAAATATTCATGACATCATAGCTTGAAAACTGCTGATGCCATCATGACGTCATTGTTCTAGGACCATCTACATGTGAAGACTTCAGGCGCAAAAGCCTCTAAACGCCACTTCCCAGAAAAATGAGATAACGATATCAATTGAAAGCGCTTTCACTTGAAAGTGGCGTTTAGCGGCTTTTGCGCCTGAAGTCTTTATGTATGCTATGTGGTCTTTGTCTTGGACTAAAGGGTGAAGTCGATCAGATTTACGTAAGTGCCAAAGTGTATGGGCGGAAGAAAAACGTGCACAGGCCCTATGGAGAGGAGTCCGAAAAGGAAGAAGAAAAACAAAAAAGGAAAACTAGACATTATGTGTCCATTTTAGAACAGAACACATCGCTTTTCCATTTTTCTGTTCCTTCATTATTATTTATAAGTGCAAACATTCAAGTCGATAAAAACGTAAAACTATGGCGAAATGAATTTCGGAGAAAATTAGCCTAACTTTGAAAATGTATTAAAAAATCAAATGATATTAACAAGTTACAACCAAATTTTCCAATTCTGACCAAAATCTACATGTACCTTGTGAAAGTGAAAATACAGAATTTGAATTCATCATGTTGTTTTACGAGATATGTGCATACCAAATATAAACCCAGTTGAACTTATAGTTATGAACATGTAGAACTTCAAAACATGCACCTATGATATTTTTGTACCTCGACACTGACATTGTAATGACATCATATCAATTTTCATCTATAACATGTCCCTGTCTAGATGCATACCAAATATATATCCAATGCAACCTTTAGGATAGATATAGGACTTCAAAACATGCATCACGTTTAATATTATAATGTACCAGTGTTGTAGGTCTCGAGACCGGTCTCGAGACCAGTTTTTCCTGGTCTCGGTCTCGGTACTCCGTGGTCTCGGTATCGAGACCACCAATATTTTATACAAACAGCAATGTGCAGAATCGATTACAGCACGCTCGACTCGACTCGAGATGTATAATTGTGCAGTATAATTATGACAACTTCTTGTTTACAGAATCGATTACAGTACGCTCTACTCGACTAAAGATCTATAAACGTGCAGTACATGACATGATGACAACCTTGTTTCTTTGCCGTATACGCGTGCCCAAACGTACATGTAGCGCATTAGCTTCAATACATGGGAAGTTGGGAACGACATGCTCAAATACACGAACTACGTGTACATGTATTACGATCAGCGGCGTGTACTCTATACCGCGTAAAGCCATCGCGGTCGTTTCTACAGCTGGACATTGTTTTGTTCTTTTATTATGTAAATGACATACAAGGTCTCGAGGTCTCGGGCCATTAGGTCTCGGCCTCGGTCTTCCAGGTCTCGGTCTTGGTCTCGGACCATCAGGTCTCGGTCTTGGTCTTGGTCTCGGTCTCGGACTTCGGGGTCTCGACTACAACACTGTAATGTACCTCGACACCCGACACTTGACGTCATCATGACGTAACATCACTTTTCATCTATAACACGTGCTTGTCTATGTGCATAAAAATATCAACCCAATCGAACCTAAAGTGACTAATTAAATATTCATGACGTCATAGAATGGAAACTACTGACGTCATCATGACGTCATTGTTCTAGGACCATCTACATGGTCTTTGTTTTGGAGTAGGCGTAATAAGTACATGTATGCAAGTTTTAAAAATGGGTAGAAAAAAATATATGCACAAAAGCTATGGGAATTTGGGGAGAAAAACAAAAAGAAGCAAAACAAAATCAGAACAAAAACAATTACCTTTTCCGCAACTATGCGGAAAAGCTAATCAAAATCTTAAAACAAGAGCTGTTCTGGCTGAGTGCCGAAACAGCTTACAAAATAAATAAACAAGATATATAAATCCCTTTTACTGATAAACTCTCACAAAATAGGAGATTGCCTATACGGGGGTCAGTTGAACAAAACCAAAAAGCACCCCAAATTTCCAGATAATTTTTTTTACTTTACGTTTTTATTTTGAGGGAGTCAGTTTAAAGTGTATAGGCATGAAATCCTAACCCATAAGCTTTCTATCAGTACAAAGAAAAGCAAACTTTCAAAAAAAAATATATGCACAGGTTAACTAAATATAATTTACCCTTTGTGTAACTGCCTCCATATATGTGGCAATACCAAAGGGTAATTCCACGGTTACTCATGTCATATTTCGTACCGTATAGTCTACTGTCTACTACCTGTCACTCTTCAACATAAAGCTGCGGCCGTTCAGAAAATTGCAAACAGCCCAAATACCCGTTACATTTTTTAATCCGTTGCCTTTCGGTATTAAAGTTTTGTACACAAAATTTGGGAGCCAAGGATGGTGTTCGGTATAGCCAAATGTTTGGTATAGCGGTGTTTGTTATAGCGGCAATCCACTGTATAACAAATTTTTTATTGCTGTTTTTTTTAAAGCCTGGGCTCTGAGAGAACAATAACACTGATCAGGATACCAAGGGTGCAAAAAAACAAATACAGGGTAAAAATTATTATTATGGAAATGTAAGAATTTAGGGGTGTGCATTGGAACCGGATATCCGAGTACCCGACCGTTCATGTCAGAAACCGGTTCCAGATTATGGAATCGAGTACCCGTAGAACTTTACATTATCGCATGTAACTTCCCAGAAAATGAAAAAGGAAAGGTTTTGAATGTTATTTGTCGGGAATTTTCAAAATTAAAACCCGACTACATGGGAAACCAGCACAGATTTTATGTTTATGACGCTCACGAAAATTGACAATAAAGGGAATTCACCGGTTGTGGTTTTTGTAGTCTGGGTATGGACAAATTTCCTCCACGAGACATAATAGCATGCCTCATTCCACAATAAATACAACTGTATAAAGCTTCTGTCGTTTGTGATATGCCGGCGTATGCACGTGCCGGAACATGTAATGGCGGAGTAGTGATCATGTTTACCGGACAGGCATGAGATTTTTCAGACTTTCGTTTTATTCAATCAGGTACCTGGTTCTTTTACTACCCGTAAATGCACACCCCTATAAGAAATATAGTGTGGTCGGGTAAGCTATTCAAAATGTCACCAAGCCTACTACCTCTTATTTCAATACCTAAAAAGGCTTGTGTTGGGTGATTTCAATTTAAAAAAAGACTAATTTGGTCAAATGGTGACAATTTCACTCTTCCTTCTTCTTACATTTTCTGAGTTATTTTCAGGCAGCGCATAATTTATGGATTTGATAAACAAACAACATGAACAGTTCAATATTGGGTTTTGCCCTTCACCGACGTATTTCATAAACACTGTATACTCAGTGTTGTCCCGAGAGATTATTTTGAAAAAAATCACTCGGGTGGGACTCGAAGCCACGACCTCCTGCTTTCTAGTGCAGATGTCTTACCACTCAACCGCCGAGCTTGTCGGAGTCGGTTGGCTGGTTCGAATCTGATATAGCGGCGGGTACCGCAGCCAAACTGCGTCATCCCGACGCAAATTCCATCTTATGAATAACATGAACAGTGCTTTGCAAATCGACTAGATAAGCAACCATCTGCTGTGAAGCAGTCACAAGCAATACATGTTTAGGAACTTTAGGCTAATCATTGCATTTACTGTTGAAGCAACCTTGGGAACATTTTACTCTATACCCCCACCCCAAATCGGTCAGGAACAGCAAAATCTTGGAAAGTAACCGTCCATTTGTGTTCACAATTGTATATAAACTCTTGGCACAATTAATTTGGGAATTTAGTCGGGAATTTTTTCGAGCAATATAGGGGAAGTTTGTGTTTTCTTTGTTTATAGTTCTTGGCACTGTGTATGGTCACTCGAAGTGTTCACATAGGCCTACATGTTGATTTCTGCCTATGCTGATATAAATCTTGAAATAACAGGTTGTGCCCCGTGTTTAGACAGTTGTTACCAAGGAGGGTTGGTTATTTTCCAAGATTTTCTTTTTCCTGATTGATTTTGGGGGTATTAACCCTAACAGTACTCAACTCGTCAAAACCCATGTCAGCATGTTTGGTTGGAATCTGTTAGGATGGGTACTGGACCCCCAAACTGATAGTCCTTTACACTGAGTTTGGCATACCATCATATCAGCATTAGAGTCCAACAATTTGTGTGTACAGTTTACCATATGGTGTTGAAATTTGCAAGGATGGGCATGGTTCCTAGCAAATTGCACTAGGGAGTTAAAATCTTTCTGCAACCTTTCCATGCCAAGCACAGTTTTCGCAGCTCTGTGAAATTGCCCCTAGCTGTGAACATGCAAAATATGATGCATAGGCTTTTTTCCCATCTGATGAACTGACCCATTAAAATTGGAAAGAAAAATATGGGCACAAAAATTGTGCTGATCCAATTTTAACTCGCCAATAAAAATCTGGAAGGTTCACACAGCTGTATATGAACCAAGCTGATCTTTGAAAGCAGGGCTGCCTCTTCAAATATTTGCCCCTCGTGTACACATGAGGCGTGACCTTTCATCATCAACTATTGATATTAATCTCCACGTGTGACCCTGACAGATCTAAAACAAACAATGGTATTTATGCACATACATGTACACTGCATAACCATGGTTAATTACACCAGTAACCATTATTGTTATTATTATTTATTCAGCCAACAAATGAAAACAAGCACTTTGACAAAGCAAATACAAGAAAATATTATAAAAGTATAGGCCTACTACATGTATATATGTAGAAATAAAATGCGAAAAAGCAACCAGAATAAGTGAAACAAAAATTTGACCAGGCAAGACTGAAGCATATGCAAGGATGAAGATATAGGCACCCCAAAACAAGGACAATGCCAGCTAGGGTAAGCAAAAGTGTACTTAAATACTGTAGTCCTAATGCGCCTATCAATTGATTCCCCCACCCCTCCCACCCCGGGCTACCCCACCTCTGAGGTGGGGATTTGGTCACATTTTTTAAGCCCCAGGGTGAGGATTTTGGTCATCATACACTGGGGACAGAGAGGTACATGTGTGTTGTATTATAATATAAACCTGATGGCATTTTTTACAAGCTCTGCAGTGCATGTTTGTTTGATCCTTTTGCCAGGCGTTTTTTAATCGAAACAAAGCATACATGATAGCATCAAAATTCTAATCCCCACCCTATAAGGTGGGGTATCCCCACCAATGTAGGTTGGGATTGTCGCTAGATTTTTGCCCCAGGGGTGGGGATTTTGTCACTTCAAAAGTGATAATCCCCACCTCAGAGATAGGGTGGCCCCGGGGGGTGGGGGGGGGGGGGGGTTGACAGGCACGTAAAGCCTGCCTACCCATCAAGCTTCCTGGCCTTGGGGAATAAACTTTAAAGTTGAAAGTTGAAATAAAGTGTTCCTAATGTTCTAAACTACTATTTGACAACTTCTCTAAATTATAGTACAGTAAAAAGTTGAGTACATGTAGTAACCGCAGCATGTAGTATAAAATAAAATAAAATAAAATAAATATTTTTGACAAACCTCATTGACATTTTAGTCTTGGTCTAACCGCAAGACTATGAGGTAAATTTATACATTTGTCCTTACCTAATTTCATCCAATTGTTATGACTGTCTTCATCATGATCGTGGCCATGATCAAGAGCATGCATGAGATCTAGACGGATATGAAGAGGCAAATCTCCCACATACAGAACTTTTGGACTGTATTTCCGATTACTTTTACCATTTCGGACTACCAGATCACAGCCGCAATAATCCATTGATAAATAATATTCCTTCAGGTATCTAGTAGGCTGATCTACATGATACAATGATCTACATGATACAATGATCTACATGATACAATGATCTACATGATACAATCGATATTAATTACTGTTCCGAGTTTACGTCCACCTGGTTGGAATTAATCCAAAGTTAATGCAGTACTATACAAATGGAATATAGTTTGTGTAGTTTTGTCACCCAACCTATCCGTAAGTCTGTACAAAGACCACTGTGCCATTGTCAGGTTTCATTACTTAGAAAAACACCACAAACCCGGAAAAGTTTATATATCTGCTTTTATTAAATGAGTCGCTTCAACTTCGTCTGTTCATCTGGAAAAGTGTGGTTTATTAGTGACTCACTCGAGAATGACAAACAGTGACCGTTTTCACGGCATTTGATCCGGGAAATATCCTTCTAGAACAACCGGAAGTGAAATTTACAGCCTACCAATATTTTCACACCGCCGACTAAATTTGCTATTTTCCATTCTCTTTTCCTACAAACACCAGACTAGAGTGTTTTTGCCTGTGCGTTTATGTGTTCCCAAATCGTATTTACTCTTACCCAAGTTGATCCAAGCCGGTGGAACGTCCAGCATCCGACATAATTCGTGCCTTCGTCCCAGCGGTATGTCACGGATGTACGTGATTGGGCGCGGAGTGGGCGCGCCACCAGGCCGTTGTCTGGCTGTCATTTTCCCGTAGCTCGCAGCTCCAGACACGGCGGGTTCTCCTTGGCTTCGATCGTCGTAAACTCTTGTCACCGAATACGACTAAAAGATCAGTTAATGTTTCAAGTTGATGAGAAACTATAAAAGTATAAATAGTTTAAATACAGCTCGAACATTCTCTTTGAAGAAGATTCATTGAAAAATTGTTATTTTAGTGTGATCAAATGACGGGCACAGGAAACAATACACAGGTGTGTACGTCACGAGATACACGTACGCAAACTACATGTACCGTCGCGTCTCGATCGCTTTCCTGTAGCTAGCTGTGGGGTTTTGCAGGGGAAATCCCAGAAATTAGTGACGCCATGTTTTAGATCCGGTTCGACTGAACCAAAATATTTTAGGGGTGTTGGGTGTGCCTGTGAGCGGAAATGTTTACAAGTTCCTTCGATAACAAGTTGAAACACACATTCTGATAAAATTTTAAAAATGCGAATCATAATATTTTGTTCATTGCTTGCATGGTTTTTACCTGCCGCTATCGACGATATCGTGTGGCTATCGACGCACTATTAACACATAAACCCTTATATATTTTAGTCAAGTCTGATTAGTTTAGTCTGATTCCTATCATGTGTTGTTTCTCAAGGCCTTGGTTTTGAAATGGAGGAAGGCCATGGTTTTGGAATTCACGGTTTATCATATGCAGCCTTTGTTGATACGTATATCTCTATATCTTCCATCTTCTGACTATATCTCTATACTGGGAAACGCTGATCATAATCTGGGAATTTCTCAGTACTACAGACTAGTGGTTGGTACAAAAATTGAGGAAGCTTCCCCCATGGTACAAACAAGTATGTCAAAAGATGGTGTGTTTAGGCTGAAGCTTTAAGGATCATATACCCCAACAAATGAAATATCTTTTCTCTGGAAATAGCAAATTAACATATCCAACAGTAAATGCATTTCAAAACTTGAAGAGCCTCATAAACTTAATCTTAAAAACAACATGAAACAAAACAACCAAACTGATAAACAATATAATGCATCCTCCAAACATGCATAATCTAGACTACATGGGTCATTCTATAAATGTGGGGTCCAAAAGTGTGACATTTATGGTGTCCCTGTTTTAGTGTTACATAGTGACATATATAACATTTTGCAATTCCAGACACATTCTTTAATGCCTTCTAACTACAAGAGTGATTGTGTAAAGCAAAGTACCTGCCAATTAAACAAGTAAAAAATAGTGTGAAGTCAATTTTAATGTTACTTGATGCAAACTACACAGGTCAGGTGTAACGGTCACACTTTTGGACCCCAAATGTATGCAATGTCCCACATCCTCACTAGTAGTGTGATTATGAAGGTTACCGACACATATTTTTTAATGTGATATATATGGACAACATTCAATGTATGTGTACATCAGTCAAGGTTACAAAACAGGCAGGCGTGGATGGGGGGGGGGGGGGGGGGGGAGGGGGGGGTGGGGTGGAACAACCCCCCCCCCCCCCCGCTTGTTGCCATTTTTTTATTTTATTATTTTTTTTTTGCTTGATTGTAGGGGCCTACGCCTAAAATTGCAAACCAGAAAAATGCGCCACCAACGGTGAGAAAGTGTCTCAGCAGCCCCCCCCCCCCCTCCCCCACTTGTAATTTTTTGTTCGCAGACAAAACATTTTGGGAGTCACCTTTCTGGGCAAATTTTAGAAACACCCCCCCCCCCCCCCCCCCTGCAAAAAATCCTGGATCCGCCCCTGACAGGTGCTATGACGTTTTCAAGTTCCGAGAACATTCAGAGGAATTTATTTTGCTTGACTCATAGAAGTTACATTCAAATACATCCATTTGAAAAACAATTCATTGCAAAAAAAACACCCGCCACCCACCCACCCACAATTTGGTCACTTCCTACCTCCATGGTCACAGGTACAATGTGCACACACACACAAGTGTGTAAACACCATAAATAGGGGACACCCTATTGTCCTATTGTTCAAACATTTTTGGCAAGGACCCTCATTGGTTTTGTAAAAGGTTTTCAAACGGGGACCTTTCTCAACCGGGAACCCTATGGTCCCGTATTAAATGCAAAAACAAACCCACACACCCAGTCATGTTTTCCTATACGACTGAGGACAATGCTTTGTGTTTCCTATACGACTGAGGACAATGCTTTGTGTTTCCTATAGTTCCTTTAATATAACACCACGCCATAGACTAGCACATATTTTTACGTCCAATACGAGGACCGATTTTAACAAAGGACCGACTCCCAAGGACAAGAAAGATTCCTTTGTATTTTCTTTCTCCTCTTGTCCTCGAACGTATGCACAGTACATGTACACACCCCCACCCACTCACCCACGTAGTTTTATAAAATTCAGAATATATGTTTTTGATTGTTGACTATATACGCAATTAATACCCTGGGCTGACGCAATATAAAAAGATAAACAATAAAGCTCTGAGGAAGGCTACTCGTAACAGTTCTGTACTGAAACTGTTGTGAATGGTGATAGCCAAGTGGCAATGTCGTCATTCCACAGTAACCATATTTGTTCAAAATAATTGTTTGATTGACATGATTTTCTGACGTCAAGATTGTTACAGACCTGGAATTCTAACCAAACAAAACCTTTTTTTCAGGGCTGTGCTGACTTCAGATTTTATTTAGAACAAAAACTGATTTGGGGTGGTTGTTTTTGGGGCTCGGTAGAACATTCTATTTTCAAGAAAACACACAAGGCTAAGCTGTTCACTGCATTCATAACCACAAGACAATAAATTTATTCAGGAGCGAAAGTTTCCAGTCATTTTTTTTGTAAGCCTCTTATATTAATGAATAACTCAGAACATAGTTTAGCTATGTTATATTTATTAAAAAGCCATATAGCTCCTACTTTTCAGTTCTCAAGACTTAAAGGTAGTATACAACATTTTCTTTTGCTGTCATTTTAAATTTTCAGAAATGAATGTATTTGTGGGTTAGTATTTTATAGCAAATATTTTAACACCGACCTGTTATAGGGGGGAAAATGCTGTGTTCTTGTAGTCTGGTTCCCTGACTCTACTTCAGACAAAACAGAGCAATTTATAGACATCATTTATAGACATTATTATTATCAGGCCGGGGAACTATACTATTTCCAACGATGGTCGGCCGACCATCGCTGGAAATTTATACAAAAACACTTTCTTGGAAATGACAGCACACCAGGTGCCATGATTTCCCAGGATGCTTAAGATTATTATTTACTTGCAGTCAAATAAGGTTTTTCATAATAATGCAGTAATTTTATTGATCTCACTTGTCAGTAGTGCTCGTGATGCAACGAAAATAAACAAATGCACATTTTAAAATTAAAATAAAATTTAAAATAAATTAAATGTTAATTGTTCTGCCTTAAAAAAGGGGAAAGACATGTATAAATTTATGGAATGATCCAAATATGGGTCATTCCATAAATTTGGGGTCCAAAAGCGTGACTTTTTTGGGTGTCCCTGTTACACCTGACCTGTGTAATTTCCCATCAAGTATCATTAAAATTCACTTCATGCTATTTTTTACTTGTTTGGCAGGTACTTTGCTTTACGTAATCACTCTTGGAGATAGAATGCATTAAAGAATGTGTCCTGAATTGCAAAATCTTATACATGTCAGATGTAACGGGGGCGACAAAATTGAACCCCAAATTTATAGAATGTCTCATATCCCCAGTTTTGTGAGCAACTGGAAAATATGGGGTACACAGTATGTTGTGTAGACTAGTCTGATGTAATCGAGTCTATACTACAAAGATAATTACAAACTTGAAAAAGATTGGACTGAATCATTTTAAACGGATTTGTTTCGAAAAACAACATGCAGCCTCTGAAAAAGGAAGGGGGCATGGACACTCCACGTTTCTCTTTTACTTGGCCTCATTGCGTCTTATCATAATGTCACAGCACACAATGTAAAAAGCAGATATCAAATTATTGTATTAAACTGTAACATAGTACAAAGAACTTGCAAATACAAGGTGTTCATCAGATATTTGGATCTGTGGATATTCTTTAGAGCAACGACATTCACTATTCACTTTCACTTCTCGTGAAATTAAATACCTTACTGTACAGACGGTCAAATGCACAATTTTTCCCAGGCCTTAATAAAACATGCATTCATAATCACAAATTGATAAATGGTTGGTGTGCGGTAGCCCTGTCGGAAAATAAAAGCGATACTTGCGTTTCCAGGAATAGTAAATATAAAGTTGTGTTCGAAAGTTTACATTACACCGCAGTCCTACAAATAGATTTCTCAAAGCTGTAAATAAGGGGTCACTCAAAATGTTCAATGTTTTTATTTTTTCGAAAATGTGGGTGGAAAATTATTGAAAATTGAAACGAACTTTAAAAACGAAAGGAAAAAAAGGAAGCTCTTTTGACTTGCCGATTCCACTCCCGTGTTCCGATGTTTTAAAAAAAAATTTTTTTTTTACCCTGGGCCTGTACTGAGATAGGGTACACATGTACATCAATTGTGTATCTGCAACCCTTTATGAGGTATTTTTTTTATATTAAAATAACCTGTGAAGTGGACTTCAACTAATGAAACACAAGAAGTCATCAGGGCACATGGTCAAGCGGGGGAGACTCACAGCTGCATCATGCTGTCATGAAACTGGACATTTTATTATTTTTAATTGAATCAATATTTTAAGATTGAAAATTGGGGCAGGTTGTTAAAAAAAATAAAAAAAATAAAAAAAAAAACATTGAAAATTTTGAATGGCCTTTCAAGGTGGAACAAATCCAAATGATTATATAGCAGACCCAGGTGAAAAAGTACAAGAATAGTAGGATCCAAAAATAAATAAAAATAAAGACAAAAGTAGGATTTTGCAGGCTTTCAGGAGTAGTTTTTGTTGATACTCGCCCATATCCACAGCATCACAAGCCTCATTTGGCATGTTCTGTACTCACAACACTTGTGCTCCGTCCTCAACTAAGCAAAGTTGCAGTACTCCTGCACCAAGCCCGTCATTGTGTGATTTGTATATAACAGTGTGTTGTTGGGAAAAAAGGTATGAAAAAGTAGGGAATTTTTTTTGAAATTTCAAGAAAAAAGTAGGAAAAGTAGGCAGCAGCGTAGCCAGGGCTCTCTCCATTGGGGGGGGGGGGGGGGGGGGCACTCCCAGTATTTTTCTTCACAATGCTATGGTTTTCTAATTTGTGAAATTTGTGAAATTTACAGTGGTGGGGGGGGGGGCAACAATAATTTATGCCCCACCTTGGCCACTAGAAGTAGGAGGGAAAAGTAGCAATATTTGAAAGCCTGTTATACATGCATGAGGAACTTAGACTTTCAAAACATGATGTTATTGATATGCTGAGAATTTTACATTACAAAAACTGCATAAAACAGGACAGATCCAGCAACATTCGAAGGAACGGTTGGACCTACAACTGTATCATTTGTGTACGTGGGAGTCACTGATTTTATGAAACCATAACTGGAAGCGTGTGTCAAATGACACTTGTAGTTTCATGCCCAAGTGTAATGTAATGCATGTAGCACGTTGGGCCATATTTTTAAACAAGTCTTCTAGCGTCTCATGCGTACTAGTGAGACTGAAAGTGTAGGACTTTCTGTTTTACCTCAAATTTAAATCTAAATCGATACAATGCTGTAACTCCGTGAGACATTCCATTGTGGATGGAGAAGCCAATGTGAAGTGACTGTGTACTTTAGAGAAGACAAATTATGACGATCAGAGCATAATGATGAACCATCAAGTTAATTACTTTGGTTCTTTTCAACTTCTTAATTTTTCGTTCCTATTTATTTTTTTGGGTAGCGTTAGTTACTTTGCATGGTTTATCTACAAATGGTTCTCCACAATGCTATTCTGTAAAACTATTCCATACACTCTACGACACAATATCTGCATGGGGGATATATTATTACCCATTTCCAATAACTTCCATAAATAAGATCAAAACATAATTTTCTGACTTGTTCCTGATTTTGGTGAAAAAGAATACGTCAAAATATACTTTCAATCCAAACCTACGGGTATCCAAAAAATATGCGACACTTTGAAATATGGGCATCTCTAGTGCTGACCAGCAATTTTATACCGGGTCCCATATTGTTTAATGCTTCAATTCTGCCGAACTTTTCTTCAGATTTCAAATTATGATGCAAGATATTTTAATACTTCTTGTATGCCTCGTAATAGTTCACTTTCCATGCTGATGTAATACACATGTACATGTATATAACAAGAAGGAAATTATAGTATACAAATAATGAATGTTTATCAGTGCAATGGTATAAATTTCGTGAGATGACAGATTGAATGTTCCATTCCACAAGGCGAAGCCGAGTGGAATGGAACATTCCATCTGTTACTGAATGAAATTGTTCCTACCATTGCACGAATGTGAAATATTCATTATTTGTTTTATACAATGCCTGAATAAATCCTCCTCGGATTGCATGCATGCATGTGTACAACCTGCCCTTTTTCCCTTCAAGTTCTCAGTCCCACATAAAACCTCGACAAAATGTTGTCCAGTTCCGAATCAGTTAAAGCTCAATTTTGGTTCCTGTGTGTCTTGCAAATTTATTGCAAATTTGTTTCTTTGTGTTAGCAGCGTCAGCATCACCTACGAGTTCCTATATTTCATCGTCTGTTAGGAGAACAAACGGTGACTCGTGAACATCGTGCGCCATTTTGTGTGAATGACAGCCATGGTGTAGTGCCACCAATAATGTAACTGTGGAATTATGGAAGTTCTATTCAACACGTACCGTTGACTAGAATTTCTATTTTTGCGGTGCAGTGCATTGGTACAAATAATTCAATGCGCACCATGATCGACAATCCACCAATCAGATGGCGGGGCCGGATTTTTCCAGCTTTTGTATAATACCTTATATTTTCTAGCCCTGTTGAAATTTCAAAATTGTTGTGAACTAAAATGATCATTAACCTGTAAATTTAAGACCTCTGAAACAATGCACTTTGTTTACCAATAAAAACTGGTATTGAAATCTCTAGATACAAAAATATGACAGTTAAATATATATATATTTCTCAAATACCACTTAGGTGCCAAGTGCATAGTTTAATTTTTAAAAATACATTACAAAGATACATGAAAAACTCTGCATTCACATAATTCACAAATATATAAACATATACGCTAGGTTCGACGTAAAGGCGAAATCCCATAGAGTTGTGCACAAATTTCTTTTTTAACCTAACCCAAACTTTACCTAATTCGACCAAACTTCAGAATTATGCTATTTAGAACACAAAGATCAAAATAAAAACATTTGCGACAGTAAAATTCTGCCTAGAAAAGTTACCTAAGACATTAAGGCGAAATCCCTTTTTTGCCCTAACTTACATTTTCCCCTTAACGTGCACTTTTACACAACTCCATTTCCCCTTTCCGGTCGAATTAGAAAAATATATATACACACAGGTACATAAAACAGAACTATAATATTATCACACATAAATATATTTCCACACACTATATACATATATAACTTCTATATTTCACTTGTTTGGCAACAGCACACTGATATAATAATAAACATTTGTCTTTGGTATATTTCTTTCTATACACATGCGCTAAAACTTACATGAAAATAAATGAGAAAGTAAAACATGAAGAGGCCTTTTGAAACCATCCGTGGCCAGACAGAATTAACATTTTGTTTATTTTTTTGTTCAGTTGAACTGGTATGGGAAATAGTGGACCAACGACTTGAACACCGGTTGTTACAGTAAAGTTAATTTTGTACATTGCAAAACTAAGATGGTCCCTTTATTTCGTTTTGCAGACTACAACACAAATGCATTTGATTGCATATTTCATACAACTACACAAACAGACATGTCTGACAGAGTTGTAATCAAGTCAATCACAAGTCAGATCAAAAGGCAGATCTCAAGTTAATCACAAGTTAATCACAAGTCAGCTCACAAGCTACATGGGATGAACAATGACAAAGGAAGGCTTTTGTTATATAGTGTGTTTGAATAGCTTGTTACATGGCTTGAGACCAGACTTGTGAAGTGACTTGTGACGACTTGTGGTAATTTGTGATCGACTGATTACAACTCTGACATCTGTAGACCTACCAAGACGTTAGTGAACGTCGTCAATTTTGTTCAGGGAATTTGGTAATTCTTTTTTTAAAAACCAGTTCGCTTCGGATGACGTGTATACACGCAAAGGTTTTGCGGTATTCGGAACGGATGACTGATAAACACGCACTCGAGCTAGGCCGGAAATATCTGTCAGCGACCCGCTCGCAGCGAGCGAGGCCAGAGATATCAGGGTGTGCTACCCGCAGATTACGGCCTGATTTCACCTGAACCCGGCTGGCATCGAGGTTTGTGAAAAATAATCCCGCGCCTGGGTCCGGTGAATGTCAAAATAATCCCGGCGTGAACTAGTTAAATCTGTTTTCTCAATTTGACAGTCCCCACAAATACCATGACTATCACAATTCAGTTTTGTTCCGTAACCCATTGAATATGAACGACGGCAATAGCCGCGATTTGAACAAGACCACCTGGCTGGTAGTCATCTATATGCGCATTCCTACACATATTCAATCAATTGCCTACTGTGTGCGTTACGCTTGAGTGTACAAGCCCGTATTGGCATACCAGCACCCCATCAATAACAGCCAGACAGAATTGATTATAAACTCTTTTTGTCCGGTGTCATATGAATATCCGTCTCCCATGAATATCAGACTCCTCTTCCCTATTATTGGTTTACCCTCACACGTGACCTGCCACTCTACCAATAATCGATTCATCGATCACTTACGGCATGTGCAATACTACAATATTTCATGGTGACAAAATTTCACGTTACACCGGCTGTTATTGGGTTGGGGCTGGTATGCCAAGAACGGGCTGTGAGCCAAGCGTAAACAATAGAGTGGTCCTATTCATCACACTTGGAGGCCCCTTTCGTGTGAATGAAAGCTTTATTTGAAAAAAATATATCTCTTCGTTATACTCACACTCAAGAACAAAATAGGTGATGCATGAATGGACCGAGTATATGCAGGAATGCGCATATAGACAACCAGCCAGGTGGTCTTTTTCAAACCGCACCTGTGGCGGTCAATCCAGCAATCAAAGCCAGGTTTTTGTTGCTTAGGACACTGGACAAAATGTTTACCATTTTGGTTACTGACTTGTTCCATCGATCAGACTCTTGACCAATGAAATGCCTGTTAACGAGTCATGTGACTATCAATCTATTGCACACGTGTAACACAGCTAATCCCTTTGTAAAACCATTTGCCTCGGTGGAACAAGCTCCACTGAGCAGGACGACATTCCTCGGCAGTCTATTTCTTGGGACCCTTTGAGACGTTCTTTGTCGCCTGTCCAAGCGAAACCTGCTTAGCGTTAGCACCAAACTGGAGCGTGCACAGCGTCTCGCTGATGTTGCTGATGTCTGGGCTGACGTTGACAAAAAGGCAAGCCTGTTTTGCAAAGACAAAACAGCGTTTTAAAGTGTAAGTAGCAAAGTTTGTGATAAAATCCTCTGCATAACTCCCTGGGGATGGGGTATATATCCCCCTACTTTTTGAGCAGGGGGATGGGCCATTCAATCACCCCCTCCACAGTCCCCCCCCCCCCCCCCCCCCCCCCCCAATTTGCATGGCGAGAAACAAACAAATGTGGATTTCTTGCAACTTTCCAACAGCCAAAATGTATTAAAAATGGAGAACAAACAGTTCAAAAGCTTTAAATGCACCATTGTGTTGTCGGGCTTTAACCCATTGAGTCCGGGTATTAATAATGTGGCGCCGGGATGCCAGGCCAGCTTGTGCAGCCAAGCAAAATGGACACTAGAGGCCTGTGCAGCCAAGCATAACATACACAATAACCCAACAATGGATTGAACATGTTGAGAATGCTGGTTTAGCCGTCAACCCAGGCCAGGTCGTAATTTTCAATCCGTGTCTATAGATCCAGGCTCAATGGGTCAAGGGACATTAGCGTCAAGTTTGCATTAGATGTACACAATCTACTCAAGGTGACCGGATAAAAATCACGAAATTCTGCTTTATGTATTTCAAAATTCTACTAGATTTGACCAAAATATGGAAATGAACACTTATACTTGCATGCAGCTGTAGACTTGATGCATTATCAAAATATCCTTGTTGGAAAAAAAAAGTCAAAATATTTCCTTAAAAATATGCGTGATCTAGCAGAAAATCTGGCAAAATGGTACATTTGTATTATGAACAGCACTCCTAGTGATCGTCTCCAGCCCCCCCCCCCCCCTCCCGCTTTTTTTCTTCAAATTTCTTTGGTTGGCCGGGATTGTGGTCATCCCCCATCTCGTCGACACGGATTTACATTTACGCCACTGTTCATAATTGTGACGCGGTACGTCAAAACCAGGCACAACTAGGCAAGAGGTCAATTTTGAGTTATTGGTATATTTAATAGTAAAATATAGACCTTGCACTTTACAATGCCGCTTTCTTTTTTTAAATCTGACATTCCAAAGCGAAGTTTATGATTTGAAATCACACTGTCCGGCAGGGCTTTAGTCGAGTCCATCACAAGTCCCTGCAAGTCCCTGCAAGTCCATCACAAACCCTCCAGTCCTAAACCCAATCACGAGCTATTCAAATGAGCTTTGACAAAGGCATTCCTTTGTCACTGTTCATCCAGTTACTTGTGACTGGCTTTATGAAAGGACTTGTGACTGGACTTGTGACTGGACTTGTGACTGGACTTGTGACTGGACCTGTGAAAGGACTTGTAAGAGGACTTGCAGGGACTCTACTACAGCCCTGCTGTCCGAAACATTGAAACTGGACATAGCCCTTTAAAGTTTGAGTTTAAATAGAACAAGTGGGTCAACAATGTTACCTTAGCAACGGGCATGCAGGAGCAAAGAAACTGGTCTATAGTTAATTTTCAAAGCAAAATTCATTTCCAAGCAAAATCTCAAACAAGGCATCATTTTTTGACATAACATGCCTCTCTAAAAGTGTTTTAAAAAAATACTTTGTCGATAAAATTTCAGTTAGAAACTTTTACAGAACATTTTAAACATCTGTAGAAATGAGAAATTTCCAAAAATCTCAAAATCTCAAACAATCACCCCAAGGCATTTCGCAGCTGTTCCTCCGTTCATAGCTCTGCCAAATTCTGCCTGGTTTTGCCATACCGCGTCACAATTTAACATTCGTCAAACAATCCACAAGGGAAACTGACAAGGTAAATTTGAATACATTTTCAAAGTGAACACAGAAACTGGCAGGAGCGGGATTCGAACCTGCGACCTCCGGGTTACCGTACCGGTACAATTTAACATTAACAGTGAGTGTCATAAGAAAGCATACAACATCAGGCTTCAAGACCAACCCAGTACAAGTAAAGTTTAGTGAAAGCAATAGTGCATTTCTTACACTAAATATAAACTTATTGTGTTGCATACCAATGCAATGTCACTGCAACTCAGAGAAACAGACTTGGAATGTTGTTTTTTTAAATTAAATACATAGGCAATCTCAACAAATTGTTGTTTGTGAGCAGACTTTTAGCCGCTGGCTACAGTGGTGTGCAAAATTATTTGAACACTTGACATATCTGAAGAAATTGATATTTAATGCCATACAATGCCTGGTTTACATTTTTCACCTGTATTAAATAGAAAAGGTAATTGTTGTGAGCATACATGTAGCTCACATTAGTATCTGCCAGTCCTACCATTTTTGTTATCAAACTTTACTCTATTTGGGGTGTCCACTGCGGCACATCTTTCGGGCATAGTGTCTATATATTTCCTGAGAGTTCCTACACTAATGCTGTTCCAAGTCTTCTGAAGTTCATTCCAGAGGGTTTCATTTGAATGTACATTGGTATATTGATTGCTATTTCATCACAAACAACAAAAGTACCTAAAATATGCCAAGTGTTTGAATAATTTTGCACACCACTGTGTACAGCAGGCTTGCATATTCTTAAAAGTAACATGCTTTGTTTCCAACACACACTATCAAATACAATCAGGTCATAAAACAATAGAATAAATGGGGACAGAAAAGCAACAAATGAGCAAATAATCAAATAGACAAGAAGGCCAAAGGTAGTTTTAACAAGTTTTCACATCACAGATGACGTACATGTTCTCCCGCGAACATTAATTGTCCTGAATGATGTAAACAACTAAGACATGGAGCTAACATTCTGTAATTTGTGCTTCCAACTCTCATTCCTGAAAAATATGGTCACAATGAAGATTTAACCAATAAAACAATTAAAATTTCAGGACTCAAATATAAGCCTGCATGTCAAAAACAAGGGACAGGGCAAGACATACCTTTGCGTCTCCACCCAGCGCTTGCTGCAACAAATGCGTCAACTTGGAATTTCGATAGGGGATGTGAAGAGCACTTGTCCGAAGTCCATGAAACACCTGGAGCAAAGGGATTATCATTATTCGATAAGGGATTATCATTATTTGATAAGAGATTATCATTATTCGATAAGGATTATCATTATTCGATAAGAGATTATCATTATTTGATAAGAGATTATCATTATTCGATAAGGATTATCATTATTTGATAAGAGATTATCATTATTTACCAAGACTGAGGCCGAGACCGAGGCCAAGACCAAGATGGTTATACAAAAATACAACTTGCCCCCAAACCACTGGAAACACAAAAAAACAGAGTTAACAAGAGCTAATAATTATAACAAAATTTACTGATATAAAGCCAGAATCATGGGTACACTTTTTGTTACCAAGACACCATTATGAACGACAGAGCAATGCTGAATAGCTCTTTGGAAAATTAGGATTTGCCACACTTAGAGCACTTTTTATTCCAAGTTGGCATAAAGCTGGATGACCGATTAGTGTGTAATCTCAAATAATGTTTACATCATTGTGTTTCAAAATGTTGTTCATAACATGGACATCAAAATGGTTGTTCCCATGATTGTGGCTTTGCACACTGACAATTGCACGACGAGTGCATTGCACCTAATGTTAGGAAAAAAATAATTAGCCGATTTGGCTTCAATGAGTTCCAAGCACTAGTTTTGACATCAAGATTATCCAACTATTCAAGCCATGGCTTCCCATTCATCAGCTATTAAAGTTTAAGTTAAGTAATGCGGCGCCGCAAAGAAAAACAGCGGTACCACAATCAATACCACACCTGGACAATATGAAATGCTCCCTAACTGCTTTAAGCAGCCTTCAATGAACAAAACCATAACAAGGATAAAATTCATAACCAAAATTCCTGTCCACAAAAGTTAACTTAAAAAAAAAAAAAACACAATCAATTCAGAATCGTAAAAAAATATCTCCACATACCTGCCCCAGTGAGGTGAGGGATTTGTTGATTGCTGCGGCTTCAACCAGCGTCTGGCCCGTGGCCCCAGTCTTGGCGATGCGCTCAGACCCAGCCAGATCCACCAGCATCAAGGAGCCATAGCTCGTGGCCTTGGACACCTTGTCCACGCCCTCAACGTTCAGGATCAAGAGCAGGTGGGATCGTGAGCTGTGGTTGGGTATTGGATGGTTTTACAGAAAGCTCTTTAATGCACACTAAGGTTGTACATGCGTGCATGCCAAAAACCAATCACGTGATAAAACTGGCTTAGAATATCAGGCTTTCAAGTAGAACCCAGGTGAAAAAGTAGGAGAATAGTAGGATAAAAAAAAAACCACAAAAACACAAAAACAAAAACAGGACAAAAGTAGGAACTTTGGAGGACAAATCAGGATAAAAGACTTTCAGTAGTTTTCGTTGGCATGTTCTATTCTCACAACACTTGTTCTCCATCCTCAACAAAGTTCAAGTAAAGTTACAGTACTCCTGCACCCAAGCCCCTTATTGTGTGATTTTCATATGACAGTGTGTAACACTGTTATGATAAATATTCAGTGAGATATTTTTTTTTTTCGGGACAAAAAAAGTAGGAGAAAACAGGAAATTCAAGAAAAAAAAAAAGGAGGAAAGAGTAGGACAAGTAGGAATAGTTGAAAGCCTGGAATAGGCACGTCTTGAGTTACGACACAAACATGTATCAAACTGTGATCAAGGAACTAATGATCTCTATGACTTTTATGAAATAGCTCGTACAATGCATCTCAGCATGCAATGTGTTTGGCACTGCGACTCAAGTTACGACATGGCACTACGACTCAAGTTACAACACGGCACTGCGACTCAAGTTACGACACGCCACTGCACTTTATGAAATCAGCCCCTTGTCTACTCCTCTTAAATCTACCCAGAGCTGTCCAGTTAGAGAGTTCTCCAATGAATGTTAACCTCTTGAATACGGATGATGGCCATAGCCACGGTTTCAAAAAGACCACCTGGCCGGTTGTCATCTGTATGTGCATTCCTGCACATACTCAATCCATTCATGTTTCAACTATATTGTTCTTGAATGGGAGTGTAATAAATAGATGGAGCTTTTTCAAACAAAGCTTTCATTCACACGAAAGGAGGCTCCAAGTGCAATTAATCGGACAATCTATATTCAGCATGGTGCCTATTGTTTGCATTTACGCTTGGCTGCACAGCCCCGTTCTTGGCATACCAGCACCCCATCAATAACAGCTGGACACAAGGGATTAACCCCTTGAGCACGGTATTTTACGGGAGACGTCGGGGTGTCGCAGCGGTTCTGGCAGCCAAGCGAACCACTACAATGTGTTTGTGCAGTCAAGCATGACATACACAATCATCCATCAATGGATTGAAACTGCACAAACAGCGGCCAATGGCGTCATCCGGCCTGGTGGCACTGTTTTGTTTTTTTGCGCCATATGGCGTCATCCGTACGGAAGGGGTTAAAGAACACAACATTGTTGATCACAACAGTGGTCACGGCTGAGCAAGATAAATGCACCAACTAAAATGCTCATTAATAACCTAAAGTTCATAAAATACACGCATAAAGGCAACACTCTTTTGGTCGACAGTTCTGGATGTTTGCAGAATGGCCAGGCAGTGCCGTTTTCAGATTATTTGCATATTTTTCTTCAATCACACACATAACATGCACACCCTCCAATCATGGCCACGCCTAGACAGCTTCAAGGAATCTGCACGAGTGAATGAGGACTAATCACTAGTAATAAACTATAGCTCTATGTCTACAAGCCAGGTTTTGTTTCTTGCAGTCCTGTCAAGTGGTTCTTGCAGTCTTTAAGCCCTTCATCGCAATTGGATTGAGTACGCGCAGGGATGTGCCTATAGATGTCAACCAGCCAGGTGGTCTTTTTCAAACCATGCCCAATGCCGTCGTCCGTATTCAAGCTGTTAATACATCTTTACGCGAGCAGATGCTCTGACCGACCTGGTTGAGTTCATCTTGGTCGCGGCCACGGTGCGATTGGCGTCGCCCATCTCCATCACCCGGGCGATGTCTCCTTCCTCCTTGACCTCGATCTCCATCAGTCCCTGGACCATCAGTCGCTTGCCCTGCATCTTGATGTCCAGCTTCTTCTTCTTGTAGCCGTCTTCGCACAGGAGGTCCCGCAGGGCCTCGTTGTACACCTCCAACATGGACACCTGGACATAGGTTTAAGGTTGAAGGTCAAAGGACAAAGGTCACATAGAGTCCTGCATGGCCGTGTTTCACTCCAAGGACAATTGGGTATTGTGTGGAGCAAGTGGCTAGAGTTACTCAAGGCTACACCTGATTGGATATACATTTTTGGTTTACCCTGGGTATCCTGATCAGTGCATTATCAATGGTGTCTCTCAAGTCCTAGCTTTTGAATCAGAATAGACGAGGAATAAATTTCAGTCAATTTAAGTAGTGTGAGAAAACCCAGAGAACAATTACAGGGGTAGACTTGGTTCCAAGTCTGTGATCGTGGTTTTTGTCGGCCTGATAGCCAATACAGTAGTGCCGGAAATAGCGCCCTCTTACGTCCTCTTGTGAGTTAACCTTCGCTCACGATCACAGACTTGGGAATCTTGTTTATTGGTTTGTACACACCCTATGGCGAATTAGTTCAAAAGTGGACAGAACAAGCTGATTGGTCGGAATCGCCAAAAGCCTTCTATAACATGAATATTCAAACCAGGAGAATTACTGGACGATTCCACTAATCCGACGAACCGTTAGAAGCCAGCCAATCGGGTGGTACAGCGCTCGCGAGCGCTTCATAGGCGTGCTTATACATATAAGGCACGTGTTTACTTTGGAGCGTGTTTACCTTTGACCTATTGGTCAAAGCCACAATGAGTACGCGCGTATAACAAGCGCGCGTGTATGGTACCGCTCAAATGGGTACCCAAAGATGGCTTCTAATTTTAAATTTTGTTCGTCGGATTAGTCTATGGGTGACCAGCTTTATGAAAGGACTTCTGACTGGACTTGCAAAAGGACTTGTGAACGGACTTGCAGGGACTCGACTACAACTCTGAACAATTATTTCTGGGGAAACGCACACACAATTAGGTCGGTTTGAGAACCTAATTGTGCATGTATATATATATATATACAAAAAACGCAGGGTCACCAAGCGGTTGTAGGCAAGTAAAGCACGACTGCGTCACCTGACCACCCCTAAGGGCTTTACTTTGTCAAGTCAAATCCATTTTCCCTTAATCTCCCAGGTTAATAGTGAAGAATGGATTATTTTTAACACTCTATATTACTTATTTTATTTCTGGTTATTTGGGTTTTTTTATGCAAGTTCACCCCGGACAAGACTAAATGCCATTAGGGGTACAGAGCTACAAAAAGAAAAAGAATCAAAGACGCAAGAGGTAGGAAATAATATTCCTCTTGAAGCAGGAAAGATCGTAAGATGAAGGGAAACATGCACCAGGCAAAGAATTCCATAGAGATACAGAACCGGCTTGGATCCACAAAAGGCACTTTAACCTTAACATCACCTAAAGCTACAAAATACTACTAGTAGTAAAATGTAGTATGCAGTACTCTCACCTACTTGTGTGCAATGCCTGTAGTAATTTTTTAGTATTTGGTACTTCACCCCAAATAGTGTACGTAGTAATATGTAGTACTAAGTTTGCTCAGTTTAGAGGAAAAATGTTTGTTATCATCTAAGGCGGAAACACAGTATGAATTACTGTTTTTCAGAGATGATACATTTTTTCATCTTTAGCCATCCAATTCATTGACACAAATATAATTTACCCAGTAACTTAACTGTATTACATAGAGGTAGTATTTTGTAGTTGCCAGTATCTAGACTGCCGTCATGACACACCCATTCATCAGTCACAGAGAGACTCGGTGCTACAAAATACTAAGTAGTATTCTGTAGTACTCAGTTCTTAATACTAAAGTAATGCCTAGGACATTAGGGTTAATATGTGAACAAAGCCTGAAAAAAACATCTGTTGAGATGCCAACCCCCTTCAACTCTCGTGCTTCCTAAACAATCACCATATTCTAAGCAAAGACAAAGGTCAAAGATACCAGTAAAAATTGCAAAGACTCCATTGACAAATCAAACAATGGCAATATGCACAAGGTCTAGTCCCTGGACTTCTCTATTTTGGGGAGCACTGCCTAACTCATGGTCGGGCCTGGCCATTGAAAAGCCTGGCTCTGCCCGGGCCTTCTGGCTTTTAGTCTTGCGATTGTGAGCAACAAATCACCTATCAATAGAGCATCTACTAATCGATAAAGCCCGGCCTCTGCCAGACTATGCCGGGCTGTGGCTTCTCGCGCACTAAACTGTAGCGATTGCTTTTGTTGTCATTCCAATCACAGGCCGGAGATCAAGTCTGGGTGAGCAATGGCAGCTGGCTGGACTCCAGATTAGCGGGCAGTTTGTTGTGTACAACCAGGGGATTATACAAGCCCCAAGGCCCGGGCGTTCCCAGGGCTTGGCCAGGCTTTTCAACGACCTGGCCCGACCATGGGTTAAGGCAGTGCTCCCTTACCTTCAGCTTGTAAGACACCTGATCCCTCTCCCGGCAGATCTTCAGCAGTTCCCTGATGGAGCGGATGTTGACCCCCGGGTCGTCCTTGCTACCCATCATGGTGTAGGTCTTACCGGAACCGGTCTGACCGTAGGCCATGATGCAGATGTTGTAGCCGTCCACGCAGGAGGTGATGATGGGAAGAGCATGGTCAAATACCTGATGGGAAAAAGGAATCAAAAAGTAAGTTGGGCATTAGGTTAAGGCATGTTATCCCCGTGCATCTGGCTGTTATTGATGGGGGGGGGGGGGGGGGGGGCTGGTATGCCAGGATCGGGCCTGTGCAGCCAATCCTAAATGCAAATAATAGGCACCACACTGAATAGAGTGGTCCTATTCATGTCACTTTAACCCCCCCCCCCCCCCATTCGTGTGAATGAAAGCTTTGTTTGAAAAAGCTCCATCTATTCATTATACTCCCATTTATGAACAATATAGTTGAGACATGAATGGATTGAGTATGTACAGGAATGTGCCAGTACACAATTTAATACATGTCATAATGCCTAATTGGATTACATCACATATGAAAGTTGACATTTAATGAAACACCCCCCCGGTATGTATATATATATATTACATTTGTGAGCCGCTTTAGAAAAAAAGAGTATTATGTCGCACTATGTGAAAACACACATAGGTCTGTTCTATGTGAAGCGGGCAAAAAAATCTTCACATATAAGTGATTTTCTATTTTGTTGGGTTTGTTTTCAGAAACATTAATATTGATGAATACAAATGAAAAAATAAATGTTGATAACAATTACTTCTATCTTTAATATTTCTTTGCACTTTTTGTGTTTAAAGGTCTATATCTCTAAACATGACAGTATGCAAATGTCAAGATATCTCCAGAACACAAAATGCCACAGGGGTCAAACCTACACCAAATTAAAGCTTAGGATGCAACAAATTCAATGATGTATATAGCTTTATGATCAATCTCAACAAATCAGGAATACTGATTTATTTCTCAGTTTCGTTCTTTTTTAGGTTCACCCTGTAGACTTCAACCAGCCAGGTGGTCTTTTTCAAACCCCGGCTTTTTGCCGTCGTCCGTATGCAAGAGGCTAAGTTCCAGTTGCACACAGTAATTCAACAACTGCTTGACAATATGTCAATTGCTTCAAGTGACGAAATAGTGTTTGTAATATTCTAAGATTACACAGAACAAAAGACTGCTTAAGAAATCCTGAAATAAAGTACTAGGCCACCTCACCTCTGTCTGTGTGGAAGCCGGGGTGAAGACTTTATCAAAGCTGTACATCATTTTCCTGCCAGCAGGATTGGTTCCGCAGATTTCCTGATCGTCGGGAAAGTCCAGACAGCACTCACTGCGGGCGTCGTACCGTACCCTGCAGAACACTCGGATGTTCCCACGGAGCTCTTGAAGCTAAACGTACAAAAAAACACATTAAAAAACAATTTTTAGAAGCACAAAACAACAATGTTTTTTTCCCGGGGAGGGGGTTAATATACGGCGATTGTGTAGTGTAGGGCCCTGTTCCCTATAAGGAAACAAAAATCCACTAGTTTTAGGTTAATGGAATTGCCAAACTAACGTTAGTTAGCGACATTACAAACCAACAGGTATGCCGTTGATAAAGGGCAGGGTTTTAGTTTTTGAGGGAAATTTTGGGGTAAAGCGGCGATGAAGACGACAAAACGCAACTCGAAAATAAAAGATGGCGATCACCGCGACGCACAGTAAACACGCAAAACCGCGTTGATTCGCATGGCAACTTCCGTAAAGCGCGTAAAAAAATTGCATTTTCTACCCCAATAAACTGTTCAAAATTACAAAAAAGATGTCAAAAGAATTAGGAGAAGTCTGTTTTAGGTTAAAAAAGTCATTTTGGAATGAGAAAAAATACCCTTGACTCTATTTTGATCAAAACTAAAGAGGGGCCCTACACTACACAATCGCTTAATATACATTATTTGCAAACATCAAAAAACAAAACTACTATTATCAGGTACCTTAATTATAGAAGTAAATATTTGTCTCAAGCATACGTGAATGGGTGCACGCCAGTTTAGTCTAGTTCCCAACCTAAAAATTCCCTGACATCTATAAATTTCTCCGTTTTCAGGGAACCAGACTACAAGAACAGCATTTGCTTGCTTTCCCAGCATCTATGCACACACAACTTAAAACATGTCTTTCTTTACAGTATTTGCTATAAAATAGTAAACCCCAAATCCATTCATTTCAGAAAATTACAGCAAAAGCAAATTCTGTATACTATACATGTACCTATCCACTTACACAGAAAAAGCAGCTGACTGCTTGTTGAATGGTTGCATTTTCAACCAAAGATTTCACCCTCAAGAATTGATTGAAAAGGAAAATGTTGTGTGTAAAGTTTGTTCCATGAAAATTTCTCTTTCATATGGTGTAAAAATGAAAGTCATTAAATGCTAAAATAGCAAAGTTATAGCTGTTTTCTCTTCTGGCCCACTTTATCAAACAGGAAAGTTGTTTGTCACATGAACCAATGGCACTCCATACACATAACTCTACAGGGTAACTTCGGATACAGTTTTCTCAAAATATTGTAATGGTGACACATGAATTTGATGGCACCGTTAGAAAGATCGGAACAAGCTCTTTCCATTGGTATATAGATCATGTGTGGACAACGGAAAAACACAAGCACTACGGTTCGTTGAAACGGTGAATATATTTGTTGTTAGGATACTCTGGTGTGTGGTTTCCTTGTCGAGTAAACTTGACATTGGTAAGCAACAGAGGTGCTGTGGCTTGTCGAGTATTAACTCGACATTGGCAAGGAAAGGGTTAATGTTTGAATTATTGCACCTGAAGTGAAATGAACCAATGGAATTGATTAATTGGAAACCTGTACCTGGTTGTAGAGTAGTTTTCTCTGTAGACATTCCTTCTTGTACATCACCTTCAGATCATCCAGCTCCCGGGATGTGCTGGAGTCCAAGCTCTTCATCTTGGACAAACCTGACATGGCCGCTGTGACTAGATCCTTCATATCTGTGGAAGTGCGTCACGTTGATGATAGACACACGGAGCAGGTTTTGGGAAACGGTTTTAGTTAAGGGATCATTTCATATTGTCTGAAAGCGGTATCAGCTGCGGTAATGCTGTTTTTGTTTGCAGTACCAGTGTTAATGCCGAGCTGGCTCGTTTTATCAAAGTCAGTGCACACAGGTAGTTTCGTCACTGTAATATTCATGAGGTTTGTGTACGTCCTCTGGCCACAAGTGCTGCAAATTAAGAATCCAACTGCAGCATCACTAAGCCCTGGCTCGCTGCTGGCTAATCCATCTTGGCGGACAATGGGGAATTAAAGTCTTCGAAGCCAGAGCTCTTAATAAACATTCACTGCAGCAAGACCTCCACTAATAGGGTTCTTTGTTTATAAGGTCTGACCGTTGCAAACTAGAAATCTTTGACAAGCCGACTGGGCTTTAATGAGCTCCAAGCTCCAGTTTTGACCTCGTGATTATTCAGTTATTCAAGCCGCCTGGCTTCCCATTCATCAGCAAGGATTGAGGTACGGAAAGCAGCAACGCAAAGAAAAACAGCAGTACCGCAATCAATACTGCACCTGGGCAATATGAAATGTTCCCTTAACTTCTGTTGAGAATGGTCACACTATCCTTGCCTGAGTCTTGACTAGTCAACCATGTCTAGTCGGCCAGTGACACAAGAGGACCAGTGACACAAAGAGGGAAGCAGGGGTGAGATTGGCCAAAAATGAAAAATCCATAAAATACGTGAAATCCACGAAAAATCCACGAGGACCCCAGATCAACATATAGTTTGTATTTGCCTAAAGGCACCCCCTTAAAATATCTATTTTTATTGGTCTATATCCACTTTTACAAGTAAAAACAACACCTCAGGAATTCCAGATTGCAAGAGAGATTCTTTAAAAATTCTAAAATCCCGACAAAAAATCCTGAAATCAAAAGAAATCCCGACAAATCTCACGCCTGGGGAGGCGAGTTGGTCTCCCCAACGGAAGTTAGTCCCGCCTGAGTCTATCGCTGTAAAAACTGGAATCATATTTCCAGCTTCTCTTGAAGATTTACGTTCTGGTTCTTTTTTGGCCCAGTAAAGCAGGAAGAGTGGTAGGGATAGCTGTTCATAGCCCTGTACCTAGAATTGCTTTCAGCCTTGTAATTGCTGACTTTCATTTTAGAAAAAAACAACATTTTTTTAATAGTTCAACTATATCTTTCACGCTTGCATGTTATTGTGCAGGTGCAAGATAATAAGAATCGAATACTGGTAAACCCTCCTGTGCACCTGGCCAAAATCGACCCAGTTGTTGTACAGATCAAAACCTATCAAATGTCAGATTGAAACACACACAAACTGTGAGAGTTGGTGTTTAGAGTTTTTGATAGGCTGTGATAGTTATAGGAGGGTAGTATAGGAGGGTTTTAATCAAGGGTCCTTGCTCTAAGTTGCCCATGGTTTCAAAGCGGTACCAATAAGCCAGTTCGGTATCTCAAAGGTCAAAGGTTATCCGGGATAAAATTGCTTACTTAATGTCACGCCATGTTACGCGAATGCCCATTCTGATTGAATTTAACATGTGCACGTTGTGCGACCACCTTTTGCGTTCACACGCGCGCGTTAGGTCATTGTGCACATGCGCAGTTGAAATACCGAACTGGCTCATTATCTGTGTAATTTCATAGGGGGGATAGATCATTTCCCAAAATGCACTTGTGTGAAGGTACGTACATATTAAATAAAAAATTATATTCTGAAAATGACACTAAAAGAATAGGAATAAGTTGTCTAGATGTTGTGGGTTTAATGTAGAATGAGTCATTTCTTTGCCCCATTCATATAAAAAAGTTTTATGGGCCATTCCAAATTTTTAATGTTTTTCAATTTTGATTTATTAAAAAAAATTGGGTCGGGTGGGTCAAGAAAAATATAGAAAATTGAATTTCACTTTCCGATAAAAACTGAACCTGACATTTTAAATATTTTTTTTATTGAATGGCAAATTAACGTTTTAAGATCGAAAATTAGGGCGGGTTGGTGGGTCGAAATTTGTAAACATTTTGAATGGCCCCTTAGTTAAAAAAAAAAAGTACATTTTTATCATTATAAATGTATTAAAATGTTTACGGTCACTGCAAAGACAAGAGGAAAGATTCCTATTATCATGTTCCAACTAATTTCCTCTTCCACTTTGTTCAGCTTCAAAGTTTTGACTAAAGATTACTGAAGGGGATGTTACTCTCTTGATTTTCTCACCCTCAAAGCCTTGCTTCACCACCTTCTTCAGTGTCAACTTGGACTTGTCCAACTCCCTGGCTGCCCTGTCCACACTGATAAGCAGGTCTGTGTCAATGGTGGGGCCCTTGGGCTGTACCACCAGTGCCTGCTGCGGGGGTGACTTGGAATGCTTGGGGGATTCGTAAAAGTTGGAATCAGGATCGGTGTCTGGCTCTGCTGTTTCGATGTCCTGGACACATAGAACAAAAAAAAAAATCTCTTTTAATCATCCACTTTCAAAAGCATTTTCAAATCTCTCTTATTTATTTATTACATTTCTTTACCCAGGGTGTGCCCAAACAGTTTAAAACTGGTTTCCATCGGGGCCTTGCATTAATTTTTATTTAAAGTTGGGTACAGTGAAATTGTGAGACGGATTGCGAACATTGCTACTTACAAATAGAAGAATATTTACACACATACACAAATACTTACAGTAACACACACACAAGAATATTTACACAAATTATACACAAATATTTGCAGAAATAAATCTATATATGGTTATGTTTTCAAGTGTATAAGGATGGGCAAACAAAAACTGAAAAACCTTTCGAGAAAAAACAAGGACAAAAATCCCATCTGGCTCCAAATTACCGTGTTAACCAAGTTAATTACTCCACAGATCAGTACAAATGGCAGAAATATCACTGATAGATGGCTTTTTACGTAGCTCCGATTTAAATGTACTGCAATAGAGTACACACCTATAACCCTTGTTTAAATGAAGAACAATGAATCAGCTATTTCAAAAATATGTCCTCGTTTAAAAGTCAAGTATTACTGACTGGAGTGGAAGCCCGGCGTCTGGCTGTGACCGGTCTACCAGTCCTCGGTCTGTCTTGCTGCACAGCGGCTAGTTTAAGGCTTGCTGTCTTAGCCTCCACCTCCAGCGTGGCACACTGCTCACGAAGCTGCTCCAACTATAAAACAGAGTCAAATCGGTGAGTAACACAATCAACCAAATGATTGCCAGTCTAAAAACCATGTTCACAATAGACCTTTTTAGGTAAAAACCCAAGATGATGATCATTTTCCCCCTTTCAAATTCAGTGCGAACGGCCGATAAAACACCAACCAGTTTTAAACACTTTTGCTGCAACAAACGTGGCCCCTGAACCAGGACGTCCAGCATGAGCACACAATGTATGCCATGCTGCACTTGCGTAAAATAAACGGCTGTTTGATGTCTCAACTTAGTGGAAAAAAAAGAGAAAATAAGTTGGTTTTAAAGTTAAAAATTGTAAAGTCAAATTCAGTTGCATTTCTAGTACAGAATTGTGGTTTGTGTGTTTATTGAAAAAAATATATGGATTTTTCAGGTGTTCACAAAAGACTGTATTTTGTTTCTTTTTCTTGCCCAACACCTCTGGATCACCAATAGCAATAATAATTTGCTGCTTAGTCTGGTTCGGGTTGTTTGCATTATCTTATTACTGATAAAGAAGAGACAGAAACTAGGTAGTTTCACCGAGGGCCCCTGAACATGGATAGCGAAAAAGTAACAACAAAATGGCGGAACGGCAAAGTTTACTTACGACAAATTTCAGGGATTTTGGCTGAATTTGGGGATTTTTTTGCTGCATTATACAAAAAAAACGTGGGTCATTATCAGCGTCCAGGGCTCCAAGGCGGTTTTAAACATACTTGCTTAAAACCGGCCCAGCACATATTTATCAGGCCTGTACGGCCAGCCACAACACAAACTTCACACTGCTGCTCTTATGCAGGTTCAACAAGTTTCTTTCAAATTAAAAAGGTGCCCCTGAACAAAGATACTGAGAATTTGGGAAACTACCAACATAGGGCAAGATAGCTCAGTTCGTAGAGCGCTGTACGGTATTCCGGAGGTCGCAGGTTTAAATCCTGCTCCTGCCAGTTCTCTTTGTTCACTTTGAAAATTAAAATAAAAAAAGGCTTAGGAATTACCTCGGCTTTCATTTTGTCAAATTCTCCTTGCAGTTTTTTATTCCGGTGGCTGACATCCTTGTGAGATTTTTGCTGTTGGGAAAACATACAATCACAGAGAAAACTAGAACCCTATACAGAACCACAACTTGAGTGTCCCACTAGAAAAGAAATTTCATATGTTAGAAAGAAAGTTCTAAACCATTTTTTTTTTTTTTTTGCAATATTTTAAAATTTAACTGCTATTATGATAATTTCAAACTCAACAAAGAAAACATTGCAAAATCATATAATTGTGACATCGCCCTCCAACAATACATCTTAAGAAAAGTTTGGACCATTAACTCTCTGTTACTTTATAACAAGAACGGGCAGTCCTGTTTGGTCTTCATCGTTTTTGGTAAAACCCGATTTCAGGAATAATTAGAGTTGAAAGTTTCAATTATAGTACATATCGTCCATTACCATGGAGCTACCCTGATGAATTTGTATAATACCAATTTGGCATGCTTTTCCTGTAGCACGGAGATCTTTTCGTCCTTTTCTTTGATCAGCTTAGTATTGACTCCGGTCAGCCGGTCCGGACTGTCCATCGACCCGGTGTCCCCGATCGTGAAGTAGGTTGAGATGGCATCGTCGGGG
Source organism: Hippasteria phrygiana (assembly GCA_037893225.1). NCBI lineage: Eukaryota > Metazoa > Echinodermata > Asteroidea > Valvatida > Goniasteridae > Hippasteria > Hippasteria phrygiana. The sequence goes on from JAZGUH010000100.1 coordinate 90,221, forward strand.
TCGTAGTTACTCTGTCGTAGGGCCGCAACGATGTCATACATGTCTTTCCACATGGGGACGGATTCCTAGACGTGTTACAGTTCATTTGTAAAAATAATCAGTCTTATTAAAATAATTTCAAACTATTTATTCAGAAAGAGACTATATACATGTACGCTGTGTGTATAGTGAATTTATAGTTTGGGGTACACATTTGCTTTTGCTGAAATTTTCAGAAATGAATGGATTTGGGGTTTAATATTTTATAGCAATTACTGTAACACTGACCTGTTTAAAGTTTTGTGTGCATAGATGCCAAGAAAAAAAATGCTGTTCTAATGTAATGTGGTCTGGTTCCCTGACCCTACTTCAGACAAAACAGGGCAATTTATAGATGTCTGGATTTATTAGGTTGTGAAATTTTTTTTTCTCCAATGGTGGTTGGCCGACTATCGCTAGAAATTGATATAAAAATTCCACTTTTCTTGAAAATGACAGCACACCTGATTTCACGGGATGCCTGAGACTATTATTTATTTAGGTATTTCATAATAATTCAGTAGTTTTTTTATGTTTGCAAATGTTGTATATTACCTTTAAATTGAATGAAAGGTAACTTTCCAATGGATGAATATTATTCATGTTTGTATTTGGAGAAGAAAAATTGATAAAAACCTGTCAAGTTGTACCATCAAACTTTGCAATCCACACCATATAAGTGGGCCCCAAATGTTAAATGTGAGAGGCTGTATTAATTTTAATTTACATGACCTTTAATGTAAATAATATCTCCTCCAACCTACCCCCTTCTTGACATTTGTCAATACAATTTACCATAAGATGTCATGTCAATGAGTACCATCTGTAAAAATGTATGCGTCATTTTTTTAAAACATCGTATCAGCTGTTTTATGAGCCACCTTGCCAGATGAATGTCAAAAGTGCAAACCATTACCATGAGTTTTATATATTCTTGGAATGGAAGTTTTAAAATTTAAAATTCTGCTTTAGTGTGGACGGAATTGTGATTTGGAGTCTTCATTTCTTAACCATTTTTTTTTTCTTTTTATATTTTTTTACCAACTAGAATGCATTTTAGATAATTTTTTTCTCACTTTTATTGTTTATAAATAAATCACAATTTTATGAGCCGTCCCCAAAACAATTTCCCCATACTGGATAATAATGTATAATAAGAATAAGAATTTCAGATATGAATTTTATTGTATCTTATCTTTGCATACAGTAAAGAACATTTCCAAGGTTCTAGTACTGGCTATATACAGTTGTTTTTTTTAGAGGCATTGGCTGTCTGTATTTCTTACCTGTATCTGTGCAATCAGTGGCTTGATGAAGTCCGTATGCTGCTCCCATGACACAGGCATCTTCACCCACATCCCCGAGTCCTCGTCAAAGTAACAGTGGATGTTGCGCTTCTCCTGCGTAACAAGGGAAACACGCCAAGAGCAATTAGATCCTCATAGGCCAGTTTGGTATTTCAACTGCGCATGTGCACAATGACATTTTATCCCGAATGACCCGTGTGACCTAACACGCGCGTGTGAACGCAAAAGGTGGTCGCACAACGCGCATAGTGTTAAATTCAATCAGAATGGGCGTTCACGTAACATGGCGTGACATTGGCGTCAGCAATTTTATCCCGAATATCCTTTGACCTTTGAGATACCGAACTGCAGCTTATTCTCCAAAATCCTTCAAAACGCATCAGGGGGTTTCAGAGGTTTTTTGCAGGATTGTGGAGGATAGAATTACAATTACGTGACAAATACATGGGGCTTGATGTCCCCTGAAATTAACCCTAACATCCTAGGCATTAATTTGGGGGTAAAGTACACTATATTACCAAATACTACACAATTCCTCACAGTGCAGTAAGAGAACTGCATACTACGTACAGTTTACTACTAGTAATATTTTGTAGTATTAGGTGAGGTTAGAGTTAAACTACAAAAAATGTGCCATTGGGTCACTGCTAACAGTGTTAACAGTGATAACTAATAACAAAATTTATGTGAATTTGTTGAAAGTAACAATTTTTTTAGAACATGAAGAAAATGTTATCTTTCCTTGCTAATTGAAGTATTTTTATTCATTTTTATTCAACTCCCAATAGTGTCAGCTTTCCTTATTCCCTCTCAAAATGTAGTAAGTTACCTAATCAGATTAAAGGTGACTTCATCTTATGACATCAGATTTGTTTACTGCCCGCAGCGACGACTTTTAGACAAATGGCACCAGCGGACTAGACGGTACTGGGTAAAAACAGCCCTCAAAAATAACTTTTAAAAATATCATTTCATGGCCGAAATAATTGCCTGTTTTATTTTAATATACTTAGTTTAATCTACATAAAAATACAAAATGATGCATCCTGTTTAAATTACCAAGTCAGTTTTCTTTCGGGCCTATGTAGGGCCCCAAAAAATAAGTGAATAGAGAAAAAAAATGCGGGATTAAATATATCTGCCTGTCAACTCCCAACAAAGAACCAAACGCTGGCAGTTTTTATACTGTCAGCCAAATTTAATTAACTGATCTTCAATCTAAGCATACATGTACATTGTATGTCTTTGTGTATGTTGCCATTTTACCAACTATATATTGAAATGTAAACCAATATTTAAAACCAATATGTAAATCAATATGTAAAAAGAAGGGGGCTTTGTGTAGTTTCTGCCAGCAAAAACTGCCTGTCCAAAATAATTGTTGCCTGTCAACTGCACAGGTGGACAGATGAGAGACACTTCGGGGGGGGGGGGGGGGGGGGGGGGGGGGGGGGGGGGGGGGGGGGGGGGGGGGGGGATTTACCTCGAATATGTAGGTCAGAAGTCGCCCTCTCGTTGGGTGTTTGATGGTACCTGCCCTGTCATCGCTGTTCCCACCTCCTAATCCCGGTGACATGTCACCGATATCGTTGGTCCTGGAGGGTGCAGGGGGAGCGTAGTTGCTTCTGTTGGTGCTTGCTGCTGCGTCGTGGTCCTGGATGGGCTCGCCGTCGACGGAGAAGTAACCCTTGCCGATCCAGGCAGTAGGGAAGACTTGCCATTCCTACCAAGATAAATGAGATCACAAATTGACATGAAAGGCCTGATGTCCGGCTTTTGCCTGAACACTTACAACCATTAGAACGTTTTTTGGCTGTTTTTTTTACACCTTAGAGTATCAGGACAGTGACATTTTTTAGCTTTTTAGCTTTGTATTGTCTTATTTAGATTTTTATACCAACAGTTTCAAATCAGCTAAGTAGGCAACCATTTAAAAAAAAAAAATTTTTTGGGGGGGAACTTTTACAAAAACAAAATGATATAATAAGTTAAAAAGTCGTATCCACATTTAGTGATCCCCACAATGTCGTTTCCCAGGTTGTATCGTAAAATTGGGCGTGATCCTTGGCTACAAGGCATTATGAGTTTATAACTTCCGACTAGCGCCCACCCGAACAAAGATACTGACAATTTGAGAGACCGCGAACATAGGGCAAGATAGCTCAGCCAGGTAGAGCGGCGGTACGGTATTCCGGAGAGGTCGCAGGCTTTTATGGTGATCTATTTTCATAAAACTGGCCAACCAAAGGTTAACTAATGGCACTTATGAGGGCACTTATGAGTTTACATGTCACCATTTACAATGTATGGCCAGATACAAAACTGTCGTGGGTTTCTAAAAATGAAAGAAAACTGACATATAAATGTGGAATATTTACACAAAAACATGTAAATTTATGTATATGTATGGCTATAACTGCTGATGAAAAACCTGCGAAACAAACTTTGGGGGGCGGGGGGGGGGGGGGAAGGGAAAATTCCCATCCGGCTCCAAATTACCAAGTTTAAACTACGTAGATCAGCGCAAATACGAAGGGCAAATAGCACACAGTATCAGTCAAGTAGAATCCCGGGATTACTTTGTGCAAATTAAACCCTAACCCACTAGACCCTTTTTGCTAGGAACCATCCTCAATCCTCCAAAATCCTCCGATTTCCCTACCCAAAAAATGCATTCATCCTCAATCCTCCAAATTTTTGCATTTGTGTTAAAAATGAAAGGTACCCAGATCCTCAATCCTTCAAAATCCTCAAACTCGTAAAAATAGTACTAAGAAGGGGGAAGGGGTGGGGGGGGGGGGGGGGGTGTGGCTCATATCTTTGAATTGAATGTGCATTATTGCAGTCACATTGTAATCATTGCCTTTAGGAAAGGGGAGGGTAGGGATGTATGGGTAGGTGTGTGAGGGATAACAGGCAGGGAATAGGATACGGATGGGGTATGGATTCTTTTTTTTGGTTGATTTTTTGTTGATTTTTTTGTTGTTGCTGGGTCGGATGCTCGTTTGGATGATGGGTTCGATGCAGGGATAGATGCTGAATTGGATGTGGGGTGGATGATGGGTTAGATGCTAGGCTGGATGGTGGGTTCGATGCAGGGTTGGATGCTAGGCTGGATGTGTGGTAGATGATAGACAGGGTGCTAGGGTAGATGCTGAGGTGGATGGCGAACTTCATTTGACAGGGTCAGACTTCTATTCAGAGGATGTGGTGGTGGTTGAGGTTGTGCTCCTGCCATCCCGCCTGGTGGCTGCGTGGTACAAAGTGAAGCACTTTCCAGGGCAGAGGTGCACGCCACAGACGAGACAACCTTTTCGCGTGGTCCTGGTGCGGCCTTTCTTGGTGACTCCCTCATGAAGTCTGCACCACTTGCACCACTTGGGGTAAAGACCGGGCATCTTCACACAGAAATGGCCACTGATGTTGCAACTGGATGTGGGTGTTGACAGCCTGACTTGTTGTTCAGCACCACCCTGGGCGTAGCCATCAATGAGCTCGGTAGCCAGCTGGACAACGAATGATGCATGGGTCAGCACCTTGGTGGGATGGTCGGACGTGTGGTTGTCTGTCTCGGTGGATGTTTCAGAGGCATCTTTGCAGTGGTGCTGCTTGTAACATATCCACGAATTTACCCGAGAAACATCCATCAGGAAGTAAACGATCTTTTTCCACCAAAATTGTGCCTTCCTGCTGCAGGTGTGGTACTGCCCGAAACTGGTCGTTGCGATCAACACCACCCATGAATTTGACATAATCACACACTTGAGGTGGAGCAGGGATGACAGTGGTGGTGAGCCGGCCAGTATCTTCACTGGGAACCTTCCGCTTCACTTTGTGAACCTCTGGGTCCCGCCATCCCTGATGACCAGTAGAGAGGGTCAGCATGGTCTTGCTGTCCTTCCAGGCGGTGACAATGACTGGGCCATTTTGTCTTGTGTAGAAGGTTCCCTTGGGTGCCTTCTTCATCAGAGTGATTCGGTCACGCTTGGGATTGTCGGCCACATTCAGAAGCTCCCGTGGTAGCCCCTTGCTATTGGCCATCACAGCCCCTGTCGGGTAGATCTTCGATCTCAGTAACTCCCTTGCGAGAGTTACAGATGTATATAGCCTATCTGTGTACAGATGGTGATACAGACCCCGGTGGTGTTTGTGATGGTGGTTACAATGGCTGACATAGTGGTGGTTTTGTGGGGATGCGTCAGGAAATTTAGAATAAATCCGGTGCTTGACTCGGCCAGGGCATAGACTTTGAAGCCAACACGTATGGGTTTTAGCGGCATGAAAAATTTCTTTACATTTGCCTTGAAGCCTCGGTACTTGATCATAGCTTCATCCACAGTCAGCTCTCGGCGGGCGTTGTAGCGTTGGCGGCATCTCTTCCGCACTTCATCCCACAAGGGCTGAAGGGGATAAACTGGGTGGGCCTTCATGAACAAGTACCGGTGTCCTCTGTCCTTGATAAGTTGGGGATCTTTAGAGGGGTCATTGCAAACCCAGTACTGGTTGAGAAGCTCAAACCGGTTTCTTGTCATTGTGCTGCTTATTAGGCGGTTATTTAGCCCAGGATGTGTTGACCAATATTCACGATATGAGGGCATTTTGGTGACACCCATCAGAAAGTGAATTCCGACAAAGGCCCTCATCTCAGCGATGCTCGTCAACTTCTGCCTTGCACTACGCAGCTTGATGTTGGTCCACTCGACAATGGAGGAGAGAAGGGCCAAGGGAAAAAACCTCACAAAATAGTAGAGTGGGGAGTCGCTCTTGTGGAAGGACGGGCCTGGTGGTGTTGGACCCTTGAAGCGGTGAATTGGTATATCGCTTAGGCTCCTTGTCCATCCGTCTTTGCTTGCTGGGTATTGTGGTTGATATACTGAGGGGGGATCTGGGTCATTGTCGGACATTGGCTCCACGGTTTTCTTTGCCCTTTTCTTTTTCTTTGGTAGCCGCCGCCGCCGCCGCCGCCGCCGCCGCCGCCGCCGCCGTCGTCGTCATCAGAAGAACCGGTCAGCTTCAACCCATCCGACTCCTCTTTCTTCTTCATCTTCATCTTCTTCTTTTTCTTCATCTTCTCCTCTTCCTCATCAGAACTGGTCAGCTCCAACCCAGCCGACTCATTTTTCTTCTTCACCCTCGTTTTCTTCTTCTTTCCTTCCTCCTCAAAGACTGACGGCACATCCTCCTCCTTGCCTTTTCTTCCCTTCTTTCTCTTCCGACTTTCCTTCTCACCCATGACGGAAGAAAGAAAAATACTACTCTCCTCTCTAGATAACGAACTTTGCAATGCTTGCACTTCTCTCATGATCAAGGCTGTTCAAATATGAACTGGGGACGAGTAGCATTTTTCACTTGTATTTATAGGAAAACTGGCTAGAATATTACATAACATTTATATTGTCAAAACCTACCATTTGCTGAATGCTTTATTGAAATGCAAAGTTATATATATTACATAATTTTATAATTTCAAAGTGAAACCTTTCTCATATAATACTTACCTGGTTGTAAATGGAACTGTCTACAAGGTTTACAATTACACAATGTAAAATATAAGTTCAGGTCAGAAGAAAGTGCAGTATAGGGAGTGCATTACTTATTACCGATAAACAATTATTACCCCCCCCCCCCCTTTGACCTCCTCGACCCCCTCTACCCCCTGGACCCACAACCCCTCGACTTACACTCACAAAGCACACACACACACTTTGTTAGCATTCGTCAAGGGGTTGTGGGTCGTGTACACAGTGCAATGTGTGGCCTAGTGTACTACTGCTGCATACAGAGTACCACTGCCCAATATTACTGATATTACAGATGGAGTACAGTTAGTTACCTTGAAAAGTAAAAATTCAAATTAAATAGTACCACACAGCAATCCCTACGACACCAATCCTCCAAAATCCTCTTTTTTTGAAAAATATCATTCATCATCAATCCTCCAAAATCCTCTTTTTTTTTTAAACACCATTCATCCTCAATCCTTTAAAATCCTCCTTGCTTGAAACACCATTCATCCTCAATCCTCCAAAATCCTCTTTTAAAAAAAAAACCATTCATCCTCAATCCTCCAAAATCCTCCAAAACTGCAAAGAGGATTTTGGAGGATTGAGGTGGGTTATTAACACAGAGAACTGAGTGAGATAAAGGCAGTATGAACAATGATTAGGCATTAAACTACGTATACGTGTCCATTTACTACCAAACAGCGCTTACATGTATCTTAAAATTAACCAAATTTGCTGGCCTAACATTTCAGACTTGAGCAAGTTCTTTCTCAACAGCATCCTTCCGAGTTTTTGCCTTTGAGAAAGAACTTGCCTAAGTTTTGAAATGTTAGGCTAACTAAATTTGTTGAGTTGTATATTCCAGTCAGTTAGCCGTTTGCAGCAGTTTAATTCATTTTCATCTTAAAATTCAAGACTTCATTTCTGACATTCCACTTAACTTCAAAACTTGAATGAAATACTTCCTTTCTGCTTTGATTTTTTTTAATTGAATATTCTGTTGTATTAAAAGTAGCTATTGACTATGAAGATTCTGTATTTATTTTCAAGGTGTTGGTTTAATGGAACACATTCCTGCTGCTTACGAGGGTCGGCTGAAAAGTTGGTCATGTCAAGGGTTAACTTGGAGCATTTTGAAGCAGATCCAGCTTATTTCATCGAACGTTTCCTAACCCAAGATGAGTGCTGGGTCCATCACTTTGAGCCAGAGACAAAGAGACAATCCATGCAGTGGAAACACACGTCCTCGCCCCCTCCAAAGAAGGCCGACTGGCCATGGTCATGTAGATTTTTACGAAGTCATCTACGGACCACTAAATACAGCTTTACTTGGAATCAAACCATGCAATTAGTTATCAAAAGGGTTGAAATAAATGCATGCCAAGTTTCATTGATCTGGCATTACTCCTTCAGAGTCAACCTACAAACTTTTCAGCCGACCCTCATATAATTGAGACAGTACTATACGTGTACACACTCTATCCTAACAAGTGTTGTCAATTATAAATGTCTTTCAAACAAAACTCTGCTGTAGAAATTTTTGTATTCCCCTGGCAAGCACATTCAATACAAAACTCTATTTTGTTTAGGAATTTTCAATTTTCATTCTGAAGTTTCCTTTTCATGTTGATGTCATTATCAATTCATTTATGAGACTCTGCACCCTTCAGATGTTTGCAAAACACTTCATATTGTTTGGGCAACAATAGACAGCCTCCGTGGAATAGACGTCTGAATGAAATGACATGTGATTAATTAATCTGCATGATGGGAGTTTGATATTTGGATTGTACTGCCATATTCAGCTTTTACACCAGAGGTTTCAAGCTTTTAACCGGCAGCACAGGGGGAATAAATCAGACTTCTCCCTGACTGATGACTACTTGAATTGTATGGAGTCGTGCATCCGAACCGGGTACCCTTGTATCCAACGGCTAATGTCAGGATGATGGAATCACGTACCCGTAACCGAATTAACATATTACTTATCATAAAATTAGCTGGCCTGACGTTTCGAACTTAAGCAAGTTGCTTAAGTTCAAAACATCAGGCCAGCTAATTTTTTGATTTGTATATTTCAGGTCCATTCAGTCAGTCAGCAGTTTGCAACAGTTTAATTCATTTTTATAACATATTACTCAGTAATTTGTCAGACAATGAAAAAGAAAGTTTTGACTTTATGAAACAACATTTCAAAATGAAAACCAGGATACATGGAAAATCAATACAGATTAATGTTTATGACACTTGCAAAAATGTAATTTACACCGTAAAGCTGTAGATCTCACTGTACACACTTGCTTCTGATAATGAAAAGCATTTGGACGTAGGGGTGTACCTTTAAGGTTAGTAGGGGAATCTGGTACCAGATTTAAAAAAAATATGGGTACCAGGGTACCCGTTAGAGAAAGCAAATCCCACAAATCTCGAAATTGCTGTTCATATTGTTTGTAAAGGTCTGCATGTTAGTACTACCAACATCGGTGCATCAATGAAGCAAGATGCAAGCCTGAACATAGTCTAGGTTCCAAGACGTTCTTAGCGGTGCGACGTATAGCGCGCACGGCCGGCCGACAGCGCCCTCTCGCTACACACACACACGCCAAGGCCAAATCGCTAAGACCGTCTAGGGAATTTCGCAAGTTCTGCTCGCGAAATCGCGAGCAGAACTGTGTGGCATTTGCATGCGCGTGTGACGTAGCTGCATTATCGCATGTAAATAGCCAACCCTCACTAGTGTAGTCTAGTTTCTGTACTCACGTCGGGTTTACGTGTACGTATGTATACGTGCAGCGCAGTACCAAGCCATTCGTTGTTTGTGGGAAAAATGTCTGACCGCGTGGACCAAGCGATCGATTTTACAGCAAACAAACTGGGCTTTGGAAAGCTGAAAAGTCATCAGATCAGTGCCATTCATCAATTTGTACGTGGCCATGATTTGTTTGTTAATTTACCAACGGGATTTGGCAAGATTGTAATTTCAAGCTGCTCCATTGGTCTTAGATTTCTTGAACGAAGCATGGAGGTGTTTCCTACCTCCATGAACGAAGTAACCGAATGCAAACAGGAGAAAGCGCTGATTATTGTCGTCGTGCCATTGAAAGCTCTGGACGTTGATCAGTTACATCGTGCTGAACATCTGGGACTGAAATTCAAATTGGCATAGATAACGTCTGATATTCCAGATCACATTTTGGGAACAATCCGAAAATTTCTCAATCCTGAATCACTCTGCTTAGAACGTTAACTGACTAGTAAGTTATTACTTAAACATGAGTTTCCTCCAGTGCGCAAGCGCGATTATTCGTTTGACCCGCCTGTTAAATTATGCATAAGCAGGTCGCGCGCGCTCCCTTGCGAAATTCCCAAGACGTTCTTAGCGATTTGGCCTTGGCGTGTGTTTGTGTGTAGCTAGAGGGCGCTGCCGTGCGCGCTGTATGTCTCACCGCGCTAAGGACGTCTTGGAACCAAGACAAGCCTGAACAGTGAGCTCTATAGCTTTACGGTGTAAATTGCATTTTCACAAGCATCATAAACATTGACAATCCTATTAAAATTTGAGGATTTGGGACTGTGATAGTGTTATTCTGTTTTGTACCACGGTTTTCATTTGGAAAATTCCCCACAAATGACATTTAAAACTTTCTCCTTCATTGTCTGAGAAATTACTAAGTAATATGTTAATTCGGTTACGGGTAATCGACCTAATCTGGAACCGGTTCCTGACACTTGTGGTCGAGTACTCAGGTACCCAGTTTGGATGCACAGCCCTAGGGGCAATAAATCAGATTTCTCTCCGATTGATGACTACTTGCACCCCATTTTCAAACTGTGAGGTCGACAAGTTACCCATAACACCTTGCTGCTTCAAGGGTATTTTGCAGGGTATTTCAAGCTACTGATTATGAAAATAATTTGGAAGCCTGGCAAAAATGAGCATAACCACCAATTACATGTTGACATATATCATGGTGCTAAAAGCCAGTTCGGTATTTCAACTGTGCAAGTACATAATGACATTTTAAATTGTGTTAAATTCAATCAAAATGGACGTTCGCGTAACATAGCGTGACATTACGTCAGCCATTTTATCCCAAATAACCTTTGATCTTTAAGATACCAAACTGGCGTATTTGTTTGCTCCGTTCAAAATTACTCATACTGTTAACCTCTTGAATATTGACGACAGCCATAGTCACGGTTTGAAAAAGACCACCTGGCTGGTTGACATCTACACGCACATTCCTGCACGGACTCAATCCATTCATGTTTCAAATATTGTTCTTAAATGGGAGTGTAATGAATAGATAAAGCTTTTTCAAACAAAGCTTTCATTCTCTAGAAAGGGGGCTCCAAGTGCGATGAATAGGACCACTCTATTCAGTGTGGTGCCTATTGTTTGCATTTACGCTTAGATGCACAGTCCTGTTCTTGGCATACCAGCCCCCATCAATAACAGCCATACACAAGGGGTTAAACTTTTTAAAAGCACTGTGTAAAAAAATGGCCTCTTGGTAGCACACTGTACTGCCAATAAGCCAGTTCGGTATTTGAACTGCGCATGTGCATAATTTTATCCCGACATTTTATCCCGAATGACCCGCGTGATCTAACTCGTGTGGGTGAATGGAAAAGTTGTCGCACAATGCGCACGTGTTAAATTCAATCAGAATGGGTGTTCGCGTAACATGGCGTGACATTACGTCAGCAATTTTATCCCGAATAACCTTTGACCTTTGAGATACCGAACTGGCTTATTGTCTGAATTGGTTCCTACACTGTACATACCTGTGTATCCCAATTGTCGAGATAGTGACGCTTTCCAGTCTGTTTGATGCATGTGTAGGAGCGTCCGTTATTGTGATGGAATGTCTCGAACACAATATCATCCTCTCCCTAGACATAAAAACAAACAAACAAAATGTTTCCAAATATTTTTTACGTTATATTTTGCGGAAGTTATTTCTTAAGCCTACAAGCAATAAAATCATAAAACATAAAACATACGGATATGCCCAATATTTTTTTATTCGAAATATAAATAATATTAAAAAAAAAAATTTGCCACCCTGTATGGACACTGCACGTGAAAACATTGTACATGTCAAAACATTGTACATGTCAAAACATTGTACAATTTTAAGGTGTCTTGGATTCTGAAATATGCATTTCACAGATTAATGTTTTAGGAGCAAACCCTATTTGAACTGGAGAAATAAAAGCAGTAGAAATAATCCAAATTGTTGATAATATTTGTCTTTTGTCAATTCCAAACACAACAACCTTTTAAGGGGTGGAATTTGTGCTACACACGTGTACACAAAATGTTATATTCCTCCAATATACAGAGTGTCACCCCCACTTCTCATGTATAAAATACCTGCACTAGTAAGCAGGAGACCGAGGTTCGAGTTCTACCTGAATAAGCCCGCAAGGTCCCCCCCCCCCCCCCCCCCAGGCTCTTGGTAAGCACTGTGAGCATCAGGTTGGGGAGTCAGGTTGGTCGAGTGGTACTTTCCTCGCCTTCTACCGTTGTGACCCGGGTTCGAATCCCACCAGGGCCGACATGAGGATTGGGTTTTTCAGTCCCTGGCTGACTCCGTGGGTTCCCCAAGAATATAATTCTGGGGTTTTCCTCCCACTTCTAAAACTGAACGTTTCTTCGTTGTCTTCGTTTCTTCAGGCTTTCTAGCCACAGTGTGATATACGCTTTTGAGGAATCCTTGGTTTCATGACCAGAAAGATTTTAAATATAAATATTATAATGAAAAATCACCACAGGGGCAGATAGCCTATTTAAATTTAACCCATCCCTAGTGCAAATTCTCCCTCCTAAAAAAGCTGAACATTGTGTTTGGAATTTACATTATATGACAAATGTTATCAACAATTCAGAATATTTCTACCACTTTTTATCTCTTCAGTAAAGGAATTTGCTTCAACAGCCAAATTCTGCAACTTGGGTAACTTAAAATTAACAGTACTTTTAAAGATATACTGTCACATGCTCTTTTTTCATTTCTACTTTCTAAATATACACAATTTATTACTTTTGAATGAGACATCGAACGAAACAAAAATCAAATAATTACTACACAAATGACAAATTATTTGGATCCTGAAAATAATTCGGCCGTATCTTCGTGTGCACTAGATGTGCAAAAACAACTAAGGAAAGAAAAAGCCCTTTTTAGGAAGGATGGAAACACCCCTAATAGAAAAAGAAGATTTTTCGGTAACATCAAATACGTTAGAAGAAAACATTCAGAAGAAAGAAGAAAACATTTAGAAGAACAAAAAATATGTTTTGAAAAGTGCGGACAGTATCTTGAAATCATGAGAAGACACGCAACAAAAAAATCTTACAATCTTATGAAACATCTAAATTACCCAAAAAATGACACATTACTGTCAACATAATTGTATGTCTATATCTTACAATTTCGCACGATTTTCTTGCACTGTTTACATAGCAGATGCTGCTACACAATAATTACATTGTCCGAGTACACATATTTAGAGTTTAGACATTCAAAAAAAACAATCTCTATTCTGAACACAACAGATCTTGGCAGCCGGCTAGCAAATTATTTTGACTAAATCAATTTCATGTGCTAAAAATATCTCTATCTCTTTTGGGCATCAGATGCTCAATGCTTATTACACTCGACTCTCGCCAGAATTCAATTTCTGTTCTCGTATATGATTACATCAAATTCCAAGGCCTAAATTTAACAGCAGTACCACGCACGTAGAATGATTTCTCAATTTAAAAATGAAGACAAACCAGGAGTGACTTACAGTACACACGCTGAGGTGATACAGAGAAACACTAGAAGTGTGTCTGTTTTAAAACAGATCACAAGGCTTTTCTGGGCTTTTTTTTCTTCTAATAAACATGACAAAACTTCAGCACAGGGTCTATGTATGCTACTGCATGTAGTTTGATTATGGTCGGAGGTTACTGAATTACCCAAAATACATGTTGCAAATCTGACTCGAGTTCATGCGACGTGACATACAATTACATATGTCATCATGACGTCACCTTCAGGCAAACAATTTCACTGTATTTTTTATGTCCATGCCACCTTTGATAAAGAACTGAGGTCTGAGTGGTCATTAGAATTTAACTGTACAAGACCCATGGTACAATCCAAACAGCGGCGTAGACCCCCCCCCCCCCCTTCATAAAAAGGACTTAGATTCCGGGAGGGATGAGGGATATATCCCCCCCCCCTTTTGAATGGGGCGATGGCCTATAGGATATTGTTTTTTTGGGGGGGGGGGGGGGAATGATGGGAAAAAGGACTTTTCAAAGAAGAGGCCAGGAGCCAATACAAAAATCTAAATTTAATGTAAAATTCTAAGTAAAATTGTATTAGAGGGTAGAAATGTGTGTGCACACATGGGTGGGTGAGTTTGTTTTTGCATTTAATAGGGGGCCTTTAACAAAAGAGGACAATAGGGTCCCAGATTGAGAAAGGTCCCCGTTTGAAAATCATGTACAAAACCAAAGGGAGGCCTTCCGAAAAAGGTGTTAAGTACAAACAAAAGAGGGACACACTTGTGTGCGTTTGTAAATACCGGCAATCGTGGACTAGGGACAAAAGGGTTAGGGCATAGACAAAGGGTCCACGATTGTCCGAACGTCCACGATTGAAAATTGTGTACAAAACATATGGGAGGTCTTCAAACAAAGGGAGTCCGCAATTGCTGGTACATGTATTTACACACTTGTGTGTGTGTGTATGGACAATAAGGCCCAAAAAAATAGTTTTGCTTCTGATTACATGGCATTTTGGCAGGTAAAAAAGAATTTGGCCACTTTTTTTTGGTGCTGATCACACTAGTTCGTCGAATGAGGGCGCTGTCCACATGTTGAGGTCAGATGTCGTTAATGCCTTTTCACTAGTTCGTCGAATGAGGGCGCTGTCCACATAGAAACTGCACTTCCATGGACAGTACGTCGCTGGTATTACGCAAAGTCTTTTGTTTTAACCAGAGCCAGAGCCTGTTTATTTATTTACATATTTAAGGCTACAGATCGGCAGTGGGACTGGGGAATAGCTGGAGCCCAAGCCAAGGTTTGGAAAAGGGCCCGGTACTCGTATACCAGTGGGATTATTGCTTTGTCCGTTTGCCGACTCTCGATAATTGCGTTTTCAATAAGAATATCTTATTAGCGGGAACCAGACACTTAAATTGAAGTCGGCTAAGATGGCGTCGATATTGACCCCCCCCCCCCCCCCCCCCCAACTCACCTTCACACAATAGGACTGATGAGCTGGATGTGAATGAATAAATCGGAAGAAATCAAAGTGACTCGCCTCTTTCTTTGCCTTTAAAGTAAAGTTTGAAATGCCAAAGGGAGCACAAAAGAGGGCGCTGCGTGAAGCGCTTAATCGGGGGCGCTTTTTAATCCGTTAGCACAGCCGTCGGTTTTCTCATCAAACCCAAGAGAAGCACGTTTTATCATTCCCCCAGGATTGGCGTAGCACAACGCTGCAATATTGGCTTCCTTTTTAGAGGCAGGGATAAAGAGGCTGTGAGAAGAATTCTAAGCAAGGGATGCTTTTCTTATCACTTTGCTTGAGAGTTTATCATTGAATAAAACAAACAGTCCTTTTCAGGACTACCAAAAATAAAAAAGAAAGATCATACATAAATAAATTACATTTTCATAACTCTTTCACATAAAAAAAAACAATGTTTCTATTTTTCAAAATTAACTACAATTCAGGCCTCGACCTTAGCACTAGCCCGGCGTACAATGTCTAGTAAAAACTGCTCCGGGCTAGTCAGAAGCACTCTTCAACTTGCCCGGCGGGCTAGTCAAAAAAATATATACCTACCTGTTTAAAATTGTCACTTTTGCTTGAGATGAATAAAACGGAAGTCCTTGTGAAGTTTGGGTGAATGTTCTTGTTTTATTTAATGACTACTTGTACAGCGCTGCGGGTTCTCATGCAATCAGTATACTTGTGCCGCGCCACCGCACCATGCATGCTTGTTGTAACTTCGGCTATACGTACGTACGTACACACACACATACACATGCCATTCATTGCGCGATGTCACGAGTGACCCGAACTGAAGCCAGCTTTGATAAATGGCCCATTCGGGGAATTCCACGTACAATGTACATACTGAGCATACGCATTGGTCCTTTACCAACCTCGTTACCATGGGTACGATCTTGCGGCGCCATGTTTTCCCACCATGCCTTGCGCGATCTTATGCCTTGCGCGATCTTCCTGGTAAGCACTTAAAAAGACCAACCAAAATGACATCGTCACGCCTTGTGCCTATTCAATAAAGCCTTGTGCCTATTCAGTAAGGCCCAGTGCGCTTTCAGTAATACATGACGATGTCGTTTTGGTGGTTCTGAAACAGTGCCTTCCGATCTTCCTTCGTTAGTGAAGGAACGCACATGCGCCCATGGAGTCGAGGATGGTCCTTTACCTCAGCAATATTCGCGCTAGCTTTTGCATGCATGCATGCATGCATGCAGTGCAGTGTACTGTACTGTGAATGAAAGAAAGTTCATGCGTGTGGTAATTCGTGCGTGGGCCTTTGATCGATGACAGCCGGCCGTGTACGTACGTTGTTGGTAGAAAGTTTTCAGTCATGTGGCGATATCTAAATGTGTCTGATCCTTCCAAAAAAGGAAGCAAAAGAGAATATGATACAAACTACGACAAAAACAAAAGACAACGTGTCTACAGACAAGACTGGGAGCGGGACTTCAGCTGGCTAAGCTACGATGGACAAACGATGTTTTGCCGTGTGTGCCGCGAAATGAAAATGGCTGGAGGCAGTGGAAGGAAACGGAACCTTTTCTACTATGGCACAGACAATTTCCGAATAGATTCTGTTAAGTCACATGATCAGTCGGACAACCACAAGATTGCAAAATCACGTATAACTGTTGAATCCTCAAATTTTAATACAATATTTCCAACACATAGGGAGTTATCATTAATGAGATGTTACAATGTGTCCATTAAATGTGGGCTAGTAAAAATTTCTGCGGGCTAGTAAAAAACCCAGTTAACTTGCCCGGTGGGCTAGTTAAAAAAAAGCTTAAGGGCAAGGCCTGCTACATGTATTAGTTCAACATCCCCGTCCGCGTAACTTTTGCTGGCCGCTTGGAAAAAAGTTGCCATTTTCTTTTTTATCCCCCCCCCCCCCCCCCCCCCCCGCGCCCCGTCCAAAAAAAAGAGAACCAGAAGAACTGCCCCGCGGCCCACAGCCAGGACACTCGTCCAGCCCGCCAAAATTGGCAATTTTGAGGACATATGAAAGTTTATTGGGCTCCGTGCGCGTCGAATGAGGGCGCTGTCCAAATAGCAACCGCACTTCCATGGGCAGTACGTCGCTGGTATTACGCACCGCGCTCCTCGTTCATTTGATACTCGTATACCAGTGGGATTGCTTGTCTGTTTGCCGACTCTCGATAATTGCGTTTTCAATAAGAATATCATAGCGGGAACCAGACACTTAAATTGAAGTCAGGTAAGACGGCGTCGATATTGACCCGCCAACTCGCCTTTTCTTTCCGCTGAGATGAGGGGGTAGTTAAGTTGTGCACGGAGCCTAGTGACACTCGTTCGCAAGCCGCTTACACATTTTTTACATACTAGCGCTTCAGCATGCAGCACGACTTTTGTGGTTGGACGTTGTACCGTAATTTACGGAATATAGGCCGCGCGGAGTATAAAAAACTACAAATTGAGATTTAAAGTTGGCGTATTAGCCGCACCGGCGTATAAACCGCACCGCGGCGCTGACGACCGACCACAAAAGTCATCGTGCTGCATAGCGCTCGTATGTAAAATGGTTCCACTATCGAAATCACATGCAATCCTAAAGTGTAAGCAGCGCAAGAACGAGATAGGCAGAAAGAAAAGGCGAGTTTGGGTTCAATATCGACGTCATCTTACCTGACTTCAATTTAAGTGTCTGGTTCCCGCTATGATATTCTTATTGAAAACGCAATTATCGAGAGTCGGCAAACAGACAAAGCAATCCCACTGGTGGTATACGAGTATCTGTGGACAGCGCCCTCATTCGACGCACACGGAGCCCAATAAACTGTCATAAGTCCTCAAAATTACCAATTTTGACGGGCTGGATGAGCGTCCTGGCTGGGTGGGCCGCGCGGCAGTTCTTTTTTTGTTGACGGGGCGGGGGGAATAAAAAAGACAATGACAACTTTAACCACTAATCTGAGCTCAACAGTCACCAATTGACCAGTGAAATAATAAGCAACATGGATTACACAACGATAAAACAGACAAAAACGAACAGACGCACCACACGATTTGTGAGGTGTGAACGGTACTTATGGTACATTTGCAAGTCTATTCGGTCCCTCTAGATTGGTTTCCTTTATTTCCAACAAGTGAGTAGAGCGAACGTAAACGGCATCTTATTTCCATCACTGCCTGAACTTTTAAGTTGTATAGTCATGGAGGAAACACGGCCCGTGCCGGGCATGCTGCGCGACGGCATGAGTGGTTTTACCGTGCGATGCGTTGCCGCCATCTTCACCGGCCACGTTGCGTTCACGCCCCGCACGGGCCATGCGGGAAATCACGGTGCGCTGTATCGCTGGCGGAAAAAGCGTCAACGTTGTCGATCTCCTTTTCCAAGTCACCCAGTAAAAATGAGTTTGGTTCCGTGGGGCAGAAATGAGTTATATCATGATTCATGTCATTCTTGCACTTAATAGCCGACTTGTCGAGTTCAATTTGTCTGGAACGTTTTAATTAATTAAGCGATGCAAGGCACAATTGTCGAATAAATCGCAAACAGAAAACGCTTTGGTTTCCACGTGTCCGAGTCATCGCGCGCAGCACACAGGCACACTATGCACGATCGTTTGCACGTGGGAGTTCGTTGTGTTAAGTTGAACAGGCAACGCTACTCCCTCTGGACCATCGCTAAACCGCACACATGGCTTAGCCGACTTTGGGGGGTTCGGGTTAATGTAGTAAGAGCTACCTGGCTAAAGCTAGCCGCGGATTCGGCCGCGGTTTCAGAGCTTGTTTTTTAGGCTGTGACTGGTTCCCGCCCCAGTGAGAAAGAAGAAAAATAATGCACGGACGGGAACCAGTCTGCTTGGAGAATCGAGGTTTTGTGAAGGTTTTTACATGGGGCGCACGTGCCGTGCGGGCTCTAGCGCGATCGCTCATCATGCGCACGGGCAATTACCAGCGCGATCGAAAAGCGCCGTTTTGTAGGATCCGGCAACGGTTTGGTACTAAAAAAATTGAGCAATTTGAGGGCTTGGTTCGGCAAGAAGGGCACAACGGCCAAAGTATTAATGGAGCACAGCACAACTGGCCGTGAATAGTGCATTTTTACAAGGGGCATCACGGCAACTAAGCCTTAGGGCATTACGGCAACTAAGCCTTAGGGCATCGACGGCAGTGGCCGTCGTGAATTTCGAACCTTGTGTGACTGATTTTATTCTTCAAACGTTGCCATATAAGCCGCCCGGAGTATAAGCCGCAAGGACATTTTTCAGCGTGAGAATCAACGTATAAGCCGCGGCCTATATTCCGGAAATTACGGTAAGCGCCGCGGCTAATACACCGGTGCGGTTAAAACGCCAACTTTAAATCTTAAATAGCAGATTTTTGCGTGCTGCGGCTTATACTCCGCGCGGCCTATATTCCGGAAATTACGGTAGGTAGGAAAATAATTTTATTTTGTCATTTTTCTTTTTCATTTCAGTTCTGCATGCATTTGCGTTAGTACTCATTTGCATGTTCTTTCGCAAACTCACTAAACATGTACGTGTTCTAATCTGCTGTACAGAGTCATAACTCATAAAGAATGATGAAAACTTGTGAAATCAGAGTTGAACTGATTCTAAAAGATCATAACATGGTAATACAGAAAGGGGTCAAAGGGGTCAAAATCCTCCATAGATCAGTGCAATGTTATCAATGTGAACATAGCTGTTCGATATCTATTCATTTTGATACCAAAATATCGGCAAAAATATATCGCAGAGCTGCCAACCTTTTAAAACTCATTTCAGTATTCATGCTTTGCTGCATGCGCATGTACTCCCCGCCAGCCGAACGTCGACAAGACGTACATGTACACGATCTTTGTGTATACCAAGTGATTCAGACACGGATTCAAAAATAGCACGCACGCACGTGCGCTATATGGTGTGAAGCTTGGAGAGATATGACGGAGCGAGAAGTTGGGTCGGGTTTAGAAAACGATCAAAGCAACGACACATTTACACATGAAGTATGTATTTTTTATTCCTCTGTTTTAACACAGGTATGTTTGTTTCAAATTATGGGAGGTTTCAAGTATGGAAAATGGTTAAATGTTCGTTGCAAATATTTGCAAATAGTGCTCATTAAAAATTTGCAACTAGCAAAATGGCAATAAAAAGTTTGAGGTCAGCAATTTGGCCCCAAAATTCCAGGTCGGTCGGGTTACCGGAAACACACAATTTTTTCTGTTAGGCCTTATCTTGCTATCTTTCCTGCTTCAAGAGGAATATTAATTCCTCTCTCTTGTATCTTTGATTCTTTTTCTTTTTGTAGAGCTCCGTAAAAATACATGTAACCCATGTACTGTATGGCTTCACTGTGTGAACGGCATAAACCCAAAGCCATTTCATTGGTCCCCCACTTGGAGATAGACCTTGCAAATTTTATAATGTCAAATGAAATGTTAATGGAAATGTCGACGTTTAGAGCTTCGGCTCAGGTATTTTAATTTGAGACTATACATTGTAACTAGATTTGTCAGGCATCCGTGGTGCTTGTACACTGCAAATACATGTATGCTAGACTTATCAGATATTTATGAGAAAAAGAAAAGGAAGGAAGTGCGTCAAAAACAAAAACAAAAACAAAGAAAAAAACCAAGAAAAATCACCCCTGTGGGCCTGTACTTTTTACCCAAAAAAATGTAAATCTCATTTCAGTTTTTTTTTTTTAAGTACAGACCATGTAGGCCTGTAATTTCAAAGTAAACAATATCAATGAACTTATATTTTTTTCATATTTTGAAGACAAATATCAGATTTTCGTCTTGTACCACACAATGTACATGTACCATTCATATTAATCTTGGTTCACCACTACTGTTTTAGACTTTTTGTATTTTCTGTGTATATATATAAAAAATAGAAGAAAAAACAATATTATTTCGTATATTTAGTTTAAAATAATCAATAAATGAATCAGCCAATCAATCATTAACAAAAGAAAAGCAACTTCTTTTGGTTTTTGTTTTTAAAAGAATATGATCTCTTCATTTTCCGAGCAAATTGCATATTATGCACTAAATACATGTTTTTATATATTTTATTATTTTTTTTTTTAAATAATGGCAATTCAAAATTATCTCTGTGCTGGTGTCTCTTCCATCTATAGATTCTGAATAATCGAGGTAGTACTTTATTTGCGATAGTAAATTATGGGGAATACTTTGTCTTTGCTTTTAAGTAGCAACAACATTAGGCATGCATGTATGTTGTCAACACGAATTGCAAGCAGCATGCAAACACTAAGAACGCCATTCCTATGTCAGATAAAATTCATTCCTTCACCATTGTTCACATGGAACCGTATTGTCTAGTATTGATGGGCACTGTATTGCCAAAACCTTGGTTCTTATTACAGACGGGCTAAAATCAATACTAGAGACTGCTCAAAGACGAGGCTATTGTCTTTTTCTTTCTTTTACACGTGTATACAGGAGACATTTGATACTGCTATGCGGCATAACTTCTCTATTAAAATAGCATCAGAGTCGTATCTGTACGTGCATCAGTGATGTAGTCGAGACATCACAAGACCATGCACAAGACCATTCACAAGACCAGCTTGTTACAGGCACAAGTAACAAGCATAAACCATGACAAAGGAATGCTTTTATTACAGTTCATTTGAATAGCTTGAGACTTGAATTAAATGCAGTGTACATGATTGGTCATTGTTGCAATTTTCAGAAATGGGCGGATTTGGGTGTTAGTATTTTATAGGAAATATCGTTCCACTGATCTGTTAAAAGTTTTGCGTTGTTAAATGGCGGAAAAAACGAGAGAAAAACGGCGCTTGTTTTCGACCGTTGACGGATGATAGACTTTAGTCAAGGCGCGCGTGGCTATCTGGGCACGTGACGCACCCCGGATATGCCATCATGTCCGGGGCGCGCCACTCGTCCGGGTAGCCACGCGTGCCTTGACTAAA
Source organism: Hippasteria phrygiana (assembly GCA_037893225.1). Classification (NCBI taxonomy): domain Eukaryota; kingdom Metazoa; phylum Echinodermata; class Asteroidea; order Valvatida; family Goniasteridae; genus Hippasteria; species Hippasteria phrygiana. The sequence continues at coordinate 112,286 of JAZGUH010000100.1, forward strand.
GGCTACAGGGCAGTTTTCCAACGATTGCCAGCCGGAAATCGTTGAAAAAACGATATAAATTTTTACTTTTCTTGACGACAGCACACCTGGGGCCATCATTTCACAGGATAATTGAGACTACTATTAATTTACAGTCTAGTAAGGTACATGTATTTCGTAATAATTCAGTAAAACAAATTGGAGGATTACCAATCGTGTACACTACCTTTAAGACTGAAGGTCTTGTGCTGGTCTTGTGTTGGTATCGAATGCATCACTGATGTGCATGTTTGTTTTTTGTTTTTTATATTCGAACCGGCAAAAAGGTATTCAAATATTCGGTTGGCGATCAAATATTCAATACATCTGGGACAGCCCTAGGCAATTTGTGACTTAAACTTGACTGGCTGAGCTGTGGAAATAATTCAGAAAGTCCAGAATTTTTCTAAGATTATCGAACCTACCATTTCTTGCATCTGCAGTGCCATGGACAGGAACTCGTCTGGGTCCTGGTTGGGCTGAGGGGTGAGCTGGGTGGATGCCTCGGCCTGCGGGTAGTGTGACTGCAAGGCACTAACCGCATGCTGCTGGGAGTTCACTGAATGCCCTGCATGCTGCCACTGGTCCTGTGGGTACCCACCGTAGCCCCCATACGCACCCCCGTATGGGTCTTGCGACAGGACACCCCCACCGTACGCATTTTCATAGTTCACTTGTGCAGGTATCCCGCCTGCATAGCCATTGGACGGCTGTCTCTGCGCCGGGCGGGGTGCGTTGGGGTCCTCGAATTCCACTTCCTCGAACTGCCGTCGGCCGCGGCAGGTGCCGCGGCTCATCGACGGTTCAGGCATTCTGGCTGACAATGTCTTAGATGATGACGGAGATGGCGTGCTTGGCTTGGAACTGCTTGAACCACTTCCCATCCTCGGCAAAACAAGACGTTTGAAAGACGAACTACCAGCGTGCATGTACCAGCTTCATGGCTGAAGACTGATAGTTGAGCTGCGGTGATGGGGCTTCATCTTGGAGAGGATTACTACAATTTGTCCAATTATAGAACAATCCAGGGTCCCGAACAGTGTCTTAAGACAAGTCTCAGGAAGTCTGTGAATGTGTCACAGAGGTAAACAGTAATGAATCACCTTGGAAAAAGAACGGATAAAAACAATACTAAATAACACATAAAAATAACACAATTATTACGTGTAAACTATGGAGCAGATTTTCGTAAAATGAAGGCAGTGGTTATTTTACCGTGAACTGGCATCAGATTCATTTTAGCTGTTTGACCGGCACGGCACTGAACATGCGCAGTGAATGTTTTGGGGGACTTAGACATTTTTACCATTAAGAATTTTATCTGGTTCCAAGCCTTCATTGTTGTTCTGACTTTTTATTCACGAGATGGGAATCGGAACAAATGCAATTTGGGACTTTATTTTCCTTCAAATAAAATCCTCCAGAGAGATGAATCAGAAAAGGAAAATGCTTTATTATCTGCAATTTCACCAGGGTTTGATTTTTAGAAAAGCAAGTGACGCTACTTGCGAGCACTCTAGCTAGGAGCATTTACCAACTCGACAGATAAGGCAGTTTATTGTTATAGCCGAGCGCGGCAAGAAATGACTGGCTGTGCATGCCCCCGAGGATTTCACGCCTGAATAGCGGGAAAACAGGCAAAATCAGTTCACAGCAAAATAAACACTTTGTAAAATTAAGGGATGGAACATATTCAGTTTTGTACAACAATATCAATGACAGATCCAAGGCGACCAAAGGGGGCATAACCACATACTACGACACAGTGTTGGAGTACTCATACTCATACTCATACTCGAGTACAACTCAAGTACCACTAAGTACACGGCCCAAACTCAATTTTCAGTTAAAACAAAAATTGGACTCGGCACGTACTCGACTTTTTGTACTCGGACTCGAACCCGGACTTGGCATTTTGTACTCAGTACTCGATACCTGTACTCTGGAATACAATAGATTATTTGTTTCTTTTGATACTGCACCTTCGGACTTGAAAGTACACACATACATAAATAGTTTTTGGGCTGTTAATTCTCAAAAGGAGAAATTACTGGCTCAATTACATGTGATATACAACTTTTTGAGTAGTGTAAAAAGTCAATAAAAAAACATGGAAATAAAGTGAAATAGTCAGTCTCCTCAATTGTTGGTGTTTAGACTCTTGATGATGCAGGTATGTAGATTATAATTTGTTTAAAACATACATACGTGTACATTACACTTGGCATTTTTGTTTCTTATGGTATACTCGACTGTTTATGTACTCGTGGGGTTCAAGTCCATTACAAGTCCCTGCAAGTCCATCCCAAGTCCATCCCAAGTCCATCACAAGTCCATCCCAAGTCCTCCAGTCCTACATTGTAATTCCAATCACAAGCTATTCAAATGAGCTTTGACAAAGGCATTCTTCTGTCATTGTTCATCCAGTCACTTGTCACCAGCTTTATGAAAGGACTTCTGACTGGACTTGCGAAAGAACTTGTGAACGGACTTGCAGGGACTCGACGACAACTCTGACTCGTACTCGGCCCGTACTCGGACCCTGATTTTTTGGCCCAGGACTCAATCATCAATGTACTCGGACTCGGTCAAGATTGGTGCATTATTTCGTACCCAAGGGTGGTGATTTCTTCCAGTTCTTTGAGTGTGAACAGGACTATACTTTTGTACAGAAACGCAGTGCTCAGGGTTTTGGTCACTTCCGAAATGACAATCCTTCATCAGGGGTGCGGCAAACAACTGATAGGCACGTTGTGAACATGTCCTTTGCCATGCCAGTAGGTCTAATTAATTTCATACAAATGAAATGGTGCCATCAACTTGAGAAAGAGTCCTAGCAGTATGCCCCCCCCCCAAAAAAAAGGTGTGGGGCTTCATTCTCAGCTTTTCTTCTGATGATTATATGGTTCATGCTGTCACAGAGTACATGTATGAAGGTTCAAAAGTGGAAATTTTTCTGTGGTTAAAGAGGAAGTTCAGTGGTGAGAGAAGTCTATCTGCATCATTTTTTCATTTTTATGTAGATTGCGTATTGCAAAATCAAACATTATTTCTGCCACGAAATACCAAAAAATTGACTTTTGAGGGCTATTTTTATCAAGTCCCCTCTAGTCCGCCGGTGCCATTTGTCTAAAAGTCGTCGCTGCGGGCAGCAAACAATTTGACGTCATAGGACAAACTCCCCTTTTATGTCTAGCACTAGGCACAAAATGGGTGTTCGTCCTATGACGTCGATTTGTTTGTTGCTTGCAGCGACAACTTTTAGACAAATGGCACCAGCACGTTGTGCTGCGCTAGAGGGGACTTGATAAAAATAGTTCCCAAAAATATTCCATGGCAGAAATAATTTTGTTTGATTTTACAATACATAATCTACATAAAAATAAAAATTGACACAGACTTCTCTCAGCAATCAACAACATCTTTAAAATAGCAGAAAAGCAGATTGAACGCTTTTGTAAAAATGCATTTTTCTACTTGTCTAGTTTTCTGTTAGCAGAAACGCAGATTAAACATTTTGCCAAAATGCATTTTTCTACTTTTCTGCTACCAGAAAAGCAGATTAGTTTTTTACCCTACTCTGGCGGTCCAAAAAGGGACATCTGCTTCTCTACTTCAATGCTACCAGTACCAGAAAAGCCAATCGAACATTTCGAGCAAATCTATTTTTCAACTTTTCTGCTTTCCGAGAGAGCAGATTGAACGTTTTTGTCACGGCGGTTAAAAAGTGGCCATCTGCTTTTCTGCCAGGAAAAAAGAGCAATGTTTGTGCCTTTTCCCTTCCCACAATGCATTTTGACCATTGGAGTGCGACATCTCAACCAGGCACTATTTGTAATAAGGTCTAGTCTATACACCATCCCCACTTGCCTCTCTCCACGCAGGAGTATAAATGGTACCAGCAATTAGCTGGTGAGTAACCTGCGATGGACTAGCATCCCGTCCAGGGGGAATAGAAATATTCTCAGTCGTTTCATGCTACAGAAACTGGAGATAAATGCCGGCCTGTTGAGCCACATTGGCTGGTGTCTGGCTTTACTAATACTTTACTAGTCTATACACAGAATCTGGAGAGGGAATGTTCTGGTAGCAATATGGACCGTCATGACACTATGAACATCTTTATCCCTTAACAATTCGTTTAAAAAGCCACTTTTCCCTTGATTTACCGTGAACCAACATTTTCACATTTTTTTCAACATATTAAGGGAGATTAGGAGTCCGTGAAAACACCCTTAGAAAAGTCCTTTGTTTAGCCGTCCATGAAAATCCAGTGACTTCAGCCACTAGCACCAGATTGTGTAGTGGAATCCGTGAAAACATTATAATCTTGTGGTTGAGCTTGGCAAGTCTGCTGCCTGGCCCTCCAGAGTGTTTAGAATGTTTACAAAAAATAGAGAGTTTATTGACCATTATGTATGACCAATGCTAATCCTCAGTGGCCAGGGTCATTAAAAAAAATTGAAAACACCCTAATGGGATTAGTGCTATATAAGCCCCAGGTAAATATCAGTGAAACATCCCTCAGGGATTAATTTCACAGCAAAGTGGACTTTTAATGGGAATTTAAGGGATTAGATGTTCAGGATTGACTTTTTTAACCTAAAGCAGACTTCTCTTAATTCTTTTGACATCTTTTTTTGTAAGTTTGAACAGTTTATTGCGGTAGAAAATGCAATTTTCTTACACGCTTTACGGCAGTTGCCATGCGAATCAATGCGGTTTTGCGTGTTTACTGTGCATCGCGGTGATGGCCATCTTTTATTTTTGAGTTGCGTTTTGTCGTCTTCATCGCCACTTTACCCCAAAATTTCCCTCAAAAACTAAAAACCCTACCCTTTATCAACGGCATACCTGTTGGTTTGTAATGTCGCTAACTAGTTTGGCAATTCCATTACCTAAAAGTGGATTTTTGTTTCCTTTATGATAGGGAACAGGGCCCTACAGTACACAATCGCCCTCGAGTCTAAGTGTGCACGTGTGTTCCTTCCTCCATGATTCACCATGTTCACACAGTCCGAGTACTCGCCGTCTACACTAGTCATTCTTTGCTTCCATCCGTTGTGTGTGTGAGGAATGACTTGAATCCAGTTGATGTGCGTTTTCCCCCTTATTCCATTTCTATTTAATTTGATGAGCAGTCGGTTAATTTACTTACCAAAACCAAGGATCTTTTTTCGGGGTACCGGCGCCTTCTCGCTGTTCGCTGAACGTCGTCTTCAGTAATAAGAAAGTCAAGGTCTATGAATAATCAAGATTACAAAGCGTACTGCATGCTGCTAAGTGACCACCAATAGGTGGCGCTGTGCTTGTTCATGGTTATGCAATATGCGGTGGTGGTGATGGTGCCGTGCGTGGTGGGTGGTAGGTTGGGGGGGGGGGGGGGGGGGGGGGGGAGGGGGAGGGGAGGGGGAAGGTGTGGTGTTACACGCTCGTCATCAGTGCCGTAACTGTACTGTGGCCGAGTGGAGGTACAGGATGGGAACACGTGCCCCGGGTTTTTGCAACGCAGGTTCCCCCGCCCCACCACTAGAAAATGCTTTTGTGAAGAAAACAAAGGAAACAATATGAAGCTCTCCCCTCCATAAAAAGCTGGACGTGCGATGGCGAGCCGGAGGGTGAGGAGCTCTTCATTCCCTGCTAATTTCTTCTTAATTCAAAGCATCTCCACTTAACAAATAGTGTACCTTCCCCCTTTCAAATTATTTTTCGGCCGAAACAAAAATGAAACTGTAGTCATGCACCTTTCTGAACTTTTGTATCCCCCCATCTTAAACGTAAATACGTACTGGTCGGTGATTGACTGATTTCCCCATATTTCCCCTCCCACTCCTGCAAATTTAATCTAATAGTATAAGACAGTATAAGCCGCCGCTGTACTGCGATGAATTTCCCTATCAATCAAAACTCAGCCTTTTATGCACTTCTAAAAAGTGTACAAACCACTCATTAACAAAATAATGGTTTCCAATTGTTAGGATTTCAATCGGGTCTAGATCGATTGATGTCTTAAATACTACGAGGGAATTGATGTATTTCAGGGTCCGAGTATGGGCCGAGTACGAGTACATAAACAGTCGAGATAGGCCGAGTACGAGTATACCATAAGAAACAAAAATACCAAGTTATGATCTGAACATTATTATAATGTAACTACCTGCATCATCAAGAGTAAAAAAAATCAGGAAACTGACTATTTCACTTTGTTTCCATGTCTTTTATTTACTTTTGATACAACATGATGAACCTATACTCAAAAAGTTGTAGATCACTTAAATTGTAATTAAGCCACTACATTTCCCCTTTTGGAAATTTACCCAACAGCCCAAGAACTGCAGTTTATGTACAGGGTGAATAAAAGGAACGAAACCGAGATATTATTGCTAATTGTAACAGAAGTAGGGCACATGTGAATCAAAGGGAGATATCCTCTGTTAGGGTTGAATCTCCTCTTTAAAATGACACCCTGATCATGTCATTACATTCACGGTTGACTAAGCAGTGACCAATTTTATGAAAGGGTCTATTTAGGGAATCGCGCCACTTTTCACTTGTGGTTTTTGATGTGCCATTTGATGGTTGCCAATCAAGCCAGGTGGGGAAAAAGGAGATTTCCCCATGTAAACTTGATAACATTTATTCGCGCAGTGTTATTTACATAATTAATCATGCCCCTCAACATGTCCTCCGTTTTCCCCGGCACAAATCTGAGCACGGCGTCGCATGCCCATCACTGCCGAGCGAATCACACCAGGTTGCCCGCGTAGGATGTCGACTTCTCGGACAATCCGCTCCCTCAAGTCTTGAATATCCTGTGGTGGCGTAACAAAGACCTTGTCTTTCAGATAACCCCAGAGAAAGAAATCGCATGGGGTTATCCGGGGATCTCGGGGGCCATTCCACGTTGTGGTTCTGAGCAATGATTTCTTTCTCCAAACAGTTCCGCCAATCGCTCTCGTACGATGATGCGGCGATGAGCAGGTGCCCTGTCTTGGTCCCACCACAACCGACGAAAAATGCCTCCTTGTTGTCTTTCGAAATGTTGCTCTAACTGGGGTACAATAAAGTCATTAATCATTTGAAGATAGCCTTCTCCATTCAAATTTCCTTCAAAAAAAGTAAGGACCAAGCAGAATCCCATTCTTAGAAAGTCCAATCCACAGTCAAAAGTGAAATCCGCCGGTGGATGATGCAATGGTGCGTACTGGCGGACGTTCATGCAGAAGGCAGTCTCATCTCCGATGATGAGATTTTCCAAAAAACTGTTTGGACGGTCAAGTATCCATTGGCTAAACCTAAGACGCCTCAGAAGATCACCAGGAAGCAGTTGATGTCGTCTCACAATTCTGTAAGGGTACCAACGGACATCCAGCCTCACAATTCTGTTGAATGTGGCTGGGGGCAGTCCTATCCTAGACCATTTTCGTCTCTGGCTGATGCGTTCTCCCTGTTACAGGGCCTGCTGGACCGCATTGATGTTTTCGGGTGAGCGCCCAGTTCTTCGTCGCCCAGATCTTCCCTTGTTTAAATTTAAGCTGATTCCCTCACGCTGGTACTTGCGAACATTGCGCCAAATCGCCTTATTAGCTGGAGGAGGACGTTCTGGACAGTTTTCAGCAAAAGCATCTGCCACTTGCTGAAGGCTCCCCATCTCCACTCTCCAACCACTTCGACACAACAAAAACTCGCTGTTCTTTTGTAAGCTGCATACTCTTGTACGCCTAAATGTGTTTTAAGAAACTGCGAGCTTCTCCTCACCCACTTGTCAATTTTAAGAAGGTTATATAATGGTTAAGGCCAATGAATGCCACTAAAGAAAGTGGCGCAATTCTCTAAATAGACTCTTTCATAAAATTGGTCACTGCACAGTCAACCGTGAATGTAATGACATGATCAGGGTATCATTTTAAAGAGGAGATTCAACCCTGACCGAGGATATCTCCCTTTGATTCACATGTGCCCTACTTCTGTTACAATTAGCAATAATATCTCGGTTTCGTGTTTTTTTATCCACCCTGTCTATTTGTATTACGTTTGAAGTAAGATATCGCGTGACGGAGGGAACCCCCCCTCCCTCACTCTTTTGTGTTGGCCATTGTGTTCCCGGAATCTCAGGAATTCCTTTCAGATATCCGGTGCGGGGGGCGGGTGCAGGGTGAATTTGAAAACAAGTTTTTAGCTTTGTGTGTGTATATGTGTGGGTTGGTTATCCTTTTCGACTTGGGCCGAGTCCTCGGGAGAATTTCGTGTACAAACCTTATGGGAGCTGTTCGAAAAAAGTTAAAGTACAAACAAAGGGAACAAAAGAAGGGGGCTATTCCCTCATAAGTTTGGGTGGGTGTATATGTGAGTATGTATATACCGGCAATCGTGGACCTAGGTAAAAGAATTCGGGCTTAGACAAAGGGTCCACGTTTGACCGAACGTCCACGATATACAAAACATATGGGAGGCCTTCCGAAAAAAGTTTTAGCACAAACAAAAGAAAAGAGGGACAATAGGAGGTCCCCGATTGCACCCGTTTACACACACAGCTCTACATTACTATCCTTATGTGGACATTCCTTTGTATTCGTGTAGTTAAGAATTCTCGGCCAAAATACTCATTTTTCTCACATCCAGAAAATCTCTTCAACCCCAATTTTTGATAGTGGCCCCTGAAGTAATTATCTTTATTCTCCTTAGATAACTCTAACCCCATTTTCCCTCTAAACCCCTTTTTCAGAGAGGGGAAAACCAAGTGTGGACATAGGCAAGTCCACACAATGTCTTCGCTACCTGCCTAGTGTGGACATCTTTTGTTCCGAGGTCCACACAACGTATGTAACGCTTGTATACACCCACACAGTGTAGGTAAGTATGAGTTTGTATATGCCGGCATTCGTGGACCTAGGACAAAAGAATTCGGGCGTAGACAAAGGGGTCCACGTTTGACCTAACGTCCACGATTGAAAATCGTGTACAAAACCAATGGGAGGCCTTCCGAAAGAGTATAAACAAAAGAGGAACAATGGAAGGTCCACGATTGCACCCGTTTACATGACTGTGTGTGTGTGTGGGGGGGGGGGGGGGGGGGGGGAGGAGGCCCTCGCAGAACCGAGCCTCCATCCGTATCCGTTACACCATTAATATTGTCAGCAAATACCCGTCACCACCATGATTAGTCTTCCTCAGCGGAATCAACTTTCAAGGTGACCTTTTTAGGGTAGGCCTACCGCCCATGGCAATGCAAGCCCAAAAGGCTGTGGGCTACAAAAGACAAGAAAAGACAGAAATCACAAGGATAGAATGTATTCACATTTCGTTTGAATGATTATAGGCGGAAGGGAAGCAGGCTAGGTATAGGACTTCCAAATAGAGGCAGCGCGCACGAGAGGAAAAAACTGGAAGAGTATCTAACAGTGCAAAGATGTGATTAGACAGCCAGGCGAGTAGTGTTTGAATTCACATTAACTTTTGAAGAAAAAAAAGAATGATCGCCTTTAAAACTGCGCGTTTCCCGCGTTTACGTTTTATCGTGAGTGGGCAAGTTGGAGATGACCATTCATCTCCATTATGATGGAGATGACGCACACAGTTACCGTTTACAAACAGTGCCTCATCACACCCACATCATGATTACACATGTATTGCGAAATCGTGTTTTATATTTACCACGTACCTTAAAATACGAAACCACTCCCGGCAGTTTACACACAAACCAATAGGGACACGATGGCAACTTTAGGCACGTGGTGAGGTCAAAGGTCAACCATTTACGCACGTACATGCCGCATGTGTATTCCGCATATGGTCATCAAACTGCAATATGAGTCTACGGCAAGGACAGTCCTCTCAACAAATGCTTCTTTTACAAACCAATTTTCGTAGTAAAAACCCGTGGAATATACAAAATCTACTTATATCCTGAGATTAGGTTAATCAAGGTACAGGCTAAGTCGAATTAGGTACAAGATGCCGCGGCGAAAAGTGAGGAAAAAGGGTAAGTTTTGGGATTGCAATTTTGGCGGAGTGCTCCGATTTGCTGCTCGGTTGCAAACGTGTGTTTTGTATCTGTGTATGGGGTCTACGGAAATGAATGTGACCGGCAACCGTATCGAAACATATGTTAAGATCTAAAACTGCTGACATCAATAGTTTTTAAAACAGCAAGTTCCTTTTTATGTGCCTTGGAAACAAGATATTTAAAAATGGCGATTGTGTAGTGTAGGGCCCCTCTTTAGTTTTGACCTTTTCAACCTTAAACGTCATGAACGTTTGTGACTAGGGGCATGTTAGCTTGAACATTCCAGCTCTAGGCTCATGACAATGACATGTGAGATTCGCCATTTAGAGCTGGAAGGAATTCTATAGGGTTCGTTGGGGTCGGTTTAGATCTTTAGATTTTTGAACATGAACGATGTTTTCCGATCGATTATCGGCCAGCGGCACTGCGCGCGCCTCGGGGCTCGATATACAACGGCTGTTTGCTGATCGCTGTCAGTATTTCATCAAACAACCGTTGGATATCGAGCCCCGAGGCGCGTGTAGTGCCGCTGGCCGATAATCAATCGGAAAACATCGTTCATGTTCAAAAATCCGCTCCATTACTTTGTACACAGCTGGTTTGTGCATGCACCGAGTTGCACGAAAAATTCATTTTTTTTTTCTTGTTTAACTTGAGCATATTCTAATTTTGAGGGGATGACAAGCTGCATGAATGACTACTCTGCCGGCAAGGTGAGTGTTTGGTTGATATATTCAGGGAAACGGAAGATATCGGCAAGATCTAAACCGACCCTAACGAACCCTATAGAATTCCTTCCAGCTCTAAATGGCGAATCTCACATGTCATGAGCCGGAAGCAGGTCAACTCGGACCCAAACCAACTCGGACCCATACCAACTCAGACCCATGCCAACTCGGACCCACTACCAACTCGGACCCACGGCCAACTCGGACCCACTACCAACTCGGACCCACTACCAACTCGGACCCACTACCAACTCGGACCCACTACCAACTCGGACCCACTACCAACTCGGACCCACTACCAACTCGGACCCACTACCAACTCGGACCCACTACCAACTCGGACCCACTACCAACTCGGACCCACTACCAACTCGGACCCACTACCAACTCGGACCCACTACCAACTCGGACCCACAACCAACTCGGACCCACAACCAACTCGGACCCAAGCATGACCAAGTCGGACCCAACAAGATTGAATCGGCATAATATGAATACTGGATAGGACGAGCGTATGCAGTGAAGATTCCCAAAACGCGAAGAAATAAAAAAAACATTGTTTCTGAACTACTGTATCTGAATTAAATACGGCATTATTTTTCTGAGTTGCTTTTGCGCTTGTAAAATTTGTAAGTCAATCGGCAATTCAGTGAACTTTGGTTTATGACCATGGGCGGCGATCTCGGGGTGGGACGGGGGGACATGGCCCCCAACCCAATATTTTTGGAGAGGGATCGACGGCTATGGCAGTGTCCCCCCCCCCCAATAATTTCCCCATTACATTAGTTAGCCTGTACTGCGCAAGCTGCCACTGTTGGCGCACTTCGCGATATGCTAATTTAGCATCGAAACTGTGACAGGTTTACCGATATCCGGGAACTCGCGAAATATTCCCAAAAAATGCTCGTATGCAGATTGTGGTGTTTTCTTAAATTTTGAAGAGGTTTCAAGGCAGAGGAGGCCATCTTTGATTCATTCATAAATATTGCTTCGTACTTAACAAAAATTCCGATCTCTTTACTTTCTTTGGCATAAATTATCGCGGTGTTTATGAGCCAAGTTTTCGCCACTTTCCAATTTTTTTGAATTAAAATTGAGGTACGTTGTTTTGGGTGGTCTCGCGTAGCTTGAAACTGCAAAATATATCAACTGTAAGCCTTTGTTTACTTAGTTACATTGCCACACTTGTGAAAACTTGTGTCCTGGTTGCAAATTCGGGCTCGAAAAATGCCTGGTTTTGCCGAAAATAAAAAGAACGATCACGACATCGGCCGTTGTTGGCGCGCTTTTGAAGGATCTAATTTTTGCAGAAACCCCCTACTTGGACTCGTCCATTTCTAACTCTCCTGACCAGCCAATCAGTTAGCAAGGAATAAATGAATAAATCGAAATTATTCAAGACCATCGGACGCCACTGGAAAACATAAGAGGGCGCTATAACATTTACTACGTTCCCATTTTTTTAAATACATGTTTTAAATATGTCCCAAGTGTCTATCCTTCGATAGCCTTGCGGATTAGGGTTGTAAATCTTGAAGCAGTAGGTACGCGGTTCGAATCACAAGTGTTGAGATGTTTTTTGTTTTTATTGCCTATTGAAATATTACGTGGAATTATCCTTATAATTATTTCCTATTTCTTTTTGTCAAATCGTTGGTTTCGTTATTTTCTTTTATCTCTTTGTGAAAATGTCCCACAACCAGTCTTAAGTCACGTAGCAAGCCCAATAATAACTATACCTGTAAGCAAACCTTTTAAATTCATTATAATACAGATCTTCAAGTGTGGATTTCTTTTTTTAGGATAGTACATGCACCTTGCTGTAGCCTAGGCCCTTATGAAATTGAAATCATTGAAATTGTGTGTAGGAATCTTTGCGACCTGTGGACTGTTTTGTGCAGCTCTTAATCATCCAACAATGTTTAATGATGCCGATCGTTGCATCTTGGTTTGAAAAAAAAAGAAAAACTGGCGATTTCTGATAATTTGCATAAAACACAGGCAGCTTTCTGTTCATGGTGATCAAGTGAGAAACCCATGGGGAATACAAATTTTCCACCAAGTTGCTCAACTATTACAAGGTGCCCGTTGTCATAAATCTGTTGGACGCGCTCTTATCTGTGAAAAAACAACAAAAAGATAAGTGGTCAATCCAAAAATTGGGTAGCAACATTTTAAGGATAATTTCCGTGACATACCTAAAACAAGGGCGAAATATCTATTGCAAAGAATGACAAATCATATACTCACATTCGACACGTTTACGTGTATAATGGGTTATCATTAACTTGACAACCTCCAATATCCCTGACTTAGATTCGTTATAGATCAAGATCATCGGCGAGACGGCGACACATTTTAGACGGCAGAGCAGTGGGCAAGAATATTTGTCATCTGTGGTCGGAAGATGGTACACTTACAGCTTCCAATGGATATGTCACAAGTGGCCTATTGGTCTTCATCTAGGATTACGCAAATGCCACAGACTATGACGTGATGTTGTGTTTGTAGCAACTTGCAGCGGACCTTTTGCTGGACGATGTGGTTGTATCTAAGTAGAAGGAATTCAATTAATTATTAGTAATACATTCCTCATTATATTCCTAATACCTACCACAATCCGATGAACATTTAAAAATTGCAATACTAAGCCTTTTGAAGGATGAATTTCTGTATATATTCATACCAGAATAGTGTGGCCATGATACTTACGGATAATGCATATAATTATTTTGAAAAAAAGACTTACCTGTAAAAGAATAGTTATCCGTTTTCGACCATTGCTTCCCCTCCTGCTGTCCATGCAGTTCCATGATGCGCGCGCCTTTAATTTGATTAGTTATTATTAAGCATTTTCTTATCCTCTAAATAATTATGAAAAACATGTTAAATTATTGACATACAAACTTTGAAAGACACAACAAAAACAACAGGCATTCGATATTGCACGTCTGACTCGAGCAACTCCACGAGTCATACGCTTCACACTAGCGAGATGCCGCGCTTCGCGCGGCACCCGCTCGATGGGTGGAAATTGTTCCTCATTATTGTGTTCAAAAGACATGGACGTAAATCAGGGGGAGGGGGGGAAATGATGATTTCGAGGTTATCTTGTAACTTTCCAACAGGCAAAATTAAAATAAGAAAGAAAAAAAACCAAGAAACAGTACAAAAACTTTAAATGTACCGTTGTGTTGTCAGGCATAGGAACATAAGTGTGCATACAATTATTTGCATTAAGATGTACATAACCTACCTAAGGTAATAAGCAGACCTTTGTATTCTGATCATAATCAGCTCCTCTAGTGTCATAATTGTATTAATTACTTAATTACTTAATCGCTCTATACGTTATGCATTTCGGAGCAAGTTCGGATGGGCGACGAGATTCGACTAGACTCAACTATACACTGGTCAGTTTAGATGTCACTCGAACACTGCGTGGTTTGACTAGCTAGTCCAACTGGATTAACCTAGCCCCGGAATATGGTTTCTCTAGTCAAATTCGCGCGTTACGTCACGTTGCAAGATGGAGAATAGGTAAACCCGGCAAGTTTTGCAAACGTTTACGATAAATTGGTTTGTACAATGATAATAACTCTTTGCAATAAGATAAATAAATAACGATTGCATCAAATTTAATTAGAGAAAAGAATAATTAGAAATAAGCTAAATAATAGAAGAAAAGGCAACATTTTGCTTCGTTTCAAATAGCAGACGACATTATTTACAGTTTGTTGCTGCAACACACTAACTCGATTTGACGTAGTCGATCGACTAGACGCGTTCGAGTAAAAAGCGGACCACGCATGCGTTATTTCAATCGGGTGATCGATTTAAATCAAAAGGAACTAGGTCAGCCACACCCGAACTTGCTCTTGGCTGTAGAAACTGTGACCGGTTTACCGACTTCCGGGAACTCACGTGTTTTCCACCACAAATTATATCCCATAGGCCGTCGTGGTTAGCACGGCGGATTGACAGGGTTTTTCTGAAATTGTGATGTGGTTCTGATGTAGGGGCCATCTTAGGTTCATAAACATTCCTTGTACTTCAAAAGAAAATTGAAACTCGCAAGTCAAGATTCATGCTGAAATTACCGCGGTGTTTAACACCCGTTTTTCATCGGTGTTGGTAGTGTTTAGTGTCCGAACTCTGTCATAAATATTGCCCGGTATTGGTTTATTTCACGTAACGATCGACGTTGACACGCAAAATGGCCGGTGGAGACGAGAACGGCGAGGAAAAAAACAGTTCAGATGACAATCATCCCCAAATCCAGGTATGTCAATTTTTGTTAGTTACAGTAAGACAACCTAATAATAAACTCCAAAGGCAAAAATTTGACATGAAATGGAAATACAGGCGATTTAACCCCCTTCTGTATTGCCACGTTATGATTGATCAAAAAATCATTAAAACTATTTGCATCATTTTTCAAATTGAGACAATTCTTTATTAATGAAAAATATAACAGAAATACAATTGGTTTGTGAGTTTCAGCTACTGCAAAAGAACACGAAAATTCCTGAACTGAAATGAAACAAATCATACATATATGCCCGTTTTTTTCTTGCCGTTATCGTAAATATACCATTTATTTTGTGTGGCCTTAGTATCCATTTGGTTGTATTGTTTGTATTTTTTTTGCATTTCTTTCCTTCTAATAGCTGCAATTTTGTGCACATATCTGTACTTTTATTTTCCACAGCACTTAATACTTTTTCAGCACTAAATTTCTTTGCAAAAATTAATGATCATTCTTATTATTCTATATTTTACAGATAAATACTTCAGCAGGAGATTTTTCTACGTTGTCGCCAGATGTCATCACCAACAACATTATCATGGCCGTCTCCCGTGCTGCAAGTGGTAAAGCTGCGAAAATAACATGGAAACGGGTAACCGAGCTGCTGTCGCGCATCTATGACACATCATTTCCGGAATCATCTGTCCGTACCAGTTTCAAGAATTTGGAGAAAACAAACAGAAGCTTGCGCAAGTCGTCACGACATCAAGAAAAATTAGCCCAGTTTTTGAATGAAATATATACACCTCCAAAGCCAAGAGATAAGCGAAAACTGGCAACGACAGATGTTGTCGATGAACGAATTGATCCAAAGCCAAAACATTCAAGAATGAGTATGTTTAAACAAGCTGATGCAGACATAGGTACCGAAAATGCAAAACTGCAACGCCAAATGAAAGAGCAAAATGAAGAAATTGAAAGACTCAAACAAGCGAACTCACACACAGTTGAAAGACTGAATGCCAAAATTGGAAGACTGACACAGGAAAACACAACACTAAGAGATGCTCTTACTGCAACTAGGCAACGACTGAAACATGTATATACAATAATAGGTAAAATAAATAAACCTACAAAGTTAATGCAAAGCATTAAGCGAAAAAACATATTAATAGCAAGGTTGCGAAATGAAACCATTAAGTGGAAAAAAACTGCCCAAAAATGCAAATCACGCTTGGAATTTAAAACAAAAAGGCTGAAAGCATTGCAGATGCAAAAATCAAACAGGAGGTGCCGTGCGAAAATAGCGAAGCAAAAACAAGTAAAGCAATCGAAGGTCAACACGCAGGTGTTAACTCAGGCACTGAAAACGAGTCTGGAAACAGTTAAAGAACAGAAACATGTCATTGCCAACATGGAAAATGAAATACACGTATTGGGAGAAAAAGAAAACACATTAAAAGTGCAAACTCGCGAAGGAAATCGCATTCACCCAGCTGTTAAAGAAACATCCATGTATTTGCAAGAACTTGGTGTTGCGGAGGCCAATGTTGGTCCAGCAATTAATAGTGTCATAACGACTTTGACTGAACTTGACGTCGATGGGCCACTCCCCTCTAAAAGTAGCCAACAAAGAGTTGCCTCAGAAATGAGAGCAGTGGCGATGCAACATATTAGAGAAGAATTGGACGGAGAAAAGAACTTAACTCTTAAATACGATGGCACAACCAAAAATGGGCACCATCTTGTTGAAGTACAGGTTGCTTGTGAGAAAGAGACTTACACTCTAGGGGTTCAAGAGACAGCTGGTGGTACAGCAGAAAATTATGTAGATTGCATACAGGAAATGACAAATAATGTAGACACAAACATCATGAGGAACACAACTAACACAATGACAGACAGATGTGTCACAAATAATGCAATTGACAGACAACTTGAAAAAATTATAGGCAACAAAATAAACTCATTCAGATGTGCAGTACATCCACTTGACACAATTCACAAACAGGCCGATAAAATGGTACACGAATACGAAATTAAACGCGAGATAAATGAAAATGGAGATAACAAACATCTGCCATACACACACAGGGGGGAAAGTACGACTCAGGCGTTGTTGCGAGCATTTGACAGAGTGATACATTGTAGTGCAACTGGGCTTCCAAAGGAGTTGCCACATTACCTAAAAATGCAGGGGTTGGGGGGAGGATATCCAAGGTGGGTGGGTAATCGTTTTAACATTTTTTTTTTCAATGCGGGGCTATTATATTTGTACAGGGATCACATACTTGAGTTTTTTCAAAAAATCATCCTGCCGAGAAATGGCCTTCATTTGTAAGTCCAAAATGCACTTCGCATGAAGCCTTTGATGCCCATTTTGCGGAGCTTGGGTCTCCTCGATAAGTATTTTACCGGTCCATGGATGCGCTGGCAGGGTGACGCCCACAATATTCTAAAAACCAGTGAAGTTTTCACACGTGTCATCTCAGAATTGAGGTCCACAGACTGCAGTACCCTGATCAATGGATTCCATATATCAGCTTTTGGAACAGAGGTCACCAAGGATGACAAGTACAACAAACTCTGCGAATCCAACAGCACTGATGAAGAGACAGCAACCGTATTTCGGGACTTACTTGATGAGGCGATCAAGGTGATGGAACGGCAGCTCGAAGATTACTTACCCGGTGGAAAGTATCACCAGCCATCACCATCACTTCAGGCCGAGGCAGCATCTTGTAGTTCGAACAACATTTCTGGTGAGCGAGTTTTTGCAATGTGGGATTCCAGAAAGCAACAGGCCAGAACAGCATCAGTATCCAAAATATCAAGCAAAACCACCTTCAAAGTCAACAAGGTACGGCAAAATTTTCTTGCGGGAAAGTCAAAGGAACAGAAAGCAGATATCATACATGCTGCAACAAAACAGGCTCACAAGGACAGGATAGGAGACAAGGCCAGAGAAACCATGCTACAGACCAAAATGAACGACAAATTAACAGAATCCAGGAAGTTAATAGAGAAACGCGAGGCGAATAGAAGAGAGTACAAAGAGAAGCTACTGGAAGATATAATAGAACATGGGTTTTGGCAAACGGAACAAGATATACACAATGGGGTCAAAGGAAAGTCAAAAACACGGGCATGTGCGATGTTGAAATCACAAATTAAATTTCGTATCGACATGCTAGGATGTCATCCTCCAAGAAAAATCATGTACACAAAGGCTAATCAACAAGAACTCATGGACTTCCTTATAGAACTCACACTTTCTGAAATACCGGAAAGTAGCACAATGTTTTGCAGTATCCTTCAAGACCCACAAAGTATTGTAGGGTTCCACTTTAATCAGAAATGGGCAACAGAATACGACGACAACATGTGTACAGGAGCAATACTTAAATGTGTACAAGATCCAGGGAAAGACGTTGAATATGTTTGTAAATTTGAAGGAGAGGATGATGTCACTGTCCAAACTGTTGCAGAAGTCTTGGCAGATATGGCTGTTGGGGACTTGTTTTTCTTTGTTTAAAGGTATTGTACTCTTTTCAGTAGGTATTTATCTTCATCTGAAAAGAAAAATAGAGAAAATATATTTGACAAAACAGCATGTTGTTAGAAAACAAATATTTCTAAAAATCATTATTTCAATAAGAAACCAGTTTCATATATGAACATGTATATACACAAGTATTGCCAGTAATTTGTCTTTATTTAAAAAATATTCTCAGTATTCTAGTGCTTTCAGTAAAAATAAAAAAAAAACACTAATAGTTGACAGCTCTACATTTTTCACTCCCCCTTTCCACAGACTCATGCCAGGAAATAGTGATAAACTTGGAGCGTAAGGAGCGTAAGGAGCGTAAAGTTTAAACGTACGAATACATAAAATCCGTTTACAAATTTTCCCAAGTGTTTGAACGCCGGAAATCAAATTTTAGACATTTGACTTTGTATTTAAGTAATCTAGGCTCCTTATTTATTATAGTTTACACTGTTTGTACACAACTCCATGATTAAAGCGCGAGCGAACTTGACAACCAACTTGGTCGATTTTGCCTGGTAACCTAAGCACAAAATATAACCTGGGTACCAGGCAAAATCGACCAGTGGTTAGCAAATAGTCGCTGATGGAACTTGGCCGTACCGTACGTGCTTTAGATTAAATCTGGCTTCTGCCCCCTGCAGTCGAAATTACAATGCTGATGGAGAGATCGAAACCAGTCTATATCAAGCTTCGTGTCGTATGCATGCTGCAGCAGCCGTACGTACATGTACATGTAGTACATACCGGTAACACGCGGTCTGGCCCGCGTGCACCGTTGCCGCGCTAGCGCTCTGCGCCGCCCGGCCCGGCCCGGCCGCGCCGACTACGGCCAGCGGCCCGGCCCGTCACGTCGGCACGGCAAGGGTGGGGTACACGTGGCCCGGCATCGAGGGCACTACGGCCAGTTTGGAAAAGGGCAAGGCAAGACTGGCCGTGAGGAGTGCGATTTTGTGAAGGGCACCACGGCAAACTTTAGGGGCATCGACGGCATTAGCCGTCGTGGCCGCCGTTAAATTTGAGGCCTGTAGTTAAAAAGTACAAACATTATAAACGCCTTTGGATCTAGTTATCGCATTCAAAGAAGTTTTATTGATACAAGTCTCAATGACCTCAAACCATCTTTGTCAATGATACACAGAGTGTATACAATTAAATGTGTTTGATGTTTTCAATATGCCGCTGGGCTTAGATCAATACTTGGCCCGGAAATGTTGGCTAAACGTTTATAACGCTAAGGGGAAGATTTGATAAACGTTTATCAAATTCAAAGTTAAATCACGTCCTTACCACCAGGTCGGCACAACATAGGACTGCCTCCGAGAACGGGCCCACCGGCATAACACTTGACATTGACAGCGCACGCGGCCATGGCCGTAACATAGTGCATTATACATGCATAGTGCGGCTATACGTTATGCAGAGTATACGTGCAGACAATACGTGTACCCGGCTTATGTACCCTCCATGTGGATACCGATTAAAAGATTTGTATCTATTGCTATACAAACGCTCTTTTTTAAGCTTATTCCACAAGCTAAATGATCATAAACGCCCACCTACATGACGAGTAACCAATAGCGAGAGACCCTCGAACCTAAATATTTTCAACTCGGTGGATTTGGGGCCAAAAATAGAATAACCCTCACCGCGAAGGCCGCTTGCTCCCCGTTTACGTCGACACTGCAAGAGGCCTAGGGGCCGGGGACGAGTCACAGTTTACTGCACATCATATATCGGTGCACGACAACAAACATCCTCACAAATCTAACATTTTCCATCACTCCTTATACAATAGAAAATGTTTATGCGAGCAATTCCCATTTATAACTTAATATAATATAGAAGTTGATATAAATTAATTCAAGGAAAAGGATATGCGACGCACAATTTTCTGGGGCCTAACTTGTATAGCGCACGTGCACATAGAATAGATTTAGAATTAAAAAGACTAGATGGGCAGCGCCATTTTTCAGCGCGTGGTGGGGCGACGCGCATTATGACGATACGTTTAGAACTATTACAAATTGTTTCAAACTGCGCTGCTGCAGTTTGTCACAGCAATAAAAGACGAGCGGGAAGCCCATATTATTTGACTGTATTAATTTTAATCTGTTTGACGCAATGTGTGAATAAATGTTTTCACTAAACTCAAATCGATTACTTATTTTTATTGAGTGACGTTCTCACTCTCGGTGCGCGTCGGCCCACGCACTTACAGTGGGTGGAGATAGTCCATGAGAGAACGGGGAAATTTGTGAAAACAATAGCACGTCTGTACCGCGCTGCCCGTGTAGTTTTTTTAATTCTATATCTATAGGCGCTGCATGCAGGTGATTTTTGCCTGTGACGTTAAACCGTGAGGACGCACTTATTTTGTTTGCGTAAGTTGTACTTCAGCGCTGCATGTAGAGTACACTTTTAAAATTCACTAAATCAAATTGTATTACGTTCTACAAACACGGACACGAATTAAAACATAGATATGGAATTGAAAAGACTACATGGGCATCGCGTAGAGACGCGCCATTGAGTGTTAAATTTCCCCGTTCTCTCCTAGACTCTCTCCACCATTGATCTCAATAATATTTGGAGATCAATGCTCTCCACGCACTGTATAGTGCGTGGGCCGACGCGCACCCAGTGTGAGAACGTCACTCAAAAAAAATAAGTAATCGAATTGAGTTTAGTGAAAACATTTATTCACACATTGCGTCAAACAGATTAAAATTAATACAGTCAAATAATATGGGCTTCCCACTCGTCTTTTATTGCTGTGTCAGCAGCGCAGTTTGAAACAATTTTTAATGTTAAAAAACGTATCGTCATAATGCGCGTCGCCCCACGCGTTGAAAAATTGCGATGCTTATGGCAGAATACGCGTCTCTACGCGCTGCCCATCTAGTCTTTTTAAATTCTATATGGAATTAAACATGTCTGCACGCGAAGGACGGAAAGTAACTCCGCGTGTACGAACAAGAGTTTGAATTTGAATTTGAATATTCAGCATTGACGTCACGGTTGGACGATACCATCAAATCCACAGAACAGGGGTATAGGTATATCACCTCTTATTACATTTCTATCAGCAGCCGCGCCGAACGTATGAGGTCACGTGATATAGGCCTCAGCTATTGGGGGAGAACTTTTTGGTCTATTTCGTAAATCGAATTTGCCCAAACAAACAATCACTAAAGAATTCATAACTTTACTTCTGGTTACCCTTTCGAGGTCATTGACCCCTCATTTTATTCCCTTTTCCAAGCTCTTTCATATAATGTAACATTTGAAGGAATTGCAATAACTTAATTATTTTTTGAATCTGCCTACATTAGTTATACATTTTAAGGGTCATTGGCTTTTACATATATACCAGAATGCACCAGAATACACAAGGATCAGCACACATTTTTTATAAATTTCCCAGGATACACAAGAGGCACCAAGTACACTAACGCTTAACAATAATTGTTGGTTGTGTGCTTTCTCCCCCCCCCCCCCCCCCCTCCCCCAACCTTGACGAGAAAATCGCCGCCGCTGTTTATGATTTTGCATTTAGAGTTACTCTATAGCTTACAACCGACATGCGTACTTTTATTTAACAAATTACCACTGTGACTACAAAACAATTTCAACAGGAAGAATTTATGAACAATTACATTAAGTTATTATTTTATGCTCAACCATCCTTCCTCCGATCCATGGCTCAACAGTCACCAAACCGGATAACGTGGAGCCAATTGCCACTTACTTCGCCCAAGCGGCCACTTCACTGTATCCTTACTCTTTTCTATTTGACCTTAACACAGACATAATGAAAACACCAACTCATATTCATGCAATTTCATACATTACTCATATTGATTCAAT
This sequence comes from Hippasteria phrygiana, assembly GCA_037893225.1. Taxonomy (NCBI): domain Eukaryota; kingdom Metazoa; phylum Echinodermata; class Asteroidea; order Valvatida; family Goniasteridae; genus Hippasteria; species Hippasteria phrygiana. Next base: position 134,704 of record JAZGUH010000100.1, read on the forward strand.
TTCAATTTTAGCGAAATTCAAAACATCCATGTCTCCATTCATACCTGATTTTTCTATTCACTTAAGCCTCTTTACATTCTACTGCAAATTCCATTGAACTTCCATGTCGCTACTACTGCAGATTCCAATAAAACTCCGATTGTAGAGTTTACACAAAGAAATTTCTGCAAATGAGGCCTCGTAGGTACCCCTATGTATTTGGAATATTTTAACGAAGTTAAATTGGATGTTCTTTGCGCGAATTTATTGTAGGGCCTACTAGCTTTTAATTGGAATTAACATTATATTCCCTTGTGTAAAAATAAGAAACAAGAAAGCAAACAAAATTGAGAAACGTAGGTATTCTGAACTAATTATGTTAGATATTTACTGCTTCATCACATACTCTACGTAACCGTGTGCATGAAAGTTGTAACTGTCTTGTTTTGCAGCCCGGTGGGTGTAAGGAAAACCGGTTTGCATGATGAAATCAATTGGCATAGGTTCCCTCTTTGTGCCTTTTATTTTTGAGTAAAATTTAATGCGCTTGCGGCCGAAGAGAGCAGGAGGAATATATGTTTGTTCTAATTAACGAGTATCTGTTTGTCAACCATTCAAGCAAGGCTTTCTAATTTAGACACGATTTGTTTGTCACTGCAACCATTCAACAAACACGACCAACGCCAAAATGTTCTGACGATACCTTCTGATACATGACATGAAAAATGAAAACTTTTGTGCGATGTTTTATCCGTTACATTCACCTGCTGGTTAAACTGCAAAATAATATTATACCGGCATTGTTGTGATCTTGTTACTTTTAACATAAAAAAACCATACAAAACATACCCGTCCGGTACAAATATTAATGTGGGAACTTTATAATGTGTTTTAAATATCACATGCTATGGTACTTGATAATAATTCGGACAAGTTTTAAACATCGGGATGAAGTGCTTTTACAACATTGTTTTAACGTTACTGATTCTTCTATAGACTTAAACATTTGCAACATGTTTTAAGTATGCTGTCAAGAATTTGGCATGATTTTTAGGATATTTCTGAAACATGATTTTAACGCCATAAACATGTTTTAAGGACTTAAAACACGTGCAAATATTCAGATGTGTCATCATAATAATTTATTTTACATATCAAATGCTCTTGAATAATAATTCGGACAAGTTTTAAAACAGGATGAAGTGCTTTTACAACATTATTCCAACGTTACTGATTCTTCCATGGACTCAAACACTTATATTTATACGACATAGGTTTCAGAACATCGCAAAAACAAACAGATGGGTAATATTTTAATAACGTTTGTAAATAGCAGCTGAGATGTATTACTTTTTAGCCAACTTTGAAACATCAGGCTTGAGGATTGTGAAGACTGTGTGTAAGACAACATTTTGCTTGATTTTCTTGTCCTTGTGTGATTGGAGTTGTTGATGGAGTTTGGATTAAATAATTGTTCTTGTTTTGTTCTGAATTTCTGGTTTCCAGGCTGTATTTATTTAAGTTTTATTTCTCTGCGAGGTGACCCGTTCTAGTTAACTTTGTTACCGGTAAATATTTACCACACCCTTAGCTTTCATTTGGTGTAGGTTTGACCCCTGTGGCATTTTGTGTTCTCGAGATATGTACTTCTATTATCTAATTTAACGGAAGTTCGTGTAGAGATACATTTAAGTTTAAACATTTAAGTTATGCCTTTAAGTTTAAACACAAAAAGTGCAAAGAAATAGAAGTGTTTTTGATCAACATTTATTTTTGTATCTTTATTCATCAATATTAATGTTTTTGACAATACATTTTTAAAATACAACAAATGTATAGATATAACAGAAGCCAACAAACCGCGAAAAATCACTTTTTTTCGCCAGCTTCACATATAGAACAGCCCTGTGTATGTTTTCACATAGTGCGACATAATGCCCGTTTTTAAAGAGCGGGTCACATTTTATACTATAGTATAGATACTTATAAAACATATCTATATAGGTTTAATTTTTTTCAGCGGATGGGTCCGAGTTGGTCATCGTTGGGTCCGAGTTGGCCGTGGGTCCGAGTTGGCCGTGGGTCCGAGTTGGCCGTGGGTCCGAGTTGGCCGTGGGTCCGAGTTGGCCGTGGGTCCGAGTTGGCCGTGGGTCCGAGTTGGCCGTGGGTCCGAGTTGGCCGTGGGTCCGAGTTGGCCGTGGGTCCGAGTTGGCCGTGGGTCCGAGTTGGCCGTGGGTCCGAGTTGGCCGTGGGTCCGAGTTGGCCGTGGGTCCGAGTTGGCCGTGGGTCCGAGTTGGCCGTGGGTCCGAGTTGGTTTGGGTCCGAGTTGACTCGAAACCCATGAGCCTAGAGCTGGAATTTTCAAGCTACATGTAGGGCGTGTTTGTTTCACGCAGATCCGTAGCGCGATCAGTGATCCGGAGGGTTGAAAGCTGCTCCGGATCATGTTTTTAGTGATCCTGCTCGCGAGGTGGGTTCGCAAGATACAAGATGGCGACGTGCGAGACGGACAGAGAAAAGTGACGGTATTTTTTCGTAGATTTGAAGCATTTAACAAGCTATTGTGACAGTATTTACTCATAATTCTTTTACAGTGTATTTTTGTTATTAAAGCTATGTACGATTTATTTACTTTTCTGGAAATACTACATAGTTTATCATAAAAATAGCCCTACAGAATCTGAAGCAGACGACATTGTCGTGTAATACAAATTCTCCCAGCATGCAACATATAGCGAGAGGGATTCGCGATCCTGTTTGTTTTCGTTCGGCTGTGGATCACCTCCCGATCAGGCCCTAGGTCTTAGTCGCCTAAGTCGCCGGGTCCCTTTTGGGAAAGATTTTACTTTAATAACCCCCACCAAAATGGATCAGGAACAGCAAAATCTTAGAAAATAACCAACCCTCCTTAATAACAACTGTCTAAACATGTGGCGCAACCTGTTAATTCTAGATTTATGTCAGCAAAATCTGTAAAAAATGAGGCAAAAATCAATGTGTATGTGAACACTGAGTGATCATACATTGTGCCAAGAACATCTAACACAGAAAACACAAACCTTCTTCCCCTTTATTTCACAAAAATTTCCCAACAAAATGTTCAAATTTAAGTTGTGCCAAGCGCTTATACAATTCTGAACACAAATAGATAGTTATTTTGGATGTCGGACAACTCGACCATTGGCCGACTCGACTCGAGACAACTCGACCATTCAGACAATTCGACCGTTCAGACAACTCGACCGTTTACCAAGTCGTCCGTTGAGACAAGTCGACTTTGACATGGAGACAACTCGACCGTGCGATGCGTTGTACATAATGTAGCTAGCTGAGCGCGTGGTATTTTCAACACAGGTTGCCCGTCAATGTTTGGGTATTTGCGTGTGTGCGCGTGGCCCAGAATGGTTCAGAATGTGTGGTATTACCGTGCGCGGGGACCCGGTCAGGTGTACGGTGACACGGCGAGCGCGACGCCGGGACCCAGCGCGTGCAAGGCCCGCGAGAGCGACGCGGCATGCACGGTGCACGGCCGGCCGCGGGCGGGCAGCTGCACCGGTATTTATCGCCGCACCGATGCGGTGATAGGCCGGTATTATTAAACATATTAAACATTACTGACTGATTTTGGTGGGATGTATAATAAAGTAAAATCTTTCCGTTATTAAGCAGGCTTCTCTTAATTCTACTGACATATTGTTTTGTCATTTTAAGCAGTTATTGCTTAGCATGAAAACTCTTGCTTGATAAAACCGAGAGTACCAACTAAATTTCCATGTGTTGTATATTGCTTGTGACTGGTATTATGCTACACTACACTACACAATCACCTTTAAAATGTTAGCCCTAACCCTCCAGGGTATTTTGGCTAGAAACCCTGCCAGAAGCATCAGATTGCATACTTTGTCACATTGACTTGTGTGCAGAGTGCAGCAAGGTCAAGCTGTCACCACAGATGCACTGTGCTGTGTCTGGCAGGGTTAGGGTTAAAACGTCCTGAATTTGCCTATAGCGGTTTTTAATTGAATTCAATCTTTCATTTGACATGTTTGTCAATTTGTAAATCCTGTCTGTGCATCCTCGACATGCCATTGTATGCATGTGTCAGTTCATTTTCCTCATTGCCTGTGCTGCCCCAACCTCCATAGTGGGTGTTTATATAACACCTCATCCACAGATTCTGTGTCTTGATTGGCCGAGAGCGACTCACATGGCATTTTCTATTTTTGCTATCTTCCTGTGCATGGCCAAAAGTACTATACCCGTAGCAACCAAAGTACTATACCATTAGCAACCAAAGTACTATACCCATACTGCGGTATTTGTGTGCAGATGCATGCGGGTGTGCGCGTTGAGCGTTGTGCATAACGCGTATTGTTCCAAAGTGCCAGCGCTACAGAGCTGGGTTCAAACATTTCCTTAAGGGGTGGTTTTGAAAAGAGCAAATCAATTTTCCACTAATTTTGTATTGAAATAGAAGTCCATTTTAACTGTATTTAGATTTAAATAATGTTGAAATTTTAAAATCAAGCAGAAACTGTGGGTGAGGTGTTATAAAACAAATATTTACTGCTTTTATCTCGTGGTGTGGTAAAACTAGTTTCCCTCTGTGATCCATGGAGCTCATTTTATTTTCCCTCGGCTTCGCCTGGGGAAAATAGAATGCTCCATGGATCACCTCGGAAGGCCAGTTTTACCGCTTGAAGCATACTATCGCTTTGGCAGTGACTAAATCACTGTAAATGTCAGAACCTGGGGCGCCATTTTCCACTAGAAAAGTATAGGGTGAATTTCTATTTTCATTCAAAAGGCATGAAAGGAGCAAATTTAAAGTTTTGTAATGGGGAATGGAAAAATTTACAAAACGCAATGCCCTATTGTGGGGCAGCATGTGGTTGGGGGGGGGGGGGGGGGGGGTGGGGGGACAACCGATAGGTACAATCTGTAATTAAAATGTTAGTTTGGAATATTAAGATAAAAATGTGTTTTGCTTGATAAAATTGTGGACAATTTTTACAAATGTGTCTGTTGACAAATTGTGTATTGGAAAGATTCTCCTTGATACCCCCTGCCAAAATGGGTAAACAGGAAGAGAACCATCTGATAAGCATCCCCCAAAAAAATATAGTTCTGCTTCCGGTTTACCCTACCTAGCCTATTTTAATGGCCCCAACCCTAATTTGTTTTTTGAGGGAAAAAGTAAACAAACAAAAAAACTAACCAAAACCCATAAATGTTGTAAGTACTACCATTAATAACCCTAACCCTCCAGGGTATTTTGGCTAGAAACCCTGCCAGACGCATTAGATTACATACTTTGTCACATTGACTTGTATGCAGAGTGCAGCAAAGTGAAGCTGTCAGCACAGATGCACTGTGCTGCATCTGGCAGGGTTAGGGTTAAACCTTGACTACAGGTAGACACCTACATGCTCAGCACACAAAAAAATGCCCCAAAAAAACACGACAAAATTCTCTACCTACATGTACATGTACCTACCCTATTTTAAATTGCCATGTAATCGGAAGCAGAACTATTTTTTTTTTTTGCCGCACTCAGTGATTTCTGGCTCATCTTTTGTTACGGATTTTGCTGAAATATATTGTGTAAGGAAAAAGAATCAATTATTTTTGGATTTGACAAAACAGAAAAATTTTCAATTTTTGTTTAAACTATAGCATGAAACAAAGAAAGTTCCATAGCGGGTACCAGTAAATTTAAAGAAATCGTCGTGGTGTTCTATAGTAAAAAGAATTCAAAAAACGTTTGGGCAGCGAAGTGTTTTCAGGTGTCTCGTTTCACGAAAAATTGCACAGAATGCAGATTCGGTTACCACGTCACCCATAGCCTTGTGTGCATTTATCTGCCACGTTTTTTCAGAAAGAAAAATCGTCAAAACTTGTTGTGTACATAATGCGTAGTTGGAATAACCGAACTGGCTTATTGAAGTTGATGTACTTATTGTGTTTTTGTTTTGGTGCAGGTGCTGCACGAGGAGGTGATAGCAGTGAGGGGGATACTGAGGAGACGGGGAGCGTCGTCAGCAGTCATCTTTCAGAGCCAGACAGCATCTTAGAGGAGGGTGAGTACTCACTGAGTAGTCGGGACGTCCAATAGGACCAGTCCTCTTGATGGAACCCCACTCGTCCTCTGTGTACCTTGGTCATTCACTGCATCTTTGACGCTGACAGTGACAGTGACCCTTGTCAATTTGTGTGCCTCATCATTCCCACGGCCCTAATGCTGTGAATGAATTTTTATTTTGGTTAGGCGATATTCCTTTTGCCAAATAAATATGGTCACTGCTACCGGTAGGGCTGGGCGATACGGCGATAAAATCGCGATGATGCGATATTTGCCGCCCAAAAATCGAAATCGGCTACATGATTTTTAAAATCGAAAAATCGAGATATCGCCGATATCGTTTTTAAAATCGGCGATTTTTTTCGGAACCCCCATTTTCCCTTTAAAAATCGGCGATACTTTCTTTTTACCAGCAGATTCGCTAAAATTTATTTCATTTAGTTTTCATTATTTGTTTTACGTACCTGTGTTCGCGCTGTTCCGTGCGAAATTGCGGATCTAGTTCCGATTTTAATAGCAGCGTGGTTTGACCAGACCATGGAGGAAGGATATCCTTCCTCCATGGCCAGACGTACGTGTCTTCGAGCTTCTTGTGTACATTGTACGTACTTAATCACACAAGATCAAAATCATTGATCACGACGGACATTGTACTTGTTTGCCTTTTCTCAAGGCGCATTTCGCTTCGCGTTGCACTTGCACGTGCATTGTACACTGGGAATTTTAAGACGGTGGCATTCAGTGCGGTTGCTTGCACTTGACCAAGGCTAGCAACAAAGCAACGCGCACGCGCAGATGCGCTTTAGGGGTTGGAGTTATTGAAGCAATTGCTCTAACCCCCCAGGTCTTAGTAGCCTTTCCTCAAGGCGAATTTCGTTTCGCGTTGCGCGTGCACATGCATTGTACACTGGGAATAATACGGTTGAGCTTTCAGTGCGGTTGTTTGCACTTGACCAAGACTACATGGAATGCACGCACACATGTGCGCTGTATAATGAACGGTGCCGAGAAGTTTTGTCGGGGTTTAGAAAACGATCCAAGAAACAACACATTTAGTACACAAGGTATTTGTTTTTATTCCTCCATGGTTCATCACACGTTACATGTACATGGATGTGCTATTCTATCGTCAAATTTATTGGAAATAACTGGAATTTCAAGCAAGGTAATCTTGACTAATCCACACAATAGGACAACTTCAAGTGAACGCTGCAAAAAGCAATATCACGATATTCTTCGGTATATCGAATTCCCCGATATTCCGGTGTTTTTTAAGAGGCCGATATGATTTTCGATATAAAAAAATATCGAGATATCGGGAAATATCGTCATATCGAACAGCCTTTAGAACGGCTTCAAAGTCAAACAATGCCTGGCGACAATGGGGCCCGGCGATTATGTAGTTACGAACAAACTTTTGCGACATTTTAATTATGCTGAAATTTGTTGACGATTTTATCGCCATATCGGCGATATCGCGGGGAAAACAAATCGACTACGAAAAAAATCAATATCGTCAGCCCTAGCTACCGGTATTCTGTAGTATACCGGTTTGATGAGGCTTGAGTATTTCCTATAATAGTCTGTGGTTTACCTATGTATGCTGAAACAAAACCTGAAACCCTTGGGGAAAAAAGGAAAGTTAATTATAATAAATAAACAATCTGAAAATAAAGTAAAATGTGAAACATGAAAATTAAGGCAGACGGAAAGGAACAAAGACACTCTCGGGCATCCTTTAAAAAAAAAAAAAATTCTAAAAAACAAGTACATGTTTTTTGTAACATTTAGAGTCATCCCTCCCTTCCAGTAAATTCGTTTTTTATCATTTTTCAAATATATTTTTTATGGATGATAATTTTACAAATATCAGTGAACTAGTTTCCAAAATAATAATTTTAATGTTCTCCTTGAAACTACATGTAGATCCTGATATTAGTTTTTGCGCTCTCTCTTGCCTATTGTGTACAATACCAATCCACTAATTTGTTTCCCAGAACCCTCGACTCGCAATCGCATTAATAATTAAGTGAAAGACTGTGTACATGTATGTTTTGTGTTGTAGTATACATGTAACTCCCCACTCCCATAAGAACAATAAGTTAAAAACAAGATGGGCGTTGACCCTGTTCAGGAATTCCAGTCAGGCTTCTTAAACCAAAGAGTAGGACTTATTATATCACACCAGATAATCTTATCTGGGTTATAGAGATCTAGGCGGGGAAATTTGATCCGCATTTCAAAGAATAATCTTTTGTAGAGAATCCAGGGATGTGGGTGTCGGATAACACAAGCTGTTCTGTTGACAAAGTACATGTACTGTCCCCTGCTTTAAATTTCAAACCCTTTGGGATGTGGAAGTTCAGTAAATTGTGGAAATTGTACTTGGTGTATGGGGATTGCATTGGCGTGTGGGGATTGTGTGTGTCCAAGAATAATATCCTTGGCAATGTCTTTGTTGGCTTGTGAAGGTTTGTAAGAGAATGCAGTGCATGGTTATTATCACACAATTTGGTTTGCACAAGGGGCATGGTTCACTGGCAGATGGTGATAGGTTAAACGTAGTGTACACGATTGGTAATCCTGCAAAATTTGTTTAAATACCTTACTAGACTGTAAGTTAATAGTAGTCTCAATCATTCTGTGAAATGTTTTAACGATTGTTCGGCCGAACAGTCATTGGAAAACTGCCCTCTATTGAACGAATTTAGTTAATCCGTGTTGTCTAAAATGGGTTAACAATCCGAAAACGGGCGCACGCGTAGTGTACCGAAGCAACGCGTTGTAACCAGTGCATGCACTCGATCGTGGACGTTCTGCTCGGCCCTCGGCCTCTGTGCATGTTATGTGACCAATTGAAAACTATCCCATTTACAAAAAATGGGCTTATTTTACAAGAGGGCGCTATAACAAATGCCGCCCGACGGTTGAAAACGAATGCCGTTTTTCTCTTTTTTTTCACCATCCCAGAATGCAAAACTTTTAACAGGTCAGTGAAACGATATTTCCTATAAAATACTAACCCCCAAATCCGCTTATTTCTAAAAATTGCAAACAATGACCAATCATGTACACTACATGTACCTTTAATTTTTGCTTCACTTTGTACAGTGACCTGAGCCATTCCCGACGGGGTGTCTTCCAAATGAGAATTGTTCACTGCTCTAAGCAAACAAAAGTTAAATTACCCAAAATGTTGAATTTGAAAATTGAAAATTCATTCAGATGACCTAGTCAGTTTTTTGGACAATATTTTAAGAATAAATGATGACAGGTTACATTGTACATCGTGTTTTCGTGTGTAATGCAATATTTGAGAGATATTTTTTGTTTACTTTGAGGGTAAATATGTGCTTTTTTTTCCTAGTTCCTGAGCCGGCTGACAATGTCCGTGTGGATGAGACTGACGCTCAGGAGGTTCTGGAGGATAAGATCAAGGAGTACATTGATGGGACAACTCAGAAGAGGTGGGTGATGGCGCTTAGATATCGATTAACAACAATGACTACAAATAGACGATCCATTAAAACCCTAACCCACCTCAATCCTCCAAAATCCTCCTTGCAGTTTTTGAGGATTTTGGAAGATTGATGATGAATGGTATTTAAAAAAAAAAAGAGGATTTTGGAGGATTGAGGATGAATGGTGTTTCAAGCGAGGAGGATTTTGGAGGATTGTGGATGAATGGTGTTTCAAGCGAGGAGGATTTTAGAGGATTGAGGATGAATGCGTTTTTTGGGGCAGGGCAATCGGAGGATTTTGGAGGATTGAGGATGGTTCCTAGCAAAAAGGGTCCATGGGGTTAGGGTTAAGCCTTAGCATTTAGGGTTCTCCCGAGGATGTTTTCAAACCTGTGGGGGAAGTCTTATCGTGGTTCAACAACATGCGAAGCCACGGCGTGAGATTCAGGGCCCGCTTAAGGGCCCCAGAAAATGTTTGACCTCAGAAGCTCTCTGGTGCGGTTTTTTTAGAACAAATATAGAGGCCTTTCAGGTAGAAATTGTAGACTTGCATCTGGTTGTCAGACAATCAAATTTATTCTATATATAAAGTCAGGTACGTCTTAAGACCAAACGACGCTGATACTGAAAGGGTTGGTGTTAAAGCCAAACATGCATTTAAAAAAAATTTAATTAATGAAGTTGTTCAACTTTCTGGGGTAACATTTGTTTTACAAAATGGTCTTCCCTAATAGCTCGGAAATTTGCCCGTTCCTTAATACGTTTTGTGAAATCAAATCATTGTCTTGATTCCTGTGATCTTTGTTCTCCATCAGTGCCAATGGACGCAGGGACTGCCTCGAGGGACTGAAGAAAAGCCTGCTTCGAAAAGTCTTGACGGACTTCATCGACCAGCGGAAGGTCACCATCGCCGACTGCGTGGAACGCTGCATCAAGAAAGGTAACAAGTCGCTCGGAGATCTGTTGCTACTCTTATTCTGTTCCACAGATATTTTTATTCTGAATAGTCCACCGGCCATGTCCAGCTTGGTTCCTCCAGTTAGGGTTTTTGAGCGTGAAACCCTAGCCGTACCTAGATGTAGAACAAAAAGCTATGTCAATAGTTTTTCTCTCGTTCTGTATTCGTATGGAATGCTTTGTCTGGTGCGTGTTTCCTTTCGTCTTAAAATCTGAATTTATAAACCTTAAATCATGAATAAAAAGACATTGGATAGCAACATTGAAATCACCCGGTGTATTTAAATTTTTCCTGAATGTGCACTTACAGGGAAGAGTGACGAACAAGCTCTGGCAGCCAGCGTCGGTACCCTGCTCTTGATTCAACTCGGTGCCGGGGACGACAGCGAAGGCATCTTCAATGACCTTAGACCTCTCCTCAAGACGACCCTGTCCGACAAGACGGTGGCGCCTAAGGGCCGGGCTAGTGTAAGTACAAACTAAAGGGATTAAAATGAGCGGCAGTTTGTGCCTCCATGTAACCTGAATCCTCCAATATCCTCCGATTCCAAAATTCCTCCAATGTTTGTTACTGGGGACCACTGCCTGAATCCTGCAAAATCCTCCAGTGGGTTTTGGATAAACACCCTAGTAACCTTAATCCTCCAAAATCATCCAGCATCAGATTAGGCCTGATGACCCGGATCCTCCATTTTCCTCCAGAGGCAAAAATCCTCTAATGCCCTCAATCCTGCAAAATCCTCCGATGCTTCAGCTTCCAAAGACCCTCAATCCTCCAAATTCCTCCAAAACTTGCAAGGAGGATTTTGGAGGATTGAGGTGAGTTTAGGGTTAAACTTCTGTATTTCAAGACGTCTTTAAATATCTCTTGCAGTGTGCCTTGTTCCTGGGTTTGGGTTGCTTCCTAGCTGCAGAAGACTATGAGGTATGTTATGAAAGGACGTCAACGATTACCTGATAAATGGTCCTTTGTGAATGCATTTCTGTTGAACCTGTCACAAGTAAAGTTCAACCAACAGCTTTTGTTTTCAACAGCAAAGTGTTGTGGGAGAGGTGGTTTGGAATTTCACAGTAAATACAAACAGAACGACGGCACAGCGTTGTCTGTATGTGATCTGCCACAACAAATAAATGATTTTTTTTTTTTTAAATCAACAGGCTGGCATAACGTTTTGAACTTACAGAGGTTATTTCTCAAAAGAACTTTCTTAAGTTTGAAACGTTTGGCCAGCTAATTTTGTTGGTTTGTATATTTCAGGTCAATCCAGTCAGTTAACAGTCTAAAGCATTTTTTTTTTTTTTTTATGAATCAAGATTTTAATGAATGTGAATTATCTCAGCTTTTTTGAAGACCTGATGGTATAAAACTATCATATATTACTCAGTAGGTGTTGCAGGACTTAAATGCTCAAAAATATTGTTTGAATGTGGATTTGAAGACACCCACTCACGTTACAGTAAGTTCACAAACCTCACTTCAAATTGCCACAGAAAGTAAGGTTTAAGATTAAAATGATTTTACCGCGAGCGACCTATTCCTTCTCTACATTCCAGATGGTGCAGGAATGCATGACAGCCTTGGAGCACGTGTTTTCCTCATCGTATCTGAAGGGGGACGGCACAGCGCCCTCGCACAGTCCTGCCGTGGCGGCCTTACACTGTGCCGCACTGTCGGCCTGGACGTTACTGCTGTCCATTGCCCCACAAGCTCGTGTTCCCAAACTCGTAGATAGGTAAGTCACGCGGTGCTGTCGTCAAACTGTCTTCGGATACCGTATCCGTCCTGGTAACTTCCGTGTTATCCAGGGGTGAGCTTTCTCCAGATTTTTCCTGATTTCAGGATTTGTTGGCGAGACGTCTTCAAAATTTCTGTCAGATTTTTTGGTCCTCTGCAACCTGAAACAGTCTTTTAATTCTAATGACTCTATTTTTTTGCAATTTTGAGCCGTATCTTTTGGTAGAAAATGCAGTTTTCTTGTGAATTTTTAGCAACCCTATACAAATTAAATGCCTCTGAATCTTTTTTTTTTTTTTTCATTTTCCTCAAATTTCACCCCTGTTATCATTTAGAACTTTTCCCGTGACGTAATGAAGCTTGCAAAAAATTGAGTACTTTGAGAAAATCGTGCTGATTAGTATGAAATTTAAGTTCCTGTCACACGTTCATTTTTGCCACTGATAAACTAATAAATCTAACTATATTTTGGTTGACCAAATTGGAGTTAGTGTGTCTGTGCAGAAATGGAAAAAAAAAGATAAATAAAACTTTGTTACCGTGTAAAAAGTGATGAGGGTACTAGTCACATTTATTTCCAAACATTTTTCTCAAAGTTGGGAGAGGGGAGAGTCATCTATTTTCGTCCAACTTTAACTCCAGACGTGGCCAGTGAGCGGTTTACTGCGCGTGCAAGTACAAGTAGGTATTGTCTGATTCCAATTTGGTCTGTTGTTTCTCATCCTGCAGTCATTTAGCAAAGCTTCCCAGCCTTCTACACAGTGATGATGTCAGTCTGAGGATAGAGGCGGGGGAGTCTATTGCCATGTTGTATGAGCTAGCTAGAGAGCAGAGTGAGGTAAGTCAACTTCATCATTGTGTTTGTATCTCCAAATCCTAGAAGTCAAAGAGCTTGCGTTGTCGATTCGTTTCTTGTGGGTTGTTCTTGTTCATGTTGAGGGCAGTGGTGGCCATCTTCAGTTTTTTTCTGTAACTAGGGCTTTACCGAATATACCGAATATTCGAATATTCTAGCGTCGACCGAATATTCAAATACCTCTTTGCCAGTTTGAATATTGGACAAAAAATGTATATGCACATGCAAAAGTCTGATATTTGAATAGAAAAGTTACGGAGCTTAACCCCTTGAACCCAGTTATTTATAATGAGGCGCCGGGGGTGCCATGCCGGCCTGTGCAGCCAAGCAAAATGGCGCAAGAGGTTTGTGCAGCCAAGCATAGCATACACAATAAACCAACGATGGATTGAAACTGCAGAGATTGGCGTGTATAGACGTTGGCCAGGTGGTAATTTGTTGTTGACGTGTATAGACGTCATCCGTCTTCAAGGGGTTAACAGTGTCAATGGAGGTTTTTTGTTGATGGAGATTTATTGTTCCCGTCCGTAAAAACCCTTAAAATAATTACTGCAAAAACGCAGGCTTGAGTTTGGTTTCTTGTTATCAGAATGTTATACGTACCCGTAATGATCTTGATACAACAGGCGCATGCAAAAACATGTTGATCGGGCGGTCCATAAGAACGATCGCCACACGTAAAACACCGGCATGCTTTGCATGTAACTTTTTACAGGCACGGCATACAGTTGCAGCCGACTCATGAAAAACTTGATTATCAAATATTTGAATATTCGGTCAAACCCAGTTTCAAATAATTGAATACTAAATTATCCGAAAATTAACAGCCCTATGCAAGTTGTTGCCCCCACCCTGTCCTCTCCGGGGCTGCCCGGAATTTGGGATAATTGTGACCCGCTCTGGAAAATGGCATATTATGCCCACCCTGTCCTCTCCGGGGCTGCCCGGAATTTGGGATAATTGTGACCCGCTCTGGAAAAAGGCATATTATGTCGCAGAATATGAAAAAATTGTTTTATGTATGTTTAGAAAGCCCGCAATGTAAGCTTTTATTTGGTACATGATAGAGCTCCAAAGCTCTTTCCGTTCTGGAGATATCACGTTTTTGCATATTAATTAGTTCTATGGAGTTCAAATTGTACAACAGAGAAAACAGGCTTTGAAATAGCTAGTTCTAATACAATGCAATGGAACAATGCACTCTAAAAAGGTGGGTTTTTTTTTCATTCACTGAAATCAACATTGTTGTGCACCAAACCTGAAACTTTAGATATTTAAGATGTCATTAAAAACAAAAAACAAAAAATGAATTTTGACGAAAATCTTTACCCTGCACGTAAATGCATAGCGCGACTTATATAACCTTTTTCTGGAGCGGGTCACAATTGATGGGCCAATCCGAACCTTCCTTATCTTTTTATTTTGTGCAGGATTTCGACATAGACAACGTCGATGAGTTACTGGTGACGCTAAGAGGCCTTGCGACGGACAGCAACAAATACCGTGCCAAGAAAGACCGAAGGCAGCAGCGCTCTAGTTTCCGAGACATCATTAGGACCATAGAGGTCGGTCAAAATGTCAGGTTGTCATGTTGTGTCGTAGTTTGTGCTTGCATCTGCAGAAAAAATCGCCACTAGTGAAGCCGATGGGTTTTGAACTTTGACCTGGGACCAAGTTTATGGCTTTGCTTACGTAAAGTGTTGTTGCTTACTATTTCAGCAAATTCTGAACTTATCATAAGCGGATTTTACGGGTAAGCACGGAACTTTGGTTTGGCTGTATGTATGTATGTATCCCACAGTCGAGGATCCTGTGCTGACAGGTTTAACCCCTTGGGTCAGCTTGGTATGCCAAGAACGGGCTGTGCAGCCAAGCGTAAACGCAAACAATAGGCACCACACTGTATAGAGTGGTCCTATTCTAAGCACTTGGAGCCCCCCTTTCGTGTGAATGAAAGCTTTGTTTAAAAAAGCTCCATCTATTCATTACACTCCCATTCAGGAGCAATATATTTGAAACATGAATGGATTGAGTATGCGCAGGAATGCGCATATAGATAACTGGCCAGAGTGGTTTTATTCAAACTGTGGCCGTTGTGCGTATTCAAATGCAGAATTGACCTTTCCGTGTTTTTGTATTAGCCACGCCCCTTAGTCAACTGTATGAAGTTTTATGTGGCATTTTTTTGGTTAACGCCTTTCACATAAAATTATAACTGCCGTGATCACAAATATGATTGGACAATATTTCACAAGCTGCAATCAACTGTAATATGTCTATTTCTAGTTTAGCATCGCAAACAGAGGATGCTGATTGTAAGTGCAGAACACCACGTATAACCTCTTGAATACGGTCGATGGCCATAGCTGGTTGTCGTCTACATGCACATTCCTGCACGTGCTCAAATTGTTTGCCTATTGTTTGCGTTACGCTTGGCTGTACAAGCCCGTTTTGTTCTACCAGCACCCCATCAATAACAGCCAGACAGAATGGGTTAATAATGGATACATGACGGGATTGGGGATGTGATTACCGTTTAAAAAATTAATTCCACGTTGACACCCGCCGTTATCCTCAGGAGAATGACCTTCCGTGCGAGATCATCAAGTTCGGACCGGAGATCCTGGAGCTAGATGGCTGGGTGCGGAAGCGGCAGTACGTGGCCTTCCGTGAGGTGCTAGGCTCGGGTACTAACACTCACCTACAGGAGAACCTGTTGCTTAGAGATATCTTTGGCCTGGGTGCTCCCATCATCGTCTCGGGGCCTGGTGCACCCAAGAAAGCCAACAGGATAGAGAGGGTAAGCCGGAGTGTTTTTCCTTACGTTTGAGTGGTACTCTGTAAGGAGGAGTTAATAAACCTAGTCTTGTAGTTCCCAGTGGTGTTTTAAAGCTAATATACAACATTTCAGGGGTGAGATTTTTTCAGATTTTTTTCTCCAGGATTTTTGGTGAGACGTCTTTCAGATTTCCGGAAGATTTTTGGTCCTGAAATGTTTAATCATTCCCAAATGACCTTGGCAACCTGAAACAGGCTTTTTTAAAATAGAAAATGCAGTTTTCTTTTACCTTTTCCTTACCACATTGTTTATTGGTTTATCTTCCCCCAGTACCACATTCTTTGTTCAGTCAAGCATGAAACCACTTACGCAGAAAAAGCAGCTGACTGCTTGTTGAATGGTTGCATTTTCAACCAAAGATTTCATCCTCAAGAATTGATTGAAAAGGAAAATGCTGTGTGTAAAGTTTGCTCCATAAACATTTATCTTTCATATGATGTAAAAATGAAAGTCATAACTGCTAAAATAGCAAAGTTACGGCTGTTTTCTCTTCTGACCCACTTTATCAAACAGGAAAGTTGTTTGTCACATGAACCAATGGCACTCCATACACATAACTCTACAGGGAAACTTCGGATAGAGTTTTCTTAAAATATTGTAATGGTGACACATGAATTTGATAGCACCATTGGAAAGATCCGAACAGCGAAAAACCACAAGCACTACAGTTGGTTGATTCATGGTGAATATATCTGTTGTTTTGGATACTCTGGTGTGTGGTTTCAATGTTGAGTAAACTTGACATAGGTAAGGAAAGGGTTAATATGCATGTTTCAGCAATGCCATACCAATTATTTGCCTCAAATCTCACGCCTGATTTACATTTGCAAACATAAAAAAAATAAAAATACCAAATTATTATGAAAGACCTTACTTGACTGAAAGTAAACAAATCTCAAGCATTCTGCGAAATCATTGCACCCGATGTGCTCTCATTTTCAATAAAAAGTCAGGTTTTTTTCCAAACGCCGGTCGGCTGACCATCGTTGGACAAAAACCCGACTTTTATTGCAAATACTGCCTACGGTTTACCAAATTTAGTTAGTCCACATTTTGTTTGCAATCGGTTGTACATCCGTGAATGGGTGCAAGCCAGCTAGTCTGGTTCCCTGACCTCACGTTTCCCTTGATATCTATGAATTTCTCCGTTTCATTTTTTGCATTCATTACATCAGTACTGAATTTTTAGGGGATTATGTTGAAATGAATACGTAAAATAACTATCTGCTCTTGACTTGAGGCAGCTTCTTCTGAACTCTGGGAGCGTCAAACTTCTTGATCGTCGGAATTTATTGACAGATATGTATAAAAGGAATTGTCCTTCCACGGGAATAGTCCCCGTAAGAAGCAAAAACACAACCTAAGTTCCTATATAATTCCGGGGTCTGGACACAAGCTTGAACTTAACGTAACTATGCTGTCGACGACTAAAATGCTGCAAGAATGTGTTCTGGGCCCAATTTCATGGCTCTGCTAACTACAGCTTTCCGTGCTTACGATCACCATTTTGCGGTAACAGGAACAAATTTCTGCGCTAACCCTGTAAGCACAGAATCCTTAGTTACGGGATGTACGCATGCTCAAAATTCCCCGCTAACGCATGAAATACGCTTACCGTAAGCACAGAATGTTCTGCTACAGTAAGCGGGGATTTTTCGCTAACGGTAAGTAGAGCCATTAGCCTTTTAGAGGTATGGCGGACACAAAAGGAGGCCGCTATTTGATTTGGGTAAAACCTGTGTATTTATACCCAAATCAAATAGCGCCCTCCTATTGTGTCCGCCATACCTCTAAAAGGCTAATGAAATTGGGCCCAGGTCTCTACACAGCGAAGGAATGTGCGTGAAGAATGGAATGCCCTGCCCAGTCCATAGAATTCAACACAATGGGAAATAATACTTAAAAATTCCTCTGCTGTCCAGACAGAACTCCACAAGACAAAGACAGGATTCAACTGGTAATTTACTACTCTTGGCTGGACAGCACAAAAGAAAAGCAGCTAACGGTACTCAACCCATCAACCCCCAAACTGATAGTCCTTTACACTGAGTTTGGCATACCACCAGAATCAGAGTCCAACAATTTGTGTGTACAGTTTACCATATGGTGTTGGAATTTGCAAGGATGGGTATGGTTCCTAGTCAATTATACTAGGGGGTTAGGGTTATTGTTGATGTCCGCCTCTTTTCTCTTTCCAACCCTTGCAGCATCATTACAATTCCCAGGCCTTCAAAGCGAGGACCAAAGTCCGGAGTAAACAACGGGACAAGAGAACGGCAATAGTATAACATAAATATCCAACTTAGTTGTATATGAAATCCTGATAAGAATCGGAGACTCATGAACTAGTTTGTACAGCCAATCGGATCCCTGCATACTGATGACATCGCGTGATATGCGGAATCGGTTTTCATTCATACGTGAGCAAGCTCATGCAACAACCATTTGTCAACCATTGGTCGATTATTTGCCTGGTACCCATGGTGTATATCATGGATTGGTTACCATTGAACATGGACCAATGGTTAAAAAATTGTCACTGCCCGAACTTGCCCCGTGATGGTATCAATGGCAGATTTTTGAAGTTGTTTTTCAGTGGTTGCCGAGGAACCTGTGTCACATATTGTCCTGTAAGTGCCCGATTTTAGTTAAATTTTGCATATTGAATATGACATTTTGTTTGGGAAAAATAATATACAAATACGGACCTTTTTACGTGTGATAAAGGAAAACTAACCTCTTGGGGTGATTCCTCATGAGTGAGAACACTTCCTATTTGTTTGATAACACCTCATTCATAGATTATGAAAACAAAGTAGGCTTTTTTCCTGCATGCAAATTTTTTTTGAAATACAAAAAGTCTGTGAGAAATTCTCCACTTAGAAAATATTTCCAACCGAAAAATTACACTGTAAGCAAGTCATGCCACTCGGAATTGAATAATGCGGTGTATAGACTCTATATATTATCTCCAGTTTCTGTTGATGTAAATCCATTGCAGTACTCCTTGATCGGTGGTTTGTCTTTTTGAGAGTGGGCGTTAATGACACGTTCTAAGCCAATGAGGTGAGTTGGTTTCCCTGATAGTGGAAGTTATCCCGCCTGGGTTTATCCCGCCTGGATAATTTCTCTGGAATCTATTGAAGAATGATCCTCTAATTAGATCTGGGCCCAGGAAAAACGTTATGGTGGTAGGGTTGGCAATTCAAGATGTCGCCAACCCTGTATTGGGTGATTTTAAAAGAAAAAGAATGAAGAAACAATGAACGAGGTGTTATAACGGACAGAGTTTCAAACGGTGATAGGTGTGCGACTGTATAGCTGGTGACTTCATAATTATCTGTGTCAGAGCGATTTATTCGTTGGTCTGTTATTAGGACTGGGATATTTGATAGGCTGGTGAGATTGTCTTAATGTAAGGTGTGCATACATGTAGCTTGTATTTTGTCTTCAGATTTTTGCCTTTTAGAAATATTTAAGGATTTTATTCTACTACCTTTAATCAGTCATTATTTTGTGTATAAAAAAGAACTCTAACTGACAAATTGATATAGAACTCAGGTGCTTCAATACTTGACAAATAATGTCAGACTTTGTGTAAGCATGCAAGTACTGTAGTTGCTGAACAAATTTGTTCATTGCTCTCATGGAGAGAGTGTCATCGTTGCTCTCGGATGGAAGTCCATATGCTTGTGAAAATAAGCTGAAATGTGAGACAGTCCTGTCCAATAAAAATGTAAATTCATTCTTTTTATTGTAATATTCTTGTAAACTGCCCCCGGAAAGATTCTGCAAGTGGATACCCTTTCCGCCCCCCAAAATCAAATGTTAAAATACTCTCGGCATGGTCCTCACAAACCGTGGATTTTGTAAACCGAACCAATGAATAGCAGATAGAAGTGAAAGTTTGTTTGATATTTAAGTGTAAATGCCTCAACTGAAGCAACATAGGCCCAAACATACAGCATTAGTGGATCATGTTTCCTAAAATATGTCCTTGTACTTGGATTGTCCTTCTACCTGACTTCGCACACATCACTAGGGTGACCGTTTCAACAGTGAATGAAAGTGATTTGTCTCATAGATAGTTTCTTGTTTTAATGAGCTTTCATTGAATGCATGATAGGCGCATTTCAAATCTTGCATCACCGTGTCTATCTATTGCTGATGGACGATGGGATAGTCTTACCTTAATTGTTATATAAATAATGAATGTTTGGAGTGCAATGGAAGGAATATTTTCATGAGGTGAAAGATTGACTGTTCCATTCAACGAGGCGTAGCTGAGTTGATTGGAAGTCAATCTTTCACTGAATGAAAGCTTTTCTTCCATTGCACGAATTAAAAACCATTCATTATTTGTTTTATATAACACCTAAATAGATTATTGTCATTTGATATTTTATGGAAAAAAGACTTTCCTCGATCTAGTGAAAAATTGAGACAGGAATTTGTCAACCTCTTCATCTGACAACGCTGTTGTTTGTGCCAAAGGTTGCGATCCGACACTGCGAGTACGGTCAGCTATGTACATTGTATGGTCAACATGTAATGCTGTAATCTCATAGCTATGGCAAAGTTCATGCTCCACGGTCGACATCCAGGCACGCGTGCAATGGAGCGGAACAAGTGGAACAAAATTGCATGATGTATGACGTAAATCATACAACGGAATATCTGTCAATGAAATGGGGCAAATGATTCAATGTCATGTGACTAAATTCCACCAATCAAATGACAAGGATCTATTTCGGTTATATGATTCTGGTAATTTCAACTTTGAGTGGTGTGCATTGTTCATCACCTTTTCAATTTTGTTATTATTCTGGATACACCCTGATGGCATGACCATTTAGAAATAATCTTCAGAGGGAAGTTACTCTAGTTGAGGTTTACATACCTTTTTATATCATCTTTTTGTTCTGTAACTTACTATTTTCCCACTTTCGTTTTTTTTTCATTTTTGGTGAATCTGAATGGGAGGTAAAAGTCCTTCAAATTATAGTCCAATCAAAGATTTGTATATACTGTCATTAACAGTACGATGTTGTGGTGCTTGCTGTGATTTTAAGAAGTAAATTGAAATGTTCTCTTGTCAGTGAGGGATTTTGTCCAAAAATAAACCCTTCCTGCATTGTCCCAGCCGATTGGGGCTTTAATTTGTTAATCATGATTGAGAAATTACCTTCTGAAGAAATATTTACCAACTTGAAAGTTGTGTGGTTTCAATTGAAATCCATTTATTGAAAATCTCTCAGATATTTTGTCCACGTTTTGTTTTGTTTGCTAGTTAATTTTTGAGTGAAATATATATGTTGAAAAAAAAAAATGTGATGAGATCATACATTAAAGGTGAAGGCTGGTTTGAGTGAAAGCCCACAGCACAATTCCTCCAAAAGATTTATTTCTTTCACCGAAAAAATTACGGTACACCCTTTGAACAAAAGCAAAACCGAAGTGGTAGAATCCAACCACTTAGTTTCTACCATCCAATTTAAAAGTATTTAGACATTTTTAAAAACATGGGTTTTTTGTGGTTTACGTGTACTGTATTCACTGTTTTAATATGCACAATTGTAACCTTGTAGTGTATTTAATAGTGGAATATAGGACTTATTTTGAATTGGTTGTATTATTTGTATAGCAATTTTAATTAGTTATTTCAAATATTTAAATTGTTCAGAGTGTACAATCCTTAGGTTGATGTACAAGATGATTTTAATTAAATGAAATTCCACAGAACAGTCAGAGAGAATTGGTCTTTTTTTGGTGGCTGTGGTGGGGTGTCAGTTTTCTTGTATGAAATTTTAATGCGTGTGACACCATTGTATGATCGGATGCAATGCCTAATATCTTGAGCAAACAATTATTACACAGCATTCCATGAGCTGCCCAGAGGGCCAATAAATAGGCTTTCAAGCAAACCCAGGCCAGAGAGTAGAAAAGTGGGATCAAAATGTTCAAGCAACAGGATAAAAGTAGAACTTTTGCGGGCTTTCAGGAGTATTTTTCGTTGATACTCGCCCATGTCCTGTACTCACAACACTTGTGCTCCGTAAGCTCTTGGAAGTAAAGCTGCAGTACTCCTGCACCCAAGCCCTTAATTGTGTGATTTTTATGACTTATGTACATTGCCCACACTTCATTAGCTTGCGAAACTGCGTGCGCCATTTTGCAAAGCCACAAATAGCGCAAGTAGCCCAGCAGTGGGCAAGCGTTCTTGCGAAAGCTTGCACAAATTTAGCTTGCGAAATGGCTGCGCTAGACGTCTTTCGCATAGCAAGCAGTGTACAGGCCTAACGCAAGCATAACATGCGATTTGTTGTGAATTCTTGCACTCGTGTGCAACAGCATTTTGCAAAAAATCGCAACAAATAGTGCAATATATTGTTAATTTTGGCAGAAAAAAATTGCCGCAAAAATTGGCAAGCTAACATAGTTGGTGGGCAAGTAGCATAACTCATTAAAAATATTCAATGAGATTTCATTTTTTTGAGTTAAGGAACAACAAAGTGGGAAAAATAGGAAAAAGTAAAGTAGAAATACTTGAAAGCCTGCAGTAAATGAGCCAGTCAATCTTATTCAACATTTCACAACTTGAATAAGGGGGGGGGAATCACTGTTATTGATTATAATATGAAAACAAACTTTAAACAATGGAATAACAAAAGTTTTCATACAAAGCAATTACCAAACTCTTGTTTTATTTTCAATAAATCTGAAGAGAAAAAAAGAATAATTCCATTCATTATCACAATCCAGAATTAAGTCGGCATGTTCTTTAATATACATGTACACCGATGTACATCCTGAAATTCACACAAACACAAATTGCATCAATTTTTTGTCATTTGGTTTTGAAAACAAAACACAATTGGGCTATGCATTGCTAATAAGACCGACCTCTAATAAGTGTTTTGATATAGCAGCAGATTTTTCAAAAGCATTTTAGGCCAATAACCACACTGGTTTACTAGATTTGAAGTTAACACCATCATTATGGTTCTGTGCATAATTAATTACCAATAACCAATAAAATGTGCCAATAACCACCAATACATCACTTCGGTACAACGCTTCATTTTAAAGATTTAATGACCAACCCTCAACCTAATCCAAGAAATCAAGGGCAACCAATAATGGTTTGCACTAGAGTCGGAATTTGTGAAACTTTTAAAATTAAATTTTTTTTATCATTAAAAATCTAAGCATGTCGGACCATGTATAAAGTTCAATGAAGGCTTGACCGCCATCATAAACTTTTTCAAAATAATCCATTCGATCACAACTCTGTCTGAAACCAAAACTCGGTTGCTAATGCTGTAACTATTAAAGCACACTTGTTATGGTATATTATGTCTGTTGCTTTCAGCACAGATGGTGTCAAATGAATATCCGACTCCCATGAATATCTGACTCTTTACCCATGATGCACTGCAACACAATTCTGCTTTTATAATGAACACAATAATTATTAGTAATGACATAACCTTTAACCTCATCCAAACCTAACCCAAGCCTATAATCCTAAACTGTAACCCCAACCTTACAGGTTTCATAGACCCGAATGATAAATACGCCAACTTCCAGAATTCAGGAAAAATACAACTCGCCAAGCTGTTGGAGACACACATCAAATTAAAGTTCATTTCAGCATTTTTCAGTTTCTGTTCAATTTTGTGGGGATTAACCAATGACTTTTTGGGAGAAATTTCCATCCAAAGATGATCCCCCCTAAAAGTAGTCCTGTAGCCCATCGCCGGCTTAAAAGATGATGCCTACGCTGCATTGCAAAATAGAGCACTTTTAGGGCCCAATTTTATCAGAATTCCACAATAATACAAGCTGACAGTCCTGTGCATGGCTTCCAGCCTTCTCTTTTACAAACCCTCAAGTTCATGGCCCATAAAATGCTCTTACCTAATGCTAACAAATTAGCAATTCAAAATTTGCTAAATTTTAATTTACTACCCTAGAGACCGAGAAACAAAGGACAAAAGGATGAAAAGGTCTCCGCAAGGAAATTCGAAAGAGGAGGATGTCTCCACAATGAAATTTGTGCACAAAGTCTATGGGGGAATGTTTAAGTACAGGCTCAAAGGAAAGAACAGAGCTGTGTCTTCAGAAGGCAGGGATGTAGTCGAGTCCATCACAAGTCCCTGCAAGTCCATCACAAGCCCCCAGTCTTAAATCCAATCACAAGCTTTTCAAATGAGCTTTGACAAAAGCATTCCTTTGTCATTGTTCATCCAGTTACTTGTGACCGGCTTTATGAAAGGGCTTTATGAAAGGACTTCTGACTGGACTTCTGACTGGACTTGTGAAAGGACTTGTGAAAGGACTTGCAGGGACTCAACTGCAACTCTGCCAAAGGGATATCAAATTTGGAACGACGACGCCCAAAAAGCACGTACACATCATGTTTAAGATTCCACTTGAAACAAGATCTCTCAATCTGTCAATTTTGTTGAGACAGACAACTTCCTGGCAGCCTTTCCCGTAAACCTTTGTGAAACCTTTGTTCGTGCCTCATTTGGCAAACTAAAATGCACCATCATATATTTACCCTTCTTGAATAAATACCTTTAGAACACTATTCCCTAAGCCTCTGTAACTTTCTTATTATGTAGTTGTCCTTGTTGAGGAAAATCCTAGTGCCTAAAACTGCATGGCCATGAAATTCCACATCTATTTTATAAACAAGTTAGTCAGCAAACCCCAAATTGTACATCTGCAATGAAGTTTCAACATTTGAATCAGTCAAGTTTGGGGTCATCATAAAGATTATTGTATCTTTATACTTTATAACATTCTCTTTAAGCTACAGGATTTAGAATCCGGATTTGTTTTACTCACACATCTCATCTGTACAGTGTACACACACACACCGATATCCCATGAAATCGGTGGAAATAGCAAAATAACAAGATTACCGTACAGAGCTTTAATTTGATATGTGTGTTGTGGTATCTCATTCCTGGCCCCTGATACAACATTTTAGAGTTATCAGAGTCCTTGACCCCTTGTTTTGAGAAAATGAAGCTTGTGATCTGTGCACACTTTAACACGAGCTCAAAAATGAAATCCCCCCAAAAATATTTTGAGAATAGATTCAGTTTAAAAACTTTGGGATACGAAAGAATAGGGTTTTTCAAATTTCCAGTTAAAATCCCAAAATTTACTTATCAGTGAAAAATGGTTGTTTCTGCTTGTAACCCAGAAACCCATAGTGCGACTTTCTGCTCATTTTGTGCTGCCAGGTCACATATATGTATTTTTCTACACTGATATATCAGTGTAGAAAAATGGATGAAATTCTGAGTTTATTGACATGCACAGAAATCTTAAAAATCTGAAGAAAAACCAGCACACTACTGAGAGACTGAAATTCCTCATCTGCAGCTTGATCCAAATTGCATTCAAACGACAAACGTGAGTTTCAAACCAGCTTCTTGAGAATCTAGTGGTGGCTAAAAAGGTTAAGCAAGAGTCATTAATTAGCCAACGAGTGGTTGAAAGCTGTCTAAACCATGCACATGTGCATTAAACCCCTTGTGTCCGGCTGTTATTGATGGGGGGCTTTATGCCAAGATCGGGGCTGTGCAGCCAAGTGTAAACGCAAACAATAGGCACCACACTGAATAGAGTGGTCCTATTCATCGGACTCGGAGCCCCCCTTTCGTGTGAATGAAAAAGCTCCATCTATTCATTACGCTACCATTCAAGAACAATATGGTTAAAAAATGAATGGATTGAGTACATGCAGGAATGCGCTTATAGATGACAACCAGCCATAGGATGACTAGTTGAACTATTGTGTCACTGGTCCCCACTGCTGCTGGTAACCGGCACAACGTCGTCGTAAGTTAGTTCCAGGGGGTCGACTAGACGAGGTCTGGAAAACTATACTTATTGCCCAAATTGGTTCCATGTCTAAAAACTGTAAGCGGGGTAGGGTTGGCAATTCAAAATGTCGTAAACCCTACCCCCTCGGACCGTAACCCTTATACCTATAGTGGCTTTAACCCTAACCTACCTCAATTCTCCAAAATCCTCCTTGCAGTTTTGGAGGATTTTTGAGAATTCCGGATGAATGGTATTTCAAGAAAAAGGAGGATTTTGGAGGATTGAGGATGAATGGTGTTTCAAGAAAAGGAGGATTTTGGAGGATTAAGGATGAATAGTGTAAAAGCACAGGAGGATTTTGGAGGATTGAGGATGAATGCATTTTTTGCGGCAGGGCTATCGGAGGATTGAGGATGGTTCCCAGCAATAAGGGTCTAGGGGTTAGAGTTTATACAAGTCCCTTGTAGCTTTGTATTGGGGGATTTCAATTAATAATAATAATAAGTTATACTTTGGGTATTGAAATCAGTGACTCTTGGAAAACTGGAGAAATATAAGGTCAGAACTAGAAGCCAATTCCGAATGATAGCCAGGTGGGGTTCGAATCCAGGGCAAAGACGTGGAAGGCAAGAAATGTACCACACTGCCAATCTGACCTATGCAGACTCAAGTTGGATGTGAACCTCGGACGCAGTGGTAAAAACCAGGCAAGCACCACATTTTCTAATGATCCTTCCACATACCGAGATTTTGGTACAGAACTTTAAAGAGTTCTTGAATTATTACAAGTCAACATAAAATTATCTTTAAAATTAATTTTGCGAAAAACAATTTCATCACCTTATATTGTCCCTCATGACTGCATTTGAAAGCAATTTTTTTGATTTATTCATAAGTAATGAAATCTCTCATGTCCTGTGTTAACATTGTTTTTAGATACAGACATATTTATTGTTTTTTTTGTATCAAAATAGAAAGTCTGGATAAAATTCTAGACTATAAATCTGACTTTTCGGGCTTGTTCTTGGGGTTGAATTTAAGGGAGGCCGAGTTGATGCAGTAACGCTGTCCAGTCGGCTTGGGTCCATCGTCAAAGACGTGGCCGAGATGGGCACCGCACTGTAGAGTGAAAATAACAAAAATATGGGCACTGTTATTGTTAGTAAGTTGTCTTTCTATAATATAAACCTGGGCTTCAGGTGTTGCAACCAGGATATCCTAGGCTGTGTGCTCAAATGATGTGAGATCGAGAGGTCAACTGTGTCAAAAATTGTGTGGGACTCAAATATTTTATCCAACCATGAGGCACACTTAACTTCTTGAATACAGATGACGGCCAACCAACAACCACCTGGCCAGTTGACGTCTATAGGCACATTCCTGTGCATACTCACAAACAAAATGTGGACTAACTAAAGTTGGTAAAATCGGTTCTTTCCGAGGATGGTCGGCTGACCGTCGCTAGCAATTTCAAAAAAATCAACTTTTCTTGAAAACGACAGCACACCACTTGCCATGATTTCACAGGATGCTTGAGACTATTATCGACTTACAGTCAAGTCGAGTATTTCTTAACAATTCAGTAGTTTTGTCTTTTGATGTTTGCAAATGTTATATATTGCCCTATAGAGTACCGAAGTCTGACGTCAGTTGCCGCGGCAACTGGTTCCAAACACATGCAGTTTAGAATGTATTCTGGTTCCAAACATTTGCATTGATTGACGTCATCACTTCGGTACTCTATTGCAGTCTGACCATTATGTATTTGACCTTACCTTGGCGCATACACACTCTGTCCGCACCACTCCGTGGGAGGAGTCTCGGTGGATCTTCACGACCCCCTTGTCAGCCAAATCGTAGAACGACGGCCAGCCTAGGGAATGAGCATCAATGATAACGTCATCCAATGAAGCGTGGAAGGCAATGTGCATCCATGCCCCTTAGACATCTCTATGATATTTCTAGGGCTCTTCATTTTCGAATAATTTATTATCTGGGTTTGACCGAATGTTCAAATATTTGATATTCAAGTCAATCAAGTTTTTCACGGGTCAGCTGAGTTGTAAAAAGTTGTACGCAAAGCATGTCTTGATACGTGCGACGATCGATATTATGGACCGCCCGATCGACATTCTTTTTGCATGCACCTGTTGAATCAAGATAATTACGGGTGCGTATAACGTTCTGATAACAAGAAACCAAACTCCAGCCTGCGTTGTCACAGTAATTATTTTATAAGCGTCAAGGGTTTTACAGACGGGAACAATAAACCTCCGTCCACAAAAACTTACCATCAACAAAAATGCGGCATTTGACACTGCTAAGTGCCGTAACTTTTCTATTAAAATAGCATCAGAGTCGTTTCTGTACGTGCATATATCTTTTTCGAATATTCAAACCGGCAAGAATGTTATTCAAATATTCGGTTGAAGATCGAACATTCAAATATTCTGTATATTCAGGACAGTCCTAGATATTTTGTGCAGTAGTTTTGTTGTTAAGATTTCGCACATTTTGCTGGGTTTAATTTTTCAACAGCACACAAGCACATGGCAGAGGCCAACAAAATAATATTTGCTTCATAAAAAACATAACCCTTTCAGAAAATTTATTAGCCTCTTGAATTTTCCCCACAAGAGAACCATGATGCGGGCACAGCCCGTAAAGAATGGGCAAAATCTTCCCACAGAGAGTGAGATTCACTGACAGATATAATAAAGCAAACATGTAGACGGACGGAGAGAATTTAGCCTAGGAACAAATACACACCTGATCCAGAGTCATACTTTGTATCTGATCTGAGAAATGGGAAAAACATTGTGAAAGGTTTAATTCAACAATCTATGTTCCAAGACAAGAAAATAGAAAATATTGTTAGTATAAAGAATACGTCAAACAATCCACAAGGGAAACTGACTAGGTAATTTGAATAAACAAAAAAAACTGATAGGGGCGGGATTTGAACCTGCGACCGTACCGGCGCTCTACCAACTTGCCCTATGTTGGAGGTCTCCCAAATTGTCAGTATCTTTGTTCGGGTTGGCGCTAGTCAGAAGTCATAAACCCATAATTCCGTATAGCCAGGGATCACGCCCCAATTTTATGATACAACCTGGGAAGCGACATTGTGGGGATCAATCAATGAGGATATGACTTTTTAACTTATAATTCATCAAACAATCCACAAGGGAAACTTATAAAAGGTAATTTGAATGAATTTTCAGAATGAACACAGAATACTGGCAGGAGTGGCATACCATACTGGTGCTCAACTGATAGAGCACTGGTACGGTATTCCGGAGGTCACAGGTTCAAATCCTGCTCTGCCAGTTTTCTTTGTTCACTTTAAAAAGTATAAAGAAAAAGAATAATTAGGTTTGATCATCAGCAAATAAGCTAGAGACTTTTTAACATGAAATTACAATGTACGTAAATTGTTTTTGGCAATGTTATATATTTTGTTTCAAGGTCTTCATTCAGTGATTGAAATGACCTATCACAATTTGAAATTTAACTCTGCGCGTTCTGTGTCGAAGTGTATACATGTAACTGATGTGACTGGACACTGAGTATACTGTATTTCATGAGCTGTGTTCACGTGATCTCACTGTCACAAAAGCCAAACTGGAATTACAAATAATCAGTCATGAGCTGCAGGCTAATTTTGGATAAATATGGTTTGAATTATATCATGGAAATATCATGGAAATATCATGGAAAATATCATGGAAATATCATGGAAATATCCTGGAAATACACGGAAAGTGGTAACCAAAAGACAGGCTTTCAAGCAGACCCAGGTGAAAAAGTAGGAGGATAGTAGGATCAAAATTTGTAGAAAAATAGGACAAAAGTAGGACCAAATCAGGATAAAAGTAGGAGTTTTGCGGGCTTTCAGGAGTAGATATTTATTGATACTCACCTATGTATACAGCATCACAAGCCTCATTTGGCATGTTCTGTACACTTGTGCTCCATTCTCAACTAAGCTCTTGAAATTAAAGTTGCAGTACTCCTGCACCCAAGCCCTACATTGTGTGATTTTCATATGACATCGTGTAACACTTATGAAAATACTCAATGGGATTTCATTTTTGAGTTGTGGGACAAAAAAGTAGGAAACAGTAGGAACAAAATAGGAATTTCAAGGAAAAGCAGGAGCAAGGTAAACAAAAAAACATGAAAGAGTTGGAGAAGTAGGAATACTCGAAAGCCTGAAAAAAGAAATATTTGATTTTTTTTCCCTGACAATTTGAGACAGAAGCTTTTGACAATAAATTTGACTAGTGAGACTTAATGAAAAAAACTTGTCCCAAACTGAGGAGAAAATAATTATGGTAAAACTTACTTAAACAACATTGCATCACAAACAACACAGTGATAGAGCCCGTCGTCTTTCAGCTTGTAATACTCCCCAGTGAAAGCCCTGGGAAAACAAGATGAAGAATTGATAGATTTATTTATTACATTTCTTCACCCAGGGTGCGCACAAACAGTTTAAAACTGATTACGAACATGCCCTAACGAAATGCAATTTGGTTTTGTTTAACCGACATAGAAGGGATCTATGTTTGGACTTTGCTTTCAAATTGGAAAAAAATCTAGCTTGTTGTGGGCATGCTTACCTCAGCCGAGAAGTAGGCATGTTGTGCAATATTAGCTTAATAGTAATTGTAACAACTTATCCCAAACAAGGTGATCCGTGGATCACACGTGTCGCCTTTTTTTGGTCACTGCATCGCATTTGCAACTTTTCAAATGAGAGCAATTTTACATTTAAAGCCTATTTTACCACTTGACCTCAAATGACCTTTATGTGACCTGTAACATCAACATCAAATAAATGTTTCCATGTTGCACCTAAGGCTCAAGTTTGATTGCAATTGGACTTTTCAAATGAGACCAATTTTACATGTTCAGCCCATTTTACAGCTTGACCTCAGATGACCTTTTACCTTGGTATGTGACCTTTGACCTCATTAACATATGAAGGTTCCCATGTTACATGTATCACCCACATTTGGTTCCAATTGGACTTCAACTTTTCAAATGACACCAAATGAGAGCAAAAACTTAACCTAAAACTTTAACATACGGTCATACGGGCACACGGTCCACACGGACACACGGTCCACACGGACAGAATTCATGATTGGTAAACTGTGCCCCCAAAACATTCGTTTAGGCGACAATTACTGTATGTGCAAGACTAAAAGGTATCAGAATAGTCCCATTCCCATATTTTGAATACACTTAATTCCTAACTCTTCTTAACTCCTTTTTAAATTCATGTATAATATGTATACTGAACAGCAAAAGAAACGTATGAATACAAGATATAACATACACAAATATGACTGGGGATATCTGATGTCATTTCCTTTCTGTCATCATCGCCACAGTCCGGTGAATGTTTTTGCGCATGTTTGCCTTTGAGGCTGATCAGGTGATGGTCAAGTTCGAGTGTGTGCATATCAATACCTTGTGTGGCCATCATGATCGAGAGATGACCACATAACAGCTACACATCTTCTAGTACATGGAGTGAACAAGGCGGTTGATAAAGGCCATTGGGATCTGGGCCCATACCCTCAGGAAATCTGCACTCAGTTCAGCTACAGTTGTTGGCCTTGGGTGCACTTCAAAAGCCCCAAAAGGCAAACATGCGCAAAAACATTCACTGGACTGTGGCGATGATGACAGAAAGGAAATGACTTACTCAGATATCCCCCGTCATATTTGTGTACCTTACAAAATATACCTGTTGATATCTTGTATTCATAGGATGTTTCTTTTGCTGTTCAGTTTTTTGTGTGCAAGATTTGTATGTTTGTTTTTATTTTAAACGTTGTAGTAAATTTGTACGTGTTTTTTATTGCATGCATTATGGCAATTTAGTCTCCGAGGTACAAACACAATGTTTCAATAAACCAGAAAAATAATAATAATACAAATTTCTATCGGGGGGCCCTGCATACATTTGTAATAAAAAATATTTACAAATAAAAAAAAATAAAACAAATTAAACAATATTTACAATACAAGAATATTTACACAAATAAATCTACAAACGGTTAAGTTTCAAACTTTCAAATATGAAACTTATAATGTTAATATATAGGATAGGCAAAAAACCCGAACAAAAAAAAAATGGGGGAAAAAGGGGGAAATTTCCATCCGGCTCCAAATTACCATGGCAACCAAGTAACTGTAGATTAGCACAAATGGTAGAAATATCACTAATGGATGGCTTTACGTAGCTCTGATTTAAATGTACCTCAAGAGTTTGTTGTTCTCAATTGTTCATGCAGATTATTCCATATTTGTTGCCTGTTAGTGACTCTACGCAGGATGAAAAAACAATGACAGTGCATGACGCTTGGCAGGGTTTCATGCACGATTTGCAAAATGCCTCCAAGTGGTTAAAAAAGGCGTATTAAAGGAAATCTGCATCTAAGCTCAACATGAACCAAAAATTGAAAAAAAAAAAAAAAAAAAAAAAAAATTGCCCGCAAAATCCAACAGAGATGTGGCCATGTGCCCTCGAAAGATCAACAACAATTGACATCACCTCCAAATGACACCCTACATTTTTTTCTGATATTTTTTTCTGAAAATTCTCTCACCCTTCCGTTCCATGCTCCTGGGTGACTTGATATTGCAAAGGTGTCAGCCGCTTCTTCAATTCTTCCTTGTCCACAGACATGTCGTAGTTTCCTCTCTCTGAATAATCTGATTGGATGACAGAGAATAAACACTATACCGGTAAGTATCTAAGTAATTTTTTTTATGGAAATCACCCACTACAAGGTACAAAAATGTAATCATGCAATAAAAGCCACTCTTGGTAAAGGGTTACATGTACGATCAGAGGTGGTAGGGTTCCATGGCCACATTTTGAATTGCCAACCCTACCACCCTTACGGTTTTCCTGTGCCCAGATCTAAATGGATGATAATTCTTCAACAGATTCCAGAGAAATTATCCCAATTTTTAGAACTATAGATCAAGGTGGGGTAATATCTTCCACAATCGGTGAGACCAAGTCGGCGATCACCTCCCTGAAGCTCTTAACAAATCTTCATGTTCCTTACACAAAGTCTTCTCTTAAAAGCCCAGTCCAGGTCATTATTATAAAGCCCAGAATTAGGGGGTTAATGATGCCGCAATTGAAAGGCCTTTTCACACTAAGAAAAATCTCTGTGTTGTACACGGGCCCGACATGTGTTAACTAGACTGACCTTTTCACACTACAACATTTCAACATGGCACTGACCCCACTGACGGCGGAACAGGGGGGGGGGGGGGGGCCGGGGGCCATTGGCCCCCTCACTTTTTCCACTTGGGGGGAAATTCCCCCCCACTTTTGGCAGTTCTGCAAAAAGAAAAACATAGCACTGGCGCTACTTTGGCCCCCCCACTTTCAAAAGTGTTCCGCCGCCGCTGACTGACCCATGTAGAGCGCTCAACCCGTGTCGAATCTAACCCTGCTCGGGAGGTGGGTTGAGAACTTTCGACCCGTGTAGAGAAGTTCGACCCGTGTTGAAAGTCATAGTATGAACACCTCTGGGTTGAGTTTGACCCGTGTATAACTGCGGATCGGAGTGGGTGTGCATGCACAGCACCACACACTGTAGTTGATTTAGCAATGAACAAACAAATGACCTTTGACCTGCAGCATTGTGCACGTACGCGCACCATTCCTATACCACGCGTTAACTTCAATCGTGCACGCTACAATTTCCTATAAAGATACTTAAATAAATAAACATCGCGAACATCTGATAAATTGAAGGCGCAAAACCATGTTGGATCGACAGCGGAGTGAAGCGCCGCAATGCAGTATGGGGGATTTTCCGATTCGATCCGTGTAAAACGGCCGGTGTCATATGAATATCCGACTCCCATGAATATCCGACTCCTCTTCCCTATTATTGGTTAAACCCTCTCACGTGACCGGCCATTCTCCC
Source organism: Hippasteria phrygiana (assembly GCA_037893225.1). Taxonomy (NCBI): domain Eukaryota; kingdom Metazoa; phylum Echinodermata; class Asteroidea; order Valvatida; family Goniasteridae; genus Hippasteria; species Hippasteria phrygiana. Next base: position 168,429 of record JAZGUH010000100.1, read on the forward strand.
AATAATCGATTCATCAATCACTATGTGCATTATTACTACAATATTTCATGGTGACAAAATTTCACGCTACACCGGCTGTGTGTGTAGCGTGAAACGATTGCACAATACACGGGTCGAAACATTACATGCGTAGCGCAAGTGCTGGTGTTGTGTTGAGCAGTGTGAAAAGGCAGCGTAATTGACCCGTGTTGAAATTTTAAGAAGTCTACATGGGTTGGACCCGTGTAGATTTCGACACGGGTCGAACGTACATAGTGTGAAAATGCCTTAAAGCACTCGGGGCCAGAGGACCACTCCTCATGAATATTGTGGTGACAAAACTGCCTCTCTGCTGGCCCGTTAGAAGAAACTCATTTTCATAGCCAGCTGATGGGCATTAATACTGGTACCACAAAAAAAAACCCAGAGTTACCGCAATTTATACCGCTTTCAGTCACTATGAAATAATCCCCAACACAGATACGAATACACGTACATTATTATTATTCATTTTTCTTTACCCAGGGTATGCCAAAACAGTTTACAACTGTTTTCCATTGGGCCCTGCATCAAATGACTACACACATGTACAATAAATTACAAATACAATACACTATAGAAACAAATAAAAGCACATGGGATTAATGCATAATTGTTAAGCAACTGTTATAAATATTGTAAAACTATTAAAATTACATGTACGCAGACCACTCATCACACCAAACTTGAATAACAATCACCCACTTCCATCAATCAAGCCCCACAAGAAAATTCAATTGAACCCAATCGCAAAACTCACCAATTCTTAAAGCCAAAATAGCTCCTAGACAATTGCAACAGTACGTGTCTTACAAAAATACAACCTTTATCAGAACCGGCTGTGCTGGGAATGTGCCACACCCAATACGTATGGCATACCAGGAACAAAAAACCAACAGAATAAAAAATCCGGATGCAAACAGTTCCGTCTAAACATTTCCGTGTTATTGCCTTTTAAATACCTCAAACAAACAGCAGATTCACTGCAATGATAAGCCAGCATTAAAGGTGAACAGGAAAAAAGTCAAGGCTATAGGCCGTGTTCCGGGTGTTGGAGCACAAGGCTCAATTTTTCTTTTACAGGCCTGGCATTCCAACACGAGTAACACCTTCAGGCCAGCGGTGTAGCCAGGGCTGTCTCCATAGGGGAGGCGAGTGGGGGGGGGGGGGGGGGTGGCGCTCACTGATTTTTCTTTATAATTCTATTATTTTCTACGTTTGCGAAATTTTCAGTGGGGGGGGGGACTAGGGGTGACAATTTTTTATGGGGGGGGGGGCGTGTTCCCCCCAACGCACCCCCTTAGCTATGCCACTGCTTCAGGCTAGTACAATTTCATAAAGGCACACGTGGCATTGGAGGCAGGAAATAATTTGTTCTAAAACTGTTATTGTTGGACAGAAATTACACACTCATCCCGGTTCTTTTCAGAACCACACATCGCTTCCTAGTAAAGATGTTACCCGCAATCTCAGTCTTTCTCTTGGACATAAATTAACAAAACAGAAAGAATTAAGTTGAGGCAGAAGAGCATTACATCAAAAATAAATACAAAACTCCTAATGGACATATTTTTAATAGCAAATACCGTGTAGGATTTTATGTCTGTCAAAATGCCATTGAAAAACGACTGAATTAAAAGAACTTTTGGGCTGAATTCTGCATCACTGCTACCATTTTTAAAAATTGTTGGCAATGTTGAATGTTCTGATGACTTTACGACTGTGGTAGTAGGGGCGGATCCAGGATTTTTTGCAGGGGGGGGGGGTCTCTGAAATTTGCCCAGAAAGGTGACTCCCAAAATTTTCCGTCTGCACAAATTTTGTTACAAGCAGGGGGGCGGGGGATGATCTGACATGACACACCTTCTCACCATTGGTGGCGCCATTTTACCTCTTTGTTTAGTTCTTACCCTAAGGCAAAATAAGACATGAAGGTTTTTTGGTTTGCAACCTTAGCATAGGCCCCTACAGAAAAAAAAAAAAAATGGCGAGGGGGGGGGGGGGGGGGAGGAGGTTTCGACCCCAACCCCCCCTAGATCCGCACCTGGGTAGATAATAACGTGCATCCCTTCTACAAATTTTCCACTTGTCAGAGAGGCGGGTCATTTCGAAACCTAACACTACTTCCATCCATATGGTCTAATAATTCGGGTGTCTGCTTTATAACACATTATAAACATGCATGAATGAATGACCGTGTGGGCAGATCTCGTAGATCATCTCACCACACCAGTTGTTACTCTCAACCAATTGGATTAAATTTCAATTCATTGACATTTAATGATTGATGAACCATCTGTTTACATTTTTTTTCTGAGCTCAGAATTATTTTCTGTTCCGACAGTTACAGTGACTCAACAGTCCAGGCTAACCCATAGAACTGTAATTTTTCTACTCTAATAAATCAGTTGGTAACGAGACTTTCTAATTCTACATTTTGGGTCCATCCAATTTGTGCGGGGGGAGGGGGGCACTTTAGGGATAAAAATAAAACATAGGCTTTACTTCTGTGTGCACAAATTTGCAATCTCCATGGGGAGGGGCAAACGGGGGGAGGGGGCAGCTTCAGGGCTCGACTGTAGGCTTGGGCAACAGGAGCCGACTCTATTCAACTCTTAACACTGAAATCGGAATCGCGATTCTGAAACTTGCCGACTCCAAAAAGAAAAGAAAAAAGGACTTTCTTGAATATGGATGAGGGCCATGGCACCTGGCCTGTTGTCGTCTATAAGCGTATCCCTGCACATACTCAATCCATTGTTTGCCTATTGTTTGTGTTACGCTTGGCTGTACAAGCCCACATTTGCGTACCGACACCAACCCCTTGACTATGGTTATTATAGTGGGGTGCCGGGGCGGCCTGTGCAGCCAAGCGAAACGGACACAAGAGGCTTGTGCAGCCAAGCGTAACATACACAATAATCCAACAAAATGGATTGAAAATGCAGAAAATGGCGGGTATAGACGTCATCCGGCCTGGTGGAAATTTTTTTGCGGCATTTGGCGTCATCCATACGCAAGGGGGTTAATAATAGCCGGCCAGAAATGGTTAAAATATATTGCCAATTCCCTGAAAAGACTGCACATGGCACTTTACAGAGTTTAATGTGTTTTTTGTCCCTAAAATTGATCACGACGCCCCGGCAGATGGAAAGGATGCATCGATCGCGGATGTCCGTTTTGTGCAAGATGTGTGGAATCGTTTCCAAATTGAACCGTGATTCCTGCTCGGAGTAGCAGTCGCCCATGCATGGCCAAAACTACTCGACTGGGGGTGCCCCGAAGAACAAACAGATTAAACAAGGGTGTAATTTGGCTTTATTTAACTTGAAAATGAATTTGAATTAAACTGCTGAAAATGATAATGAATTAAACTGCTGCAAACTGCTAACTGACTGGATTGATCTGAAATATACAAATCAACAAAATTAGCTGGCTTAATAACGTTTTGAACTTAAGAAATTCTTTCTCAAAGAAAAATAAATTGCCTCTTTTAGCCGCCTTTCTGAAAAACTACACATATTAGTCATCCTCCATAATTTTAGCCCCTGCCCTGTTGGCTGAACCTTACCGTTCAGAGTTTCATTACATTACATTATGATGTGGCTTCATGTCCGTTTGTACACGTAAGACACACATGCAGTTTGATGTGTTCCTACATATACACATGCACCTGCAATTACACTGCAAGCATTATTGATTTTCTGTATACAATGGTATATACCCCTACTGTACATGTGGAATAAACACAGCCTGACAGTTTAATTGCTAAGAAATATAGACATGCCAGGCCTGGCCATGCCAATGACAGACTGAATTAAACTGTAGGTTTCTGTGGCACTCAAATCCTCTCCGTAATGAAATCTTTTTCTCAGAATACCAGCCCAACTGATTGAGAATAAATAACGACATTTTCCAATTACGTCAGTGAACATTAGCAATGTACAAAGCACGGCTGCAGAAATGCATTCTCTAAGAGATATTCATTCATAAAAAAATACAAAGTGAAGTACTAAAGAGTTAGTGAGAAGATAGAATTTGCATCGGGGATGATGTAAATTAGAGGAGACGTTTTTGCTCTTTCCTGATGTAGTGCATGCTCAGAGCCTTTCGAGATCCTGGGAGAAAAAGAACAGTAGACTAGTGGTGCGATATCCGGATTTTTTAACAATTGGTTTGAATTCCACTATATTCAGTTTTGATTTTGGAAACAGTATATTTCAAAGTACAAAAATTAAGCCTTCCATTGTTTATGACACAGGCTAAAGAAAACAACTGGAACATCTTCCAATTTGCTCCATGGTCTCTGATTATAACTCCATTCACTCATTGGTCCTTTTGGTATATGAATAGCCTGCCCATCTATTACAGCTCTGGAGCGTTTTTGTAAAGGCCCAGTGGTCACTGAACCCTGCAAACTATATCCAGTCATTGGGAGGGCTTTTCATGTGGCACCTTACTTGCACTTTTAGTTGGCATGACTGTGAGCTAGATTGGAACTTATCTGGTTAATAAAATTAGGATATTTGGATTTAAAAATCCCTGATTTCTCCCAAAGTTAAAACTTCAGGAATAGAAAACAAATTCAGTGATGCGACAGCCGACTGTAGTTTTTTCTTAATCAATACTGATCCAGGAATCCTACAAATCAGACCTACAAAAATACCAGAGAGGAGACAATAATAACATTCAGACTACAAGGATAAAGTGATTTTTTAAAAATTATATTTTTATGGAATTCACCCAATACAAGTCTAAAAGCCACTCTAGGTAAAGAGCTACAACAGAGGTGGTGGGGTTGGCCACATTTTAGGTTTTGCCAGCCCCACCACCCTTACGGTTTCCCCGGGTCCACATCTGAACCGAGGATAAATCCTTAATATAGATACCAATTTTTTTCCCAATTTTCAGACCTACATGTACAGACCCAGTGAAACCACATTATTTATTAAACAGGAGATGCCCCCTCCCTGCCCCTCACAAGAAGTGGATCATTCCTAACTCATCACAATTAGATGTTTACCATTTATATGTTTGTGCCAGGGCCCCGCTTGATTGCTTAAATCAATTTCTCACGTTCTTAAAGACCTCACTCCCTTTGTATTGCAAATCCTCAGTCCTATAATTCACTTTTACCCAGTATGGGCCTTGGGCTCTGTGCAATGACCGTAGCGCAATATTGCCTTGAAATGTATGGAATGAGTTTTGACCACTCTTAAAAGGGGCACGATGGTTGATTTTCAATCAAAAGGAAAAATAAATTGCACCGCTTTGTGGATAGGAGCATTGCGTTTGGTGGCTTCTGAAGTTTTTTCACTTTTGTACTTTTACACTAGACATACTGAACATATTTTGGAATTAAAGCTTAATTAACCCTTTGTGTCCAGCTGTTCCTGATGGGGGCTGATGCCAAGAACGGGCTGTGCAGCCAAGCGTAAAAACAGAGTAGTCCTATTCATGCACTTGAAGCCCTCACCCACTTCGTGTGAATGAAAGCTGTGTTTGAAAAAGTTCCATCTATTCATGACACTCCCATTCAAGAGTTGAGTATGTGCAGAAATGCACCTCAACCGGTTAGTTTCATATTCCGGACTACAAATTTTGAACAACGCTCCCGTCACTTTAATAAAAATCATAGAGTACGTGCTTAAATGTGCAATGGGCCTTGGGGGAATAGATTCAAAGTGTCGTGGGGCCGGGCGATGTTCTTTGACATTTTTCCTGTAGCGCGGTGTGTGACTCGACATGCTAAATACCTCGCGGCCTCTTTCGTTTGCAATCCCTAATTAGATCATGCGTTCATTCTGCGGCGAGATGTGTGAACTGAGGTTCGGGATTTGCGCGATTCACCGTATGTTTTGGAGCTTGGCAAGGTGAACGAAATTCCACGAAGGTGCATCGTGGGATTTTATTGCTGCAGGCTGTTTTTGGACAACTGTCGAGTATTTAGAAAAGATAATTAGATAGCTGTAGACTTATGTACCTGAATTTGAAAAAAAAAAAAAATTATTGAATCGCTTCTCAGAACTAGGCATTTGTGTGGACTTGAATTTTGTTTCTCCTCATTTTGGGTCACACAATGAACATGTAACATACAGTCAGTATTGCAATAATTGAACCCAAGAGTTTTAGTCCACTTTAGTTAATTGATTTGGAGTTGCACTCAGATGCACATTAGACACAGATTTGGATTTCATATGAGCCACTGGACTATGGCCTTACGCCGAGTCCCTCATGGTCCGTTTATAATTCAACTGAAACAAATTCTTCACTTTGAAAGGTCACATCCTCATTGAGTGATCCCCACAATGTCGCTTCCCAGGTTGTATTGTAATTAAAGTTCGGGCACGATCCCTGGCTATAATGGCATTATGGGTGCACCACACTAATTCCAGCTCCATTGACAACAGTGTAAAATCAACAAAGTTCAGGGCCCAATAACCTGTACCCCAGCATCACTGGGGTCTACACAAACAAATGCCACTTATTGTCTGATCTTTTGTCTGTCCATTTCTTTTCTATTTTTAGGGGGTTAACCAATTACATTTTTAATTATTGACACAAAACAAACCCACCTCCAAAAAGGTCCTATTTCCCAAGCCGATCAACAGCCATTTTTAACATGGCATCCCTCCACTTTCTCGGGCAAATAGGACCCATTTTTCAACAGTAATTTTATCAAGTCTGCACACAGATGGAAGCCCAGAAACCAGGGAGTTGATGCTGGGCTATGTTTACACAATCCCACAATTTTTGGAGGCACAAACTCTCCTTTTTCAAAAAAAGTTGTGGGTATACATTTTATGTTGATGAGCTGGCGCATAAATTCGGACATGAATTAGTGTAGTGCACCCTTATGGGTTTTTGAGTTCTGACTCATGCCCCCCTCCACCCCTCAAACCGAATAAAGACACTGACAATTTGGGAGACTGCCAACATAGGGCAAGATACATGAAGCTCATCAGTTGGCAGAGAACCGGTACGGCATTCCAGAGGTCGCAGGTTCAAATCCCGTCCCTGCCAGGTTGTTCACTTTGTTCCCTTTGAAAATTCAAATGTGTTCAATTTCTAATATGAACTTCATATTTAATTCAAGTTTGAATAGGAACGGTCAGCTTGACTTGAAAATGGACTGTCTAGAGTTGTAATGTAATACTGTGGAATAAAAGTCATGGAAGACAGATTTATGCAATGTCTAGGACTGAATTTGAAACTTGTTAATGCACAAACACTGAATTTAAATTGACAAATAAAACACATACATTTTTTTCATTGTTATTCCTAAATACTAATCTCTTTTCTTTGATTTTTTTCTCCATCAATTCAATTCTCTTACTTATTCAAAGTGAACAAAGAAACTAGCAGGAGCAGGATTCGAACCTGCGACCTCCGGGTTACGGTACCGGCACTCTACCAACTCATTAGTTTACTTTGGAAGTTTGGTTGTCTTAAAGTCTTACTTCTTAAGACTAGTACAATGCAAATAAAAGTGTGGAATTGTTTTTAATAACACTAACAGTCCTAATTAAATCCTCTAATTTTAATATGATTTTGCATGTACCTTCAATTACAATGTAGCGGGTATAGGGTTAAGCCACACCCATAGATATAAAAAAAAAAAGGCATCCATGGAGTTTAAAATGCTTTAATGGGGCCATTACCAACCCAGCATACCCTCCCCTCACACCCCAAAACTGTCACAGACTGTTCCTGACTTAAAATCAATTTAAGTATTATATCAGACTGCAAAACATGACTGCTGTCAGCAGAAGCCATCTGCTACGATCACAGGGTGGCGGTCAGTCATCTACAATATGAGCAGACGACATCCAAAAATTTCTCATCCTTCTAACCTTAGCCCTGGGATATTAATTTTCCTCTCTCTAGATGCTGGTCTGTAAGGATGGAATGCTGTGAGCGATACTGGCTCGATCTTGATGATGCACATGGCTGGTTTATGTTGTAGTGAGAAAGTGGGGATTTGACAGATGATATTTGGGTTTAATACATACATGTACATATACGTATAATGTCCAGGTTGAAAATGCTAGAACCGTGGGCAGGGATTTAAAGTAACATCGAAAAGTTCTTTTTTGGGTAAATGCTAATATCAGGTTTAGTTTTCCTTGGCTATGTAAGTTTGATCTTAGTACAGGATCAATTATATTTTTTAGAAGTTATTTGTACGTGCAATTTTGGTAATCACCACATTTTGCGAAAATCTTACATTTGTCAGAATAAAGCAAAATCATATGTTGAGTCAAAGGTCATCTCTTTTCTTTTTCTGTCCATTTTCTCCAAAATTACCAGTATTTGACAGAACATTAAATGCATGATTGTTGTTTAAAATCTGGTCCACAATCTCAGGTACAATGTACAACGTACAACGTAATTCTAGGACTGTACAAACATCTGCTAGACTGCTGTGTGGAACTCGCTATATCAGCAAAACAAATTCACTGAAAAAACATTTTTCATAAAACACACTCTAAGTGCACCACAGGGGACCAGTCAAGAAACAGGCCAGAAATACAATCTGAACAAGTCAAACTGTGAAATCTGAGATTATGTTGCAAAATTATTTTAAAAAAACACTGCATGGCCCACCAAACTGAACTCCAGACAAATTAGGTTCGGTTCAGTGGTTAAGTGGGTGTATTGATTTCCAGCCCTAGCACCCATGCGTACATTAACCACCTTTTTGTGGCGTACCTGGCAGGAGCATCTAAGCTAAACAATCATTAACCCGTTTCATCACACGAACGTTGGAAATGGGTCCTGCAGGGACCCATTTCAAAAACCGTCTTAAAAACACTATTTATTTTTGTTTTTTTAAGACACCTCAAATGCTGCCAGGGGTGGCAATTTTTCCCCCTTGCCTCCCCGCTATAGGTACGCCACTGGGGTCCTGTATGACGTCATAATGTCATAAATGCACAGATACCGGTGTCGTGGGAATCGCATGATCCTCATGCGGTTTGTGACAGGGATCGAGATCTCCAAACAGACCAAAATATCTCATCAATATAGCATCTATAGTGTTTACAGACATTTTGAATGACACTGCGAAATTACTATCACCAACCGCTTCATTTCCAAAATTAAATATTTTATTAAGCTAGGTTGCTGTCTTTTTTTCACTCCAAAGGACCTAGAAATTACATTTAACAAAAATACGGCTGCCCTACATGTACTCATGTCATAACGTTGCATATGTTCTGCCACTTTCAGAGTTAATTATTAAGACTTAAGTATTACTAAATATTACAAAATACTAAATATTAACTTGAAAATTGTGTGAGCTGAACCTACCGGTACGTACCCAAGTGCTGGGTACATATAGCTGGTATATCTACAGGCAGTGGTAAATATTCTATCAATGTCAAACAGATTTCTTATCTCCTTGCTAAGTAAACATTCTGGAAATTACTGGGCCATGTTTAATCGAATGACATTTTGGAAGGCGGGCATGCAGAGAATGTATACAGTGTACATGTATCTACTTTCGAGGGATATTATATGCACAGTGTGCCAAAGAATTTGCTGGCAATCTTATTGGGGGGTTTTTACTGCAAGGTCAAAGCATACATGCTATGTGAAAGCAACCATATCTGAATTCATAAAATTCCTTGCATATTATTGTCAGAGTGTGTGTATTATTCATCATTTCCTGTAACCGTGGTATAATAACAAACATGATAAAATGTCAAATGCAGATTTAGCTGAATATACAGTGGTGGGATATACATGTAAATCCAGATTTTTATTAACATAGACGGTTTGAATTCCACTATTCGGTTTCGATTTTGGAAACTGGATATTCAAAAGCAACCTTAAAAAATAAAGCCTTTCATTTTTTGTGACACAGGCTAAAGAAAACAACTGGAACATCCTCCAATTTGCTCCATGGTCTCTGACTGTAACTGCATTCACTAACTATGGTCTTCTTGGTATATGAATAGCCTGCCCATCCATTTTTTCCCCTCAACATTACTGCTATGGAGTGTTTTTGTAAAGACCTAGTGGTCACTGAATCCTGCAAACTACATCCAGCCATTGGGAGGGCTTTTCATGCAGCACCTATCACTTGTCACTTTGGCATGACTACGAGCCAGGCAGGAACTTCCGGTGAAATCAAATGACTGTTATTTGGTTTAAATAAAATTAGGCCCCCCTCCCCCAAAAAAAAGAAAATCGGCAGGGAGGGTCGGTCAGTTGATTTAATTTTTATTTTTAAATTATTTTTTTTATCCATGAAAACAATACTACATGTCGTGTATTATAAACTCGGAAGTCGGGAGGCAAAAAGTAAGCTTATCTAAAAGTGAGATAGCGAAATGCACGATTGTGCCGTCGTAGCTGTATTTAAAGACAATGATTTTTAATAATAAAACTTGTGAATTTTGTGTGGCAAAAGGTGAGATTTTGAAAATTCCTTTATAAAAAAAAAAAAAAAAAAAATGCACCCAGAGGGTTGGTCACAGAGGGCAACAACTTTTTTGGGGGGGGCCTTAGGGATAACCAAATTTCAAAATCTATGATTTCTCCCACGGCTACCTGAATATCAACATATTTCAGATTTGTCATGAATTTAGAGGAATTAACAAAGTCCATTCCATTTGATAACATTACAGTTTCAATATTGGGATGATATTCTAAAAAAAACAGCTTAATTTAACCCCAACAGTCCTCAATCCTCCAATTCCAATACAATGTTTCACACCACCAACATGTAGGGAGTAATAGGTTAAGGAACAAAAAACTAAATAAATAAAGAAAAAAACATTAACCAATGGGAAAAGAAAACAAATTTGTAGTACAAGTAAAAATTGAAATGACATTTCCAAATAATTTAGAAATGTGGGATGTCAGTATCTACCTACTTTAAAAAAAATCGCAGAATAAATAAAATGTGCAGGCAGTAAGTAATTTTGTGATAAAATATCTGTACAACCATGACAAGTACATTTAAATCACACAAAAAACATCAAGGATGTACAATGAAAGGTTTTGTCCACTTGTATTCAATTACATTGCAACTATACTATGCTTGGAATGCTGAAATTTATGTGTCCAAAGTCTCACATCGTGTACATGTACATGCATGTACCACATGTATGTAATATAAAAGAGTGCCTTTAAACATATGTGAGAAACCAGTGTCATGCTTAATGTCAGCTCACAATGCCTGGTTCAAATATTAAAATGCCGACCATAACATATGCCTGCAGCACGTGAATTTATCAAATTTAACTGTGAACATTTATTCAGCTACATATATGTGCATGCAGGTTTCACAATCAATGGATATGCATTCGTTGACTTCTGTTCTATGCAGTTCGATAAGACAATTCAGAGTTTAAAAGATCAGAACAATTTTGCAGTGCTCATCAGCAGCACGGATGCCGCAGCGAGCCCCCCAAAAAATATGTCAATACCTGTTTGGTCTGGCGCCTTGTAAACTGCCACTTTAGTATTTCCCAATTCCTTCTTCCGTTTTGCCTCCAAGAGCAAAGTCCGATGCATCGAGTGCATGGGAGAAAACATCTCCAGAAATCCACTATATCCCCGCCTGCTTGAAATTCAAGGCATCATTGACGGGCAGACGATAGACCGAAGAGATACCTGTCCTTGTAACCGAAGTGTCCCCCACGCAATTATCTGATTGTTGGTTTGTGTGTGTATGCGCTTCAGCTTAGCCAGACGCGCACTGTTGAATTCCTACAAATGCAAACGCCCTCATCTGATAGATCTCAATAAGGTCAGCATCAGACAGCTGGACACTGCTTGGATGATGTTACACTGATGTGTAATGTAGTACAGTCTGTCTTATCTGGCCCATATGGAGGAAGCCCAACACAGTAACTATCATCCACATGAACTACACTGGCCCCGAGTGAAATGAAGGGGAAGGAGATGATTATAAATACATGTAGATGGCGAGTCATGCCTGCTATTCATAAGACTGTCAGCCTGTTCCATTGTGGATTGACATTGACAGCTGGTATTGAAAATATTTTTAAAAAAATAGATCTGCAGTATCATACCTGTACATGACACGCAGGTCAGACCATGTTGTATGAATGGATTTTGTTAAGCAACAGTCTCTGCCAGTTTTGGACAATTGTGCTCTTCCGTAAAAGAAAATCATTTAATGGTACATGTTGTATCTGCAATAAACTGTGAATTTTCTGCACTGCGCCAAACTTTACGTCCCCAATTACCCTATGGTTTTTACGCAGGGTTTTACGTCAGCCTGCGCGTATGTACCCACTCTGCCGGCCAGGCTCCACATAATATGTATACGGTGAACGCTGATGCACGCATATGGTGCCCGCAGGTCTACAAAGTCACATTATAGAACACATTTCCACACTACACAAGTGGAATAATTTGAAGGTCATCCTTGCTAACACTGCACTGGTATCAAATTATTTTCTCTGAACAAGTTATATTTTTTTGTTCACTTTACAGATTAGTATTCTAAACTGTGCAGTTTCACACACCAATTCTGCACTACATGCACCCCCGTTTGACAAATGGTTTGGTCCAATTAATTACATACTGTGCTCAAGTCTGCCATTACAACTGATGAATTGTGTGGGCTTATAATGATAGGTTAAATGTAGTCATGTGTTTTAGTCCTGTTGTGCATGTACATGTACCTCATGGAAATAAAAATCAATTAGGGATATTATATGCAGAATTAATCTCTTATAGATGTCCCATATACGACCTTGAAAAGCTTATGTTGCTATGGTAACTCAGTGACACATCATGCATAGATTGTGCCATGGCCTGGACTCAGTGGATCAGGGTTCTAACTTTAATAGCCCAGCCAGGGGGAGGCATGATGCTTGTGTCCTTGAGCAAGGCACTGGGTTAAATTGCTTCTCTCCACCCAGGAGTGGGTGATGGGTACCTGTGAGGGCAGTGGTGGTTATGTGTTTGATAGCTTTGATTTGTCCATGTGCAGTATGTTGAATGCTGAGTGAAGTCTGCGTCATTTTGAAATTATATGTAGATTGTGTAATAATAAAGCAGCCAAATCCTGGTTGGGGGGGGGGGGGGGGAGGGGGTTATTTTAATTCCTTTCTTCTTCGCCAATTTTACTTTTAACTTTTGAGATGTTTAACATGGTTATCGGCTGGTCCGAATCAATGTGTTATCATTGTCTCTCTGCTAAAGTGTTTTAAATATAATCGTAATATTTTCTTTTTATATCTTTAGTTCTATATATGTACCCAGCCGGCAGGTACATGTACCCAGCCGGCAGGTACATGTACCCAGCCGGCAGGTACATGCTTTGTGTTTCCTATTGTTCCTTTAATATAACCAAACCCCATAGACTAAGCACGTATCCTTACGTTCGAGGACCGATTTCAACAAAAGACTCTACGTTCGAGGACTGAAAGGTTTCTTTGTGTTTCCTTTCTACTCTTGTCCTCGGAGATATACAGTGCACGTACACACGTACACGTACATGCAGTCGTACTTCCCCAATACGTCAGAGGACAATGCTTTGTGTTTCCTATTGTTCCTTTAATATAACCAACCCCCATAGACTAAGCACGTATCCTTACGTTCGAGGACTGATTTCAACAAAAGACTCTACGTTCGAGGACTGAAAGGTTTCTTTGTGTTTCCTTTCTTCTCTTGTCCTCGGAGATATATACAGTGCACGTACACACGTACACGTACACACAGTCGTACTTCCCCAATACGTCCGAGGACAATGCTTTGTGTTTCCTATTGTTCCTTTAGTATAACCAAACCCCATAGACTAAGCACGTATCCTTACGTTCGAGGACCGATTTCAACAAAAGACTCTACGTTCGAGGACTGAAAGGTTTCTTTGTGTTTCCTTTCTTCTCTTGTCCTCGGAGATATATACAGTGCACGTACACATGTACACGTACACACGTACATGTACACGCAGTCGTACTTCCCCAATACGTCCGAGGACAATGCTTTGTGTTTCCTATTGTTCCTTTAATATAACCAACCCCCATAGACTAAGCACGTATCCTTACGTTCGAGGACCGATTTCAACAAAAGACTCTACGTTCGAGGACTGAAAGGTTTCTTTGTGTTTCCTTTCTTCTCTTGTCCCCGGAGATATATACAGTGCACGTACACATGCACATGCACATGTACACGTACATGTACACACGTACATGCACACAGTCGTACTTCCCCAATATGTCCGAGGACAATGCTTTGTGTTTCTTATTGTTCCTTTAATATAACCAACCCCCATAGACTAAGCACGTATCCTTACGTTCGAGGACCGATTTCAACAAAAGACTCTACGTTCGAGGACTGAAAGGTTTCTTTGTGTTTCCTTTCTTCTCTTGTCCTCGGAGATATATACAGTGCACGTACACACGTACACACGTACATGTACACCCAGTCGTACTTCCCCAATACGTCCGAGGACAATGCTTTGTGTTTCCTATTGTTCCTTTAATATAACCAACCCCCATAGACTAAGCACGTATCCTTACGTTCGAGGACCGATTTCAACAAAAGACTCTACGTTCGAGGACTGAAAGGTTTCTTTGTGTTTCCTTTCTTCTCTTGTCCTCGGAGATATACAGTGCACGTACACACGTACACGTACATGTACACACGTACATGTACATGCAGTCGTACTTCCCCAATACGTCCGAGGACAATGCTTTGTGTTTCCTATTGTTCCTTTAATATAACCAACCCCCATAGAGGAAGCACGTATCCTTACGTTCGAGGACTGATTTCAACAAAAGACTCTACGTTCGAGGACTGAAAGGTTTCTTTGTGTTTCCTTTCTTCTCTTGTCCTCGGAGATATATACAGTGCACGTACACACGTACACGTACACGTACACGTAGTCGTACTTCCCCAATACGTCCGAGGACAATGCTTTGTGTTTCCTATTGTTCCTTTAATATAACCAAACCCCATAGACTAAGCACGTATCCTTACGTTCGAGGACCGATTTCAACAAAAGACTCTACGTTCGAGGGCTGAAAGGTTTCTTTGTGTTTCCTTTCTTCTCTTGTCCTCGGAGATATATACAGTGCACGTACACATGTACACGTACACACGTACATGCAGTCGTACTTCCCCAATACGTCCGAGGACAATGCTTTGTGTTTCCTATTGTTCCTTTAATATAACCAAACCCCATAGAGTGCACGTACACACGTACATGTACACATGTACATGTACGTGCACTGTATATATCTCCGAGGACAAGAGAAGAAAGGAAACACAACGAAACCTTTCAGTCCTCGAACGTAGAGTCTTTTGTTGAAATCAGTCCTCGAACGTAAGGATACGTGCTTAGTCTATGGGGGTTGGTTATATTAAAGGAACAATAGGAAACACAAAGCATTGTCCTCGGACGTATTGGGGAAGTACGACCATGTGTACATGTACGTGCACTGTATATATCTCCGAGGACAAGATAAGAAAGGAAACACAAAGAAACCTTTCAGTCCTCGAACGTAGAGTCTTTTGTTGAAATTGGTCCTCGAACGTAAGGATACGTGCTTAGTCTATGGGGGTTGGTTATATTAAAGGAACAATAGGAAACACAAAGCATTGTCCTCGGACGTATTGGGGAAGTACGACTGTATGTACACACGTACATGTACATGTACATGTGTACATGTACACATGTACACACGTACATGTACATAACTGTATTACGTTCGAGGACAAGAGGAGAAAGAAAATACAAAGGAATCTTTCTTGTCCTCGGGAGTCGGTCTTTTCTTAAAATCGGTCCTCGGACATAAAAATATGTGCTTATGGGAGTTTTTAAAGTAAAGGAACAATAGGAAACACAAAGCATTGTCCTCAGTAGTATAGGAAAGCATGACTCTGTGTACGGTACATGATGTATACAGTTGACTACCCCATCAGGGGGCTAGTCAGAAAAAATATTAGCACAATTCTTGTTTTAAAGTAAATGCAACTTTTTTTACTGAGTTGTGTCTTTTTATTTCTTTATGAAATAACTAGATGTTTGTATGCTCCAACTTTTGTGTGAAGAAAAGTTTCTATAGCTGCTTTTTGATTAGATGAAACATTGCAGAATGTGGATTCAGTTACCATGTCCCCCATAGACTTGCGATTATCTGCTTTAATTGTTTATCTCCGAAACCAAATAGTTGGATCTGATGTGTGCATGCGCAGTTGTATTTGCGAAAAGGCTTATTACCACTGATAAACACCATATTATTATTATTATTATTACTACTACTACATGTTTCTTTAACCAGGGTATGCTCAAACAGTTTAAAACTGGTTTCCATTGGGGCCCTGCATACAATACAAATGACTACACACATACCAGTATAGTACTATACATTACAAATACAAGCATATGTTAATGCATGCCCTTGCATATGCCCTTGACTACCACACCCAGCAAAACGCACAGCTGCACTTTGCTGCACTGTGCAATCTGATGTGTCTGCCAGGGTTTCCAGCCAAAATGCCCTGGAGGATTAGGATTTTAATGAGGTTGTAGCCATACTGATGGAAATTGAGGTCAAACCACTTGGGGGGTTGCTGGGTCTGAAGCTGAAGTGTACAATGTACATGTACATGTACATTGTACATGCAGGTCTCGGATTTCACTGTGTGCTTTCATATGGTGTGCATGCAGTCTGGACTACTGATGCATTGTACATGCATGGGCCACTGGATTATTTCAAAGGTAAGTCTTTTCCATTTCATGCATTTATGTTAGTATGTTTTTCCTACATGGATAATTAGAAACAAATGTTTTGGAATAAAAATTGACAAACATTTGTGACTTGTTCTGGATGACATAATCAATTCAATAATAGTTTGTAATATCATGCACAAATAGTATATAAAAGGGCTGAAAATTTCACCAGTTCACCCATTCTGATGAATGCAATCATCTAAAAACTGCATTGAGAGGTGAAATGTCTAACAGAAAGGCAAAGGTCTACAGCTTGGCTTGAAGGAGAAGGTGAAAGAGAGAGAAATCATCATGGAAACTGTCATGGAGCCAGGCAAGAAACGGACAAGAGTTATGACTAAAAGTCCTGCCAAGAAGAAAGCAAATCAAGTAGAGAAGGGGAAAGGACGTCTCCCACAGAAGGACAACCAAAACCCAGGCCACCAAGAGCTGAGGATACAGGCTGAGAGGGAGCAACTAAAGGCAGTGATGAGAAGAAGCTGTACTGATTTGGGTATCCCTATGACCACAGTCAGCTACCGGGCTGCGGCGGACATCTCCGAGAGTGAGGAGGAGGCATACCTCGAGGCTGTAGTTACCCACATTCTGGAGGGGGAGCATCAGGGCTCTTCTTGTATGACTACCTCAGGCCCTGATGACTGGACAGAGGCAGCGCCTCCAGAGAAGGATTTTCAGAAGGAAAGTTCAAGCAGTGAAGAAAGTAGTGAGGAGGAGGAGGTTGGAGATATAGGTATAGCAGAGGAAGGAATATCCTCAACACCAGCGAGGAGAAGTAAAAAGAAGACGGCACTTCAGCCCGACTCTGACAATGATCCTGATCTCCCACAGACCGATGACGAGGAGTACCCTCCTGACCAGTTGGGCTGGACAAGATCCCTGTGCAAGGTCAAAGTGCAGAAATTTGTTGGCTCTCAACCAGGACCGACCATAGAGAAGGACGACGATCCAGTGAAATACTTCCTCAAGTTTTTCCCAGTGAGTCTTTTCCTCCAAATCACATCGTGGACTAACATCAACCTGCGCAAGGCTGGCCAACGACTTCCGACTACGGTTGAAGAGGTGATGGCGTGGTTTGGAATCCACATGGTAATGGGCCTCACAAAGATTCCATACTACCAAAACTACTGGAGTGCCGATCCTGGATACAACAACCGTTTGATTGCCGGTACTATGACGCGCCACAGATTTGATGTCCTGGGAAAACATCTTGCCTTTGCAGACCCCTACACCAACCCAGAGAATAATCCTCAGATGTTTGAAGACAAGAAACATGAGTTCTGGCATATGAGATGTCATCCCCTATATCTTCTCCAACCTGTGTGGGATGAAGTCCTTGGAAATGTCAGGGCTAACAACAACATGGACAAGCATTTGGCAATAGATGAAGCAATGATCAAGTATTCCGGGTTCAAGTCCAAGTTTTATATGCCGCTCAAGCCCATCCGGGTTGGATTTAAGATCTACGTAGTTGCAGAATCATCAACTGGATACCTGGCCAACTTTATGGTCCACCCCTACAAGAAGGGCAAGCCAGCAAAGATGTCAGACATTATTATGGAGGTGGCTCGTCCTTTCTTTGGTCAGTACCACTGCATCTATACTGACAAGCTGTACACCTCAGTAGAGTTGGCCCGTCGTCTCCTGTCAGAGAAAACATACCTCACAGGAGCAGTGAGGTTGGCTAGCAAGGGGATGCCTGCTGATTTTAGCAGTAAAGAAGAAAAAAATCCCCTGCACTACAGAAAGGTCAAGCGGCTAGAGAAGATGCCTAGGGGAAGCTTCTATACACGGCAACTGGGGCAGCTCACCACCACGGTGTGGAAGGACCTGCAGGTCTTGCCTCTGCTGAGTTCCTGTCATCAGGGATTCCGTGATAAGACCAGGGACACCCTGCAGAGGAAAATTAGTCAAGGAGGGCGCAAGGTGCAAATGACTGTGGCAGCACCCCGGCAAGCCATCGACTACACCAAGCATATGGGTGGTGTAGACCGGGCAGATCAACTCCGGTGCTACTACACCTGCTCACGCAAGAGTCAGTTCTGGTGGAGGAAGATCCTGTATTTTCTAATCGATGTGTGCAGGGTCAATGCATGGATAACATATTGCCATCACCATCACAAGAAGAGAGGAATCAGACCATCGTCAAAGAGATCCCACTCCCGCTTCACAATGGACGTGGCCAAAGGTCTCATCGGAGGACATTCCAGGGGCACGGCTCAACCACAATCAGACACCAGAGAACCCAAGAACCTACCCGCCCACCGCCGTCAAAGGATGCCATCAAAGTGGTCCAAGAGATGCAAGCACTGCTTGAGAACCAAGGGCAAGAACACATCTGGCAACACACCCGTCACACGACATGGCTGCATCGTCTGCAACGTCCACCTTTGTGAGGGACGCTGCTTCCAGGAATTTCATGGCCATTTGCATGAAAACGTTCAGAAAGTCCAAAACTCCGAGAAGGAGCCTCCAATCCCCAAAAAGGAAAATGGTGAAGAAAGCGTGGATGAAATACGAGTTGATTGTATATAGAAACAAAAGAGCGGGAACAAACAAAAAGATAAAGAGAAATCGAAAAACAAATGTTTGCAAACGAAACAAGAAATGAAGAAAAATAAAAAAAAATAACGTGAATTAGAGAGGAAAAACAAAAAGATGGGCTATTCCACACCAAAGTGGACATGACGCCAAAAAATGAAATCGCTTCCATACATTTTTGTTCCCACCTAAATATTATTTAAAACAAATGCAAGGATCAGGTTTATAAACTTTGTTGGGTGTTTGCTACTTTGCTTGTCACCTTTAAAACAAAAATTGTATTATCCTGAGGGTGTACTTTGAATGGAAAAAGTCCTGTTCATGAAGGATTTTACCAAATGTGATCTATTTTTTTTTTAGACAGGACCACTTTTCCTTGAAACTGAATACATTTATACCTATGAGACATGGTCCTTTAAAAAAAAAAAACACATTTTGAATACCTCTCTTTGCGTATTTCTTCAGTGAATGTACATGTAGCATAAGTTACCGTGAGATGTATTTTTAAATTTATTTTCAAAAACCCTACCAATTTAATTGATGGCACTTATTATTCTTCTTTTACAAGTATGAAGCACTTATACACCATATAATAATGACCCATTCAAAACTGTAGCATGAGTTACCAGTAGCGTGAGTTTAGCATGAGTTACCATCGTTCACTATGCTACTGATCAGCAAAGGACAGGCCAGTCATCAGCTCCGGTCGATAGGGAAGGGGGTCACAGTGCCAGCTACAGGGGGGCCACTAGGGCTGTTCATTTTTAAATAATCTATTATTCAATTATTCGAGACTGGGCTTGACCGAATATTCGGATACTCGCCGCTCAAGTCTTTCAGGCTTTTGCTGCAACTGCATGCCGCGCTGGTAAAAAGTTGCACGCAAAGCACGCTGGTGTTTTACATGCGGCGATCAATAGTATAGACCGCCCGAAAGACATTTTTTTCATTTTTGTATCAAGATCATTATGAGTACATATAACGTAACAAGAAACCAAACTCCAGCCTGAGTTTTTGCAATAATTATTTTAGAAGGGTCAAGGATTTTGCAGTCGGGAACGATAAACCTCTGTCCACACAAAATGCGCCGTAACTTTTCTATTAAAGTAGCATCAGATTCGTATCTGTACATGCAGGTATATATTTTTTTCTTCAAATATTCGAACCAGCAAAAACTTAT
Organism: Hippasteria phrygiana; assembly: GCA_037893225.1. Taxonomy (NCBI): domain Eukaryota; kingdom Metazoa; phylum Echinodermata; class Asteroidea; order Valvatida; family Goniasteridae; genus Hippasteria; species Hippasteria phrygiana. The sequence goes on from JAZGUH010000100.1 coordinate 188,888, forward strand.
TCGAATATTCGGTTGATGATCAAATATTTGAATATTCGCTATATTTCGGACAGCCCTAGGGGCCACTCACAAAAAACCCCAACACAACTACATGTATATTTTTGATGCTTTGGTTTTTGTCAATGGGGGGGGGGGGGGGGGAAATTGGTTGCCAGGGAGGGGGGCCTAGCCCCTCCGGCTTTGCGACGGGCCTGGAAAAGGATGGATCAGGCCATCAGTGCATAACACTTGACCACTGTCCACAGAGGGCAGTAGAGCAATGACCTGCATGCATAATTAAACAGGGCACGTTATTCCCATGATTGATTCTCAATCAATAGTGCCACAGTCACACATGGAAAGTGAAGTGAAGTTAAATTTTCTTGAATAAGTTATTTTGCTTTTTAACTCTTTCACTACGGTATTATAATAAGGGCTGTGACGTAATTGTTTTACAGAATGTTTACAACGAGCCGCTCGGAGCAGCTTGCCGGCAGGAATAGGCTTTTTTCGAGCCGCTGTGAGCGGCGCGCCGTAGCGGAAGAGTTAACTGAAGGAAGTTATATGTGATACATTATGCAGTTTCTTTAATACATGTACCATGTAAATACATGTACCATGGAATTTAGAGGAAACTACGTTTCTATAATTTTACTTTTAGTTTTACTTTTAGTAGCAGGTTAGTTCCATCATGTTGTATGAAGACCACTGTTGTAGGTCTCGAGACCTGGTCTCGGTCTCCACACCATCTCCAGACCTTTTTGAGGTCTTGGACTTGGTCTCATCCTAGCAAAGCCTCGGTCTCGGGAGGGCTGGTTTCGGTCCCGAATGTGCGGGTCTCGGTCTTGGTTGCCAAGGTCTCGGGTTTTTACCCTCGAGACCTGTCGAGAGCACAACAAAACACAATGCGCCATATGAATCCGTGTCTTCATTCCAAACATAAACAACATTGTAAATGTACAAGTTTTCATGCTGAAAAATGATATTGAAGCTGGAATGGAGACCAGTCAATGCAGCTTGGAGTAGGCCTACTGGTACCCATGGACGTGGGTTGCCCATGTATTTCACTGTTGCACATGGGCACACGTGTGCAAATACATGCGTTAGACATTCTTGCTCCATGCTTACACAATGCATGCTTTTAAGTGTTGGCCTATTTTTTTTACCAATGATCGAGTACGACTGCACGTACATGTAGTACCTTAAAACAAAAATCAACTTATCAAATTAGCACAAATTATCATCTGCAGGAAATTATCTTTTTGAACATTTTGATCTAAAGCAGGGCACAACGCTCAGATCAGTTTCAAAACCATGCATTTTTTATTCATGTTGGTCTCGGTCACAGAAGTTGTGGTCTCGGTCTTGCCTGTAAAAGTCTCGGAAGTCTCGGAAGTCTTGGTCTCGGTCTTGGTCATGAAGGTCTCGACTACAGCACTGTTGAACACATTACCTGGCACATCAACATTAGATTTAGTGTGACTGCTAATGGATAGGTCCTCATCATGTGCTTAAGATTGGGTTAAGATTGGGGAGGGTCACTGGGTCAACTTAATTTTCTATCTTTATTAGGTACAGGATTTTCGTCATTTGTATGGCAACAAGGAATGTACATGTACTGTACATGTTCAACTTCAGTTAAAGGTAGTGTACATGATTGGTCAGTTAACTGTATTTAATATAACGCCCTCTTGTAAAATAAGCCAAATTTTTGTAAACGGGATCATTTTAACTTGTTCACATAACTAGGCCGGGCCGACAGGTTACAATGCGTCCCTTCGGTACTAGGCCTATTCGGTACACACGTGTACGACAAGTATAAACGTATGATAATTGCAATATTGTGCCTGTTTTCGGATTGTTAACCCATTTTAGACACAATGTGGACTAACTACATTTGGTGAATAGAGGGCAGTATTAAACAAATCTTATTTTTTCCAATGATTGTTCGGGTGAACAATCGTTGGAAAACGATATTAATTTCAACTTGTCTTGAAAACGACAGCACATAGGATGATTGAGACTGCTATTATCTGGTAAGGCATTTTGTAATAAATCAGTAAAAAAAATTGGAGGATTACCAATCGTGTACACTACCTTTAAATTTCAGCAATTTTACTTTTCACACATTACGTGTAAACTGTTTTTGGTGTATTGTGTAAATAGACTGTTTAATGGATTATTTTACCCATTGTTGAGGAATTACTATCAAAAAACTGTAAGTAAAATGTAGAACCTATTGTGCATATGGCTGGACAAACTGTAGCATGAGTGACCGTAGTATTAGTTACCATGTTCTTTTGCAAGTTGTAGTAAAACTATGAGAGGTATTACTTTTTGGTTACACCAAGAGAAACCTTAGTGTAGTACGTGTAGTTAACAACCAAATAAACTGTAGTGGTTTTTGTTTTAGAACAGATTCAAAATTTAAAATGAGTAAATTCTTTGTATGTTTTTCACAGCTGTCTCCTGCATACATTTAAGTTGTCATCTTAGTTTTGTAATACCATGGAGATCTAGCTTTGAATGTTGGGTATAAAAACAAATATGGGGATTCCAATTAAATGAGTTTAAAAGCTTGAGCATGACGAATGTAAAAAGATGTGGAAAAGTGTAGCATGAGTTACCGTGGAATCGCCCAGAAGAAAATGCAGAAATCAATTAACAAAATACGAAATATGAGTTTAAGAGCAGAAAATAATGTAAATAATGTAAATAAAAAAAAAGGAAAACACAGCAAAAAGAACATGTGATGATTGGTCCGAATTCAAACATTCCAAGCCCCCCCCCCCCAGGGCCAATGATTTTCCGTTTTAGTGGAAACCAAACGGAATTAACGGAATTTGCCTCTTTCATTGTGCATTCATTTACATGTATGAAATAATGTCTCATGGAAATGAAAAAAGATTTTTGTACACTGTTCTAATGGGCAAAACGGAAATGAAGATTTGTAAAAACGGAAAATTGACTTTTCTGAAACGGAAAATCATTGGCTCTACCCCCCCCCCCAAAAAAACCAAAACACCCTCCCAGCAACTCATCAACTCCCCCACTCAACTCAAGAAAACCTACTAGCTTCCCAGCAGCTCTGGTGCATTGATGCAATTTTCAAGGCATTTGTACCGTCACTGATAAACACCATGCCCTTGACTGCCACACGCAGCAAAATGCACAGCTGCGTGTTGCTGCACTCTGCAGCCGTCACAAACTATGCAATCTGATGTGTCTATCAGGCTTTCTACATTAGAGATTATATTCAATAGGAAGCGGATATTCAGCTGGTGACCGGAAATGGTATTTCACCAACACTCTTCTCTGATTGGTAAATTTGACATATTCACTCATCGGATTTAAAAGATCACAATTTACCCCTTCTGACAAGCTGCGTCACAGACCACTGAATCCCACATCCTGCTTTATAGGAACCAACTTATTTTCTTCCCCGTCTTGTCTTGTTTAGTTTTTTTCTTTATCAATTTTTCTCTTTAGAAAAGGTTAATAATAAACTTTAAATTTCAGGGGCGGATCCAGGATTGCCTTGGTGGTGGTGGTGGTGGGGGGGGTGGGGGGGGGGGGGGGTGTTCTCAACCCCAAAAATGTTCAAGTGGAAACTGAAAATCTCAAAGGCTGCAATGCTATTTAATTACATTGCAGTGGTCTCAAAGATGATCAGGGCGCCCTCTATTGACATATTTTCTAAAGGGGGGGTTTGTTCTGTAGGTTCTCTAATGCATGACCGGCTCTGCAAAAAGGGCTATTATGTCGCAAAATTTGAAAAATGAGTTATATACAAAGTTGAATTGGTTACATCCTAAGCTTTAATTTGGTGTAGGTTTGACGACCCCCCTGTGACATTTTGTGTTCTCGAGATATCTTGACATTTGCATACTCCTATTTTCCCAATTTAACGGAAGTGCGTTTAGAGATACAGGCCTTTAAACACAAAAAGTTCAAAGAAATGAGATAGAAGTAATTTTTATCAACATTTATTTTTTCATCTTTATTTATCAATATTATTGTTTCTGAAAATAAATTCTGAAAATATAGATATAACAAAAGCCAACAAACCAAAAACAAAAAGATTTTTTCACCCGCTTCACATAGAACTGCCCTGTGTGTGTTTTCACATAATACGACATAATACCCCTTTTTGCAGAGCCGGTCACATTATTATTTCATATCGTACAATTTGTCTGATTGATGGTTAAAGGGTTAATACCCCCCCCCCCCCCCCCCCACCGAAATCAGTCTTGAACACAATCATAGAAAATAACCAACCTCCTTGATTTTAACAAGTGTCTAAACCATGTTATTTCAAGATTTATGCCAGCAAAATATGTCAAAAAGGAGGCACAAATCAACAACATGTATACATCTGCCAATCTGAGTTACAATACACTGCCAAGAACATCTATTAAACACAGAAAACACAAGCTTCCTTCCCCTATATTGCATGAAAATTTCGGGCACAATTGCAGAATACCCCGCCACTCGTCTATCCCACCCCGTATTCGGATGCGGGGTCACAGTTGATTGCCCTCAATAAACCATCTCATCACTTTGGTTCAATTCCAGTCTCTCAGACCAAAATATTCTGACTATTTCTGATGAATATTACACGTAGGTCCGGTAATTGCCAATGTCACATGACGAAAACGGCAAAAATTCTGCCCGTTTCCAAAAATATCTGAAGTTTTCCAAACTTGTTTTCGGTAACATTTGGCTGTGTGTCAGGCCCATTACAGATCCTGGGAATTTAAATTCCCAATTATATATAAAAACTGAAAAATCAATGCCATACTCTTGCAGTATTTTGCCGACCGGATTTTGCAATAATAATTTTGAATGATGGCACTGATGTCACTAGGACTAACATGCACGTCATGATCTATTTTAAACAGTGGGTACTACCTGACCTTAGATTTAGACGTCAGGGAATCTTCAGGTCAGGGAACCAGACTAGTCTGATTCCAGCCCCCCTCAGGGATTTTTTTATAGGGAAAATAGCATCCTCGACTCCATGGGCGCGTGTGCGTTCCTTCACTAACCCCTGGCCGTTTGGAATACGTAAACGACGCTGACTGGCTATTCGAAATGAATATTTATGTACTGAAAGTGAACCGCGCACGTAATCCGAATGTTGAACGCCCTGTGTGCGCTCGCGCCCGCGTTAACATCCTGTTCGTCACGTCACATCAGCAAAACGACTCCGAGCACTTTTTTCCATTATCATCAAGACAAGGCCACTAGTCTTGGTGGCTACGATAAACGATATGGATTTTATCTGGTCAGGAAATACATGTATTTTATGTTTAAACAGAGATAGAAAAGGCACACATATTCGAGTCGAGGCCGGAAATCAAAATTGTTCCAATCGATAGTAAATTTACTCATTTATCTAGTTCAAGAAAGCCGCTTATTCTCAATGACAGTGTTTGCCGCCGCTGCAGAAGATGCATCGAAAGGTTTGACAAATTTGCGAAAACAGCTGAGAAAAACATTTGGAAAATTACACAACTGACATCCGGCGATAATGGGCGGAAACGGTCATGACGGTCGTCATACTTTTTCTTCCTCCCGATCCCACCAGGCCGGCTGTTACTACTACTCAGTGCAGTGTTAGATTTAACGTCTGGCGGGAAAAACATTAGGCATGATTATTAATAATTATTAGGAGCTAATCTCATCCTGCCAAAAGATTGATTCTACAAATAAAACCTTCCTACTAAAAACACTGCGTCGCGCGTTAAACACATCGACTGCAGTCCTAATTGGGTCATTCCACCAGGTTGGGACACAGTGTGTGACATTTATCCATATCTTTAAAAGTACTATTACATTTGATTCAGTTATTTTATGTAACATGAGTCTTTGGGTGGGAAATATTTTTGAAAGTTTTAAATCATGTAAATTATATTTTACAAAAAATATGATTAAAAACATGCTTCAGTTTGACATAACCAGTTTGACGTAACAGGACACGTCCATATTTCTATTTTTGTGTTTTTTCAACACTTTAAATATAAATATGGGAAATTCACCATGTGTACTAATTAAAAGATATACTATGCAACACAAGAACACTTTCTTTATGGTAGTCAGTGTCCAAATATAGCAGAGACAGCAAAAACAGACGCGAGAGTGGACGTAACATGGACACTGTGTCCACTGTTACGTCCACACATGCATGTTTCTATTGTTCTTGCTGTTTCTGAGCTATTTGGACACTGGCAACCATAACAAAAAGTGTTTTCTGGTAGCATTGGGTGTCTTTTAGTTAGTACATATAGTAAGTTGCATAATTATTTATTTAAGGACGAAAAATTAAGGCAGTCTGGACGTAACATTTAGTACTAACATGGTGTGACATGAAAATGCACATTTCCATTTTGTAACATTTTCAACATTTATATAAATAATTATGCAAACTCACTCTGTATACTAATTACAAAACACAAACTGCAACACAAAAAACAATTGTTATGATATTCAATATCCAAATGCAGCACAACAGCAGAAATATATGTATGGTCATGTCTAACATGGTGTCCATGTTACGTCTGCACCGATTCTTCAAATTCTTGCTATTTGTGCTATGTTTGGACACTGACTGCCTTGAAAAGGTGTTTCATTGTTGCATAGTGTGTCTTTTAATTATTGTACATAATAAATTTTCCATATTTATTTATTAAAGTGTTAAAAAACCACACAAATTTAAATGTTGGACACGGTGTCCATGTTACGTCTATTTTACATACAAAAAAACACACTTTTTATCATATTTTTGTAAAAATATAACTTACATGATTGAAACTTTCTCAAATAATCTCACACCCAAAGACGGATGTCACATGAAATAACTGAATTAAATGTAATGATGGTTTTAATGATATGGTCATATACACACTGTGTCCCAACCTGGTGGAATGACCCAATTACCATATCCCACTATGTGGGATATGGTAATTACACAATTCCAGGGGTTAGGATCGCGCAAGGCATGGTGGGAAAACATGGCGCCGCAAGATCGTACCCATGGTAACGAGGTTGGGAAAATAGTGCCCTCTGTCGCTCCTCAATGAGTTTCTCCCACCCCGTAGTCCGCATATCCACCTCCCAGGACATCCTTTTTTATTTTTTTCACAGCTTCCCATTCGAATTGCGCACGTAGGTCCGATCGATTCCAGCCCACTCTGGGGATTTTTTTTTAGGGAAAATAGCGCCCTCTGTTGCCTCACCGACTTCCTCCCACCCGTATCTGTGCACGTATCCACGTATCGCATATCCACCTCCTGGGACATCCTTTGGACTTAGACTTTTCACAAGCTTCCCATTTGAATTGTGCACGTACATGTACCTGTCCGATTCCAGCCCACTCAGGGGATTTTTTTATAGGGAAAATAGCACCCTCTGTTGCCCCTCCCACCCCTGTATCCACGTATCCGCGTTTTTTAGGGGGTACTTTCGGGTGGCGGGGTATTCTGCAATGTACTCCAAATTTCCTGACTAAAACTAATTTTTCAAAATAAAACGCTGTACCAAGTGTACAATTCCAAACGGAACGATTTTACTTGAACACCCGGCCCACTAAAATCGGTCAACCCTCCTACTTTTTCACCATACAAAACCTTACAAAATTTTCGTATTCAATTTTTACCATAGCATTAACACACACATGGCAAAACCATACAGTGTAATGCTATAGCAAGCTTATTGACATGGCAAACCCATACACATGGTTTTGTATGGTAAACATGCTTCACTGTGGTACACAGTGTATGCCAAATGGTTTTGTATGGTAAACATGCTTCACTGTGGTGTACAATGTATGCCAAATGGTTTTGTGTGGTGAATATACTTCATTGTGGCTTATCAACAGACTACTTGGGGCTATAGAGCTGTACCGAAGTCTGATGTCAGTTGCCATGGCAACTGGTACCAAACACATGCAGTTTAGAATGTATTCTGGTTCCAAACATTGCATTGATTGACTTCATCACTTCGGTACTCTATTGTGAGTTATATGTATAAAGAGAAACCACCCTAATTCCAAAATGGTATAGGCCTTGCCCTATTCATCAATGTTCCCCAGTACACAATGGAGTTGGTTCACCATACAAAACCTTGCACCTGCCAGCAGACACAGCCTATGTACAACCATACAAAACCTTACAGTGCCATACAGAGGTCAAGTTGATTTACCATTCATCACCTTACATAGTTCAGTACAGGCAAGTCTTTTGACCATACAAAACCAGACAGCTGTCAGGTTTTGTATGGTATACCTGCTGTACACTCAGTGACTCACTGTATGGTTTTGTATGGTGAATAAACATTCTTATAAATTGCCTCAAGAGTAGGAGGGTTAACAGCAAAATCTTGGAAAGAACCAACCCTTCTTGTTGATAACACTACTGTCTAAACATAAGGCATAATCAGTTAATTCAAGATTTATGTCAGCAAAATCCGTGAAAATGAGGCACACATTAACTTCTATGTGAACATTTTAAGTTACTGTGCCAAGAACATCTAACACAGTAAACACAAACTTTCTTCCCCTATATTGCACACAATTTTCTTGACAAAAGTCTCAATCTTTAAAGGTTGTGGCAAGTGTTTATACAATTCTAAACACAAATGGATGGTTATTTTGTTAGATTTTTCTGCTTCTGACCCATGTTGGTGGGGGTTCCAAACACAAATGGAATCCAAGATTTTGCAGTTCCTGACTGATTTATTGGGGTATTAACCCTAACCCACCTCAATCCTCCAAAATCCTCCTTGCAGTTTTGGAGGATTTTGGAGGATTGAGGATGAATGGTATTTCAAGGAAGGAGGATTTTGGAGGATTAAGGATGAATGGTATTTTTAAAAAAGAGGATTTTGGAGGATTGAGGATGATGTTTCAAGCAGAGGATTTTGGAGGATTGAGGATGAACGGTGTTTAAAGCACATGAGGATTTTGGAGGATTGAGGATGAATGCATTTTTTGGGGCAGGGTAATCGGAGGATTTTGGAGGATTGAGGATGGTTCCTAGCAAAAAGGGTCTAGGGGGTTAGGGTTAAAGTAAAATCTTTCCCCTAAATCGGCTTCTTTTAAGTTATTCGCAGTGGCTATTGTTACGGCAGCCGTCGTTACGGAACTGCCTAGTGTCCCGACGCAATGGTATTCAACGTCACGATGTTTGCTGTTGGAACCAGACTATCAACCAAATGGTTTCTCAGACTTTATTTCCCTTTAAAAAAAAATCTCCAAAACCACTGAAATCAAGGGGAAGAAAATTAAATCTACTTAAATAAAAAAAAACATTTAATTAAAAAACCTAAAACTTAAGAATTCTTTGCGGCATGGATTCTATCCGGGGTCCCCCAGCTATCAAAACCAACGCCGTACCAATCGAGCTACCGAAGCACTCTGGCAAGATGGGCAGTTGTAAATCTGATATACGTTCGCATTGTGTTTTTACCATGCCGTAAGTAAATCGCATTACGGTAGGCAGATTCAGGAAAATTTCAAGTTGTTTCAATCCTTTTAAATATTATATCACTGGAAAGAGTAAAAAAATAGAAATAAAATGAGGGGTCAATGGTCATGAAAGGTTAACCCTGTGCAAAGTTATGGATTTTTGTTGATTAAAATTTTGGGTCATTTTGGAGGCCAATTTTAGTTAAAAAGTTGTGACCATATTGCCAATTGCTACATTTTTTTATTGAAAATGTGAACCTCATTTATTTCATATCAATTTGTTATCAATATAATTGTAGGAGTCATTTAAAATAGTAACAATTAATAAACACCAATTATTTGCCAATAAATGATCAAAAACTAAATAAAAACAAATTATAAGCCGGTCACAGTGCTGACAGAAGATTGGGTACCGCAAATAGCGCCGCCAACGCCGGTTCACGTGAATCTGCCTAATTACGGCTGCCGTAAAAATAGCCACTGCATAAGTTATTACCTGTTGACTGTGATGCCCCCATCATGCAATTGCAAATGTTCACGCAACCAAAAACTTCTTTCGTTCAACTTTCAAGCTCACAAACTGTCAAACTTGAAATGAACTTTGACTTCTTCATGCACAAATTCAGGAATCCTTCTTTGAGCGAGGACCTTTCATTTATTCCTAGCCTCAAATCCTCAAAGCCTTATAAATATAGTTGAGTGACTTGTAATAAGCTGAATATGATCATTGCATAATTATTAATGGTCTCTTGATGAGCGCCCTCTTATGTCCAACATTTTCATTTAAATTTGTTTTAAAATTTAACTTACGCCTTAAAACTGTAAATATAGCGACAGGCTTACACACCCTGATCCACTGCGTTCTTGCTAGTTGACTCCGTTGGGAAGCGCACTGCGAAGATGATCGCAACAACGGCAAAAACCGAGAGAAATTTCGAGCACAAAGTGATCTTGACAGGTTCATTTCTCATTTTTTCTACCCACTATGACACTGTTTACAAACCATTGATCTCCATTATTATTGAAAAGAGCGCCCTCTATTGTCAATAGCATTTTGATATAGTCGGATACCGCATCATATAAACATCGAACGTGTACAACTCTGCAAGAATGCACATGGGTCAAATTGTGAATTAGGATACCAGATTTCTTGGGAAACCGCTGTATCGGTGCATTTTCGCCACGCGGTGCATCCATTTTTTGCGATTTGTATGGGTAAATGCCCATTGTTTTTCGATTTGCGTATACAAAAATTTTCATAATTGATTACAGTTTAATATTACTGTTATTTTTATTTCACTCAATTCATGCAAATTGGCGTTCAATATTTATGTCAACATGGTCAAGTGTCACGCTTCGTTAGATAGTTAGAGGGCGCTGTTTGAAACGAATCTTTTAATACATTACAAGACTTGTGATTGCAACATCATTTCAGTGCTGTTAAACACTATGGATTATTGTTTAGTGTAGGACCCCTACTTATTTTTGATCAAATTAGATTCAAGTATATTTTTCTCCTTCCAAAATGACTTTTTCAACCTAAAGCAGACTTTTATTTTATTTTGTCTGCAATTTTGAATGGTTTATTGCGGTAGAATATGCAATTTTTTACACGCTTTATGTTATGGCAATGCCATGTGAATCAACACAGTTTTGCGTCGCGGTGATCGGCATCTCTATTTTCGTGGTGCGTTTTGTCGTCTTACGTCGCTTCACCCCAATATTTCCCTCAAAAACTAAAACCCTGCCCTCTTTACTGCACACCTATTGATTTGTTATGTTGCTAACTAGTTTGGCAATTCCAATAACCTAAAAGTGGATTTTTGTTCCCTAAAACTAAAAGGGAACAGGGCCTGGACAGATTTTACTTTAATACTCCCCTACCAAAATCAGTCAGGAACAGCAAAATCTTGGAAAATAACTATCCATCTGTGTTCAGAATTGTATAAACACTTGGCACAACCTTTGCATTTGAGAACTTTGTTGGGAAATTTTTGTGAAATATAGGGGAAGAAAGTTTGTGTTTTCTGTGTTACAATGTAGATGTTCTTGGCACAGTGCACTAGTGTATGGTAGCTCAAAGTGTTCACATACATACATGTTGATTTCTGCCTCATTTTTAAAAGATTTGGCTGACATAAACTGGTTGTGTCGCATGCTTAGACACTTGTTATCAAGGAGGGTTGGTTATTTTCTAAGATTTTGCTGTTCCTGATCCATTTTGGTAAGGGGTATTGAAGTAAAATCTTTCCCTTAATAAATTATGTTAGGCCCAATAAAAATGTGACGGGAAAAACCAAATGTCAATGGAAAGATTTTACCGTAATACCATTACCAACTCGATCAGGTACAGCAAAATCTTGGAAAATAACCAACCCTCCTCGATACTGTGTGTTAGTCATAGCCTAGTTTAGCTCAAGATGAGCTACATAAGGATTATAAGCATCAAGCATCAAGCCTTGTGATTGTGTTCTTTGCTATGAGGGCTGCAAGACTGGTTCTGGGACTTTTTTCCCTTAAAAAAAATAAAAATCTTTAAAACCACGAATTAGAAAAAGAGCACTCTTTTAACTGTACTCTAAACTGTGAAAAAAAAAAAAAAAAATATGGACAACTAGAGAATCGAACTCTGGTGCAGATTTTTAATACAAATGAATGGTTATTTTCCAAAATGTTCTGTTCCTGACCGATTTTGGTGGGCTGTTAAGCTAAAATCTTTCCACGACAGTAATTGATAATACATGTAGATCACTTGGCCAAATTTTAGATAATTTCAAATTTTGCATTGTGAAATTTATCACTGTACGTACATGTAGCTGCAACTAAAAAAAGTCATCAAAATACTCTCCTCTCTGATACACATATTTTATGCACGTACATTCTAGTACAATTAAAAGGTGGTATAAAGTAACTTTACATTAATTCACTGAAACTAATACATCTTGTGATTGGAGTCAACTTGAGAAGTTTTAAAACCACTTTTTGTCGCTTTTAACCCTAACTCCCTACATCATTTTTCCTACATATAACCTGAATCTTCCCAAATCATCCAATGTTTGTTACTGGGGACCACTGCCTGAATCCTGCAAAATCCTTCAGTGGGTTTTGGATAAATACCCCAGTTACCTCAATCCTCCGAAATCATCCAGCACCAGATTGGGCCTGATGACCCGGATCCTCCATTTTCCTCCAGAGGCAAAATCCTCTAATGCCCTCAATCCTGCAAAATCCTCCGATGCTTCAATGTCCAAAGACCCTCAATCCTCCAAATTCCTCCATTTGGCAAAGGGGTTTTTGGAGGATTTGGGGAGATCAGGGATAATTACTAAAGTTTTTTGTTATTCACTGATTGTTGCTGATTCTAGGAAGGTCAGGATGGAGGAGTCAACTAAAGATTCCAAGGAGGAGTTTGGCACTCTCCTTGAGAGATGGGGGAGGGAACGAGGTTCAACAGCAACATCATTGGCAATCCTGACGAGGTAAACGTACAGTTAACGGTAGTGTACACCATTTGCTTTTGCTGTAATTTCCAGAAATAAATGGATTTGGGGGTTAGTATTCTTTGAGGTGCTGGCAAATACTGTAACACTGACTTATTTAAAGTTTTGTGTGCTTATATGCTGGGAAAACCGTAGTCTGTGTAGAGAGAAAACAAATCCTGTTCTAGTAGTCGGGGTCGGGGAACTAGACTATCAGGTCAGGGAACTAGACTATTTCCAATGATTGTCGGCTGACAATCGTTGGAAAACGATATAAATGTCCACTTATCTTGAAAACGACAGCACACCAGGTGCCATGATTTTACAGGATGCTTTTTAGACTGCTATTTACTTAGTCTTGTAAGGTATTGCATAATAATGCAGTAAAAACAATATGTGGAGGATTACCAATCGTGTACACTGGAGTGTACCAAGAGTGTTACACTACTGCCCATTGGTTTTTACAAAGATTTGTTCAGCAGGGGCTCAAATAGTAAATTTGTTTGAACCCTTTCCTTACCACATTGTTTATTGGCTTATTTTCTCCCCAGTACCACATTCTTTGTTCAGTCAAGCATGAAACCACTTACACAGACAAAGCAGCTGATCGACTGCTTGTTGAATGGTTGCATTTTTAACCAAAGATTTCACCCTCAAGAATTGATTGAAAAGGAAAATGTGTGTAAAGTTTGTTCAATGAAAATTTCTCTTTCATATGGTGTAAAAATTAAAGTCATAACTGCTAAAATAGCCGAGTTACGGCTGTTTTCAAACAGGACACTACCGGTATACACATAACTCTACAGGGAAACTTCGGATACAGTTTTCTCAAAATATTGTAATGGTGACATATGATTTTGATACCACCATTGGAAAGATCCGAACAAGCTCTTTCTAGTGGTATAAGAATCATGTATGGACACCGAAAAACACAAGCACCTTGTTGAAACATGGTGAATATATTTCAGTGTGGAAGGGCCGTGGCCTAGTGATTTGGCACATTGAATTCAAGGTCTGTGGGTAATTCTGCAGGTTGTGGGTTCGAGCCCAGTCCTGGGCTTTGGCACTTCTACGCTTAATATGGGGTAGAGGCATTATTAATGCCTTGCAGTGGACTAGTTACCCATCCGGACCCTATTCATGCTGTGAAGAGATTAGATTATCTTGTTTCAGTGTGAGGGGCTGGTTCTTCCACATATTCCTAAGTAGCCCACACCTCGAGTGCCCTAGGGCTTGTGATGGGTGATTTGCATAAAAAAAAAATATTAAAAAAAATTGTTGTTTGGATGCTCTGGTGTGTGGTTTCCTTTGTAAGAAAAGGGTTGAAAAATGTATCATTGTTGTGCTTGTTAAGTATGATAATGACTTGGGTATGAATCTGGTGTTAAATGGAAGTAGGACTGAAATTGCATTCCATTTGCAGATAAATCTTTTCAGTTATTTTCTAGAGATTAACCCTATCCCCCTTCAGTCTTCCTGCTTAAATCCAGGGCCCCCAGGTAAAACAGTTAATTGACAACTGATGGGGCTACCCCGGTTAAATAACACGAAATAAATAAATAAATAAATAAATAAATAAATAAATAAATAAATAAATAAATAAATAAATAAATAAATAAATAAATAAATAAAAATCCAACAATTTCCAACTAAACTGAAATGAGAAGCTTGCTAAAATCCAACACCAAACTTTGTTGGATTCAGCAGTGTACCACCTACACACCAGCATTGGCATTTTGCAGCTACCCTGCAGAATCCAACAAAATACAACAGGTATTTGTTTGTATCAGCTCTGCCAAATCCAACAAAATCCAACAAATTGTACTAGAAGTCTGCTTCCACTTTCCTAAATACGACAAAATCCAACAGGTATATCTAGCTATTACCTTGCTCAATACAGTTTCTAGCACACTGTGTAGTTTGTGTTGACTGCTAAATTCAACAAATTACAACAGCTGTTTGCGATTGTTAAGGTTAGGGTTAACAAAAGAAAAAGAGCCGAAAATACTTGCATATAAAAGTAGAATTGGTTTTCCAAAAACCCAACTTAAATACAGTATGCCCCAAATTATTCATACCCATGCCACATTCGGGGTATTGTGAATAATAAATTATTTATTATTTCTACTTTTATATTAATGATGTGAAACTAAAATATATATATATGTAGATTTGTACATGCCAACTAAAAGTCATTAAGTAAAGCCTAAGTTCCGCCAATCCTGCTTTTTTTATGAGAGAAAAGCAAACTACCTGATTTTTCATAGGGTATGAATAATTTGGGGCATAACTGTACATAGCAATATGACTCACAATGTAACATACACGTCTCACAATTTCATCATCACTTTAAGTTACTTGTAATGTGAACATCTTGGCAGCTACATGTATAACACACTGACCAATCTAGGCACAGGCTTTGTAATTTGTCTAAGCCCAATAGAAATGTGTATTGCTCGATTGATCAGGAGTCGTTTTTCAGTGTTAATCTGGTCATCAATTGGCAAGTTTTGTTTTTTTTAATGTAAAATTGAAAGTTTTTCTTTCACAAAACCAATTTATTGTAGTTTACCACTTCAGTCCAGTCAGAAAAGGTGCAACATCAAAAAGTAAAACCCGCATGTTTTAGCTGCTGTGAGATGTGACCGGTAGAACCTTAACTCTCGCAAAATAGGCATCGGTAGACGTTTTGTGCTGACATCGTCACAGAATTTGAATGGCCAAAAATATACCTCAAAGATGGTCGCTACACAAAACGTCTTGTTATTATTATTTTTTTTTTTAAATTGAAATCACCCAATACAAGGCTGAAAGCCACTGTAGGTATTAAAGAACTACAACAGGTGTTAGGGTTGGCCACATTTTAAATTGCCAACCCAACCACCCTTAACTCTTTCACTACGGTATTATAATGGGGGCTGTGACGTAATTGTTTTACAGAATGTTTACAACGAGCCGCTCTGAGCGGCTTGCCGGCAGGAATAGGCTTTTTTCGAGTCGCTGTGAGCGGCGCGCCGTAGCGGAAGAGTTAAGGTTTTTCTGACATATTCCGTAGACATTATCCAAATTGTCAGACCATTAGACCCAGGCAGGGTAACTTTACCGTTTAGTGAGACCAACTCACCTTCCATAGATTAATTAATTCTCAGTAGTTGTGGTTTTTAGGTATATTTCGAGTATATTATATTCATATAATTATTTAAATTTTATATAATTAATTTTTTTTGTTATTATATTTTCACTATTTTAATTTTTTATTTGTAATCTTAGTCACTGTTATTGTTAATCTTGTTCAAATTTTACTGTTAATATAATGTTTTGCAACCACTGTAAATGTTTAACTTTTATTGTAAACCAAATATTTTTAGTCCTTGGACTTTTTCTTTGGTGGTTATTTTTTAATAATAAAACCGGAAATGAAATGAAATCCTTAGTACTGGTATTAAACTAAGGTCTAGTTTCCCAGGGACACCCTTAAATTGTACAAAACACGGAAACCAATACAAAATATTTTTTTCATCTCATAGGATGTGTGAGATTATCGAGAAGGAAACGGATAACTACATCAAGTTGGATCAGGACCCGTTTGATGATCGGCACCCGGCCCGGGTCGACCCGGACTGCGCCTTGGGTGATCTCATGACGGTGCTGTTTAATAAAGACGACTTTATGAATCAGGTATGTTCTGTGGACTCTGATTGCAGAGTTGGTGGTAAAGATTTCACTTTAATACCCCCCCCCCCCCCCATCAAAATCGGTCGGGAACAGCAAAATCTTGGAAAAAACCAACCCTCCTTGATAACAACCTTGATCTAAACCTGTGGCTCAATCCTGTTATTTCAATATTTGTCGGCAAAATTTGTAAAAAAAAATAGGGCAGAAATCAACATGTATGTGAGCACCTGCAGTGACCAAGAATATTTAACACACTGCCAAGAACATCGATCACAAACATTTGCCCTATATTCTAAAAATTAAATGTGTCAAGTGTTTATACAATTTTGAACACAAATTGATGGATATTTTTCAAGATTTGCTGTTCCAGACTGATTTTTGTGGAAGGTATTGAAGTAAAATCAGTTTAGGAGACGGCCAACACACGGCAAGATAGCTCAGTTGGGTAGAGCACCGGTTTGATATTCCAGAGGTCCCAGGTTCGAATCCTGCTACTGCCAGTTTTCTTTGTTAACTTTGAAAAAAACTTATTTTAAAATGCCCTACTCATATTTTCTCAGCTTGTGACAGACCACATCGTGCTGTCAAGGGACTTCAAGATCAACACGGTCGCCTGCCGCTTACTGCTAGACGTCCTCCCAGGACTGGAGACTTCCATCATATTTGAAGATACGGTAATAACCCCGCACCATACAATAAGCTTGTCAGCAGAGTGATTAGTTTCATGCTTCTTTAAAAAAAAGAAAAAAGGAAGCCTTAGTTTTTTTAACTCCTATTTTTTGATCCATTCGGTCAGTATCTTCTAAGATGACGCCTCAATTTTCCTCTTTTTCCTTGAAGATTATTTTGAAGATAAAAAGCCACCAAAAAGGAAGCAGGCAAGGATGCTAAACATGTTTTTTTGTTTTATTTGGCCTAACCCTACCTACCCCAAGCCCAATGAACTAAAACAGTAGGTTTTGCGAAGTTTTGAACGGTTCAGTACCAAATATTAGAACATGTTGTTGGAGTTTGTTAGACTGAGCAACAGAGGTCCAGGGTGATGTTGTTGGATTTTGATTGAGTGGAGACACAGGGGTAGGTCAGTGCAGTGACTGGCTAATGGTACTGGGTGTTGGACTGTGGCTAGGTGGGGACACACAAGGGTGGGTCAGTGCAGTGAATAGGTAGTTGTACTGGATGCTAGACCTTGTTTGAGTGGGGACACACAGGGGTGGGTCAGTGCAGTGACAGTCTTAGTGTACTGGGTGTTAGACCTTGCTTGAGTGGGGACACACAGGGGTGGGTCAGTGCAGTGACTGGCTAGTGGTACTGGGTGTTGGACTGTGCCTAGGTGGGGATACACAGGGGTGGGTCAGTGCAGTGAATAGGTAGTGGTACTGGGTGTTAGACCTTGCTTGAGTGGGGACACACAGGGGTGGGTCAGTGCAGTGACTGCCTAGTGGTACTGGGTGTTGGACTGTGCCTATGTGGGGACACACAGGGGTGGGTCAGTGCAGTGAATAGGTAGTGGTACTGGGTGCTGGAATTTGCTTGAGTGGGGACTCGCAGGGCCTAGAGTGGTTCAGTGCAGTTACTGGATGGTAGTACTGGGTGTTGGACTGTGCCGGACACAAAGTCCACAAGAAACCGAAAAGCAAAAGCAAAACAAAGTGTACAAACATCCTTGGATGAGAATATTTTTTTAAAGCAACACATCTGAAATCAAACAGTACAGGGTGTTTTGGAGTTTGGCATATCCAGTACCCTTCCTTTGTACAGCCTGTTGGACTATGGCAGGTTCAATACATTATTATGTGTGCAATGGTTGGTCGTTAGAGTTTGGTATTCCGATATAGTGCACAACCCGAGGGGGTTAGGGCTAAGCTACGTGATTCCACATGTTGGTAAGTGATACTTGAAAACTAAAATTACACAGGGTGGGCTCTTTCTAATTATTCAAATTCTAAAAACCTCTGGGTGATACTTATATGCGATGCTGTTGGACAGCCCTTAGCTCAGTTGATTTTCATTCAGCCACAGGACGGACTGGTAGAGAAATTTGTGCAGTGGGCAAGAGAAGCTAAGGAACCTCTGCGGTCGTATGCTACCGGCCTGCTAGCCACAGCCATAGAGGTACCAGAAGTAGCCGCTAATTTACGAGAAGAAAACGCATCATTGGTAAGAAAGAGATTTAAGTCGAGAAAATTAGCTGGCCTAACCTTACGAACTAAAGTAAGTTCAGTTTATAAGGGTTTTGCCCTTCACCGACGTATGTTTTATAAACACTGTATACTCGGTGTTGCCCCCGAGAGATTATTTGGTAAAAATCACTCGGGTGGGACTCAAACCCACGACCTGCTTTCTAGTGCAGACGTCTTACCACTCGAGCACCGAGCTTGTCGGAGTCGACTGGCTGGTACTTCTTTAAAGGCAAATGACAGAGTACAAGAAACAAACATGTAGAGAACACACAAGCAAGAGGGGGTGGGTGGAGAAACACAAAAGAGAGATTAAGGACCAAAGGAGAGTGGCAGTTGGGTGAACATCAAAGGGAGTACAGAGAGGGGAAGGGACAGCAAGGAACGAAGGAGTGTGGTTAGGGTAAGGATGAAAGGGGAAGTTGAGATTTGGAGGGATGAAGCCTGGAGGGGGAACAAAGGAGTGTGACAAAAAGGGGGCGGTTAAGCCTCTGGCATCACATATTATACAAATATTTACTGCTTCGAGTGGTGTAGTAAAACTGGCCTCCCGAGGTGATCCATTGAGCATTCTATTTTCCCGAGGCGAAGCCAAGGGAAAATAGAATGCTCCATGGATCACCGAGGGAGGCTAGTTTGACCACACCACGAGATAAAGCAGTAAATATTTGTTTTATAACACCTCACCCACAGATTCTGCTTGATTTAAAAATGTTAACATTATTTAAATCTAAATACAGTTAAAATGGACTTCTATTTCAATACAAAATTAGTGGAAAATATATTTGCTCTTTTCTAAACCACCCCTTAACGAAATGTGATGAAAAGGACTACTCTATTCAGTGTGGTGCCTATTAATTGCATTTACGCTTAGCTGCACAGCTCTTCTTGGTATACCAGCACCCCATAAATAACAGCCAGACACAAGAGGTTAAAGTTGAAATCTTATTTCTGTGGCTGTATTACCTATGGGCCAAAGGGTAAACAGCATATCTTTCATCTTCTTTGTATCCAGGTTGGGATAATGATGAACAGACTACATCAACTCATGAAGCAGATCCTTGAAGATGACACCTCGTCAGGCTGCTCCTCCAACTCCAAGGACGACCGGCCATTCGGCTGCTTCGGCCGGAGCAAAGAAAACAGCCCCGATGCCCCACACCAAGACGAGCCCCCAGAGAAGCGTTCCAAACTAGAAGATGAAATGGCTCCAAGCCCGGGAAAGGATGACACAGACTGTCCCGTTGATTTACCGGAAGGCAGTAACGAAGCCAGAAATGGTTTCGCAGAGCCAACGGTAGACTCAGCTACGGATGCAGACAACCAGCCAGTTCTAGTGATTGGATCTGGTGGGAACCCAACCGCGGAGCTTAAACCGGAGAGCAGGACAGACGCCAAGTCCCCACCGACGACATCAATCACCAAAGACATCTCGGGGAACTCCACCAGTACCAGAATCCGCCGACGGAGCGGCAAGGGGGGCGAGAGCAACCCACCAGCGACCAAAGATGACAATCGAGTCTCCGCCACCAAGACCAAAAAACCAGCATCTGCCAAGAACTCGAAGAAGGCAAAGACGGCCAGGATGCCGCAGCCGGAGAAGCGACTGAGCTTCCTGGAGGAGAGCAACAGCAGCTGGTCTGAGTTATCTTACTACATCATCGGTACCCATCAGATGTACCCTTTGACCTCTGTCATGCAGCAGCGGTTCATCCTGCAGTACTTGACACCGCTGGCAGAGTACCAGGAGGTTAGTCGGTTTCTACTTTTTGGTCTTTTAGGTGAAAGTAATAAACTGCTTTTCATTTCTGTACCAAATGGGATGACCTGTTTGTATTAGAGTGGAATGCCGCTATAACGAACATCGCGGGATCCACAGATTTTGTTTGGTATAGCGATTTTCAGCCGCCGGTTACTTAAGGACGACTTTAAACATGTGCCGGCCATTGAATCATGTAATTACATGTTCATACTTTCTAAGCCTACCGAATTGTAAAGCAACAGTTGGCTTTTCCCTTCTATTCCTTGGGGAAATAATAGTCACCTGTCACTCTTCAACATCAAGCTGCAGCCGTTTGGGAATGCCGGTGAGTTTTGTACACAAAATTTGGGAGCCAAGGATGGTGTTCGGTATAGCTGAATGTTCGGTATAACGGTGTTCGGTATAGTGGCGTTCCACTGTACATGTATTTCTCAATCTGGATTGCCAGATGTTTACAGACTTTCAAGTATTCCTACTTTTCCTGCTCTTTTCTACTTTTGTCCTGTTGTTTTGAAAGTTTTGACCCTACGATTCTCCTACTTTTTGACCTGGGTCTGCTTGAAAGCCGGTTTTTCTAAAAACCATTCATTGATTCATTAATTTTCATTCTTTGTAGTAATAAAACCAATTAATGCTCAAAAGTACTTCAAGCTCCAAGGCCTGAAGAAACCTGCAGAAAGAAAACTACCAAGAATTGTTCAGTTTTACAGGTGAAACGAAAAACCCTGGAATAGGGAATGAAAATGGGGAATAGAAATCTTTTAAGCCAGACGAATAAAGTAACATTCATTGCAGCAAGACCTCTACTAACAGTGTTCTTTTTCCATATTCTGACTGCTTCAAACTGGAAATTTTTGACAAGTCAACTGGGCTTTAATGTGTTCCAAGC
This sequence comes from Hippasteria phrygiana, assembly GCA_037893225.1. Taxonomy (NCBI): domain Eukaryota; kingdom Metazoa; phylum Echinodermata; class Asteroidea; order Valvatida; family Goniasteridae; genus Hippasteria; species Hippasteria phrygiana. The sequence continues at coordinate 210,318 of JAZGUH010000100.1, forward strand.
TCTAGTTTTGACCTCATGATTATAGAGGGATCCCACAACGACGAGTTTAGCGCCGATCTGCGCACTTCCGCGTTTGAAAACGAGGATCTCAATGTCACAGTAAACAACTTTATGCTGATCGTGGGCCTGCGTTTCCTGTTATGGCCTGATTAATTCATGCATGAATGAATGTGCTGAAAAGCGTTGTTTTGTTTGCCACTGACATTCTCGCTTTCAACCCGGAAGTGCGCAGAAGGGGCTAATGTGAAATTCCTCTATTCAGTTATTCAAGCCGCCTGGCTTCCCATTCATCAGCAAGGTTTTAGGTACGGAATGTGGTGCCGCAATCAATACCGTATCTGTACAATTTGAAATGCTCCCTAATGGCAAGATATGTGACCGGCTCTGGCAAAACCTAACGCTTCTCGGCATTTCCCATTACGCGGTATGGGCCCGCAACGTTAAAAATATAAATAATATTGAAATTTGTGACCAGCTCTAGCAAAACCCAACACTTGAGGTGAAATTTCAATATTGGGGTTTTGGATGATCACTGGGGGTGTGCATCAGAACCGGGTACCCGAGTACCCAACCGTTCATGTCAGGAACCGGTTCCAGATTATGGAATCGAGTACCCGTACAACTTTACATTATAGCATAGTAACTTCCCAGAAAATGAAAAAGGAAAGGTTTCGAATGTTATTTGTCAGGAATTTTCAAAATTAAAACACGACTACATGGGAAACCACACAGATTTCATGTTTATGACGCTCACGAAAATTGACAATAAAGGGAATTTACCGGTTGTGGTTTTTGTAGTCTGGGTATGGATAAAGAGACTCGACGAGATTCCACTATAAATACAACTGTATAAAGCTTCCGTCTTTTGTGTATATGCCGGCGAAGGCATGTGCCGAAACATGTAATAACATGTGTAATGGTGGAGTAGTGATCATGTTTACTAGACAGGCATGAGATTTTTCAGACTTTTGTCTGAAATCAGACTTTTGAATCTCAGAGAAAGACATTAATGCAACTTCTGGGATTGGAAGTTTTGGGTTGGGTTTCTTTAACGGGTACCCGGGTACCCGTATTTTTTTCAATCGGGTACCCGGTTTTTTTACTACCAGTAAATGCACACCCCTAATGATCACAGATAATTTTTTAACGTTGCGGGCCCATACCGCGTAATGGGAAATGCCGAGAAGCGTCTGATTTTACCAGAGCCGGTCACATATGTTAGGGCTAATCTCTGAAAAAATCTAATGACTCAATAATGACAGGTTGCATCTAATATTTGAGCCTTGTCCCCAACCTTCATTTGAAGAGTTTAATCCTTGTATTTATTTCAGTTGCTGGGTACCATGTTTGAGAATGGAGCCATGTATATTGTGATGCATTACATCGATCTCCAAAAATCCAACGATTCAAGGCTAACATTTGACGGACTGAAGGTACAATCTTGGCACTTTTGTATGAAAATGATACCACTCCATCTGATGTTACCAATTTTTTGTTGTTGAAATATAATTTTTTTTTTTTTTTTAAATATACAATTTTTAAAAGTAAAAGAGAATTTTTTTTTTTTAACATATAGAAAAAAGTTATTGTAGCAATATCATATACAGGAGAATGGCACTATAACAAACACTGTCACCTCCAGAACAATTTCAGTACAGTGGCTGTAACGGTGATCGTTACGGCAAAGTTACACTGATTGGTAATCTGGAGAAAAAATTACCCATGAAATAATATTTATTTTAGCAGAAGAGCCTAGTTTAACAACACCATTTTAGAGTACCCAAAAATGGCATCTTTACAGAGTCCTTATTCACTCATATATTGGCCTACTGTTACAGTACAAAAAAACCTTTATTAGCCAGTTTTTCAAGCACATTTGCATAATCTCCAACTTTCCCAGTTTCCTAACCTTCACCACAAGGTATGTCTTCAGCAAACAGTTTGTTTCTTCTGCGATCCAGTAAATGCCCAATAAATATCTCATTTTGTGTTTTTTCCTCTCATTCTCAGTACCTGTCCTCGCTCATCTGCCACAAGAAGTTTGCGGTGGAGTTTGTGGAGCGCGGCGGGGTACAGCAGCTCCTGAAAGTCCACCGTCCTTCCATCGCTGCCACGGGGGTCTCTATGTGCCTGTACTACTTGGCCTACAACGCCGACACCATGGAGAGAATATGTCTGCTGCCCAGTCAAATCATCTCTGATCTCATTGGGTGAGTTGGCACCATGGAGCTATACATGTATTTAATTTACTGTGGGTGCTAACTACTCATTGATGGTGCAGATGCTTTGAAGCCATCCTAGGGGCGGCCATGATTTGTGGTGAGTTTGTATATGCCGGCAATCGTGGACCTAGGACAAAAGAATTCGGGCGTAGACAAAGGGGTCCACGTTTGACCTAACGTCCACGATTGAAAATCGTGTACAAAACCAATGGGAGGCCTTCCGAAAAAGTTAGAGTATAAACAAAAGAGGAACAATGGGAAGTCCACGATTGCACCCGTTTACATGACTGTGTGTGTGTGTGGGCGCGTTGGCGTATTCAAACCGCGGACGTAAAATGCCAGAGAACAAAAGAGAACAATATCGTCCGCGATTCCCAGCATACGTCCGCGATTGGAAGTGTGTACAAAGTCTATGGAGGCCTTCCGAAAAAGTTAGAGTATAAACAAAAGAGGAACAATGGGACGTCCGCGTTTGGAGGTCGGTACACGACTGTGTGTGTGTGTGTGTGTGTGTGTGTCATGTGCTTGACTGGATGGATTTGTCTCCTGTAAACATTTGGAACTGCTGCCCATAAGAGCATCAACGATTACAGTGTTTAATGCGTGAACAATCAATGTAAAAGCAGATAGGCAAATAGCTGTACTAAAAGTTGTACATTTTTAGATGTATTGGTTTTGGCTTTGGCTTTTTTTTGTTTTTTTGTTTGGATTTTTGGGGTTTGGGTATTTGAGATTTTGGAATTTTGGGGTTTGGATTTATTTATTATTATTTTTTTTTTTTGGGGGGGGTGGTTTTAAAAATATTTTTGAATTTTTTAAATTTTCAATTTTTTGTTTCTTTTTGTTGGGGTTGTTTTGGGGGTTTGAGGAATTTGGTGGTTTTGGGGAGGGGGGTGGGGGGGTTTAAGGCATATCAATTTCTGAACCAAGGAACCATAACCATAAATATTCTCTCTGGCAGCTGGTGTGTCTAATGAGTTATCATAATCAAGTGTCAGGGGTGAGATTTGTCAGGATTTTTCATGATTTCAGAATTTTTGGGGGGGATTTCAGAATTTTTTAAAGAATCTCTTTTGTAATCTGGAATTCCTGAGGTGTTGTCCTAATTTGTTTTTACCTGTAAAAGTGGATATAGACCAATAAAAATGGATATTTTAAGGGGTGCCTTTTAATAGGCAAATACAAACTATATGTTGATTTGTGGAATTTTCATTTTTGGCCAATCTCACCCCTGAAGTGTTCATTTTCTTATACAACCTTCTCAGCCATATGAATCTGGTCAGACTCATACGAGCCCACTTGAACCTGTATTTGCTAGAGTGTTCCCAGGAGTCTGGCCGGAGCCACGCTACCATGTTCTCATACTAACCCTCTCCATCATTTCTCTCCCCAGTTATGCCCTGTGGTTGCTAGAGTGTTCTCACGAGTCTGGCCGGAGCCACGCTACCATGTTCTCATACTAACCCTCTCCATCATTTCTCTCCCCAGTTATGCCCTGTGGTTGCTAGAGTGTTCTCACGAGTCTGGCCGGAGCCACGCTACCATGTTCTCATACTAACCCTCTCCATCATTTCTCTCCCCAGTTATGCCCTGTAGTTGCTAGAGTGTTCCCATGAGTCTGGCCGGAGCCACGCTACCATGTTCTCATACTAACCCTTTCCATCATTTCTCTCCCCAGTTATGCCCTGTAGTTGCTAGAGTGTTCCCATGAGTCTGGCCGGAGCCACGCTACCATGTTCTCATACTAACCCTTTCCATCATTTCTCTCCCCAGTTATGCCCTGTGGTTGCTAGAGTGTTCTCACGAGTCTGGCCGGAGCCACGCTACCATGTTCTCATACTAACCCTCTCCATCATTTCTCTCCCCAGTTATGCCCTGTAGTTGCTAGAGTGTTCCCATGAGTCTGGCCGGAGCCACGCTACCATGTTCTCATACTAACCCTCTCCATCATTTCTCTCCCCAGTTATGCCCTGTGGTTGCTAGAGTGTTCCCATGAGTCTGGCCGGAGCCACGCTACCATGTTCTCATACTAACCCTTTCCATCATTTCTCTCCCCAGTTATGCCCTGTGGTTGCTAGAGTGTTCTCACGAGTCTGGCCGGAGCCACGCTACCATGTTCTCATACTAACCCTCTCCATCATTTCTCTCCCCAGTTATGCCCTGTGGTTGCTAGAGTGTTCCCATGAGTCTGGCCGGAGCCACGCTACCATGTTCTCATACTAACCCTCTCCATCATTTCTCTCCCCAGTTATGCCCTGTGGTTGCTAGAGTGTTCCCATGAGTCTGGCCGGAGCCACGCTACCATGTTCTCATACTAACCCTCTCCATCATTTCTCTCCCCAGTTATGCCCTGTGGTTGCTAGAGTGTTCTCACGAGTCTGGCAGGAGCCACGCTACCATGTTCTCATACTAACCCTTTCCATCATTTCTCTCCCCAGTTATGCCCTGTGGTTGCTAGAGTGTTCTCACGAGTCTGGCCGGAGCCACGCTACCATGTTCTCATACTAACCCTCTCCATCATTTCTCTCCCCAGTTATGCCCTGTAGTTGCTAGAGTGTTCCCATGAGTCTGGCCGGAGCCACGCTACCATGTTCTCATACTAACCCTCTCCATCATTTCTCTCCCCAGTTATGCCCTGTGGTTGCTAGAGTGTTCCCATGAGTCTGGCCGGAGCCACGCTACCATGTTTTTCACCATGGCCTTCAGTTTCTGGACCGTCTTGGGGCACTTTGACCAGCAGGATGGCATCCGCAAACTTTTCAACACGGTAAGGAAAATTTTTAATTGGTCATTCTGGGATATAGACTTAATTTATTCAACCAGAATTCTCATGCCTGGTTTTTATTTTTCAAAAATGATGAAATTGTTTAAATGAAAGGGTTAATTTCTTTGGGAGGGAGGGGTGTAATTCAGATATATGGATTGAATATTATGAAAGTACTTAAGCATATTCAAAGTTATTGTTGGTGTGTGTGTGGACTGTTTGAGCTCAGCCAGGGGGTCATGGTGCTTGTGTCCTTGGTGAATATGTTTGTCTTATGTTCAAAGTGTACAGATTTTTATTATGTGATGCCAAATATCTTTTTTATTATTATTTTTGTTTTATTATATTTTTATTTATTGGCATACTACAACAACGTGACCAGCAGCAATAGCCGAAAGGGTCACTTCACAATGATGAAAATACAATTACAACAAGTCACAAAACCTAATAGAAGTTTTTAAAAACTTTAAAAAGGTTGAAAGGTAAAAAAACTAAAAAAAAAACAAAAACAAAAAACCACACAAAAAACAACCACACAAAAAACAAGTACAAATACAACAAATGGGGAAACTTGCTGTATAAAATAAATAAAAAATACAGTTACGATACCATTAAACAAAACAATTAAAACTACACAAAAACATGTATACAACACCACGATCGAAGACAAATTTGGAATAGGGGAAATGAGACATGTAAGTTATTTCACACAATCCTAAGTGCACACAATCCTAACGTCAATTACTTTGTCCCTCGTGCCCCGTTTCATCAGATGAGCACGTTGAACATTCTAAACCTAGAAGACCAAGGCATCCTTCTGAATGACGATGACGTCTTTGCCAGCCGCCAGACCGTCAAACACACCTGCCTGACCCTCAAGAAGTACTTTGAGACCCACCTGGCTGTCAGGGTCGACAGCATCAAGAGAGCTTACTCCAAGAACCAAGGGGTGATGCCACCTGATGGGACTCCCCCTTACAAGGTCAGTCGAACCCTGGTCTGCTCCTGACAGGGGTACCATCCGCTTTCTGCTGGTTTCCGCTGGTTTTCAAGTGTTTTTTTGCTAATTTTCAGAAAAACTCTCGGAAACTGGAGGATACCTGATAGTTGGGTATAAATGTCCCCCTTTTCATGTCGGGATATTCAGGTGATTGTGTATAGTTCTTTTCAGAGTTGTCATCAAGTCAATCACAAGTCAATCACAAGTCATTTCACAAGTCACTTCACAATTCTGGTCTTAACCCTAACGGTCCTGAATCCTCGAATTTCAATACGATTTTTCATACCACCTAGGGAGTTAGGGTTAAGCCATGTAACAAGCTATTTAAACACACTATATAAATAAAGAATTCCTTTGTCATTGTTCATCCCATGTAGCTTGTGAGCTGACTTGTGATTGACTTGTGATCTGCCTTTTGATCTGACTTGTGATTGACTTGATTACAACTCTGGTTCTTTGTGTATTTTTTGAATTAGTGAATTAGTGTTTTACTTACTTAGTATAGTATGTTACATGAAATGTGACCCACTCTAAAAAAAAGAGTATTATGTTGCACTATGTGAAAACACACAGGGCTGTTCTATGTGAAGCGTGCGAAACAATCATTTTACAGAAGTGATTTGAAAATATGACTTTTACAAAATCAGTTACTTAAAAAAAGAAAATAAGAAAAACAAAATCATTTGATTTAAATAGCGGTTTAAATTAGTGATTTAAATCAACGTAATTTAAATCAGCCAACCCTGTTTAGCAGGGTTAATGTCATCGTGAAATAACCCGTGAAGCTGAGAAACTGAAAATATACCAAAATACCAAGTCCAAATAGCGCTGGTAAGTATACCAGCTCCTGGTATGCAAACCGGTTCATTTTAATCCTCTCAAACCGGGTTTGATACTGTCCGAGCCTCTACTGGAAGGCTTGCCCGGTTTGGGAGTCCATTGTGTCCAGTTCCTGGGCTGGTGAACTCCTTCAAAATGCAGACAATGGGGTGACTTTAATCCGCTAATAATCTTCCATGGGTTAACAAAGGCCCTAAACCTTTGCTCAGTTTCAAAGAGTTTGCCACTGGACAGATCTGACCATGCAGTATTCACACTTCAGTAATCACTTACACATACGAGTATACTCAGTCAGTCATCAGTCAATACACTCCCCATTGTAAACGCTCTGCAGGGCCATCATCAGGCAGCAGGCTAGCCAAACTCAACCGCAAGTCTATTCATTAAGGTGGCTTTGAAATGCCGACGAGCAAGTAGACTTGTACCGTCCGGGGAGCGGTATAATACCGGCCGCGGTTTAAACCGGTCTGATACCGGGAGCCGGTATGCAGACCGGCCCTAAATGGACTTCGGGCCTTATTGTCTTGATTGCTTTATCCCATCCACCTGCAGGCCATCACTGTCACGGGGGAGAGTACCAGTGAACACATGGAGACAATGCTGGAGGAGGCACCGCCCAACCTGCACTGGAAACCGGTGAAGGTCTTCCTGAAGATGGATGGAGTTGAGCTACTGTTGCAAATCATTGCCATGGCCAACGAGTGGAAGAACTACAGTGGGCGGTGAGTACAATCTGAAAGGGACAGAGTTTATAGAGAATGTGATTGTAAATTGGTAGGTTTTTGCTGTTAGTGAAATCCACAAATGTTGATTTCAAGCCCAAGGCTGTGACCGACTCAGGCATTCTTGGCTGTGGCTGTGGCTGTGGCTGTGGCTGTGGCTGTGGCTGTGGCTGTGGCTGTGGCTGTGGCTGTGGCTGTGGCTGTGGCTGTGGCTGTGGCTGTGGCTGCGGCCACTGTAGCTTACCAGTAGTAAAAACCAAAGCCGTAGCCATAAAATGCCCACTTTGGATGTAGTGCTAGTTTAAATGCATTTACAGGTAGTATGGGAATCGGGTACCCGAGTGAAAAAAAGCATGTGTACACGGGTACCCATAAAAGAAAGCCAGTCCCAATTTTTCTTAATTTTTACCTTGCTCCTACTTTTCCTACTTTTTTCTTGAAATTCCTATCTTTTCCTACGTTTTCCTACTTTTTTGTCCCACAACTCCGAAAAATGAAATCGCACTAAGTAGTTTTTATAACAGTGTCACTCACTGTCATATGAAAATCAAACAATAAAGGGCTTGGGTGCAGGACTACTGCAACATGACTTCCAAGAGCTTAGTTGAGGATGGAGCACAAGTGTTGTTAGTACAGAACATACCAAATGAGGCTTGTGATGCTGTGGACATGGGTGAGTATCAAAACAATCCAGAAAGCTCGCAAAAATCCTACTTTGATCCTTATTTTGACCTTCAAAGTCCTACTTTTGCCCCCCCCCCCCTTAAACAAATTTGATCCTGCAATTCTACTTTTTCACCGGGGTCTGCTTGAAAGCCTGATATTATTAACTGACCATTTTAGTGTGGTGCCTACTCTATGATACTTATTTCATAACAATTCACATGTCTTGGTTCAAGGTGCCATTGTACAAAGAAAGATGAAGTGTGAACTCAATCATGCCAATGTGCTTCTTTCAATTTGTCTAAATACAGGGCAGATGCTATTCGGGCAGCGCTGGATGTCATCGCTGTCATCACCGTGACAACCAAGGGCCAATTACAGCTGTGTGACCAAGTTGACCTCCCTGATAACATCTCGTCTGTCGGAATGAGGTGAGTATGGCCACAGGGGATGCCAAGTACGTGAAGTCTGATATAAATGAAGGTTACATTGAGGATGAGTTGGCCGGACAAGGGAAGTTGAAGACGACAGGAATTTAACTTCTGCAGTTTTATTTGTACAATGTGTTTCGCCGAAGAACAACAGTGGGTTTCGTATAATGGAACAATGACAAAGTTTTCAAAAAAATTCAAGAATGCTTCGTCAGGTGAGGGTACATTACCATTAACACAGAAAGGGAAGTTGAGTCATGTTGGTATCTGTATGCTGTATCTGGAGCTGCTCTTCAGTTGTTGAAGTACATTTTTAAAATTTTTTAAATTTATTTGTTTTGGCAAATGTAAACAATGACACAAAGTAATACAAACAAAATAATAAGATTACAGATTACAGGCCAAGGATAACCCAAAAAAGCTGTTTAAAACACAGCTTATTTCCATCGGGGTCCACAGAACAAACATATACAATACAAATTGTTTATCAATACGTGTGACAGTTATGATTTTTACAAAAGTTTAAATTTGTTGGATTAGTCGCGCATCTTTAAAGTTTGCCTATGGGATCAGTGTATTGAGATGGCCCCATTGTCTTTGTACAAACCTTACTCCATTCCAAGCTGGGGCAGTAGAGACTGTCGGTGCTGTTTCTGGAACTGTTGTTCAGTTATGATTTCTACAGAAAGTCTTCATTTGTGGGATCCAGTGATGTATCTTTAAAGCTTACCAATGTGTTGAGATGGCCGCATTGTCTTTGTACAAACCTTACTCCATTCCAAGCTGGGGCAGCAGAGACTGTCAGTGCTGTTTCTGGAACTGTTGTTCAGTTATGATTTCTACAGAAAGTCTTCATTTGTGGGATCCAGTGATGTATCTTTAAAGCTTACCAATGTGTTGAGATGGCCGCATTGTCTTTGTACAAACCTTACTCCATTCCAAGCTGGGGCAGTAGAGACTGTCAGTGCTGTTTCTGGAACTGTTGTTCAGTTATGATTTCTACAGAAAGTCTTCATTTGTGGTATCCAGTGATGTATCTTTAAAGCTTACCAATGTGTTGAGATGGCCGCATTGTCTTTGTACAAACCTTACTCCATTCCAAGCTGGGGCAGTAGAGACTGTCAGTGCTGTTTCTGGAACTGTTGTTCAGTTATGATTTCTACAGAAAGTCTACATTTGTGGTATCCAGTGATGTATCTTTAAAGCTTACCAATGTGTTGAGATGGCTGCATTGTCTTTGTACAAACCTTACTCCATTCCAAGCTGGGGCAGTAGAGACTGTCAGTGCTGTTGTTCAGTTATGATTTCTTCAGAAAATGTCAGTTCTGGGGATGTAGTCATAGACCTCTTTTCCTGTGACATTTTTGGACTACGTTCGAATGTGAAGTGTTATATAACAGACTGAGGTCTATTAAAAAATGTGACATGCATGGAATTACTGCATATTTATGGCACAGGAAACTGGCAACCATGAAATCTTATTTATTTATTTATTACATTTCTTTACCCAGGCTGTGCCCAAACAGTTTAAAATTGGTTTCCATTGGGGCCTGCAGACATTTTGTAATTAAAATGACTATTTACACACACAAGAATATTTACACAAATACAGGCTATTTGCACAAATACAAGAATATTTACACAAGAATATTTACACAAATACAGGCTATTCACACAAATACAAGAATATTTACATAAATACAGGCTATTTGCACAAATACAAGAATATTTACACAAGAATATTTACATAAATACAGGCTATTTGCACAAATACAAGAATATTTACACAAATACAGGCTATTCACACAAATACAAGAATATTTACATAAATACAGGCTATTTGCACAAATACAAGAATATTTACACAAATACAGGCTATTCACACAAATACAAGAATATTTACACAAATACAAGAATATTTACACAAATACAAGAATATTTACACAAATACAAGAATATTTACACAAATACAGGCTATTCACACAAATACAAGAATATTTACACAAATACAGGCTATTCGCACAAATACAAGAATATTTACACAAATACAGGCTATTCACACAGATACAAGAATATTTACACAAATACAGGCTATTCACACAGATACAAGAATATTTATACAAATACAGGCTATTCGCACAAATACAAGAATATTTACATTAATAAATCTACGTACGGTTACGTTTTCAACTTAATGGCCATTGCTGATTTACAAGATGGGCAAAAACGTAGCAAAAAACAAACAAACCGTTTTTTGGCGGAGAAACAAGGAGAAATTCCCATCTGGCTTCAACTCTATAGATCAGCACAAATGGCAGAAATATCACTCATCAGGGGTGGGATTTGTCAAGATTTTTCCTGATTTCAGGATTTTTTGTTGGGATTTCAGAATTTTTAAAGAATCTCTTTTGCAATCTGGAATTCCTGGGGTGTTGTTCTAAAGGTGTTTTTACCTGTTAAAGTGGAAATAGACCAAATACAAACTATATGTCGATCTGGGGTCCTCGTAGATTTTTCGTGGATTTTTCGTGGATTTTTCGTGGATTTTTCGTGGATTTTGTGGATTTTAAATTTTTGGCCAATCCTACCACTGCACTCATATTTCACATCTTATGCAACAGAGATTGACAGTGCTGTGTCTGGAACTGCTGTTCAAAATTATGATATTTACAGGAAGGCTCCAATCACATCATCATTGCAGGATAGACTTTGAGGAGATTGAAGTGTTGAAGTTTGGCTGTTGAAGTTTAAAAGCAGTGCCAACAACGGAACGGTGTACACTGAGAAACTACAAACGGCAGCCGTACAGTGGTAAAGTGGATATTGCGTTCTGCAGCCTTATCTAACCTGTTGACCTTTCACGACCTTTTAATGACAGCGTCATCAACGGCATGGCGGAGGGTGAGATACTACAAGACGCAGCCGTTCAGAGGGCAGCCCTCCAGGTCATCATCAACTGTGTCTGTGGACCCTGCTCCAAGGTGAGACCAGAATGATATTGTTCTGTACATGCTTTTTTTTTTTTTTCAAATGCTGCATGATTGTATCTGCTTAACTTTTGTGTGTGTTGTGGTAATGTTGATCTAAACTAAAATGTATTGATTAACTATTGGGAAATAGGAAGCTGGCGTTATAAAACTATTTACTCTTTAAAAAAAAAAATGACACTGTAGTACACGAGGTTAACGTGTTGAAGCCGGTTATTTGTAATGAGGCGCCGGGGTGCCATGGCGGCCCGTGCAGCCAAGCAAAACGGACACAAGAGGCTTGTGCAGCCAAGTGTAATATACACAATAATACAACAATGGATTGAAAATGCAGAGATTGACGTGAATGTCATCCGGCTAGGTGTATAGACGTCATTAAGCTTTAAAGGGTTAAGGACGAGGAAAGGACTACCATGCTAACCAAGTATTAGGGTCAAGTGTAATCTTTTTGCAGTGTTCATTGTTGTGCATAAGAGTCACTTTAAACCAGTCCTATTCATCGCACTTAGAGACCCCCCTTCATGTGAATGAAAACTTTGAAAAAGCTCCATCTATTGATTACACTCCCATTTAAGAACAATATATTTGAAACATGAATGGACTGAGTGTCGACGACAACCGGCCAGGTGGTCATTTTCAAACTGCGACTATGGCTGTTGTCCATATTCAAGAGGTTAACATATCTGGACGTTACCCCCAACTACTCTAAACTGGCTCAAATCCAACAGTGCAGTTAGAGTATTTTAGCACCCTGCATTTGACACAGTGTCAACACATATCTGTAAAATTGATTAGATTTATTTCCTGATGGTTTATTTGAAGATTTTTTTTTTTTTAAACTGATGTTACCAAATGTAAAGCTTCAGTTTGTGTCTTTACTCATTTATTGATGATAGCTTGGTGTGACAGTCAGTCGTTTTGCCGAGGGCAGTGCCCGGAGGAATAGGGGCACTCTACGGACCAGCAGTGATGTCACTGAGAAGATGTGGGACTGTGTCAGGAGTAACAATGGCATCAGGGTAAGGCCAAGCATTAATGAATAAAGTACTATATTTCCCAGTTGCTGTATATTGCCTCATTAGCAGTCAATATGTATGCCCAGAATTCCTGAGTTAATCCCTGAGTGTTATGTTTTTCTTACAATTAGTCTATTTCTCAGAACAGCAGTCAATATTTCCAGTATATTGCCCTCATTGTCCTTTATGTTTGATGTGTATACAGTGATATTTACTAGCCATGTACTAGATTGTCTTGCTTTTTAACAATCCCGTACAAATTCTCTTAGCAGCAGTCTACTGCCCAGAGCAGCAGTCAGTATTTTGTATATGTTGCCTCAGTCATCAGTCAGTATTTCTGTCATGTTAATTTTGTCATTAATTGTAAAGCCCAAGCTTCAGACTATACAGATTCTGTTATCCCTTGCCAGAAAATATTCGTTTTTTGCTAGAAGCTGTTTAATGGCTAAACAGCAGTCAAATAATCTTAAAGTAATATTTCAAATGCTATTTTCCTAGCAGTACTGTTTTCCAAAACGCCAGTCAATATTCCCAGACAATTTCCCTTGTCAGTACGAATTTCTTGTATATTTTACTGTTATGTTTTGTATACCCTTCTGACCATCAGCTCAATTACATGGATATTATTTCTGTAGCGGTAACCTATTGCCCTGAGCATCAGTCCGTATTTCTTGTATGTTACCCTGTTTCGACGACAGACCCTCCTGAGCCTGCTGACGATCAAGATCCCAATCACAGAAGCAGATTGCATCCGAGCACTGAGCTGCAAGGCCTTGTGTGGCCTGTCAAAGAGCGAGGTGGTCAGGCAGATCGTCAGTAAACTCCCGCTGTTCTCCAGCGGTCAACTTCAAGGTAGGAAATTCTTTTCCTCCTAAACAAATTGTCCTTTATACAGGAATACACGAAATCTCTTTCCTGAATGTGATTTGAGGCTTTGCATGGTGGAGAGTAGAACTAGAGTGGACACACAATAAGACCATACTGACCAATATCAGGTGCTTCTGCTCGTCACTTATCTTTAACCCTAACCCTGCCAGATGCAGCACAGTGCATCTGTGCTGACAGCTCCACTTTGCTGGACTCTCCACACCAGTCAATGTGACAAAGTATGCAATCTGATGCGTCTGGCAGGGTTCTAGCAAAAATGCCCTGGAGGGTTAGGGTTAATAGAGTACAGAAGGACATTGTTAATTTGGTTGGAGAAGAGTTGGGCGGGCTCATCCTTACAGTCACTCTCTCACCAGAGATCTGTTGCTACTCTTGGTCTGTTCTACAGATATTTTCATGGTAAATGTTCCACTGGCTTGTCCAGCTTTGTTCCAGACGTTCTGCAGTACTATTCAGTAAAATAGGTTCTTTGGCCGGCTCTTTTCAAAACATCACCTCTTAAATGAGAGGCGGTCTTGCTTATTCCGCTAAAAATTAATATCTGATATGCGTTTCTCTGTAGTACTTGTGAAGGAGCCAGTTCTGCAAGACAACCAGTCCGAACATTTGAAGTTCTGCAAGTATGCCTCTGAGCTCATTGGTAAGTCACCGTCATTTCTTGTTTCTTCTGTTCGGCAAGCCATATAAAGAAAAATTCACATTCATTTATTCCCTTCCGGCCGGCTGTTATTAATGGGGTGCTGGTATGCCAATACGGGCTTGTACAGCCAAGTGTAACACAAACAACAGGCAAACAATGGATTGAGTATGTGCAGGAATGTGCACATAGACAACAGCCATAGACAACAGCCATGTGGTCTTTTTTTCAAACAGCAGCCATGGTCGTCGTCCGTTTTCAAGAGGTTCAGGCAACCAAAGTAATTGTTTTTTTGGTTGCCTTTACAGAGAGGGTAACGGGCAAGCCTATGTCGCTGGGAAGCGACGCTACTCTGTCCAAGCTGCATAAAGCCAACATTGTCGCCCAGACCAAGATCACCTACTCACACAAGGAGCTGCTGCAACTGATTCACAGTCACTTAGTCTCTCAAGGTGAGTCATCTATCAGGTGGTTCCTTAAAACTGCTGTGTCTGCGCCTTGGGGATACTATCATGGAAGGTGTTCCAGTGGCCTTTCATCATTAGTTCCTGTGTCCAAACTTTCAGGCACTCTTCTCGCCTGGCTGTCTCATCACATCCTTTCACTGTTGTTGTTCCAAAGGCTAGTTCTGTGAGATACTCTTCAAGTTTGTTTTTTCCCTCGTACTGCCTCTCTTTGGAACTCCTTACCTGTAACCTGCTTCCCTTCCATCTATAATCTTTCACAATTCAAACGAAATGTGAATAGATACCTTCTATCCCTGTGATTTCTGTCTTTTCTTGTCTTTTGTAGCCCACACCTTGAGTGGCCTTTTAGCCTTGAGCTGGGCGATAACCATAAAAAAAAAACCATAAAAAAAACCCAAATCACCCTGAACAAGCATGAATCCGTGCAGGAGCCGCGTCGTCCACCTATGAATCAGTAAAGCAAAGTAAATGTTGTAGCGCCCTCTTCTGTTGAGCTGTGTCGCGAAAACGAATTTGGCACAAGAAGGAGAACAACGCTAAGCGCTTAATTAATATAGAGCCCTGTCTGCGATGCGACGCGGCTAAAAATCAATTTTCAACTTGCTTGCTAATTTCTTAATATTAGTATATGTATATCCCTTTGTTTTCAGGACTGACCGACACAGCCAACACCTTACACCGAGAGGCCAGCCTACCAAAGAACACCTCAAGTACCTTACTAACACCCGCTTCAGTAATGGTATGTTCCGTGTCCTTTTTTTAAACAAAATTTAGTATTTCCAGGCCATTCTAGTTTGAAGGTTCACAGAGGTTGCTGGTTTCTTTGTACAAGGAAAACTGCAAAGAAAAATAGTTTTCTCTTTTACGCTGAGTGACACTTCAACTCTCGACACTTCCATTTTTATGTTAACTTCCAAAAGATGAAACAAATTCGAGGCAATCTGAGCTACACTTTAATACAACAAATTGTTTATCTGAAAGTAAAAATATTTCTTCAGATTTATTTGCAAAAATGTTGCAGTGATCATACACTTTTATCAATAAGAATTTCTCATGAGTTTCATATACAGTTGTGTGCAAAATTATTTGAACACTTGACATATCTGAAGAAATTGATATTCAATGCCTTACAACGTCTGGTTTACATTTTTCACCTGTATTAAATAGAAAAGGTAATTGTTGTGAGCATACATGTAGCTCACATTAGTATCTGCCAGTCCTACCATTTTTTAAATCAAACTTTACTCTAATATTTGGTGTGTCCAACCTTGGCAGCAATCACTGCGGCACATCTTTCGGGCATAGTGTCTATATATTTCCTAAGAGTTTCCACACTAATGCTGTTTCAAGTCTTCTAAAGTTTATTCCAGAGGGTTTCATTTGAATGTACATGTATATTGATTGCCATTTGATCACAAACAACTAAAGTACCTAAAATATGCCAAGTGTTCGAATAACTTTGCACACCACTGTGTACCTAATCAATGAATTTTCCTCCATCTTCAACAGCCAAGGGCATTCTTCTCCCCGAGGGGACCTCCTCTGATCCCCCACATCTCCCAACAAATGACCCACCATCCGACACCCATTGCCCCACTCCCGCTGCCTCCACTGCCCAGCCAGCCTCTGGCCCCGCTCAGTGTCTCAGTATTCCAGGATCACCCCCAGGGCACCCAGGCTGGTATCCCACAGGCAGTGGGCGACCCCAGTCCGGGCACCCAGTCTGCCCCCGCCACGCCCCAACAGATTGGGAGGATTTCCTACGCTCCGGACAGGAACGCCACCACGCCCAGCAGTGTCAATAGGGTATGTGGAATTAGGAGAGAAGGTTTTTTGATTTGATTGGATTTGATTGGATATGATTGGATATGATTGGATATGATTGGATATGATTGGATATGATTGGATATGATTGGATATGATTGGAAATGATTGGAAATGATTGGATATGATTGGAAATGATTGGATATGATTGGATATGATTGGATTTGTTTGGTTATGATTGGATTTGTTTATGCTGCCAATAAGAAAGAGTTTAGTCCAGGATTTTCAATGATTGTAGGATACTGTCAATTTGTAGCTGACATTAAGTATTAAAATCAAAAGAAACACACCGCTAGTGCCGTGTCTTTTTAAAACAAACAAGGGACTCGGCCCTTTTTATTTGATTGGGTTGCGTTTCCCTCACACGAATATTGCCAACGTTAGCCAACTACGCGAACAATTTTCCATTGGATGTGTACGAAAAAGTTGGCGAACGTTCATTTTGTTCGTATGAGTATTTTCCACTATTTTCCAGGTTGGATGCGTACTTTTTTTTCTTCGAGATTAAACAAATTGCGATAGATTGACTGTGAGGAATTTCCCGTCTTCCTTTAGTATTTGTGTGTATTATGTAAGAGGAAGGACTCTCCCACCCCTCCCCCCAAAAAAGATGTGGCCTCCAAAAATGGGAGAAGGTGGGGATGCTTATTTAAACATTTTTTTTTTTTTAACTTTGCCCGTTTATTAAACTTAACTGTTTAGAAATTGTCCGCTATTTTGGGAAGTGATTTTTAGCTATATAAAAAACTGATCAGGATTATTTCCAAAACTTACAAACTGACTTTGGCCATTGTGAAAAATGATTCCAGCAAGTTTGGAAACTGTTCTTCGGCCAATTTGGAAACTAATTTCACTCATTTTTGGAAACTGTACTTGTTAATTGATTTTTTGTTTTTTTGTTTTTTACTTTGAGCTTTCATCTCATCTCAGTGATTTAATATAAGTCATTCTTCATCTGTTTTCTTATTTTGTATTAATAATTGAAGAGAGCTACAATGAAGTTTCCAAAGTAGTTTTTGAATAATCTGCATTTCAGAAAAAGGGATTATTCTTCTACATTGTATTATTTGTCTTGATCAACCTAGTCTCACAGTTGAACATGTTTTTATTTTGTCACAGGTCAGGAAGAGAATTATAAAAGAGAAGGTATCCCAAAATGCCTTGTTCCATGCGGGCGGGTTCGGAGGTCAATTGAAGCGGCGTCCGGTCTCCAACCCCCCATCACTAGATGTCATAGTATCTCAATACCTCAGGGAACAGCATGCGCATTGCAGAAACCCGGTGGTGGCATGCCCGTCATTCTCACTGCTAGAGTAAATAAACCCATTTTCTCGGAATGTAATTTTTCACTTAAAAGGCAGTGTACATGATTGGTCATTGTTGCAATTTTTAGAAATGGGCAGATTTGGATGTTAGTATTTTATAGGAAATATCGTTCCACTGACCTGTTCAAAGTTTTGCGTTGTTGGATGGCGAAAAATCCAAGAGAAAAACAGCGCTTGTTTTCAACCATCGGGCGGATGATAGCCTTTAGTCAAGGCGCGCGTGGCTATCTGGGCGCGTGACGTGCCCCGAATGCCAGCATGTCCGGGGGCGCCACTCGTCCGGGTAGCCATGCGCGCCTTGACTAAAGGCTACAGGGCAGTTTTCCAACGATTTCCAGCTGGAAATCGTTGGAAAACGATACAAATTTCCACTTTTCTTGACAACGACAGCACACCTGGTGCCATCATTTCACAAGATAAATGAGACTACTATTAACTTACAGTCTACTCCGGTAACCCGGAGGTTGCAGGTTCGAATCCCGCTCCTGCCAGTTTCTTTGTTCACTTTGAAAATGTATTCAAATTTACATAGTCAGTTTCCCTTGTGAATTGTTTGACGAACTTACAGTCTAGTCAGGTATTTCGTAATAAACAAAAATTGGAGGATTACCAATCGTGTACACTACCTTTAACTACAACATTATTTTGGGTTTACAGAAATTCGTTTTTAATAATATGAAATCCCCCAATACAATGCTAATTGCCACTTTAGGTGGGTTACGATCGGAGGTGGTAGGGTTGGTGACATTTTGAATAGCCAACCCTACCACCCTTACGGTTTTCCTGGGACCAGATCTAAATAGAGGATAATTCATCCACAAATTCCACAGAAATTAACTCAATTTTTAGACCTATAGACCCAGGCGAGGTAATTATATCTTCCACCGTTGGTGAGAATTTTTTTGCAGCAGTGATGATGTAAATTAAAAGAGAGAATTTTGCCCTTTCCTGACGTAGTGTATGAAGCACTGTATGCTCAGTCCTTTCCAACAGGTGGGATAAAATTTACTGGCGTACTCGGGCGGGACTCGATCCCACAATGTCTGCAGTAGTAAGCAGGAGGTCATGGGTTCGAGTCCCACCCGAGTAAGCCTGTGATTTTTTCCCCCACTGGCTCTCGGAAAGCCCTGAGCATACAGTGCTTCATACACTACGTCGGGATAGGACAAACAATCTCACTTGTAAGTTTTGTTTATGCAAGTTCGCCCAAAACAAAACCAATGCAGTATCTGCCACAACGTCTTTATGCATTGACACAGAAGTTTCCTTGCGTGTCAATAGCCAGGTCTTTTTGAAAGTTTTCATATTCGCAGTCACTTTATGTGAACATGTGCATTGGTTCCTAAGCACTTTTGTGTTAAATACAGTGGTGTGCAAAATCGAACACTTGACATATCTGAAAAAATTGATAATTAATGCCTTACAATGCCTGGTTTACATTTTTCACCTGTATTAAATAGAAAAGGTAATTGTTGTGAGCGTACATGTAGCTCACTTTAGTATCTGCCAGTCCTACCATCTTTTTTATCAAACTTTACTCTAATATTTGGTGTGTCCACCCTTGGCAGCAATCACTGCGGCACATCATTCGGGCATAGTGTCTGTATATTTCCTGAGAGTATCTACACTAATGCTGTTCCAAGTCTTCTGAAGTTCATTCCAGAGGGTTTCATTTGAATGTACATTGGTATATTGATTGCCATTTCATCACAAACTACTAAAGTACCTAAAATATGCCAATTGTTCGAAAGTTTCAGAACTGATGGTGGTCTCTTTCCCGTATTGCACGTGCCTCAAAATGGGATTTTCCCGACTTATTCTTGACAGTGTTGTAACCAAGTAATTTTTTCTCAAGTCAAGTCAAGTCGCAAGTCAAATTTTCCCAAGTCAAGTCAAGTCACAAGTCAAATTTTCCCAAGTTAAGTTAAGTCAAGTCAAGTCCCAAGTCAATTTTTTCCAAGTCAAATCAAGTCAAGTCCCAAGTCAATTTTGTTCAAGTCAAGTACCAAGTCTCGAGTCAGTTGTTAGTAAAAATAAATTCCAATGACAAAAATGACAATGCATAGGCTAGCACGCATGCATTGTACAAAATCAACCTGGTGTGCCATAACGACAATTCTCCATGCGGCTCGGCCAGTGCTGCGACCCTGCATACGTACTGGACACCCAGCTTGCTATATATGCGCTATAGGCTTGTTTTTTTTAACTGATACCTGAATGTTTGTGTATATTTTAACAAAAGTGGTAATGTCAGCAAGTCAAATTTTTCCAAGTCAAGTCAAGTCTCAAGTCAAAAAAATTGCGACTCGAGTCCGATTCAAGTCAAGTCAGCAAGTCAGCAAGACTGATTCTTGATTTTGTTGTGGTGTTTACTTTCACCCAGACCTCATCAGTGCCCCGAGCCAAGATTCCGACAGAACGCACCGATCAACGCTACCTCAAGAATATTCAGAAGGGCAGTAAGTTGAACGTGCAAAATGTGTTTTTGTTTTTTATGCCAAATATATAGTGGCTGTAATATACTGAAAGGAGTTAAATTGGTTTCACAATAACAACAAAAATTCCCCAGTATGTTTATGCCAGTATCTGCTTGTGTTCCAGAGGAAAAAAAACAATGGGAAACCCTATTAGTTTTGTTGTCAAAATTACATTTACAGCACTTCCACAATTAGTATTCCGCTTTTTCTTTTACCATTATCAATATTGGTTTCATGGTTTAATAATCTTCATTCAGCAGCCCGAGGGCTAAATTGCATGAAGTTTACATTAAAACGAATACAAATTTACACATCTAAAAAATTACAAAATAGTAAAAATGTAAAACGGAAATTTAAATTGTAATTACAGAAAGAAAAAAAACATTAAAAAAAAAAAAAAGACATTACAAATACACATTGCACAATGTACACATTTCTCAACACCCCCCCCCCCCCCCCCCCCCTCAGTTCTGCAAAGAAAATGCCTCCAGCAAATGGCTTGATACCTTTATGAACCTCCAAAGAGGAATCTTTAAGTTTTGACTTGTTCCTTCTGAAATTGGGAAATGAAAGAATATTGTAGTTGGCTTTGAACATAGTGAGTCATTTGTAAAAATTGCTCTGGTGATTGTTTAACAGATTCGTCCAATGCATGGTGGGGTTGATGGTGCCAGGTGTACGAGACATTTTATATACAGCAGGTAAGTCAATCAAATGGTTTTGTGGAGCCGCGTTGAAATTGGTTTATTAATAAAAGAGGCGGGGGGGGGGGGGGGGGGGGTTGATTATTTGTAGTTTAGGGCTGTCCCGAATATACCGAATATTCGATCATCAACCGAATATTCGATCATCAACCGAATGTTAGAATAGCTTTTAGCCAGTTTGAATATTCAAAAAAATTTAACTCTGCACTTGTGTTATTTTAATCGTAAGGTTTCCTTTTCTTTTATTGTTGGATGCCACTTTTTGTCCATGCTAACTTTCTTTTTGTTGATAGTTATACAGTACCGGTACTTGCCTCAAAATACTCCAGCAGCCTATAATATCCAATGCTGCTTGCAAATTTAAGCTGCCGCACTTTGTATGCAACTTTTGGCCATGCTAGCTGGCGAGTTTCGAATATTCAAATATTCGGCCAAATGCAGTATCAATTATTTAAATACTAAATTATTCGAAAATGGACAGCCCTATTGTAGTTTCTGACTTTTTTTGTGTGTGGAGTTGAGGATGTTCTTTTAAATTGAATGATACGTTTTGTGATTTTATTTTCTTGTTTAAAGGTAGTATGCAACATTTGCTTTTGCTGTAATTTGGGGGTTAGTATTTTATAGTATAAAATACTGTGACACTGACCTGTTTAAAGTTTTGTGTGCATAAATGCTGGGAAAACAGAAAAAAATGCTGTTCTTGTGCCCTACTTCAGACAAAACAGCAATTTATAGATGTCGGGGAATTATCAGGTTGGGGAATTAGACCAGCTGGCTTGCACCCATTCATGGATGTGTAACCAATTGGCAAACAAAATGTGGACTAAATAAAGTTGGTATAAAATTAGGGGGCAGTATTTGAAAAAAAATTAGTTTCTCCAACGATGGTCGGCCGATTATCGCTGCAAATTGATAAAAAAAAATCTGCTTTTCTTTAAAATGATAGCACACCAGGTGCTATGATTCCACAGGATGCTTGAGACTACTATTTACTTTGTCAATTCAGTAGTTTTGTTTTTTGATGTTTGCAAACGTTGTGTATTTCCTTTAATTTACTCAGATTTCGGCCGGTGCAGACGATTCGAGATGATCCTGATGAAGATAGCTGCTTCACGTGTTGTAGGTTCAGCAGACATACAGATGTAAGTAGTGATTCCTGTCAAAAGTATAAGGACTTTGAGTTTGTGTGGTTTGTTCCCTTATGGTTTGTTTAACGACTTTAAGTTCAGTTACCCCTTGCGTACGGTTGACACAAATATGTGCAGATTGAAAATTGCCTCCTGGCCGGTTGACGTCTATACACGCCAATCTCTGCATTTTCAATCCATTATTGGGGTATTGTGTACGTTATGCTTGGCTGCACAAACCACTTGTTTCCGTTTCGCTTGGCTGCATAACCTGGCCTGGCACCCCAACGCCCCCATGAAATACTCGGTATTACCGGGTTCAAGGGGTTAAAAACGTATCGCCGAAGTGAGTGCCAGACATAGCACATATGAATCAAACTGGTATCTCTAAATTAGTGCCATCATTTAGCCGACAATTTATTTCTTTGAATGGACAATTAACTCACTCAGATCAGATCATGGATAAATGAGCATAAGGTATCTTTTGTTTTGTTTTGTATTTACATATTTTATAAAAGTTTGCCCCAAACAAAGGCTAAGAGCAACTCGGGGTACGAAGCTACAAAAAGAAAAAGAATCAAAGATACAAGAAGTAGGAATTAAGATTTCTCTCGGAGCAGGAAAGATTGTAAGATGAAGGGAAACATGCACCAGGCAAAGAATTCCATAGAGATACAGAATGAGGGAAAAAGCTATTGGCATAGCTTTTCGTTCTGCATCTGGGTACAGCTAGAGTATATTGGTGGGAACAGGCAGAAAGCAGAGTTTCTGTTGTTACTCTGAGAGGTCTGTTGCTACTCTTAGTCTGCTCTACAGATATTTACCATGAAAATATCTCTAGAACAGTTAAGAGCAGCAATAGATCTCCGGTGAGAGAGTGATTGTAGGGATGAGCTTAACTCTTCTCCAACTATACGCTAACTTCCCAAAACAAGACAAAACTGTCTGTGCCCAATGTAGTGTAGGATTGAGTGATGTTGACTGGCGGTCAGTGTGTGTGTAGGCTTGCTGGCTTCACAAGTCACTAGTCAGCATGACTCAACCCTACAACTAACTTGGACACGGATAGTTTTGACTCGTTTGTCAGTAATCCATGACCTGATCTGGGTGAGTGATCGATCATTTTAAAGAGAAGATTTTATGCTATCACATGTCGGTTCCATTTGTTATTTTATTCTAATCATAATGAAACAATAATTAGCAAACAACTACTTTTAATAAAAATTTTGATATACAATTTTTTTTTTACAGCCCACAGAAATGTTCTTATGGCTCGGCAACTATGGAGGGGAGTTGAAGGCGTACAATATCTACTCAGGAACAGTGAGTTGTACATTGCACATGCACCTAAAAATCTACAGTCCAATATTCTATCATGCATGTTTCTACACAGTCCAATATTCTATCATGCAGGCTTCTATACAGTCCAACATTCTATCATGCATGCTTTTACACAGTGAAATAGCTTTAGCTGCAATGGTTCTTCAGATTTATATTAATAACAGCTTTATAGACGGTAGCCATGACATCTATAAGATGATTTTCAAGAGGGCCGTCTTTCAACCTTTATTCATGACAAGTGCTCTGGGTTCTTTTAAGTGCACTTATACCATAGCTGATTAAGGGCCTGTCATGCCCCAGACCAATGCACTGAATATTGGCAGGCACGCTAATGCAAGCAATACATGGTGTGGTTTCCCATCCAAGTACTGCCTGCACTCAACATTCATTGCTTTAACTTTGGTAGCGTGCCACTTGCTCTTCAACTGTTAAGCCAACTGTCTGGGACAGTTTTTATTATTACTGACTTTTCCAAATAGCACTAGTAAGGGAAGACATCATTATTTAACAGCCAGTATTGATAGTGGTACCGCTGTTTTCACAGAGGTACCGCATGCAGTGCATGAGGCTTTTGAATGAAAATCTCAACTTTTTTGAGTATTAGATCAAACCTGAGGTATAAAGTAAGCGGTGAACTCATTAACTCTTTAAGTTAAGAATTATTCTATGACAAAACCACTTATGTGTAGTGACCAATCAAGAATGAAATCATTATAAGAGCTACCTGTCGGGGTTTACCACTACCTAAAAAAATAGCGGTACTGCTAATAATACCGCCGTTTCAATAAAGATGTCTTCCCTAAGATGCATCCCTAAATAAGCCAGTTCGGTATTTCAACTGCGCATGTGCACAATGACATTTTATCCCAAATGACCCGTGTGATCTAACTCGCGTGTGTGAACGCAAAAGGTGGTCGCACAACGCGCACTTGTTAAATTCAATCAGAATGCGTGTTCGCGTAACATGGCATGACATTACGTCGGCAATTTTATCCCGAATAACCTTTGATCTTTGAGATACCGAACTGGCTTATTGTGACTTTCAAGAAAATGATTCGAAGTTATCTATGTTTTATTATTGTTTTTTTTTAGGAGGAAGCATCATATAGCTGCCATGACTCTCCCATCACACATCTCGAACCATCTAGGGTGGGTGTTTTGTCTTTTGCCATCGGGGGAAAAATCGTGTTTGGGTGCTAACTCATATTTGTGTCTGAGTTGAGTTTGAAGTGACTGTCGCTAGTGATCGACATGCTAAAGGGCGGACAGTTTTTGTGGTCGGAAAGTGAAGTTGAAAACACAAGGGAAAAACCACTGGTGAGGGGTGCATTGAACAAGCCTCTGGTCACCATAAGGCGGTGGTCAGAATGCCAATGTAAAGCAAGGGATCTTTGTTGGAGTGACCGAAAAATGGCCAGAAAAAGGCAGGTGATCTTGGCCAAATTATTTTCCAGGATGTAAAAATCATACTTTCTGGAGAGGTCAGTTGGGGGGCATTTTATATTGTCCAGATGCGGTATTGATTGCAGTACTGCTGTTTTTCTTTGCAGTGCTGCATTCCTTATACCTCAAACCTTACTGATGAATGGGAAGCCAGGCAGCTTGAATAAATGAATAATCATGAGGTCAAAACTGGAGCTTGGAGCTCATTAAAGCCCAGTCGGCTTGTCAAAAATTTGCAGCGGTCAGACCATGAACAAAAATGTTTATTAACAGCTCTGGCTTGGGTACTTTTAATTTCCCATTGTCCACCTAGATGGATTAGCAAAAGAGTGGCAATTGGATTCTTTAGGCCTTTTCACATTGTCTGTTTCAACCGGTGTTGAAACCAACTTGGTTCAGCTCAAATTGTTTTTTATACAGATCAGAGAGACACAACAATCACACTGTTTGTTTTTGTGCAAACCGTGTCGAATTTAATTCGGGTTTGGCCCCAGTGTATTCACACTATCATTTTAGATGCAGTTCATGCTGAAAAAAAATCTAATTTCAATTTAGGTTGAGATTTTCAACCCTGGTCCCAACCAGGGTCGATTTCGATCCGGCTAGAGCGTGCTGCCCGTGTTGGCGCCTGGTTGAAATTTGTGGGAAAAGGGTTGAAAAAAAAATGTCTGGGGTTGAGATTTTGGACAGTGTGAAAAGGCCTTTTGTAAAGCATGGTGGCCAGTGGATCATATACACTCCTCATGAATATTGTGACGAAACTGCCTGTGTGCACTGACCTGTATAGAATGAGCTCATTATATCAGCCAGCTGGGCATTGCTGGTACCTAAAAAAAACAAAAAAAAAAAACATTTTCAGACAATATCCCTTACTCTCTGCTTTCCCAACTATTGTGTAATAACTGCTATGTATTTCTTGAACCCCCAGGATGGTAAACTTATCCTTACATCTAGCTCGTGGAGTAACCCAATGTCAGCGTTATGGGGTATTGGAGACACATTCGACAAAAAGTAAGTGTAAAGTCATGTGCATGAATGAATGATGATTAAAGATGTACTGCTCTTGTTGAGCTTTTAAATTGTGGAGATGGAATTCGTGTCTGGGATGAAGCACTGTGTTGTCAGTGTTGTCTGGGAGCCAGTGGGAAAAAATTCATATGCTAATACTTGGGTGGGACTCGAACCTACAACCTCCTGCTTACTAGTGCAGACGTCTTAACCACTCGACCACCAACCACTGAGCTTGTTATTTTCTAGCAGTACAAAAGTTGTTCACTTTTGAATGAGACATCAAGCGAAAAAACCCTATCCATGCTTAGGGAGCACTGCCTTAACCCATGGTCGGGCCAGGCTGTTGAAAAGCCCGGTCAAGCCCGGGTCTTCTGGCTTTTAGTCTTGCTATTGTGAGCCACAAATCACCTAACAATAGAGCATCCACTTATCGATAAAGCCTGACCTCTGCCCGGCTGGGCCGGGGCCAGGCTAGGCTGTGGCCCCTCCCACACTAATCTGTTGTGAGTGCTTTTGTTGTCATTCCATTCACGGGCGGGAGATCAAGTCTGGGTGAACAATTGGAGCTGGCTGGACTCCAGCATTAGTAGGCAGTTTATTGTGTACAACTAGCGGATTATAGAAGCCCGAAGGCCAGGGCATTCCCAGGGCTTGGCCAGGCTTTTCAACAGGCTGGCCTGACCATGGGTTAGGCAGTGCTCCCTTATTAAATAATTACTAATCACATGTAGGAAATAATTTGTGTTATATGTGTGAAAGCAACTGGGAATAAAAGCCTTATTTGGAGGGTTTGCAGATGCCAAATATAGAAGAAATTTTTTTTTGTTATTATAAAAATATGTTCGAGGGAAAAAAAGTCCAATTTGTTGAAAATTATTGACAGTACAGGGCGTATCAAAAAAAACGCAACAAAATAATCATGTCGAATTTGGTCAAAATTGTGTTAGGTACATAAAAGTGCCTAGTATCATCTTAAAGCCACATATCTCCTCTTTCCAACGATAGGTCATTTGTTCACAGGCGGCAATGCTTGGCTGAACAGTCATTGTTTTTGCACAATGGGTCAAATTCAGCTTGGGACCAAGTTTTAGTGCAGTAAGCAATGATAAGTGGATGCAGTGCTATTGAAAGAAATTAAGTTAACACAAAACAGACGAAAAGTTAATACTCACAACGTTTGTCCTCATCTCATTGTGAAGAAATGGGGGCCATGTTGAGGGGCATGGGATGTAATAATTGCTGAATAAACTGCACAATGAGATGAGGACAAACGTTGTGAGTATTAACTTTTAGTCTGTTTTGTGTTAACTTAATTTCTTTCAATAGCACTGCATCCACTTATCATTGCTTACTGCACTAAAACTTGGTCCCAAGCTGAATTTGACCCATTGTGCAAAAACAATGACTGTTCAGCCAAGCATTGCCGCCTGTGAACAAATGACCTATCGTTGGAAAGAGGAGATATGTGGCTTTAAGATGATACTAGGCACTTTTATGTACCTAACACAATTTTGACCAAATTCGACATGATTATTTTGTTGCGTTTTTTTTGATACGCCCTGTATATCTTGAAATACAGCTACCACCACTTGTAATAGTAACTTAAAATGTGGCCAACCCCACCACCTCTGTTGTAGCTCTTTTATACCTAGAGTGGCTTTTAGACTTGTATTAATGGGTGATTTCCATTAAAAAAAGGTAATGGTTGTTTTATTCATGTACATTTTAGCTCATTTTACTTGTTGAGTGCTGGAAAAGATTTATGGTTACTCCCCTCCCCCCCCCCCCCAAAAAAAGCTAATTTCGTCACAAGATGCAGATTGTGAAAGAACTAGCAATAATTAATTGATACTTCTGCCAAATGTCGCACAGGTACACCTTCCAGCATGACCAGCACGTCGAGTTCAGCAAACTTTCACAGGATCGGATTATCGGTACGAAGGAGGAGAAGGCATATGTGAGTCTGCTCAGTCATTCTTACATAAACTTGCCGCTTAAAAGCTCCTGTGTGTCCCACCGGTCATAAAACTGCCGACTTTCTGTGAGGTGCAAAAATGAGACCATTTTAAACAAGTGTCGCCTTCGTTCCAGTGATCCACTGTGTATATAACAGGGCCTAATTTCATGGCTTACCGTTAGCGAAAAATCCCCGCTTATTGTAGCCGAAAATTCTGTGCTTACGGCAAGCGTATTTCACGAGTTAGCGGGGAATTTTGGCTCCTGAGCATGCGTACATCCCGTAACTAATGATTCTGTGCTTACAGGGTTAGCGCAGAATTTTTCTGCAAGCGCTGTTAGCACAAAATGGTGATCGTAAGCGCGGAAAGCTGTGGTTAGCAGAGCCATGAAATTGGGCCCTGGTTTGAGAGCTACAGTAGTGACTTCGCAGTCTTGTGAATCCCCAATTACGGAAGACAGCCATAGCCGTTGCTTGAAAAAGACCAACATAGGGCAAGATAGCTCAGTTTGGTAGAGCGCCGGTACGGTAACCCGGAGGTCGCAGGTTCGAATCCCGCTCCTGCCAGTTTCTTTGTTCACTTTGAAAATGTATTCAAATTTACCTAGTCAGTTTCCCTTGTGGATTGTTTGACGAATTATAAGTTAAAAAGTCGTATCCTCATTGAGTGATCCCCACAATATCGCTTCCCAGGTTGTATCGTAAAATTGTGTGTGATCCTTGGCTATACGGCATTCTGGGTTTATGACTTCTGACTAGCGCCCACCCGAACAAAGATACTGACAATTTGGGAGACCGCCAACATAGGGCAAGATAGCTCAGTTGGTAGAGCGCCGGTACGATAACCCGGAGGTCGCAGGTTCGAATCTCGCTCCTGCCAATTTCTTTGTTCACTTTGAAAATGTATTCAAATTTACCTGGTCAGTTTCCTGTGAACTATCGTGGGGGCATGCCCCACCCACAAAAAAATACCCTATTCCGGCTGTGATGTCATAGGCAGAAATACATTACTTGCCATGCCCCGTGAATAAAACCCACGGTGTATGTGCGTAGAAGGGGGCTTGGTGAATAAGTGTTCTGACCATCAGTGACCATCAGCCAAAAAGGGCGACTCTTTGTGAGAGGGGCACGCCCATTATTTTTTTCTGTCCCTATTAAAATTAGTCAAACAATCCACAGGCTTAATACTCTCTTTTAATTTTAATTTTTGGGTATTGTAATTGCATGTTTATACCAAGTGAACGACTATGAAAATATTGTGTTCTTTTTCTCTTTCTTTTTAGCTTTGGTTATGTGCAATTACCCCCATTCAAAAGAAATTTTAAAAATTTCCTGTCGATAATATATTTATTTGCACAAATTCCACTGTGCAAAAGAAATTATAATTGATTTTATAATTAGGGATTATGTTATTCACATTGAAAGTATGCACTCTGAATCGACCTGAACAATTGAGAACTATGAACCCATTAGGACCTATTAAAGTAAAGTCACCCATCGGTGACATTTCTACCATTTGTGCTGATTTACGGAGTTATAAACTTGGTTGCAGCAATAATTTGGAGCCACATGGGAATTTCCCTGTGTATTTTTCTCTAAAAGTGTTTTTTCGGGGGCCTTTTTTTGCCATCCTGTGAATCAGAAATAGGCTTATACTGGAGAGTTGTAAACTTTGGCAGCAAATAGATTTATTTGTGTATGAAGTCTTGTAATTGTGTAAATATTTTTTTTATGTGTGTAAATATTAATTTGTTATTAAAAATGTATGCAGGGCCCCACTGGAAACAAGTTTTTAAATTGTTTGGGCACACCCTGGCTAACGAAAATAAATAAATAAATAAATAAATAAATAAATAAATAAGGTGTGTTTCACGAGGCCCTGTGGATCAAATTTACCCAAACGAACAAACGGAAATTCTAATAATAATCTACTTTCCGTTGGGTCAATACCTCAGATTTACGACACGGCCACGGGTCAGCAGATCCTGAAACTGGAGGACGCCGACCTCAGCAACCACTACACCAAGAACTGTGCAACCTTTGACCCCACCGACGAGCTGGTCCTGAATGACGGGGTGCTGTGGGATGTTAGGTCGGCAAAGTCCATCTACAAGTTTGATCAGTTTCAGAGCAGCATCAGTGGAATGTTCCATCCATCGGGGCTGGAAATCATCATCAACTCGGAAATTGTATCCTTGCTAAAAAAAAGCAAGATTCCCCCTAAAAAAAACTTTAAAAACACTGTGACCTGTGTGACCTGTGTATTTGTTTAAAACCAGCACATATTTATTCCTATTCATAAAATATATTTTTGTTTAATTCAGGAAAAACCTCCGAAAATTATATATTTTAGATGATTTTGTTCAAAAATTTTACCTTGTTTTGTAAAACACCCCTTTAGGCCCCAAGTCCAAATAGGGCCGCTATGTATACCGTCTCCGGGTATTAAGCAAACCGGTTAATTTTAATCCACACAAACCGGGTTGGATACTGTCCAAGCCTCTACTGGAAGGCTAGCCCTGTTTAAGAGTCCATTGTGTCCAATTCCTGGGCTGGTGAACTCCTTTTTAATGCAGACAAAGGGGTGACTTTAATCCGATAATAATCTTCCAAGGGTTAAAGGCCCTAAAGGTTTGCTGAGTTTCAAAGAGTTTGCCACTGGACAGATCTGACCACCCAGTATTCACACTTCGGTATTCACTACACATACAGGTATACTCAGTCAGTCATCAGTCAATAAACTCCCCATTGTCAACACTCTGTATGACCATCAGGTAGCAGGCTAGCCAAGCTCAACTGCAAGTCTATTCATTAAGATGGCTTTGAAATGCCGACGAGCAAGTCAACTTTTACTGTCCGGGGAAGTGTATAATACCGTCCGTGGTTTAAACCGGTCTGATACCGGGAGCCGGCCCTAAATGGAATTCGGGCCTTAGCTATTTAACCCTTTGCGTACGGATGACGTCTCTGGACGCAAAAGAAAATTCCCACCAGCCCGGATGACTCCATTGGCCGCCGTTTGTGCAGCTTAAATCCATTGTTGGATTATTGTTTATGATACGCTTGACTGCACAAACACATTGTAGCGGTTCGATTTGGCTGCGAGAACCACCGCGACACCCCGACGTCTCCCGTAAAATACCGTGCCTAAGGTGTTAATGGTTCGTGCCTCACGCGAGTAGTGCTAAAAATGTCTTTATATGGGAATTGACGCGCGTGATGCGGTGTGTTGTGGCACGTTGTGGCACAGAACGCAGCAGTGCCGGTGTAGTGTGGATTGATGGACTCTAAAGACAAACTCATCGGTAGTATTGCACTTGCGTAATTAGGAGAGTGACTAGTGTCGCGCGAGTGTTTAACCAAAAAGGAACCATTCCATAGCAGTCTAAATTTCATGTGACACCTGAAAAAGTGTTTAAAACCGGTTGGTGTTTTTATCGGCCATTAAAACCACTCATGTGATGGGCTCTCGACCAATAGGAACGGGTAAACTGTCTTAGGTAATTATGAATATGGGTTTATGACAAAGACACTGACAAATTTGGTGACCACCAAGAATAGGGTAAGGTAGATCAGTTGGTAGAGTGTTGGTAAGGTAATCCGGAGGTCGCAGGTTCAAATCCCAATCTTGTCAATTTTCTTATTTGTTGTCATAATCTTTAACTTTGATGTATCATCAGTGGGATGTCCGAACATTCCATCTCATGCACACAGTGCCTGCACTGGACCAGTGTAACATTGTCTTCAACACAGCCGGGAACGTCATTTATGGAAGTAAGTTATTTTCAGATTTCCAAAATGGTGTATGGATTGTAAATGTGCACTTTTAACCGGTTCACGGCGGGATTTTTTTTCACGAGCCTGGGTGCCAGACGGGTTCAGACCTTTATCTGTGGGTAGCACACCCTGGCCTCGCTCACTGCGAGCCGGTCGCTGACAGATATTTCTGCTGGATCCTTGCCTTGCTGAGTGCGTGTATATACGTCATCCGACGCGAACTGGTTAATGTCAAGTCTCCATAGGCCTTTTATGTTTACCCCCCCCCCCCCAAAAAACTACCAAAAACCCCCAAAAACAAACCAAACAAACAAACAAACAAAAAACAGTTCCCATTTAATAAATTAAAAAAATTGAATTTAGGCTGTTTCTGAAACATGGCTTTGGCTTGGGCTCTGGCTTCGTCTCCAACTATTCCCCAGTTCAATTGCCAGTCTAAAGCCTTGCATACTTAAAATAGAATACATAATAGAATGAACAGGCTCCGGCTCTGGGGTAAAAGTGTCCTAGATCTAGTCACATCTTAGGACCTAAAATCAGAAAACCAAAGCCAAAGCTAAGATTTGAGAATTGTCCCTGATTAGCATTGGGCTTTCGTAGTGGCGGCACAATTTGAAGGGATTTGTCCGAGGGATGAAGGGCATTATAAGGATGAAGTATTGCGCATGCTTTCTGAGCCTGGGACTTTTTACCTGATTTGATTCCAGTTGCACCGTAAAGTTGAGCATGATCCCTGGATATACGGCATTATGGGTTTATGACTTCTGACTAGTGCCCCTCCCCAAATAAAGACACTGACAATTGGGGAGACAGCCTGCATATGGAGGTCGCAGGTTCAAATCCCACTCTTGTCGGTTTTCAGCTGAACATCACAATGGGAAGGTTAATATAAATACACTTCCCATCTTGTGTATAACATCGTTTGGTTTAATATCTCCACACTTTTTTTTTCTACAGCTGTCTTCCAGCCAGATACTGACGATGATCCTTTGGATGAGAGGTTAAAGAGTCCATTTGGTTCATCGTTCAGGACATTTGATGCCACTGACTACAAGCCGATAGGTAGGCAGATTAGGAGTACGGAAATTTTGCCTTGGTGCAGATATAGACGATGTGATCTCTGACGTCACATGTCACATGACGTCACATGTTCTATATTGAAATGTGCCCGGCGGTATGTCGCATCGTGTTTTGCATAAAATTTGGTTTAGGAGTGACATTGCAAGTCAGATCGCTTTAAATTATGTGACCTTTGATGTCACTCGTTAACCAAATTTGCGGTAACGCTGTTTTTTTACGGTACAAGTATTAACACCCAGCTGTCTGATATAATGAGCTCATTGTATACAGGACAGTGCACACAGTCGTGTTTTCCTGTACTACTGAGGACAATGATTTGTGTTTCCTATTGTTCCGTTCCTTTAAAAAAAATCCCATAGACTAAGCACGTATTTTTACGTCCGAGGACCGATTTTAACAAAAGACCGACTCCTGAGGATAAGAAAGATTCTTTTGTATTTTCTTTCTCCTCTTGTCCTCGAACGTAGTACAGTACATGTACACACAGGCAGTTTTGTCACGGCAATATTCGCTAGGAGTGTGTGATCTTCTCCCTGTGAGTGCTTTACAAAGAATCCAGTTGTGGCATGTGGCTAATCCATCTCGGGGGGACAATGGGGAATTAAATGTGTTCCATGCCAGAGCTCTTAAAAACATTCATTGCAGCAAGACCTCCTCTAATATGGTTCTTTGCCAATGGTCTGACCGCTGGAAATCTTTGATAAACCGATTGGGCTTTAATGAGCTCCAAGCACCGGTTTTGACCTCATGATTATTCAGTTATTCAAGCCGCCTGGCTTCCCATTCATCAGCTAGGTTTGAGGTAAGGAATGCGGCACCGCAAAGAAAAACAGCGGTACTGCAATCAATACCTCACATGGACAGTATGAAATGCTCCCTAACATTTATTGTTTAGGAAGTAAACTGATGTAAATTGGCACGTAAATTTAGGAAGTATTATTTGTTTGGCACTTAGCATGGTGACTGTTTTGCTTTTAAAATGAACACGTTTTCTTGGGTTGTCATATTTTGTTTTCAACTCAAGCTACCATTGACGTCAAGAGGAATATCTTTGACCTGGCCACGGACCCCACGGACTGCTACCTTGCCGTTCTTGAGGTAAGTAATCGTAGAAGATCGAAAGAAAATGAAACCAAAAATGAAAAATGTTTCAAGCGCTTCGTATGAAAACTGTTTCCTTGTTTGTGTGCCTAGACCCAAGGCAGTGTGGAGACCCTCAACGTTGAGAGTGTGTGCCGGATGTACGAGGTTGGAAGACCACGTAAAGCTGACGGAGAGGAGGATGAGGTAATATTATTCACAGAGAAACAAATACTTGATGAAATGAAAACTTGGTCCAAGCTTTGGAACTATTATTTATCTGTCTTGACCTGGCCATAGCAGGCCATACCAGGCCATACTAGTTGGTGCGACTTTGCACTTTGAGAACTAGTCCGTCTACCAGTACTATGCAATATTGGCAGAGTTGTTTATACAAGTCACTTCACAAGTGATCACAAGTCACTTCACAAATCTGGTCTCAAGCCATGTAACAAGCTATTCAAACACACTACATATTAACTAAAGCATTCCTTTGTCATTGTTCATCCCATGTAGCTTGTGAGCCGACTTGTGATTATAAAGTTGATTACAACTCTGAATATTGGACCGCCTAGTGTAGTGATGGTACTGAAATGCTTATTCAAACCGGTCAAGCATGCCTTGGGTTAATTCATGACCCTTAAACTGACTGTCAATCGTACAAATTTGTAAGATTTTATTATGCATTTAGAGAACCTGTATAGATAACAAACCCCTTTAGAGAATACGTCAATAGAGGGCTCCCTGATCATCTTCGAGACCACTGCAATATAAATAAATAGCATTGCAGCCATTTTCGCACGTTGATATATCCGTAAATCCAAGACACTTTTTTGATGTGTTTTCTTGAGGTGATGGAGCCCATGAAATTGATTGCTTTTATGCATAAATGTTCCTTGGGCCCTTTAGAATGATTCCAGCTGTGTTCTGGATATTTTTTACATGCTTTAATAAGAACCTAGACATCAGAAATTTTGAAAAAAATTCCCGGATTCATGCTTTGTAGGTCATGACCTTCTTTCAACCCCCTCATATTTTGATTATTTTTGGCACCAAATGAAAGAGGAGAACAAGAGCTTTCCAAAAATGTGTACTTTTATTGGGTTATCTCAAAGAATAAGCCGTACTCATCCGAAAAACATTAAAAGTAGTAAAACGTGTGCGACCTTCAAAAAGATATGACGGTTAAAGGGTTTTAACCTACCCCATACTATATATGTACTGTGATCACTCCACAGGCAGTCTCTGGTGAAGTCCTTTACACCGAGCACTCTCTGGTCATGTGGGTGAAACGCGTGTATACTTTGAGCTAATGTTGACTGCCCACCCTTCAGCCGTGTTATATTTCAGGGCTGAGATTTGCCAGGATTTTTCCTGATTTCAATATTTTTTAGGTAGAGATGTCTTCCAGATTCCTGGAAGATATTTTTGGTCCAAAATGACCTCTGCAACACGAAGCAGTCTTTTAATTCTAACCCTATTTTGTGCAGTTTAGAACAGTATCTTTTGGTAGAAAATGCAGTTTCCTTGTGCGTTTTTTTTTAGCAACGCCTTACAAATTAGATGCCTCTGGATCTTTCGTGGATTTTTCATTTTCCGCAAATCTCACCCCATCTCTGTTTTCTTGATCCAGGATGAAGGAGAGGATGAGGAGGAAGACGATGAGGATGGCTCAGACGATGACGACGATGACGACGACGAGTTTGACATCGAAGACGTCCTGGGTGGTAGCAGTGACAGGGAGGAGGGGGGCAGGGGAGAAGCCGAGGAAGCGGAAGAAGGCGGAGAGGACGACGATAATGAGGACAATGATAACAGCAGTAGAGGCTCGGCTGCCAGTGATATCATCTCGTTGAGTTCGGACTCGGGTAATGCAATTAGGTTTAATTTTGTTACTAAGTTGTATTTCTCTTTAGCCTCTTTAGCCTCTACGGACGACGTCTATAGCCGCGGTTTTGAAAAAGACCGCCTGGCCGGTTGACATCTATTGGCGCATTCCTACACGTACCCAAACCATTCATTATTCAACTATATTGTTCTTGAATGGGTGTGTTTTATGTAAAGATGGAGCTTTTTCAAACAAAGCTTTCATTCACACGAAAGGGGCCTCCAAGTGTGATGAATAGGACCACTCTGTTCAGTGTGGTGCCTACTGTTTGCATTTATGCTTGACTGCACAGCCCCGTTCTTGGCATACCAGCCCCCCCATCAATAACAGCTGGAGGCAAGGGGTTAAAATTCCGGCCATGTATTGGTGTAGAG
Source organism: Hippasteria phrygiana (assembly GCA_037893225.1). Lineage (NCBI taxonomy): Eukaryota > Metazoa > Echinodermata > Asteroidea > Valvatida > Goniasteridae > Hippasteria > Hippasteria phrygiana. Next base: position 246,366 of record JAZGUH010000100.1, read on the forward strand.
TTCCAGGGTTCTCCACAAGGTTTTTTTGTTGTGGGGTGGCATCCCCACATTTTCTTACTTCCATCTTACTGGATAGGACATTTTGCCACCACGTTAAGTTTTGTAGCTGGAAATAAAACCCAACCTGACCAACACGTGTGTAAACGCCTGCAATCGGGGAGCTTCTATTGTCCTCATATTGTTCAAACTTTAACTTTTTGACAGGGACCCTCATTGGTTTTGTACACGATTTTGAAACAGGGACCTTTATCTATTGCTAAAAGGTTCCCAATTGAATGCAAAAACAAACCCAACCCACCCCGCCCCAACCTGACCCCAACACACCTCACCCCAGCCCAGCCCAGCCCAGCCCAGCCCAAAAACCCCAACCACCAAACAAGACCCCGCTCACAAACTGATTGTTTCATCCTTCTGATTGTAGTTTCAGATGATTTTGACGACGATGAATTTGAAGATGCCCTCTTCAGTCTCAACCGTCACTGGTGACAAGGCTAGTCTAAGGCTACAAAATAAACATGAAAACGAATATATATTTTGTTATATAATTTAATTTACCATATTATGGTTTGTCGTGTAATATAGACCTTTTTCAACCAGAGAGCGTGACACGTAAACAAAAATAACATCGTGTTGATCGTTGTGCATGTAACGTATGGGGCAGGTTAACTTATTGAATACATGGCCGGCAGTTTGAAAAAGACCACCTGGCTGGTTGTCGTCTATACACGCATTCATGAGCGTACTCAATTTCATTGTTTGCCTATTGTTTGTTACGCTTGGCTGCACAAGCCTGTCTTGGCATACCAGCACCCTATCAATAACGGCCGGCCCTAGGCCGCGTGCAGCACGCTCGACTAGTTTACTTGGATAAACACGTCATTAGCAGCACTAGACTATGTTGTCCATGACGACACATGAAAAAGGATTATACCTACACCGTATCCCTTCATCAACATTGTCATAGAATTGTGTGAATGCAATTTGTGACTCTGACCAATTCGACATGGTATATGCGAAATACGAGACGAACAAAAGTACTGTACAGATTTATTTCAGTAGGAGTTGCTTAAGGGGGCGTGGTTGTGCACCCGTGTGCGATTGTCCAATATACCGATTCATTAAGCTCTGCCTGTTGACTAAATAGGGGAGTGTGTGGTCTAGTGGGTAGGATTTGTGACTCGTGATCAGAGGGTCAGGGGTTCGAATCCAGCTACCGGCCATATGTTGTGTCCTTGGGCAAGCCACTTCATCCCCACTTGCCTCTCTCCACACAGGAGTATAAATGGGTACCAGCAATTGGCTGGGGAGTAACCTGCGATGGACTAGCATCCCGTCCAGGGGGAATAGAAATATTCTCAGTCGTTTCATGCTACAGAAACCGGAGATAAACACCGGCCTGTTGGGCCACATTGGCTCGTGTCTGGCCTTACTTTTACTTACTTTTATTTTGACTAAATACTGCCATGCAGCCTACACGTATGCATACATTTCAGACTTCTATCGGACCGCAGTTGTGGCTGTGATACGTCAAGTGGTGGTGTTTCATTGATCCGTGTATTGTTTCAAAGATTATGCCTGGGGATTTCATTGGTACCCTGAATGCCACACCATAAAGGAATACTTTGCAGCATTTTTCATAAACATTTTTTGCAGCCAGGGTATTCTGAATTAATTAGATATCTCGGGATGTATGTAAAAGCCTGATACATGTATATTGGCTGACCTGTCACCAGAAAACAATCAGGAAGTGAGTTTTTTTTGCAAAGTGTGATTTTGGTGATAATAGCGCACGGTTTGAGAGACGACTACGTTTAGTTCCTGTGACGTCATAAGTTTTTGCGCTTGTTTGACGTTTTCCTCACTCATCCTAAACGCAATCACTCACCTTGTTTACACGGATAGCGGTCGCAATACATGTAGGTAACAAACGGATAAAACCAACGAACATTTTAAAACAATTTTCGTTGTGTACCGTTTAGAGCTAATCGTCGGCGTGCGCTAACGAAACCTCTCCACTGAATTCACAGCTATACAGATCAGTGTTGGAGCAAAGGCCAAGGCTTCCACCCTCAAGGCCCTAAGACCAAGGCTTTAACCCTTAAGGTCAAGGCTTTAACCCTTAAGGCCCAGGCCAAGGCCCTATACAAAATAGGGCCTTCTGTAGGGCCTTGGCCTTGGGCCTTGAGGGTCATGCCTTTGCTCCACCACTGATTCAGATCTTTCCAAATGTTTACTCCCAATAGGAGACATACCAAAGTTTTTGCTAGTTCTGAGCCCGTGCGAGCAATTATGAGAATGTGCACGACTAGAAAATGGAAAAGGACCGGTATGTCTGCTGCTATCAGTGTCTGAAAAGTCTCCCATTTTATTTCAAATGGGGCTCGAGTTATTTATGGAGGGAATTCATCACCAGAATTGTGTGAAATACATTTGTACAAAGTTATGGTTGTCACGTTCAGTACAACAAGAAAAATGCAAGTGAGTAACCTTTGGTATGCTCCATATCATGTGGAATTTAAAAGTGGACCAGATTTCACTTTGAGGAGTATTCTGTGATGCAAATCTGAATGTTACCCGAAAACAAGTTCGGAAAACTTCGGACATTTTCGGAAACGGGAGGAATTCCTCCCGTTTTCGTCACGTGACATTGGCGGCTACCGGACCTAATATTCATCAGAAATAATCAGAACATTTTGGTTCTAATGAGTTAATGAATTCCCTATTGTACTGTTCAAAAAGGGATTTGCATTCTAAAGTCTAGTGCAAAGCACTGCATGCGGTACCTCAGTGAATACAGCGGTACCGCTATCATTACCGCCTGTTAAATAATGATGTCGTCCCTAAACAGGTCAGACTTATGGTATCGACTTGTTATATGAATCAGTCGCCTGAGTTGCCTTGGTTTTTAAGTATTTTTTTCTACTAACTAGAGGTAAGGTGCGATTAGGTGAATTGCCTCCCATTTGGTACCTTAAAGAGGAAGTTCAGTGGTGAGAGAAGTCTGCGTAATTTTTCATTTTTATGTCGATTGCGTATTGTAAAATCAAACAGCTATTTTTATCAAGTCGCCTGTCTAAAAGTCATCGCTGCGGGCAGCAAACAAATAGGACGAACTCCTCTTTTGTGTCTAGCACAAGGCACAGAAGGGGAGTTAATCCTACGACGTTGATTTGTTTGCTGCCGGCAGCGACGACTTTTAGACAAATGGCACCAGCGGGCTGTGCTGCACTCGAGGCGACTTGATAAAAATAGCTCTCAAAAGTCCCTTTTTTTTGTATTTCATGGCAGAAATTTAACAATACGCAATCTACACAAAAATATAAAATGATGCAGACTTCTCTCAGCAATCAACATCATCTTTAAGCATGCATGTTGGTGACACTGGGAAAGGAATTGCTTAAAGGAATAATAACAAGTTGTAGGAAGCTTCATATGTTGGGAAGCTGAAGACACAAGCTTTGACAGGCCCAGTCTTGCTTCCATGTTATACCATGCACTGGTTTCATGGTTTGTGTCCTCGAGCAAGTTGGAGCAAGGACTGATGTTAACTATTGTTGACACTTGTTAAACTCACCTCGCCCGAACCCTGTCTAGTCAACTACATCTGGTTGGCCATCGGGAACTAGCCTACGAGGCATGGATGGCAGGCTTTCGAGTATTCCTACTTTTTGAGTATTCCAAAGAATAAAATGTCATTGAATCTTGTTCATGTGTTACACACTGTCATATGAAAATCACACAATGAAGGGCTTGGGTGCAGGAGTACTGCAACTTTACTTACAAGAGCTTAGTTTAGGATGGAGCACAAGTGTTGTGAGTACAGAACATGCCAAATGAGGCTTGTGATGCTGTGGCCTGTGGACATTGGAGAGTATAAAAAAAAAACATGTTGATCCTGCTATTGTACTGTTTTACCCAGGTCTGCTTGAAAGCCTGAGATGGTCAACCTGGTTATCAATAGCAATATTTGTGATTCTAAAATGACAAGTGAAGAGGGGATTATAGGGACAATAGTTTGGCTGAGTTCCTGCTTAGATATTAATGTGCAGGTGCAAGGCGCATCATCAACTAAACGCTGGTTAACCCGTGGTCATTGATCAAACTTGCTCGTGGATGAACTTAAGTGCGACTTCTCAAAAAAAGTTCAGAATTTGCCCAACGCGTTTGTGTGTGCATTTCGGTGCCAATAAAGAGATTGACATTTCAGTGGCATAGCATTTTGCGAAAGGCTTGTGGAGAAATGAATTTTGTTTTCTTATTTTTTCATTTATTGTCTTGTTTTAGTGTCTTGATGTGTAAGATTTACATTTTTCCATTCCATTTTTTGGTTTCATCGGGAGTGGAGAACTCGAACACTCAACAGATATTTCCTCGAAGGGGTGATATGAACATTCTTGTAAATAATGAGCAGATGATAGCAGTTGCTTCATGGTTTATGCATTGTAAAGAGTTTAAGATTTATAGAAAAAAAACAATGAAAATCAAATAAAACATTGCTGGAAAACTTGAAGTATCGTTGCTCATGTCACAGTTATTTCCATGTTTTGACCAGAACTGTGTAGAATTTTTAGGGTTTCCCTAAACCCTTTTCCCCAAAACATTTTTTATGAGCCCTTTGTCTAATGTTTTATTTGAAAAGGAATACGTTTTGGCCAAATGTATAATAGTGTAACTTGCTGGCCACTTGTCTAGCTATTTTAAGAATTTGTATATAATAAATAAAAAAAAAAAAAATTTATTGCCAAGAATATTTGAACTGTAAATGTATTGCCTATTGCCTTGTCCATTCCATGTTTATGGCTAACCCCATAATGAATTTAATTGAAACATTTGGTTTTAACCCCTTGCGTACGGATGACGTCATTGGCCACTGTTTGTGCAGTTTCAATCCATTGTTGGATTATTGTTTATGATATGCATGACTGCACAAACACATTGTAGCGGTTGCAACACCCCGATGTCTCCCTGTAAAATACCGTGCCCAAATTTTTCCTCCCAAATAAAAACAAATTAAATGAGCCTTTTGTCTAATGTTTTATTTGAAAAGGAATACGTTTTGGCCAAATGTATAATTTTTCGTATCGGTATTTTGATCACTACTGCACTAGGACATTAAATAATTGACACTAATTTCTTTCAAACACAAACCACAAATATTTATTTCAGCACAGCAGATCTTTCCAGAATTTCTTTCCAGAATTTCTTTCCTTTTTTTCTTAAGTTTTTTTTTTTAAAGCAAATAAATACACACAAGGTTTGATTAATTTCCCTGATTTTATTTCAAGGATCAGCTCAGCCAATAAGCCAATTCGGTATTTCAACTGCGCATGTGCACAATGACATTTTATCCCGAATGACCTGCTTGTCCTAACGCGAAAGGTGGTCGCACAACGCGCACATGTTAAATTCAATCAGAATGGGCATTTGCGTAACATGGCGTGACATTACGTCAGCAGTTTATCCTGAATAACCTTTGACCTACCGAACTGGCTTATTGCCGAGAGAAATCGGTGGCATTTTGTAGTTTTATGTGGATTAATGGATATGATAATAAAACAGGTAATTATTTCTGCCATGAAAAAAAAGTAACATTTGAGAGCTATTTTTAATCAAGTCCTAACTAGCTCGCTGGTGCCATTTGTCTAGAAGTCGTCACTATGGGCAGTAAACAAATCATAAAAATATGACGTATCATGGAGCTCTCTTTTTGCCTAGTGCTGCATAGTTCCAGCAGGTTGTCAAATCTTTGTGTTATGATGTTTATGATTTGCTCCTAGCATGACTTTTAGACAAATGTCACCAGCGGGCTAGCTGGAACCTGATAAAAAAAAGCTCACAAAAGTAACTTTGTTTATGATTTCACTGCAAATATAATTACCGGTTTTACTGTAATATATCTTAATCTACATAAAACTATAAAATGACACACATTTCTCCCAGCAATCAACATCGTCTTTAAAGCTTAAAGTATCAGCTTGAAGTACGTTTTATACAAAGCCTTGCACAGTTAACCCACACAATGTAAAACAGTCACTGTATGAACACTACCACACAAGAATATACACAACTTTTAACAGAAATTTTCAAAAATGGATTTATAAGTTATACATCAGTTGTCAAAAAATAGAAACTTTTTTTAAAATAAATGCATGGAAGTGATTTAAAAAAAATTAAAGGCAGGAAAAAAAGCACCAGAGTTTTAAAGTTTTATTATAAACAATGCTTATGGATGCTTCACTCGATGAGGTTAATTTGAGTGTTTGTAAATGAAAACTTGCATATGTTCAGAAAATAAACATATCAGGAACTAATTATGAGTGGACGACAAAATTAAACCAAACTTTAACACTTTCACTGCATTAAGACTTCAGACCATAAAATACCTTTGGTTTTTCTTATAATTTTCTTATAATATATATAACTATTCTTTTGCACCATGACAACACTTTCTTTACAAGAATAATTGTAAAACCAGGAGGTACTGACTACAATGAATATCCAAGGCCCCAAAACCCTGAGACGAAACTTGAGGCAAAAAAAAAGGAACCCATGGTCTCAAGAAAAGGATGACTACAGCTAGATGGTTCAATGCTTCCAGAGAACCTTGGCAGTCGGAAGGAAATCAGGCCATAGAGGAATCCCACAACGACAAGTTTAGCGCCGATCTGCGCACTTCCGCGTTTAAAAACGAGTATCTCAATGTCGCAGTAAACAACTTTATGCTGATCGTGCACCTGCGCTTCCTTTTATGGCCTGATTAATTCATGCATGAATGAATGTGCTGAAAAACGTTGTTTTGTTTGCCACTGACATTCTTACTTTCAACCCGGAAGTGCGCAGAAGGGGCTAATGTGAAATTCCTCTATTGCTAGCTAGACCACAAAGAATGTTGCCATCAGTTTACCCAGGCCTCAAAGAATGCTAGCCATAAGGACCCTAGGCCACAAACAGTGCTAGCCAGTGTTGGAGTCGAGTCCTACAATCCAAGTACATTTAAAGCAGAGTACGAGTCTGAGTACATTTATCATCGAGTCCTGGGCCAAAACAAGTTTTTCAGGGTCCGAGTACGAGCACACCATAAGAAACAAAAAAAATGTCAAGTTATGTTCTGAACATTATTATAATATACCTGCATCATCAAGAGTCTAAAAGCCAACAATTCAGGAGACTGACTATTTCACTTTATTCCCATGTTTTTAAATTTAGCTTTAGTTTTACACAACATGATGAACCTACTCAAAAAGTTGTACATCACAATGTGATTGAGCCAGAAATTTCTCCTTTTGGGAATTTACCCAACAGCCCAAGAACTGTTTATGTATGTGTGCTTTCGAGTCCGAAGGTGCAGTATCAAAAGAGAAAATAATCAATTCCTGAGTACAGGTATCGAGTACCGAGTACAAAAAGCCGAGTACGTGCAGAGTCCAATTTTGTTTTAGTACTGGAAATCGAGTTTGAGCCAAGTACTTAGTGGTGGTACTCGAGTATGAGTACGAGTACTCCAACACTGTTGCTAGCCATAAGGAACCCAGCCCACAATGAATGTTGGCCATCAGATCTACCTAGGCCACAAACAATGCTAGCCACACAAGGACCATAAGCCACAAAAAGTTCTGGCCATAGTCATAAAGAATCCAGGCCACCAAGAATGCTGTCCATAAGGAACCCTGGCCAGAAACAACTTCAGGTTGTGTGGGACCAAGACCTTACCATATGGATTCCACACAGCTCACGTCAAAAGGTTCAAGCACACTCTAGCTGTTTACTGCTGACGTTCTTTGTTGAAGGGCTGACAATCCATCCAGCAATGGCCTGTGTCAGAAAGAGTTGATGTTAAATTACAACTTTAAAACCATTTATTTTGAACAAATTCTAAACAAACTTATCCCTCTTTTAAACAAAAAAGTCTTTCAGTGGTGGATCTAGGTGCGACAGCTTTTTTACCCTTGAAAAAGTTCTGTTTAATGAGCCCAGTGTGAGACTGTAACACATTAGAGTAAAGATGAACAAATTTCCAAAAAACAGTGAAGTTCGAACCCCCACCTGGATCTATCCTTATTACAGAATACAGCAGCTCCAATGAAGTGTATAAACTCAGTTGTGGTTGTCAGTATATTTTACTAATAGTCGGAGTCACTCAAATAGAATTTCTGAACTCTCTTAAGAAACTACAAGATAGCTTTATCCCACATGGACATTCTCAATGAGAGATCTTCTTTAACCCCTTGCATACGGATGACGCCATATGGCGTAAAAAGAAAAAGTGCCACCAGGCCGGATGACGCCGTTTGTGCAGTTTCAATCCATTGTTGGATTATTGTTTGTTACGCTTGACTGCACAAACACATTGTAGCGGTTCGCTTGGCTGCCAGAACCGCCGCGACACCCGATGTCTCCCGTAAAAAAATGTACTCAAGGGGTTAAAGAATTTTAAAAGTAAACAAAGGAAACTGGGTCAGTTTGCATTCTGGTTGGTTAGACAATAAGGCCCCCCCCCCCCCTCCAAAAAAAAAAATTGTTGTGTTGCCCTCGGACAGACCAACCTTAAAAATCGACAGATTCAGGGTCGCCGTTTTTATAAAAACATAACTCGGCCTCTCTGTCTCAAAAAAGTGTTTGTATTTGATGTACCTTCTTTACTTTATGTGTATTTTCATGTAAAAAAAATGAAACCAGGGGGTTCGTCCAACGCTTAGGCCTAAACATGCCCGGGTGAGCGTGAAGATGACTTTGATCCGTCGCGCTTGTCAAAGCTCCATTCGGGCTGAAGAGTAGCCTAGAGCAAGTTCGAGCGGCGACTATTTGTCAACCACCAGTCGATTTTCCATGGTAACCTGTACACGAAATACATATTGGGTACCAGGCAAAATCGACTGGTGGTCGACAAATGGTCGCCACTCGAACTTGCTCCTAGCTAAAAGCCATAAACTTTGGGTCAGGGGAGGGTCTAGCAAGACAAAAAACAAGGACAGTGCATGTGAAAATATATGTGCGACCAATTAAATCTCTTTTAGACATGTATAAATATATTATAGCGGAAGAGTCAAATCAAATTGGCAAAAACTTCATCGTATCTCTCGATGTTTACAACAACTGAGAGAGAAAAGCAACCAACTTGCTTCTTTGGTCACATGACGGCATGGCTTATTAAAACCTTGTCCACAGGGCTTACTTTATTTCAAACCAAAAAAAAAAAATCTTTTCTGACCAAAATTGTTTATCTGTCCGAGGGCAACACAACAAATTTTGTTTGTTGGTCTAAGTTAAAAAGGCGTATCCTAATTGAGTGATCAATTCCCAGGTTGCATCGTAAGGTTTGGGCGTTATCCCCGACTTCTGACTAGTGCCCCCCGAACAAAGATACTGACAATATGGGAGACCGCCAACATAGGGCAAGAAAGCTCAGTTGGTAGAGCGCCGGTATTCCGGAGGTCGCAGGTTCAAATCCCGCTCCTGCCAGTTTTTTCAAGTTTTTGTCTACTTCATTCAAATTATCTAGTCAGTTTCTCTGGTGGTTTGTTTGACGATATTACTCTTTAAAAGAAGTTACACTTTAACAAACATTTTCTTTATTGGCCATCAGCCTGGGGGGTTGGTCGGTATCAAATGAGGGGAATAATGCTCATGGTGATTTTTGGCCAGGTATGCACCCCTGTATAGTGGGAAAATATGTGATAGCATTGCAGCGGTGGCAGCTTTTTGGGTGTTATCACCCTTTAAAACAAAAATGGCCTCCAACAAGCATATTGGCGGCCATTTTACAAAAAAAAATTAAAAAGTGATAACACCCAAAAAGCTGTCCACCACTCACGCTGCAATGCTATCACACATTTTCCAACTCTAGGTGTGCATATACCTTGCCAAAAATGGCTATGAGCATTACTCCTCTCGACTCATTTGATACCGGTGGCCCAATTTTTGGAGCGTCTCAGGCTGATGGCCTATTACATAAACCAATAATTTCTACTCACCTGTATGGAATCTTGTCTGAGTGCAGAACTCCTACTTGCTGTAGAGCGCCGTCAACTTGTTCCTGAAAAAGAAATCTACAATTTAGAACGTATAGTGTCTTATAACTTTGGAATGTTTGGAATGTTCCACCTGTTCCAATTGGGAACCGTTCTGGGAACCCAATCACGTGATCACAATCATGTGATCCTTTATGTTGTCTATGCATGTCTATATTAAGAAGGAACTCTTCCCAACAAGACCTCACAATTTTCCCAAAAGAAGCACTGCAATAGGAACAGGTATTCACAAGAAATATCATGGTTTGTAAGTTGGAGAAGAGTTGGGCTCATCCTTACAATCACTCTCTCACCGGAGATCTGTTGCTACTCTTAGTCTGTTCTACAGATATTTTCATGGTAAATGTTCCACCGGCTTGTCCAGCTTGGTTTCTCCAGTTAGGGTGTTTGAGCATGGATCTCGGCTCTCCGCCTGTTCCCACCAATATACTCCAGCTGTACCTAGATGTAGAACGTAAAACTATGCCAATAGCTTTTTTCCTCGTTCTGTATCTCTGTGGAATTCTTTGCCTGGTGCATGTTTCCCTTCATCTTACGATCTTTATTACTGCTTCAAGAGGAATCTTAATTCCTACCTCTTGTATCTTTGATTCTCAGATTTAGCTCCGTACCTCGAGTGGCTTTTAGCCTTGTTGGGACGAACTTGCATAAAAAAAATGGACAAAATCTAATGTGCTATCTTGCCCGACAAACGGTTCTGAAAAAAGAATTACAAGAGTGGGGTTCAGACCTACAACAACCTCTGAAATGCATGTTAGTCAATGTTAAACCTACTTGGCTCAACTGGAGTCCAGCATCGAGTAAGACCCTCCGGATATCCTTTGATGACATCGTGCAAGTTCTCTGCTCGTCTACTGAAAAACACCTGAAGAGGACTCGGGCCTGTTGGCCAACGATGAACTGGTCTACCATGGCAACCAGGTGACTCACAGCCTTACAAGGAAGAGAGATAGCATTGATGGCGGGATAATGTGACGTGTCGTCTAACGTAGTGCAATTTTGGTTCTTACATCTAGCACCTTGCCCGAGTAATAGTTTAACCCCAAATTGCACAGAAAATGACATTCTCTCCGTAAATCTTTATTTTACTGACCCGTTTCAAAGTTATGAAGAAAATTTTTCCACACTATTTCCCAGTGTGCCAAAATATTTTTCTGACATACATGAAGTGAATCGAGATATTAACCCTTTGCGTACGGAAGACGCTATGGTGCAAAAACACCAGTGCCACCAGGCGGGATGACGCCATTTGCCGCTGTTTGTGCAGTTTCAATCCATTGTTGGATTATTGTGTATGTTACGCTTGACTGCATAAACACATTGTGGCCGTTTCGCTTGGCTGCCAGAGCCGCCGCGACACCCCAACGTCTCCCGTAAAAAAAAAGTGCTCAAGGGGTTTATAATGATTTTTTATTATTTGTCAACTTCAAAACAATCGCAAGTGTTAAATTTGGGATTTATTGAAATTTGTTCCAGTCTGCGACAATGGACAACTGTCGGCCAAATTGAACGACCAATTTCTGGACAATATTGTGACTAAATTTGATACTAAAAAAACCTCAAATGATTCGGTGAAGCGAGTTTTATTAAAGGCACCAGTACCAATATTCAACTGAATCATGTTTGAAGTTTGTCAAAACTATCTGACAAAAGTTGGGAAGGACTTTGGAATACTTTAATCCTCCATTGTCCACCGAGATGGATTATCCAGAGAGCCAGGGATTAGTGATCCACAATTGGATTCTTTGTAAAGCACTGGCAGCCAAAAGACCATGAAACTGCCCGAGTACACTGACCTGTATAGAACGAGCTCATTATAATACCTCAGTCAACTTAGACTTGATTTCAAGTCTGAGATCACATTTATTCTTTTTGTCTGCATCAGCCAGGCTAAACGTCATTACCCCTATTGGTCATCACACACTAACTCGCGATCTCAGACTCGACTCTCATGTGCATATGGATATTCATAACTAAAATTTACATAATAAAAGGGAGGCCACTGATGAGATGGCCAATCAGAAGACCACAAAAAACGTGTAGGCCGCGTCCATTACCAATAGGTTACAATCACTTATGTTCTGTTATACTGTTCAGTCTCAAATTTGTATTATACATGTACTTGCTACGTAATGCTATTTAAAATCTATAGCTATTAAATCATATTAGATCTTATAGTAGTGGAAAAATACCAAATTAAATACGTTATTGTTAGTTTTTGTTACTAGACGAAAAACATGTTACCTATATGTTGAATGGAATCGTCGAGTAATTCTCCTAGTTTGAATATTCATATTATAGAAGGCTTTTGACGATTCCGACCAATCAGCTTGCTCCGTTCACTTTTGGACTAATTCACCGTAGGGTGTGTACAAACCGATGAACAAGATTCCAAAGTCTGTGATCGAACGTTAATTCACAAGAGGGCGCTATTTCCGGCACTATATTGGCTAGTATCAGGCTAACAAAAACCACAATGGCAGATTTGGAACCAAGTCTACAGTCAACTGAGCGCTAATGCTGGTATCCCCCCACCCACCCCCCCCAAAAAAAAAGAATCAAAAAAAAAAAAATCAGCGTTACCGCCATTGGTATACTGCTTTCAGACAATATGAAATAATCCCTTAATCAGTGCTCAGTTAAAACAAACCCTGTCTTACCACTGTCCGACTGTGGCCACTGTAATCTCTGCTGAGGATGCACAGGTTACATGTGTCTTGGACTTCACGCATCTTCTGATGCACTACCAGAGACAAAGTAATTTCCTGCAGGAAAAAAAACCACAAAAACACAAGTTAACTCCACTGACACTTTGGGTACGTTTAGAAACCGTTTCAAATTCCCTTAAAACACTAGTTGAACTCGATTTGGTGTAACTTTTCTGCTAAAACAGTGTCTGAACGGTTTTAAAATTACTACACCGAATCAGGTTTATCTCGGTGCTAAAACGGTGATTTACAACACCTCGGAGGGTGGGTTTGTCTGAATGGTAGCTAACACGCTTCCTGTTTTAGCCAGCGCAGTTGACCCAGTGTTACGCGTAACCCTTGTTGTGGAATGCTTTTTGTTGTAAACAATCGTGGTTGTCCATGCATGTCCAACGACACATTCTAGCTATACAGCACGTGTGCCAACGTAGCGTGGGCCATCAACCGCCATTTTCAATGGCCTTTACCCGCATTTGTCTGCTCTTAGTTTACCCTTACATTCGATTGTGATGTGTACATTTACTTTTAAAGCGGCAGTGTTGTCAACAAAATGCAGTTTTCGGCACTTATGAATGAAAAGTTCTCCCTAGTCCTTTAATTAAAAGCCAATTAGTAAACGTAATCGGTCTTCTCTAAATTTGGAGTATGTAGAATATATTCGTTATTTAGACTATGCTTAAAAAAATTGTAATTGGGTTAAAACTTAAAAAAAAAAACTTGTTGATGGAACTAAAAAAAAACTTTGTTGACCACCTTTTACTTGTGTTTGAGATTTTGAATCTGCGGCTGAAACTACGTCTAAATCCGCGGCCGAGATTTGCAAAGAAATTATGATAAAATGCACGACATTGCAAATATCTGTGCAGAAATTTGTAAAAAAATGTGAGATAAAATGTGCGACATCGCAGAAATCTGCAATAAAATGTGAGACATCGCAAATATCTGCACAGAAATCTCCGATGTGTGATGTCCCTTCAGGGCGGCGATACCATTGGCCAATCTCACGGAGCTGCTTAAGCACACAAATTTGCTTAGCACAAAAAGTCTGGCTTCTATTAAACCAAAAACTTCATTAGGATTTCATGGTAAGCAAATAACAGCGAATACCAGTCAAAAGCAATATTCAAAAATGTGGTCGGTAAACGGTTTTTACCACAGAATTTTTTTTATGCTCAGCAAATTTTGGCCCCTGCTGTTCTGCCAACTGAGAAGGTAACAATTCTGCATTCAGCCCCCACAGTTCCAAGGACTTTTAAGCCATGCTCCCACTGGCCGGCCAGTGGGACTTTTGATCGCCCCTGATAACTTCCCGCGGCTATGCTGAAATCCTCCATGACCACTTTCGACTTGGTAGTTTTCAGTGTTGTAGTCGAGACCATTTCGAGACCATGCACAAGACCAGGCACAAGACCAGGCACAAGACCAGGCACAAGACCAGGCACAAGACCAGGCACAAGACCAGGCACAAGACCAGGCACAAGACCAGGCACAAGACCAGGCACAAGACCAGGCACAAGACCAGGCACAAGACCAGGCACAAGACCAGGCACAAGACCAGGCACAAGACCAGGCACAAGACCAGGCACAAGACCAGGCACAAGACCAGGCACAAGACCAGGCACAAGACCAGGCACAAGACCAGGCACAAGACCAGGCACAAGACCAGGCACAAGACCAGGCACAAGACCAGGCACAAGACCAGGCACAAGACCAGGCACAAGACCAGGCACAAGACCAGGCACAAGACCAGGCACAAGACCAGGCACAAGACCAGGCACAAGACCAGGCACAAGACCAGGCACAAGACCAGGCACAAGACCAGGCACAAGACCAGGCACAAGACCAGGCACAAGACCAGGCACAAGACCAGGCACAAGACCAGGCACAAGACCAGGCACAAGACCAGGCACAAGACCAGGCACAAGACCAGGCACAAGACCAGGCACAAGACCAGGCACAAGTAACAGCCATAAACCATGACAAAGGAATGCTTTTGTTACAGTTCATTTGAATAGCTTTAAGACTTGGATTAAGACTGCTGGTCTTGTGCTGGTCTTGCAGGGTCTTGTGTGGTCTTGTGATGGTCTTGACTGCAACACTGGTAGTTTTACATCACGGTTGCCGTAGGTTGACAGGAATGTTAGTTTACCGCATGTCCCCATTGGACCTAATTTTGTCAGTGTACAGAAAAGTCGTAGTAGATTGACAAAAAAAAATTCCAATGGGAACATGTATGGCAGGGCTGTAGTTGAGTCCATCATCACAAGTCCATCACAAGTCCCTGCAAGTCCATCAAAACCCTCCAGTCCTAATTCCAATCACAAGCTATTCAAATGAGCTTTGGCAAAGGCATTCCTTTGTCATTGTTCATCCAGTTTACTTGTGACTTGAGAAAGGACTTGAGAAAGGACTTGCAGGGACTCGACTACAGCCCTGGTACATGGCTTTACCTGTAGGCTCAGAAGCTTGAGATTTGTGCTGTAGGGGCATGCTTTAATCAAGGCTAGCACCCCCTCATCACCAATAGGATTAGCACCAAGCTGTTGGGATAATCAGATTGAGATTGATTAACTATAAACTACCCCAAGCCTTACAAACTCCAACAGCAGGTTGTGTTGTATTTTGATAGGTTCAGGACTAGCGCCTAATTGGCACAATTACTTTACCATGGAGCTATGATGCCCCAATTTGTCTAAGTAAAAAAAAAAAGGGCCATAGGTATACTGCACAGTGTTCGATTTTGACAGGTTGATGACACTTCCTAGTAAAAATGCCTAGGGGGTTATGGTTAAAGAAAGTTGACAAGAGCAGGATTGAAACCAAAATCGCAATAACCACAGCCGGATTAAGTGTTTCGTAGGCCCAAAGCACTTGAAAGCACTTGAAATCACTGGGGCCTAGCTCGCACAATGAATACACGCATTGAGGTTTGTGGTCAGGGGTAAGCTACATGTATCAACATTGAAAATTCGGAAGGAGACTCCAAAAACTTTTACAAACTCTTCCTGCGTGTGTGTGTTCCTACATATACTGCCTTAGGGGGTACCTCACACAGTGGGTAACAATGGGGACAATGCACCTGACAAGGAAGTCTTTAGAAATCCAGGTGCCCCACGAGGAATGGAGTTTGAGATTTCAATAGGGGCAAAGGCCGGAGAATAATAGAAGGAAAGTAAAGTTGACAATGGAGGTACCCCATAAGGATTTGTGCATGTTTGTGGGTCTGGGTGTATATCGCATAGTGAGGCATTTTCGTAGGTCTTCCAAACCTAGTAATTAAGCTAGGGATAGACAAATGCGCACACAAACCAAAATTTCTCGCTAGCCTGTGATTTACGCAAACCGTTAATGCAGAATTTATCTCGCTATAGTTAACAGCGATTCCTCGCTAATTATAGTGTAAAGCAGAGCCATTAAATTGGACCCAGACCTGTTCAACTGATTTTCTTTTTGCCTGACCCCTTGTCACTTTCAGAAGTTACAAAGTGCAAAAATTTGCTTAAAAGACAAAAAAAATTCAATCCTAAAGCTCCTGCAATTTGCGTACCTTACGCTTTCGGAGGTTTCATAACAGCATTTTAATGACCCGAGAATAAGTTTAGAGAGAGTTTTCGGCTAAACACCAAAGGAGAACAGAAAGTTGTGTGAAATTCTGTTAGAATCTGAACTCACAAGTAAAGCTTCCAGGGTGCAATTTTTCTTGATCCCCAGTGAAAGTTTCTTGGCTCCCGGGGTGTTGATGTGGTTTGAGCTGTGGTGAAAAAAAGAATCAGTAAAGTTCAGAAACTAGAACTAAAAACTTACAATTTCCCGTTTCCTTAATATGATTGATGAAGAAGATATCTCCAACTGTTTTACAATTAAAAGCGCAGGGGTGCAGTCAGTTTTGACAACCTTATCTTAATTCTAATTGAATATTTATTGCGTGTAAGACGTGGGGAATCAGGTTGGCGCAGTGGTTACTGTCCCCGCCTTTCACCGCTGTGGCCCGGGTTCAATTCCTGCCCTGGTCCACATGTGGATTGGGTTTTCAGTCCCTACCTGCTTCCGTGGGTTTTCCCCAGAATATTCTTCTGGGGTTTTCCTCCCACCTCTAAAACTGTAACTTCTTCTCATTGTCTTCTCTCTACAGGTTTCTTCAGGCTTTCGAGCTACAGTGCCCAGGGCGCTTTTGAGGAATCCTTGGTTTCATTACCAGAAAGAATTAATAATAATAATAATAATACATTGTCCCCGGGGGTCCCCATAATAAATAACAAAAAATGAAAATAACAAATTTCTTCTGTAAGGGCGCCTCAGAATCCGCTCCAAGCGAAACAACATTAGAAAATGTCCCTTTTACAGGAATCTCGTGTGTAGTGACTGGTGTTTCACAACATTCTTACTTTTGGGCGGACCAATATTTGCATGTATTTAAATATTCATATTTGCTTTGACACCTCCAAAAGGGGTTCTTTAATACTCAATAGTGCGTTAGTTGTCTTTGTTTGTTTGTCTTCCAACAAATGACAAAAAAACATTCTGAACTAACTGGCGCCATAATTCGTTAACACAAGAGCATAAAGTTTGTACAAATAATAGCACGACAACACTATGGTAAACATGTGGTACGTCTTGGATATGTACCTTCGTTTGGACACTTCACACTATTGACTTTTCAAATGTTTACAATTGAAAGGGCACGGGTCAATCGCAAGTCAATCACTAGCCAATCACAGGCAAGCTATAAGCAATGAACAACGAATGAAAAAGGAATATTTTGTCACAGAGTGTGTTGCAATTTCTTGTGATTGTGATGACTTGATTATGACTGCTTAATGGGCAGCTGTATAATTAGCATGGCAAAATGGTCAACAGTAACAGGTTTTTAAGGCCAGTTTGAGTTTGAATTTTAAGACACGATGTTCTTTTCGGGTTTCACTCCAAAAAATAATTTTTGTTTGTAAATTGCTATTTTTCAAGCAACACAAAAGTTAAGCATAGTAAATTTTGTTTTCATTACTTCACAGATGTTAAATCATTTGTGGCCTTGACAACAATTCAGTAATTATTGATTTCAGTTCATGCAGGGCAGATCTTGTTGGGGTCTTTAGAGGCCTATGAAAGCAGCAAGCAACTTATAAAAGCCATTTTAGGTGATTGCAGATGCTCAAAAAGGAAAAAAAATTCGTAAAACAAAACATAAAATCTAAAGTTCGTTAGAAGAAAAAAAATCAAATTGTTGAAGAACAAGGGCAGCATATATATCTTAAAACTCTGTTCTTGTCTCTTCAATGACTTTAAAAATCACGTCAAGAAAATCAACTGGAATACAGAAATTATACAATATTTTCTGAACTACTTTGCTGGTTGGCATATCAAACCATAACTAATTGCTAAGATTTTAATCAGAAAGTATAAAAAAAACATTCAATGTACTTTAGTGGAGGCTGCAAGGTTAAACAATCCGTTAGTCTTCAAATATTTCACAGTTCAACCTCACCTTAAGTCTAGTACCCTGAGACCCGTGTTGACCTTTAATGCTTGTAGCAATGCTGTACAGCCTGGCAGCGTGACACCATTCTGAGACAGATCAAGCACCTCCAAAGCTGTGTTCACCTTGAAAAATTCATTTTAAAGCAAAAATAGAACTCGGAAGATGGAATTTGTGTAATGTTGATGTAACTTTTTGTACAAGTGGTTTTCCCTCACTTACTGAAAGTAGTATCAATTTTTTTTTAGCATATGACTTTTATACCAAAGCTGTAGTCCAGTCCCTGCAAGTCCTTTCACAAGTCCTTTCATAAAGCCAGTCACAACTAACTGGATGAACAATGACAAAGGAATGCCTTTGTCCAAAGCTCATTTGAATAGCTTGTGATTGGGATTAGGATTGGAGGGCTTGTGATGGACTTGCAGGGACTTGTGATGGACTTGTGATGGACTCGACTGCAGCCCTGACTCATAGTACGTACTCTGTATTGCATAATTTGGGAAATTTTTTTATTTTTATTGAAATCAACAAAATAAGCTGGCATAGCATTTAAAATTTAAGCAAGTTCTTTCTCAAAGACAAAAATGAGAAAGATCTTGTCCTTTTTGCCTTTGAGAAAGAACTTGCTCAAGTTCAAAACATAAGGCCAGCAAATTTGTTGATTTGTATATTTCAGGTCAATCCAGCAGTGTTGTAGTCAAGACCCCGAAGTCCGAGACCGAGACCAAGACCGGGACCTGATGGTCCGAGACCGAGACCGAGACCTGGAAGACCGAGACCGAGACCGAGACCTAATGGCCCGAGACCGAGACCGAGACCTCGTATGTCATTTACATAATAAAAGAAAAAGCAATGTCCAGCTGTAGAAATGACCGCGATGGCTTTACGCGGTATAGAGTACACGCCGCTGATCGTAATACATGTACACGTAGTTCGTGTATTTGAGCATGTCGTTCCCAACTTCCCATACATGAAATTAATGCACTACATATACGTTTGGGCACGCGTACAAGGCAAAGAAATGAGGTTGTCATCATGTCATGTACTGCACGTTTATACATCGTTAGTCGAGTAGAGCGTACTGTAATCGATTCTGTAAACAAGAAGTTGTCATATACTGCACAATTATACATCTCGAGTCGAGTCGAGCGTGCTGTAATCGATTCTGCACATGTGCTGTTTGTATAAAATATTGGTGGTCTCGATACCGAGACCAGCAAAATACCGAGACCACTAGGTACCGAGACGGAGACCGAGACCGAGACCGAGACCAGGAAAAACTGGTCTCGAGACCGGTCTTGAGACCGAGACCGGTCTCGAGACCTACAACACTGCAATCCAGTCAGTTAGAAGTTTACAGTAATCTAATTCATTTTCTTTTAATTTAAATTGAAAAACTGCTGCTTTACAATTAGTACTGATGTTCCCCCATTCAAATTTTTTGGGGAAAACAAATTGAGGTCACATTTTCCACAAAAAATATTCCGGTGTCATATGAATATCCGACTCCCATGAAAATCTGACTCCTTTTCCCTATTATTGGTTAAACCCTCTCACATGACTGGCCACTCTCCCAATTATCCATATCATCGATCACTTAGCATGTGCAATACTACCGTATTTCATAGTGACTAAAATTCACGCTACATGGGCACTAAAAGAATTTGGGGTGATGACCTTTGCAATTTTGACGCCCCTTAATTGGACCCAAACCTGGTTACAGCAAGTCTGACATGCACATGTGTAGAGTGGCCCGCATGGCTGTAATTAGGGTAATTGTTACCTTTAGGACCCCGTTCCATATAAGAGAACGAAGGAGACAGTTTATGTTTCGGAACTTACCTCAATATTTTGCGATGATACAGGCAGGAAAAGTCACTCTGTGTGCTTGGAATCATCTAAATAGTTCGCTAAAATATCACGTTGAATATGAGCAAGCTTAATATTGTGGAAAGAGGGCAGGGTTTTGATTTATGAGGGAAATTATGGGGTAAAACGGCAACGTCTCTGACTGCGAACAATGGTAGGAAAGTCACATTTTCTTTGAAAGTGCATTTCAAAATTACAACAAACATGAGTTAATCTGAAGAAAAAAAGACTTTTGCTTTAGCCTGCAAAAGTCACTTTGGTACTGTAAAGTCATCTGCAAAAGTCAGTTTTGAACGGAACTCGTAAAAAAAATAGGTGTCCTAGAGGTAACGATTACCGTAATTTGTGACTATATCAAAGGGTCGGGGGCATAATTGATACGTCTATTTGCTATTTGATTTAGCAAAACAAATTATTTGAGATAACCAGGTTTTGGGTCAAGGGGGTCAAAATTGCAAAAGTGACCCAATTTGTTTTTTTCGCATGATTTTTAAAAAAGTTTTTTGGAAAAAGGTGACCTCAATTTCTTTGGAGGTGAGTTTGTCTCACCAACGCTGGAATTACAGCACCAGGGTTTGTAGGTCTGCAAATTGGGATAATTTCTTGGGTATCTATTGAGGATTTATCCTCTATTTAGATCTGGATGCAGGAAAACCGTAAGGGTGGTGGGGCTGGCAACCTGAAATGTGGCCAACCCCACCACCTCTGTTGTAGCCCTTTAGGCTTTACCTAGAGTGGCTTTTACTACTAGCCTTGTATTGGGTGACTTCCATAAAAAGACGTACCTTCAATGAATTGGCAATGGCAATGATTCCTTTGCCCCTGATTCCATTCCACTTTAGGTCCAGATAGATCAAGCCATCATTGGAAGCCTAAAATAAAATAAAGAACAGT
This sequence comes from Hippasteria phrygiana, assembly GCA_037893225.1. Classification (NCBI taxonomy): domain Eukaryota; kingdom Metazoa; phylum Echinodermata; class Asteroidea; order Valvatida; family Goniasteridae; genus Hippasteria; species Hippasteria phrygiana. The sequence goes on from JAZGUH010000100.1 coordinate 267,338, forward strand.
TTAAAAAGGAGAGAAAAACGGTCAAACGTCTGTGTCACCGAATGCCATTACAAATCAATGTGTCAGTCACGACTGAATTATATCCCCAAATAAGAAAAATGAACATTCAACACAACAGTAATCTCATGCACAGTGATTGTGTTTCACTTCATTCTTACTTTGGGCGGAGCCAAATTTGCATGGATTTAAATATTCATGTTTTCTTTGAAAGCGCCAAAAGGGGGTTTTTCATACTGGACAGCAGGTTAGTTTCGTTTGTGTGTGTTTTGGGGGGCGTTTGTTTGTTTTCCAACAAATGATCAAAATACATTCTGAACTAACTGTGGCACCATAATTCGTTAATTCAAGAGTATAAAGTATATATAAACAACAAAATGACAACATACCATGGTAAACACGTGGTACGTCATTGGATATGTATTTGTAAGTATATATATATATTTCGTTATATCGATTTTCACAATTACCACTTTAGGTAATTACCCTAATTTTTGGAGGCCTCTGTGCTAATTGTACAAATTGTACACACGAGGAAAGGCCATAAACCCATAATGAATTCAGGACCTCCCCATATGCATTCAATGCATTAGAAATCATGTCAAATCTGAATACAATCTTTCAGTAAATTCATGTGCATGACAACATACAGGGTGCCCCCCCCCACCCCCCCACCCCCCCCAAAAAAAACAAAAAAACCGGAACAGCATACTTCCGCTACCAAAAGCAAAATGATACCAAGATCTCCCGATTTGATCCAGTAACCTAGAAACAAAGTTGGGGTCTACTCCCGACTATAACAAGTACGCTATCATCATGCTATTTTCTGCACTATAACAAATAGCCAAGTGACCCGACTTTAAAGCCCTTTCACACTAAAGCGCCGAACCCTGGGGCGAACTCGCCCCGGGGCGGCCCCAGCGTTTTCACCCCGGAGTTCAACCCTGCGTCGTTTCACACTTGTTTCGCGCAAACCTACCTCAGCCAACCCCGGTGCGCGCTGGGGTTGGGCATGAGCGTTTCACACTAGTTTGTATTTCATCGACCCCCCAGATGGCCAGTAAATTCCTAACTTTCTCCTCGATGAAAATAATTCCTGGGATTCCGGAAACACAATGACCAACACAAAAGAGGAAAAGAGGGGGGGGGGGGGGGGGGGGGGGGGTGATCCCTCTGCCACATATTGTGCTTCACTTATGGCGCTGCGCTTTGACATGACCTTTGGAATTCTTTTGTAAATTACGTAGGGACCACCTGTTTCTCAACGTGTACAAATGTACATGTACATGTACGTGTACGTACCACCTTGATTGTACTGTACAAGTTGTACATGTACAACTCCTAACTCATTGTAGCAACCTTTTTTGGCGGAGCATATTTGCATAAATTTAAATATTCACATTTTGCTTCCAAAACTGCAGAAAACGTATAGAAAATCACGCCTTTCGATTCTTCGATACTCCCGGCGGAAAAAATTCTAGACTATAACTGACACCATTATCAAACCACACACTTTATGCTGTTTAAACATAAAATGTTTTTTAAAACAATTCAGAGCGATACCATAGCTGACATGTGGCACCTTATACACAGACTGGTGATGATAACAAATTACGATATCTTCTTCGTGTTCGTTCCAACACGTAATTTTATGAATTTTTGAGTGGCCTGTGAACTGTACCAGTTGTACATGCACAAAGCCAAAGCGAAGAAACTACAAAAGAAGAAAGTCATGATTTTCATGATCATTTGCGTTATTCATCAAGCAAGGGACAGTGTTATGTTCTCGGCTGGCCGATTTCAATTAAAGGGACACCATTGCTTTGGATTTTGCGATTTGGGCTATGAAACTGTAATGGATATGGTTGGGAAGCCTTTTTAAAAGTAGAATATAAAGATTCACATAACTATCTCTTCAAATTGCGTGTTTTTTGTTTAATTTCGTGACAAATAACGGTCCGCCATATTGTAGAACCAAATTTTTGACTCCACAAAATGGTGGACCGTGTTCACCAGTCGTATTTCCAGTCGCAGCTGGTTGAAGTACGTTCTGTTGATCCATTTTGATGTACTGTGGCACAGTGCGCAGCACTGGCGATATGTGTCGCAAGGTAGAGAATGGTACCTGGCGATCATCTGATAGGTTTACAAGGCCACTGGCTGCGGCGCCAGCCTAAAGACTCTTACAGTGTATTTTGCGCATTATTTAGACGGTGGTATTTACTACTGGAAATAAGTCTATGTTTCGCGGGTCAGATTTTTGTTTTGTAATCACTACTCAATAATTACAACACATTATACGTGTTTTTTGCATGAACAACTCTTATAAAAGATAAGAAACATTTCCAAACAGCAAAATTTCATGACATTTGAAGGCCAATGTGTCCCTTTAAGGAAATGCATGTCTGAGTGCAGGGGGAGGGGCCCTTTGATGACCTTGAGGGCAAACTTTTATGAGATATTCTCAAGTAGTAGACCCATCAGACTTCATTTTTCAGTTCTTTTCAATTTGTCAACAATGGCACAGTTTTTGCCGACTAAAAATATAATCCGACAAACAAAACCGACTGAGGGGTGTACACCCTACACACCACACCCCTGTAGAAACGCCCATTTTTCTGACACGTATCCAAGCCCCCTCTTCTCAAACCATGTAATTTATGTACAAACCTATGGCACTGTGAACCAGTCCAGCCAATATGACCAATCACATCCATTCTAATGTGCATGCTCTTCTCATGCCAGTAGCTTGATAAAAGGTTTATTTTTGTCAAGATCTTTCTTTTCAAGGTCCTATTCTTCTTTATGAATATTGAAACACATGCAAACCCCAACATAAATAGCAAAAATGTACACGCAAGGATCGTTGTAGTACTAAGTACATGTTAAAGCACGTACTGTTCATGTAAATTTACATGTGCCTTGTACATGTACAACTCCTTACTCATTATAGCAAACTTTTTGGGCGGAGCATATTTGCATAAATTTAAATATTCACATTTTGCTTCCAAAACTGCAAAAAACGCATGGAAAATCACGCCTTTCGATGTTTCGATACTCCCGACGAAAGACAAAAACATTCTAGACTAACTGACACCATTATCTATCCACTCATTTTAGGTTATTTAAACATACAATGCTGTTTCAAAAAATTCAAGCGATACCATAGCCAACATGTGGCACGTCATACACAGACCAGTGATGATTACAATTTACGCTCGTTCTCTGGGTTACACCCATCATAATAATATGAATTTTTGAGTGGCCTGTGAATTGTACCAGTTGTACATGCAACAAGGCCAAAGCGAAGAAACTTAAAAAGTAGGAAGTCATGAATTTTACGATCATTTGTGTTATTCATCAGGCCGATTTCGAATAAGGAAATGCATGTCTGAGTGCTTGGTGGCGCCATTCAAGATGGTTGACCCCTCTTAACGATGCAGCAAAATCTTATGTTGCTTGATTATACCAAAACAAAATCATGTGATAAAAATTGCAGCTTTTTGTTTTGCTTTTCCCCAACATACAAAAAACTATTCCGAACTATCTGGCAACATTTTCTGTTTTTGAGTATTAACCTGTGTACAAGCTTTACACATAAATTAGGTCAACTTCATTAGCCTACAAATGATGAACTTCGGCTATTTTAGACGGTCTCCCAATATTGGCAACATCGTTTTATTTTTAGGCCAATGCTGTTTAGACGTCAAACAATAATCTTCCAATAAAAAGAAATTAGCTGGCCTAACGTTTCCAACTTAAGCAAGTTCTTTCTCAAAGGCAAATGACAGAGTACAAGAAACAAACATGTAGAGAACACAAAAGCAAGAGGGGTGGGTGGAGAAACAGAAAAACCAAGGGAGAGTGGCAGTGGGTGAACATCAGGGAGTACAGAGAGGGAAAGGCACAGCAAGGAACAAAGGAGTGTGGTTATGGTCTAGGATGAATTGAGCCTGAGATCAGAGGGAAGAGGCTCGGAAAGGGGAACGAACAGAGGATCGATGTGGCAAGACTTAAAGGGAAAGAGAAGAGGAAAGACATCAAAGTGAGCAAGAAACCCTTAGCAGAGAGATGTTTTTCTCTTTTGCCCTGTACTAACGTAATGTATGAAGCGCTGTATACTCAGTGCTTTCCGAGAGCCTTTGTGAAAAAAATAACAGGCTTACTCGGGCAGGATTCGAACCCACGACTTCCTGCTTACTACTAGTGCAGACGTCTTAACCACTCGACCACCGAGCTTGCCGGGGCCGACTGGCCGATTCGAATCCAATGTAGCAGCGGGTACCGCGGAATCAGTCAGAAGAGGGTTTGCCAGGAGGATTAATTATCTGTAAACAAATGACAACGGGGAGGGGGGGGGGGATTAAGAGTTAATCAGGTGGCCAAGTGATTCTTTGCCCTAATCATATCAGAAATGGAATGGTTTAGGCAAGTTGAAGTAGTGACCAACAGGGGTTGTCCATTTTCTTGGTGTTCAGTCGACCGATGACCATAGAAATGCTTTTTGAGCGTGTTCTTGGTCTCCCCAACATACTGGATTCCACAAACCCTGCAAGAAATGAGATATGTGACATCAGAGGTGCTGCAAGTAATGTCACCATTGGTTCTTTAATTAACAAATATTTTTGTTGTGTACATGCATGGTTGTATTTAGCTCAGGAAAATTGGCGATGGATGAGTCCAAATGAAAAGTTTCTCTCCAAAAGACTTATTAGACTGATTTCATGACCAGGGGCGTTACTGCTGGACTATTGCACTACTGACAGGTTTTGAGCTCCCCACCCCAAACAAGTAAAAAAATTACCCTAATAATGGGGTGGAGGGGGTTAGGAGGAGGGCCCTTTTACCTTGAGGGCAACATTTTATGAGATATGTTCAAGTAGTAGCCCCATCAGACTTCATTTTTCAGTTATTTTCAATTTGTCAACAATGGCATGGTTTTTGCTGACTAATCCGACAAAAATTACCAAGGGATGTACACCCCACACCCTACCCCTGTAGTAATGCCCATTTTCTGAAACGTATCAAAAACCCCTCCTCTCAAACCATGTAATTTATGCATAAACCTATGGCAATGTGAACCAGTCCAGCAAATATGACCAATCACATCCATTCTAATGTGCATGCTCTTCTCATGCCAGTACGCTTGATACGGATGCTTTCAGAGTGTCAAAAAGGTTTTTATTTGGTCAAGATTTTTTTTCAGGGTGTTATTGTTGTTATGAATATTTAAATACATGCAAATATCCTCCGCCCAATAAGGATAGCTGTAGGGAATTGGGTGTTGCAGAACGTCGATTCTTGACAAGATTTGTTTGACTGACATCCAGAGATCTTGGGAAACGGCCAAAGAAAGCTCAGTTGGTAAAAATTATAAACACAACACAAAAAGTAAGTCCCCCCCCCCAAATGACCCCTCACAGTTTCTTAAGTAAGAACTTTTCAAAGATCACATCTAGTGAAAAATATTTCTGTGGGTGTTAGGCAACTGTTGTGTGAAAATTGAATGCATCCTTTTATTCTTGGTTGACTGAGCTCAAATTGAAGACAAAATGACCCAATTTCAAAATTTACAAGACTGTGTGTGCATGCCTGTATGATGGCAGAAAACGTGTGTGGCGTCGAAGTGGAGAACATCATGCTGAGTGTTGTGTGCAACCTGTGACATCCTTCGGTGGCGGAAGCATCATGGTTGCATGGGCTGGGATAAGTCTTGTCAACAAAACACCACTTGTTCAGCAGATCAATGGCAATTTGAATGCGCAACGATATGTTGACGATATCCTGCGTCCATATGTTGCACCGTATGCCGCAGCCTATGGTGATGGATTCGTCTTCATGGACGATAACGCCCGTCCTCACAGAGGGAGAGAGGTGAACGCCTTCTTGGCTCATGAGGGGATCCAGAAAATGGTTTGGCCGGCAAATTCACCAGACCTCAATCCCATCGAGTATCTTTGGGACCTGCTGAAACGATGTTTATGCCCGTATCCAAGCAGAAAGCACTCTGGAGGACTTGTCGCGATTACTGCAGGAAGAATAGATGGCTAATCCCTTGGCAGCGGGTGACCAGACTCATCAACACCATGAGAAGATGATGTCTGGAGGTCATTGCCAAGCGTGGTGGATACACACGTTATTGAACATTAATGTTAATCTGCTTCTCAGTCATCTGCAGTAATAAAGTCACTTTTGTGAATTTTGAAAATTAGTCATTTTGTCTTCAATTTGTGCTCAGTCAACCATGAATAAAAGGATGCCTTCAATTTCCACACAACAGTTGCCTAACACCAACAGAAATATTGTTCACTAGATGTGATCTTTGAAAAGTTCTTACTTAAGAAACTGAGGGGTCATTTAGGGGGGGGACTTACTTTTTGTGTTGTGTTTATAACTAATCCAAACACAAATAGGCAAAATGTTCACGCAAGGATCGTTGTATGTAGTACATGTACGTGCTGTATACATTGCAACGCCTAACTCATTATAGCAACCTTTAAGGGCGGAGCATATTTGCATAAATTTAAATATTCCCATTTTGCTTCCAAAACTGCAAAAAAGTATGAGAAAATCACGCTTTTCGATTTTTCGATACTCCCGACGAAAAGACAAAAACATTCTAGACTGACACCATTATCTATCCACACATTTTATGTTTTTTTAAACATACAATGTTATTTAAAACATTTAAGAGCGATACCATAGCCAACATGTGGCACGTCATACACAGTACCAGTGATGATTAAATCGAAAGCACACGTTTTTCGTTCCAATAAATAATATTATGAATTTTTGAGTGGCCTGTGAACTGTACCAGTTGTACATGCACAAAGCCAAAGCGAAGAAACTACAAAAGAAGAAAGTCATACATTTCACGATCATTTGCGTTATTCTTCAGGCAGGGACTAGACAAAATCTCGACGCGGGGGTGAGAATGTGCGACGTTTCACACTAGCCATTTTCGCCCCGGGGCCACCCCCGAGATTGGTCTCGCCCCGGGTCGAACTCACCCCTGCTCCAGGCCAGGGGTGAGATTTTTCAACCCGGGGCGAGACCGATCTCAGGGGTGGCCCTGGGGCAAAATGGCTATTGTTAAACGTCGCTCCGCGTGCATGGTTTCGTACAACCCGGTTGAGAAACAGGTGGTCTCGACAAAAGAATTCCAAAGGTCCTGTCAAAGCGCGCGCTATTGTTAATTGTATACAGCTTGGCCGAAAGCGCAGCGCCATTATTCTGAAGCAGCATGTGGCAGTGGGACCCCCCCCCCCCCCTCTTTTGTGCTGGTCATTGTGTTCCCGGAATCTCAGGAATTATTTTCAGTGAGGAGGAAAGTAGGAATTTACTGGCCATTTAGGGGTCGATGAAATACAAACTCGTGTGAAACGCTCATGCCCAACCCCGGGGCGAGCTCGCCCCAGGGTTGGCAAAGGTAGGTTTGCGCGAAACGAGTGTGAAACGACGCGGGGTTGAATTTGGGGGTGAAAACGCCGGGGCCGCTTTTCGTTACGGCTAGACGAGTGCACTAGTGCCAGGTTTTGAGCTCCCCACCCCCCAAACAAAGTACAACAATTTCCCTAAGAATGGGGGGTAGGGGGTTAGGGTAGGGGCATTTTGACCTTGAGGAAAACTTGTTTGAGATATTTTCAAGTAGTAGACCCATCAAACTTCATTTTTCAGTTCTTTTCAATTTGTCAACAATGGCACGGTTTTTGCCGACTAATCCGACAAAAATGACTGAGGGATGTACACCCCACACCTGTTGTAACGCCCATTTTTTCTGAAAATTATCCAAACCCACCTCCTCTCAAACCATGTAATTTATGCACAAACATATGGCAATGTGAACCAGTCCAGCCAATATGACCAATTACATATATTCTAATGCAGACGCTTTCAGAGTGTCAAAAAGGTTTATGAATATTTAAATACATGCAAATATACTCCGCCCAGTAAGGATAGCTGTAAGGAATTGGGTGTTGCAGAACATCCAAAAATGTTGACAAAAATGTTTTGGGAAAATTGGGAGACGGCCAAAGGGGCTCAGTTTGTAATAATTATATAACAAATTTAAATATAAATAGCCAAAATGTACACGCAGGGATCGTTGCAGTACATGTACATGTACATGTACATGTACATGTACATGTACATGTACATGTACATGTACATGTACATGTACATGTACATGTACATGTACATGTACATGTACATGTACATGTACATGTACATGTACATGTACATGTACATGTACATGTACATGTACATGTACATGTACATGTACATGTACATGTACATGTACATGTACATGTACATGTACATTGTTACTTGTGTACATGTAAATTTACATGTACACAACTCCTGATCATTATAGCAACCTTTTTGGGCGGAGCATATTTGCATAAATTTAAATATTCCATTTTACTTCCAAAACTGCAAAAGACGTATGAGAAAATCACGCTTTTCGAAACTCCCGGCGAAAGACAAAAAAATTCTAGACTAACTGACACCATTATCTATCCACACATTTTAGGTTATTTAATTAAACAGAAAATGTTGTTTTAAAAAAGAAAAAAAGAAAAAAAGAGCGATACCATAACTAACATGTGGCACGTTATACACAGAACAGTGACGATTACAAATTTACGGTATCTCGCTCAAAAGCGCTCGATCTTTATAAACTCTTATAATTGAATTTTTGAGAGGCCTGTGAATTGTACAACTTGTACTGCACACAAGACCTAAGTAAAGGAATTGCAAAAGAAGAATTTCATGATAAATCGTGTTACAGGAAGCTTTTTTGGTCATTTTCGACTACGTTTTTTTTATTTGGGAGGAAGGGGAGGGGGGAGGGAGGGCTTCTTACATAATTTTATTGCTAGCTGAGTTTATCGGGTTTTAGTACTTTTATTTTAGTTAAGCAATTTTACTAAAAACCATGTTAACATGTACAATTCAGTTTTAACTGCCAGACATGTTTCTATAATAAACCAGAATTGAATTGAATTGAACTGAAGACTTCAACTCCACCAGGAATGGCCAGCAAGGAGTCACCTCACAACATGTGATTTCTTTTTGGGGTTATTTGAAAGAACTCATTTATGTCCTACGACCATTTGTGAATCTCGAGCAGTTACGACAGACAATCGAAGAAGTTTGCGACGAGCTCCGGGGCGACGCTGTCTTTCTGCAGATTCCTACGCATTTCGTCACCGGCTCCAGCGTTGCATCCGGGGCGGAAGACAGGTGGAATGTGGAAAATTCTGAGGGTAAATTTCAGTATCCAGTTTATAATTTGTGCCCACAGACTTTAACCAGTGGATATTCAGATCAAAAAGTCATAAAGTAAGGAGAAAACCCCGAGTAATGCCATTCACCTTGGTGCAAAACTAACCTCAAATTACGCACTGTATTACATGATAACGAATGAAGATTACGCAACCATAATACAGATCTCTTTTACATCATACTCAAAGTGTCATAATTAAAGTTATTAAAAAAAAAGTAGGAAATGTTCTTTTTAAAGTAGTATACATAATTTGCTTTTCAGATATAAATGGATTTGGGGGTTAGTTATATGGTGCTAGCAAATGCTGCAACACTGAGATTTTGTGTGCATATATGTTGGGAAAACCGTAGTCTGCGTAGAGAGAAATTTTTTTCTAGTTATCAGGGAATTATAAGGTCGGGGAACTGGACTATTTCCAACAATTGTCGGCCGGGACAATCGTGGGAAAACGATATAAATTTATACTTTTCTTGAAAACGAGAGCACACCAGGTGCCATGATTTCACAGGCTGCTTGAGACTGCTGTTTACTTACAGTCTACTACGGTATTTTGTAATAATTAAGTAGTTTTGTTTTTTGATGTTTGCAAATGTGTACTACCTTTAACATGCAGTACAAGTACACGTGGTACATGTACACACACATTGCACAGCACCCAAATCGGAACAGCAATCTTTTTTGGGCGGAGCATATTTGCATAAATTTAAATATTCACATTTGCTTCCAAAACTACAAAAAACGTATGAGAAAAAACGTGCTTTTCGATTTTCTTTGCTCCCGACAAATATCACAAACATACTAGACAACCTGACACCATTATCTATCCACACATGAATTGTTATTTAAACATGTAATGTTATTGAAACAATTTCACAGCGACACCATGGCTAGCATGTGGCACGTCATACACAGGAGGGTGATGATTTCACTTCACCGTATGAAAGAAATCGTATGATTTTCCAATTTTTGAGAAGCCTGTGTGAACTGTACAAATTGTACGCGAACACAAGGCCAAGTGAAACTGCAAAAGAAGAATAATTACAGGTAGAATGCCCCTGTAATTGAACACCATGGAGTTACAAAAAGACACTGTGGAATAAAAAATGGAACTGGGAAATGCTAGTTATAACTAAAGGAGGGCACAGACTAGACCAGGATCTCCTCTTTCAAATATACCCAGCACGATATGGGGCAGAGGGGGGTGTACCCCCTTTTTGTCCCTATACCCTATACACTCTCCAGACTATTGTTACCTAACACATCCCCCCTAGACTTCTGAAAACAATTCCTGAGATTCCGGGAACACAATGACCAACACAAAAGAGGGGGGATTCGCTCTGCCCCATATCGTGCATCATATGCTTTCAATGGTACCTTGATCATACCTTCAATGTTTTCGGTTGACTGAGCAGTGAACAATTTGTTGAAAGGCTCAAGTGAGGGCTTTGTGCCACTTTTAGTTATTGTGTCCATTGGCTTAAATTGTTTTGTTTTTGACTCCTAGTTTAAGTCCACTTTTTGACTGTTTTAGCGTCGGACTCGGATCGGGCTCGACTACAGCCCTTAAAAACGACCTGAAATCTGGATCAGGCTGTGGTCGAGTCCATCACAAGTCCATCACAAGTCCCTGCAAGTCCCTGCAAGTCTATCACAAACCCTCCAGTCCTAATCCTAATCACAAGCTATTCAAAAATTGCGGTAAACTAAAGGTCAAAATCTGCTTTTTTTGGCCGGACTCGGGCCGAGTCGTCGAGCTAGTCGAGTCGTTATTGTCCGAGTCCGAGTCCGAATCCTTAAAAATCGGGATTCGAGTCCGGACTCGAGTTCCTCAGCACTGCCAACAGGGATATGAAATTGTTGGATCCTGTTGGATTCAGCAGGGTTAAACATCAAAAAACAAAACTACTGAATTACTACAAAATGCTGTACTAGACTTTAAGCAAATAGCAGTCTCAAGCATCCTGTGAAATCATGGCACCTGGTGTGCTGTCATTTTCAAGAAACGTGGACATTTATATCATTTTCCAACAATTGTCGGCCGAAAATCGTTGGAAATTTTTTTGAAGACGGGGTCTTTGTCAATGAGTTGCGGGAGTGAATTGTGAGGGAAGTCAAGGATCTTAAGTTATGGACAACCTGGTGTGATTCGTTCTGAGAGATATGCGACGCGGCCGTGCTCAGATTTGTACCGACTGTAAGATAAAACGGGGGACATGTTGAGGGATGTCGGGATTGATGCAAGTGTCAATAACACAGAATAAACCATTTTAGTTCATGAGAAAATCTTTCTTTTGTTTAATTCAACCTGACTGTTAAGTGTCTATCAATCAGCAATCATTGCGTCACAAAATGACTCCATTTAAAACAACAAATAGAAAGTGGTGCAAGGTCTTCACTTGAGCCTTTCATAATAGGCCTATTGTTCACTGCTCAGTCAACCGAAAACATTAAGACATGATCAAGGTGTCATTTGAAAGAGGAGATCCGGGTATAGGAAATATCCCTTATTTTATTACGTGCCCTCCTTCAGTTATAATTAACAGGAATATCTCGGTTTCGTTTTTTTTTATCCACCCTGTAGAATACATCAATTTGGGGGCTAAAGAGGATGTTGATTACAGCCAAAATGTTTGGAATAGCAGTGTTCATACAGCGACTTTGTACTGTAGTGTTATTCACTAGGGCCAAGGAAGCTATCTTGTACACATCATGACTCAAGGAATAAGGAGGTCTGCGACGAAAATCAATAATTGTTTTTTACATTTCTTTTATTCCATTTCTTACATGGGAATAAATTTCTCCAGAAACGTAGTTGTCCAAAGTTCAATGTCCTTCAACATGCCCACCATCCCTGTCCACAGCCTGATTCTCATTGCCGTCACTGCACGTCGGATCACGTCCCTCCGCTGCCGCACTGCCTCAACATGTGATGATTCTGTCACGCAGGTCATGAATGTCTCGAGGCAGAGAGGTGTAGACCTTACTCTTGAGATAACCCCACAAGAAGAAATCGCGGAAATCTGCGGATCTGTGTGGCCACTCGTCACAGACCTCCTTATTCCTCGAGTCATGGTGTGTACATAAATGTCCCACTTATCCCAAATAAAACCAAATCTGAAATAGCAACTTCAAATTGTCTCTGATCAGTCATGCATGATGCTACCATCATAATTTCATATGAAAGAAGACAATAATGATCTTTCACCTGAACATACCATTGTGGGGAATACAATTTTCGGTTTTTAGGTAATTTACCAGAAAAGATGGGTTTCCGTTTTTGTGGGACACCCTGTAGTTTTCCATGATTCGTCGGTGGGAGAACCGGTACCAACTAAATTGAATTTTTGATCAGAGGAGGAGCGTAGCAGCTTTTAAGAGCGTACCTCTTGCTTTTGCAGTTTCTTTGTTCTTGCCTGTGTCCATCATGTACAACTTGTAAAGTTCACAGGCCTCTCAAAAATTCATTACAAACAAGATGTGTTGGCGTCAAGCTTAATCATCACTGTTCTGTGTATGACGTGCCACGTGTTTACCATGGTATCACTACGAAATTGTTTGAATAACATTAATTCTTCTGTGTGGCTAGACTGTAGTGCCAGTTAGTCCGGAATGTTTCTGTCTTTTGTCGGGAGTATAGAAAGTCGAAAAGCATGCAAAAAAACAAACTACATGTACATGTAGATTGTAGCAAGTCAGAAGTCATATAATATTGCACACGTGAACTGACGGTGTACATAGATCGGTTCTGTGGGCGGAGTTAATTCGCATAAATTTAAATATTCATATTCACTTAATAATAATAATTTATACAAGTTTTATATAGCGCTAAATTCGTGAAAAACACGCTCTAAGGCGCTTTACATAAACAATTTAGAAAGGAATTACAATAAAAAATGCCATTTAAACTATTAAAAAAACATTTAAACCTACGTTAAAATCCATTTAGAAACATCCAAAACACATCCTACCCAGTCTCCCTAGGGAAGTTAAAAACCAAAAGAAAAAACAATGAAACCCCACTTTAAAAATACTCAACTTCAAATAAATAAATATGTCTTTAGAGATCTATGGAATTTATCAAGTATATTAATTTCCCTGAGTTCTAATAGGAAGGAATTCCAGAGTATGGCAGCAGATTTTCTGAAATGTCGATCACCATATCCAACTGTTTTGGTGCGCGGTACAACCAGAGTAATGCTGTTGCTGGAACGTCGTGATCTCACTGGCTTGTGTATATTAACCATGTCCTGGAGGTACTGTGGTGCAAAACCATGCAAGGCCTTAAAGGTGTTTGACAAGACTTTATACTCAAGACGACGTCTGAGTGTAACCAGTGGAGCTGCTTCAGAACCGGAGTGATGTACAACACATGTACGACCAAAACAGTTTATTTGAGGGAAAAATTGCAGTTTATGAGTTTAGAATCTTTTCCAACTAAAGACCAAAGGTTGTTTGAATAATTTCAGTTCGATACCACAGTAAACATGTGTAAACATAAACAAACCACTAATGATTCAGCCTTGCAGAGTTTTCTATAAATAAAATTTAGTAATTTTTGAAAGGCTGTTGTGCACTGTACAATTTGTACACTTTGAACATGGCCAATTAATGATTGCAAAAGAAGAAATACTATCCTTGAAATAACAACCTCCACAAACAAACTAACTGGCACTATTATCTACCCACGTGTGTAAAGCTTCATAAGAACAATTTCAGAGCAACACCAACATTTGAAATGTACAAGTTGTGTGTTTTTTTTAACGAGGTGGCAAAGAAACAAAAAACTACAAAATAGTTTGTCCATGAAATCAAAATTTCGTCCTAGCATTTGAAAACTCCACTACAGCTGAGTCTTAATACATGTACATTGTTATTCCCAATATATTGTTATTCTCACCAAGGGTTGAAGTCACCCCACCTGGGAGTCCTACATGTCTGAAAATTGGGATAATTTTTGTGGTATCTTTTGAATATTTATCCACTATTTAGATCTGGACCCAGGAAAACCGTAAGGGTGGTAGGGCTAGCAGCCTAAAATGTGGCCAACCTCACCACCTTTGTTGTAGCCCTTTGGTTTTTAGCGTTGTATTGGGAGACTTTTATATAAAATAGTAATAATAAAAAATAGTAAAAATAATAAAAAATAAATAAATAATAAATAAATAAATAAATATTTAATTACTCACAAGACCAAAGAAAAACTACAAAAGAAGATTTTTTTCCCATGAAATTGAGATTTCATCAAAGCATTTAATAGATCCACTACAATTGAGTGACTAGTCAAATTACTTTAGACCACTGTTATTCCCAAGTCACTTCCACCCCCCTTGCAGGAGGTGAGTTGGTCTCATAAGCAACCCCGCCTGGGTCAAAAGGTCTGAAAATTGCAGAGTTGTAGTCAATTCAAGTCCCTGCAAGTCCAGTTAGAAGTCCTTTCATAAAGGCAGTCACAAGTAACTGGATAAAAAATGACAAAGGAATGCCTTTGTCAAAGCTCATTGATAGCTTGTGATTGGAATTTGGACTGGAGTGCTTGTGATGGACTTGCAGGGACTTGCATCGACTTATGACGGACTCGACTACATCCCTGGAAAATTGGGATCATTTCTGCGGTATCTATTGAAGATAGATCTGGACCCACTTTCATTTTTCAACTTAATTTTGAAATTGGAAATGAGCCAAACTTCTACACCCAACAGCCATCCTTTTTAAAAAAAAAACTTACACACTGTAAAAACGTTGGGCAAGGAAAAACTGGGTAAATATGATTTACCCAAAGGTTGGTCATTTTTATTACAAATATTGGTCATTTTCCAAAGATTTTACCCAACACCAGGTGCTCTAAATTGTTGAAATACGTTTGATAAAAAATGTGTAAAATTTGACAAGATATTTCATAACTCAATTACCCCAACTGAGTTGGTCAATTTTTGGTTGTCAGTTTGGGCAACAGTTTACCCAACAAAATGAACAACCTATAATTAACAAGAGTTACCTTTTCTCTGGTCTGTTTGTGTCAAACGTTTGGTAATGGGGGAATCTAAAATGTGACGAATTAGGGAAAAAACTAAGCTAACAATGGATTTAACCTGTCAAAATCTACCTGGTGAAGAAACTAGGCAGGCTCGCTGGTTAGCGTTTCAAGCAGAGAAACCCCACATTGTTTTGTTCATTATACCTATATCAATGAATACAGTGATTTAACTTGAGCACTTCAATACTTGGTATATTTCGGAAGTAAATTTGGCAGTCCTCCAAAAAAGCTTCAAAATATTGGTCTGGATTTGACCAATTTCTGGGTTTTGAGAGAGTATGTTTGCACGTTATAAAAAGTGTTACATTTATTGCGCGCCTTATGCACGTGCGATCAGTCCGCTGGGTTTACCGAATAATGGCCGGTGAGTAGAGCTGTCTGTAGGCTCTCATCTTGTTCAACTTCAAGTACTGTAGAAACTGCCCGAAATATCTCATCTTGTGAGCTGGCTTACCAATGTTTGACAAGATATTTTGATAAGGTGATCAGTCATTCACATAGGCCACTATGTCTTCGATGGTAATCTTTGTTTCTTGGACAACATGACAACGACTTCGTAGTACCATGGAGTAGGGCGGCTGGCCGCCTGTATGGGCGGTCATTCTACAGGCGGCTATAACTGATTGATGTGAGGCTTTTATCCATCACGTGTGCACTGTGATCATGATGTTGATGTTAATGTTGATGAAGATGACTGTAATGAATTTGAAAGTAACGCTAACCAGACCCGGGATAGGCCTTTTTAGGCTGAAAGCCAACTTGAGAAACCACCACGACATCGGAAAACGTCCTCCAGACTTTGAGTTGATTGAACATAAATATAGAAACCAAGAGAAATCATAAAATTGTTCAGAAAAAAAGACCAATAAATGATAAAAGAGGCCCCCATTTGTGGGGCAAAAGCTTTGACCAATAAAATATGGAAAATCAAGTGACCATCTATTGTTCAAAATAAAATAACCAATAAAATGCACAATTTGCATGACCAACTCTATTGGTGAAAGCTGGTGAACCAACCATTTGGTAAAGCTTTTTTGCCCAACTTCTGGTCACAACGGCTTGCTAAAGACAGTTGGGAAGTTCCTGACCAGAAGTTGGGAAGTTGATATAATTTGCACCAATTTTGGGCAAGATTTTTGTCAAACTTTGCCCAACTCTTTTACAGTGTACATATTCCTGATTGTTTCAGAATCATTTATAGAATTTTACGTATTCTGATTTTTGCAAACCCTTCACGAAAAAGAAGAAAATAGAAATAAAAAATACAATGCTTTCAGTTGGTCGACTCGGGATACTGAGAACCACGTTAGGCAAACATGCAGAATGTCGAACACCATCGTGTAAAGCTTAAACTGACAAAAAATAGAAAAAAAGCTGGGCATATTTGTGCTTGATAATCAGTAACTTCTCGGTCAAGTTTGCCCATACAGTAACCAAGGGCTACTCTGACAGCCAGGAGAGGAATGTCAACATTGGTATCCGCCGCTAAAAGCTGTTTCAACACAGGGAAAGATATTTCATTAATGAAACCTAGGCCACCGTATTTCCTTTGGAAGATTGATTTTGTACATACTGTCATTATGAACATATTTCTATATTAATTTAACCATAAACAGCATGATCAGTAGCGCATCCAGCTTTTTGTGCCAGGGAGGGCAAACAACGTCTGAAGTTCTTAAAATCGTCTTAAAAACACGATTTCTTTTTGACGCCTCAAATGCCGCCGGGGGGGGGGGGGGGGGGGGGGGGGGAAGTCCCCCCCCCCCCCGCTGGATATGCCACTGAGCATGATGCACAAAAGCAGAGAAAGTAAAAAAGCGTAGGATAATCACTTCAGTCGGAAGAGCTGTAAAGACCCGCTCATCACAGCAACTACAACACCACAATATTCCATCAAAAACAAAAATACAGGAATACAAATACATTACTTAATAGATCATTACGGGGATATGTTGGTGTCTAAAAAATGTACTGAGGGAGACATTTTCTAGAAGGAAATTTTGTAGTTTTAAAACTGAAAATAGCTGGAAATGTTCCTAAAATAAAAGATTCCATGTATGAAATTCATAGGTTAAACGGTTGTTTAGAGTAAAGTTTGTACACCAGTTTATGGGAGAAAAATTTTGCTACCGTGTAAAAACAGGAAAAGTTAAAGAGATGTAGTCGAGTCCATCACAAGTCCCTGCAAGTAACTGCAAGTCCATCACAAGCCCTCCAGTCCTAATCCCAATCACAAGCTCTTCAAATGAGCTTTGAGAAAGTCAATCCTTTGTCATTTTTCATCCAGTTACTTGTGACTGACCTATAGACCCAGGCAGGGTCAACTTCCACCGTTGATGAGACCAACTCACGTCCCCCAATCATACACTGCCAAAAATGGTTTTCTTAAAATGAGAAAATTTTCTTATTCCAAGAACAGTTTTCTTGTCTCACTCCCTAGAAAAATTTTCTAGGGAGTGAGACAAAAACATTTTTCTTGAAATAAGAAATATTTTCTTATATTAAGAAATGTAAGAAAATCATTTTTGGCAGTGTACATTGTATGCTAATTGAATGCTTCTCCAAAACGATAGGTGGATCCAGAATTTTTTAGCTGGATCCAGAATTTTTTAGCTGGAGGTTGGGGAAGGGGGCAGGCCAAACAAATGTTTAATATATAGTGTACCTGTAAAAGGAAACAAAATGCAGTGGAGAGAAAGGTCCAACCCTCTACCCCCCCCCCAAAAAAAAAATATAAAAAAATGGCTCACCAATGCTGAGGCCAGGTGTACACCGGCCAATTCGCCCATGTCGTTATGGCTGAGGTCAATCTGGGTCAATGTACTATTGTTCCTCAAGCCCACTGACAGGCGAAGTGCATCTCGGTCCGTGAGATGATTGCCTGTCATTGACAAGAGGAAACAAAAAAACTGTTTAAATTATTCGTTCCTGGAGTAAATACAGAGTTCAAAAATATGTTTTTCACTTGTTCATCAAAGCCTACCCGATTCTCTTACAGCTGCCTGATTGCTCTTAAGAAATTGTAAAAAAAAAATAATTAACAGTTTTGAATGAATATTATAGAATTAGAGACTATTCACAGATAATCCAGTATTCTTTGAGAATTCTGCTTTTAAGTATTTCTATGGCACTACCAAGAATAATTCCACGGTTTTCCAGTATTTCTATGGCACTACCAAGAATAATTCCACGGTTTTCCAGTATTTCTATGGCACTACTAAGAATAATTCCACGGTTTTCCAGTATTTCTATGGCACTACCAAGAATAATTCCACGGTTTTCCAGTATATCTATGGCACTACCAAGAATAATTCCACGGTTTTCCAGTATTTCTATGGCACTACCAAGAATAATTCCTCACAATTTTCTACATCTCCATTACATTCCTTAGGGTTTTTAAGGTGCTAAAGAATTTCAACTAAATTCTGGACTCTCCACCCAGTGGCGTAACAGGGGTAAAACTTCAGATTGGGGGGGTTAGGAGGGGGGGGGACCTGGGGGTGCACACATGTAAATGAACTGTGGCTTGTATTTTTGTTTGTTCATTTAAAGATTTCAAATGGGGGGGGGGGAGCAAGTTATCCTCTGTGCCTCCAACTTAGTTACACCACTGTCTCCACGACCATGTGTGTAGCGCTATGGCCTCGTGGCTTAGTGCACCGGACTCAAGATTTCGGTCACGGTGACACTGCAGATTGTGGGTTCGAGACCGGCTGGGGGTCATGGTGCTTTTGTCCTTGAGCAAGACACTTTGTCACAAATTGTTTCTCTCTACCCAGGTGTAAATGGGTACCTGTGAGGGCAGTGATGGTTATGTTTTTTTATTAGCCCATGTGCGCTTAACTTGCAGCCAGGGCTGTATACTCCCCAGGGAGCTGAGAAGGCTTCAGGAATGATTAATGGGCCCAATGAGCAGGGGTAATAATTTGTAGCGCCTTGAGCACCGTCTTTATAAAAGTCCATTATTATTACTATGTTCTCAGTGCCCCACCTGTTTGGAACCAGAAGTATAAATACTTCTTATAAAGAAGACAGGTTTATAGCACAGAGGAATGTTATAAAAACTAGAGGTCTCACATGCTGCTGTCCCAAGCATGCTATGCGGTCAGCTTTCCACGCAGACCAAAGCATAAGTTTAAAGTAGGCAAGTAGAATGCAAAATATCAAGTTTTAACATTTAATATCTGCCTACTTTCAAAATGGCTGCTGTCAACATGGCTTCTGATATGATAATAATTATAATTTTGAGAAGATGAAAGTTGCATCGTGGATTACAAGAGAGATTTTTTGGCCTTTCCTGACGTAGTGTATTACACACTGTATGCTCGGTGCTTTCATAGAGCTTGTGGGTAAAAATTCACAGGGTTGGGCAGGACTCGAACTCAAGACCTCCCTGTTACTAGTGCAGACATCTTAACTACAAGACCACCGAGCTTGCCATGGTCGGCTGGCTGAATCGAATCCGATGTGGGTGCTCTACGTTAGGAAAGAATTTGAATACATCGGCTTTGAATCAGCCAGTCAACCCCGGTAAGCTCAGTGATCGAGTGGTTAAGACGTCTGTACTAGTAAGCAGGAGGTTGTCATGGTTGTGGGTTCGAGTCCCGCCCTAGTCAAATCTTACCACTGAGGGACAATATCTTGAGAGTGTAGTTTGTCTCCAGCATGGACGCAAAGCCTGAGGCGCCTTTGGCTCGCATCTGGTTTTCAGAAACATCCTTAGAAGGGGAGGGGAAGTGTACGTGTGTAAAGGGTTAGTTGCATTGATATTGATGTCAATTTGTTTGTAATATCGCCCATCATCATCTCAAACATTACAACTGTTAATACCAATGTCATCACAGTTAACACCATCATCAATATATGATCACCATCAGCATGATCATTCACAATCATCAACACAATCACCATAATCGCAACCGTCACCTCAAAGTATAATCACCATCAGCATAGTCAACATAATCACTCACAGTCATCACCTCATAAGTACATGTATAATCACCGTCAACATAATCATCACAAGCATTAACACAATCACCATAATCACAACCACCCCCTTATAAGTATTATCACCATCAGCATACTCATCACAATCATTGATCAGCATAATCACCATAATCAAAAGTATCACCTCATTAGTACAATCACCATCGTCATAATCACCATCGTCATAATCACCACAAGCATCAACACAATCACTACAATCACAACCATCAGCTCATTAGTATAATCACCAGCAGCATAATCAACATAATCAGTCACAGCCATCACCTCATTAATAAGTATAATCAACATAATCACCATCATCTCGTACATTCATCCTTACTGGCAACCTGCAGTATTGTGGTCCAATGCAGTGGCATAGGGGGAAGTGGGGGGCTGGATGTTACAGTCGGGGGGGGGGGGGGGGGTGCTCACAGTATTTGTTTTAATAATACTTTAATTTTCTGCCTTTGCAAAATTTACAGTTGAAAGTGTAAGTGGTTAGACAACAAAATCTGACCTGATTCTAACGTCTGTTTTGGGTCAAGTTATGACTGTTATAAATGGCCATGTCGCGACGTTATTGCACCATCAAATATAGACATTTGATTGTTGTCGGATAAATGATGTTAATCTGACATTAAACAACGACGTCAGCTTTTGGTCATCAAAACAAACGTGTCGCGACCACTATCGGACCACAATCCAGCGTCAAAATGATGGACGGTGCCTGCTGGGATGGATCGGTGAGTTATGTAACCACACCCCTCAGACAACTATGGAATTTTGGGAGGCATTTTGTCTTTGTCTCAGATATCTCACATTACATGTCAAATTATAACTCATCATCATTTTAGAATATTTCTCAAGCTGCATTCACGCAATTCTACTACGATAACCAATTCTTTACTTCCAAAAATCCTTGTTACTTTAGAATAAAAAATGTACACTAATTTGATTGCAATTTTCAAACATTAACAATATTAATTCCAGTGATATTAATTTGACACTCGGTGACTTCATCATAATGTTACTCTTTGGCATACAACGTCATTATAGGGGATTTTTACATGGCAAGTGTGATTAAGTTCTGAGCTTGTTTGACAACCAAAGTACTGTTGACAAAATCTACACACAAACTTTAGTTTTTTGGTAAAAAAAAAACAATGAAAAAAAACAACAATGACAACAAGAATGATTTTATCTGACTTGTTGGAAAAGACAACAAATTTTAAAGTAAAATTTATACTAAAAATGCTGAAAAAAATTCATGGTATTATTTGAAATTATTACCTAAAAAAAGATGTGGACCACGAGTATAAAAACTGTAAGAACCTTACCAGCTCTGTGATGTAGCAGTTATCCCTCATCATGTAGGCTATAATTGCCCCTCCATCCCCCTCCAAGTGGTTATCACTCAGGTCAAGGGTTTCCGTGCAAGTATTACTCTATTTGCAAGCCAAAAAAATCAAGTTGGGCGAATTAAATTCACTACTTAATATAAATCTGAAAGAGCAAAAATCAATTAATATGGATGTACTGCTATTCTGACTTGGGCTAACTTCACCGCAGTGACTAGGGGTGGGCATTTACGGGTAGTACATGAATCGGGTACCCGATTGAAAACAAGCATGGGTACCCGGGTACCCATTAAAGAAAGCCAAGCCCAAAAATGTAATCCCTTTGTTCATAATTGTTCGTAAAGGTCTGCATGTTAATACTACCACATTGGTGCATTAATGCAGCACGATACAAGAATCTTTAGTGAGCGCTATAGGTTTACAGTGTAAATTGCAATTTCGCAAGCGTCCTAAACATTAATCTGTTTTGTTTTTCCATGTATCGTGGTTTTCATTTTGAAAATTCCCCACAAATAACATTCAAAAACTTTCCTTTTTATTGTCTGAGAAATTACTAAGTAACATGTTAATTCGGTTTCGGGTACTCGATTCCACAATCTGGAACCGGTTCCTGACATTAGTGGTCGGGTACCCGGTACCCGGTTTGGATGCACAGCACTACTGAGGCAACCAAATTC
Organism: Hippasteria phrygiana; assembly: GCA_037893225.1. NCBI lineage: Eukaryota > Metazoa > Echinodermata > Asteroidea > Valvatida > Goniasteridae > Hippasteria > Hippasteria phrygiana. Next base: position 289,676 of record JAZGUH010000100.1, read on the forward strand.
AAAACTGATTTTAAAATGTCATTCCAGACTCAAGTTATCAAATCGAAACAAAATGGACGTTTGGTAGGATGTACCAAAAGAATTAAGGCTGGATGTTGCAGATGGCTCTGCTTAACCCCAACCCTAAACAAAAAAGTTCTAGCAAGTTTGAAAGTTTAGTATTAATGTCTTGGCCTCTTAATAACCCAATGAGCATGGTAGAGTGCTCAAAATTCAATCTTGACCGTTGGATCAAGAGCACTAACTTTTAGGCATTGGTCTACAAGACTCTAAGACCTAACTGGATTAGTGGCATGTTAATTTGTCTTTCAAATCATCTTATTTTTAACAATGAATCTCGGATTTCACACTTTCAATGAAAAATGCCTGCCTTTTTGTTATTAATCATGGAATCCCAATCGTAAAATAGAGTTCACAACATACTTGTACATCCACAGTGGCCTTAGTGAATTTGTATAGACGCTGGTCTTGGAAAAATAGTTAATCTGGTCTAGTGGTCTTGTACTTGGGGCTTTAATGTCCTAAACATAAAAGGCCAGGCTGGGCTGAAAGTCTTACCAGCCTGGTATGTGCAGGAAATTCAAGCCTTAATGGCATGCGAATTAGCATTCTAAATTAGCATATTTAAATATCACAGTGATTAGCATTCTGAATTAGCATATTTACACACCCTGAAAGCCTTGGCAAGTGGCACCAATGCTTGCATGTTGATATACCGATGTCTCATTCTGAACGTAGTCTCGTCGAGGTGCCTCACTACATAACGTGCCGGGTCCACACCTAGATAGGAAGATAATTCAAGTCCTGGACAATCAGCCAGATTCAAGAATTATGGATATTTAACAGGCTTCCAAAACTTCCAAAGCGCTTAAAAAGCGCGGCTTTCTTACGACGGCATGAGAGAAATAAAAAGCTTGTTGAAAGCCGCGCTGTAGTTGGTCGAGAGTATTAAAAGCGCCCTTAGTCGACAGCCAACTATGACATAACGGACCTGGTAAATTTCACCATTTTTATTTTACATTTCGGGGAAGGCCCCGAAAATTTTGTCACGAGAGAGTTACTAATCGCAAACGAAACTGATTATTTTCTGTCACAGCAAGTTCAATTCGGTTGATTCACAACTCGGTGCGCCGCCAGCGGCAACCGGGGAGAGGCCAAATTACGCAGTGCATCATGGGAAAAAGTCGACATCGCAAAACCGGAAGTGGGTATCGCCAATGCATCGACCGTACTTCTTACACCCCTTCTCCGCTAAATCTGTCAACTCCTCTCTCTTCTTTCCCGCAAAGGGTATCCCCGATTAGTCAAAAATTGCTTTAACTCATCCACTCGCATTCACACGAAATCCATACTGCTGTACTGTCCACCATCTAATACAACGCGATAGACGCGATGTCGACCCCGAAAGTGGGAAATTGGCCTTTCCTGTAGGGCTGTCCCGAATATACCGAATATTCGAATATTCGATCATCAAGTGAATATTCGAATAGCTTTTAGCTAGTTTGAATATTCGAAAAAAAAAAACTCTGCACTTGCACATACGAATGTGTTATTTTAATCGTAAAGTTTAATTTTTTTATTGTCAGATGCCACTTTTTTGTCCACGGTAACTTTTTATTTGTTTATTGGTCCCTTTCTTTTAGTTGGGTAAAAGCCCCTTGATAGTTTATATACAGTAATATGACTGCAAAACACTCCAGCAGTCCATAATATGCAAATTTAAACTGGTGCACTTTGTATGCAACCTTTGGCCATGCTAGCTGGCGAAGATGGCAGCTGCGGCTGGCGTGTGTAAAACTTGATCGGCGAGTTTCAAATATTTGAATATTCGGCCAAATGCAGTATCAAATATTCGAATACTAAATTATTCGAAAATGGACAGCCCTACTTTCCTGGCTTGCCGCTGGCGGCGCACTGCGTTGTGAATGGACCAAATGGTTTGTGAAAAACTTCCAGTTCTGGAAGTATCATAAACCCATAATGGCGTTTAGCATTATGGTTTGTCTGATGTTATTATTACTGCACTGTAGGTTATCCAGAAGAAATTTAACAAGAAATTATACAAACACCTTGTCCACAGGAAACGAATGCAACTACCTCCGATACCCTCGTCTTTTAATACCTTGATGATGATACCCACTGAAATGTTCCCACAGACAATTTGATTGTCCAATACAAGTGACCTCTGCCGAGGAAAATTTGCCTCGCCTTCTACAGGAACAAATTTCTAGCCTGCAGTTTTGGCAATCAAACTCGCCTGTTGTGCCGGCAACCTCAGTTTTAGTTGGTTGTTGCCAGAGGGAAACTGGCAGAGTTGCTAGTTTTCTAAGCCAGTTTTTTTGTCTGTTAACTCTGTATCGTACCTTCTTGTTTGCACTCTGCCAGGTAGACATTCTTGCCTGCCGAATCATAAATCATCTCTTTGTCTGCAGAAAAGGATGGAAAATGAAATAGAAGTGTACATATTTAAATACAAAAAAACAACAACAGGAGTCTCCTTGGAAGAGACAGTTGAATACATGCTCAAACAAAGAGGAATTCACAGTGCAAACAGAGTTTTAGGATGGAGTACGTACACTGGAGATAAAAACTGCTTTCGTTTTGTAAAACAGATTATCACAAGTCTGTGTAGGTTCTGTATACGTCGAGGACAAGAGGAGAAAGAAAATACAAAGGAACCTTTCTTGTCTTCACAGGAGTCGGTCTTTTGTTAAAATCGGTCCTCGGACGTAAAAATACGTGCTTTTATAGATGGAAACACAAAGCACTGTCCTCAGTAATATAGGAAAACACGACTGTGTGTGCGTTTATGTGCGCATGCCGCTGTGATTAATCAAAACGTCAAGTGGTGGGGCTTACTGGATCAGCCTACTTACTTTTCTGAAATGAACATCGAACGACGGCCATATATAAGCTTATTTGTGAACCTGGAGGAATTTTCAGAGTTAATGCATGCACTTATGAGACTAATGCGACCTCAGATTTCCCTCCAGTATATGAAATCAGGCCTCACCACGTGAACCAGCATCTCTCATGACTTTTCCCAATCACGCTCTGACTACACGAATACAGACATACCATAGTAGCTGAAAGTGGTGAAATATTTCTCTAGATCTTGCATCCCATCGTCCACTGATAACACACTTTTCCTATCTGACATTGCTTTTATTTTCAACATTGTAAACAAAACTCGGATTCAGATCGCAAGAAAAGGGCACCTCTTGACTGCTGAGGGACTGATTTTCCAATAGGAATATAGTCACTTCAGCGCTTTAAAGTGTACAGGCACGCGAAGAGGAAATGCAATTTCCCTTGAATTAAAATATTTCAATTCGTGACTTTTCAATTTGAATTAAAATAAATCCTGTTATGGTGGATATAATGGCCAACAGGTGGATCTAATATTGTCCAGATACCTTTGAGAGATTTATACAATTGGCCATTTAATTGTTTTGTCTGTTCATTACTGAGGAATAAAGGAATACAGAAAATGCAATCTGTTTTATCAGTGCTGATGACAGCTGCAGGCTTTTGCTTTTCCAAAGCATTTTCCCTGTTAAATAATAACAAGTGCACTACAATATCATGCTGAATGTTTAATTGAATATATTAAGGACGGTTGCTGCATGCATGGCAACAATGTTCATGAAGCTCTTGACTACACATATTTCATAAATGTTAGGAATATTTCTATCTTGGACTTAGGAAGAATAATTGTTCCTAAATCCCTTGCTAAGTCCCTGACATCCTAAAAATTCTTTTATATCCTAAAGTTTCAAAACAAAAAAGTGGGAATTAAGCGGTTGCTAAGGTGATATACCAGTACTGTGTTGGCATTGAGAATTTGTGACCCGCTCTGCAAAAAGGGCACATAAGTCGCTGTATACTTTTACGCGTAATGGGCAGTTTTATGTGAAGAGGGTGAACAATTCTTCAAACAAGTGATTTTTGAAGGAGGGATTTTTTTGCAACTTTGATACCTATATTACCCTAGTTCGTAACGAAAATCTTTATTTCAGTGAATAAAGTTGGAAAAAGAATGTGTTTGTGTCGAGTGCTTTGCTAGTTGTTTTTTTAAAGGGCTTGTTTCTCCTTAAGTCATTTCAAGAAATTCCTGAAAACAAACATGCACATTTCCAAATATCTCATGAATGCAAAATGCTACAGGCCTCAGACATATACCATATGAAAGCTTATAAAATGGCCTTTATATAAGACACTATTTTAAAATTTTGCAACATAATTGCCCTTTTTGCAAAGTGGGTCACATATACAATCGGCCAAAAATATAAGTTCCCGCCTTGTACCTTTCTGAATATCTCAAGAATATCGTAATCATTTTGAACACTTCAAAAAGTCATAAATGCAGAAAAAGGTTCTGTTTCTAATGATGTGTCATTTATGGCACATGACGTTTGCTTAAGGGGAGAAAACAAATCAGATCTGTCAAATTGGGTGCAAAAATAGAAGTGGCACTTTTATGATGCAGACTCAAGTCAATATTGCATTGAAACGGTTTGTACAAACGTTTCTTATTCATGTCAACACTCCACATGGTTTATTAAAACTGCCGCTAAAATCGTTAAGCCCATTCGAGATTATTTGACATTTAAGGGGGCTTTTGCTAAAGGATGAAGACACAATTTCAATGTAAACTATTGCCTGCATTATCAATTTTTTTTTATTTATTCGACAAATCTCATTATTTCTCCCTTATAACAAACGTTGTGTGCCTGTGCCATAAATGATGCATCGTTAGAAGCAGAACCTTTTTCTGCATTTATGACTCTTTGAAGTGTTTAAAATGATTACAGTATTCTTGAGTTATTCCAAAAAGTACGAGGCGGGAACTTTCTTTTTTGGCCGAGTGTAGTTCACACAGTTTACTGGTGCCCAAAGGATTTTTCCAAAACATTTTTCCAGCCTTGTTAAAAAAAGGCCGCCCTAAAAATGTTCCACCCTAGAAAATTAATTTTGAAAAGTGGTGGTGGTGGGGGTAGGCCTTTTCTGACAACGGCAGTGCCATTTCCACATGTATTATACTACCGTAAATATGTCACACATGTTGCCCTAGTTCGTGCAACTAAAAAAAGATACACATTGAAAACCTTGCCACAGTTCACCGACGTTGAACTTTATTTTATCAAGTATGGGATCATGACTCGAACAACTTCAAACGGTTATAGTGTGGGCTAGGAATGAGCAACAGCAACACACAATAGCTCAATTTAAAGCTTCTAACCTGTACGTTCGGGAAATAACAATTTTCACACTTGACTACACTCTACCCGTTTTGTGGTGCCAAGTCACAAAGCGCTTGCAATAATAATGAGACTGCTTTGAACTGAGTTTGACACTATTAAACCAATGGTTGAATAGATTCTCTTTCAAATAATAGTGGTCTAGTGATTTTTAGCCGCGTCGCATCGCAGATGGGGCTCAATAAGCACTTAGCGTTGTTCTTCTTCTTGTGCCAAATTCGTTTAGTCACGTGACAGTCGACACGTGACAGTTTTCCTTGACGAGACTCTCACACACGCAAAGTCTACATGTATGAGACCGCAGGCTATGAGACCGCAGGCTATGAGACCGCAGGCTATGAGACCGCAGGCTATGAGACCGCAGGCTATGAGACCGCAGGCTATGAGACCGCAGGCTATGAGACCGCAGGCTATGAGACCGCAGGCTATGAGACCGCAGGCTATGAGACCGCAGGCTATGAGACCGCAGGCTATGAGACCGCAGGCTATGAGACCGCAGGCTATGAGACCGCAGGCTATGAGACCGCAGGCTATGAGACCGCAGGCTATGAGACCGCAGGCTATGAGACCGCAGGCTATGAGACCGCAGGCTATGAGACCGCAGGCTATGAGACCGCAGGCTATGAGACCGCAGGCTATGAGACCGCAGGCTATGAGACCGCAGGCTATGAGACCGCAGGCTATGAGACCGCAGGCTATGAGACCGCAGGCTATGAGACCGCAGGCTATGAGACCGCAGGCTATGAGACCGCAGGCTATGAGACCGCAGGCTATGAGACCGCAGGCTATGAGACCGCAGGCTATGAGACCGCAGGCTATGAGACCGCAGGCTATGAGACCGCAGGCTATGAGACCGCAGGCTATGAGACCGCAGGATGTACTGTGTCTATGACGACACGCAAGTCACCAACGAAGCGGCTCCTGCACGAATTTGTGCTTGTTATTACATTAATCTGTTAACCCTATCAGGGAAGACTTAATTTATTGGCTCTCTTATCAGGACCAGGGAGGGGACACCTTGTGGTCCCCCTCCCCCCATAATGTCTATAATGTCTATAATGTCAGTGTTGTAATTGTGGGTTTACATGTACATGTATACTCCTTTGCACATAATGCATATGGAAATTTGTGATCTTTTTGCATTCTTTTATTATGTAAATGACTTACAAGGTCTCGAGGTCTCGGTCTCGGTCTCGGGCCATTAGGTCTCGGTCTCGGTCTTCCAGGTCTCGGTCTCGGTCTCGGTCTCGGACCATCAGGTCTCGGTCTTGGTCTCGGTCTCGGACTTCGGGTCTCGACTACAACACTGGTAAATGACATACAAGGTCTCGAGGTCTCGGTCTCGGGCCATTACATGTAGGTCTCGGTCTCGGGCCATTAGGTCTCGGTCTCGGTCTTCCAGGTCTCGGTCCATCAGGTCTCGGTCTCGGACTTCGGGGTCTCGACTACAACACTGCTATATGTACTATGGCTGATTTACCTAAAATATGCCAGAGACATGTGTTGGTAATGTACATGTACATGGCATTGTTGGTTGCACTGCAGTGAACACAAAAGGGCATTTACCAGTTTTTTTGCCCGTTTTTGGTCAAAACCAGTATTTTTGGCGTAGTTTCTGCAATTTTCAATCAAATGCCTTCCAATTTGGTACATGTTTTATTTATGTGATTATATATATTAAAATTCATTTTTGATATCCAAAGTCACCACTGGGGTGCAGTCAGGCACCGTAATTGTGGGGACATACACTGGTCGAGCAATAGATGCTGTGGGGCCAAAAACGACATAGACATGTCCCAATAACTCGGTCCTAATTTGCCTAACAAATAAAAATGCTCCAATACCGTGATGCAGTCGATGCCTACCCACTAACTCATTTTCGGGTTAGTTTTTGGACATATAATGATTTTTAGATATATAAACCCCCCCCCCAAAAAAAAAAAAATGGCCCTTTTCAATGCGGAAACATTTTAATGACTGCAATGCTATGGTGAGCTATAAATTCCCGGTCCAAAAGTGCCGCAAGAGTTAAAAAAAAAAATTAAAAGTGCCGAAAAAGCCTGAAAATACTATTCACGTCAAAGTTGGCCATCTTGGATTCCCATAATGCATTGTGGTAAATCATGTGACATTGGATATAAAGTTCAGGCTAGGTCTCTCAAAATTCATTTAGAACATTCGGTCCCATTAACTCTACTTTAGAGTCTGAACTTGTTAATAATTGAACATTTGTCAACTGAATGTAAATAAACAAGGTATATTTCATGTCTAAAGTGTGAAGTCTAATGTTCATTTTTAAATGTGAGAGATTATTTGAGAGAAAAATTAGCCGCCCACTGGTCTAGTTTGTGTCTTGGAGTAATTGACTTGGTCCATGGGTCCTGTGCAAATTTGGAAGCCGCTTTTTTGTCCCCAAAATGCAGTTTTATATTTCTCCCTTTTGACACAAATAAAATCCGGTTTGCGTAAGCCTGCAGTCATTTGACTGGAAATTCAGTCAAACAACAGCCTCACACTAAATGTGTTTAGAAGGATAATTTATCATATCAGAGTCAACACGAGATGATTTTATGTCCCATTGTGTCTTTGTGTTGTCGGAGCTGAAGTATTGGGATCAAACTTCACCAGTGAGATAATGTGCTGAAAACTGAAACGAAAAGCAAGCACTTTTTGACTACTGAATGCCAGCATTGCATCTACTCTGTTGTATAGTCAGTCCCACAGATGGTTATTAAATATGGGATAGTTTTATTGCAATACTGAATGAAAAAGTATGAAAATTGTGCTACTAAAATTATAGTTTCAATCTTGTCTCTTGTAAGACCATGGTAAATAATATTTACAAAAAACACTAACAAACAAATACTTACTTTTTCGATATCGTATACATAAAATGGTCAGTAACGTGTTCATGTCAAAACAGACACAATTTTTGAACAATTTGGACATCAAACAAACAGACTGACAGACAGACAACCAAATCTTTAGCAATGGCTATAAAAGAAATATTAAATCTTCAAAAATTCCAAAAACTGCCCATAGATGTCTAAAACCTGTTTTCAACAAAGAACAACCTCATCTGGCCACTACTATGGCTGTTCATTATCGAATGATTTAGTGTTCAATTATTTGAAACTGGGTTTGACCAATTGACCTATCGCCGTTTACGAGTTAACCACGCCCCTTAGACAACCATATGGGAATTTTGTGTGGTAATTTTTGTTTGTCTCAGATTTTGCGCGTTCCACGTGGAATTATAATTGATGTGATTGGACAATAATTCATAAGCTGTGTTGACATGATTCGACTGCGATAGGTCAATTATTCGATACTCGTCGTCAAGTTTTTCAAGCGTCAGCTGCAACTGCATGCCGTGCCGGTAAAGAAGCTGGTGTTTTACGTGCGGCGATCGATATTATGGACTGCCCGATCGACATTTGTTTGCATGCAACTGTATCATTACGGGTACATATGACTTTCTGATAACAAGAAACCAAATTCCCGCCCGCATTTTTGCAGTCATTATTTTATAAGTGTCAAGACATCAAGAGGTTTCCACAAATATTTACAATCGCTAAAAATGCGGCATTTGACACTACTAAGCACCGTAACTTTTCTGTTGAAATGGCATCAGAGTTGTATCCGTACATACATATATTTTTTTCGAATATTCAAACTGGCAAAACGGTATTCGAATATTCGGTTGATGATCGAATATCAAATATTTGGTATATTCGGAACAGCCCTAGCCACCACACTACAAGACCCAGGGCCCAATTTCATAGCGCTGCTGCTTAACGTAAGCAGAAAAGTTGTGCTAACTATAGCAGGAAAATTTGCTTAACCCTATGCATCAGATTGCATACTTTGTCACATTAACTTGTGTGCAGAGTGCAGCAAGGTCAAGCTGTCACCACAGATGCACTGTGCTGCATCTGGCAGGGTTAGGGTTAAGCATTAGCATATTTCATGGCCAACTCCTGCTAATGCTTGCCTGTGCAGGGAGATATATATTGTTGCGTCACTAATTTAAGCAAATCCTGCTTCCAAAGTTAGCGGGCTCTTCGCTGTGCTTACTGCTTACAGTCTCTATGAAATGGGCAAAGTTTCCATAAGCAGGAAATCGTGTGTTAAGCAGCACTATGAAATTGGGCCCAGGTCCAGAAATTTAAGCATTGGTGTACGTAGCAGACTCCCAGACCAAACTAGACCAGTAGGCTGCTAAGTTTTCTTTCAGTAAACCTTAGAATTTTTAAAAACATCTCAGATTTCACACGTCGACTGAATGCAGTCTGCCTTGAATATTTTCATTCATTAAAATAAAATAAAAAATCATAAATTGTTAACAATTTGGGACTCCAATGGTATACTGTTTGCGAGTGATAATGGCAAAACTGACCTCCCGAAGTGATTGCTGGAGCGTTCTATTTTTCCCAAGACACACCCACGGGAAAAATAGAACACTACAGGAGGTACCAAGGGAAGCTAGTTTTGCTGTGTCATGAGTGAAAAAAATTCATACTTGTTTTTATAACACCTCATACTTAGTTTTTGAAATTAAAATTAGGCCTTTACCTGCATTTTTGGAATATACAAATTCTTCGGGAATCCCCCAGACAGAATGTTTCCAACCAAACATTCATTACACTGTGTAATCCAAAAGGCGTGCTGTCTTGCAGTGGATAGACTTTACACAGGATCTCTGGTTGCTATGGGAATAGTACTTTGGTAGCCATGGAGTACTACTTTTTGGCCATGGGCCAGAAAATAACGAGAACCATGTGACATGTTCTAAGGTGTCATAACAAGAGGTATTAGAAACAAAATATTTGTTTTATCATGGAAGTCACCCAATACAAGGCTAAAAGCCACTCTAGGTAAAGGGCTACAACAGAGGCGGTGGGGTTGGCCACATTTTAGGTTGCCAGCACAACCACCGTTACGGTTTTTCCTGGGTCCAGATCTAAATAGATGTAGAGGATAAATCTTCAATAGACAGTAAAGCAATTATCCCAATTTTCAGACCTATAGACCCAGAAAAGTAGAGAATATCATAAGCAGTGTTCTAGCCAGACATTAAATAGCGCTAGCACCCACTACGCTTTCGGGAATTAGCACTACGCTTGAATCCTGCCCCTACGCTACCACTTAGCTATAGATTTAAGAGCAAGAGTATATTTTAAACAATTTCAAATGAACCAAATTTTGCCCATGTAATCTTACAAACTTTTGCTTAAAACAAAATTGCCTCAGTTGCATCACAGAGCATCTAGAATCAAACATTTTTCGGGCCCCCTCAGTGGACCACAGACCCCAAGCCGTAAGGGCTTCACGCTCTGCGCTCGCATTGTCCAACCTTGAGCAAAATGCCCCTACACTTTAATTTCACCCTAGCGAGTTTTGAATAAAATTACTCTGGTCTTGTACAGGGTGTCCTTGAAAAAGTATACCCATTTTAAAATGTATGTTATCGCTAAACTACTGAATATTTCAGAAAAAGACAAATGTCTGTGGAAAGGGTAGAATGTCCTCTGTCCAATGGCATAAGGTTCATTATGTCATTGTCATGGATGACTGAACAAATAAGAGTTATGAAAGCTACTGAAATGAGCACTGTGACAAGTTGTTTACTTGATGCCAGCTATGCATTAACAGGAATGGTGGCCATGTGGAGGGCACAGCATCTTAAATTTGTCAGGTAAGTGTAACACAAAAAGAAAGGGATCAGAAAAATTGATTCATCGCCCCTGTCATCACTTTTGTTCAAACAGCAAGAGAATTTGTCCTTAAAAACACCTGCCTGAGCTTTGCCACTCAAGTAAACAACTTGTCACAGAGCTGATTTCAGTACCTTTCATAACTGTCTTGTTTGTTCAGTCATCTTTTCTGAAATATTCAGTAGTTTTGCGATAATATTAATTTTAAAATAGGTATACTTTTTAAGGACACCCTGTATAACTTGAACTTCTACCTCATGGTCTTGTGGATACTTGTATGAAATTCAAGCCCAGAAAACAATTTTTGTTTTATAGTTACCAGGAGAAAATTCCTCTTCAAGGTCGGTATCATATTCCGCATCATCTACAGGGGGTCCCTCAATGAGCCTTCTGATTGGATCGTCAGATCGCAGACTTTCACCTTCTGAGAAAGACTCCTCGAAGTCATCCTCTGGAAGCTGGTCATCTAATGCAGGAAAAAAATGTGAAAGAATTCAGTAAAAGCAAAACTACACATGACGTCACACACGCTACGAAGTATCCTCTATTGCCCTACAGCGATAAATTCACTATTTAATAACTGCTGACTTTCAAAGGACATAAACATTAATTTTGGACATTCTGTTTACAATTATGCCCAAAATTATTCACACCCTACGACAAATCTGGTTGTTTGCTTTTCTCTCATACATAAAAACTGCATTGGCGGAACTTTGGCTTTACAATAATGACTTTTAGTTGGCATGTACAAATCTACATATATTTTGGTTTTAAATCATTAGCATAAAAGTAGAAATAATAAATAAAATGATTCACAGTACCCCGAATTTGGCATGGGTATGAATAATTTGGGGCATAACTGTATCTTTCGGACAATTGATCGATCAAATAAAGATACACATCCGTGCTCTTTTCGAGTTTCACCCCAAAATATAACATGATTTTTTCAATTGCTATATTTTCTAGCAGTACAAAAGTTATTCACTTTTGAATGAGACATCAAACGGAAAAACCCACCTACATTTTGTTACTGAACAGTTTAATACTTTTACAAATGTCAAATCTTTTGCACCCCTACAATAATTTGGGCATATGTTTGTGTGCTTCAGAGGCGTAAAAGCAACCAAAGAATAACCTTTTTTGGAGGGTTACAGATGCCTACAATTGAAAAAAAAGAATTGTTTTTCATAAATGCAAAATATGTATTTTCAAAGTGAACAAAAAGACAACTGGCAGGGAGCGGGATTTGAACCAGGGACCTCCGGAATACTGTACCAGTGCTCTACCAACTGAGATATTTTGCCCTATGGCGGCAATAACCCAAATTGTCAGTGTCTTACTGTCTTTTAGGGCTGTCCCGAATATAGAGAATATTCGACTATTCGATCATCAACCGAATATTCAAATAGATTTTTGCCGGTTCGAATATTCGAAAAAATATATATGCACGTACAGATACGACTATGATGCTATTTTAATAGAAAAGTTACAGCGCTTTAAGCAGTGTTAAATGCCTTCTTTTTTTTGAAAGAGGTTTATCGTTCCCGACCGTAAAACCCTTGACACTTCTAAAATAATTATTGCAAAAACTCAGGCTGGAGTTTGGTTTCTTGTTATCTGAACATTATACGTGCTCGTAATGATCTTGATACAATGCAAAAATGTCCATCGGGTAGTCTATAATACCGATTGGCGCATGTAAAACACCGGCGTGCTTTGCAGGCAACTTTTTACCAGTGCGGCATGCAGTTGCAGCAGACGCCTGAAATACTTGATCGGCGAGTATCGAATATTCGAATATTCAGTCAAGCCCAGTCTCGAATAATCGAATACTAAATTATTCAAAAATGAACAGCCCTAGTGTCTTTCTTCGGGGGGGGGGGGGGGGGGGGGGGTTTAGGAATTACAGTAGCGTAGCGAGAAATTTTTCATTTTTCAGCAAAAGAAAACTACTAAAGAACTTGCAATACACAAGAATAAAATAGTTTAAGGTCAACTGTACTGCATGCTATCAGACAGTTAATTTTTTTTCATTGAAGCTTAATTGATCATTCTGATTGCATTGCAAATTGGTGACGTTTCCAGCAAGTTTGTAAGTTGTAAAAGCCCCCAAAAAAAACTATATAAAAAAACAAAAATTTGTCGGACTTGGATCAAACCAAAATTGATGTTACTCCGAGGAAGGCCTCCTTGCTCATGAAAACAACTTCACAATGATAATAAAAATTACGATTGATGAAAACACAACATGTTTTCCCAAAAAACAGTGCGGAAGAACAATATTGAGAAAAAGACCATTACGTGTTTTCATTGTTTTCCCTGTTTCTATTCTTTCACAGGAATAACAACAAATGTAAGATCAATATTTACTTTAACTTGTCGGACACAATATTGACATTAGCCTTTACCGGTTGGTGTCTGCACTGATGAGATGGACATCTCATTCTCGCTGGGATCTGGTGTCTCATCGTCCCCACCCGATGCCATGGAAACATCATCTGGCAGCTCAGTGACCGACCATGCCGCGGTGGGCTTGGCTCTCCTCTCTCTGGAGCCCCTCCCCTCTCCTCCACTGCGGCTCCGCCTCCTCTGGGACTGCCCAGCTTTAGAAGACGAGGACCTGGGACCTCGCGATGAAGTCGGTCGTGCATTTGGCCCGGTGCTGTGGGTTTGCCGTGAGTGACTGAAACTCGAAGTCGTCTCGGGGCGGGCGGCAGGTGCCTTGGGCATGTCACGGCGGGGCGATTTCGCAGGTGAGGGCGACTGTACAAATTTCTCCTCGGCATCCATTGGGAGATCCAAGCCTAGGTCTTCAGCAGTGATGAGAATAGTCGGCAGGTCTTCATCGGGGAAGTTAGCTGATTCATGCTGGGCTGGGCAGGAAGGAGTGGAGTGATCTAGGACTTTCTTCAGACTCTTTTTGGAATTGGTTGGTTGGTATCTTTGACCTCTTGATGCAGGGGCTTGATGATGTGTGGGGTAATCTTTCCCTTTCTTCTGCTGTTTTCAATATAAAATGGAACTTTTAATTGATGTGATTCATTATAAACATTATAGTTTTAGTCATGTTATATTAAACTGATCCGCACTGATGCTCCATTTTGTCTATGAAAAAATAAAAAATAATTATAATCAAAAAAGGATTGGCCATGATTTTTCTGCCATTTGTGCTGATCTACGGAGTTTATAAACTTGGTCGCCGCAATACTTTGGACCTGGATGGGAATTTCCCCTTGTCTTTTCCCCAAAAGGTTTTTTCAAGTTTTTTTTTGCCCATCCCTTAAATTAGCAATAGGCTTCTACTGGAGAGTTGAAAAGTTAACCGTAAATAGATTCAATTGTGTATGTATTTGTGTAAATTGTGTAAAAATTGAGTACATGTGTATATAGTATGCAGGGCCCCAATGGAAACCAGATTGAACTGTTTAGGCACACCCTGGGTATTAAAGAAATGTAACAAATACATTTTTCAATACTTAGGAAAGAATGAATTTTGAAATCATGATTGCCAACTGCTTTTTATTCCTGCGAGTTTTAAGCATTTCAGTCATAATCTGCACTGTGATTTGTGTGCAAAAATAATCGCACTTTACTCTGCATAAGGCCTATCAAATTTCAGGGACAAAAAATCCTACTTTAAATCATTTTTTCTTTGCTTTGCAAGATGGCTTCTTCTGACTTTCTCTACAAAACTACATAAAAAACAAACATTTATTTAGCCTCCTGGACTATCAAAATAAAATAAACAAAAATCAAAACGAATGCAACTTGAAAACCTTACCTGCATGCCATAACCCCCACCACATCTGTGAATTCTAGTCGAGGGAGCTGACGATGCCATAATTTGATTCGGCTACGGACTTTGCACGAGTTGACCGTGAGCCGACTGCATATTCATGGAGGAACTGACGGCGTGCGTCCAGCCTTGATCGGCACCACTTGGCTCACGCTGTAGTGTCACAGCTGATCGTTCTGTGGGAACTTTTCTGACTTGATCATACCGCATACACAAGTCAAATGGAGCAGCAAATCACCTCAAAATGTCCAACAATGACCAATTTAGACTATCAACGCCGACCTGCCGTTGTTTTTTTTTCTTCTAAATCCGTTGAATCACGAACCTTTTTAGAGTATTTTCACCGGTGTACGTGGCCGTTGCCAAGTACGCGATGCCAACTACTTGTTGCTTCTCACTTTTTCCCCCCGGCCCCCCCCCCCCCCCCCCCCCATCATAGTACCACAGACATAACGTGGGAAAGAAATGGCGCCCTCCAGCGACAGGTGCACTGCAGTTTCACTTGGGATCGCGAGGGATCAGCTGATCGAGTTGAGCTGATTTTGAAAGCAATTTTTGTGTAATTAATTTGTCCCTTTGAAAAATAAAACCCAAAGCAACCGGCTGCATATGAAGAACATAAAGCATGCTAAGGATGGATGGGTGGTAAAGTTCATGCACAGCAATTAGTCAGAGTTGTAATCAAGTCAATCACAAATTAAGTCACACTGTGAATTGGATGTGATTTCCTATTCAGAATGGACATGAGGATTAGAGGATGTGATTTTAACAATGAGGGTCCAAAATCACATCCTTCTCTATTTAAAATCACATCTGAAGCCTGTGAACTATTATCCCACCCTGTACATTGTGACTTCTGGGTTTAACAGCTTAAACCGCATTGTGATTCTAGACTCCGGATGTGATTTTGCACCCTCGTTGTTAAAATCACATTCTCTTAACCCTCCTGTCTATTCTGAATAGGAAATCACATCCAAGGGGTTCACAGTGTCATCACAAGTCATTTCGCAAGTCAATTCACAATTCTGGTTTCAAGCCATGTAACAAGCTATTCAAACACACTATATAACAAAAGCATTCCTTTGTAATTGTTCATCCCATGTAGCTTAATTAATTGAGCTGACTGTGATTGACTTGTGATCTGTCTTTTGATCTGACTTCTGGTTGACTTGTGATTGTTTTGATTACAAATCAGGCAATTATAACCTTCTTAAACTCTCATGTAATTAGCGTGTGATCGGACATCCCGGAACTTTGCTTGAACTTCGGCCTGGCAAAAGAGATCAGTGTTAGTGCAAAGGGGAAAACAAACACATTAGCGCCGTAACAGTGGAATAGGAGAATAGGACGAAGGGGAAGATGTGACGTCACACTGACGGTCCCATGATTCTGTTACTGTGTGTGGGCCGCCGCCGTATTATTAGGCATATTCATCGAAATCATCATTTTCTGCGTGAATTGAAAGAATGAACTATTTCATAATTTTTTTTATATTCTCAAGTTCCTCCTTTTAAACAGGTCAAATCGACAACATCTGAAAAAGGTCATAAGCTTTGACTTAACAAAAAAAATGTCCACATTATAGAGGGCGTATACACGTTTTACCAACGGACTGCAAACTGCAGTGCGGCAAGGCCGCCGTGTTTTGCAGACAAGGGTTGGTCTCGCAGGGTCGGTTTTTAAGGCATAACCACTGTTTGTAATTTCTGACTCTGATTCCACTCATTCCACTGGTTCAAATTATTGTTAATCAGACTTGAGAATCGTTGAATGTTAGCGCCAAAGTCTCAGGATAATAAAAGGGCCTGAGAGAACAGGAAACCTTATAGGAATTACCTCTTACCTAGTACTCCTCTTCCACAGTCCGATTGCACAGTCCCCTTCCCCATTCCACATTTCACCGGCGGGATCCATCGAGGACATTCCACCGGCGGTATTTCACCGACGATATTCCACCGACGGTATTCCACTGAGGATCTATCCCACCGACTGCTGAGGGAGGTGGAATAACTGGTGCTGTAGCACACCTACCACTGCACGGGTTCTACACCATCGAGACGGTACGCTACCAAGGGGACCGGCGTCAAGAGATGGCGGCCGGTCGACACGTCACATTGGTGGCAGTGGTGGGATCCACAAGAAGAAGAACTTCAGTGGAAGCAAGTAGAGTGATATACTATAGGGAACTACAAGGGGAGTTGTACTACTCAGCATGGAGCGGAGAGACGAGCCAGAGTTCATCACACCAGCGAGTCATTGACTGCAAGAATTCCATTCGGGAATGGAGAATGCGATACCGCGGAAGCAGTGATTCATCTCAAGTGGGATCAGTGGGAACCACGAGCCAGGCAGCAAACATTTTGGACATCAACCCATCCCTGCACCGCCTCGACAACTGTTCTCTCCAGTTACATCCATGACACACGTTGCAGTAGTGCCAAGTGGATTCGCTGGATTGATGGAAACTGTTCAAGAGGGGTGAATGGATAAACAAGCTGCAAGCAGGGGATGACCAACGCCGAGAAGGCATTCGGCAGGGAACCGTACATAAGACCGTGCATGCCGTCGGGTGTTATGTGCCGCTGGTTTTTGGCACAATTACGGCAGGGATGAGAACTTCGCCAGCGTACACGGCAGCGGTGATTTATAGTCTGCGGACGGAACACAAGTCTACACGGCCACTTCTTGCGAACTGTCCTTGGCGGGGCCTGGAGGGCAAGGGCAAATGGGAAGCAAGTACGAGCCTGGTGCCAGGTTTCGTCTGCCAAGGCCGAGTCAAACCACTAAGAGCCTCCAAAGAAGTTTTCACCAATGAAGGTGGAAGGACTGGAGCAAAAAGGGTTGGCGGGATCGGCGATCTGGAGCAGGATACCAGTGCCCACGGTGGAACATGAACACAAGGCACGGGCGAAAATGGACTACATCCATCACAGGGCACAGCGGAAGCCGAGTTTTGTTCCAGACAGATTTATTCGGGGCACATCCTTGGCGAGATTACACGGCTCACTTCGAGTCTTGTGCCACGATCAACGCATTGGCAGGAGAAGAGAAGGCGTACTTCTTAGCAGCAAGCTCGAAGGGACAAGCTCAACAGGTGCTGCGAGACAGAGAGCAGGGCGGTCAGCTGAGCTACAAAGACCTGACTGCAAGATTTGTCCCTGAAGAAACAGGCAGAGAGATTCCTGGCAGAATTGTGGAGCAGGATAAGAGGGGTGAATAAAAGCCTACAAGCACTCGGCCATGGTATGCACCGGCTGACGTAACTGGCCTACCCAGAGCTCCCCAGAGATTCCCGGGAAAGAGTCGCCAGAGGATTTTTCATGGCCGCGCACCCAAGATGCAGACGTACGGCTGGGAATCTCCGAGAGACAGCGTCAGTGGAACCATGGCAACCGACAGGGACACATGAGAGCAACTCGGCAGGTAGAGACTGTCTCCAGAGAAGAGTTCAACCAGCAGACGCAAGTCATGTGTGAACAACTGGGTGCACTGCATGCGATGGTGGCTGGCCTATTAGCAAAGGCACTGCAAAGCCAGACCGCAGCTTCACTGAGTGATGACTCGGGGTAAGCAGTAAACAGACCCCCGAAGGAGGAGGACGAAATTCGTTTGGAGAGAACACCTGCCACAACTGTGGAGGCTGGAGTCGGGGAAGAATCGGGGAAGAGCTTCAGTAAACGCCAGTGGACCAGCCACGAGGATGGTGGGAAGGTCGTCACTACCAGACCGAAGGCAAAGAAAAAGGAAAAAGGACGAAACGTCGGACGAGTCCAGTGGAGGAGCATGAAGACGTGTCACGGCAATCATAGACGTAGCAAGGTCATTTTAATGTTTTTTTCGGGGAGGGGGGGGGTAGACGTAAAAAAGGCACTTGATATGTCTGGGGCACAGGGGCACTAACATTTTTCAGTGGGGGCACAGGGGGCACTATAATTTCCAGTGAGAGCACAATAGGGCCAGCAGCATGAAGGAAATTATTTTAATGTTGCGGCGATTGTTTACTTACGGAAACCGTTCCTATAAGAGAACAAAATCCACTTTGAAGTTATTGGGCTTACCAAACTAGCTTGCGACATTAAAAACTAACAGGTATGTCGTAGATAGAGGGCAGGGTTTTAATTTTGTGTGGGGTACAAACAAAAGGCACTTTTTGGGGGGGGGGGAATATATTTATATGCTGGCTACGCCTATGGCATTCCACTTAAAACCTAGGTGGACTCGGATGCGTCAGGAGTTGAGGGACGCACAGGCGGATCCTTCAATTCAACTGATGATGCGAGCTGTCGAGAGCAGTGGTGAGAGACCAACATGGGAAGCCATCTCGGTGGAATCAACAGCTGTAAGGACGTACTGGGCGCAATGGCAGCAGCTGAAGATCCGGAATAATGTACTGTCACGTAGGTGGAAGTCAGCAGATGGAAAGCTTGGCCGGTGGCAAGTAATCCTGCCATCCCGTTCCAGAGAAGAGGTACTCGCAGATCTACACGATAGTAACACACCAGGACACCAGGGAGTGTACAGCTAGGACACTGCAGAAAGTGCGCCGGCATTACTACTGGCCCGGTATGTCCGCGCACGCGTGCGGGCAAAAGTCAGCTGGTGCGAGATATGTGCCCAAAGAAATTCACTTGGTGGAAAAGGACCTACTACACTCAATCGGCAGGTGGTATAATATAGTAGCAGCAAGAGAGAGTCTGCTTCCACAGGAAGGAGCGCGGGACACGAGCGAGAAGGATCACCGTGGCGGGGGGCCTCGAGCGGATCCATATCCATGTCATGATCCGCATGCACCAAAGCATCGATGCCCACATCAAGGGTGCAGGACATCTTGTCCACAGACGGCAACCTAGTTTGGGCCGACATATTCGGGAGGAGCACCGAGACAAGCCTTTTGGGCGTGGCATATGTGGGGGAATGTCGCAAACAGCTTGGAAAGACGAGCGAGCAGTTACAGAGTGTCGCGGCAGCATGCAGTCTCATCACGTCCTATCCCGACGTACCCACATTCCACACAGATCCTCTCAACAGTACTGTCTCCCATCCACTTCCCAATAAGCCAAGTTATGGACCCCCCAGTTAACAGCGATGCAAGCTGCAATTACTTCAGCAACCTCGATAGCTGAAGCACATCCACACCAGGTATATTAGATTTGTATGGCAGGGAGAGATTGTACATGGGCTATGGGGACTCAAGGGGGTATAAAAGCAGCTGCAGGGCTGTAAGTGATTATTGGGTGCAGGTGATTGGAACAAGTAATTGGGTTTAACTTATATTTATAGACGACTATAGGGAGGATGAAGAGGAGTGATTACGGCATAACCACTGAGTGTCATTTCTGACTCTGATTGCATTCATTTTCACTGGCTCAAATTATCGCTAAGACTGGAGAATCGTCGAATGTTAGCGCCAAAGTCTCAGGATAAATATAAAAGTATCCCTTCCCTACTTCCCTTTCCACAGTCCGATTTCACAGTCCCCTTCCCCATTCCACATTCCACCGGCGGTATTCCACCGGGGACATTCTACCGCCGGTATATTTTCCACCGGCTGTCCGAGGGAGATGGAATAACTGGTGCTGTTGCCCACCAATGCAGGGGTTCTACACCAACGAGACGGTACGCTACCAAGGGGACGTCCATAAAGTACGTACGCACGGAGGGGGGGGGGGGGGGGGGGGGGGGGGGTGGAGGGTGGGGAGGGGGGGTTGACATTGCGTGCACCATGCGTACAGGGGGTCGGGGGGGGGGGGGGGGGTCTAAGCCAATGCGTACCGTACGCGCGCAACCGACAATTTGCTTTTAATGAATTGTCATGAAATCAATGTACTATTTCATATAAATAACTACCAGGACCAGCTTTTGTGTATAAAAAAACCCAGTTATAACACACACCTTCACCCCAACCAGTCTTCCCAGCGCCACCGCCAGGCAACTCCGGCCTATTTTTAGACCGCAACAAAAAGACTGCTTTATAAACCGGCAGTGTACACCGGAAACGTACAGGTGTAGGCCTACTTGAATCAATTTCACCCGCTTGCTGTCCAAAATCGCTTTTGTACTGAAGGTAAAACAAAAAATAATAAATAAAAAAATATACGTCTTGTATATCAACTGCCTCTTGTTCAAACACATATTTTTGTGAAAAGCGTTATTCACTATCTCAATAAACCACTCATAAAACGTCAATAGCAAACTATGCAAAAAATAGTGTATCAGGTAATTTTTCCCCTTTTTTGGTTCATTTTCATGTATCATTGACTGCTGTTTTGGTTCAAAATATATGACTGTTCAATCATTTCCAGGTTCGTTAATAAACAAGTTTGGATTTGTTTTCTGTCAACATTTTGTTATTTATTTCAGACTTTGGATGCGACATGCAAATCATACTACCACTACAGGTGTACTGTGACGTTTAATGATGCTAGAATAGGGTAGTCTGAGAAGTAAAAAAGAGATATGGAATGCATATGCGTACAGGGGGAAGGGGGTTGGAGCCACTGCGTATGCCATGCGTACAGGGGGGGGGGAGGGGGGGAGGGGGGGGGGAGGGGGGGGGGTAAAAAAAGGTCGGCATTTCGTGTGTACGTACTTTATGGACGGTCCCAAGGGGACCGACGTCAAGACAGGGCGGCCGGTTGACACGTCACACGCGTATATTTTAGGGCTTACCGTCTTTAAAATGGAAATACCCACCGCCTAAACTGAGAACGTCTGAAGCGCTTCGCATATTTTTGTGAAGGAAACGTACGGCATTCTGGGTAGCGTACCACGACCTTTGCGATCACATGTAGCGTTTTCAGTCGTATACGCTAGACTTGATATCATGTCCGAGATCGCGGTTATTTTTTTGTCTGCATCAGCCACGCTAAACGTCATTACCACTCGCGATCCAAGGTTAACTCACAAAAGGACGCAAGAGGGCGCTATTTCCGGCACTATTCTGTGATTGTATTGGCTATCAGGCCGACAAAAACCACGATCACAGACTTGGAATCAAGTCTAGTCGTACGCACGAGCGAATGCAGCCCTGTGAAAATGGCGACACCGGTGAAACTTGTTGGAGATATACGCATCGCGTGTGCAGTGTGTTGTCTGCTGGGGGAAAACACGTTTTAAACGTCTTGCTAACGAATACAAAATGTCCGGCAGTTGTTGGTTCTTAATGGGAAAATCTGCGTATTTGATGCGGAACTGGTGATCTCCAGCAGGTCATAGGTCACACAAATCTATCCAATCAGAGCTCAAAGCGCATCAGACGTCCCCAGACGTCCGTTATTCTGTTGTGTTATTCTCTTAAAAAGTTTGGTTTCCGAGGGGACTCAAGACTTACTCCCTCCGGATCCGACCCGCCCTGCCTTGGCTAGTATACTAGTCTGGTTCCCTGACCTGAAGATTCCCTGACGTCTAAATCTTAGGTCAGGTGGCTACCGCGGTTTAAAAGAGATCGTGACGTGTGTGTTAGTCCGAGTGACGTCAGTGGCATCATTCAAATTTAATATTCTTGCAAAATCCAGTCGGCAAAATACTGCAAGAGTGTGGCATTGATTTTTCAGTTTTTATATATAATTGAGAATTTAAATTCCAGTATCTGTAACGGGCCTGACAGACATTTTGTTATTGCGAACATCAACGTTAACAGCCAAATGCTACCGAAAACAAGTTCAGAAAACTGGGGACATTTTCGGAAAATGTAAAAATTCTCACAGTTTTTGTCACGTGACATTGGCGGCTACCGGACCTAATACTCATCAGAAATAGTCAGAATATTTTGGTCTAGGAACCAGACTAGGCTAGTACTAGTAGGCCTACCCCACTACCCCGTTTTTGCTTTTTTCTTTATCGTTCAATTCGGCGGCTCCTTCATTCCATTCGGCAGCTTCGTCATTCCATATTTTTGGCGGCGTGTCGTTTCATTTGCGTCTTCGTCGTGTTCCGGGGCATTCGGCGGCTTTATCATTCCATTCGGCTGCTTTATCATATCGATCGGCAGCTTCATCATTCCATTCGGCGGGTTCATTCGGTAGCTAGCTTCATCATTTTATTCGGTGCCATGCAGTCGTTATTATTCTTTTCCTTCAGATCATGATTCCATAGCCGTTTATTGTAATTCGGTAAATTTGAGTTAATTTCATTTTGTAACGTTACCATTACAGTGTTTAACGTATGGTTTTGGTATCTCCTAGAAATATCATCTGGTAGGCCTAACATTTGAATTTCATTTAGTTATTGGCCTTTTCAGTAGGCGAATTTTGTTTTACAATTTTAGCGCGTCTATTCTTCCACGCGTCGGCAAAACTCCTTGCGCGGCTTTAGTAAAATAACGGTCATTTTTTCCCAGTTTACCATTAAACCCTGACGGACATCAAAGACACGATATTTCCTTTGCGACATTGGAAATGTTGCAAAAATAACTTTCACGAAATTGCATTATCTTTCACGACATTCCCTTCACAACACTTGACACACATATGCATTCCCTTCGTCACGTATTGGTATCAAGGTATCTTAACAAGTGGTATGGCATTCCCGGGGCTCCGTAGTCCAACATGAACCTACATACAAGTTCATGGCCGGCCAGTGAGACAGAATGACGACGTAGACCTATTTTGTACACGTACAAAATGTACATAATGTTCATGTAGACCTACGTCACGTGTACTTCGGCAGTGTAAACCAATGTCAGCGCCATTTTGTTTCGATTCACATACCTGTGATCATACATGCCATTATTCCTTCTCCAACGGGGCAGTTGCACTACCGTTTTCCTGCATTGATTGACATCTCTACTGATAGGAGAAAGAGCTACTGTAACCTGTAAGCCTAACAAGTAACTAAGTCTAAGATGGTTAGTTGCAAAACGAATATGACTGCGCAGAACGGACGTGATTTGTCGCATTGGTCACATTAAGTTGTCTTGGTTGTAAAATCCTCTTCTGATTTGCTAATAATATGAAATATACTAGTATTAGCTGTTCTAATTTCAGGTGTTGCATTCATTAGTATTACTGATAGGGCCTATGCGGAGAGGGATTCCTCAAATTATTTCCTTATTTATTCCTTTGTTATGTTCCATGCAAAGATATGTGAAAAGAGTATCAATTAACATTTGGACTGGTTCACAGTGCAATAGGTTTGTGTATAAATTACATGGTTTGTTTGGCCTCCATACCCATAATGCATTGAGGATGTCAAAAAAGTTTATTGCCTTGGCACCTCTCCGAGACTTACATTTTCTGGAAAAGTTTGTGAAAGATCATAGTTACGCCCATATGTTTATTGACTGCACAACCCTTCAATTATTTTTATCCAGCAGATTTGGTTGAAAATGAGTGTTCCGCAACTAGCATGGTTGTAGCATGGCCTATAGGATACTATTTTTGGACTGCCATGTGATTTTCACCAATTTTGATGTCTCCTTTATGAATTGAGATACATGTATTAGATTAAGGAAAAAGGGAACCAAACTATATATATTGGTCATGTTTTATGCATGTGACATCTGTACTTAAATGGTTGAATTCGATTAGCTTACAGTTACCGTCACCTAAACATGGGATTACACCGCGGGGAAGCCACGAAATGAGGTATAGAGCGGGGACTTTAAAAAGTGTAAAATGTAAACACATGCTTACACTCATCTGCAAAATCGTGACCATGACGACATAATTATAAAGTTCACAATTTGCACACAGTCTATAGTCCTCAACTGTTGTCAACGGTCAGGAAATACACTCTTTGATTCCAAGTTGTGTCATCGGCCTAATCTGTACATTACTCACGTCGAATTCGAGGTCAGTCCCCACCCAGCCCCGTCGCCAGCTGCGAGCATGGGGGGGGGGGGGGGGGGGGGGGCACAGTACCAGCTATAGGAGGCCACATCACAAGAAAAAACAACACAACTTTATATAATTTTGATGCTTAAGGTTTTTGCCGGAGGGGGGGGATGACCCTCCGGACCCCCCCCCCCCCCCCCCCTTAGCGACGGGCCTGTCCCCGCCATGTTTATGTTTTCAGCTAACCGGCGACGTCAGTGGGGTAGTGGCTGGGGTAGTGGTGGTTGACACCGGGCAGACAGAAGTATCACGTGATGACTAGAATTTCACTTACACGTGTAAGCTATTCGAACGCACCCAATATGGATTTTGGACTGTCAGCTCCACAGTACTGACGTCAGAAAACCTTGGAAAAGTATGTGACTTGTGGAAGTTTTTCTGACAAACACCTTTTGATGATATTGAAGATTTAGGCCTGTATCGTAGACATCATATCGTAGACTCGTGAGCAATTCAATATAGCATTTTTTACATTCAACATTTCAAGCCAACAGAAAAAAATTGCCGTTTCAACTATTGGGAGTTCCTAGCCGTATGGTTTATCCTTGGTAAGTCCAACTGCATTCCATCTTAAAATACAATCAACCATTAATAGCAAAACGGAAATGTAGATTTCTTATTCTTACCACTTTCCTGAGAAATTACACAATATTTCATATAAAGACGTTGGAATGTGTGTGCCACGCGCAATACTTTGTTAAAATTCCAGTCTCATAGTTGTGATGAATCGTTGTGGCAAAGAATCATGTCATGTGCGTATCCCCCTCGGCAACGGTGTCCGCTTAAACTTCCGGGTCCCAAATACGTGGGCTCAATGGCAAGCGCGTGAAGCAACACGAGTGCGTACTCTATTCATCTGCACTACACTTCCTGGTGCAAATGACATCACGGTTGTAAACGAAGAGGATAAAGAGCAGAGCTCCTAATGTCTCCGTTCAAATGAATGTTTCCTCTGTCGAAATTCCTCCATGGTTTGATTACCTATACATGTATCTTAACTTACAGCGATGGCGAGTAAATCAAAGCTCAGTTGTGCACTGGATGAAGTCAGCAGAAACCATTTGGAATGCTGGGTCTGCCTCGATAAGTACAAACAACCGAAGATACTGGACTGCCTGCACAGTTTCTGTGAGCAGTGCCTGGTAAAATACCGCCGCTCCGAGCATCCAGACACAGCCAGCATCCCCTGCCCGGTGTGCAGAAAGGAGACGCGAGTTCCGGAGTCTGGCGTACCTGGCCTAAAAACAAATTTCCATCTGGTCAGTCTGGCCGAAGAGATCTCGTGGCAGGAAAAGGTGGCAGGCTTGTCATCAAAAGACGCAGAAGTTACTTGTGAAATCTGCAGGGAGGACAACCAGGCTTCGCATTACTGTGTAGACTGCCAGCGAATCCTCTGCGACAACTGTCTGAAGATGCATCTCCGTATCCCCGTATCGAGGAACCACAACATCTCCAAGCTAGAAGACATCCGGCTTGGGAAGGGGACTTCAAAGATTAAACAGGAGCAGTCTCAACAGAAATGTTCAAAACATGTGAACGAATTAGCACGTTTCTTTTGCACTACATGTGAGCAATTGATTTGCCGAGATTGTACCGTCGTGGATCATTGTAAACCCAAACACACCTACATCGACACCAGTACAGCATGCTCGACGTACAAGCAGAAACTGGCCGAACTGACTTCTTCCCTAGAGAAAAACATGCTGGGAATGAAAGAGTCTAAGGTGAAGTTTCAGTCTGTGGAACGTGAATTGGCTGATGCAGTGGGCAGGACCGTGAAAGAAGTCCAGGATCGGTCGGCCGTTATGAGAGCGGAAATTACAGCTCAAGAGACTTGCATCATCAGTGGCATTGAACATCTCAAAATTGACCGCGAGAAAAGACTGAAGGAATATGAGAAGTTACTGGGCGTTATTATAAAGAGAATGGAACACTCGCTTGAGATATCCAACAATATAACAAAGATCGCATCAGAGATCGATTTCCTCTCGCTCTATTCCACAGTCAGCAAAGACGTAAAATCACTGGGCAATCAACCCATTCCCAGACTGGATTCTGGGATTTCATTTTTGAATTTCAGGCAGGGTTTAGGAGTCGCTGACTTCAGACTTGGAATGCTGAAGACACAAGGTAAGAAAATTACTACTTTTGAGTTTGAACTTTATCACATCGAAAGATTTGTGAAAGGGGTATCGCTGTAGTCTAAGAAGAGTACGCGTCACGAGACCATTTTGAATGGGGGCGATGAGCGAGCAAAATTTTGCCGACGGGGTGTGAAAAATAGATACATTTTTTGTATTTCTTTATTTCTTTATTTCTTATTTTAAAATATTTTTTGGGGGGTGGGGGGGGGGGGGGGGGTGGGGAGTGGGGGGGGGGGGAGGAGACTAGTTCAGGAGGCGGAGAAGGAGTGTCATGACGTTGAGGGTGTCATTAAAGTTGTATCATATACCCGTGCACTACGCCGACTGAGACGCAATTTTGCCGACAGTGACTTGAATTTTCCGACAACTAATGGGGGTGGCACACAAACACATACAAACACACACAGTCATGTAAACGGGTGCAATCGTGGACCTCCCATTGTTCCTCTTTTGTTTATACTCTAACTTTTTCGGAAGGCCTCCCATTGGTTTTGTACACGATTTTCAATCGAGGACGTTAGGTCAAACGTGGACCCCTTTGTCTACGCTCGAATTCTTTTGTCCTAGGTCCACGATTGCCGGCATATACAAACTCACATACACACACCCAGTCATGTAAACGGGTGCAATCGTGGACCTCCCATTGTTCCTCTTTTGTTTATACTCTAACTTTTTCGGAAGGCCTCCCATTGGTTTTGTACACGATTTTCAATCGTGGACATTAGGTCAAACGTGGACCCCTTTGTCTACGCTCGAATTCTTTTGTCCTAGGTCCACGATTGCCAGCATATACAAACTCACTGCCCGTGGACATACCATCCTTACGCCAACCACAAACATGGGTGACGCTTGCTGTCATACAAAGCATATATAATTTACTGTTCATGTGTTGAGGCCCCATCATGGCTGCATTTATCTTGCCTATAACTTTTCTACATTCCATTGTGACGATTGATGAGTAATATTTCTCTTTGTCCATTGTTTACAGAGTCGAAGTTCGGGCGCAGACGATGTACACGTAAATCAGCTTTTGCCACGATTGTTTCTGTTGTTGTTTTGTTTGTAGCTGTCGCTATTGCATATGCAGGTTGGTTCATCAGTATATTTCCAAGAAATATTTCCGAATAATTATATAGCTTCTCTTAAAACTCAATGAACTTAGTTAATAGATCAATGCAGTAATGACCGATACATACAAAATTGTATCATGTTTTCATCTTCCAAAGGCAATGCTTAGGTGCATTGAGGTGTTGCCGGCTTACAGGCAAACGGTACCAAAAGGGGCGTGGGGAGGGGGGGGGGGGGGGTAGGGGGAGAACACAGGGGTCAAACAGGCGCAGATCCAGGATGTTTTAAGAGGGGGGCACAGCCAACATCAGATGTTGCGAGGGCAAGGGGTTAAAGGAGCTTTTGGGTTTTCAGCAAATAAAAGCCTGATTCAATACAGTATGTTTGTATCTTATTACTAGGGCCTACATGAAGTATTTTCTGTTATTGCGGGGGTGTGACCGGCAGCGGCGGCGAATTCTCGTCAAGGTTGGGGGGGGGGGGGGGTGGAGGAAAAAGCGCAGAACCAACAGTAATTGTTAATCATTTTGTACTCGGTGTCTCTTGTGTATACTGGGAATTTTTTTAAAATCTGTGCTGATCTTTGTGTATTCTGGTGCATTCTGGTGCATGTAAAAGCCAACGACCCATAAAATGTATATGA
This sequence comes from Hippasteria phrygiana, assembly GCA_037893225.1. Lineage (NCBI taxonomy): Eukaryota > Metazoa > Echinodermata > Asteroidea > Valvatida > Goniasteridae > Hippasteria > Hippasteria phrygiana. The sequence continues at coordinate 318,138 of JAZGUH010000100.1, forward strand.
CCATGGGGAAATTCTTGGGGGGGGGGGGGGGGGGGGGGACACTGCCATAGCCGTCCCCTCCCCAACAAATATTGGGGGGAAATGTCCCCCGTCCCCCCCCCCCCCCCCCTGGAATCGCCGCCCATGGAGACCGGTTACTGCTCTTCTCAGTATTTTTGTCAAAACATGACGGGGTGGGGCACGTCCCCCGCTGTCCACTCCCTGGATCCACGCCTGTCAAAGTTTATACCTCCCCAAGCCAGATGCTGCAATTTGCCGGTCCATTTGCTGAAGCACCTGGACATACCCATTACCGTAATTTTGAAGAGAAAAGGTTACGTTTGTTTTTTCTTCGTGCATAGTTCTCCCGAAATGCAGAACTGGCGAGGATTTCTTTGAGGATTTCTGTTACTACGTAAGCGACACAAAATCAACATGGGGAGAAGGACAGAGGGCTTGTGAGGATAGGGAAAGTAAACTGGCTACAGTTGGCAACCTTGAAACAAATGTAAGTATACAGACTTTAAGTCTTTATGATTCAAAATATGTACAATCTGTCTTAAAGGTATAGTGTACATGATTGGTCATTGTTGCAATTTTCAGAAATGGGCGGATTTGGGGGTTAGTATTTTATAGGAAATATCGTTTACTGACCTGTTCAAAGTTTTGCGTTGTTGGATGGCGGAAAAACGAGAGAAAAACGGCGCTTGTTTTTAACCGCCGGGTGGATGATAGCCTTTAGTCAAGGCGCGCGTGGCTACCTGGACGCGTGACGCGCCCCGAATAATGCCAGCATGCCCGGGGCGCGCCACTCGTCCGGGTAGCCACGCGCGCCTTGACTAAAGGCTATAGGGCAGTTTTCCAAAGATTTCTAGCTGGAAATTGTTGGAAAACGATATAAATTACCACAACGACAGCATAATAGTGCCATCATTTCACAGGATGATCGAGACTACTACTAAGTTACAGTATAGTAAGGTATCATTCGTAATAATTCAGTAAAAACAAATTGGAGGATTACCAATCGTGTACACTACCTCTAATTGTTATATCTTCGCTTGAGGGACACATTTGAACCGTTTGTCACCAGTGTTGTAATATATCGTGTGGGTTCTTGCTCCAGGAATCTCAAAGAAAACAACTACCAGAAATAAAAGATAGACGTCTGGGAAATTATCTCCGCTGAAACTTAATTTAATTCCAAAGCAAATAAGTTTACAAGGAGACATAAGATCCAGAGTGTGGCTTTCTCAGCGTCAGCCTCTCAGCTAATGAACTATATTATAGTGGCCACACCCTATATTTACATAGTCCAGCATTCCCGTATTCATTCATGATATTCGTACGCCGGAGTGACAAAATGTAGTTCTATATCAATCGGTCAGAGTCAATTGTTACTCCTAGCTTTTTCGAATGAACGTCTTGTGAGTATTTTTTTTTTACCCCAAATGTATTTTTCCTTAAGAAATATATGTAGGCCTATGTCACTTAAAATTGTTACTGGTCCATAATTTTACCTTGCCAAATGCTGAATGTACTAATAACAATATGAAAGGTAAAATCCACGATACGAATGTCGGACTGCTGAAGTTCACTGATCAAAATTTGAGTAAAGATATTGTTCCTACACTGTTATTATGGTTGTGTAAAATCTTACACAAGTTGTGTAAAATTTTACACAACCGCTGTTTACTATATGAACCTAGCAACTGTTGTGTAAACAGTTTACACAACCCTAGTTGTGTAATTTGTAAACAACAGTTGTGTAGTATTTCTACACAATAATGTGTAAAATTCATTTTATCCAATTAGTTGTGTAAATGGTTTACACAGCAATTGGTAAATTTTTAAAGCAAATTTTTACAAAACCTTACAAATTACCGGAAGTGCACAGTAAATTGACGGGAGTTTTTTTTTACGGTGTGGGTTGCTATTAATTAACAGAAATGAATGAAGTGGGAACCAGACTAAACGGAAGTAACTTATTATACATTACTATGGTAGAGTGTACAAATGCTACGATAATCTACTGAAGACTACAAAGTGAATGATGTTGTGCTTTAGCTTTATATTCAGCGTATCCCCCCATAATAAAGTCATGGCTTCCCATGAAGAATTTGAATATTTGAATATGAAATTAAAGGAGATGTCATCAGATTCTTCACCTATGTTTGCAAAAAATCAAAATTCTATTGTGGAATTGTTTGAATAAAACATATTATGGTCAAGAAAGTGTATTTTTGGACTAAACACGGCAATTTAACTTGACTTTTGTGAATACAAAATATTCTCATTTCTGATTGGTCATATACTTCGTGATTGGTTTATTTCTTATCACGTGCTTCAGAGTCTACACAACAGTTGTTTAAATTCAGTTTTGGTGGCAATATCGATTTATATGCATTTACACAACCTAGCATTTACACAACTTGGATATGATCACACAACCTTGTTCAATAATTACACATGGTTGTTTAAAATCTTTTCTACACAGCGGTTTTTTACACAGGAGAATAACAGTGTATACTTTCTGCGCTCTTTATAAGAAATTGGAATTTGACGTGTTTTATTTTTATTTTCAGATATTTTAACTATAACTTTTTTTTTGGGGGGGGGGGCGTTGCGTTTGCAATTCTCCGAAAAAACCTTTTAATCATGGTTGCTTTTACACATTTGACGCACGAAAAGACACGGCCTCAAAGAATTGATATAGTACCGGGCCGCAAATAATTGGACATTTAGTAAAGTAATTATTTTCGTTCTTTCTCTCATTATAACTTTACTTTTTTATTGCTAGAAATAGAAATAGTAATATAAAAAAAATATTCGGGGTGAAACTTGATAAGAGCACGGACAGTATATCTTTAATTCTTGTTTTTTAAAGAATATTTTGTTATTATGATTTGATGAAAAAACTTTACACTGTTAAAAAAGTAATTCGTCAAACTAACCACAAGGGAAACTGACTAGATAAGTTTGAACAGATTTAAAAATTGAACAAAGAAATCTGGCAGGAACGGGATTCGAACCTACGACCAACGGTATTCCAGAGGTCGCAGGTTCGAATCCCGCTCCTGCCAGATTTCTTTGGTATTTTTAAAACTTTGAAAATGAATAAAACTGCTGCAAACTGCTGACTGACTGAATGGACCTGAAATATACAAATAAAGAAAACGTCGGCCAGCTAATTTTTTTATTTTTAAAACTTTGTTAAAAAGGTAGTTAGATTTCACTGGAAAACTCTCAAACTTGCACCCAAGCCAGTTTGGTTATTCTCTAGTCAATTCTGTTTTGAAGAGTGTATGTCAAAAGATATTTGGTAAACTCTCTTCATATTCATTATTAGTTTTCAAAAAGAGGACCCTTTTCTTTTGTATAGACATGATTTGTTTTAGTAGGGCCTACTCATTTTTATTTGATGAAAAACGTTTCATTGTTTGTCAGGATTTCATTGGAAATCTAATGAAAACAAAATCTGTTGAAAGCGCCTGGATTGGACTGAAATGCGAAGACGAACACACAAACTGTGATTGGCTAAATCGTCCAGCTGAAAGTGCACATAACGACTATAGGTGAGTTTGACCCAGCAACGAATATGAGAGGGGACACACATATGCCATCCATTTTGCTTGCAAAGTAATTTGTTTACAAAAAAGTCTGTATCAAATAGTAATAATATGAGTGACATTCCCGTAGGCCTGTGCCACAGAGAAAACGCTGTTTGTAAGAAAATTGCCTAGACTGAATCATGTACCAACTAAACCTGCTGTAACCTTCCAGACAAAAGCTTTAGATGCATGAGGTCAACCCCCTTCCCCCTCCTTGTGGCACACAAATTCTGCCTAGGATTATCCTTTTTTGAGACACAAAAATGTCTTCCTTTGTCGTTGATCGGGCCTTAGAACACGCCACGCAACACGCGAGTTGATTTTCGCAAAAAAGTACTGTTCGATCCCCGACGCAGTGGCGCACCCAAGGGGGGGGGGGGGGGGGGGTCTCGGGGGCTTGAGCCCCCCCCCCCAAGAAGTTGACAATTGTTTTGTTAGTCCTAGGAATTGACTGTGGTGATATGTATGTTGCCTATTTCCGAGTAGTATAATGAGGGTGTAAATGGCGCCACCGGTGTCAAAATAGTCCATACCCCCCCTTTAAAAATTATTTTCCGGGGCAAAAAATCTGGGGCAACATTTTTTGAAAAATTTCAACATTCTTAAAAAAGAAATTGGTGAGCCCCCCCCCCCGCCCCCCCCAAGTCAAATCCTGGGTGCGCCACCGAATGGTACCTCTTCCACAACTTTTTGACGGGTCCGTCTCTTTGAAGAGAAAAATCACACAAAAGCGTCGTGTTTTTTATTCATGTTCTTCACTCAGAAATTGGGGCATGACATTGCAGTTGTATCGCTGCTTCTTTAACTATGATGAATGCTGTGCGGTCATGGACGTGACAACTTCATACAAATGGACTGCCGGACCATGCGATGATGAAACTCATAACTACATCTGCCATCAGCGACGTTAACAGGTACGTAAAAACGAAAGTCTTGTACCGTGGCTGGATTTCTTACTTCGGGCTATACCATCATAAAGGAAAATGCTACAATTAAGATAAATCGTGGAGTTTTCCTGTAATCAAAATCACTAGTAAATCTAGATTTTTTCGGGGGGGGGGGGGGGGTGCCTGGAGTAAGGTGGGGGCATTTCAAAAAGGTACCCCACATCAAGTTTTTGTTCGATTTTTTTTTGAAAAGTGGAGGGGGGGGGGGGGTTAAGGGTTAGACTCTGTGATGTTTGTGGCACAATTTAATGCTGCATTCTGAGCCGAAATGGTGGTGTACGGTACGCGTTCTCAATTCCATGTACTTCTAAATAAACATTGGGCTGGGCGGAAGGCATGGCTCCTAGGGCCGCACTGGATCCCGCCCTTGAGTTAAGCAACATAATTAAATGATGATTTTGTGTCCAAAAGCTGTGCTGGTCTGCTGGATGTGTAATTAAACGCATGCAAGTCACGCGATTTTACAATCACTTTATTTATGTGAACGTCTTGGTACCAAACACTGACTAGTCTAGCCACGGACTGCTTAGTTTGTCTTAACCCAATAGCAATGCGCATAATCGGTTGATCGGATTCTGAGGTCAAATTTGCCAATGTGTAAACGGTAGTGCATCTTTTTCAATTTGAAGGTGTGACTATCAAGTTGGGAAGGGCAATAAATCTCTGCTAATTTTCATCTTTTTCCGAAAACAAAATAGTTTCATTAAACAGGACGCCGTATACGTGTTGCTCGTATACGATGTTCCCTGAGGTTCGGTTTCCCACCAAATCTCAGTAGTTTTTGAAAATAACTTATGCACTCTCTGTTCTTTACTTAGATGCAAACACAAGTGCTAAAAACGGAAGAGGAGACATGTAACTGCTAGTTAATCTTAGCCAGCGACGTGCTGCAACACCGTAGCACTGTATCGGCCTATATTGATTGATCACAACATGAGACGAATTTCCAGAATTTAGGACGAATCAGAATGCTACAATTTTGAAGTATACTGCACCTTAAATGAAATCTAGTAATGTTTTTTTTTTAAATTCAAATTGAGAATTGAGCTCGACGATGTTCGTGGACGAAATTAATATTATCAATATGGGGAATTCGTGTGATATAAGTGTTAAAATAACTGGAAAAAAATATAATATTGTTCAACATGATTCACAAAGTTCTTGGAGCAGAAACCTTTTTCGTTTTAATAATCATTTACTATCTTTGCTTGTTTCACAGATGTATCATTTTGAAAGACTTTGTAAGTTTTTTCTACCGCTACATGACGTCTAAACAAAAATCCTTGTAAATGTCACACCCCCAAAATTAGTATATTTTTTTTTGGCCATGCAGCTTATTTATTTCATTTTTATTTCATTTATGATTTCCCAAGTAAGAACACATACATGTACAGAAGAATACAAACATTTTAGGTAACAACCCCCCCCCCCCCCCAAACAAAATTAAATAAAAAATAAATAAACAAATAAACAAAATTGATAACACCATGAAGGATTGCCAAAAGCGAACTTAATCACTATCTAGTGGCTCTCCTAAAATGCTATAAAATACAAGATAACAATAACATTCCTACGATACAAACAATTGGCAACGAAAAAGCAATTGACAAGTATATAGAACAACAACAAACGCATTTTACACAATAAAAACTTTAACGATTAAAACTTTAGCTGTGCATAGCCGACAGTTATTTACGACCTCGGTCTTGGACTTGGCATTGCTGCTTGACCCACCGAATTCGGGGTTAGGCCTCATGTAGGTGGTTGGGGCATTCTTACTTTAGCCTGCAGTCGGGATCAATGCCACCTTGCCTCCTACATGAGCCTGTTTCCACATCGGTTAAGAGGATAGATAAAAGCCTAGATAAATAATTTTAACCAGCCTACTTAATATCTGCTTTAGGTCTGTATGCTATAAATAGTCTATAGTAATGTTTACATTTCATTGATGGGATGGGGTCAAGGAATTTAATTCTTTTGTTAACGTTTTTTAACATTTTTTAAAAGTTTTTATTTGTTAAAGTGTTTTTTGTAACTTTTTGTTTTTGTTTTGAGTATAAAATTGTAAACAATTTTTTTTTAAATTTGTGTTAATTTTGTTTTCTTCAGATTGGCTGCTTCTCAACCATTGTTTGCTCTATGTTCCAACTCGTGCATATTATGTCCTTTTAAGATTCCGAGTTTTTTTGTGGTTATGCATAATTATATGCTGTCCGATTGAGATTCCTAGGTCCCCTCATTGGTATGTAAATTAGTCCGATTCCTAAGTCTCCTTTGTTTTTCTTTGTTTTGTATGCAAATTTATGCAAATTAGTCCGTTGGCGACCCAGTGTTTGGGTTATAGACAATGCGCGCTCTGACGTCACGTGTTTACATCTATATTGATATAATGCCCGGTGGTATGCGCATGCATCGTGTTTGGAATACAATTTGGTTTAGGAGTGACGTCGCAGGTCAGATCGCCTTTGAATTATGTGACCTTAGATGTCACACCTTTGCCAAACACAATGCGGGCGCATACCGCCGGGACATTTCAGTCTGGAGCAGGTTTGATGTAAATAAAGGGCACGTGATCTATAGAAAGCAGTGCATGTATATACTTCCAGTTTTTACCGTAAAGCGTTACAAAAAAAAGCAAAGTGTATGGCGATGGAGTCATGGACATCTCCAAAAGCATGTGGCTGACAGATAACACACAATGTGAATATTCCCGTTGATGAAGTAAAATATTTTACATTATGCATATGTGTTTAGAACACTTACTCGATCGATTGGAAGAGCAGGCAGTATTATCTCAAGGCAAGCTAGGTGCTAAAAAGAGTGGACTTTCGCACATTTCTTCCACAGCCGCATTCTTGCGATTTTTCCCCATGATTTTCTTTTCACCACTTTAGCTTAAATGTCTTAATGGTATGATATAGGTCCTAGTATTGGCAAAGCTGACAACCTAGTTACAGGCAGTGTTCATACTTTGTGGCATTTAACATATACACGAAATAACAAACCTGTGAAAGTTGGAGCGTAAACTGTAACGAGTCAAGAGAAAACAGAGGGAAAAAACATTCTTTAAGAAATTTGCTTATATTAATCTAGTTGTGCTGTATATTGTTGAAGTTTGTCTTTGTTTTGATGTATTTTTTTATTTAATGTGAGGGCCCCAAATGATCAGCTTCTGCTGGATGGGTTACCCTCATTAAAGATGGTTTTAAATAAATAAATAAAAACACTGATTTTGGGCTTATTTCGATTGTTAAAATCAAAATAGGTCACGGCATTTTTTGAGGCCATCAGATACATTTTTCTGGAAGATTACAGCATTTCAAATGGAAATATTGGAGGATTGGTACTGATATCATATTTATGATCAGTGAACTTTTAATATTGAAACTAATAAAGTTAGTTTTTGATCATTACCAAAGCTAAATCATATCTTTAACCTTTTCGGAAAAACAAAATACTTTTGAGAACTATGTTAAAACTTCTCCTAAAAGTGCAGGTTCCATCATGTTAAACCAGCCAATAGATATCCAGTTCAACCTGTTTTTTTAACCATGTCTTTCAACAAATTGAAACCATGCTCGAATTAATGTTCGTTTTGATGTGAAGTACAAAGAAAATGGTTGTGTCAGTTCTTTTAAAATCATTTAAATTTGGTCATGCAAGAGGGCGCTATTTTTGTTTTTAATGGGAATAACTCCTTTTTGAAAGATTACCATCTTAACACTGATTACGCGGTACCCGCTGCTGCATTGAATTCAAATCGGCCAGTCGACCCTAGCAAACTCGATGGTCGAGTGGTCGTCTGCACTAGTAAACAGGGGGTCTTGCGTTCGAGTCCCGCCCGAGTAGGCCTGTGAAGTTTTCACACAGGCTTTTAGAAGCACTGAGAATACAGTGCTTCATACATTACGTATGAAGGGCAAAAGAGAAAACCTCTGTTCTAATTTAGAGCACCGTAACATGACAAAAAGGCATTCATCCAAAATAGACACGATATTTCCTTTGCGACATTGGAAATGTTACAAAAATAACTTTCACGAAATTACATTATCTTTCACGACATTCCCTTCACAACACTTGACACACATATGCATTCCCTTCGTCACGTATTGGTATCAAGGTATCTTAACAAGTGGTATGGCATTCCCGGGTCTCCGTAGTCCAACTTGAACCTACACGTTCATGGCCAGTGAGACTGAATGATGACGTAGACCTATGTACATACATAATGTTCATGTAGACCTACGTGTACTTCGGCAGTGTAAACCAATGTCAGCGCCATTTTGTTTCGATTCACATACCTGTAATCATACATGTCATTATTCCTTCTCCAACGGGGCAGTTGCACTACCGTTTTCCTGCACTGATTGACATCTCTACTGATAGGAGAAAGAGCTACTGTAACCTGTAAGCCTAACGTGTAACTAAGATGGTTAGTTGCAAAACGAATATGACTGCGCAGAACGGACGTGATTTGTCGCATTGGTCACATTAAGTTGTCTTGGTTGTAAAATCCTCTTCTGATTTGCTAAAAATATGAAATTACAGTCTGTATTAGCTGTTCTAATTTCAGGTGTTGCATTCATCAGTATTACTGTGATAGGGCCTACGCGGAGAGGGATTCCTCAAATTATTTCCTTATTTAGGCCTATCCCTTTGTTATGTTCCATGCAAATATATGTGAAAAGAGTATCAATTAACATTTGGACTGGTTCACAGTGCAATAGGTTTGTGTATAAATTACATGGTTTGTTTGGCCTCCATACCCATAATGCATTGAGGATGTCAAAAAAAGTTTATTGCCTTGGCACCTCTCCGAGACTTACATTTTCTGGAAAAGTTTGTGAAAGATCATAGTTACGCCCATATGTTTATTGACTGCACAACCCTTCAATCATTTTTATCCAGCAGATGTCGTTTGGTTGAAAATGAGTGTTCCGCAACTAGCATGGTTGTAGTAGGGCCTATAGGATACTATTTTTGGATGATTTTTATGCATGTGACATCTGTACTTAAATGGTTGAATTCGATTAGCTTACAGTTACCGTCACCTAAACATGGGATTACACCGCGGGGAAGCCACGAAATGAGGTATAGGGCGGGGACTTTAAAAAGTGTAAAATGTAAACACATGCTTACTCTCATCTGCAAAATCGTGACCATGACGACATAATTATAAAGTTCACAATTTGTACACAGTCTAGTCCTCAACTGTTGTCAACGGTCAGGAAATACACACTTTGCTTCCAAGTTGTGTCATCGGCCTATTAAATCTGTACATTACTCACGTCGAATTCGAGGTCAGTCCCCACCCAGCCCCGTCGCCAGCTGCGAGCATTGGGGGGGGGGGGGGGGGGGGGGGGGGGGCACAGTACCAGCTATATGAGGCCACATCACAAGAAAAAACAACACAACTTTATATAATTTTGATGCTTAAGGTTTTTGCCGGGGGGGGGATGACCCTCCGGACCCCCCCCCCCCCCCCCTTAGCGACGGGCCTGTCCCCGCCATGTTTATGTTTTCAGCTAACCGGCGACGTCATTACACCCGGGCAGCCACCAGAGACCCGCTCGCTTGGCTGGGGTGGTGGTGGTTGACACCGGGCAGACAGAAGTATCACGTGATGACTATAATCGAACGGTCCACACGTGTAAGCTAATCGAACGCACCCAATATGGGTTTTGGACTGTCAGCTCCACAGGACTGACGTCAGAAAACCTTGGAAAAGTATGTGACTTGTGGAAGTTTTTCTGACAAATACCTTTTGATGATATTGAAGATTTAGGTCTGTATCGTAGACATCAGTCTCGTGAGCAATTCAATATAGCATTTTTTACATTCAACATTTCAAGCCCATTCTACAAACGCATGCATCTTAAAATATAATCAACCATTAATAGCAAAACGGAAATGTTGTAGATTTCTTATTCTTACCACTTTCCTGAGAAGTTGCAAAACATTTCATATGAAGATGTTGGAATGTGTGTGCCACGCGCAATACTTTGTTAAAATTCCAGTCTCATATGTGATGAACCGTTGTGGCAAAGAATCATGTCATGTGCGTATCCTCGGCAACGGTGTCCGCTTAAACTTCCGGGTCCCAAATACGTGGGCTCAATGGCAAGCGCGTGAAGCAACACGAGTGCGTACTCCATATATCTGCACTACACTTCCTGGTGCAAATGACATCACGGTTGTAAACGAAGAGGATAAAGAGCAGAGCTCCTATTGTCTCCGTTCAAATGAATGTTTCCTCTGTCGAAATTCCTCCATGGTTTGATTACCTATATACATGTATATCTTAACTTACAGCGATGACGAGTAAATCAAAGCTCAGTTGTGCACTGGATGAAATCAACAGAAACCATTTGAAATGCTGCGTCTGCCTGTTGTACAAACGACCAAAGATACTGGACTGCCTGCACAGTTTCTGTGAGCAGTGCCTGATAAAATACCGCTGCTCCGAGCATCCAGACACAGCCAGCATCCCCTGCCCGGTGTGCAGAAAGGAGACGCGAGTTCCGGAGACTGGCGTACCTGGCCTCAAAACAAATTTCCATCTAGTCAGTCTATTCGAAGAGATCTTGCTGCAGGAAATGGTGGCAGGCTTGTTATTAAAGATGCCGTGCGGAATCTGCGGGAAGGACAACCGGGCTTCGCATTACTGTGTAGACTGCCAACGAATCATCTGCGAAAACTGTCTGAAGATGCATCTCCGTATCCCCGTATTGAGCAACCACAACACCACCAAATTAGAAGACATCCGGCGTGGGAAGGGGACTTTAAAGATTACACAGGAGCAGTCTGAACAGAAATGTCCAAAACATTTAAACGAAGCGGCACGTTTCTTTTGCACTACATGTGAGCAGTTGATCTGCCGAGATTGCACCGTCGTGGATCATTGTAAACCCAGACACAGCTACATCGACCCCAGTAAAGCATGCTCGACGTACAAGCAGACGCTGGCCCAACTGACTTCTTCCCTAGAGAAAAACATGCTGGGAATGAAAGAGTCTAAGGTGAAGTTTCAGTCCGTGGAACTTGAATTGGCCCACAGCATAAAGAGAATGGAACACTCGCTTGAGATAGCCAACAATTTAACAAGAACCGCATCAGACACTGACTTCCTCTTGCTCTATTCCACAGTCAGCAAAGACTTGAAATCGCTTGGCAATCAACCCATTCCCAGCCTGAATTCCGAGATTTCATTTTTGAATTTCAGGCAGGGTCAAGGAGTCGCAGACATCAGTCTTGGCATGGTGAAGACGCAAGGTAAGAAAATTACTACTTTTGTGTTTGAACTTTATCAAATCGGAAGATGTTTGAAATGGGTATCGCTCTAGTCTGAGAAGAGACGCGTCACGAGACCATTTTGAATGGGGGGTGGGTGTGATCACAATTTTGCCGATGAGGTTTGAGCGGAAACAATGGGGGGGGGGGGGAGCGAGCCGACGGGGTGTGAAACAAAATAAATAAAAAATTCTATACACAGGGTGGCCCGAGAACATTTGCCGTTCGAAATAATAATAATATACTTTTCTACATTCCATTGTGACGATTGATGAGTAATATTTCGTTTTGTCCATTGTTTACAGAGTCGAAGTTCTGGCGCAGACGATGTACACGTAAATCAGCTTTTGCCACGATTGTTTCTGTTGGTGTTTTGTTTGTAGCTGTCGCTATTGCATATGCAGGTTGGTTCATCAGTATATTTCCAAGAAATATTTCCGAATAATTATATAGCTTCTCTTAAAACTCAATGAACTTAGTTAATAAATCACTGCAGTAATGACCCATACATACAAACATTGTATCATGTTTTCATCTTCCAAAGGCAATGCTTAGGTGCATTGAGGTGTTGCCGGCTTACAGGCAAACGGTACCAAAAGGGGCGTGGGGGGGAACACAGGGGTCAAACAGGCGCAGATCCAGAATGTTTTGAGAGGGGGGCACGGCCAACATCAGATGTTGCGAGGGCAAGGGGTTAAAGGGACACATTGCTTTGGGTTTTGCGATTTGGGCTATAAAACTGAAATGGATATGGTTGGGAAGCTTTTTTAAAAGTAGAATATAAAGATTCACATAACTATCCCTTCAAATTGCGTGGTTTTTGTTTAATTTCGTGACAAATAACGGTCCGCCATTTTGTAGAACCAAATTTTTGACTCCACAAAATGGCGGACCATGTTCACCAGTCGTATTTCCAGTCGCAGCTGGTTGAAGTACGTTCTGTTGATCCATTTTGATGTACTGTGGCACGCGGCGCGCAGCACTGGCGATATGTGTCGCGAGGTAGAGAATGGTACCAGGCGATCATCTGATAGGTTTACAAGGCCACTGGCTGCGGCGCCAGCCTAAAAACTCCTACAGCGTATTTTGCGCATTATGTAGACGGTGGTATTTACTACTGGAAATAAGTCTATGTTTCGCGGGTCAGATGTCAGGGATCAGAGGCCAATTTTTTGTTTTGTAATCACTACTCACTAATTACAACACATTATACGTGTTTTTTGCATGAACAACTCTTATAAAAGATAAGGAACATTTCCAAACAGCAAAATGTCATGACATTTGAAGGCAATGTGTCCCTTTAAAGGAGTATTTTGGGTTTTGATGAAATAAAAGCCTGATTCAATACAGTATGTTTGTATCTTATTACTAGGGCCTACATGAAGTATTTTCTGTTATTGCGGGGGTGTGACCGGCAGCGGCGGCGATTTCTCGTCAAGGTTGGGGGGATGGATGGAGGAAAAAGCGCAGAACCAACAGTAATTGTTAATCATTTTGTAATCGGTGTCTCTTGTGTATACTAGAATTTTTTGGAAAATCTGTGCTGATCTTTGTGTATTCTAGTGCATTCTGGTGCATGTAAAAGCCAACGACCAATAAAATGTATATGACCATGGGGAAATTATTGGGGGGGGGGGGGGGGGGCACTGCCATAGCCGTCCCCTCCCCCAAAAATATTGGGGGACATGTCCCCCGTCCCCCCCCCCCCCCCCGCCGGGATCGCCGCCCATGGTGACCGGTTACTGCTCTTCTCATTATTTTTGTCAAAAAATGACGGGGTGGGGCACGTTCCCTCGCTGTCCACTCCCTGGATCCACGCCTGTCAAATTTTATACCTCCCCAAGCCAGCTGCTGCAATTTGCCGGTCCATTTGCTGAAGCACCTGGACATACCCATTACCGTAATTATGAAGAGAAAAGGTTACTTTTTTTTTTCTTCGTGCATAGTTCTCCCGAAATGCAGAACTGGCGAGGATTTCTTTGAGGATTTCTGTTACTACGTAAGCGACACAAAATCAACATGGGGAGAAGGACAGAGGGCTTGTGAGGATAGGGAAGGTAAACTGGCTACAGTTGGAAACCTTGAAACGAATGTAAGTATACAGACTTTAAGTCTTTATGATTCAAAATATGTACAATCTGTCTTAAAGGTATAGTGTACATGATTGGTCATTGTTGCAATTTTCAGAAATGGGCGGATTTGGGGGTTAGTATTTTATGAGAAATATCGTTCCACTGACCTGTTCAAAGTTTTGCGTTGTTGGATGGCGAAACAAACTTAAGAAAAACGGCGCTTGTTTTCAACCGTCGGGCGGATGATAGCCTTTAGTCAAGGCGCGCGTGGCTACCTGGACGCGTGACGCGCTCCGAATGCCAGCATGCCCGGACAGTATATCTTATTCTTGTTTTTAAAGAATATTTTGTTATTATGATTTGATGTACCGGTATCCAAATGCGAACCATACACTCTATGTACAATGTAAACAGATATTACTAAATGCAGTAATCTTTCGATTATTCATAAGTGACCAAGGTGAAAAAAATTTACCCTGTTAAAAAAGTAATTCGTCAAACAAACCACAATGGAAACTGACTAGATAAGTTTGAATAGATTTTAAAAATGAACGATGAAATCTGGCAGGAGCGGGATTCAAACCTACGGTATTCCGGAGGTCGCAGGTTCGAATCTCGCTCCTGCCAGATTTCTTTGTTCATTTTGAAAATTTGTTTAAAATGTAGTTACATTTCACTGGAAAACTCTCAAACTTGCACCAGAGCCAGTTTGGTTATTCTCTAGTCAATTCTGTTTTGAAGAGTGTATGTCAAAAGATATTTGGTAAACTCTCTCCATATTCATTATTAGTTTTCGAAAAAGGACCCTTTTCTTTTGTATATATAAACATGATTTGTTTTTATAGTACTAAATTATATTTGATGAAAAACGTTTCATTATTTGTCAGGATTTCATTGGGAACTTAATGAAAACAAAATCTGTTGAAAGCTCCTGGATTGGACTGAAATGCGAAGGCAGAGACACAAACTGTGAGTGGCTAAATCGTCCAGCTGCAAGTGCAAATAACGACTATAGGTGAGTTTGACCCAGCAACGAATATGGGAGGGGACACACATATGACATCCATTTTGCTTGCAAAGCAATTTGTTTACAAAAAAGTCTGTATCCTTAATAGTAATAATATGGGTGACATTCCCCTAGGCCTGTGCCACAGAGAAAATGCTGTTTGTAAGAAAATTGCCAACACTGAATCATGTGCCAACTAAACCTGCTGTAACCTTCCAGACAAAAGCTTTAGATGCATGAGGTACATCCCCCTTCTCCCTCCTTGTGGCACACAAATTCTGCCTAGGATTATCCGTTTTTGGAGACACAGAAATGTCTTCCTATGTCCTTGATCGGGCCTCAGAACACGCCACGCAACACGCGAGTTGATTTTTTTTCCCGCAAACAAAGTACTGTTCGATCCACGACTCAGTGGCGCACCCAAGGGGAGCAGTGGGAGGTGGGTGCTCAGGGGGGCTTGAGCCCCCCCCCCCCAAAAAAAGGTTGTCAATGTTTTGTTTTAATTTTTTTTTAGTCCTAGGAATTGACCGTAGTGATATGTATGTGGCCTATTTCCGAGTAGTATAATGAGGGTGTAAATAGTGCCATCAATGTCATAAGAGTCCATACCCCCCCCAAACAAAATTATTTTCCAGGGCAAAAAATCTGGGGCAACATTGTTTGTAAAAATTCAACATTCTTAAAAAAATAAATTATGAGCCCCCCCCCCCCCCCCCCCCCCCCCCCCCCCCCAAAGTGAAATCCTGGGTGCGCCACCGACTGGTACCGGTACCTCTCCTTGACGGGTCCGTCTCTTTGAAGAGAAAAATCACACAAAAGCGTCGTGTTTTTTAATTCATGTTCTTCACTCAGAAACTGGGGCAGGAGAGAGCAGTCGAATTGCTATTATGAAAATTATTCTTGCTGTGCGGTGGTGGACGCGACAACTTCATACAAATGGACTGTCAAACGGTGCGATTCCCCAACTCGTAACTACATCTGCCAGCGACAGATGTTCTAAATGAAAAACAGGTAGGTAGCCTATACGTGAAAACGAAAGTCTTGTACCGTGGCTGGATTTACTTCGGGCTACCATCATAAAGGAAAATTTTACAATTAAGATAAATCGTGGAGTTTTCCTGTAATCAAAATCACTAGTGAATCTAGATTTTTTTTCGGGGGGGGGGGGGGGGGGGTGCCTGCAGTAAGGTGGGGGCATTTCAAAAAGGCACCCCATAAAAAGTTTTTGTTCGGAAAATAATTTGAAAAGTGCGGGGGGGGGGGGGGTTAAGGGTTAGACTCTGTGATGTTTGTGGCACAATTTAATGCTGCATTCTGAGCCGAAATGGTGGTGTACGGTACGCGTTCTCAATTCCATGTACTTCTAAATAGACATTGTTTTGGCGGAAGGCATGGCTCCTAGGGTCACCCTAGATCCCGCCCTTGAATTAAGCGACATAAAATGATGATTTTGTGTCCAAAAGCTGTGCTGGATGTGGAATTTAACGCATGCAAGTCACGCAATTTTACAATCACTTTTTTATGTGAACGTCTTGGTACCAAACACTGACTAGTCTAGCCACGGGCTGCTTAGTTTGTCCTAACCCAATAGCAATGTGCATAATCGGTTGATTGGATTCTGAGGTCAAATTTGCCAATGTGTAAACGGTAGTGCCTCTTTTTCAATGTGAAGGTGTGACCATCAAGTTGGGAAGGGCAATAAATCTCTGCTAATTTTCATCTTTTTCCGAAAACAAAATAGTTTCACCAAACAGGACGCCGTATACGTGTTGCTCGTATACGATGTTCCCTGAGGTTCGGTTTCCCACCAAATCTCAGTAGTTTTTGAAAATAACTTATGCACTCTCTGTTCTTTACTTAGATGCAAACACAAGTGCTAAAAACGGAAGAGGAGACATGTAACTGCTAGTTAATCTTAGCCAGCGACGTGCTGCATCACCCCAGCACTGTATCGGCCTATATTGATTGATCACCACATGAGACGAATTTCCCGAATTTAGGACGAATCAGAATGCTACAATTTTGAAGTATACTGCTCCTTAAATGAAATCTAGTAATGGTTTTTTGAAATTCAAATTAAGAATTGAGCTCGACGATGTTCGGGGACGAAATTAATACATCAATATAGGGAATTCGTGTAATATAAGTGTTAAAATAACTGGAAAAACCTATAATATTGTTCAAAATGATTCACAAAGTTTTTGGAACAGAAACCTTTTTCGTTTTAATAATCATCTTGCTTGTTTTACAGATGTATCATTTTGAAAGGCTTTGTAAGTTTTTTCCACCGCTACTTGACGTCTAAACAAAAATCCTTGTAAATGTCACACCCCAAAAATTGTTTTGGTCATGCAGCTTAATTATTTTATTTCATTTCATTTATGATTTCTCAAGTAAGAATACATAAATGTACAGACACAAAGTACAATACAAACATTTGAGGTAACGACCCCCCCCCCCCAAATAAAAAAATAAACAAAATTATTGATAACACCAAGGATTGCCAAAAGCGAACTTAATCACTATCTAGTGGCTCTCTTAAAATGCTATCAAAATATACAAGATAACAATAACATTCTTACAGTACAAACAATTGGCAACGAAAAAACAACTGACAAGTATATAGAACAACAACAAACTCATTTTACACAATAAAAACTTTAACGATTAAAACTTTAGTTTAAAACTTTAGTGGCCGACAGTTATTTACGACCTCGGTCTTGGACTTGACATTGCTACTTGACCCACTGAATTCGGGGTTAGGCCTCATGTAGGTGGTTGGGGCATTCTGACTTCAGCCTGCAAACAGTCAGGATCAATGCCATTTAAAGAACAATTTTTTTTTATGCAAATCGCCCATCACAAGCCCTAGGGCACTCGAGTGTGGGCTACTTAGGAATATGTGGAAGAACCAGCCCCTCACACTGAAACAAGATAATCTAATCTCTTCACAGCATGAATAGGGTCGGGATGGGTAACTAAGTCCACTGCAAGGCATTAATAATGCCTCTACCCATATTAAGCGTTAAAGTTCCAAAGCCGAGGACTGGGCTCGAACCCACGACCTCCAGAATTACCCACAGACCATGAATTCAATGTGCCAAACCACTAGGCCACGGCACTTCCACTTGCCTCCTACATGAGCCTGTTCCCACATCGGTTAAGAGGATAGATAAAAGCCTAGATAAATGCTTTTTAATAACCAGCCTACTCAATTTTAGGTCTGTATACTATAAATGGTCCATATTAATGTTTACATTTTATTGATGGGATGGGGTCAAGGAATTTAATTATTTTGTTAAGGTTTTTTTACTTTTTAAAAAATTGTATTTGTTAAATTGTTTTTTTGTAACTTTTTGTTTTTGTTTTGAGTATTGAATTAAAAAAAAAATTTTTAATTTTTTTTTCAGATTGGCTGCTTCTTAACCATTGTTTGCTCTATGTTCCAACTCGTGCATATTATGTCCTTTTAAGATTTCGAGGTTTTTTGTGGTTATGCATATGCTGTCCGCTTGAGATTCCTAGGTCCCCTCATTGGTATGTAAATTAGTCCGATTGAGATTTCCAGGTTCCCCATGGTTATGCAAATTAGTCCCATTTCTAAGTCTCCTTTGTTTTTCTTTGTTTTGTATGCAAATGTATGCAAATTAGTCCGTTGGCGACCTAGTGTTTGGGTTATAGACAATGCGCGCTCTGACGTCACGTGTTTACATCTGTATTGATATAATGCCCGGTGGTGTGCGCATGCATCGTGTTTGGAATACAATGTGGTTTAGGAGTGACGTCGCAGGTCAGATCGCCGTTGAATTATGTGACCTTTGATGTCACACATATGCCAAACACAATGCGTGCGCATACCGCCGGGACATTTCAGTCTGGAGCAGGTTTGCTGTAAATAAAGGGCACCGTGGTCTATAGAAAGCAGTGCATGTATATACTTCCAGTTTTTACCGTAAAGCGTTACAAAAAAAATCAAAGTGTATGGCGATGGAGTCAGGAACATCTCTAAAAGCATGTGGCTGACAGATAACACACAATTTGAATATTCCCGTTGATGAAGTAAAATTATTTTACATTATGCATATGTGTATAGAACACTTACTCGATTGATTGGAAGAGCAGGCAGTATTATCTCAAGGCAAGCTAGGTGCTAAAAAAGTGGACTTTCGCACATTTCTTCCACAGCCGCATTCTTGCGATTTTTCTCATGATTTTCTTTTCACCACTTTAGCATAAATGTCTTAATGGTATGATATAGGTCCTAGCATTGGCAAAGCTGACAACCTAGTTACAGGCAGTGTTCATACTTTGTGGCATTTAACATATACACGAAATAACAAACCTGTGAAAGTTGGAGCTCAAACTGTTACGAGTCAAGATAAAAATACAGAGGAAAAAAACATTCTGTTTTAACACTGATTCTGGGCTTATTTCAATTGTTAAAATCAAAATAGGTCACGGCATTTTTTTAGGCCACCAGATACATTTTTCTGGAAGATTGCAGCATTTCAAATGGAAATATTGGAGGATTGGTACTGATATCATATTTATGATCAGTGAGCTTTTAATGTTGAAACTAATAAAGTTAGTTTTTGATCATTACCAAAGCTATATCATATCTTTAACCTTTTCGGAAAAAAGAAGTACTTTTGAGAACTATGTTAAAACTTATCCCAAAAGTGCAGGTTCCATCATGTTAAACCAGCCAATAGATATCCAGTTCAACCTGTTTTTTTAACCATGTCTTTCAACAATTTAAAACCATGCTCGAATTAATGTTCGTTTTGATGTGAAGTACAAAGAAAGTGGTTGTGTCAGTTCTTTTAAAATAGTTCAAATTTTGTCTTGCAAGTGGGCGCTATTTTTGTTTTTAATGGGAAGAACTCCTTTTCGAAAGAGTACCATCTTAACACTGATTACGCGGTACCCGCTGCTGCATTAAATTCAAGTCGACCCTAGCAAACTCGGTGGTCGAGTGGTCGTCTGCACTAGTAAACGGGGGGTCGTGCGTTCGAGTCCCGCCCGAGTAGGCCTGTGAAGTATTTTACATTACGTATGAAGGGCAAAAGAGAAAACCTCTGTTCTAATTTAGAGCACCGTAACATGACAAAAAGGCATTCATCCAAAATTGCCCATCAACAATGTTGTAAAGAAATGTCCGAAATGGATTCCAAGCGAGCTATTTTAATGTGGACATCGACTAAAATATTTAAGCTTCTCAAAGATTATGTAAAAATTAATGCTCGCGGATCAGGTTGGCTTAGTGCAACCTTCCTCGCCTTCCACCGCTGTGACCCTGGGTTCGAATCCCACCAGGGCCGATGTGTGGATTGGGTTTTCAGTCCCTACCTGAAGCCGCGGATTTTACCCAAAACATTTATCCTTTGGGAAATGACATGGGATTCTGAAATCATTAATGGGAAAAAAACCCATGGGAAAAATCCCCTGCTGCATAGTGGCCAATTCACCATGCAATTCCCATGGGAAAATTTCACATGGGAATAACATGGGAGATTTTCGTAAGGGTGTATCAAAGTAAAAACCAAAACTTTGCTACAATAGACCTGGAAATTTACAGTAACATGAAAGTAACACTGTCCTTCATGTATCATGCCATATAAACCTTATAGACCCATTTCACGTGTTGTCAATGACCGCATTTCATTCATTCATTTATTATTTTTTTTACCACATCTCACGAAAATAACATTGGAACGTATATTAAGAAATTAGATATTAGATTACCGAAATATATTTATACATTCTTTATTAATTTAGAGATACATGTGGAAGGGGATCCCCAAAAAGCAGAGCTTGTCGAGGAGGGATCCCCTTAAACATACAATAACCCATAAATTTGAAAATGAAGAATGTGTAAGTTGCATATAAGACAAGAATAAACAATTAAAGCCAATATATTCCTAATCAATAGAAATACAGAGAAGTAACATACAGAAAAATACAGAGTAGTAAACAAGTAAGAAGTTTAATCTAATCTCAAGTAATTAGATAATAGACTATTTTTAAGTTTATATTTAAATAATGGGAAGCTACGAATGCCCTTCAGTGAGTTATGTAAGGTATTCCAATGCCTTCATGTCTAATTGTCTTTTTAAAAACAGTTCTGGCAAATGAACAGTGAAATTATCTACGTTGTCGGGTAAAGTGGTGATGTATATAGTTTCATTTCTGGAAAACATTTGTTTAATTGAATTTGGGAGTAAATTATTGCTTAAATGATGCATGAAGGCTCCAAGCTGAAGTGAGTAAATGTCATTAACCTTAAGAGTTTTATGTTTATAGAAAAGTGGATTTGAATGTTTAAGCAAACTAACATAATTAATTACTCTCAAGGCCCTTTTTTGTAGATTAAGAATTCTGTTAACATGATTAGCAGCACAATTTCCCCATGCCAGGATCTCATAGTTCAAATATGGCAAGATCAGTGTATTACTATTAAGCATAAACAGGACTTCCTGTGGGAAAAAGGCTTTGAGCTTACTAATAACACCTATATTTCTTGAGATAATAGAACAAATATTATTAATTTGATTTTTGCAAGAGAAAGTAGGATCAATATACAATCCTAAAATTGTTACACAATCAGAATAAAGTATTTTCATGTTATCGATATATATATTTATTCGGTAAATGGGACCATGTTTTATTAGTAAATAACATGCAAGTAGTTTTCTTGATATTAAGGGATACCTCCCGATTGGCTAAATCTGCAAGTACATCAATGCTATTATGACTAAGAAATAGATTACTGTCATCAGCAAACATAATTAATGAAAATAAATCAGACGATTTGTTAAAATCAATAATGTAAATAAAAAACAGAAGAGGTCTAAGTATGGATCCTTGAGGGACTCCGTGGGATATTTTGTTTAAGAGAAGATTGGTAATCCTCTAAAGACACAAATTGTTGACGATTTGAAAGGTACCAGTAACTCTTAAACCACTCAAGAGGAATGCCTCTTATCCCATAATAGGCGAGCTTTGATAAAATATTGTCATGGTTGATAGTATCAAAGGCCTTAGAGAGGTCTAAAAATATTCCAAGCGTACTTTTGGATGAATCAAGGTTAGTTGTGATTTTATCAATGAATTTAATGATGGCATGCGATGTTGAGTGATTTTCTATAAAACCAAACTGGTTATCTGATATAATATTATTCTCATTTAAAAATTTAGTGGTACGACTATATATGATTCGCTCAAGATTTTTTCAGAAGGTGGTTAATACTGAAATTGGTCTGTAGTTGTTTACCAATTTCGAATCACCACTCTTAAAAATAGGAGTAACTCTGGCAACCTTCATTTTTTAGGAAATATTCCTGTTGAGATCGAAAAATTCATAATAAGGGTTAAAGGTATAGTGTACACGATTGGTAATCCTCTAATTATTTTTTACTGAATTATTACGAAATACCTTACTAGACTGTAAGTTAATAGTAGTCTCAATCATCCTGTGAAATGATGGCACCCTGTGTGCTGTCGTTGTCAAGAAAAGTGGAAATGTATATCGTTTTCTAACAATTTCCAGCATTTAAGGGGGCTGTGACATTAGAGAGACATCTCCCTAATGTCACTAGTCTCCCTAAGGTATACAAAATTATGACAAAATGTCTCCTTTAGTAAACTAGTTATTTGATCATAACCTGCACTTTTTTCTTTGGTAATTTATGTACAATATCAATAATTTCTTCTTCAGTAACTGGGGCAAAGAAAATAGAATTCGGATTAGGGTTAGATAAATAATCAAAGAAGTTATTTGTGTTTGGTGGGATTTTATCACTAAGAGTTTGACCAACTGCAGTAAAATAATTATTAAACTGATCAGCTATGTGATGCGGATTATCAATAATTTCACCATCAATGTCAATACTGTTGATTCTGGATTGCGGTTTACTGCTAATTACATTATTGATTATTTTCCATGTATTCCGAATAATATTTTCATGTTGTTTGAACTGCTCAGCATAATAATTACGTTTAGAGTTACGGAGGACATTATAGTTAGAATGTTTTTGTAGCGCACATATTTAGTTCGATTAAAATAGGATGTGACATGTATCTGTGGTAGAGCTTATTTTTGTGATAGATTGATTTGCATAAACTAACAGTAACCCATGGGGATTTCGGAGTTGTTTTTCCTGATGCATGCTTACTTTGTATAGTGGGAATATTCTTTTCAAAAAGGTGAATTTAAAACATCCATAAGAATATTAAAGGAAATGATTGCATCAGAGGCAGAGGCGACATTTGTCCAGTGACAGGAATTCAAATCACTATTAAGATTAGTTAGCCTATGTTTTCTCGTGTGTATTTCCGAGTATAAGTTAACCCGTTAATGGATTGAAACGATTAACCCTTAATGGAAATGATGTGAATATTGGAAAATGGTCTGAGACATCCGTCACTAAAATACCAGCGTCTGGAAATGGTAATATGTTGGAAAAATTTTTATCAATAAGAGTAGCTGGTGTTTGAGTAACTCTTGTAGGTTTGATAATGAGTGGTGCGCAATAGGATGAATAAATAGTGTCAAGAAATTCCTGTGAATATTATCAATATTCATTAGGTTTAAGTTAAAATCACCACATATCAAACAAAGTCTATTTTCCTTTGTAATAAACTCAAGAATACTTTGATAGCTAGTAATGAATTGATTTAAATTTACAATACGGCGCTCTACCAACTGAGTAATCTTGCCGGCCTAAATCAGACCGACGAATATATTGAAGACTTGATAACAAATAGGCTACATCGCTATACCTCCTCCCATTTTGCCCTCTCTGCTTTTAGTCTTCAAAATGTATCCAGGCATATTCAGATTTAGATTACAGTTGGCATTAAGCCAAGTTTCACTTAATCCTAGGATAGATAAATTACGATTTAATGAGTGCAAGCATGTTTTTAAATTATCCATATTTTTGGTTAAACTTCTTATGTTGAAATGTAGGAGGGAGAAATTATTCGGATCATCATGGTGAAAGAATTCCACAAATTCATCATGAGAATAATAATTCGATTTGTTAAGTCGACAAGAAGTATTGTTGGGATCGTCAAACTGGGCTTGGCCAACTGAATCCTGAGTTAGCTCTATAAGAGTTTCTAAATTAGTAATCGAGTGATGAGTGTCAGAGATAAAGTAAGAAATTACTTAAGAAAATTCGCTAGGGTCAAGACTGTTAAATGGTAATGCACGCATAATACATGGTGGACAGTACCATGGGTCATCTTGATCAGGTAACATAAAATAATCGCCAAGCGTCAATTCCGTACAATTCAGATGGGTCCAATATTTACAAGAATCACAGAAAATAGCGTTTTGATTATTTCTTACCGGGTTACTACAAACATTACATGGAAATCTAATTGGCATTGATTAATTACTAATTACTAAACAAGGCACTACAAACATCAAGAACTTTACTATAAATAGACAACAGACAGGATATACAGTGTGAGTCAAAAAAAATATACACTTTTAAAATTGGCCATAGTTTTATACTGTAGCAATATAGATAAGATATTTTCATATGTAGCCTACTTTTAGACTAACTCCTGCTTCTTTTTGGTTACATTTTTACTGGATTAGTTTTCATGCATGACTGCACATGAGACAATTAAGGGGGTCGGGTGAAATCTGAGTTGCGCCAACTGGTCAGGGCTGGATAAGAAAGAGACAATTTAAAAGAACACAACCATTGTCTAACAAAGAGACAAAAATGAATTACATTAGCTTTTAAACTTCGTGTTTATTTAAATTAAATTAAATTAAATTAAATTAAATTAAATTAAATTAAATTAAATTAAATTAAATTAAATTAAATTAAATTAAATTAAATTAAATTAAATTAAATTAAATTAAATTAAATTAAATTAAATTAAATTAAATTAAATTAAATTAAATTAAATTTAAAAAGGCATTTAAATTCCACGGTGTCTTAGTCCTCAACAAAGCCACCATCTCGTTCAATGCACAGCTGGGCTCGGCGCATCATTCCTGCAACAGCACGGCGAATCATCTCCCTGTCTTGTCTGAGAATGTCGATTTCACGAGTTATCCTTTCCTGGAGGTCATCCAGATTTGCTGGAGAAGTGGTGAAAACCCGAGCTTTCAGATATCCCCATAAAAAGTAGTCAAGAGGGGTCAGATCAGAAAATCTTGGGGGCCACTCAGATTTCACCCGACCCCATAATTGTCTCCTGTGCAGTCATGCATGAAAACTAATCCAGTAAAAATGTCACCAAAAGAAGCAGGAAGAGTTACTCTGAAAGTACATATGAAAATATCTTATCTACATTGCTACAGAACAAAACTATGGCTAATTTTAAAAGTGTACCGGTATAGTTTTTTGACTCTGTACATGTATACATAAAACTGGACAGAAACAAGAACTACACTAACAAGAGTTACATAGAAAGGACACGACATTAACATGCTCCGTATGGTAAGTAAACTGACCATCATACTTTACACCAAGTAAATTCAATTGTATCCATGTCAATTATTCAAGTAACCAGTCAAGCGTGGCGCGTGTGCACACGTGGTTTAACCTGCCCAAACAATACATGTACGATGATCTCATCAAGGCGGTCCACAAGTGATGGTTTTGTTTACATCTGGTCACGTGGGTGAACAAAATGTCTATTAAATGGTCCTTTAATGTGACCATACAATAGGATTTTTCCAGATCCTAAGTTATAACCCTAAGAAGTGCAGTAATTGAAAAATAAAGGTTTTTATGTAAATTGGCCATTCCATAAATTTGGGGTCCAAAAGTGACATTTTTACACTTGTTACACCCGTGTAATTTCCCATCAAGTTTCATTAAAATTGACTTCACACTATACTTGTTCAGCAGGTACACTGTAAAATTGTGTTTAGCAATTAAACACAATCTTATTATCAGTTTGTAAACATGTTTAGAAGCTAACCATTACGTGTCCAATTCCTAAACATCAGTGTTCAATGGCTAAACACTATCCATCAACACTCTAAACATGTTCAGTATATAAACATGTTTACACACTTTTTAAAAGTAAACAAAGAAACTGGCAGGAGCGGGATTCGAACCTGCGACCTCTGGAATACCGTACCGGCGCTCTACCAACTGAGTAATCTTGCCCTATGTTGGCGGTCTCCCAAATTGTCAGTATCTTTGTTCGGGTGGGCGCTAGTCAGAAGTCAGTGTTTAAAAACTGATAGCAAGAAAGTGTTTACAAAAGTGTTAATCTTTCTATCGTTCAATTCCGTGTTCAATTCCTGAACATCGGTATTCAATGGCTAAACACTATCCGTCAACACTTTAAACATGTTCAGTATGTTTAAAAACTGATAGCAAGAAAGTGTTTACAAAAGTATTTAATTGCTAAACACAGTTTTTATAGTCTTGGAGATAAAAAAGGCATTAACGAATGTGTCCTGAATTGCAATGTCACATGTAACAGGGACACCAAAATGGGACACCAATTTTATGGAATGACCCACATGCAAATGTTCATATTCATGAGGTATAGCATGATGTCATCAAAGGCGCAACAATAGTGTTTCTATAGTGTTGCCTGGCTCCTTTAAGTGTCGGCTTCCGCTGACGTGTTCGCCACCGCGGAATTGTCCGCTGGCTTAGTGCCCACCCTGGCCGAACGGTTCGTCAAGGTCAGTAGGCCTAGATGATCGGGTCAGTGATGCAGGAGTTACCCACGGCCAGGATGACGGTTACGTGGTAGGCGTGTGAAGAGAGGATCCTTAAGCCTAAGTTGTACCTGTAAAGCAGAAACACCAAGTCGTTGGGAGCCGAGCACACGGCGAAGGTCAGAGCGAACGCCAGGAGGGTCCGGACCAGAGTCCTGGCCGCACGGAGCTGCCACATTTCACGCCGGTCGGCTTGGGTTTGTCCCAAGGAAGCTGTTGGAAATTTAACAAAAAACCTCCTTCCAAACAAAATTGCCTTATTCCACGCAAAGGTAAAACTGCAATATTGTACTTGATGCATTTGAGATGAGCCAAATGAGTAAATTTCCTCTATTATTATCACCTCGCGTTTTATGCCCCGCCGGCGAAGCCGAAGGGGCACACTGCGTTTGCCTTGGGTGGGTGTGTGGGTGTAGGCCTATGTATACAAGTACATGGGTAACAGTGGGAACAATGGGACCCCACGCGGTAGTCTTTAGAAATATTGGGGCCCCATGAGGAAAACGCTATGCAGTTTGAGATTTCAATAGGAACAAAGCAGAACAAAAGTAGGAAATTAGAGTGAAAAATAGTGGTACCCCGTAAGAATGCAGATGCCAAGATGTATGTGGGTGGTTGGACACGATAACTTGAGAAGCACTTGACATATCAACTTCCTATGTGGTATATTTCTTGGGATCCTCTAGAATCCTGTTGATTTTGGACTCCATAGGTCAAAGGTCAAAGGTCAAAGTCATTATGTTTAAAATAGTAGAAAAGGTTGGTACACAATAACATTGAGAAGGATCAACTTCCTATTTGGTATGTGGGATGGTCTTGGGATCCTCTAGAACCCTATTGATTTTGGACCCCTTAGGTCAAAGGTCAAGGTCATTATGCTTCAAACAATAGAAACGGTTGGTACACGATAACTTGCTTTAATCTGAAATAAGCAGTCTTATTTCTGTTGCAGATACAGTAAGCAGATCCATAACCTCTAATGCTAGCCATTTGCACTTTCCTTTGATGCATGTATATTATAAACACATTTTCTTAAAAAATAAAATCAGTCTTTAGTTAAAAAGGGTAATTCAACTTGGCGGGACATCTGTGTTTGTCAACACATCATTCTTGGTTTTCTTTAATCACCTAAAAGAGGTGGTAGGGTTGGTGCCATTTTGAATTACCAACCCTACCACCATTACAGTTTTCGTAGACCCGGATCTAAATAGAGGAACATTTTTCGTTCGATTTCACATTTAAAAAAATCATTAGCTTTTGTATCGCTAGAAAATAGCAATTTTCCAAAAGTGAATTATTTTTCGGGTGATACTATATATTCACCGTCCAAGAAGAAAATCAAATCTAATCTACATGTGAGGAGGGGGGCCGCCGGGTTGGGTCTTCAACAGGGGGTGATCTTCTTTGGGGTTGTCCAATGTATAGAAATTGATACGCGATGGAGATATGGAGTGGGGCACGCAGGTTCTCATGGGAGTGGAGACAAGACAAGTATGTCTCAGTTGTGACCGGTGGAGTCGGGTTTTATTCGGTGCCAAGTTCTGAAATGGCCCAACCTGCACAGACTGGTGAAGGATGTGCAGGCGGTCCCATGTAAAGACAAATAAGATCTTATTAATTATTAAATAATAATTACATGTATTAAAACGGACAGCCTAGATTATTTCATTCCCTATATGCATGAATAAAAGTCTGTGATCGTGATCCAAGGTTAACTCACAAAAGGACGCAAGAGGGCGCTATTTCCGGCACTATTCTGTGATTGTATTGGCTATCAGGCCGAAAAAAACCACGATCACAGACTTGGAACCAAGTCTAGTCGTACGCACGAGCGAATGCAGCCCTGTGAAAATGGCGACACCGGTGAAACGTGTTGGAGATGCGCATCGCGTGTGCAGTGTGTTGTCTGCTGGGGGAAAACACGTTTTGAACGTCTTGCTAACGAATAAAAAATTTCCGGCAGTTGTTGGTTCTTAATGGGAAAATCTGCGTATTTGATGCGGAACTGGTGATCTCCAGCAGGTCATAGGTCACACAAATCTATCCAATCAGAGCTCAAAGCGCATCAGACGTCCCCAGACGTCTGTTATTCTGTAGTGCTATTCTCAAAAGTAGGCCTATACTTTGTAATACTTAAACAGTTTGCATGGTTTCCGAGGGGACTCGAGCCTTACTCCCTCCGGATCCGACCCGCCCTGCCTTGGCTAGTACTAGTCTGGTTCCCTGACCTGAAGATTCCCTGACGTCTAGATCTTAGGTCAGGTAGCTACCGCGGTTTAAAAGAGATCGTGACGTGTGTGTTAGTCCGAGTGACGTCAGTGGCATCATTCAAATTTAATATTCTTGCAAAATCCAGTCGGCAAAATACTGCAAGAGTGTGGCATTGATTTTTCAGTTTCTATATATAATTGAGAATTCAAATTCCAGTATCTGTAACAGGCCTGACAGACATTTTGTTATTGCGAACATCAACGTTAACAGCCAAATGCTACCGAAAACAAGTTCAGAAAACTTGGGACATTTTCGGAAAATGTCAAAATTCTGACAGTTTTCGTCACGTGACATTGGCGGCTACCGGACCTAATATTCATCAGAAATAGTCAGAATATTTTGGTCTGGGAACCAGACTAGGCTAGTACTAGTAGGCCTACCCCACTCTACCCCGTTTTTTCTTTTTTCTTCATCGTTCAATTCGGCGGCTCCTTCATTCCATTCGGCAGCTTCATCATTCCATTTTCGGCGGCGTATCGTTTCATTTGCGTCTTCGTCGTGTTCCGGGGCATTCGGCGGCTTTATCATTCCATTCGGCTGCTTTATCACGGTTCGGCAGCTTCATCATTCCATTCGGCGGGTTCATTCGGTAGCTAGTTTCATCATTTTATTCGGTGCCATGCAGTCGTTATTATTCTTTTCCTTCAGATCATGATTCCATAGCCGTTTATTGTAATTCGGTAAATTTGAGTTAATTTCATTTTGTAACGTTACCATTACAGTGTTTAACGTATGGTTTTGGTATCTCCAAGAAATATCATCTGGTAGGCCTAAAATTTGAATTTCATTTAGTTATTGGCCTTCTCATTAGGCGAATTTTGTTTTACAATTTTAGCGCGTCTATTCTTCTTCCACGCGTCGGCAAAACTCCTTGCGCGGCTTTAGTAAAATAACGGTCATTTTTTCCCAGTTTACCATTAAACCCTGAAGGACATCAAAGACACGATATTTCCTTTGCGACATTGGAAATGTTGCAAAAATAACTTGCATTATCTTTCACGACATTCCCTTCACAACACTTGACACACATGCATTCCCTTCGTCACGTATTGGTATCAAGGTATCTTAACAAGTGGTATGGCATTCCCGGGGCTCCGTAGTCCAACATGAACCTACATACAAGTTCATGGCCAGTGAGACAGAATGACGACGTAGACCTATTGTGTAC
Source organism: Hippasteria phrygiana (assembly GCA_037893225.1). Taxonomy (NCBI): domain Eukaryota; kingdom Metazoa; phylum Echinodermata; class Asteroidea; order Valvatida; family Goniasteridae; genus Hippasteria; species Hippasteria phrygiana. The sequence goes on from JAZGUH010000100.1 coordinate 348,186, forward strand.
ACGTACAAATGTACACAATGTTCATGAAGACCTACGTGTACTTCGGCAGTGTAAACCAATGCCAGCGCCATTTTGTTTCGATGTCATATTCCTTCTCCAACGGGGCAGTTGCACTACAGTTTTCCTGCACTGATTGACATCTCTACTGATAGGAGAAAGAGCTACTGTAACCATGGATCTGGGTGTTTTCTCCCACCATGCTACAACCTGTAAGCCCAACGTGTAACTAAGTCTAAGATGGTTAGTTGCAACGGACGTGATTTGTCGCATTGGTCACATTAAGTTGTCTTGGTTGTAAAATCCTCTTCTGATTTGCTAATAATATGAAATTACAGTCTGTATTAGCTGTTCTAATTTCAGGTGTTGCATTCATCAGTATTAATACTGTGATAGGGCCTACGCGGAGAGGGATTCCTCAAATTATTTCCTTATTTAGGCCTATCCCTTTGTTATGTTCCATGCAAATATATGTGAAAAGAGTATCAATTAACATTTGGACTGGTCCACAGTGCAATAGGTTTGTGTATAAATTACATGGTTTGTTTGGCCTCCATACCCATAATGCATTAAGGATGTCAAAAAAGATTATTGCCTTGGCACCTCTCCGAGACTTACATTTTCTAGTAAAAAGTTTGTGAAAGATCATAGTTACGCCCATTATGTTTATTGACTGCACAACCCTTCAATTATCTTTATCCAGCAGATGGGGGGGGGGGGGGGGGGACACAGTACCAGTTATAGGAGGGCCACATCACAAGAAAAAAACCACAACTTTATATAATTTTGCTGCTTAAGGTTTTTGCCGGAGGGGGGGGGGGGGATTGGTTACTGGGGGGGGGGGGGGGGGAGGGATGGCCCCTCCGGACCCCCCTTAGCGACGGGCCTGTTCCCGCCATGTTTATGTTTCCAGCTAACCGGCGACGTCATTACACCCGGGCAGCCACCAGAGACCCGCTCGCTTGGCTGGGGTAGTGGTGGTTGACACCGGGCAGACAGAAGTATCACCCGTACGTGATGACTATAATCGAACGGTCTCGTGTAAGTTTCACTTACACGTGTAAGCTATTCGAACGCACCCAATATGGATTTTGGACTGTCAGCTCCACAGTACTGACGTCAGAAAACCTTGGAAAAGTATGTGACTTGTGGAAGTTTTTCTGACAAACACCTTTTGATGATATTGAAGATTTAGGCCTGTATCGTAGACATCAGACTCGTGAGCAATTCAATATAGCATTTTTTACATTCAACATTTCAAGCCAACAGAAAAAAATTGCCGTTTCAACTATTGGGAGTTCCTAGCCGTATGGTTTATCCTTGGTAAGTCCAACTGCATTCCAGATTCGGCGTTTGTAGCTTTTTGCTTCGCAGCCCATTCTACAAATGCATGCATCTTAAAATATAATCAACCATTAGCAAAACGGAAATGTAGATTGTAGATTTCTTATTCTTACCACTTTCCTGAGAAATTACAAAATATTTCATATGAAGACGTTGGAATGTGCATGTGTGTGCCACGCGCAATACTTTGTTAAAATTCCAGTCTCATAGTTGTGATGAACCGTTGTGGCAAAGAATCATGTCATGTGCGTATCCTTGGCAACGGTGTCCGCTTAAACTTCCGGGTCCCAAATACGTGGGCTCAATGGCAAGCGCGTGAAGCAACACGAGTGCGTACTCCATTCATCTGCACTACACTTCCTGGTGCAAATGACATCACGGTTGTAAACGAAGAGGATAAAGAGCAGAGCTTCTAATGTCTCCGTTCAAATGAATGTTTCCTCTGTCGAAATTCCTCCGTCGAAATTCCTCCATGGTTTGATTACCTATACATGTATCTTAACTTACAGCGATGGCGAGTAAATCAAAGCTCAGTTGTGCACTGGATGAAATCAGCAGAAACCATTTGGAATGCTGCGTCTGCCTCGATAAGTACAAACAACCGAAGATACTGGACTGCCTGCACAGTTTCTGTGAGCAGTGCCTGGTAAAATACCGCCGCTCCGAGCATCCAGACACAGCCAGCATCCTCTGCCCGGTGTGCAGAAAGGAGACGCGAGTTCCGGAGTCTGGCATACCTGGCCTAAAAACAAATTTCCATCTGGTCAGTCTGGCCGAAGAGATCTCGTGGCAGGAAAAGGTGGCAGGCTTATCATCAAAAGACGCAGAAGTTACTTGCGAAATCTGCGGGGAGGACAACCAGGCTTCGCATTACTGTGTAGACTGCCAGCGAATCCTCTGCGAAAACTGTCTGAAGGTGCATCTCCGTATCCCCGTATCGAGGAACCACAACATCTCCAAGCTAGAAGACATCCGGCTTGGGAAGGGGACTTCAAAGATTAAACAGGAGCAGTCTCAACAGAAATGTCCAAAACATTTGAACGAAGCGGCACGTTTCTTTTGCACTACATGTGAGCAGTTGATCTGCCGAGATTGCACCGTCGTGGATCATTGTAAACCCAGACACAGCTACACCGACACCAGTAAAGCATGCTCGACATACAAGCAGACACTGGCCCAACTGACTTCTTCCCTAGAGAAAATCATGCTGCGAATGAAAGAGTCTAAGGTGAAGTTTCAGTCCGTGGAACTTGAATTAGCCCACAGCATAAAGAGAATGGAACACTCGCTTGAGATAGCCAACAATTTAACAAGAACCGCATCAGACACCGACTTCCTCTTGCTCTATTCCACAGTCAGCAAAGACTTGAAATCGCTTGGCAATCAACCCATTCCCAGCGTGAATTCCGGGATTTCATTTTTGAATTTCAGGCAGGGTCAAGGAGTCGCTGACTTCATTCTTGGCGTGCTGATGAAGACGCAAGGTAAGAAAATTACTACTTTTGTGTTTGAACTTTATCAAATCGAAAGATGTGTGAAAGGGGTATTGCTCTAGTCTGAGAAGAGTATGCGTCACGAGACCATTTTAAATGGGGGCGGGGTGTGATCACAATTTTGCCGATGAGGTGTGAGCGGAAACAATTCGGGGGGGGGGGGAGCGAGCACAATTTTGCTGACGGGTTGTGAAAAAAAATAGCAAATACAAGAACATTTGCAGTTAATAAATCCCGTAATAATAATAATAATAATAATAATAATAATAATAATAATAATAATAATAATAATAATAATAATAATTATAATTATAAATCTCCTGGATGCGGCAAATGGGCGACTCTTCCCGAAATAACCTTAATGGGGCGACACGAGTGTCGCCCTTTTAGAGCACTTTCCCAACGCGCCTTACTAAAAAACACTCCAAAGGGGCGACTTTCACAATAGGGCGACACCAAATTGTCGCCCTATTCGACCAGGTCACCCTAACCCACTCTTTTCCAGGATTATGTGTCGCCCTATCCGGCAATTGAGGAAAATTATAAATCCCCTGGATGCGGCAAATGGGCGACTCTTGCCGAAATAACTCTATTTAGGCGACACTCGTGTTGCCCTTTTAGAGCACTTTCCCAACGCAGCTTACTAAAAAACACTCCAAAGGGGCGATTTTTTTCAATAGGGTGACACCAAATTGTCGCCCTATTCGACCAGGTCACCCTAACCCACTCTTTTCCAGGATTATGTGTCGCCCTATCCGGCAATTGAGGAAAATAATAATAATAATAATAATAATAAATCTCCTGGATGCGGCAAATGGGCGACTCTTCCCAAAATAACCTTATTGGGGCGACACGAGTGTCGCCCTTTTAGAGCACTTTCCCAACGCGCCTTACTAAAAAACACTCCAAAGGGGCGACTTTTACAATAGGGCGACAGTTATGTGTCGCCCTATTCGACCAGGTCACCCTAACCCACTCTTTTCCAGGATTATGTGTCGCCCTATCCGGCAATTGAGGAAAATAAAAATAATTATTTTTTATTTATTATTTTTTTTTTTTTGGGGGGGTGGTTGTCAGGAGGCGGGGAAGGAGTGTCATGACATTGAGGGTGCCATTAAAGTTGTATCATATACCCGTGCACAACGCCGACCTGGACGCGATTTTGCCAACAGTGACTTGAATTTCCCGACAACTTATTGGGGGGAGGGGGGGTGTCACACCCCCACACACCCCTCTAGTGACACCTGTGGACATACAATCCTTATGCCAACCACAAAAAAGGGTGACGTAATACAATCAATGCTTGCTGTGATGCTGTCATACAAAGCATAATTTACTGTTCATGTGTTGAGGCCCCATCGTGGCTGCATTTATCTTGCATATAACTTTTCTACATTCCATTGTGACGATTGATGAGTAATATTTCTCTTTGTCCATTGTTTACAGAGTCGAAGTTCGGGCGCAGACGATGTACACGTAAATCAGCTTTTGCCACGATTGTTTCTGTTGGTGTTTTGTTTGTAGCTGTCGCTATTGCATATGCAGGTTGGTTCATCAGTATATTTCCAAGAAATATTTCCGAATAATTAATATAGCTTCTCTTAAAACTCAATGAACTTAGTTAATAAATCACTGCAGCAATGACCGATACATACAAATAATGTATCATGTTTTTATCTTCCAAAGGCAATGCTTAGGTGCATTGAAGTGTTGCCGGCTTACAGGCACACGGTACATAAAGGGGCTAAAGGGGCGTTGGGGGGGGGGGGGGGTGGGGGACACAGGGGTCAAACAGGTGCAGACCCAGGACGTTTTGAGAGGGGGGAACAGCCAACATCAGATGTTGCGAGGGCAAGAGGTTAAAGGAGCTTTTGGGTTTTGATCAAATAGAAGCCTGATTCATTATATGTTTGTATCTTTAATACTAGGGCCTACATGAAGTATTGTCTGTTATTGCGGGGGTGTGAGCGGCAGCGGCGGCTATTTCTCGTCAAGGTTGGGGGGGGGCTGAGGAAAAAGCGCAGAACGAACAGTAATTGTTAATCATTTTGTACTCGGTGTCTCTTGTGTATACTGGGAATTTTTTGAAAATCTGTGCTGATCTTTGTGTATTCTGGTGCATGTAAAGCCAACGACCCATAAAATGTATATGACCATGGGAAAATTATTGGGGGGAGGGGGGGGATACTGCCATAGCCGTCCCCTCCCCCCAAAAAATATTGGGCGGACATGTCCTCCCCGTCCCCCCCCCCTCCGGGATCGCCACCCATGGTGACCGGTTACTGCTCTTCTCAGTCTTTTTGTAAAAAATGACGGGGTGGGGCACGTCCCCCGCTGTCCACTGCCTGGATCCACGCCTGTCAAAGTGTATACCTCCCCAAGCTAGCTGCTGCACCTTGCCGGTCCATTTGCTGAAGCACCTGGACATACCAATTACCGTAATTTTGAAGAGAAAAGTTTACGCTTGTTTTTTCTTCGTGCATAGTTCTCCCGAAATGCAGAACTGGCGAGGATTTCTTTGAGGGTTTCTGTTACCGCCTAAGCGACACAGAATCAACATGGGGAGATGGACAGAGGGCTTGTGAGTATAAGAAAAGTAAACTGGCTACAGTTTGCAACCTTCAAACGAATGTAAGTTTATGATTCAAAATTTGTACAATCTGTCTTAAAGGTATAGTGTACATGATTGGTCATTGTTGCAATTTTCAGCAATGGGCGGATTTGGGGGTTTGTATTTTATAGGAAATATCGTTCCACTGACCTGTTCAAAGTTTTGCGTTGTTGGATGGCGAAAAAAACGAAGTGGAAATTTATATCGTTTTCTAACGATTTCCAGCTGGAAATCGTTGAAAAACTGCCCTATAGACGAATCTTTTTGCCCAATTTCGGGAGCGCTGTATTTTTGGCGCAAGGTGGTGCTCTTTAAATCCGCCATTGCTGGGACGCTTTTCGCGGGCAGTTTGTGTTCATCGACATTTTTTTTAAATTTTTTTTTATTATGGTGTTTTATTAAAATCATCATCGCAGCCGAAAGGCTGAATTGCACATAATTTTACAAAAAATAACACATTAAAAGATTAAAAATAAATAAATTACACGGCATAAAATTGTTAAAACTATAAAGACATACACAGATAAAAAAATTTGGATGCAAAAATAACAGTAAAAAGCTCCAAAATTTGAAAAAGTCTGTTTGCAACGTCCACCCGCCTTTGACGCATTGTGACTGAGATTGCTCACAGCCCTGGCAGCTGCACAGATTTCCACTAGCCTGCAGTGATTCCAAAGTAGCATCATTGAGCAGCCGCAATATGTGGATTCCAAACATAAATAGAAAGGACTTTAATCCATCGAAAAATAGCAGAGTGAGTATGCACACCTACCTGGGCCTATTTTTATTATTGGATCAATTCAAAGATGCCCTCACTGATTTCTTGTGCAACACCCATAACACCCAAACGCCAGTGGGGGGGGGGGGGGGGTATTCGATATGACATGTACATATACCTTCGTACAAGGGAAATTAATCCTGGAATTTCTGGATGTCTGCTTTCCATGTAATTTCCATACAACCCATTGTCTCTAAATTTCGTCCGAGAAATCAGATACAGTAGGGCTACATGCATGAAAAGTATACATGTATAGAAATAGAACTTAACTTATTGCCGGAATTTACCCTACTAAGACGGTAAATTTGAGCATGCTCTCAAACCGGAAACCATCTTTAATTAAATTTCCAGTATCTGGGTATCATTTTTATAGGCTGTCAGTATATTGCTTACTTTTGTGAAATTGACAAACTCAATTAACTCATCTAAGAATGAATGTTTAAGGAAAGTGCATGTAACAAGAACAGCATTCTCCTTTTCAAAATTTTGGTGACCAACTTGGCAAAGGGTGTATCTTTTGCCAACACAGGGCCATGAGGGACAATAACATTCGACCCTATGACCATCATATCTGACAAAAAAGTTGCCGAACATTTTTGTTAGATTGTTTTATGTTTAATCATTTTTCTTTCCTGTTGTACATGTAGGTTTGCTCAATCCACTTTGTTGATGGAAAACCAACCAAGACTCACCCCTATCCATCACTGCACATGGGATATAAACCTCATGTAAGTTAGACAAATAATGAAACGTCATTACTAAATATGTTTACTCCATTGACATGGTAAAAATGTTGTGTTTAGGGCTGTTCTTTTTGTTTACAAATTTAGTATTCGGCTATTTAAAACTGGGTTTGACCGAATAGTTGAATATTCGATACTTGCCGAAGTTGCCGATCAGGTTTTTCATGCGTACGGTCAGCTGCAATTACATGTACATAACGCACCGGTAAAAGGTTGCACACAAAGCACGCCGGTGTTGCATGAGCCTGTTGTATCAAGATCATTACGAGTATACAGTAATGTTCTGATTTAAGTCCACCCTGCATTTTTGCAGTAAATTACTTTCAGTGTCAAGGGTTTAACGGACGGGAACAATAAACTTGCATCCACAAAAAAGTTACCGTTGACAAAAATGCAGCATTTGACATAGTCTTGTTTCAAGATGATAGTGACTGATAATGAATCGTGCAGTGTCGCGTAAATTAACATTGCGCCCTCTAACAGTACGATTAGACCAACTCATGGGCTTGCACTATTGTCTACATTTGACACTGCTAAGCGCCGTAACTTTTCTATTGAAATAGCATCAGTCATATCTGTACGCATGTATGGGGGATGTTTTGACCTACATGTAAACCTTTCAGCTTTCAAGGGGAATGTTGTTACGTGTTACATGAATTTCAGAAACTCAAATAGATATGTTTTAATTTCATTGCAGAGACTGCTGCCTTCTGGGAGACATGCCCCAAGAATGAGACGGGATGCTAAGTTGAAATCAACAGTTCAAGATCAAGAATCTACATCTGATCATGCCTTTCATGAGGATAAACCACAGACTTCCTCTGTGGGTGAAGAAACTGTTCTGTCTGCTTCCCAAGCAACTACATGTACATGTAAAGACGCATCAGTACAGTGGTATGATTTTAGCAAAGCTGATCACAAATATGCTAAGGATGACAGTTGCCCCATCAAAACTCGTGCCAAAGTAACTCAGACCGACACCTCTCCAGAATTATCCGCATCTGATATGGGTGATGATGTAAGCAAGTTCTATACTGGATTGAGTATCCAGGTATTTTGGGCCTTGGTGCGATGCCTGTCAACTTTGCCAAATTTGCCAAAATTCAAGATGCATTTCAAAATTCATTTGTGCTGATGCGACTCAGGCTTGGTTTGTTGTTTTTTGACTTGGGAACAAGATTCAAAGTTTCCAAGTCGACATCATGCAAGATTTTCAGTGAATGGATTCCGCTCATGGCAAGATTCCTGCGGGACAACTTGATATTTTGGCCTTCAAGGGAGACACTGAAAAGGATCAGGCCACGATGCTTCTTAGAACACCATCCCAGAGCCACTTGTATTATAGATTGTACAGAAATATTTGTGCAAAGACCACAGAACCTGAAGCAACGTGCTCAGACTTATTCAAATTATAAGCATCACAACACGTATAAGTTACTTTATTGTATTGCACCTAACGGTTTTGTCATGTACTTATCAAAATTATTTGGTGGGCGTGCAAGTGACAAATTTATTACTCAAACTTCAGGAATTATTCAGCACTTACAACCTGGTGATGAAATTCTTGCTGATAAGGGATTTATTATTGATGACATTCTGCCACCGGGTGTGAAATTTTCCATCCCAGCTTTCACCACTGGCAACAAGGACCACATACTGCCTGAAGAAGAGGTTACACGGACGCGGAGACTTGCGAATGTTCGAATACATGTGGAAAGAGCCATCAGACGTCTTAAGTGTTACAAGATCTTAAGCACGGTTATTCCAGGACGTCTCAAGAATGTGGACAACATTGTCACTGTATGTGCTGGGTTGTGTAATTTGCAATCTCCACTGATTCAAGAGTCTTTAACAGCTGAAGAAATTATCACAGAGTCCAATGATGATGATTGGGTGTTCGTAGATGAGGACTGAGTTTTATCTTGGCTTGCCAACATAAAGTACAAATTTCCTGGAAACTTACATGTAGAACTTTGTGGCCACTTTTGTGGCTGCACATTTTTGTGTAGTTCCAAGACATCCTTACGTATTGCACATGGGTCAGAGCCGTACAGCGCCTTCTACACATGCATGCCAAGGCCGAATTGGCCTTTACGTGCGTGTGTAAAGGGTGCTGTACGGCTCTGACCCGTGCGCGCTATGTTGCACCGCTAATTAAGGACGTCTTGGAACCAAGACTAATTTTTGTGTGGAGCACACTGTACCTCGCTCATGAATTTATAATGTAGGTCATGTTTCAAAAGCTCCTGATATGGCGATTGTCACCTTAATTAACCCTAACCCTGCCAAGATGCATCAGATTGCATAGTTTGTCAAAGTTTGACTTGTCTGGAGAGTGCAGCACATATGCACTGTGCCGCGTCTGGCAGGGTTAGGGTTAATCCTAACAGTGCTGAATCCAACAATTTCAATAAAAAATTTCACACACCCGGGGGGTTGGGAATAGTGTTAATTGGGCATGCCATGGATGGAATAGGGAAAGGTCAGTGGCTTCCTGGAACTATTGGAACACGTATGTATTTGGATATGTTATAGTCTTGAGTGACACAATACATTTGGTGCTGCCTGAATATCAATTTTATTTTCAAAATGTGATGGTCATTGGTCAATCCATAGCAGCAACAGTGATATTTCTGGTGCAATAAGTTGTTCATGTTAACCCAACTGTTCCAAAGGCCAAAATGGAGCCAGCTACCCTATATATCAAAACCTATCAAGTGACAGATTAAAACACACACAAACTGTGAGAGTTGGTGTTTGGATAGGCTGTGATAGTTATAAGTATAGGAGGGTTATTTAAACTGCTAGATTTTTCTTGAGTTAAAATTGTTATTCAACTTGCAGTCACGAAACACCAAAAATACAGTGCAAGCTTTTTCCCAACTTCCACTTGTGCTCACAGGATACATTTAACTAGTGGTTTTTATTTTGCTTGATAAACATGTCTTCAAACTGAATTTTTCTTCAAACTATAACTTTTTTTGGATCTTGTCTATATTTTTGTTTGTAGAAATCCATTTCATTTCAGCATTTGAAGTCGATTACGTGTAGATCCCCTCTAGCAATATTATCTGTAAGGGCTGGCAGTAGATGTAAGAAATAGAATTTCTAAGCTGTGAAATTTTGTTATTTACCCATTCTTCATTATACATCACATCTACAATAACATAATCAGCCTGGGACCACACCATGAACTTGCACATTTTCCTGCTTGAACAAAACATTGCAATCTGTACTTGTGTGTAGTAGCCACTTGCTGCTGTTGTCTCTCGTAACAGAAACATCCATCCTTAACTCTCACGTCATACTGTCCACTGTTTATCAAGCCATGGACAGAACCATATTTAGAAAGTTTTTGTTGTGTGGGGCACTTAATTTCAAGGATGGTATTTTCATCTACAATTTCATCTAAACTGGCTCCTAGCCAGCTTTCCTCTGGATTGACAACCAGACCAGTTGTTTCCACATGTTTACCAGTGTCCCTCTCAAACTGCTCACGAGCAACTGCTTCATGTTCCTGTCCATAGCGTGTTGCTGAATTCCCTTGAAATGTTTGACTTAAATGATTTTGTATCCACTTGGCAGGGTCCGTTTCCACTTTCTTGGGAACACTAGCTGCTGTACTGCTCGTTATTCTGAGTTTTCTTTGTGGTGTCCACAGTGCCGACTTCTGATTAACAGTGGACTGGGCAAGCATTGCAGCATCGGCAGTTGAGACATGTACATAATCTCATAGGTCATGAGGCATGCAAGGCACTGCTTGTTGGTAATGTGCAGTTCATGGTCTGGTAGTGCGCATTTGCTGTGGGGATGGTACAATGGCTTGGCTAATTTAACTTGATTTAAAATAGTTCCAGGTATTGCAGAAAGCTCCCTCAGTGTAGAACTATTCAAGTGGTCCATAAGTTGTTTATCAGTGTGTCAAATGCAAGACTTCTGTTGATGGTTGATTCATTCTTTCCACGGATATTACTTAATTAGGTATCTGGAAATACATTTTCCTGTGTTGAACGATTCCACATGCATAACATATCTGTACATGAACTGGCTGTGAATCCGGATTTGTGAGCTTCTACAAGTTTAAAGAGAAGGCCAGCTGCAGGTTTTCCCTTCGGAAGCAGTACAGTTACATTTAACAGTAATTATTTGCGTATTCTCCCATTGGCTTTATTTACAGTTACTTCAACATTGTGAAAGTTTTTTATCCTCTGGGAAAATCGAACTTGACCAGCCAATGAAATATTATCCTTATCAGTTTTGTAGCAATGCTTCACAACTCCTACCCATCCGGAATGAAAATAATTTAGGCCTTCACTAATGCTTCGATGGTTTAAGTTTGGATGTTCATCACATGCAGGTCCGTTTATGTTAGGGGTGTGCGTTTACGGTAGTAATGGAACCGGGTACCCGATTTCCGTAAGGGGCGGATACCCGGGTACCCGTGATTATTTTTTACAATCCTCACAAAAACCCGGAAGTAAAGTATTTTCCATCGCGCCCCGCCAACTCTACTGCCAAGCTACTAATCGCGACTGTGCGAGCGCTGCCAAAATTGTATGCCGCCCCACTAAAGTTTTACCCTCTAAAATTTTCACCGCCCTGCTATTTTTTTTTTCATTGGATTTTCCCCCATTCTCCACCGTCTTCACAGTTTGTATCCAAGTACAAAGAAGTATATTACCGCACTCTGTGGAACATGAGAAGAGTTTGCCAGCATTAACATTCAGCAGTATTGCAGTAGCGTTTATAGTAATCGAACAGATATCTGGACGCAACGTACGCGCCCGCAACACATAAACATATGCATTCACATCATAAAACTGGCCTGGTTTCAGCACATGTACGTAGCCTCTGTTAAAGCCTGAAAGAATGTATTGCAGCAATAAGCGCACGTGTATAAGGGTCACTGTGCAAACCTGCGTCTTGAGAAAAGGCTAGTCAAAAAGACGCGCATGCGTAGTTATAGTTTCAAAGCAGGGTTAGTGGGCAACACCGTGATTTGTAAGCAAGTGATTTCAATGTGGTATATACAGTCGACTCTCGGTAATAAGAGCTCGGTTAAGACGAGAACCCGGTTAAGACGAGAATTTTCGTTGGTCCCGACCGAATTGTGCACATTCTTATGGGAGAAAATTCCATTAATACGAGCTATGTCATGTCTGTTTACGCAAAAACTCGGCTAAGACGAGCATTTTTTGCGGCCCGATTGAGCGCAAATGCATGTATTGTTATCTATTTTCCACGAACATTTTGGAAAACAACCTGTCAATCAGCGAATCCATTCAATTTGATAAGTAATTGTAATGTTCGTTAATTCTGCAGTGCGGTTTTCACTCCGCGTACACATACACATCACCTGTTTGTGTCTCATGCCGCAATGATAATGGCGCAGTCATAATGCTCGCTAATCCGGCTCTGCGGTTTTCACTCCATGTAGACATCAGCTGTTTGTGTTTCGAACGTGCCGCTAGAGGGGGCTATTAAAAGGTGGACAATGGGCGATTGCGGTTCCCGTGCCGCTATTGAGGGGTTTCTTTATGGCGGCTTTCATGCCGCCGGAACGCGTAAACTGTGAAAGCAGTAGCCTGCACTTGCTTTCGTTCCCCCTTCCAGCCAGCAGGAAAAAAAATAACCCAACCATGCCAAGGCAATCATGAAAAGCAAAATGTTTGGCGCCCTCTTTTGTTCAGTTATATCAATCCCGTTTGTAACTCAAAATATTTAATTTACCCCCAGGATTATCAATTAATTTTAGAGCTTTTTAATCCCCAATAGTCGTACCCCAACATTTCAAATTTTACCGTAAAAAATAGTCATTAATGAAGACCCCCCACGATCGAGAAACGCCCTCTGTTGTCCACAAAAAAATGCACTGGTTTCCTCCCTTTTGTGCCTTATGCTAGTTTCCGTGATGGTTACCAACTAACAAGAGCCCGGCCCCATCAAGATTTTTGTGTATGATGGAAATACTTACGTGCGTGTAGCTAATAATGCAGTGGTTTGCAGTGATCTTGGCAGCTCAAATCGCCCGGTCAGCGAACTCCAGAGGTTTTGTTCTTGTGCTCCGGTGTTGTTTTAATAAATATTACTGCTTGTTTTATTAAAAATCAGCTTACAACATTTTCATACATGTAACCAATATAAAGCAATACAATGTTATCGACGCGATGTGCGTGGCGTTTACATCGTGTTTGGGGCCTATCCACGCATCACATTTATACAAAATAAGGGAAAAACCTGCAGCCCGGATAGGACGAGAGCCCGGATAATACGAGATATTTGCGTAAGTCCCGAGGACCTCGTATTAACGAGAGTCGACTGTATACGACGTTCGTGTAATATTGAAATAAGTGATCTCGATGTTCTTGTCGGGTGCAAAGTTGTGTGACGTTCTATCCTGTCAAAAATCGTACTCAAAGGACAACTGTAACAAAACAATTGATACAATGTTAGCTTTCGGGAATTGTCGGTAAAAATACATGGACTCAAATCAAAGTTAAAACCGACATCCGCGATCTTGGCGCTTGGAAATTGTCGGCAAATGAACTCAAACGATGTGTTGCTCGGATTTATTCCACCAATTTATCGGCAAGTATTCAATAGAAAAAGGCACTTGCCTTTCTGAACGTTGTGTCGAAAATTTACAAAGACAGTTTCGGGTAATAGAATCGATAAAATGGAACCGGATACCCGTAATCAGCGGTCGGGTTACGGGTATCCGGGTACCCGGCACGGCCCTAGTTTATGTAGTAGTCATAAATATCTGAAAATGAAGGAAACAAAGGTCATATTTAATAAGCTGATTTTCAATAATTATTAAACTTAATTATGGCTTTATAATACAGTGAATGTGTATATATGTAAACAGATATATATAAAAGCAAAAAATGTAAGATGTAAAAATAATTGACTTTTGTTTACAATGCGTCATACATGTAACTTTATATGCTTTTTAGAGGTGTGGAGAATATGGGTTCCCAATCGACTCAGCATGTGCTTCATCGATATCTCCAAATAAAACTAAACAAAGCGGCCTATCAATTGCTCCCCCCCCCGGCTGCCTCAGGTCTTATGTGGGGGTAAGGCCACGTTTTTCAAGCCCGATTTTGGTCACTCATTTTGCCATTGTTTCCCCATCATAAGTTAAAACCATGAGGTGGGGGTGCCCCACTCATGTATGTTGGGGATTGTCACTAAAATTTTGCCCCAGGGGTGGGGATTTTGTCAAAAGAGACAATCCCCACATCTTGGGTGGGGCAGCCCGAAGCGGGGGGGGGGGGGGGGGGAGGGGGGGGGGAGAGCAATTGATAGGCGCATTACCTTGAAAGTCTAGCCTCGGCCAATGACGCACATCATTTATTTATTTATTTATTTATTACATTTCTTTACCCAGGGTGTGCCCAAACAGTTTAAAACTGGTTTCCATTGGGGCCCTGCATATTATTAGTTAAAATTGAATATTTACACATTCATACAAAGTATTTAAACAAATACAATAATGTTTACACAAATAAATATATCTTCGGTTAACTTTTCAACTCTCCAGTAGAAGCCTATTGCTGATTTACGGGATGGGCGAAAAACCCGCGAAAAAAAAAAACCCTTTTAGGGTGAAAAACAAGGGGAAATTCCCATCCGGTTCCAAAGTATTTTGGCAACCAAGTTTATAACTCCGCAGTTCAGCGTAAATTATACAGAAATATCACTGATAGATGGCTTTACGTAGCTCCGATTTAAATGTACTTAAAGAGTTTATGGTTCTCATTTGTTCAGGCAGATTATTCCATATACTGGCACCACTCACAGCGAAACTTGTCACGTAGCATTCCTTTTTGGCGAAAGGAACTTTCAGTGCCATTTGGGTCGATTGTCGTGTTTCACGAATCACTGTAAGTGGTGTAAACAGATTTGTCATGTACAAAGGAGTCATTTTGTTAAGGCTTTTGAAAACAAAGATAGCCTTTTTGAACTGAACTCTTTCTTTAAAAGGAATCCAATTTAGTCTGGCAAACATATCAGCTGAGGGGGTGAGGGAGGTACATTTAAGGATTATCCGTGCTGCTCTTTTTAGACATTTGTTGAGGGTATTGTCGTGAGATATGGACCTTCCTCCCCACACCGTACAGCAATACTCTAAAGATGGCATAACTAAACTTACAAAGAGTGTGTGCAGGCTGCTTTGGGGAACGTAATCACGAATTCTGTTTAACACACCCAATTTAGACGAAACAGTCTTCCTTACGTATTCAACATGTGTACCCCAACTTAATGTTTCATCAACAACTACACCCAAGCATTTACAAGATTTCACTTTTTCGATAACCTTATCAGCAATGCACACGTTTAGGTCGACGTTGGATATTTTCTGCCTTGAACCAATAAGCATACATTTGGTTTTGTTGGCATTTAATGCTAGTTTGTTTCTTTGGCACCAGTTGTGAATACTAGCAAGAGCTACATTCAAGTTCCTTTCTATTTCGTTAATACTAGAGGAGCTACAAGTTAACGTGGAGTCATCTGCATACATAAATAAGTTGCAATTTTGGGGTATACAGGATGGAAAATCACTACTATAAACAATGAATAAAAGTGGCCCTAAGATCGACCCTTGTGGAACGCCTATGTCTATGGGCAAGACCTTCGATATTGTGCCCTTAATATTTACAGACTGACTACGACCGCCCAGGTACGACTTAAACCAATTAATTCCAGAAGATGACAAATTCAGCTTCTTCAATTTGCCTAGTAGGATTACATGATCCACACAATCAAAAGCTTTACTAAGATCTATGAACACGCTACCTGTAACTTCACCTTGCTCCATAGCCTCAAAACACTTGTTTGTTAAATCGTGTAGAGTGCTTTCAGTTGAGTGCAAGGGTCTAAATCCCGATTGGCAACTAGGTATCAAATTGTTATCATCGAGGTAGCTATATACTGCCGAGTGCACCCATCTTTCTAGAATCTTAGAGATAATTGGCAGTATAGAAATAGGCCGATAATTACCTGTACTACATTTATCTCCTCCCTTGTGAATTGGTGTTACCAAGGCGTGTTTCCAATCCTTAGGGTATTGCTCGCATGTTATGGAGAGGTTAAAAATACAAGTTAAAGATTTAGTAATATAAGGGGAAGCAATTTTAATCATTTTAACACTGATGCCATCCGGACCTGTTGCTTTCCCAACCGACATGGATGATATTTGCTTTTGAACGAACTCTTCTGTAATATTAGGTACAGTGCATTCTTCAAGTTCATGTAGAGAATCAACGATAGAGGCGTAGGTATCATTGTTTTCAAGTTCGCCCGATGGGCAATTTCTAGCTGTACGTTTTCCTATCGTAGAAAAGTGTTCATTTAATGTATCAGCAATGTCAGTGGGATCGTCAATATTTTCTCCATTTGGGGAAGTGATAGAATTTGGAGCAATTTTCTGTTTTTTAGGAAGTACCTCCTTTAGTTTTTTCCATAGCATAGATGAATTGCTTTTATTTTCTTCTATGGCTGATGTATAGTATTCGCTCTTCTTAGTGCGGATTTTATTAGTTACATTGTTCCGCAGCTTTTTGTAAGAGTCCCAATCGATCTGTGAGCCTGAGCGTTTTGCGATTTTGTGTGCACGATCCCGCTGTCTCATAAGTTTAAGAATTTCGCAATCGAGCCAAGGTAAAGAGGCACCCCGAATACGTTTAGTTTTGATTGGCGCATGAAAGTTAATAATACGCATAAATATGGAGTGCCATTTGCACCACGCTTCATCAACATCATAAGAGTCCAGTACATCTTGCCATGGTGCATTAAGGAGGTCGTCTTTAAATGCATCATTGTCTATATTTGTGAGACATCGAACATTTATTGAGCGACCTTTAATTTTTGGCGTTTTCCAACTATGTTGACCATAAACAAGATAATGGTCACTGATTAGGACTGGTAATACACCACATTCCTTTATTAGCTCTGGATGGGAGCTGAAAATGAGATCGATTATTGTTTGAGTGGACTCAGTGACACGTGTTGAGTCATGTATGAGTTGCGACAATTGGAATAAACCAAAACAAGAAATAATTGGGTTTGAGTTCAAACTATCATCGTCAACTGAAACATCATAAATAAAGTCCCAATTTGCAATAATTTCTTTACATTCACAGGAGGCCTTATTAATAATATCACTTAGTTTATCAATGAATTCAACAGAGCTTGAAGGTGGCCTATAAATAGAACTAATAAGCACAGGCTGTCTTTGTTTACACTTAATTTCAACCCATATGCACTCGACATCATCTGTTTCAAGATCCTCACGACGAGTGAAAGTTAAATTGTTTCGGATGTACATGGCAACCCCACCACCATGCCGGTTCCTGTCTTTTCTGACAATGGAAAAATTTGGTAATGTGATTTCATCGTCGGAGATTGAGGCATTGCAGAAAGTTTCATTTAGACAGATGATATCGAATGGATTTGTAGACATTAAAATTTTAAATTGGTCAAATTTGTTTATTAAACTTCTCACATTAAGATGGGCGAATGAGAATCCCCCGGGGCTTCGGTTGTAGATAACGCCATCTGTTAAGTCTATCGTAGATTTTTGCCTTGTGGATTGAGCAGCTCTCTGACCGTTTTTAGGTATTGGTTCCATTCCTGGCTTCGATAGTGTGTCTGGGTTAGTGGCTGACGGAGATGGGTTGGATGCTGTTTTTGATACGGGTGTGGGTAGTACTGATTTGCCAT
The DNA here is from genome assembly GCA_037893225.1 of Hippasteria phrygiana. Lineage (NCBI taxonomy): Eukaryota > Metazoa > Echinodermata > Asteroidea > Valvatida > Goniasteridae > Hippasteria > Hippasteria phrygiana. The sequence continues at coordinate 365,880 of JAZGUH010000100.1, forward strand.
TTGAAAACCCGTCGGGACATCACGATTCGCTGTAGTCCGCTCCTTCACGACATCAGAGTACAAGGTCTTGCCGAACGGGGTCCTCTGGTGTGTGATGCGGCTAGCAGTGGTCTTATGTGGTCCTGCGACGTGTTGGATAATGTTCACGGCAAGTAGACGCACTCCTGTTGAGTTGAGGTGCACGCCATCCGATACAAGGTGATTTGGGTTTATATTTCCATTGTCAATGAAGCCCCAGTTATTTTGTCTTGCTATTGACTTAAGCAGATTATTAGAGTCATCTACCTTCTTGCGTTTTGGCACTGTTTGGTTATTGCGATGTATAATCGACGAGATTGTTACTGATCTTGGTTGTAGTGATTCACCAAGAGAAGTGATCTTTGCAGCAATAGTCTCTGGGTTGTCAGAAGTATTATTGGTCCCAACATGAAGGATTACTCCAGAGACGTCGTGAATTATTCTAAGCCTATATAAAATCCACAAATGTATTACTGATCACTACCAATTGGCTTGATTTGTATTGAATTCATGATTTAGAAAGTTACATTTTACATGCAAAATTATTTCAAAAATTGAAATGGAATTATAACAATAGGCCTATTATTAATATAAGCAAAGTTAATCACATTTAAGGGATTACACTAGGCTTAGCTAGGCTAACGTTATGCCTGGGAAATCTGCCTTGAGTGTTGATGCTAGGCTATGACATAATAGGCTATGGCTTATCTTGGCTAAAACATCATTATTAACTCGACACTGTGCTGTTATTTTAAAATTTACAACTTCAAGTTCTATTTTTCTAAGCCATCCTTCATGTCCTTTGAGACTTTGAAGCAAAACTCACCAGTACGCATTCTCGGTGGCTTATCACTCGGACACAGATTTGATTCCGACAGTCACTCCAACAGTACACGCAGGTATTTATTAGCACCGTCATGACCGTGCCGTGATTGTAGTCGACTACGGGGCTGACGCCATGTAAACCCCGTCGACGAAGACCGAACGAGTTGCGCGACATGCGGCACGACGCGACACGGACCAACTTCGCCGGGCAGTGCACGTAAATTAATAATTTGTCATGCCTTGGATCCTTTTTCCTTTTGGATTCGTGAACACATTTTCTTTAAGCACAACAATCACACCAGCAATATGATTTGAAACAACGGAATAAACAAAACATTAACATCTAAATTACATCATTTTGTTGTTGATCGTCTGCTCCTTAACACTGTTGGTTTATATCTCGCGCCATTCCGCCTTTTAGAGGTCATCAGGCGGTCACATGCATAATGCAAATTGGGCGGACCAACCGCGCGCGTCCCAGTAATGGCGATCAGGATAGAGGGCGCCCTTTCGAAGATCGAACTTGGAATGGTCTATAGCCTTTAGTCAAGGCGCCCGTGGCTACCTACCTAGTACCTGGACGCGTGACGCGCCATGCCAGCATGCCCGGGGCGCGCCACTTGTCCGGGAAGCCACGCGCGCCTTGACTAAAGGCTATACGGCAGTTTTCCAACGATTTCCAGCTGGAAATCGTTGGAAAACGATATAAATTTCCACTTTTCTTGACAACGACAGCATAGTGCCATCATTTCACAGGATGATTGAGACTACTACTAACTTACAGTCTAGTAAGGTATCATTCGTAATAATTCAGTAAAATCAAATTGGAGGATTACCAATCGTGTACACTACATCTATTTGTTATATCACCGCTTGAGGGACAAATTTGAACGGTTTGTCGCTAGTTGTAATATATCGTGTGGGTTCTTGCTCCAGGAATCTCAAAGAAAACAACTACCAGAAATAAAATAAACGTCTGGGAAATTATCTCCGCTGAAACTTAATTTAATTCTAAAGCAAATAAGTTTACAAGGAGACATAAGATCCAGAGTGTGGCTTTCTCAGTGTCAGCCCCTCAGCTAATGAACTGTAGCGGCCACACCTTATATTTATATAGTCCAGCATTCCCGTATTTATTCATGATATTCGTACGCCGGAGTGACAAAATGTAGTTCTATATCAATCGATCAGTGTCAATATTGTTACTCCTAGCTTTTTCGAGTGAACGTCTTGTGAGTATGTATTTTTTGAACCCCAAATGGATTTTTCCTTCAGAAATATATGTAGGCCTATGTCACTTAAAATTGTTGCTGGTCCATAATTTTACCTTGCCAATTCTGAATGTACTAATAACAATATGAAAGGTAAAATCCACGATACGAATGTCGGACTGCTGAAGTTCACTGATCAAAATGTGATTAAAGATATTGTTCCTATACTTTTTGCGCTCTTTATAAGAAATTGGAATTTGACGTGTTTTATTTTTATTTTCAGATATTTTAACTATGCATTTTTTTTTTTGGGGGGGGGGGGGGGCGTTGCGTTTGAAATTCTCCGAAAAAACCTTTTAATCATGGTTGCTTTTACACATTTGACGCACGAAAAGACACGGCCTCAAAGAATTGATATAGTACCGGGCCGCAAATAATTTGACATTTAGTAAAGTAATTATTTTCGTTCTTTCTCTCATTATAACTTTACTTTTTTATTGCTAAAAATAGAAATAGTAAGGTGAAACTTGATAAGAGCACGGACAGTATATCTTTAATTCTTGTTTTTTAAGAATATAAGTTTTGTTATGATTTGATGTATCCAAATGCGAACCATACACTAGTACAACGCAACAGATATTACTAAATGCAGTAATCTTTTTGGTTACATCTTTCGATTATTCAAAAGTGACCAAGGTGAAATAACTTTACACTGTTAAAAAGTAATTCGTCAAACAAACCACAAGAGAAACTGACTAGATAAGTTTGAATAGATTTTTAAAATGAACGAGGAAATCTGGCAGGAGCGGGATTCGAACCTACGACCCACGGTATTCCGGAGGTCGCAGGTTCGAATCCCGCTCCTGCCAGATTTTTTGTTTATTTTTAATATTTGTTAAAAAGGTAGTTAGATTTTACTGGAAAACTCTCAAACTTGCACCCAAGCCAGTTTGGTTATTCTCTATAGTCAATTTTGTTTTGAAGAGTGTATGTCAAAAGATATTTGGTAAACTCTATATTCATTATTAGTTTTCGAAAAAGAACCCTTTTCTTTTGTATAAACATGAGTAGTTTTTATAGTACTAAATTTTATTTGATGAAAAACGTTTTATTATTTGTCAGGATTTCATTGGGAACTTAATGAAAACAAAGTCTGTTGAAAGCGCCTGGGTTGGACTCAAATGCGAAGACGGATACCTAACCTGTGAGTGGCTAAATCTTCTAGGTGTAAGTGCACATAACGAATATAGGTGAGTTTGACCCAGCAACGAATATGGGAGGGGGCACACATATGCCATCCATTTTGCTTGCAAAGTAATTTGTTTACAAAAAAGTTTGTATCATTAATAGTAATAATATGAGTGACATTCCCCTAGGCCTGTGCCACAGAGAAAACGCTGTTTGTAAGAAAATTGCCAACACTGAATCATGTACCAACTAAACCTGCTGTAACCTTCCAGACAAAAGTTTTAGATGCATGAGGTACAACCCCCTTCCCCCTCCTTGTGGCACACAAATTCTGCCTAGGATTATCCATTTTTGGAGACACAGAAATGTCTTCCTATGTCTTTGATCGGGCCTCAGAACACGCCACGCAACACGCGAGTTGATTTTTTTTCCCGCAAAAAGTACTGTTCGATCCACGACTCAGTGGCGCACCCAAGGGAGGGAGGGGGGGGGGGGGAGCCTCCCCCCCCCCCGAGGTTGTCATTGTTTTGTTTTATTTTAATTTTCTTTAGTCCTAGGAATTGACCGTGGTGATATGTATGTGGCCTATTTCCGAGTAGTATAATGAGGGTGTAAATAGTGCCATCAATGTCAAGAGTTCATACCCCCCCCCCCCCTTTTTAAAATTATTTTCCAGGGCAAAAAATCTGGGGCAACTTTTTTTGTAAAATTTCAACATTCTTAAAAACAAATTAATCCTCTCCCACAACTTTTTGACGGGTCCGTCTCTTTGAAGAGAAAAATCACACAAAAGCGTCGTGTTTCTTATTCATGTTTTTCACTCAGAAACTGGGGCAGGAGAGAGCACTATAAATGCGGCTTTTATGACCATTATTCTTGCTGTGCGGTGGTGAACGCGACAACTTTATACAGATGGAGTGCCCGACGATGCAGTTCCGAAACTCTTAACTACATCTGCCAGCGAAAGATGTTTTAGATTAAAAACAGGTACGTAAAAACGGAAGTCTTGTACCGTGGCTGGATTTACTTCGGGCTACCATCATAAAGGAAAATTCTACAATTAAGATAAATCGTGGAGTTTTCCTGTAATCAAAATCACTAGCGAATCTAGTTTTTTTTCGGGGGGGGGGGGGGGGTGGCTGGAGTAAGGTGGGGACATTTAAAAAAGGCACCCCATAAAAAGTTTTCGTTCGGAAAATAATGTGAAAAGTGTGGGGGGGGGGGGGGGGGGGGTTTAAGGTGATGTTTGTGGCACAATTTAATGCTGCATTCTGAGCCGAAATGGTGGTGTACGGTACGCGTTCTCAATTCCATGTACTTCTAAATAAACATTGGGCTGGGCGGAAGGCATGGCTCCTAGGGCCGCCCTGGATCCCGCCCTTGAGTTAAGCAACATAATTAAATGATGATTTTGTGTCCAAAAGCTGTGCTGGTCTGCTGGATGTGTAATTTAAAGCATGCAAGTCACGCGATTTTACAATCACTTTTTTATGTGAACGTCTTGGTACCAAACACTGACTAGTCTAGCCACGGACTGCTTAGTTTGTCAATAACCAAATAGCAATGTGCATAATCGGTTGATCGGATTCTGAGGTCAAATTTGCCAATGTGTAAACGGTAGTGCCTCTTTTTCAATGTGAAGGTGTGACCATCAAGTTGGAAAGGGCAATACATTTTCTGCTAATTTTCATCTTTTTCCGAAAACAAAATAGTTTCATCAAACAGGACGCCGTATACGTGTTGCTCGTATACGATGTTCCATGAGGTTCGGTTTCCCACCAAATCTCAGTAGTTTTGAAAATAACTTATGCACTCTCTGTTTTCTACTTAGATGCAAACACAAGTGCTAAAAACGGAAGAGGAGACATGTAACTGCTAGTTAATCTTAGCCAGCGACGTGCTGCAACACCGTAGCACTGTATCGGCCTATATTGATTGATCACCACATGAGACGAATTTCCCGAATTTAGGACGAATCAGAATGCTACAATTTTGAAGTATACTGCACCTTAAATGAAATCTGGTAATCGTTTTTGTTTTTATTCAAATTGAGAATTGAGCTCGACGATGTTCGGGGACGAAATTAATATATCAATATAGGGAATTCGTGTGATATAAGTGTTAAAATAACTGGGAAAAACTATAATATTGTTCAACACGATTCACAAAGTTCTTGGAACAGAAACCTTTTTCGTTTTAATATTCATCTTGCTTGTTTCACAGATGTATCATTTTGAAAGGCTTTGTAAGTTTTTTCCACCGCTACATGACGTCTAAGCAAAAATCCTTGTAAATGTCACACCCCAAAAATTCCGCTTTTTGGGGCGGACAAGGTTATTTTGTTTTTTTTGGCCATGCAGCTGAATTATTTCATTTCATTTCATTTATGATTTCTCAAGTAAGAACACATACATGTACAGACACAAAGTACAATACAAACATTTAGGGTAACAACCCCCCCCCCCCCCCCCCCCCCAAAAAAAAGAAGAAGAAAATATACAAAATTATTGATAACACCAAGGATTGCCAAAAGCGAACTTAATCACTATCTAGTGGCACTCCTAAAATGCTATCAAATACAAGATAACAATAACATTCCTACAATACAAACAATTGGTAACGAACAAACAATTGACAAGTATATAGAACAACAACAAACTCATTTTACACATTAAAAACTTTAACGATTAAAACTTTAGCTGTGCATGGCCGACAGTTATTTACGACCTCGGTCTTGGACTTGGCATTGCTACTTGACCCACTGAATTCGGGGTTAGGCCTCATGTAGGTGGTTGGGGCATTCTGACTTCAGCCTGCAAACAGTCAGGATCAATGCTATTTAAAAAAAGGATGTTTCATGCAAATCGCTCATCACAAGCCCTAGGGCACTCGAGGTGTGGGCTACTTAGGAATATGTGGAATAACCAGCCCCTCACACTGAAACAAGATAATCTAATCTCTTCACAGCATGAATAGGGTCGGGATGGGTAACTAAGTCCACTGCAAGGCATTAATAATGCCTCTACCCATATTAAGCGTAGAAGTGCCAAAGCCGAGGACTGGGCTCGAACCCACGACCTGCAGAATTACCCACAGACCTTGAATTCAATGTGCCAAACCACTAGGCCACGGCACTTCCACTTGCCTCCCACATGAGCCTGTTCCCACATCGGTTAAGAGGATAGATAAAAGCCTAGATAAATGCTTTTTAATAACCAGCCTACTTAATTTTAGGTCTGTATACTATAAATGGTCTGTATTAATGTTTACATAGTTCATTGATGGGATGGGGTGAAGGAATTTATTTATTTTGTTAACGTTTGTTAACAATTTTTGAAAATGTTATTTGTTAAATTGTTTTTGTTTTGAGTATTTAATTTTTTAAATTAATTAAAAAAAAATTGTTTTTAGATTGGCTGCTTCTCAACCATTGTTTGCTCTATGTTCCAACTCGTGCATATTCTGTCCTTTTAAGATTCCGAGGTTTTTTGTGGTTATGCATATGCTGTCCGATTGAGATTCCTAGGTCTCCTCATTTATATGCTGTCTGATAGGGATATAGGTCCCCTCATTGGTATGCAAATTAGTCCGATTGAGATTTCTAAATTCCCCATGGTTATGCAAATTAGTCCCATTCCTAAGTCTCCTTTGTTTTTATTTGTTTTGTATGCAAATTTATGCAAATTAGTCCGTTAGCGACCCAGTGTTTGGGTTATAGACAATGCGCGCTCTGACGTCACGTGTTTACATCTATATTGATATAATGCCCGGTGGTATGCGCATGCATCGTGTTTGGAATACAATTTGATTTAGGAGTGACGTCGCAGGTCAAATCGCCGTTGAATTATGTGACCTTTGATGTCACACCTATGCCAAACACAATGCGTGCGCATACCGCCGGGACATTTCAGTCTGGAGCAGGTTTGATGTAAATAGAGGGCACATGGTCTATAGAAAGCAGTGCATGTACTTCCAGTTTTTACCGTAAAGTATTAAAAAAAATATCAAAGTGTATGGCGATGGAGTCATGAACATCTCCAAAAGCATGTGGCTGACAGATAACACACAATGTGAATATTCCCGTTGATTAAGTAAAATATTTTACATTATGCATATGTGTTTAGAACACTTACTCGATCGATTGGAAAAGTAGGCAGTATTATCTCAAGGCAAGCTAGGTGCTAAAAAGAGTGGACTTTCGCACATTTCTTCCACAGCCGCATTCTTGCGATTTTTCTCATGATTTTCTTTTCACCACTTTAGCTTAAATGTCTTAAAGGAAACATGATATAGGATTTATATTGCATTATTCCTGCTTAAAACAATAAAGTATTATCTTGACAATGATATTTTGTGTCCAGAGACAATTATTTCCCAGATTAAATATGAGAAAACAATTTTTGAAAATGTTTGTCCAAGCTACTCCGCCCCCTGAGTGGGACCCTCATTAACATAAGTGTGTGACGTAGATCGAGGCACATTACCCATTCATCACGGGTATGCATTGTGTGTACATTGTACGGCAAAAATTCTTCGTCCAAAATCTAAGCAAAATATAGTGGTTTTTCGGCCATGCCGACAAGGTGTGTGGCTGCTGGGTGCAGCAAAACAACGACGGGTGGAGTAAGCCTTCATGTATTTCCAACTGAAGCGAAATATCGGAGAATTCGGACGGCGAAAGTGAAGGTGACAAGAGCAAAGAGGTCCGGCCCAGCAGCTTTTCAGCGTTATGTAGCGACCACTTTGAGCCGTCGTGTTTCGATACTGGTATTTTCAAATCTTTTGGGATGACCATTAAAAATATGCTCAAGTCCACTGCCATCCCAACAAAGTTCCCAGATGTGAGTAAGATAAAGGCGAAAGCAGTTAAACGGCCCATTCCCCGAGGAGCCTTCGCTAAAAGGGAGAAAATCAGGGTAAGTTCGATGTTAGTTGTTGCAACTTACGAAATTGCACGTGTAGACCTAGTGTGTATACGGGCCGGGTCCAGACTATCGAGTCGATCCATGAATTTCGGTGCCTCGGTCTACGTCACGAACAGCGCCCTCAATTTGAGTCGTAACAAATTTAAAAAAGGGGGGTAAATTTTTGAGCGGCAAATAATCACACTAAAACTTCGCTTAAACCAGTTTGGCTTTTAATTCACATTTAATACATATAAATGAATTTATTTATGAAATAAAATGTGATCCGGTCAATTTGAGGAGCATGGTTCCTTTAATGGTATGATATAGGTCCTAGCATTGGCAAAGCTGACAACCTAGTTTTATTTATTACATTTCTTTACCCAGGGTGTGCCCAAACAGTTTAAAACTGGTTTCCATTGGGGCCCTGCATAATATTAGTTAAAATTGAATATTTACACATTCATACAAAATATTTAAACAAATACAATAATGTTTACACAAATAAATATATCTTCGGTTAACTTTTCAACTCTCCAGTAGAAGCCTATTGCTGATTTACGGGATGGGCGAAAATCCCGCGAAAAAAAAACCCTTTTAGGGTGAAAAACAAGGGGAAATTCCCATCCGGCTCCAAAGTATTTTGGCAACCAAGTTTATAACTCCGCAGTTCAGCGTAAATTACAGAAATATCACTGATAGATGGCTTTACGTAGCTCCGATTTAAATGTACTTAAAGAGTTTATGGTTCTCATTTGTTCAGGCAGATTATTCCATATACTGGCACCACTCACAGCGAAACTTGTCACGTAGCATTCCCTTTTGGCGAAAGGAACTTTCAGTGCCATTTGGGTCGATTGTCGTGTTTCACGAATCACTGTAAGTGGTGTGAACAGATTTGTCATGTACAAAGGAGTCATTTTGTTAAGGCTTTTGAAAACAAAGATAGCCTTTTTGAACTGAACTCTTTCTTTAAAAGGAATCCAATTTAGTCTGGCAAACATATCAGCTGAGGGGGTGAGGGAGGTACATTTAAGGATTATCCGTGCGGCTCTTTTTAGACATTTGTTGAGGGTATTGTCGTGAGATATGTACCTTCCTCCCCACACCGTACAGCAATACTCTAAAGATGGCATAACTAAACTTACAAAGAGTGTGTGTAGGCTGCTTTGGGGAACGTAATCACGAATTCTGTTTAACACACCCAATTTAGACGAAACAGTCTTCCTTACGTATTCAACATGTGTACCCCAACTTAATGTTTCATCAACAACTACACCCAAGCATTTACAAGATTTCACTTTTTCGATAACCTTATCAGCAATGCACACGTTTAGGTCGACGTTGGATATTTTCTGCCTTGAACCAATAAGCATACATTTGGTTTTGTTGGCATTTAATGCTAGTTTGTTTCTTTGGCACCAGTTGTGAATACTAGCAAGAGCTACATTCAAGTTCCTTTCTATTTCGTTAATACTAGAGGAGCTACAAGTTAACGTGGAGTCATCTGCATACATAAATAAGTTGCAATTTTGGGGTATACAGGATGGAAAATCACTACTATAAACAATGAATAAAAGTGGCCCTAAGATCGACCCTTGTGGAACGCCTATGTCTATGGGCAAGACCTTCGATATTGTGCCCTTAATATTTACAGACTGACTACGACCGCCCAGGTACGACTTAAACCAATTAATTCCAGAAGATGACAAATTCAGCTTCTTCAATTTGCCTAGTAGGATTACATGATCCACACAATCAAAAGCTTTACTGAGATCTATGAACACGCTACCTGTAACTTCACCTTGCTCCATAGCCTCAAAACACTTGTTTGTTAAATCGTGTAGAGTGCTTTCAGTTGAGTGCAAGGGTCTAAATCCCGATTGGCAACTAGGTATCAAATTGTTATCATCGAGGTAGCTATATACTGCCGAGTGCACCCATCTTTCTAGAATCTTAGAGATAATTGGCAGTATAGAAATATGCCGATAATTACCTGTACTACATTTATCTCCTCCCTTGTGAATTGGTGTTACCAAGGCGTGTTTCCAATCCTTAGGGTATTGCTCGCACGTTATGGAGAGGTTAAAAATATAAGTTAAAGATTTAGTAATATAAGGGGAAGCAATTTTAATAATTTTAACACTGATGCCATCCGGACCTGTTGCTTTCCCAACCGACATGGATGATATTTGCTTTTGAACGAACTCTTCTGTAATATTAGGTACAGTGCATTCTTCAAGTTCATGTAGAGAATCAACGATAGAGGCGTAGGTATCATTGTTTTCAAGTTCGCCCGATGGGCAATTTCTAGCTGTACGTTTTCCTATCGTAGAAAAGTGTTCATTTAATGTATCAGCAATGTCAGTGGGATCGTCAATATTTTCTCCATTTGGGGAAGTGATAGAATTTGGAGCAATTTTCTGTTTTTAGGAAGTACCTCCTTTAGCATAGATGAATTGCTTTTATTTTCTTCTATGGCTGATGTATAGTATTCGCTCTTCTTAGTGCGGATTTTATTAGTTACATTGTTCCGCAGCTTTTTGTAAGAGTCCCAATCGATCTGTGAGCCTGAGCGTTTTGCGATTTTGTGTGCACGATCCCGCTGTCTCATACGTTTAAGAATTTCGCAATCGAGCCAAGGTAAAGAGGCACCCCGAATACGTTTAGTTTTGATTGGCGCATGAAAGTTAATAATACTCATAAAATATGGAGTGCCATTTGCACCACGCTTCATCAACATCATAAGAGTCCAGTACATCTTGCCATGGTGCATTAAGGAGGTCGTCTTTAAATGCATCATTGTCTATATTTGTAAGACATCGAAAATTTATTGAGCGACCTTTAATTTTTGGCGTTTTCCAACTATGTTGACCATAAACAAGATAATGGTCACTGATTAGGACTGGTAATACACCACATTCCTTTATTAGCTCTGGATGGGAGCTGAAAATGAGATCGATTATTGTTTGAGTGGACTCAGTGACACGTGTTGAGTCATGTATGAGTTGCGCCAATTGGAATAAACCAAAACAAGAAATAATTGGGTTTGAGTTCAAACTATCATCGTCAACTGAAACATCATAATTAAAGTCCCCAGTTGCAATTCTACTTGGGGAAAGTCAGGAAAAAGTGAAAGCACACTATGTTTAACTCCACCATATGACGGATTCTACTGAGTTACAGGCAGTGTTCATACTTTGTGGCATTCAACATATACACGAAATAACAAACCTGTAAAAGTTGGAGCTCAAACTGTTACGAGTCAAGATAAAAAAACAGAGGAAAAAAACATTCTGTTTTAACACTGATTCTGGGCTTATTTCGATTGTAAAAATCAAAACAGGTCACAGCATTTTTTGAGGCCATCAGATACATTTTTCTGGAAGATTACAGCATTTCAAATGGAAATATTGGATGATTGGTACTGATATCATATTTATGATCAGTGAGCTTTTAATGTTGAAACTAATAAAGTTAGTTTTTGATCATTACCAAAGCTATATCATATCTTTAACCTTTTCGGAAAAAGAAAATACTTTTGAGAACTATGTTAAAACTTCTCCTAAAAGTGCAGGTTCCATCATGTTAAACCAGCCAATAGATATCCAGTTCAACCTGTTTTTTTTAACCATGTCTTTCAACAAATTGAAACCATGCTCGAATTAATGTTCATTTTGATGTGAAGTACAAAGAAAGTGGTTGTGTCAGTAATTTAAATGTTGTCATGCAAGAGGGCGCTATTTTTGTTTTTAATGGGAATAACTCCTTTTCGAAAGAGTACCATCTTAACACTGATTACGCGGTACCCGCTGCTGCATTGAATTCAAATCGGCCAGTCGACCCTAGCAAACTCGATGGTCGAGTGGTCGTCTGCACTAGTAAACGGGGGTTCGTGCGTTCGAGTCCCGCCCGAGTAGGCCTGTGAAGTTTTCACACAGGCTTTGGAAGCACTGAGAATACAGTGCTTCATACATTACGTATGAAGGGCAAAAGAGAAAACCTCTGTTCTAATTTTAGAGCACCGTAACATGACAAAAAGGCATTCATCCAAAATAGACACGATATTTCCTTTGCGACATTGGAAATGTTACAAAAATAACTTTCGCGAAATTGCATTATCTTTCACGACATTCCCTTCACAACACTTGACACACATATGCATTCCCTTCGTCACGTATTGGTATCAAGGTATCTTAACAAGTGGTATGGCACTCCCGGGGCTCCGGTCCGTAGTCCAACATGAACATGCAAGTTCATGCCGATGGCCAGTGAGACTGAATGATGACGTAGACCTATGTACATACATAATGTTCATGTAGGCCTACGTGTACTTCGGCAGTGTAAACCAATGTCAGCGCCATTTTGTTTCGATTCACATACCTGTGATCATACATGCCATTATTCCTTCTCCAACGGGGCAGTTGCACTACCGTTTTCCTGCATTGATTGACATCTCTACTGATAGGAGAAAGAGCTACTGTAACCCGTAAGCCTAATAAACCATGGAGGAAGGATATCCTTCCTGTACTTCCAAAAATGTAAGGCTCTCCCGTTAGCCTTACAAGGATATGTGATTTTGGTCCCCGTAACTCAATGGGGTTTGCAATACGCTCTTGCGATATCTGTTACAATGTTCCAGAATTCCACTTTCCCAAACCTTAATCTCCCCAGAAGGTTATCCAATCCCTCCTACATATCTTTTAGACTTTTGCGGCCCATATGCGGAACATTGAAACGGACAATTTATTGAGTAATGGAGTTTTTACTCACCGACCGACGTATGCAGCCAAAATGAACATGGCGTCGCACAGCTGACTGATACAGTCCACCAGAATGCGCATGCGCGTGGATTTTTCGAAGAAATTTGGGGCTCGACCATTTTTTGAAGGAGGGGGGTGCACAGGGGTCGATTTAGACCAACAAAAATCGCATGCACTGGTGCATGTAGACCAAAAAAGTTACATGCACAAAATAAATTTTACATGCACAAAATAGTGTGCACACAAGTCATAACCCAAAAGAACAATAGGTTTGTTGTTTTAAAATGTGTATTCCTACAAATTTTCAAATGTAGCTATTACATGTATAGTGCTGTTAAGGGTATTGTTTTGCTTTGTAAATAAAATGTGTTTTCGTACAATTGTATTCGCTGTTTGTTTATTTCATCAGTGGTAATTAGCAATCTCTGACACGATCGCGAGAAGACGAAGCCGAAGCCGAAGTTACGTTACTACTGTAGTATCATGTTCCACGGAAGACTGTTCGATATTTTGATACCGAAATATCGGCCCAAAATATTGCGATATTATCGTGATGACGTCACTTTTTCCTAACCGGAAGAACGGAGGAATAATTTTTTCTTTTGATGGAAATCACCACGTGTACAGCATCATGAGATCGGGCCCACCGGGATCGGACCCGCCGGGACTGAGCTCGGTTCCGCTAAAATTTAATATCAGGGCCGGCCACCGAGAGATCGTGAATCGGGCCGGGGCCCGGGGGCCGAGGCCGCGCCGGCAATCGGGCCAGGAAGGATCGGGGGCCGGGTTGATGACAACTCAGACAAGGCTTCACTTGTTGAGTAGTTGGAGTACTACGACATTTACCTTCAGTTGGCTTCCTTGCGGCACTAAAGACGAGCGTTTGTTTCTATTTTGACACTGTTGATTTATAGTAACAGCTGATAAATTATACCATGGACGCCCAAATCACCCGTGAGCTGTCAAAAACATTGTCTTGCATGTCTTGTGCTCAATGCATGTGCCGCACGCATTGTCGTTTCTCAAGACGACTTTCGCTTCGTGTTAGATGCGTGTACATGCATTGTACACTGGGAATAAGACGGTGGCATTCAGTGCGGTTGCTTGCACTTGACCAAGACTACCAACAAAGCAACACGCACGCGCAGATGCGCTTTTGAGGTTGGCTTTATTGATCAATTGCTCTAACCCCAGGTCGCGGGGGCCGGGTAACAAGTCTTTTCTCAAGTCAATGTTAGCTGCGTGTACGTACATTGTACATTGTACATTGGGAATAATATGGTAGCAGATCGGTTGCGGTTGTTTGCACTTGACCGAGACTACAACGATGGTAATATGCAGGCACGCACACATCATGTCGATCGTTGCGTGCAATAAATCGGGTGCGCGTTGATACGTTGTTCAACATGGGGAAATATACCAGCAGGTACGTACGTACAGGCCTAAAAAGGTACATGCACAGCGTGCACGTTGTATCAGAGGTTTACGTGCACAGAGGAAAAAGTACATGCACCAGTGCATGCGTGCACCCGTCTAAATCGAACACTGGTGGTGCATCTTGTCTACATCGCGCAACGGTGATGTGTGCAACGTGAACAAAATAATGACCATCGATCCAGATTCTGCTTTATTCTGGTTTGCATAAAATAAAAGCTCGCATTGGCAAAAAATAGCTACGTGGCTACCCGCCATGACATTTAGACGTATGGGCATAACAAACATTGTCAGGCCAAGGAACAACGCTAGGTATAATAGCGCGCCAATAATTTATCACATTGCACACATCACCGTTGCGCGATGTAGACAAGATGCACCCCCCTCCTTCAAAAAATGGTCGAGCCCCAAATTTTTTCGAAAAATCCACGCGCATGCGCATTCTGGTGGACTGTATCAGTCAGCTGTGCGACGCCATGTTCATTTTGGCTGCATACGTCGGTCGGTGAGTAAAAACTCCATTACTCAATAAATTGTCCGTTTCAATGTTCCGCATATGGGCCGCAAAAGTCTAAAAGATATGTAGGAGGGATTGGATAACCTTCTGGGGAGATTAAGGTTTGGGAAAGTGGAATTCTGGAACATTGTAACAGATATCGCAAGAGCGTATTGCAAACCCCATTGAGTTACGGGGACCAAAATCACATATCCTTGTAAGGCTAACGGAGAGCCTTACATTTTTGGAAGTATCCTTCCTGCATCGTGTTGTGCATAGCGTACTCAAAATTAGTCAATTTCAAACAGTGATAATAAGTATTAACATGGCTCTAAATCAATTAACAAGTGCCCTGATATCAAAAGGAATATTAACTCTTACGATCCATGGTGTTTATATAGAAACTTCATTCATTTTGGCAGGAAAATAAAATATAAAAAAATCGAACTTTCAACTTGCGCTTTTCACGCGTCGGTGCCGCAACGTTCATTGAAATCACATGTAAAACTCTAAATCGCTTTGGCAAATTGTAACTTTTTTTGAATGTAACTTTATAATTAAAAGGAAAGCCAAAAAACGCCTAAGCTTAGTACACATGAAGTCCAAACTATTATAAACAGGGTGATATAAAAAGAAAATCAGACAAACCAGGCGCACTTAGTCAACAAGTATTTTTATAGATCGAGTACAGAAGCAAAACGATTATTTTGTAACAACCCCGAGACATCTTGCGTGGCGGAAACCAGACTGGTACCGTATTCGTATGGTGCGTGGATGCCATAAGTCCATTCCCAGACTTAGTCTGGCTCTCGGTACGCGACGCATGTTCCGTGTTGTTGCGATGTGCGAAGCGAGATTTGGAACTAATTTTGCCCGTGTTTCACGGGCTGGACGTCCGGTGGGCCCGGACAATGTGCGGGGGTTCGGGAAAAATCACAATTTTTTGTTCTGAGCGATAAAATGCTGATTCCAAAATCAAGTTATAGTTTATTTATTGGTGTTTCCTATGATGGCAAACATTTCGACAGGTTTGGAAAATTTAGACTTGTAATATGAAGAAATCCAAGCTAAAATGGAAAAACGCGTGTCCAAGACGTGCGTTGCTATCGGGCGGAAAGGTTTGTTTATAAAAAAAAAAAAAAAACGGTCGTCAGGGAGTTGGCGCATGCGCGAGCGAAACATCGAACTGGCTTATTGGTTACTGGGGGGGGGGGGGGGGATGGCCCCTCCGGACCCCCCTTAGCGACGGGCCTATCCCCGCCATGTTTGTTTTCAGCTAACCGGTGACGTCATTACACCCGGGCAGCCACCAGAGACCCGCTCGCTTGGCATTGGCTGGGGTAGTGGTGGTTGACACCGGGCAGACGTATCACGTGATGACTATAATCGAACGGTCTCGTGTAAGTTTCACTTACACGTGTAAGCTAATCGAACGCACCCAATATGGATTTTGGACTGTCAGCTCCAGAGTACTGACGTCAGGAAACCTTGGAAAAGTATGTGACTTGTGGAAGTTTTTCTGACAAACACCTTTTGATGATATTGAAGATTTAGGTCTGTATCGTAGACATCAGACTCGTGAGCAATTCAATATAACATTTTTTACATTCAAAATTTCAAGCCATCAGAAACAAATTGCCGTTTCAACTATTGGGAGTTCCTAGCCGTATGGTTTATCCTTGGTAAGTCCAACTGCATTCCAGATTCGGCGTTTGTAGCTTTTTGCTTCGCAGCCCATTCTACAAACGCATGCATCTTAAAATAAAATCAACCATTAATAGCAAAACGGAAATGTAGATTTCTTATTCTTACCACTTTCCTGAGAAGTTGCAAAATATTTCATATGAAGACGTTGGAATGTGTGTGCCACGCGCAATACTTTGTTAAAATTCCAGTATTATATGTGATGAACCGTTGTGGCAAAGAATCATGTCATGTGCGTATCCTCGGCAACGGTGTCCGCTTAAACTTCCGGGTCCCAAATACGTGGGCTCAATGGCAAGCGCGTGAAGCAACACGAGTGCGTACTCCATCTGCACTACACTTCCTGGTGCAAATGACATCACGGTTGTAAACGAAGAGGATAGAGCAGAGCTCCTAATGTCTCCGTTCAAATGTTTCCTCTGTCGAAATTCCTCCATGGTTTGATTACCTATACATGTATCTTAACTTACAGCGATGGCGAGTAAATCAAAGCTCAGTTGTGCACTGGATGAAATCAGCAGAAACCATTTGGAATGCTGCGTCTGCCTCGATAAGTACAAACAACCGAAGATACTGGACTGCCTGCACAGTTTCTGTGAGCAGTGCCTGGTAAAATACCGCCGCTCCGAGCATCCAGACACAGCCAGCATCCCCTGCCCGGTGTGCAGAAAGGAGACACGAGTTCCGGAGACTGGCGTACCTGGCCTCAAAACAAATTTCCATCTGGTCAGTCTGGCCGAAGAGATCTCGCGGCAGGAAAAGGTGGCATGCTTGTCATCAAAAGACGCAGAAGTTACGTGCGAAATCTGCGGGGAGGACAACCAGGCTTCGCATTACTGTGTAGACTGCCAACGAATCCTCTGCGAAAATTGTCTGAAGGTGCATCTCCGTATCCCCGTATCGAGCAACCACAACACCGCAAAATTAGAAGACATCCGGCTTGGGAAGGGGACTTCAAGGATTAAACAGGAGCAGTCTCAACAGAAATGTCCAAAACATGTGAACGAAGCGGCACGTTTCTTTTGCACTACATGTGAGCAGTTGATCTGCCGAGATTGCACCGTCGTGGATCATTGTAAACCCAGACACAGCTACATCGACACCAGTAAAGCATGCTCGACGTACAAGCAGACACTGGCCCAACTGACTTCTTCCCTAGAGAAAAACATGCTGGGAATGAAAGAGTCTAAGGTGAAGTTTCAGTCCGTGGAACTTGAATTAGCCCACAGCATAAAGAGAATGGAACACTCGCTTGAGATAGCCAACAATTTAACAAGAACCGCATCAGACACCGACTTCCTCTTGCTCTATTCCACAGTCAGCAAAGACTTGAAATCGCTTGGCAATCAACCCATTCCCAGCGTGAATTCCGGGATTTCATTTTTGAATTTCAGGCAGGGTCAAGGAGTCGCTGACTTCATTCTTGGCATGCTGAAGACGCAAGGTAAGAAAATTACTACTTTTGTGTTTGAACTTTATCAAATCGAAAGATGTTTGAAAGGGGTAATAATAATAATAATAATGTTTCTTTTCTTTTTTCTCTTTTTTTTTGGGGGGGGGGGGGGGGGGGGGTTGTCAGGAGGCGGGAAGGAGTGTCATGACATTGAGGGTGCTATTAAAGTTGTATCATATACCCGTGCACAACGCCGACCTGGACGCGATTTTGCCAACAGTGACTTGAATTTCCCGACAACTTATAGGGGAGGGGTGTCACACCCCCACGCTCCCCTCTAGTGACACATGTGGACATACGATCCTTATGCCAACCACAAAAAAGGGTGACGTAATACAATCATTGCTTGCTGTGATGCTGTCATACAAAGCATAATTTACTGTTCATGTGTTGAGGCCCCATCATGGCTGCATTTATCTTGCCTATAACTTTTCTACATTCCATTGTGACGATTGATGAGTAATATTTCTCTTTGTCCATTGTTTACAGATTCGAAGTTCTGGCGCAGACGATGTACACGTAAATCAGCTTTTACCACGATTGTTTCTGTTGGTGTTTTGTTAGTAGCTGTCGCTATTGCATATGCAGGTTGGTTCATAAGTATATTTCCAAGAAATATTTCCGAATAATTATATAGCTTCTCTTAAAACTCAATGAACTTAGTTAATAAAGCACTGCAGCAAATGACCGATACATATACAAATAATGTATCATGTTTTCATCTTCCAAAGGCAATGCTTAGGTGCAATGAAGTGTTGCCGGCTTACAGGCACACGGTACATAAAGGGGCTTTGGGGGGGGGGGGGGCACAGGGGTCAAACAGGTGCAGACCCAGGATGTTTTGAGAGGGGGGCACAGCCAACATCAGATGTTGCGAGGGCAAGGGGTTAAAGGAGCTTTTGGGTTTTGATGAAATAGAAGCCTGATTCAATACAGTATGTTTGTATCTTATTACTAGGGCCTACATGAAGTATTGTCTGTTATTGCGGGGGTGTGACCGGCAGCGGCGGCTATTTCTCGTAATTGTTAATCATTTTGTACTCCGTGTCTCTTGTGTATACTGGGAATTTTTGGAAAATCTGTGCTGATCTTTGTGTATTCTAGTGCATTCTGGTGCATGTAAAAGCCAACGACCCATAAAATTTATATAACCATGGGGAAATTATTGGGGGGGGGGGGGGGGGACACTGCCATAGCCGTCCCCTCTCAAAAAATATTGGAGGGACATGTGCCCCCGTCCCGCCGGGATCGCCGCCCATGGTGACCGGTTACTGCTCTCCTCAGTATTTTTGTAAAACAATTACGGGGTGGGGCACGTTCTCCCGCTGTCCACTCCTTGGATCTACGCCTGTCAAAGTGTATACCTACCCAAGCCAGCTGCTGCAACTTGCCGGTCCATTTGCTGAAGCACCTGGACATACCCATTACTGTAATTTTGAAGAGAAAAGTTTACGTTTGTTTTCTCTTCGTGCATAGTTCTCCCGAAATGCAGAACTGGCGAGGATTTCTTTGAGGATTTCTGTTACTACGTAAGCGACACAAAATCAACATGGGTAGATGGACAGAGGGCTTGTGAGGATAGGGAAAGTAAACTGGCTACAGTTGGCAACCTTGAAACGAATGTAAGTATACAGACTTTAAGTCTTTATGATTCAAAATATGTACAATCTGTCTTAAAGGTATAGTGTACATGATTGGTCATTGTTGCAATTTTCAGAAATGGGCGGATTTGGGGGCTAGTATTTTATAGGAAATATCGTTCCACTGACATGTTCAAAGTTTTGCGTTGTTGGATGGCGAAAAAAACGAGAGAAAAACGGCGCTCGTTTTCAACCGTCGGGCGGATGATAGCCTTTAGTCAAGGCGCGCGTGGCTACCTGGACGCGTGACGCGCCCCGAATGCCGGCATGCCCGGACAGTATATCTTTAATTCTTGTTTTTTGAAGAATATTTTGTTATTATGATTTGATGTACCGGTATCCAAATGCGAACCATACACTCTATGTACAATGTAAACAGATATTACTAAATGCAGTAATCTTTTTGGTTACATCTTTCGATTATTCAAAAGTGACCAAGGTGAAAAAACTTTACACCGTTAAAAAAGTAATTCGTCAAACAAACCACAAGGGAAACTGACTAGATAAGTTTGAATAGATTTTCAAAATGAACGATGAAATCTGGCAGGAGCGGGATTCAAACCTACGGTATTCCGGAGGTCGCAGGTTCGAATCTCGCTCCTGCCAGATTTCTTTGTTCATTTTGAAAATTTGTTTAAAATGTAGTTAGATTTCACTGGAAAACTCTTAAACTTGCACCAGAGCCAGTTTGGTTATTCTCTAGTCAATTCTGTTTTGAAGAGTGTATGTTAAAAGATATTTGGTAAACTCTCTCCATATTCATTATTAGTTTTCGAAAAAGGACCCTTTTCTTTTGTATATATAAACATGATTTGTTTTTATAGTACTAAATTATATTTGATGAAAAACGTTTCATTATTCGTCAGGATTTCATTGGGAACTTAATGAAAACAAAATCTGTTGAAAGCGCCTGGATTGGACTGAAATGCGAAGGCAGAGACACAAACTGTCATTGGCTAAATCCTCCAGCTGTAAATGCACATAACGACTATAGGTGAGTTTGACCCAGCAACGAATATGGGATGGGACACACAATGCCATCCATTTTGCTTGCAAAGTAATTTGTTTACAAAAAAGGTCTGTATCATTAATAGTAATAATATGGGTGACATTCCCCTAGGCCTGTGCCACAAAGAAAATGCTGTTTGCAAGAAAATTGCCAACACTGAATCATGTGCCAACTAAACCTGCTGTAACCTTCCAGACAAAAGCTTTAGATGCATGAGGTCTTCTCCCTCCTTGTGGCACACAAATTCTGCCTAGGATTATCCGTTTTTGGAGACACAGAAATGTCTTCCTATGTCCTTGATCGGGCTTCAGAACACGCCACGCAACACGCGAGTTGATTTTTTTTCCCGCAAAAAAGTACTGTTCGATCCACGACTCAGTGGCGCACCCAAGGGGGGCGGTGGGGGGGGGGGGGGGGGGGGGGTGCTCAGGGGGGCTTGAGCCCCCCCCCCAAAAAAGGTTGTCAATGTTTTGTTTTAGTTTTTTTTTTAGTCCTAGGAATTGACCGTAGTGATATGTATGTGGCCTATTTCCGAGTAGTATAATGAGGGTGTAAATAGTGCCATCAATGTCAAAAGAGTCCATACCCCCCCCTTTTCAAAATTTTTTTCCAGGGCAAAAAATCTGGGGCAACATTTTTTGTAAAATTTCAACATTCTTAAAAAAAATAATTATGAGCCCCCCCCCCCCAAGTGAAATCCTGGGTGCGCCACCGACTGGTACCGGTACCTCTCCTTGACGGGTCCGTCTCTTTGAAGAGAAAAATCACACAAAAGCGTCGTGTTTTTTTATTCTAATCTTCACTCAGAAACTGGGGCAGGAGAGAGCAGTCGAATTGCTATTATGAAAATTATTCTTGCTGTGCGGTGGTGGACGCGACAACTTCATACAAATGGACTGTCAAACGGTGCGATTCCCCAACTCGTAACTACATCTGCCAGCGACAGATGTTCTAAAGAAAAACAGGTAGGTAGCCTATACGTGAAAACGAAAGTCTTGTATACCGTGGCTGGATTTCTTACTTCGGGCTACCATCATAAAGGAAAATTCTACAATTAAGATAAATCGTGGAGTTTTCCTGTAATCAAAATCACTAGTAAATCTAGATTTTTTCGGGGGGGGGGGGGTGCCTGGAGTAAGGTGGGGGCATTTCAAAAAGGTACCCCATATAAAGTTTTTGTTCGAAAACAATTTTGAAAAGTGGAGGGGGGGGGGGGGGTTAAGGGTTAGACTCTGTGATGTCGAAATGGTGGTGTATATACGGTACGCGTTCTCAATTCCATGTACTTCTAAATAAACATTGTTTTGGCGGAAGGCATGGCTCCTATAGGGTCACCCTGGATCCCGCCCTTGAATTAAGCGACATAAAATGATGATTTTGTGTCTAAAAGCTGTGCTAGATGTTTAATTTAACGCATGCAAGTCACGCGATTTTACAATCACTTTTTTATGTGAACGTCTTGGTACCAAACACTGACTAGTCTAGCCACGGACTGTTTAGTTTGTCTTAACCCAATACAGGCGCGTAGCCAGCATTTGTCCATGGGGGGTGTTTTGCTGGAGACTGACATGGGGGAGGGGTCTAAGGGGAGGGGGTGTCCCCCTCCCCTTTGGCGAAAAAATGGAATTTTAAGGCCTCTAGATGCAAAATGGTGCAATGTTTGAGCTCAAATCATGCAAAAGAATATTGATAATTATTTTGTGGAATAATTCTATTCACATCAGAAAAATGCAAAAATGTAATCCTATATAGACTCAATTATTGATGCAAGGAAAATGCGAACCTAAAGAGATACCTTTCTCAATATATATAATTTACAAGCAACTAGGTTCAACTTCAACTCAAAAGTTTGAACTGTAAGAAGGATAATTTGGGGAATCAGAGATAAAAAGATCAAGGGAATTGCGGACCTGAGGATTGGAAGAGACTCGAGTGAGGCCCGGAGGAGGGTGCGATAATTATCACTAGCATATCTCTCCAAGTCACTGGTGTTTTCTGCATATATGTTTTTTGGGCACTTGGGCCATGGGGGGTGTTTGAACACCCAAAACACCCCCATTGGCTACGCGCCTGACCCAATAGCAATGCGCATAATCGGTTGATCGGATTCTGAGGTCAAATTTGCCAATGTGTAAACGGTAGTGCATCTTTTTCAATGTGAAGGTGTGACCATCAAGTTGGAAAGGGCAATAAATCTCTGCTAATTTTCATCTTTTTCCGAAAACAAAATAGTTTCATCAAACAGGACGCCGTATACGTGTTGCTCGTATACGATGTTCCCTGAGGTTCGGTTTCCCACCAAATCTCAGTAGTTTTGAAAATAACTTATGCACTCTCTGTTCTTTACTTAGATGCAAACACAAGTGCTAAAAACGGAAGAGGAGACATGTAACTGCTAGTTAATCTTAGCCAGCGACGTGCTGCATCACCGTAGCACTGTATCGGCCTATATTGATTGATCACCACATGAGACGAATTTCCCGAATTTAGGACGAATCAGAATGCTACAATTTTGAAGTATACTGCACCTTAAATGAAATCTAGTAATCGGTTTTTTTTTTATTCAAATTGAGAATTGAGCTCGACGATGTTCGGGGACGAAATTAATATATCAATATGGGGAATTCGTGTGATATAAGTGTTAAAATAACTGGAAAAAAATATAATATTGTTCAACATGATTCACAAAGTTCTTGGAACAGAAACCTTTTTCGTTTTAATATTCATCTTGCTTGTTTCACAGATGTATCATTTTGAAAGACTTTGTAAGTTTTTTCCATAGCTACATGACGTCTAAGCAAAAATCCTTGTAAATGTCACACCCCAAAAATTCCGCTTTTTGGGGCGGACAAGGTTATTTTGTTTTTTTGGCCATGCAGCTTAATTATTTAATTTTATTTCATTTATGATTTCTCAAGTAAGAACACATACATGTACAGACACAAAGTACAATACAAACATTTGAGGAAACAACCCCCCCCCAAAAAAATAAAGGATTGTTAAAAGCGAACTTAATCACTATCTAGTGGCTCTCCTAAAATGCTATTAAAATATACAAGATAACAATAACATTCCTACAATACAAACAATTGGCAACGAAAAAACAATTGACAAGTATATAGAACAACAACAAACTCATTTTACACATTAAAAACTTTAACGATTAAAACTTTAGCTGTGCATGGCCGACAGTTATTTACGACCTCGGTCTTGGACTTGACATTGCTACTTGACCCACTGAATTCGGGGTTAGGCCTCATGTAGGTGGTTGGGGCATTCTGACTTCAGCCTGCAAACAGTCAGGATCAATGCCATTTAAAAAATAGTTTTTTATGCAAATCGCCCATCACAAGCCCTAGGGCACTCGAGGTGTGGGCTACTTAGGAATATGTGGAAGAACCAGCCCCTCACACCGAAACAAGATAATCTAATCTCTTCACAGCATGAATAGGGTCGGGATGGGTAACTAAGTCCACTGCAAGGCATTAATAATGCCTCTACCCATATTAAGCGTAGAAGTGCCAAAGCCCAGGACTGGGCTCGAACCCACGACCTGCAGAATTACCCACAGACCTTGAATTCAATGTGCCAAACCACTAGGCCACGGCACTTCCACTTGCCTCCCACATGAACCTGTTCCCACATCGGTTAAGAGGATAGATAAAAGCCTAGATAAATGCTTTTAACCAGCCTACTTAATTTTAGGTCTGTATACTATAAATGGTCTGTATTAATGTTTACATAGTTCATTGATGGGATGGGGTCAAGGAATTTATTTATTTTGTTAACGTTTGTTAACATTTTTTGAAAATGTTATTTGTTAAATTGTTTTTGTTTTGAGTATTTAATTTTCTTAATTTTTTTTAAAAATTTGTGTTAATTAAAAAAGAAATTGTTTTTAGATTGGCTGCTTCTCATCCATTGTTTGCCCTATGTTCCAACTCGTGCATATTCTGTCCTTTTAAGATTCCGAGGTTTTTTGTGGTTATGCATATGCTGTCCGATTGAGATTCCTAGGTCTCCTCATTTATATGCTGTCTGATAGGGATATAGGTCCCCTCATTGGTATGCAAATTAGTCCGATTGAGATTTCTAAATTCCCCATGGTTATGCAAATTAGTCCCATTCCTAAGTCTCCTTTGTTTTTCTTTGTTTTGTATGCAAATTTATGCAAATTAGTCCGTTGGCGACCCAGTGTTTGGGTTATAGACAATGCGCGCTCTGACGTCACGTGTTTACATCTATATTGATATAATGCCCGGTGGTATGCGCATGCATCGTGTTTGGAATACAATTTTGTTTAGGAGTGACGTCGCAGGTCAGGTCGCCGTTGAATTATGTGACCTTTGATGTCACACCTATGCCAAACACAATGCGTGCGCATACCGCCGGGACATTTCAGTCTGGAGCAGGTTTGATGTAAATATAGGGCACATGGTCCATAGAAAGCAGTGCATGTATATGCTTCCAGTTTTTACCGTAAAGCGTTACAAAAAAAATCAAAGTGTATGGCGATGGAGTCATAGACATCTTCAAAAGCATGTGGCTGACAGATAACACACAATGTGAATATTCCCGTTGATGAAGTAAAATATTTAACATTATGCATATGTGTTTATAACACTTACTCGATTGGAAGAGCAGGCAGTATTATCTCAAGACAAGCTAGGTGCTAAAAAGAGAGAGTGGACTTTCGCACATTTCTTTCACAGCCGCATTCTTGCGATTTTTCCCCATGATTTTCTTTTCACCACTTTAGCTTATATGTCTTAATGGTATGATATAGGTCCTAGCATTGGCAAAACCTAGTTACAGGCAGTGTTCATACTTTGTGGCATTTAACATATACACGAAATAACAAACCTGTGAAAGTTGGAGCGTAAACTGTTACGAGTCAAGAGAAAACAGAGGAAAAAAAACATTCTTTAAGAAATTTGCTTTTATTAATCTAGTTGTGCTGTATATTGTTGAAGTTTTGTCTTTGTTTTGATGTATGTTTTTATTTAATGTGAGGGCCCCAAATGATCAGCTTCTGCTGGATGGGTTACCCTCATTAAAGATGGTTTTAAATAAATAAATACATAGAAACACTGATTTTGGGCTTATTTGGATTGTTAAAATCAAAATAGGTCACGGCATTTTTTGAGGCCATCAGATTTTTCTGCAAGATTACAGCATTTCAAATGGAAATATTGGAGGATTGGTACTGATATATATTTATGATCAGTGAGCTTTTAATATTGAAACTAACAAAGTTAGTTTTTGATCATTACCAAAGCTATATCATATCTTTAACCTTTTCGGAAAAAAGAAATACTTTTGAGAACTATGTTAAAACTTCTCCTAAAAGTGCAGGTTCCATCATGTTAAACCAGCCAATATATATCCAGTTCAACCTGTTTTTTTAACCATGTCTTTCAACAAATTGAAACCATGCTCGAATTAATGTTCGTTTTGATGTGAAGTACAAAGAAAGTGGTTGTGTCAGTTGTTTTAAAATAATAAAAATTTTGTCATGCAAGAGGGCGCTATTTTTGTTTTTAATAGGAATAACTCCTTTTCGAAAGAGTACCATCTTAACACTGATTACGCGGTACCCGCTGCTGCATTGAATTCAAATCGGCCAGTCGACCCTAGCAAACTCGATGGTCGAGTGGTCGTCTGCACTAGTAAACGGGGGTCTTGCGTTCGAGTCCCGCCTGAGTAGGCCTGTGAAGTTTTCACACAGGCTTTTGGAAGCACTGAGAATACAGTGCTTCATACATTACGTATGAAGGGCAAAAGAGAAAACCTCTGTTCAAATTTAGAGCACCGTAACATGACAAAAAGGCATTCATCCAAAATAGACACGATATTTCCTTTGCGACATTGGAAATGTTACAAAAATAACTTTCACGAAATTACATTATCTTTCACGACATTCCCTTCACAACACTTGACACACATGCATTCCCTTCGTCACGTATTGGTATCAAGGTATCTTAACAAGTGGTATGGCATTCCCGGGGCTCCGTATTCCAACTTGAACCTACACGTTCATGGCCAGTGAGACTGAATGATGACGTAGACCTATGTACATACATAATGTTCATGTAGACCTACGTGTACTTCGGCAGTGTAAACCAATGTCAGCGCCATTTTGTTTCGATTCACATACCTGTAATCATACATGTCATTATTCCTTCTCCAACGGGGCAGTTGCACTACCGTTTTCCTGCACTGATTGACATCTCTACTGATAGGAGAAAGAGCTACTGTAACCATGGATCTGAGTGTTTTCTCCCACCATGCTACAACCTGTAAGCCTAACGTGTAACTAAGTCTAAGATGGTTAGTTGCAAAACGAATATGACTGCGCAGAACGGACGTGATTTGTCGCATTGGTCACATTAAGTTGTCTTGGTTGTAAAATCCTCTTCTGATTTGCTTATAATATGAAATTACAGTCTGTATTAGCTGTTCTAATTTCAGGTGTTGCATTCATCAGTATTACTGTGATAGGGCCTACGCGGAGAGGGATTCCTCAAATTATGTCCTTATTTAGGCCTATCCCTTTGTTATGTTCCATGCAAATATATGTGAAAAGAGTATCAATTAACATTTGGACTGGTTCACAGTGCAATAGGTTTGTGTATATATTACATGGTTTGTTTGGCCTCCATACCCATATATGCATTGAGGATGTCAACAATGTTTATTGCCTTGGCACCTCTCCGAGACTTACATTTTCTGGAAAAGTTTGTGAAAGATCATAGTTACGCCCATATGTTTATTGACTGCACAACCCTTCAATTATTTTTATCCAGCAGATGTCGTTTGGTTGAAAATGAGTGTTCCGCAACTAGCATGGTTGTAGCAGGGCCTATAGGATACTATTTTTGGACTGCCATGTGATTTTCACCAATTTTGATGTCTCCTTTATGAATTGAGATACATGTATTAGATTAAGGAAAAAGGGAACCAAACTATATATATTGGTCATGTTTTATGCATGTGACATCTGTACTTAAATGGTTGAATTCGATTAGCTTACAGTTACCGTCACCTAAACATGGGATTACACCGCGGGGAAGCCACGAAATGAGGTATAGGGCGGAAACTTTAAAAAGTGTAAAATGTAAACACATGCTTACTCTCATCTGCAAAATCGTGACCATGACGACATAATTATAAAGTTCACAATTTGCACACAGTCTAGTCCTCAACTGTTGTCAACGGTCAGGAAATACACTCTTTGCTTCCAAGTTGTGTCATCTGCCTAATCTGTACATTACTCACGTCGAATTCGAGGTCAGTCCCCGCCCAGCCCCGTTCGCCAGCTGCGAGCATTTGGGGGTGGGGGGGAGGGGGGGGGGGGGGCAGTACCAGCTATAGGAGGGCCACATCGCAAGAAAAAAACCACAACTTTATATAATTTTGATGCTTAAGGTTTTTGCCGGGGGGGGGGGGGGGATAAGCCAATTCGATGTTTTGGGCGCGCAGGGAATTGTGGGACAGAAATTAGATAAACAAACCCATGTACGTGGGCGCGCCATTCGTGTTGTGCATAGCGTACTCAAAATTAGTCAATTTCAAACAGTGATAATAAGTATTAGCATGGCTCTAAATCAATTAACAAGTGCCCTGATATCAAAAGGAATATTAACTCTTACGATCCATGGTGTTTATATAGAAACTTCATTCATTTTGGCAGGAAAATAAAATATAAAAAAATCGAACTTTCAACTTGCGCTTTTCACGCGTCGGTGCCGCAACGTTCATTGAAATCACATGTAAAACTCTAAATCTCTTTGGCAAATTGTAACTTTTTTTGAATGTAACTTTATAAATAAAAGGAAAGCCAAAAAACGCCTAAGCTTAGTACACATGAAGTCCAAACTATTATAAACAGGGTGATATAAAAAGAAAATCAGACAAACCAGGCGCACTTAGTCAACAAGTATTTTTATAGATCGAGTACAGAAGCAAAACGATTATTTTGTAACAACCCCCGAGACATCTTGCGTGGCGGAAACCAGACTGGTACCGTATTCGTATGGTGCGTGGATGCCATAAGTCCATTCCCAGACTTAGTCTGGCTCTCGGTACGCGACGCATGTTCCGTGTTGCTGCGATGTGCGAAGCGAGATTTGGAACTAATTTTGCCCGTGTTTCACGGGCTGGACGTCCGGTGGGCCCGGACAATGTTCGGGAAAAATCTGAGCGATAAAATGCTGATTCCAAAATCAAGTTATAGTCTATTTATTGGGGTTTCCTATGATGGCAAACATTTCGACAGGTTTGGAAAATTTAGACTTGTAATATGAAGAAATCCAAGCTGAAATGGAAAAACGCGTGTCCAAGACGTGCGTTGCTATCGGGCGGAAAGGTTTGTTTATAAAAAAAAAAAAAAGTCGTCAGGGAGTTGGCGCATGCGCGAGCGAAACATCGAACTGGCTTATTGGTTACTGGGGGGGGGGGGGGGGGGGTGGCCCCTCCGGACCCCCTTAGCGACGGGCCTGTCCCCGCCATGTTTGTTTTCAGCTAACCGGTGACGTCATTACACCCGGGCAGCCACCACGTGTAAGCTAATCGAACGCACCCAATATGGATTTTGGACTGTCAGCTCCAGATTACTGACGTCAGAAAACCCTAGAAAAGTATGTGACTTGTGGAAGTTTTTCTGACAAACACCTTTTGATGATATTGAAGATTTAGGTCTGTATCGTAGACATCAGACTCGTGAGCAATTCAATGTAGCATTTTTTACATTCAAAATTTCAAGCCATCAGAAAAAAATTGCCGTTTAAACTATTGGGAGTTCCTAGCCGTATTGTTTATTCTTGGTAAGTCCAACTGCATTCCAGATTCGGCGTTTGTAGCTTTTTGCTTCGCAGCCCATTCTACAAACGCATGCATCTTAAAATATAATCAACAATTAATAGCAAAACATAAATGTAGATTTATTATTCTTACCACTTTCCTGAGAAATTACAAAATATTTCATATGAAGACGTTGGAATGTGTGTGCCACGCGCAATACTTTGTTAAAATTCCAGTCTCATAGTTGTGATGAACCGTTGTGGCAAAGAATCATGTCATGTGCGTATCTTCGGCAACGGTGTCCGCTTAAACTTCCGGGTCCCAAATACGTGGGCTCAATGGCAAGCGCGTGAAGCAACACGAGTGTGTACTCCATATATCTGCACTACACTTCCTGGTGCAAATGACATCACGGTTGTAAACGAAGAGGATAGAGCAGAACTCCTTATGTCTCCGTTCAAATGAATGTTTCCTCTGCCGAAATTCCTCCATGGTTTGATTACCTATGTATCTTAACTTTACAGCGATGGCGAGTAAATCAAAGCTCAGTTGTGCACTGGATGAAATCAGCAGAAACCATTTGGAATGCTGCGTCTGCCTCGATAAGTACAAACAACCGAAGATACTGGACTGCCTGCACAGTTTCTGTGAGCAGTGCCTGGTAAAATACCGCCGCTCCGAGCATCCAGACACAGCCAGCATCCCCTGCCCGGTGTGCAGAAAGGAGACGCGAGTTCCGGAGACTGGCGTACCTGGCCTCAAAACAAATTTCCATCTGGTCAGTCTGGCCGAAGAGATCTCGCGGCAGGAAAAGGTGGCATGCTTGTCATCAAAAGACGCAGAAGTTACGTGCGAAATCTGCGGGGAGGACAACCAGGCTTCGCATTACTGTGTAGACTGCCAACGAATCCTCTGCGAAAATTGTCTGAAGGTGCATCTCCGTATCCCCGTATCGAGCAACCACAACACCGCAAAATTAGAAGACATCCGGCTTGGGAAGGGGACTTCAAGGATTAAACAGGAGCAGTCTCAACAGAAATGTCCAAAACATGTGAACGAAGCGGCACGTTTCTTTTGCACTACATGTGAGCAGTTGATCTGCCGAGATTGCACCGTCGTGGATCATTGTAAACCCAGACACAGCTACATCGACACCAGTAAAGCATGCTCGACGTACAAGCAGACCCTGGCCCAACTGACTTCTTCCCTAGAGAAAAACATGCTGGGAATGAAAGAGTCTAAGGTGAAGTTTCAGTCCGTGGAACTTGAATTAGCCCACAGCATAAAGAGAATGGAACACTCGCTTGAGATAGCCAACAATTTAACAAGAACCGCATCAGACACCGACTTCCTCTTGCTCTATTCCACAGTCAGCAAAGACTTGAAATCGCTTGGCAATCAACCCATTCCCAGCGTGAATTCCGGGATTTCATTTTTGAATTTCAGGCAGGGTCAAGGAGTCGCTGACTTCATTCTTGGCATGCTGAAGACGCAAGGTAAGAAAATTACTACTTTTGTGTTTGAACTTTATCAAATCGAAAGATGTTTGAAAGGGGTAATAATAATAATGATAATGTTTCTTTTTTGTTTTCTCTTTTTTTTTGGGGGGGGGGGGGGGTGGTTGTCAGGAGGCGGGGAAGGAGTGTCATGACATTGAGGGTGCTATTAAAGTTGTATCATATACCCGTGCACAACGCCGACCTGGACGCGATTTTGCCAACAGTGACTTGAATTTCCCGACAACTTATAGGGGAGGGGTGTCACACCCCACACACCCCTTTAGTGACACATGTGGACATACGATCCTTATGCCAACCACAAAAAAGGGTGACGTAATACAATCAATGCTTGCTGTGATGCTGTCATACAAAGCATAATTTACTGTTCATGTGTTGAGGGCCCATCATGGCTGCATTTATCTTGCCTATAACTTTTCTACATTCCATTGTGACGATTGATGAGTAATATTTCTCTTTGTCCATTGTTTACAGAGTCGAAGTTCTGGCGCAGACGATGTACACGTAAATTAGCTTTTGCCACGATTGTTTCTGTTGGTGTTTTGTTTGTAGCTGTCGCTATTGCATACCGGTATGCAGGTTGGTTCATAAGTATATTTCCAAGAAATATTTCCGAATAATTATATAGCTTCTCTTAAAACTCAATGAACTTAGTTAATAAATCACTGCAGCAATGACCGATACATACAAACATTGTATCATGTTTTCATCTTCCAAAGGCAATGCTTAGGTGCATTGAGGTGTTGCCGGCTTACAGGCAAACGGTACCAAAAGGGGCGTGGGGGGGGGGGGGTAGGGGAGAACACAGGGGTCAAACAGGCGCAGATCCAGGATGTTTTGAGAGGGGGGCACAGCCAACATTAGATGTTGCGAGGGCAAAGGGTTAAAGGAGCTTTTGGGTTTTGATGAAATAGAAGCCTGATTCAATACACTATGTTTGTATCTTATTACTAGGGCCTACAGAAGTATTTTCTGTTATTGCGGGGGTGTGACCGGCAGCGGCGGATATTTCTCGACAAGGTTGTGGGGGGTGGAGGAAAAAGCGCAGAACCAACAGTAATTGTTAATCATTTTGTACTCGGTGTCTCTTGTGTATACTGGGAAGTTTTTGAAAATCTGTGCTGATCTTTGTGTATTCTGGTGCATTCTGGTGCATGTAAAAGCCATCGACCCATAAAATGTATATGACCATGGGGAAATTATTGGGGGGGGGGGGGGACACTGCCATAGCCGTCCCCTCCCCCCAAAATATTGGGGGATCATGTCCCCGTGCCCCCCCCCCCCGGATCGCCGCCCATGGTGACCGGTTACTGCTCTTCTCAGTATTTTTTGTCAAAAAATGACGGGGTGGGGCACGTTCCCCCGCTGTCCACTCCCTGGATCCACGCCTGTCAAAGTTTATACCTACCCAAGCCAGCTGCTGCAACTTGCCGGTCCATTTGCTGAAGCACCTGGACATACCCATTACCGTAATTTTGAAGAGAACAGGTTACGTTTGTTTTATCTTCGTGCATAGTTCTCCCGAAATGCAGAACTGGCGAGGATTTCTTTGAGGATTTCTGTTACTACGTAAGCGACACAAAATCAACATGGGGAGATGGACAGAGGGCTTGTGAGGATAGGGAAAGTAAACTGGCTACAGTTGGCAACCTTGAAATTAACGTAAGTATACATATTTTAAGTCTTTATGATTCAAAATATGTACAATCTGTCTTAAAGGTATAGTGTACATGATTGGTCATTGTTGCAATTTTCAGAAATGGGCGGATTTGGGGGTTAGTATTTTATAAGAAATATCGTTCCACTGACCTGTTCAAAGTTTTGCGTTGTTGGATGGCGAAACAAACTTAAGAAAAACGGCGCTCGTTTTCAACCGTCGGGCGGATGATAGCCTTTAGTCAAGGCGCGCGTGGCTACCTGGACGCGTGACGCGCTCCGAATGCCAGCATGCCCGGACAGTATATCTTATTCTTGTTTTTAAAGAATATTTTGTTATTATGATTTGATGTACCGGTATCCAAATGCGAACCATACACTCTATGTACAATGTAAACAGATATTACTAAATGCAGTAATCTTTCGATTATTCATAAGTGACCAAGGTGAAAAAACTTTACCCTGTTAAAAAAGTAATTCGTCAAACAAACCACAATGGAAACTGACTAGATAAGTTTGAATAGATTTTCAAAATGAACGATGAAATCTGGCAGGAGCGGGATTCAAACCTACGGTATTCCGGAGGTCGCAGGTTCGAATCTCGCTCCTGCCAGATTTCTTTGTTCATTTTGAAAATTTGTTTAAAATGTAGTTACATTTCACTGGAAAACTCTCAAACTTGCACCAGAGCCAGTTTGGTTATTCTCTAGTCAATTCTGTTTTGAAGAGTGTATGTCAAAAGATATTTGGTAAACTCTCTCCATATTCATTATTAGTTTTCGAAAAAGGACCCTTTTCTTTTGTATATATAAACATGATTTGTTTTTATAGTACTAAATTATATTTGATGAAAAACGTTTCATTATTTGTCAGGATTTCATTGGGAACTTAATGAAAACAAAATCTGTTGAAAGCTCCTGGATTGGACTGAAATGCGAAGGCAGAGACACAAACTGTGAGTGGCTAAATCGTCCAGCTGCAAGTGCAAATAACGACTATAGGTGAGTTTGACCCAGCAACGAATATAGGAGGGGACACACATATGCCATCCATTTTGCTTGCAAAGCAATTTGTTTACAAAAACGTCTGTATCCTTAATAGTAATAATATGGGTGACATTCCCCTAGGCCTGTGCCACAGAGAAAATGCTGTTTGTAAGAAAATTGCCAACACTGAATCATGTGCCAACTAAACCTGCTGTAACCTTCCAGACAAAAGCTTTAGATGCATGAGGTACAACCCCCTTCTCCCTCCTTGTGGCACACAAATTCTGCCTAGGATTATCCGTTTTTGGAGACACAGAAATGTCTTCCTATGTCCTTGATCGGGCCTCAGAACACGCCACGCAACACGCGAGTTGATTTTTTTCCCCGCAAAAAAGTACTGTTCGATCCACGACTCAGTGGCGCACCCAAGGTGGGCAGTGGGAGGTGGGTGCTCAGGGGGGCTTGAGCCCCCCCCCCCAAAAAAAAAGGTTGTCAATGTTTTGTTTCAATTTTTGTTTTTTTAGTCTTAGGAATTGACCGTAGTGATATGTATGTGGCCTATTTCCGAGTAGTATAATGAGGGTGTAAATAGTGCCATCATTGTCAAAAGAGTCCATACCCCCCCAAAAAAATTATTTTCCAGGGCAACAAATCTGGGGCAACATTTTTTGTAAAAATTCAACATTCTTAAAAAAATAAATTATGAGCCCCCCCCCCCCCCAAGTGAAATCCTGGGTGCGCCACCGACTGGTACCGGTACCTCTCCTTGACGGGTCCGTCTCTTTGAAGAGAAAAATCACACAAAAGCGTCGTGTTTTTTAATTCATGTTCTTCACTCAGAAACTGGGGCAGGAGAAAGCAGTCGAATTGCTATTATGAAAATTATTCTTGCTGTGCGGTGGTGGACGCGACAACTTCATACAAATGGACTGTCCAACGGTGCGATTCCCCAACTCGTAACTACATCTGCCAGCGACAGATGTTCTAAATGAAAAACAGGTAGGTAGCCTATACGTGAAAACGAAAGTCTTGTACCGTGGCTGGATTTACTTCGGGCTACCATCATAAAGGAAAATTCTACAATTAAGATAAATCGTGGAGTTTTCCTGTAATCAAAATCACTAGTGAATCTAGATTTTTTTTCGGGGGGGGGGGGGGTGCCTGCAGTAAGGTGGGGGCATTTCAAAAAGGCACCCCATAAAAAGTTTTTGTTCGGAAAATAATTTGAAAAGTGGGTGGGGGGGGGGGGGGGGGGTTAAGGGTTAGACTCTGTGATGTTTGTGGCACAATTTAATGCTGCATTCTGAGCCGAAATGGTGGTGTACGGTACGCGTTCTCAATTCCATGTACTTCTAAATAGACATTGGTTTGGCGGAAGGCATGGCTCCTAGGGTCACCCTAGATCCCGCCCTTGAATTAAGCGACATAAAATGATGATTTTGTGTCCAAAAGCTGTGCTGGATGTGGAATTTAACGCATGCAAGTCACGCAATTTTACAATCACTTTTTTATGTAAACGTCTTGGTACCAAACACTGACTAGTCTAGCCACGGACTGCTTAGTTTGTCTTAACCCAATAGCAATGTTCATAATCGGTTGATCGGAATCTGAGGTCAAATTTGCCAATGTGTAAACGGTAGTGCCTCTTTTTCAATGTGAAGGTGTGACTATCAAGTTGGAAAGGGCAATAAATTTTCTGCTAATTTTCATCTTTTTCCGAAAACAAAATAGTTTCATCAAACAGGACGCCGTATACGTGTTGCTCGTATACGATGTTCCCTGAGGTTCGGTTTCCCACCAAATCTCAGTAGTTTTTGAAAATAACTTATGCACTCTCTGTTCTTTACTTAGATGCAAACACAAGTGCTAAAAACGGAAGAGGAGACATGTAGCTGCTAGTTAATCTTAGCCAGCGACGTGCTGCATCACCGTAGCACTGTATCAGCCTATATTGATTGATCACCACATGAGACGAATTTCCCGAATTTAGGACGAATCAGAATGATACAATTTTGAAGTATACTGCACCTTAAATGAAATCTGGTAATCGGTTTTTTTTTAAATTCAAATTGAGAATTGAGCTCGACGATGTTCGGGGACGAAATTAATATATCAATATAGGAAATTCGTGTGATATAAGTGTTAAAATAACTGGAAAACCTATAATATTGTTCAACATGATTCACAAAGTTTTTGGAACAGAAACCTTTTTCGTTTTAATAATCATCTTGCTTGTTTTACAGATGTATCATTTTGAAAGACTTTGTAAGTTTTTTCTACCGCTACTTGACGTCTAAACAAAAATCCTTGTAAATGTCACACCCCAAAAATTGTTTTGGTCATGCAGCTTAATTATTTTATTTCATTTCATTTATGATTTCTCAAGTAAGAATACATAAATGTACAGACACAAAGTACAATACAAACATTTGAGGTAACAACCCCCCCCCCAAAAAAAACAAATAAAAAAAACAATTATTGATACCAAGGATTGCCAAAAGCGAACTTAATCACTATCTAGTGGCTCTCTTAAAATGCTATCAAAATATACAAGATAACAATAACATTCTTACAGTGCAAACAATTGGCAACGAAAAAACAACTGACAAGTATATAGAACAACAACAAACTCATTTTACACAATAAAAACTTTAGCTGTGCATGGCCGACAGTTATTTACTACCTCGGTCTTGGACTTGACATTGCTACTTGACCCACCGAATTCGGGGTTAGGCCTCATGTAGGTGGTTGGGGAATTCTGACTTCAGCCTGCAAACAGTCAGGATCAATGCCATTTAAAGAACAATTTTTTTTTATGCAAATCGCCCATCACAAGCCCTAGGGCACTCGAGTGTGGGCTACTTAGGAATATGTGGAAGAACCAGCCCCTCACACTGAAACAAGATAATCTAATCTCTTCACAGCATAACAGGGTCGGGATGGGTAACTAGTCCACTGCAAGGCATTAATAATGCCTCCCTCTACCCATATTAAGCGTAGAAGTACCAAAGCCCAGGACTGGGCTCGAACCCACAACCTGCAGAATTACCCACAGCCCATGAATTCAATGTGCCAAACCACTAGGCCACGGCACTTCCACTTGCCTCCTACATGAGCCTGTTCCCACATCGGTTAAGAGGATAGATAAAAGCCTAGATAAATGCTTTTTAATAACCAGCCTATTTTAGGTCTGTATACTATAAATGGTCCATATTAATGTTTACATTTCATTGATGGGATGGGGTCAAGGAATTTAATTATTTTGTTAAGGTTTTTTTTAAATTTGTTTTCAGATTGGCTGCTTCTCATCCATTGTTTGCTCTATGTTCCAACTCGTGCATATTCTGTCCTTTTAAGATTCCGAGGTTTTTTGTGGTTATGCATATGCTGTCCGATTGAGATTCCTAGGTTTCCTCATTCATATGCTGTCTGATTGGGATTCCTGGGTCCCCTCATTGGTATGCAAATTAGTCCGATTGAGATTTCTAGGAAACATGGTTATGCAAATTAGTCCCATTCCTAAGTCTCCTTTGTTTTGTGGTATGCAAATTTATGCAAATTAGTCCGTTGGCGACCCAGTGTTTGGGTTATAGACAATGCGCCCTCTGACGTCACGTGTTTACATCTATATTGATATAATGCCCGGAGGTATGCGCATGCATCGTGTTTGGAATACAATTTGATTTAGGAGTGACGTCGCAGGTCAGATCGCCGTTGAATTATGTGACCTTTGATGTCACACCTATGCCAAACACAATGCGTGCGGAGATTTGTGTAAGGGTGTATCAAAGTAAAAACCAAAACTTTGCTACAATAGACCTAGACATTTACAGTAACGCGAAAGTAACACTGTCCTTCATGTATCATGCCATATAAACCTCATAGACCCATTTCACGTGTTGTCAATGACCGCATTTCATTCATTCATTTTTTATTATTTTTACCACATCTCACAAAAATAACATTGGAACGTATATTAAGAAATTAGATATTAGATTACCGAAATATATTTATACATTCTTTTTTAATTTAGAGATACATGTGGAAGAGGATCCCCAAAAAGCAGAGCTTGTCAAGGAGGGATCCCCTTAAACATACATTAACCCATAAATTTGATGAAAATGAAGAATGTGTAAGTTGCATATAAGACAAGAATAAACAATTAAAGCTAATATATTCCTAATCAATAGAAATACGGAGAAGTAACATACAGAAAAATACAGAGTAGTAACCCAGTAAGAAGTTTGATCTAATC
Organism: Hippasteria phrygiana; assembly: GCA_037893225.1. Taxonomy (NCBI): domain Eukaryota; kingdom Metazoa; phylum Echinodermata; class Asteroidea; order Valvatida; family Goniasteridae; genus Hippasteria; species Hippasteria phrygiana. The sequence continues at coordinate 403,741 of JAZGUH010000100.1, forward strand.
TCAAGTATTTTCAAAGTGAACAAAGAAACTGGCAGGAGCGGGATTCGAACCTGCGACCTCCGGGTTGTATCGTAACATTGGGTGTGATCCCTGGCTACACGGCATTCTGGGTTTATGACTTCTGACTAGCGCCCACTCGAACAAAGATACTGACAATTTGGGAGACCGCCAACATGGGGCAAGATAGCTCAGTTGGTAGAGCGCCGGTACGGTAACCCGAAGGTCGCAGATCGCAGGTTCGAATCCCGCTCGTGCCAGTTTCTTTGTTCACTTTGAAAATGTATTCAAATTTACCTAGTCAGTTTCCCTTGTGGATTGTTTGACTAATCTCAAGTAATTAGATAATAGACTAGTTTTAAGTTTATATTTAAATAATGGAAGCTACGAATGCCTTTTAGTGAATTATGTAAGGTATTCCAATGCCTTCGTGTCTAATTGTCTTTTTAAAAACAGTTGTTCTGGCAAATGAACAGTGAAATTCTCTACGTTGTCGGGTAAAGTATAGTTTCATTTCTGGAAAACATTGTTTAATTGAATTTGGGAGTAAATTATTGCTTAAACGATGCATGAAGGCTCCAAGCTGAAGTGAGTAAATGTCATTAACCTTAAGAGTTTTATGTTTATAGAAAAGTGGATTTGAATGTTCGAGCAAACTAACAGAATTAATTACTCTCAAGGCCCTTTTTGTAGATTAATAATTCTGTTAACATGATTAGCAGCACAATTTCCCAATGCCAGGATCTCATAGTTCAAATATGGCAAGATCAGTGTATTATTAAGCATAAACAGGACTTCCTGTGGGAAAAAGGCTTTGAACTTACTAATAACACCTATATTTCTTGAGATAATAGAACCAATATTATTAATTTGATTTTTGCAAGAGAAAGTAGGATCAATATACAATCCGAAATTTTAAAAGTATTTTCATGTTATCGATATATATATATTCGGTAAATGGGACCATGTTTTATTAGTAAATAACATGCAAGTAGTTTTCTTAATATTGAGGGATACCTCCCGATTGGCTAACATTTAAATTGCAAGTACATCAATGTTATTATGACTAAGAAATAGATTACTGTCATCAGCAAACATAATGAATGAAAATAAATCAGACGATTTTTTTAAAATCATTAATGTAAATAGAAAAGGTCCAAGTATGGATCCTTCAGGGACTCCGTGGGATTTTTTGTTTAAGAGAAGATTGGTAATCCTCTAAAGACACAAATTGTTGACGATTTGAAAGGTAACTCTTAAACCACTCAAGAGGAATGCCTCTTATCCCCTAATAGGCGAGCTTTGATAAAATAATGTCATGGTTGATAGTATCAAAGGCCTTAGAGTGGTCTAAAAATATTCCAAGCGTACTTTTGGATGAATCAAGGTTAGTTGTAATTTTATCAATTAATTTAATGATGGCATGCGATGTTGAGTGATTTTCTTTAAAACCAAACTGGCTATCTGATATAATATTATTCTCATTTAAAAATTTAGTGGTACGACTATATATGATTCGCTCAAGATTTTTTTCCGAAGGTGTTTAATACTGAAATTACGTTTAGAGTTACGGAGGACATTATAGTTAGAATGTTTTTGTAGCGCACATATTTAGTTCGATTAGAATAGGATGTGACATGTATCTGTGGTAGAGCTTATTTTTGTGATAGATTGATTTGCATAAACAAACAGTAACCCATGGGGATTTCGTAGTTGCTTTTCGTGATGCATGCTTACTTTGTATAGTGGGAATATTCTTTTCAATAAGTGAATTTAAAACATCCATAAGATTATTAAAGGAAATGATTGCATCAGAGGCAGAGGCAACATTTGTCCAGTGACAGGAATTCAAATCACTGTTAAGATTAGTTGTTTTCTCGCGTGTATTTCCGAGTATAAGTGGACCCGTTGGATTGGAACGGTTAACCCTTAATGGAAATGATGTGAATGTTGGAAAATGGTCTGAGACATCCGTCACTAAAATACCAGCGTCTGGAAATGGTAATATGTTGAAAAAAAATGTTATCAATAAGAGAAGCTGATGTTTGAGTAACTCTTGTAGGTTTGGTTATAGTGGTGCACATTATTCCCTTGTAATAAACTCAAGAATGAATTGATTGAAATTTACACTAGGCGGTTTGTAAACCACACCAACACACAGATTCTTACATTGACGAGGGGTGACGATTAAAAAAAAATGCATTCCAGTAAATCATTACCAAGATCATCTACATGTAAATCAGACCTCTAAATATATTGAAGACTTGATAACAAATACATCGCTATACCTCCTCCCATGTTGCCCTCTCTGTTTTTAGTCTTCGAAATGTATCCAGGCATATTCAGATTTAGATTACAGTTGGCACTAAGCCAAGTTTCACTTAATCCTATGATAGAAAAATTACGATTTAATGAGTGCAAGCATGTTTTTAAATTACCCATATTTTTGTTTAGACTTCTTATGTTGAAATATAGGAGGGAGAAATTATTAGGATCATCATGGTTAAAGGAACCATGATATAGGATTTACATTGCATTATTCCTGATTAAAACAATAAAGTATTATCTTAACAATGGTATTTTGTTACCAGAGTCAATTATTTCCCAGATTAAATATGAAAAAACAATTGTTTAAAATGTTTGTCCAAGCTACTCCGCCCACTGAGTGTGACCCTCATTATCATAAGTGTGTGACGTAGATCGAGGAACATTACATATTCTGCTCGAGCCAGCACCATTCATCACGCGTAAATTGAGTGTACATTCTTCGTCTAAAATCTAAGCAAAATATAGCGTTTTTCGGCAATGCCGACAAGGTGTGTGGCTGCTGGATGCAGCAAAACAACGAAGGATGGAGTAAGCCTTCATTTATTTCCAACTGATGCGAAATATCGGAGAATTTGGACGGCGAAAGTGAAGGTGACAAGAGCGAAGTGGTCCGGTCCCAGCAGCTTCTCAGCGTTATGTAGCGACCACTCTGAGCCGTCGTGTTTTGATACTGGTATTTTCAACTCCTTTGGGATGGCCATTAAAAATATGCTCAAGTCCACTGCCATCCCAACAAAGTTCCCAGCCTGTGGGCAAGGTACAGGCGAAAGCAGTTAAACGGCCCATTCCCCGAGGAGCTGTCACTAAAAGGGAGAAAATCAGGGTAAGTTCGATGTATAGTTGTTGCAACTTACAATGTACGAAATTGCACGTGTAGACCTAGTGTGTGTGTATACGGGCCGGGTCCAGACTATCGAGTCGATCCATGAATTTCGGTGCCTCGGTCTACGTCACGAACAGCGCCCTCAATTTGAGTCTCAAAAAATTCCGAAAAGGGGGGGGGGGGCAATTTTTGGGCGGCAAATAATCACACTAAAACTTCACTTAAACCAGTTTGGCTTTTAATTCACATTTAATACATATAAATGAATGTATTTATGAAATAAAATGCTATCCGGCAAATTTGAGAAGCATGGTTCCTTTAAAGAATTCCACAAATTCATCATGAGAATAATAATTTTATTTGTGAAGTCGACAAGAAGTATTGTCAGGATCGTCAAACTGGGCTTGGCCAACTGAATCCTGAGTTGGCTCTATAAGAGTTTCTAAAATAGTAACCGAGTGATGAGTGTCAGAGATAAAGTCAGAAATTACTTGAGAAAATTCGCTAGGGTCAAGACTGTTAAATGGTAATGCACGCATAATACATGGTGGACAGTACCATGGGTCATCTTGATCAGGTAACATAAGATAATCGCCAAGCGTTAATTCCGTACAATTCAGATGGGACCAATATTTACAAGAATCACAAAAAATAGCATTTTGATTATTTCTTACCGGGTTACTACAAACATTACATGGAAATGTAATTGGCATTGATTAATTACTAATTACTAAACAGGGAACTACAAACGTCAAGAACTATACCATAAATAAACAACAGACAGGATATACAGTTTGAGTAAACAAAAATATACACTTTTAAAATTGGCCATAGTTTTATACTGTAGCAATATAGATAAGATATTTTCATATGTAGCCTATTTTTAGACTAACTCTTCCTGCTTCTTTCGGTGACATTTTTACTAGATTAGTTTACATGCATGACTGCACAGGGGGTCGGGCGAAATCTGAGTTGCGCCAACTAGTCAGGGCTGGATAAGAAAGAGACAATTTAAAAGAACACAACCATTGTCTAACGAAGAGAGAACAAATAATGACATTAGCTTTTAAACTTTGTGTTTATTTATAACATTTAAATTAAATTTAAAAAGGCAATTAAATTCCACGGTGTCTTAGTCCTCAACATAGCCACCATCTCGTTCAATGCACAGCTGGGCTCGGCGCATCATTCCTGCAACAGCACGGCGAATCATCTCCCTGTCTTGTCTGAGAATGTCGATTTCACGAGTTATCCTTTCCTGAAGGTCATCCAGATTTGCTGGAGGAGTGGTGAAAACCCGAGCTTTTAGATATCCCCATAAAAATAGTCAAGAGGGGTCAGATCAGGAAATCTTGGGGGCCACTCAGATTTTACCCGACCCCCTTAATTGTCTCCTGTGCAGTCATGCATGAAAACTAATCCAGTAAAAATGTCACCAAAAGAAGCAGGAAGTGTTACTCTAAAAGTAAATATGAAAATATCTTATCTATATTGCTACAGAATAAAACTATGGCCAATTTTAACGACCAACTAAAACGCCATTTTTTTTTGACTTTTTTGACTTATTTGATAGTTTATGCCTCCCCAAAACTAATGTAACAAGTTTCATGATTCTGAAAAATAAATCTTTTCCTTCTGAGCCACTTTTACTCGATTCAGAAAAGGCCGAGGTCAACTGCGTGCCGTATCGCGCGAGTATTGACGTATACGTGTAGAAACATATGACGTCACTGTATTATACGACAAAGTTTTACGTAGAGTCTGTACGTATTTTTTGTCTAGGGCTAGTATTACTTGCTGTGCCTTTTGCACATGATGTTGACATCTTTGTGAGACACATTTAGAATTTGGGTTGTGGGCTTGTTGTTGCTGAAAAGCTAGTTATGAGTCATACTTTCCTTTGATTGCAGTCGGCTTTTATTGGGACCTGCGCGGTGAGTTGTGTGTGAGCTGATGCTATACTCTAGTTTGGCGACTTTGCTTATGCAGCCCTCGTAAGGACCCGCACCTTCTCAGAACTATACACACAATTTCTGTTATAAGGTACCGGACTCAATCGCATGCAGCGCATGCGGTAACGTGCGTGTACAATGCATGTTGAGTCAAGCGAGCGTGGACTGGGAGGGAGACGGCCGGGGCTCTGGCTGCTTGAGCCGGCAACCACAGGCAACGTCGTCGTGGTCTGGTGGTGCGCGTGAGTCTGGGGCAGGATTGGAATGCTCGGTGCCTTTAGAGTTGGAATGGCTCTAGCCTTCAAACTGAATTGGGCCTTCAAACCCAGCTGAGTTTTCATACTAACACTATCATCAATACAGTCTTTGGCGAAATGTTCTGCACATACATTTAACCTACATAATGAGCTTTCGCGAAACAGGATAAATGGTTCAGAATAACAACCCTTGTTTTATAAATAAAGAAATCCCACTCGTCTGCAAACTAATATTCATCAGTTAAAAGAGTATTTAAACTGTCGGAAAAGTCAAAAAAATCGAATTGTTTTTAGCGTTTTAGTTGCTCTTTAAAAGTGTATAGTTTTCTTGACCCACACTTTAAATGTATACATAAAATTTGACAGAAACAAGAACTACACTAACAAGAGGGGATGACAGTTACAAAGAAAGGACACGGCATCAACATGCTCCGTATGGTTAAAGTAACTGACCATCATACTTTACACCAAGTAAATTCAATTGTATCCATGTCAATTATTCAAGTAAACCAGTCAAGCGTGGCGCGTGTGCCAACGTGGTTTAACAACCTGCCCAAACAATACATGTACGATGATCTCATCAAGGCGGTCCACAAGTCATGGTTTTGTTTACATCTGGTCACGTGGGTGAACAAAATGTCTATTAAATGGTCCTTTAAAATGACCATACAATAGGATTTTTCCAGATCCTAAGTTATAACCCTAAGAAGTACAGTAATTGCAAAATAAAGGTTTTTATGTAAATTGGTCATTCCATAAATTTGGGGTCCAAAAGTGTGACATTTTTACACTTGTTACACCCGTGTAATTTCACATCAAGTTTCATTAAAATTGACTTCACACTATACTTGTTCAGCAGGTACACTGTAAAATTGTGTTTAGCAAATAAACACAATCTTATTATTAGTTTGTAAACATGTTTAGAAGCTAACCATTACGTGTCCAATTCCTAAACATCAGTGTTCAATGGCTAAACACTATCCATCAACACTCTAAACATGTTCAGTATATAAACATGTTTACACACCTTTTTAAAAAGTAAACAAAGAAACTGGCAGGAGCGGAGTTCGAACCTGCGACCTCCGGAATACCGTACCGGCGCTCTACCAAATGAGTAATCTTGCCCTATGTTGGCGGTCTTCCAAATTGTCAGTATCTTTGTTCGGGTGGGCACTAGTCAGAAGTCAGTGTTTAAAAACTGATAGCAAGAAAGTGTTTACAAAAGTATTTAATTGCTAAACACAGTGTTTATAGTCTTGGAGATAAAAAAGGCATTAACGAATGTGTCCTGAATTGCAATGTCACATGTAACAGGGACACCAAAATGGGACATCAATTTTATGGAATGACCCACATGCAAATTTTCATGAGGTATAGCATGATGTCATCAAAGGCGCAACAATAGTGTTTCCATAGTGTTGCATGGCTCCTTTAAGTGTCGGCTTCCTGGCCGAACGGTTCGTCAAGGTATAGATGATCGGGTCAGTGATGCAGGAGTTACCCACGGCCAGGATGACGGTTTCGTGGTAGGCGTGTGAAGAGAGGATCCTTAAGCCTAAGTTGTACTTGTAAAGCAGAAACACCAAGCCCAGCACACGGCGAAGGTCAGAGCGAACGCCAGAAGGGTCCGGACCAAAGTCCTGGCCGCACGGAGCTGCCACATTTTACGCCGGTCGGCTTGGGTTTGTCCCAAGGAAGTTGTTGGAAATTTAACCAAAAAAACCTCCTTCCAAACAAAATTGCCCTATTCCACGCAAAGGTAAAACTGCAATATTGTACTTGATGCATTTGAGATAAGCCAAATGAGTAAATTTCTTCCATTATTATCACCTCACGTTTTATGCCCCGCCGGCGAAGCCGAAGGGGCGCACTGCGTTTGCCTTGGCCTGTGTGTGTGGGTGTATGTATACAAGTAGGCTACTGCCTAATAAGGAAATCCCACGCACAATGGGTAACAATGGGAACAATGGGACCCCACGCGGTAGTCTTTAGAAATATTGGGGCCCCATGAGGAAAACGCTATGGAGTTTGAGATTTCAATAGGAACAAAGCAGAACAAAAGTAGGAAATTAGGCCGTGGGCCGAGTCGCAAAAAGTGCTTTAGTTTTTAATTTTCGTAACGTACCTCGGCAATATACCTGCAAATCATATTAAAACGAAGCCAAAAATAGACTGAATTATGTGAACCTTGTTCTTTTTGTCTGGTTTTGTTTGCTTTTATGTAGTAGTAAAAAGTTCGGGCAAATACAATTCCTTCAAAGCTTTATTTTTTTGAGTACGTGGCTGTCAAAAAAAGTCGGGTCCCTCTGCTATCGATCAATGTTAACAATGTATTGGAGCGTCTAGTAACAAGATGTTGCGCAATCCAAGATGGCGACGTCCACAGGAGACGGACATGACATGTATTCGTGATTTCGGTGCATAAAATACATGTTGCACAATCTGCCAAAGGAAAAAGTGTTCCCCTTTACTGAAACGTCATGGAACAAGGTGACACACGGTGTGCAAAAGGAGAACAACTGGACAGCAATTTCGCCGAGATCGCTTGTGCAGTAGCGGCGACTGCGGATGTCTATCCGCGGCCGCGTTAACAAGCGCTGGGTTTCATCGGGAATGCTGTGTAATCTCACTTATTTCATTACTTTATTAAAATTGTAAGCCAGGCATCTCGACCAGTATTATTTGTTAACAAGATATAAAGACTTTCATTCAGTAGTAAGTAAAATTAAGGCATACTTGTATGGGGAAAGGGCGGTAGCTTTATCCGAACAAATCAATTTTAAATTTGTTTACGATATTGAACAATTTACGCATAATTCCAAAGACATGTATTTTTTCAAAGAATTTTATGAAAATCAGGTCAGAAGCAACGAGTACAGAACCCCCCCCCCAAAAAAAATTTTTTAAAATAAAATAAAATAAAATAAAATTAGTATTAATGAAACCATGCCTAACAACGTTTTGAAATTATAGCTTGTGGGGGCCATACATTTTTTTCGAGGAATCTGGGTTAAATATTATGGGTGCACATTTTCATTTTTACTACTAGTACTACAAGCTATATTAGCTCATTATGAGAACCAAAGCAAACATTTAAGTGAGACTGAGCTGTTCTAGTAATCCTTATGTTCATCTTAATTGTCTTTACTAGTTAAAGATGCTTTCTGTGTACGTGTTTTTAGTGTAGTTTAATTTATTTAAAAAGAAAGCAAATACATATTGAACTTGTGCTTTATATCAGAATATTCCTCAGGTACTTATTGTTTATAGTAGTTTGATCAGTATACAGATGTACACACCTGTTCCCTGTCATTCTACCTCATTTTAAAAAGGCAACTTAAGTTTGAAGTATTCTAATGAAACTCGTCATTTGCTATAGAGCAGCATGCATGGTGAACAAACCTTTAAAGTAGTTCAAATTGTTCTCAAATTTACTTTTTAAAACCATTGCATCAGAAACAAAATTGTTCAGTACCCTGAACAAAAACGTTTGTTGGGGGGGGGGGGGGGTGTTTCCAGACAGACTAATCACCCCTTGTAAAATTACACCTGTATTGCAAAAGTGTTAGATTGAGTACAATTTTTCCTTTTTATCATTTCAAGAATATCTACAAAAATATAATCTATCAATTTATTGAGAATAACTTAGAAGACAGTGTAATTTCTCAAATTTCACATGTTGATCATGTGAAAGGACAAGAATAAATTTGTTAATATATGAACATGTTAACTTTTGTCAGCAATTTCTTTCTTTTTTCATTCGTTATTAATACATGTACTTACTAAAACAAGAAATGTAAAGTACAACACCTTGGAAAGTGATTTTAGCCATTAAAATTATTAATTCAGAATTGTTTACTCCTTTCAGTCTTCAATTGAAAATTCACTTCCAACAGTTATTGGAAAAAAATTGGGCACTGACAGTTATCTTGCAACATTAAATAAAAAAAATAGATGGCCACTCACAGTCCACTGTTCTTCTCAGACCTTACACAGTTCCAGTTGAAGAATGGCATAATTAAGTTATAAAACAGTCACCGATATTTAAAACTTTGAGTGAATATCACACATTGTATTGTCCATCAAGGAACAAGACTGAAGAATGAGTGGCCTTCAATTACGTAATGGTTGATGGCATATTAAGAAAGAGATCCCTTAGTAGTACTTGCATTTGGTCACGTTAAGTAATGGAAGACACTTTCTCGAAGCAAAATTACTTTAGCTCAAATGTCTGCTCAAAATCCAAGTAGCTTCATCAGGGCCGCCTCGTCAGTGAAATTTAACAAGGCATAAGCACAACATGCAACATAGAAAGCCAAAATAATTGCATGGACTTAAAAAATAAGGTCACAGTAAAATAACATTGCCTTTCTTTCTTGATGAATGAATGGAGTGCCCAGTCGATCCAGTCCTTGGTGAAGTCCAACAGGGCATGCACAAAAAGGCGTGCACAAAAGTTTTTTCTGCGTTGATCATGCTGGTGAAATTTCTATGGGCCCTTTTGAAAGATTATTTGTCCTTCAGTGACTGGTGGTAGATCCCACGTGCTGAAAAAAAGGAAAACAATTATAAATACATGTACATGTAAAATGAATATTCAAGATGGTTGGGTCCTTCTCTCAGATGTTGATATAGTTTGCTAATATATATCTCCAGGATGTCCTGAAACTCCTAATAAAGGCCAATTAACGAAATTTATTGAAAATTTTTGAACTTGTCAGGCAAATTTATTGGAAACAACTTGCTGGAACATATGTTGTGCAAAATCAACACAACCAATGTGAATTTTTTTAGGGGCGGGGTGGTTAAATGGCGCAACAGTTTGGCCCATTGTTTTTCGAATTATTTAAAATATTCAACGGAAAGAATGCAACGTCCTGCCGCTACTTTTTTTTCACCATATCTTACTTCAATGATGGTTAGTCATTGCAGATATATGTTGAAAAGGAAAAAAAACCATGAATTTGGGACAGAAAATGTCTAAAAATGGTCATGAGTCACCATAGACATTGTACATAACTAACACAATAGCGTCTCAATACTACATTCTTTCCTATTCAACTAGTGTCCCTTGAAAACAAAACATTCAGAAAGTGATGACTTTACACAGTGTGTAAGACCTTTTCTCAACAGAACCCCCCCCCCCACAAATCCCAAAATAAACTAAATACTAACCTCCCAACATTTCTTTTTGAAAAGAACACTGCCATAATGACCATGACAGTAGTCTCGACCAACACTAGACCTGCAGACGAAAATGCAGTTCTGCTAGTAATCCTTGTAAGTTGTATAACGTTTTATAGGGCCCTTGCAAAGGCCTACATGTATGATGCATATGAATACATGGGACCGAGTCTTCGTTGTATGTAGTTTGAAAAATCAACCAAAACATGCCTGATCATTGCATCAATCTATCAATAATATACGGGGAAAATAACCTCACCTTCATTACAGCCTTGCTTGAAAGTATTGCGTCAGCGACCTGAAATTGAGGGTGCATACACACTGTACGTGCACCCAAGCAGCTGATGTACGAAGTAAACATGACACAAACGGCCTCAAACACTCGTTGTTTTATCGTATTTCTAAAGAAAATATTTTCAAACTCAGGAAACCTGCAAGAGCTATAATACATTCTGTCCCAGATTTTGTGTTTTAAAGTTTTAATTTTCCTCTGTCAGGTCGACAATTGTAAGAAATATCGCCGAAGTCCACGTTAGAACCGCTCTCTTATGCATCGCTCTCTCGTAGTCTCCTGCGGTTGCTGAATTTACGTAAACAATGGCGCGGTACTATGTAGACTATTGTATGGCTCCCAGACGTCACATACACACGGTGAAGTGCGCCAGACTAGTCACTTTTCAGCCTCTTTCCGTGAGAAGAAGTCGATTTTTTTCAATTGTTTGAGAGTGTTGTGCTCATTAACAAACAAGATTCACAACTAAGAACAACCCAAATGCTATCTGTGATATTTATTTCTATTGAACAAACCAAAAAGAAATCATCCTCCTTAGGTACGTTACGAAAGAAGCTCTTTTTGGGCCTTGGCCCACGGCCTAAATTAGGGTGAAAAATAGTGGTACCCCGTAAGGGTGCAGATGCTAAGATGTATGTGGGTGGTTGGAACACGATAACTTGAGAAGCACTTGACATATCAACTTCCTATTTGGTATGTTGGTTGGTCTTGGGATCCTTTAGAATCCTGTTGATTTTGGACTCAACAGGTCAAAGGTCAAGGTCATTATGTTTACAATAATAGAAACGGTTGGTACACAATAACATTGAGAAGGATTTGACATATCAACTTCCTATTTGGTATGTGGGATGGTCTTGGGATCCTCTATAACCCTATTGATTTTTGACCCCTTAGGTCAAAGGTCAAGGTCATTATGCTTCAAACAATAGAAATGGTTGGTACACGATAACTTGCTTTAATCTAAAATAAGCAGTCTTATTTCTGTTGTAGATACAGTAAGCAGATCCATAACCTCCAATGCTAGCCATTTGCACTTTCCTTTGATGCATGTTTATTCTAAACTCATTTTCTTTTTTAAAAATCAGTCTTTAGTTAAAAAGGGTAATTCAATTTGGCGGGACATCTGTGTTTGTTAACACATCATTCTTGGTTTTTTTTAATCACCTAAAAGAGGTGGTAGGGTTTGTGCCATTTTGAATTACCAACCCTACCACCATTACATGTAGACTATATTGTATCCAAGGCTTGTAAAAGACTCTATATGTTGTTCCAACTCAAACGTACTGGAATAGATCAGGGCGATTTGTTAACAATTTACAAATCAGTGATCAGGCCTGTTCTGGAGTATGCTTGCCAAGTATGGCACAGTAGCCTACCTAAGTATTTGTGAGATAGAATTGAAGCCGTCCAAAGTAGAGCTTTGAAATTAATTTACCCAGGCCTAGTTTACATGAGTGTTCTGTCTATGGTAAATATTCAATCACTTAATGAGAGACGCCAGGAAATATGTAAGTCATATTTTAACAAACTCAAAAATTATAATCACAAATTACACCACCTCCTGCCAGCCCCCCGTGAAATGAAATATTCACTAAGATCTGCTCCTGAATTTCAATGTCCACGCACTCGAACAAACAGGTTCAAGAACTCTTTTATACCCTGGTGTTTGTTTAATTTAAAATATCAGTAAATCTTTGACGTGTTTTTTTGGTTTTGTTTTGTTGTGCAGTTTGGACTGGTTGTGGATGTCTAGTATTTTGTAGTTGTAATACGGTTTTATTGTCATATAATTTTGTTCTGTGTTTTTATATAAATATTTTTATTGTGCAATTTTCTGTGTGATTTTAATTGGTGTTTTAATAATTCTAGTTTTTCTTAAAATAGTAATTATTTTAGCTTTTTAACTAATGTGTGTATAATCAAACTGTTAATGGTTGCCAATAAAATTATCCTTAGCCTTATTACGGTTTTCGTATACCCGGATCTAAATAGAGGATAATGTTTCGTTCGATTTCACATAAAAATAATTATTAGCTTTTGTATCGCTAGAAAATAGCAATTTTCCAAAAGTGAATTATTTTTCGGGTGATACTATATATTCACCGTCCAAGAAAAAATAAAATCTAATCTACATGTGATGAGGGGGCCGCCGGGTTGGGTCTTCAACAGGGGGTGATCTTCTTTGGGGTTGTCCAATGTATAGAAAATGATACGCGATGGAGATATGGAGTGGCGCACGCAGGTTCTCATGGGAGTGGAGACAAGACAAGTATTTCTCCGTTGTGACCGGTGGAGTCCGGTTTTATTCGGTGCCAAGTTCTGAAATGGCCCAACCTGCACAGACTGGTGAAGGATGTGCAGGCGGTCCCATGTAAAGACAAATAAGATCTTATTAATTATTAAATAATAATTACATGTATTAAAACGGACAGCCTAGATTATTTGCATGAATAAATTGTGTATTTACCTTAAAAACATGGTCTGACTCTGCGCTCTATATAGTCTATCTTAACATTGCCTCAATACACTGTAATTATCTTAACCACAATCAACAGAAATATGCACCTACATGAGTGTATGTCAGACCGTGGAGCCGACATAACAACACTGGGCAAAAGGAAATGGGCACACAATCACACGCTCATCGTCATTACATATACACGGAAAACACTCACACTCATTCCCAAATGCCCAGTGTCGCCAGCCGTACCCACAGCCGCGACACAGACCCATACATTTGTATAATATTAAACCCATATATTGATCAGATTATGCATTAATTAGTAATTACCATCTTATAGTGCTCCCACTTCAAGGACCGTACCGACCTACATGTACATCATTCGTACGTGGGCCCACATGATGTTAACAATACGACAGTACGTGCGGCACAGTTCCTATGTGGGCGCATTATGTCAATCATATTCATTCTCATTAACACAACGATGCGTTAAAACAGTGCACATTCCTCTAATCACAATGCCAATCTCTGACGAAGGCTACATTTTTAAACCACGAAAATCCATCTTTTATCTTAACAATATCTCTTAAACCATCGACTAGAGGCATCTACACAAAATTGCGGTCACACTGAGTGTAATAGTGAATATCTAACATTGTTACAAAATTATAAAAATTACAATTAAAAAAGACCACATAAAATTTACATCTTTACCTGGTGAAGGATGTGCAGGTGGTGATAATGAAAGGCCACGCTGCACACAAAGCCCGCGAAACTTTAGTTGTTTAAGATCATGTATATGGTGTCAGGGCACAACGCAACCTCGTTCCCAAGGCTTACTTTATTTTCACCTCGTTTCCAATAGTAAGCCCTGGGATGGGAACTCCTTACTCGTGCCCCGATTGGATAGTGAAAATACAGCATTAGCTTATTAACATATAGAGAAATTAAAACCGTGCAGTTGATGATTCCACTGTATTTCTTGATGACAGTTTGTCGGCGCGCCAAAAGTGAAACTTTTGTTGGTATTTTTTAACGTTAATTACTTTTCTGTAGTATATATTCTCTGAAATTTCTGCATGGCGACGCCCAGCTCCTCAAAAAATACACCCGTAAAATCTGATACTTGCATCTTGTGTTCCAAAAGCGACAACCGTGGGACGCACATCTGGAGAGTCAGTGAAAAAAACAACGTTTTCCGCAATTGTTTTTACCATAGCTTTCACACTGAGTGACACAATATGCCGAAGTTGCGGAACGAAGGTCCATAAAACGGTGGAGGATGCATAGGTCAACATAGCTAAGCTGGCGTGCATGCAGCAGCAGTGGTTGTAGCAAATAATTCCAAAGATCTCCTGGTGAGAGTGCTCCAGCTGCAAAACGACGGGTTTTTGGTCCTGTCAATACCAACGGCAACGCCGCCCGCCATGTAGTCTTGGTTCCAAGACGTCCTTAGCGCGGTGCGACGTACAGCGCGCACGGCAGCGCCCTCTAGCTACACACACACACACACACACACACAGTCATGTAAACGGGTGCAATCGTGGACCTCCCATTGTTCCTCTTTTGTTTATACTCTAACTTTTTTGGAAGGCCTCCCATTGGTTTTGTACACGATTTTCAATCGTGGACGTTAGGTCAAACGTGGACCCCTTTGTCTACGCCTGAATTCTTTTGTCCTAGGTCCACGATTGCCGGCATATACAAACTCACACACACACGCCAATGCCAAATCGCTAAGAACGTCTTGGGCATTTCGCAAGGGAGCGCGCGCGACCTGCTTATGCATGATTTAACAGGCGGGTCAAACGAATAATCGCGCTTGCGCACTGGAGGAAACTCATGTTTAAGTAATAACTTACTAGTCATGTAACGTTCTGAGCAGAGTGATTCTGGACTGACTGGCAAACAGGATTGAGAAATCTTCAGATTTTTCAAAAAATGTGATCTGGAATATCAGACGTAATCTCTGCCAATTTCAGTCCCAGATGTTCAGCACGATGTAACTGATCAACGGCCAGAGCTTTCAATGGCACGACGACAATAATCAGCGCTTTCTCCTGTTTGCATTCGGTTACTTCGTTCATGGAGGTAGGAAACACCTCCATGCTTCGTTCAAGAAATCTAAGACCAATGGAGCAGCTTGAAAAATTAAACTCTTGCCAAATCCCGTTGGTAAATTAACAAACAAATCATGGCCACGTACAAAATGATGAATGGCACTGATCTGATGACTTTTTAGCTTTCCAAAGCCCAGTTTTTTTGCTGTAAAATCGATCGCTTGGTCCACGCGGTCAGACATTTTTTCCAACAAACAACGAATGGCTTGGTACTGCGCTGCACGTTCATCGAGTACAGAAACTAGACTATTGAGTGTTGGCTATTTACATGCGATAATGCAGCTACGTCACACGCGCATGCAAATGCCACACAGTTTTGCTCGCGATTTCGCGAGCAGAACTTGCGAAATTCCCAAGACGGTCTTAGCGATTTGGCCTTGGCGTGTGTGTGTGTGTAGCGAGAGGGCGCTGTCGGCCGGCCGTGCGCGCTAAACGTCGCACCGCTAAGGACGTCTTGGAACCAAGACTACCCGCCATGCTGCAGTCCGAGGCCTGTTGCTAGCCCCGAAAGCCTGCTCTTAGGCTTTATCAAAACTAAAAGGAAGTCCGAAGCCTAAGTTGGCTCGAGTGTGCGCCACGTACGGAAACACCACAAGGAAAACTGGTATCACAAGGGTATGTAAATTTTTTTTGGTTCTTTTCATTTTGAGATAAATGACGCTTCGTTGATGCCCAACCATGTCAACCATTCTAAGAACCCATGAACTGCACGTAGTTTGCGGCCTTTTTGCACGATTTTACAATCAAGCTAATTAATCTAGTACCAAAGAGCCTGTGCTGTGAATGCGACGAAGAAGTGAAGTTTAAGTATTGCCATCAGACTACTACGTGCCCAGAATACATCGCTCACAGGGAGCCTAATTTGCATGCGTGTGCAAAAATCTTGCACATTTAAATGTCCCATACCAGGGTGAGAGAGCAGCTGTGGTGCTCGACACCACGGGAACGAAGTCGGGAACAACGTGACTATTGTACAACTACGGTAAAACATGTAAATATTGAGTATCAGGGTAACACTGGCAAAGCAACCTTCCTTATTACATCCTCTCTAATAAGTAAACATTCTACGACGAGGCCTTGGCTACTCTGCAGCTTGACACTCTTGAACATCGAAGAGCACAGAATATGCAAGGACTTTGCTCAAAAGTCTAGCCGCTCTGATAAATTATTAATCTGGTATCCTGCCTTTGGGTATAGTTCAAACACATTTGGGTCATATAAGTGCAGGACTAAACGATTTAGATGCAGTCCCTTGCCCTATTTGACAAATCTCCTTAATGAATAAACATTAATGTATAATATGTGTACCAGTTCTTGCCCAGTGATTTCTTTTTTAGTTTTAATACTTTTAATATTTATTTGTGTCTTTGAATTGCTATTTTGTTATTGTTTAAATACTTTTTGTATTTATTTGTGTCTTTTAATTGTTATTTAATTATTGTAAATGACATGCAATTCAGGTTTTTAGCTGCTATGTGTCATGTTTAAAAAAAAAAAAAAACTATAAACCAATAAACCAACTCAACTATTTCGCAAATGCCAAAATTGAAAATATATCTATGTAATGGATTTCCACTCACCCCTTCGAGCAGTCATTGTCTTGACTTGTCTCTTTAGCGACGAAATGACTTGCCACTGCATAAAGATCATCAAGACGAATGGAGCGAGAAAGGCTACCGCGAAATGTAACACCCCGTAGGCCGCTTAAAATGCCGGGTTCGGCCAACCCGAAAATTTGCACCTACAAACATCATCTTCCTCGTACAGAAACAAAAAGACGATTTGGAGCAGCGTTGCTAGGACCCAACAGACAATGATCATCAGAATCTTGTTTCGTCTGCTTCCAAAGACAGATTTGTATTTGCGAGGGTATAGACGATGGCCGCGTACCGCTCTAGGTTAACGGTGACCAGGCTGAAGATGGACGCAGTGGCGCAGTTCCAGAACGCGGGAGCTGCCCGACGTATATGCGGCACCTGAGCTGGCCAAAGAACTTTGTACTCGGGGGTGGAGATGGACTGACCGATATCACGATCTTAAAGGGGATGACGAGAGCGCAGACCACGAGATCGACCAGGGAGAGGTGGACTAAGAAATCACCGGTGTTAGAGCGGAGGGACGGTACGCGGAGCATGTGATAGTATACAAATAATGAATGTTTATGAGTGTGATGGTAAGAATAATTTCATGAGGTGACAGATGGCATGTTCTATTCCACGAGGCGAAGCCGAGTGGAATAGAACATGCCATCTGTCACCGAATGAAATTATTCTTTCCATCACACGAATGTGAAACATTCATTATTTGTTTTATACAACGCCTGAATAAATTCTCGTCATCTGATTGGTAACTTGTAAACTGGTGCTTACATAATAGCTGGGGGAACACTTTCAATGCATTTTATTCAAGTTAAAAACTGTTCAGAATTGTAAAAAACTGTTTCACAAATTCAGAACTTCCAGTAACTAATTACTTTCTCGAAAAGTCTCAAACAGTTAAAAATGTTCACTGTTTTTCAACAAGTTAAGAAGAATTATTCACTTCAGATGCAGAATGTCATCTAAAAATATCCGTTCCGAAGTGTTGAAGATCAAACTGTTCAGAATTGTTAAAAAGCTGTTTCACAAATTCAGAACTTTCAGTAACCAATTAATGCACTTTCATATCCAATTCATGGAAGTTTACAACTGTACTAGTCCAGAAAAGTTAAAAATGCGGATTGCATGCATGGATTTCTTTGTGTACAACGTGCCGTTTTCCTTTCTCAGTCCCGCATAAAACCGGGACAAAAGAATGTCGAGTTCAGAATTAGTTAAAGCTTCAATTGTTGTTCCTGCGTGTCTAGCAAATTCATCTAATCTTTTCACTGCATATTTGATTTGTCTCTTTGTATTTGGAGAGTCAGCATTGCTTACAAGTTCCAATATTTCGTCGTCTGTTAGGAGAACAAACCGCGGCAGTTCGGGTAACTTGGCCGCCATGTTGTGTGAATGACAGCGCTGTTGTAGCGCCACCTAGTGACCGTGAAATTAGAAAAGTTTTTGGGTTCTATCAATGCGCGCGCACCATGTGATAGACCCATGTGATAGAACGTATTGGGCGGGGCGGGTTCGCGTCGTGTGATGGGTCGAATAATTCAATGCACGTGATCGACTCTCCACCAATCGGATGGCGGGGATTTATTCAGGTGTTGTATAAAGGCAATTGTGAATAGCACATACATGTGCTTACATTGCTATCGCATGGTAGATGAGAGAATGAAAATGGCATGTGTGTGGTGCTGGTGTTTTTTTAATATGTAGTGGTGGATTGGTGGTGATAAGGGTAGCGATGATGATAGACTTGAATTCAAGTTATTTTCTTGTCTGCATCAGCCACGCCAAACTTAATTACCCATATTGGCTATCACACACTGACTCGCGATCTCAGACTTGACCATCATGTGCATGTGTAATATTCATGCTTCATAACTAAAATTTACATAAAACGGAGGTCATAGAGATGGCCAATCAGAAGGCCACAAAACCGTGTAGGCCGCGTTCATATAGGTTACAATCACCTAAGCACGTTCTGTTATACTGTTCAGTCTCAAATTTGTATTATACCTAATGGTATTTAAAGCCGATAGCTAAATCATATTAGATCTTATATTGGTAAAAACAAATACCAAACTAAATACGTGATTGTTAGTTTTTGTTACTAGACGAAAACGTGTTACCTATATATTGATTAGATTCGTCGAGTAATTCAATTTGTTTGAATATTCATGTATAGAAAGCTTTTGGCGATTCCGACCAATCAGCTTGTTCCGTCTACTTTTGGACAACTGTAATTGGCTATCAGGCCGACAAAAAACCACGATCACAGACTTGGAACCAAGTCTACGATGGTTATGGTTGTAGGGCCTTAATTGTGTACCTTAGAGAGACATTGCCATCGACTTGTGCACCAATGTTAAACCCACTTCCAGCTAACTACTTTACAACATTTTCCAGATAAATGTTTTAGACCACGAGGAATTATAAGACCATTCTGTAACAAAAAATTATGCCTAGAAATGGGTGATGAAGTCTTTGAGAAACATTTAAACGTCTCCGTAAATTCCATCGTTTCCCGAATACATGTATATGTATTTTTTAACCATAACCCCCTAAAGGTGCATGCAAAATCATATTAAAATCGGAGGATTTGGGACTGTTAGGGTTAAAACAAACTTGGTCCCCCCAATGTCCCACTTGGTAAAACTGTGGTAATAGTGATGGTGATGAAGGTGGTGTCGACAGTGATGACGGTGGGTATTGTGGGGATGATGGTGTTGATAACGGTGGCGAAGGTGATAACATTGATGATGGTGTTGATGATTATGTTGATAGCGAATGGAATTACAGTGACATTGGTTACTTCACCACAGATAAGATGATAAAGACGACGGCATCATTGAATAAAAACATTCTGGATTACAGTAAAAAACACATCAGTCATGTTGATCTGTAGTCTCTGACCTCGCTGTCAAAGTCATAACCGCTGACGTAGCCGTGACCCCATCAGCCACCCGGGCCGAGTTCCTCCTCCGGAACGCCTGCCTGATCCCCCCTCGGAACTGTTGGTTCGTCATGGTGTAAATGATCGGATTCATGCAGGAATTCCCCACTGCTAGGATGATGCTGAAGCCCTGAAGGATTGCGCCTAAGGCCTCGTACGTGAAGAAGCCAAGATTGTGCAGCAGGAACATGAGTTGGTTCGGCGCCCAGCACACGGCGAAGGTCAGGGCGAAGGCCAGGAGGGTACGCGCGAGGGTCTGGGTCGCTCGGAGCTGCCACATCTTACGGCGGTCGGCTGGGGCTAGGTCCAAAACAGCTGGGCGGACAAAACCAAAAATGGGGGGATTAGTAACGGTTTCAATAACATAGTCAAACATAGTGTTATAAAACTGTCACGAAAACACATTTTTGCGTGGTTTTAAATTCAATATGGGGTTTTGCCCTTCACCGACGTATTTTTATATACACTGTATACTCAGTGTAGTCCCGAGAGATTATGTTAAAAAAATCACTCTGCTTTCTAGTGCAGATGTCTTACCACTCGACCACCGAGCTTGTCGGAGTCGGTTGGCTGGTTCAAATCTGATATAGCGGCGGGTACCGCAGCCAAACTATTCATAAGATGGAATTTGCGTCGGGGTGATGTTCATCAATATTGGCAAAACCCAATATTGAATGTACATCACCCCGACGCAAATTCCATCTTATGAATAGTCTTAAATTGTTTCTAAATTCGCTACTTTGTGGAAAAAGAAACAATAGGATAAAAAAGGTCTCTACAAGGAAATTCTAAAGAGGAGGATCTCTCCACAAGGAAATATGTGGACTAGGTCTATGGGGAATGGTCAAGTATATGAACAAAGGAAAGAACAAGCCATGTCAGGGATACACATTTTTTAGTGTAGTCGTAGTGATTGTGACTTGCAAGTTCATGTACTGCACACAAACATTCCACGTGTTATTGAGCAACTAGCAGACGAAACCCGAGTATACATGACTCTGATGTGTCATTCTCAAGTGAAATAATCTCAGAATAGACCGATCTATTAAGTCCCACCCCCTTGCCGTATTGACCAATCACAGCCGAGACCATGGTCCGACCAAAGTCCGACATCCGTGATTGACGTGTGGGACGCGTGTGGCGCGCGCGGATGTGATTGGTCATGGCGTCAATAGGTTGGGCTTAATGAATTAGTCCAGTATTAGTACGTCTATGGGGTTAAGGGCCGATCACGCTGGCCACGATAACGATGATGAAAACGAAAACGATGCCAATAAACATTCTCTATTGGCCGGTGCATGGGACGCGCGCGTATTGCACGCGCGACAATTCCACCAATCAATGGCGTTCATTCTCATCGTTTTCGTTACCGTCGTCGTTATCGTGGCCAGTGTGACCCGCCCTTTACTCGTGATCGCACCCAAGACTTCCCACAATCTTCACTTCCTATGTTTGTTGAGATAACCATTGGTATAGATAGCTCAGGATTGCAGCTCAGGAGTTCAAAGATAGTTTGGAGTGTTCGAGGTTCAAGTTTTCAAGATGGAATCTGATGTCGACATTAAAAAAGATACATAACTCATTCTATAAGTAATGCATCCCGACAAGTGAAGTTTCCTATGCTGAAAGTCCCGTGCAGATTCCGCCATGCATATTGTGGCAGACGGATAGACATGGTCGTCCATTGTCGGGTGAAAATCGATCTTCATGAAAAGCCGACTCATCGATAGTCTGGTTTCCAGACCTGACGATTCTGACTACTCTAGATCGATACGTAGGTCTGGCGGCCGCCAATGTCAGCTATATCATGCAAGCAATCTAATTCTTCAAGGCTTGAAGTGGGAACATTCAGAGTTTTGCAAACCATAGCCAGCCACAAACCCTCTCTTGCACTTTTTGAAGGATGACTGTCTCCACGAGTCAGTCAACAAATCTCTTGTAGCCAAGAGCAGAGCAGAATCATTTAAACATCTTGCTGAACAAAAAACCTCCGCCAAGTAGCCACTTCAACATGCTAAGCCCCAACGACAAAAAAGAAGAGCACAAGAGGTTGCTGCCAAGTTCGTCAAGAAAGCCAGACTAACTGAAGATTCATTAGTTGGAAGGATTCATTAGAACACAGACCTGAAGCATTCTGTGTAATTTTTATAATGAAAACAAATTATGCCATTAAAAAAGCTTAAAATCTGTCGCTCCGCTTTCAATCCAAGTGGTCAAAAAATGCTCAGAATGCACCACAGTGCATCCATAATTCAAAATTATACGGAGCTATAGAAGTGTACGGAGCTCCTAAAGTGCCATCCGACTTGTTGAGATCCTGACATATTTTATCTCGGGACGACGACATATTACAGGCAAGATGACGACATCCTGCAATAATTTATCACGGGATGACGACATCTTGAAAGTGGGATGACGATATCTCACAATTAGGACGACGAAATCCTCAGAAAATTTATCACGGCATTACGACATCCTGATTAATTATCTTAGGATGTCGGCATCCTATTTTCATGATATTGTCATCCCGTGATAAATTAACAGGATGTCGAATTCCTGCTATCAGGATGTCGTCATTCCATGATAGGTTATTACAGAATGTCGTCATCCTACTTTCAGGATGTTGTCATCCCGTGATCAAGTATCTAAGTATATCGGCATCCTATTTTCAGGATGTCGACATCCTATTTTCAGTATGTCGACATCCCGTGATTAATTTTCTGAGGATGTGGATACCCTAAGGATGTCGTCATCCCATGATAAATTATCTAAGGATGTCGTCATATCGCTGTAACATGTCATCCCGAGATAAAATGTCAGGATCTCAACAATTTGGATGGCACTTCTAGAGCTCCGTAGTAGTGCCATCGGATTTGTTGAGATCTTGACATATATTATCTTAAGATGACGACATATCACAGGCACGATGACGGCATCTTTAGATAATTCATCACGGGATGACGGCATCTTTAGGGTAGGAAGTCCACATCCTGAGATAATTAATAACGGGATGTCGACATCCTGAAAATAGGATGGCGATTATACTGAGATACTTGATCACGGGATGTCCACATTCTGAAAGTAGGAGCACGACATCTTAAGATAATTTATTACGGGATGACAACATCCTGAGATAATTATTCCGGATGTCGTAATCCCGCGATGGATTATCTGAGGATGTCGTCATCCTAATTGTAGGATATCCTCATCTTGCCTGTTATATATCGTCATCCTGAGAAAAAAATGTCAGGATCTCAACAAGTCGGATGGCACTTCAGGAGCTCCGTAGTAAGGGCAGGGTAAGGGTGACGAATATGGTGCACAGTATAGGGTTAGGGTTATGGTTAGAGTTTAAGGCAGGTTTGGGGTTGGAGGTAGGATAAAGTTTAGGGTTATGCTATTGCAAAAAATGCTAGTGTTCATTCCAAGTCAGAATTTTGTTGCAACGCATCGTGGGTAAAAAGTCGGATATTCATGGGAGTCGGATATTCATATGGTACCGTACTTACCCCTTTGACCAGTCAGCGTCTTAACTTGCTTCTTCAGCACCGAGATTACTTTCCACTGCATTCCGACCATCAGGACGAACGGAGCCAATAGGTTGACGGTAAAGTTGTACACACCAAACACCGCCTGGAGTGACTGGCTTGGCCAATCTACCTGACGGCACCCGTGAACTTCATCCTCGTGACGCAGAAACAGGGCAGATGATTTAGTCAGTACGGCTGCGATCCAGCATAGGGCGAGCATCAGGACTTTGTTGCGCCTCTTGGCGAAGATTTGCTTGTACCTGTGAATAGGGTTCTAAAGGGTTGGAATCTTTCCGAGAATTTTGGAAATTTTCCTTAAAAACTTTTTCGGAGTTTTCAAGGGTTTGGGGATTTGGGTTGGTTTGCTCTTATAAAATGGTTAACTGCAACTTTTAATTAAAAGAAGCGTCAATTTTATGATGATCTATAGAAGTACATGTGAATAAAAGAGCTATGTTTTGTTCCCCGGGACTGTCATATGGCGTAATTACATAGAATATTAAACTACAGTCGAACCCTGATAATAAGAGCATTGTTAATAAAACATCCTGCTTATAACAAGTACAAAATAGGTCCTAAGTCTTTGTTTTTCTTTGTTTTTCATTACTGATAATACAAGGTACCTGTTATAACAAGGTAAATTGTAAAGTCCCAAGGACCTTGTTAGAAAGGTTTTCGACTGTATATGGTTATGCTGGTAAGGATACCGGTAAGATTTATTTTGACATGATGGTGTCCTGCTCCCAGACTTCAGTTTGATGTGTCTGGGAAGTAAAATGTCTAACTTTATTATAATGTGTCATTTCAGTAAATGTGTGACGTCACACCCCTTGGGCGGAAGAGAACACAGCGAGGGCGCCCTACTCCACAGGGTACGACGCCCGGACGGCACGTACCGGATGGTCCCTTGGGCGGCCACAGACGCGGCCGTTGGGATGGAAGTTATACCGTCCCAGTATCGGGTCGGGTCTCTAAAAACTGCTGGGTCAGACATGACCCCAAATGGGTAATTTTTAACCCAAATTCTGAATCCGAATTTGCTCGACTCGGGGTGAATTATTAACCCCGACAGGTTGAAAAAGGGGTTACATATAATTTGGGGGTTAGAGAGATGTGAAAGGGGGTATAGTACGGTACCTTGAGGGACACATTTAAAAAGAAGTGACACTAATTGGGGTAAAGGAAAACTTTCGCCCAATAATGGCCTCTTAAAGGGTCACAGTGACACAAAATGGTTCGAAGAAAATGTCTGACCAAGACAAACTAGTAACAATGACCCATAGGCTAAGTGGTTTGGCAATGTTGAACCAAGATATAGTGAAACATTTTCCAAGAATTCGACCGCTTAAAGAGTCAAATTGATTTGT
Organism: Hippasteria phrygiana; assembly: GCA_037893225.1. Lineage (NCBI taxonomy): Eukaryota > Metazoa > Echinodermata > Asteroidea > Valvatida > Goniasteridae > Hippasteria > Hippasteria phrygiana. The sequence continues at coordinate 428,594 of JAZGUH010000100.1, forward strand.
AAAATTAGGTGAGTGATATCTCACTCCGACAACAGGTCAAAGATTTATCCACACAAATGACGAATTGAGGGGTCTATAAATGACTCAAACTGAGTCAAAAGGAATAAGTTGACCTAGTGGCCTAAATGTCGCAGAATGGGTCACAGATTTTTTATGATCCACATGTACTAGTGCAAAAATGATCCAAAATTACCCAGAATTAGAGCAGCTACAGAGTCAAATTGATTTTAAAGAATGGATGAGTAGTATTTATTCCCGACAAAACAAATTACCTGCTAAATGGCTTGATAGGTCAAAATGACTCGGAATTGGGTTAAAAGGAAAAATGAAATTGGCACAAAGGAGTCGCAGGAAAAGGTTCGATACAGAGCTATAAGAAGTAAAAATACCTAAAACTGATTTGCCAAGTATGAGCCCAGATGCAGTCAAACATTCACCCAGAATTTTACCACTAACATCTTTAACAATGGATCGAACAATTTACCACCGACTGACCATTTAACGGGTCAAACTGACTCAGATTGGGTAAAAAAGGAATAATGAACTAGTAATGGTGACACAAAATTGATTGCAGTAAAAATGTTGACCCCAGTACAAAAATTACCAATGAATTACTTGCCAATTAGAAATCTAGATATCGTCATTATTTTCCCGAATATAGAACCGCTTACAAAGTCACATTGAATTAAAAAAGATAAATATTAGCTAAGTTGTGGGCCAATGAAATGACGGCTTATTGGGACAAATTGCCGCAAAACGGAGCACCTTAAAATGTTGACCCAGACGTACTATAAAAGTGGCCCATGGTTTGACGATGATTAACCCAGACCATACCCCTTGCCACCGGGTGGCGCCGGGGCACCAGGCCGGGTTATGCAGCCAAGCGAAACGGAAACAAGATGCTTGTGCAGCTAAGCATAACGTACACAATACCACAATAATGGATTGAAAATGCAGAAATTTACGTGTATAGACGTCACCCGGCCAAATGGCAATTTAATTCTGCACGTATTTGTGTGAACCATACGCAAGGGGTTAACCGATACGTGTGTGATTTGTTGTTCCCGTAAGCCCTCGGACAACACTGAGCACAGTGTTTGTAAACTTGTAGTACAATAGATCGGCGAAGGGTACAAAACCCAATATATTAAATTTATTGCCAATCTGAAGCCTTGAATACTTGAAAAAAAAAAATACATTCAGGCTCCGCCTCCGGGTTTAAATGTTAAAACGATTTTGATGTACATTTGGAAAACAGCTTCCCCAAATCGAGCCACATTTTATGATTTAAAAGGGGAGTCCCTGAACCAGTCATCAGTCAAACTCCCAAAGTAGAATTTCCAGCGGAATTTTGCAACCTTACCTGTGAGGGTAGACGATGGCCACGTAGCGCTCAAGGTGAAGGGTGACCAGGCTAAAGATGGAGGCGAGGGCGCAGACCCAGAACGGGTACTGCCCGACGTATAGGCGGCACCTAAGCTGGCCCCAGAAGCTTGGATCCGGAGGCGGGGACTGACTCAGGGGCAGCACGATCTTGTAGGGGATGACCAGCACGCAGACCACAAGATCGACCAGGGAGAGGTGGACTAGGAAATCACTGGTGTTGGAGCGGAGGGACGGCACGCGGAGCAGCACCATGCAGACCAGCAGATTGCCTGCCAGTCCGACCGCGGAGATCACGCCAAATAGGACCGGGAGCACGACAGTTTCTGACAGCTCGTAAACAGAGTCATCCTCGTAACTCGATGCATTCTCTTCAACAGAATTCACTAACGAATCCTCTCGTTGCTGATTTCTGCTGGCTTGATCCATAATGACTGCTGGAAAACATGCGACCAAAAAGGCCAGGTTGTGCTGTTTATTGTCACGTTTTACGGGTCCCCTTTCTAGATTATCCGCCTGATTGCTTTTAAAATTTCTGACCCTACGCGAAAGTGAAGGAGATAGGACAAATTTTGTTTAAAATGCCCGTGTCGAAAGACGAGCGACAGTATAAAAGCCCGTTCACACTAACTGTTAATTCGATAGCGGTCCTCCTTCTTTAGCGAATTTAATTATGCCAAATCAAATTACCTGCCACGAAAAAACAGGTCACTTTTGTGACAGAAAGCAGCCAGCACGTTCCAATAAAATGTCCGGGGAGTAGGATGAAAATTAGATGTTTTTATCCTCATTGCATTGTGAATTTATTCCATCTGTAAGTCAAAAGTGAAATTAATGGAAATAATTGGTCATGTGATCAACCCGAAAGAATTATACAATGAACCTGTGTGGGTGTTTTAAGTGTGCGTTTATTACATTATTATGTCCATGACAAGTAACAAAGAATGACATAAGAAGTTAAGAAGTCCTCGATTACCAAGTTTTTCTCAGTTGGAACCAAATAGAGGAGTTATACAAAAAGTTCAAAAAGGACGCTGGAAATCCCCAATTTACACCATTATACAAGTATGTGTGTGGGGAGCGGAAAAGTTTTCGTTTATGACTCTTAACACAATGATATGTTAAGATTCAGGGTATACTTTAGTAAATATTCAGAAGGTTGGCAGGGGATTATCCTAGCATGTACCAATTACCGGGCTAAATGTAGGGCATTCTTTCTATCAAACCCCACCTACAGGATTAACATTACTTGAGCTTGATCGCTGCCATGGGCGGGTATCGTAGGTGATCATGTATACTCTCTTATTGGCTACTTCCGTCAGTGCACAAATCATGGGCGCTGTTTCCTTATTGGCTCATTCTGATTTGTACACGAACCATCGGTACCGATGGTTCCTGCACAATCAATTAAATGTCACTTCTATCGAGAGTGTCCGAATGAACACCTATGCTTCATATAATAAGTACCCAAAATGACACTACAGCCGTGAAATTATTGTTATCCTGGGCAAAATATGATTGGATAATGGCGCTTTAGACATGTCAAATTTCAAAATAGTCCCGTCTGCACATTTCCGGGTTGAAAGCGAGGCTTTCATCACCCGATAAGCAAATGTATGGTGGCCCTGATGGGGCATCGGAAATCGTGAATATTCACGTCAATATTCACGACAAAATTTCACGACTTGCCCCAAATCGTGAAAATTTACGTCAATATTCACGTCAATACATCGGAAATCGTGAATATTTACGTCAATATTCACGTCAATATCCACCGCAAAACATCGGAAATCGTGAATATTCACGTCAATATTCACGATAAAGCATCGGAAATCGTGAATATTCACGTCAATATTCACGTCAAAAATTTCACGTTCCTCTCTCCGGTCGCAAATATTCATGTCAATATTCGCGTCAAAAATTTCACGTCCCGCTCTCCGCTCGCAAATATTCACGTGAATTTTGTTTCAGCAAGCTATGTGCTGGTTGTCAAGTCGATGTGCACGTGCGAACTCAGTCGTGAATAATACAAAAAAAAATTCAAAAAACAAACCTTTTTGCATTTTGCACTCAGATTTTCTACGGTTCTTTTCTGAAGGGGCGTCGCGGGCGTCGCCTCCCCCAGTCGCCCCCCCCCCCAGTCGCCCCCCCCTCCTCCGTAAATATCGTAAACGGAATAAAATAATAGTATTATTAAGAAGAATAAGTGTGTAAACGGGTGCAATCCCTCTTTTGTTTGTACTTTAACTTTTTCGGAAGGCCTCCTATTAGTTTTGCACACGATTTTCAAACGGGGACCTTTCTTAATCTAGGACCCTATTGTCCTCTTTTGTTAAAGGTCCCCTATTGAATGCAAAAACAAACTCACATACACAGGAGAGAGCCCTGGCTACGACGCTGGATGGAGTTTCCCCTATCCCCCTATGCGCCCGCAGACGGGTGTTACTGGTGCACACTGGAATATATAGGGAGGGAGGCTGTCAAACTAACAATATACGCCCCCTTTCCTTAAAAAACACAAACAAGAGATATAGATTATGTTTGTGTCTTTATTTGGGGTAAAATATGCTGTAGATTACAGGAAATATACGTGCACTGATTTGCTTTTTATCCATTACGATAATATTCACCCATCTAAAATGTTGAGGTTGGGAATGCACCGTCATTAGAATTAGATAAAAGTTGCATATTGGAAAAGGTGACTTTTGAAAATCACCATTCATTTATTTTTGTGCAACAAATAAGTTAAGTGGCGAGTTTACGATCTCAATGGTCAATGGAGTGCATGGGCGTCCCGGTTTGTTTTTTATGTGACCCACGGCGTGGGGATTTGTGCCGTTTCAGGTGCACGCTCCTTAGCAATGGGCCCAATTTCGTGGCTCTGCTGAAAAGGTGTGCTCACTGTAATTTATAGAGGAATTCTGTGTACGATATTGTACGGTAAACTGTGGATCCAGGAAGGGGGGATGGGGGGAGTGGGGGGCGTGGGGGCACACGCCCCCCTTACCTTAAAAATTATGTTTGTGTCTTTATTTGGGGTAAAATATGCTGTAGATTACAGGAAAATGCACCCAGACCCCTCTAGCAGGGCGGGCAGGCACGCCTTCGGCGTAGGCGCCACAACTTGCCTTCACCATTAGCTGCTTGGTAGATTTCATGCCCCCCCCCCCCCGTTTGGAAAATCCTGGATCCTCCCCTGGCTAATTGTGATGAAATTCGGTCCCGGTTTCATTACCGATGAAGCACTTAAAAAAAAAAAACTGGTGAGAATTTAATTTGAACTTTTGAGTTAAGACGCATTAAATAGCTAGAATTTAAATGTGTGTACCATGTAGTAACATTTCATTTGCAGGTAGGACTAAATGGGGTATTTATCTGACTGATTTCTCGTCAAGGTTAGAGGGGATGAAGAAAACCAGCCATATTGTTTATAAGCATTTTTGAAAATTTGTGGGGATCTGTGTGTATTCTGGTGCATGTAAAGCCAATAAACCATAAATGTATATGGCAAGGGGGGAAATTATTGGGGGGGGGGACACTGCCACAGCCGTCCCCTTCCCCTAAAAATATTGGGGGCGTGTCTTCCCCCCCCCCCCCCCCCCCCGGAAGGCGATGGTGTCGCGCTGCGTGATCGACTCCTGCTCCCATCTTCAACATCGGCTTGGTCGTGGCTCATATGTTATAGCGGCAAAACAAATTACGTGTGCTCGAGGCACACCACTCCCGTGCGGGTCACCGGGGCCTCCGCGCCGCTGGACGGCGGGGAAAAATTACGTGTCCCGCTGGCCGTGCCGGTCCTTAGGAAAATCGAACCCGAAGTACGACTTCGGACCGCAGCAGCGGGCGCAGGCGCCAGCCGTGCCGTCCAACTGCGGCCTGATTCCAGCGTGCTCGGGCCGATGGTGTCTGCCGGGCCGGCACGGCAGGGCCGAGCGCGGCCACCCTCCGGTACCCCCAGTCGACCAACACTGGGTGCCCAGTGTGACATGGCTGAACCCGCCATTGGACAGTGCGCAAAATCTGCCGTTCGCACCTCCCGCTGTCGGGTGCCCCGGGTCTGACGGGGCCCAGCGGAGCGCCGTACGGCGGGGTGGGAGCTCCGTCCCGCTCGCTGGACTCTGCCCAACCCGGACTCTGACGTGGATTTTCGGCCCGTCTGACTGGCCCGCAAAATCGGGTTGAAGGCCCGGAGTCCCTACCGGCAGTTTTTCTCTCCCGGAACCCCGTCTTTGTACACTTTTTCTCCATCCGGGCTCGGCCCCTCTCCTCGCCGCCCGGCACTCGACCGGGCTGCCGGGGTGCGTTTTGGCCGGCCCTCAGGACCCTCTCCCAAGTGCATGCCGGAGGTACCCTCTCTCTCTGCGCAACGGGCGTACCGAGCCCAAGTTTTTCAGATTTCTCCACAGCAAAGGGTGCCTCTCTGTCAGTCTTTACTCTCATTTTCTCTTCTCTACTCTCATATTCTCTTCTCTACTCTAATCCCTCTTCCCTTCCTTCCTTCAACTCCCCGGCCGGCCGGCCGGCCTGCCTGCCTGCCTGCCTGCCTGCCTGCCTGCCTGCCTGCCGAAAGATTCGCCCGTCTGCGGCGCGGGCAAATCCCCCCTTCTCTCTGTCTCTTCTCTCCCTTCCTTTCTTTCCCCAACTGCCTGCCTGCCTGCCTGCCTGCCGAAAGATACAATTTCATCTTCACAGTCTTTCGTAAAATGTTCCTTACATATGTAACACCATTTCGTCAGCCTAAATTCAGATCGCGTTGTTTCCACAAACCGGACCCACTGCCGTCGTTGTTTCCCATCAACTTTGGGGAATCTTAAAAAGGTAGGTTCGGATTTTTGTCCGTATTTCTTGTACAGCCACCTACCACACACGTTCTCGGCATAATACTTATTAACTTTAATACATTCGTGATCCGAATAACTCCAAAAGTAAGCTAGGAAGGCCGTGAATTCGGCAAAAAATGCTAAGAAAGTACGACCAGCTGACGACGAAAATGTCATAAAACACACGTGGATGATAGATACACGCTGCAGACGTGATGGATGCACGGCTGGGTAAGCGCACACACGTCATAAGGTCATATGCACACATTTGCATCCCTAATGACCTTTTCAGGAATTGAGACCAAACGCTCACTCCAAGGGGAAATTTTAGTCCATTTTTTTTCAATGAAATAAATTTTAATCGTTCTTTACCAATTTGTATTCGGTTAGAAGAATATACAAGCTATCAGAAAAGCCAATAAAGTGGAAAAATGCAAATTGGTTTTAGTTCCTCTTTAACTTTTTTGGAAGGCCTCCCATATGTTTTGTACACGATTTTCAATCGTGGACCTTGACTCAATCGTGGACCCTGACTCAATCGTGGACCCTATTGTCCTCTTTGTTAAAGGTCCACGGTTTAAATAGCTATACAAACTCTTCACAACATAGAACACAAACACATACACAGACAAGGCACAATGCACAACACACAACATATGAGAGGGAGGGGTCAATAGAGAGATAAGGGGGATTAAAGTAGGCTAAAGATTAAGAAAGGGCATAATAGGAGTGGATGGGACACAAATGGAGGAAACGAATAAAAACGAAAACAGAACCAATAAGCGAAAGGGGAAAGAAAACGGGGTGAGGGGAAGGAAGTGAAAAGGGGGTAGGAACATTGAGCAAGAAACTCAGATAAGAAAAGAAGAGAATAGACTCAAATGGCAAGGATTCGGCAGGATATAAGGAAAAATCGACCAAGTAAAAATTATAACAAAGATGAAAACCATACAAATTCCAAGCAGTAAAATAAGAAAATGGCCAACCAGGAAAATTGCTGCTAAAAGTTGTCATTACGATAATACGGTCTGATTAATACTGACAAGACCAGTTTACAAATTAAAAATTAAGATACAGTCTTAGTTCTCGCAAGAATGGGGCACAGGCTAACATATCTACTAAACTATCGGAGTAAGAACTCCAGTTCCTCACAAACTGACAGGGTATAGAATATTTAAATAAGTCGGTGCGGGCAAATTATTATTATTTCTGGTTTCTGGTTTATTTGTGTTTGTAGCTCGAAGGCTAAATTGCCACAACGCATACAATAAAAAACACACTCATATTAAAATACAATACATACACACAAATTTAAGTAATTAAGAAGAATTAAGAGCAAACACATCATTTAATGATTCAAAAGATTAACAAAATATGGGGTGGGACTATTCTGATACATTTTAGTCTTGCACATAATTTGGGATAAGTTATTACAATTTCTAAGTTGGTATTGCACATGACTGGTTCTCGGCTGAGGTAACCACTCCCGAAACCTGCTAGAATGTTTCAGTTTAAAAGCAAAATTAAAACATAAATCCCTTCTATGTTGTTTAAGTGTAGCTAAATTACATTCCATTAAAGCATGTTCATAATCTAAATAGGCCCGCTTTTGGATGCTTTCCAGTTTATCAACATGAACTTTTGTAACCCTGCATTCCAAACCTGTGTAGCATATGTGTGAGTGGACGAATGTATCCTTTATATATTGTTAGCAAATCTAAAAGTGGTAAATTGAATTTTTTCAACAATTTCATCATAAACATTTTACCGCTAGCTTTATGATGGTCAATATGTTTGTCCCATTTCAGGTCTGAACTAACCAAAACACCACTAATTTTTACACAATCAACCATCTGAAGATCAGTATCCAATATCTGAAGGGGCGAAAACTGAGGAGTATTCTTCATAAAACATACATTCGTGTTAAAACATTTATCGGGATTAATTATCATGTTATTTTGTACAGCCCATTCACTAAATTCATCTAAAACAGATTGGATAACACTCGGTTCATTATTGATACAATTTTCAACAATGGTCATATCAGTGGTCAAATTAGTGGTGGAAGGTTAAACTGGAATTGGCATGTCTGCTATTCACGTTGATATTACTTAAAAAATAAAGGTAAAAAATTTCCCGAGTTGCCACAAATCAGTTGCTTACAAACAAATTTCATAAAACAATACTCTCGTCTGGCACTCAATGTGGCTAAATGCAGTACAGTGAGCCGTTCGGGATAAGATTGCTCCTGTCTACGTTGATGCAGAATGAGACGGGTGGTATATCTTTGAACCTTCTCAAACTGATCAAAACGCACACCAAACAGTGGAACAATAATCGAGGATCGGCAAAATGATTGCTTTGTATAAGGCAAGTAAAGTTTTCTTATTACAGTCGCTCATAACATGGCGCATGAAGCCTGGGGTCTTACGTCTTATAGGCGTTAGCAGTGATATAGTTCACATGCTCATTTACTCATCCCAACAGATATTGTTTTCACAGTGACGTAAGTTTTAATCAAAACCTTCAGTCAGTAAAAAAAAAAGAATGGCCAGAAATATAAACATGTTCCTTTCTAAATTTTATTTCATAAGTCAGTGTGTCCCGGGCAGAGTGGGAATTTTCGCACAGTTGTAATTCCTATTTTGACCGGGTGGGCAAACTGAGAATTTCAATCCTGCTTGACATAGTGGCAATGGCTTATATTGTAATGACTCCCACGTAGTCCCAGTAACTAGGACCTTACTTATTATCGCTTTTTTAACATCTGGACATGATTTGGCGATAGTAAGGTCCTAGCGAATCATGTACAAAAAACGGCGCAACTAAAAAACCGAAAACATAAGGCCCCAAAAATATGGTAAAGAGAATACAAATGAGAAAGAAAGTTATCCCGGATAGATCTACAGGGTGTCCCAGAAAAAAAGGTAATTCTGACAATAAGGGTAATTTGACAAAGATATGCATTTTATGGCTATTAATCATGTGTTACCATAAAGTAGGAGCAAAATGCTTTCCAGTAATACCTTGATTGCATTCCTCCGGTCATGCATCACGGAGCACCATTGTTTAGAAAATGGTATGTGAATTTTTGGCCCTGGTGCCTTGCTAGAGCATTTTTTCCCATAATTTTCACAGTCGACCTGGGACCGAGTCGACCTGGGACCGAGTCGACCTGGGACCGAGTCGACCTGGGACCGAGTCGACCTGGGACCGAGTCGACCTGGGACCGAGTCGACCTGGGACCGAGTCGACCTGGGACCGAGTCGACCTGGGACCGAGTCGACCTGGGACCGAGTCGACACAGAGTGGAAATAATGCTGTGGGTTGAACTTGCACATGCTATGCCTGATAATTATTGGCACCTTTCTTGTTTTTTCCACAGGAGTATATCGACAGCTACGCAACCGGAGGAAATCAGTGAAACTGAGGAGTCTTGTTATAACACACCATCTGCTGCTCAGATACCAGATCATGATTACTTAGTGCAAGGGCCTCCTGTTGAAGATCAACTCAAGGCTGCACAAGAACGAATCAAAGAACTTGAAAAGCATCTTGAAAAACAACAGTGCCCAGGGAAGCATTTTTTGGAACGATATTCCAAAGATCCAGCCAAGATAAAGTTTTACACAGGATTTTCGAGTTATACGCTGTTGATGTCATTTTTTTATTTTATCCTGCCATATGCATCAACAATGACCCGCTGGACTCAGGTTGTTAGATTACGGAGAGGCGAAACTTCAACAGTGCGTTCAGGATTTCAGAATCATCTACCACTTATAGACCAGTTGTTTCTCTTTCTAAACAATGTTAAACTTGGTTCCTTTGATGAAGATTTAGCAGATAAATTTAGAATTTCTGCAGCAACAGTTAGCAGATTAATGATTACCTGGGCTAACTTTTTGTATGTTGTACTTGGGAGTATACCGCTTTGGCCAACGAGAGGGATGATTGACCGATATATGCCAGATGTTTTCAAAAAATTCCCCAAAACACGTGTTATTGTAGATTGCACCGAACTGTTTGTGCAAGTACCATCAAGTTTAAACTTAACTTCAGAATTGTATTCGCATTACAAAGGACATGGGACATTTAAATGTCTCATTGGAATATCACCAGGGGGACTTATTACATTTATAAGTGCTCTCTATGCAGGTGGAATTTCTGACAAAGAAATCTTCAAGCAGTCAGGTATTTTGGAATTGTTTGAACCAGGAGATGAAATAATGGCAGACAAGGGATTTTTGATAGAAGACCTCCTTCATCCCATTGGATGTAGCTTAGTCATTCCGCCATTTCTGACTGCTCAAAGGGGACAGTTTTCTAAAGAGGAAACGGAACAGACACAAGCAATTGCCAGGCTTCGTGTGCATGTCGAACGAGCAATACGAAGAGTAAAGGAATTCCATTTGTTTGATGGCACTATCCAAATTGCTCTTGCTGGTACCATCAACCAGTTGTGGACTGTCTGCTGCATTCTTACGAATTTTCAAGGTCCATTGTTCTAAGCATGAACGTAAAGCTGTAACTTGACACTGGATTGGTCTTTGTTGCCCGTTATGTACAGGTTTCTTATTTAACCATATTAGCTTCCCTCTGCAGTATAGTTACTGTATTGTAGCGTCGACCGTGCGCGGGACTCTCGTACACCCTGAAAGAACACTCCGGCACACTTTGTCAAGTTCTGAAGGGCTCTAGGCCGTTTATTCGGGTAGCAAAATACACAAGGCCTCACACAAAAATGGTGGAGGATCGCACAATGCTTGTTACTAGGGAAACGGGTCACTGCGCGTGCGCCGCACGCAACGGGCCTCCCCAGCCGACCAGCAGGGGCTCCGTTGCAACAGCTCCGCTGTGGGACCGTGCTGGTGCCCTCTACCGGCCGGTCAGCTGGGGCTCCACCGCAACGGTTCCGCTAGTGGTGCCGTGCTAGCGCCCTCCGCCAACCGACCGGCACCGGCGCTACATTGCCCCCCGCGAAGACCTTTGTTCGTCCCCGAACAAGACAACCAGCACCGATGACCGGACGCCCAGGAAGGCCCGAGCCGGACGGCGCCCGCAGAGACCACCAACACACAAAAAAAAAAAAAAAGGGGGGTTACACAAAAGTCCAGGGGGGGAAGGGAAAACAACATCCAGTTCAGCTGGTAGGTGGAGGCTGCCGTTGGACTTCCGTCTGCCGGAACAGTTCCTCCCAGAAGCGACGTGGTACGTTGTTGGGGTAGCGCGGGGGTGGCGGCGCTCCGGGTGGTAGCAGTCCCCCCAGAGAGGGCTGGGCGGACACGGAGGGATCTACGAAGTATTGGCCATACTGCTGCCCCTGGTACGTCTGGAGGAGGTGGACGGGGGCCTCGTAGGTATGGATCACTCGTGTCCGCCCCAGCCGGTGGCCACGGGCATCCACCCCGTGGGGCGTGTGCTCTAACCGCCACTCCTCCCTGAGGTGTTCGCAGAGGGCCGTTTCCATGTGGGTGGCGGAGTCCCGTGTGATGCTAGGCGTCCGGACGGCCGCGGCTCTGCTCAGCTGGAGTCGCCTCCCGTCCGGGAAATGCACGCTGGTACCGGCCGGAAGAAGAAGAGGGCGTCCGTCCCACTGTGGCAAGGGGGCATCGGGGGGCGCAGAGGGTCTCATCGGCACCCCGCCCTCCGCTCGGACCGGTCGACCCCTCCCGCCCCGGCGCCGGTTCCAACGGCCTCGTGGGGGGGGGGGGGGGGGCCCGCCGGGGAGCGTTCCGCACGGACACGGCTCCCCGACCCAGATGGTCGTCCCTCCGAGGAATGTTCCGAATGGGGTGGTCGGGAGAAGCGTTCCGAGGGGCCGCGGTCCCCCGACCGGCTGGGAGACCCCGGGACCTGGTGACTCCCTTGCCGAGTGAGGCGTGGCGGTGAGGGCGACCGCCCCGCGCGTGGTGTGGTAGCGTGGGGGGGCTGTTCCGGGTGGTTACGGCCCCCCCGGTGGGACGTCGGCGGCGGAGGGGGTGGAGCGGCGTCCATCTCCCCGTCGCTGGCGTGGACGTCGAGTTCGTCGACCTCCGCACCCACCGATCCCACAAAACTCCCCGCACAATAGTGGTGATGTCGCTCCCGGACGTCCCTCCTATAGAAGGTCCTTTCGCACCCCCGGGCACAAGCGTAGGGACATTCGGGGTGGAGTACCCTGCACGCCGTCCGGAGGTGCCTCCGGAGATTATGGCGCTGGTTGAACGTCCTGTCGCAGTGGGGACATCTCACCTGATCCATCCTGCAGGGGGGAAAAGAAGGAAGGTCAGTTAGGTGGAGGCAATATCGACTGGGACGGATAATTCTCCGTCCGGCCCTAGTGACTCTGCCGGTAGCCGGTTCCGATGGCGTAGGAGGTGCCGGCTCGCCTTCCCCCGCCGCCTCGCCGGCCACTTCGCCGGACTCCGGTTCCGTCCCGCTCGGCTCGTCGGGGGTCGTCGCCGTCGTCTCGGCCGGTGGTGGTGTCCCCTCCCCGTAGGGAGTCGGGGCCATCCCGGGGTCTTGACCTTCCCCGCTGTTCGCCTGGTCGTCCGGGGCAGCTTCGTTCGCCGGGTCCGATAATGGGACCCCCGATCGGTCCGGTGTCCCCGGCGGTCCCTCCGTGGTGGTACTGCCTTCTTCCGCCCGAGATCCCCGAGTGGTACGCTCCCACCAGCCCACATCGGCGTCGCCCAGGTATGGTTTCAGCCGGTTGTAATGGATCACCTTGGCTTTAGCCCGAGGGGACTTCTGGACCCGGTAAGTGACGTCGTCCATTCTCTTCGTCACCACGAACGGTCCGTCCCACCAACACTGCAGCTTGGGCGTGCGACCCACTTTCTTGGCGGGGGTGTACAGCCACACCGGTTGGCCTAGCTCATACCCAGCCCCTTCGGCCCGACGGTCGTACTGTCGTTTCTGGTAGGTCTGGCTGCTCTGTAGGTGACGCCGGGCGAACTCGTGGGCACGCTCCATCTTCCTCCTCAGCCCATCCACGTAGTCGGGTACTACCACGCGTGCCGATCGCTCTTCCGGGAGCCCCACCACGAGGTCCAGGGGGAGCCTGACTTCCCGGCCGAGCATGAGCAGGTTCGGCGTGAGTTTGGTGCTGTCGTGTTGAGAGGAACGGTACGCCATCATGACATACGGCAGGTGTTCGTCCCAGTCGTCCTGGTTCTCGTCGACGAACAGGCTCAGCATCGTCTTGACCGTGCGGTTAAACCGCTCCACCATCCCGTCTGACTGGGGGTGGAACGGCGTAGTACGGGTCTTTTGAATGCCGAGCAGCCTACAGACTCCCTGGAACAGTCCGGCTTCGAACTCCCTCCCCTGATCCGTATGGATTTCTAGGGGGGTGCCGAACCGCGTGACAACCTGTTCGACGAGGACCCTGGCGACGGTTTCTGACGTTTTGTCGGGGATGGGAAAGGCCTCCACCCACTTCGTGAAGTAGTCAGCGACCACCATGATGCCCGTGTTCCCGGCCCTCGTCTTCGGAAGTCTGCCCGTCAGGTCAATTGCCAGGCGCTCCATCGGGGCCCCTACTAAGTATTGTTGGAGTGGGGCCTTCCGGGGTCTGGGAGGCGACTTCTTCGAGCCACACTTGTGGCACTTCCGACACCACTCTTCCGCCTGGCGTTGCATCCCTCTCCAGTACACGGAGGCCTGCTTCAGTCGTGCGACCGTCCGGGCGACCCCCAAGTGGCCCGAGGTTCTGTTGTCATGGACCAACCTCATGACGTCCTCCACCTTCCCCTTTGGGACCACGACCTTCCACGTCGGGGGTCCTCCGCCGGGCTGTTCCCATCTTAGCTGTAGGACCCCACGGGCCAGCCGTAGCCTTTGCCACTTGGCCCACCAGAACTTGGTACCCTCGTCCAGCGCCGAGACATCCGTCCAGCCGGGTCGGGGGACCGCCTCCTCCAGCCACTGCATGAGCCTGCCCAGTTCGGGGTCGCTGCGTTGCTCCCGCGCCAGTTCCTCGGGGTCCCATGTCTCCAGGAGTTGTTCTGAGGCAGTGGCCCGTTTCCGTCCGGACTCGCCGACAGCTCCCACCAGTCCGTCCACTTGTGCCTCCCCGGTACTACTCTGGCCCTCCCCGGAGTAGCATTCCTGGCCCTGCTCTCTTGACCGTCCGCACTGGCCACACGGAATCCTGGAGACGGCGTCGGCGTTGATGTGTTTCTTGCCCGCTCGGTGCTCGATGTCAAATTCGTAACACCCCAGCCTTTGGATCCATCTGGCCACCTGTCCTTCGGGTTCGCGGAAGTTGAATAGCCACCGTAAGGAGCCGTGGTCCGTTCTGAGCAGGAAACGCTTGCCCAGGAGGTAATGTTTGAAATAATGGATGAAGTGGACCGCGGCCAGCAACTCTCTCCGTGTGGTGCAGTAGTTGCGCTCGGCCTTGGACAAGGCGCGGCTGCCGTAGGCAATCACCCTTTCCCCATCATCCCCTTCCTGTGACAACACCGCTCCAATGGTGCAGTGGCTGGCGTCCGTGTCCAGGATGTAGCGACGCTCCGTGTTCGGGTACCGTAACACCGGCGTCGTAGCCAGCGCGTCCTTGAGGTGCTCAAAGGCCGACTGACAGGAGCTGGACCAGGCAAAGGTCTTCTGACTCTTGTTGGTAAGGGCGTGGAGGGGACGAGCGATCTCGGCGAAGTCTGCGATGAAACGTCGGTAGTACGACGCGAGGCCCAGGAAGCTCCGGACTTGGGTCAGGTTCGCCGGCTGTGGCCACTTCCTGATGACGGTGACTTTTTCGGGGTCTGTGCTCACCCCTTCGGCTGAAACCTTGTGGCCCAGGAAGGACACTTCCGTCTTGAACAGATCGCATTTTTTTGGTTTCAGCTTCAACCCCGTGGCCCGGAACCGGCCCAACACGGTGGCCAGCCTCTGATAGTGTTCCTCGAAGTCGGACCCCCACACGATCACGTCGTCCAGATAGACCACCGCTATCTGCCACTGAAGTCCCCTCAGCACCCGCTCCATTAGCCGTTCGAATGTCGCTGGAGCGTTGCAGAGCCCGAATGGCATTACTGTAAATTGGTACAAGCCGTTCTGCATGCCGAAGGCCGTCTTCTCTCGGTCCCCCTTGTCCAGGCCGACCTGCCAGTATCCGCTGGCTAGGTCGAGTGTGCTGAACCACTTCGCCCCGTCCAGGGCGTCCAAGTTGTCCTCGATTCGGGGGATGGGGTACGCGTCCTTCAGCGTCACCTCGTTGACCTTGCGATAGTCCACGCAAAATCGAATGGAACCGTCCTTTTTTTTTTACAAGGACGACCGGTGACGACCAAGGACTATTGGACGGCTCCACAACACCCTCCTGCAACATCTGTTCAACTTGCTTCTCTGCCTCCCGCCGCTTGTGCATGGGTAGTCTCCTTGGCGGCTGGCGTATGGGGTTGGCTGCTCCGGTGTCGATCGCATGCTGGGCCAGGTTCGTCCGACCGAGCTTGCCGTCCGGGCCCGTGAACGCTTCCGAGAACTCCGTCAGCAATTCTGCCAACCGGGCATGCTCGGCCGGACCGAGGTTCACCGCGCCCCGGTCCAAGAGGTCTCCGAGATGAGCCGGCACTTCCGTTCGGACACTCGCTGGGGGGGAAAAAGAATGCCCGGTAGCCGTTCTCGGCCGTCCGTCGCCAAGTTCCATCACGTCAAAGTCGTCCATTGGCGAAAATAAAGCCAGGCGACTCCCTTTGTAAACGGTGACGGGGTCGGTCGTCGGGTTGAACACTCGGATCGGCACGGTCCCATTCCCAGTATCGACCAGGCCCGTGGCGACCGCAATCTGACAACTGTCCGTGGCCCCCAAGTTCGGGTACACCATCCCGACTCCCATCCGTGGCCCAGCAGCCACTCCGCCCGCGATAATCGCCTCGTGACCTGCCGGTACCACCATATTCTCCATCACCTGTACCCTGGCCACCATCGGCCGCCGTCGGGAACCCTCCAGGGGAACGGCCTCCCCGTCGACCACGACTACGCCATCCCCCCATCGCCATTCGCAACGGTATCTTGACAGGAAGTCGATCCCGAGTATCACGTCTGGCTCTATATCGGCCACCGTACAGGCGTGGTTCAGAAGTTGACCCCCGACCTGCAGTTTGAAGTCGGCCACCCCCCTCGCTGGCATGGAGCTCCCGTCTGCCATTCTCAGGGCCGGCGCGGAACGAAGGAGTCTCGGCCTCTCCGTCTCATCCAAGGTGCCATAGACCCTCTCGGACAACAAGCTTACCGCCGCCCCGGTATCAAGGAGGAGGCGCACGGATATCCCGGCGACCTTGCCCGTGATGTAGTTCGCACTGGTCACTCGGGCTGGAGCCGCCGGCTCTCCGCTTGGGGCCTGGCGTCTCGGCGTTGTCCCCGTCGGTCCTTGCTGCCGGTCGGAAGCAGACTTCCGCTTGGGGCAGTACCGTCGTATGTGCCCGAACTCGTGGCATCCGTAGCACTCCACCCGGGGGCGGGCGGCCTGCACATCCCCAGTCCCGGCGGCAGGCCCGGGCTCCTCGGCTGGGGGCTGAGTTACTAGCCGGACGTCCTTGGTCCCTGACCTCCCCTTCTGGCGCGCCTGTGCCTCGAGGAAGGCCTCCATCTCGGCCGCAAGGGCGACTGCCTCGGTCAGAGTTGCCGCCCTCCTAGAGAAGATGTGGCGTTGCAGCTGTTCGTTCCCCAGGGCGTTGCGAAACGCCTCCACCGCCAGATCTTCGCGGGCCTGCGTGGGCAGCTTCGGGTAGCTCTTGTAAATTAGTCTTCGAATCGACTGTCCCAAGCTGCCGAGTGACTCGTCGCGGCCTCTCAAGCGCATCGACAACTGCGCCCGGTGTAAGGGGATCTGGGTAGCCACCCCGAACCGTTGTTCGAAGGTCTCGAGGATGGAGGCATATTCCGTTCGCCCCTCCGGCGCCATATCCGCAAGTGCCTCTTGGGCCGTGCCCCTCAAATGAGAAGCCAGGAACATCGCCTTCTCGGCCTCGCTCCAATGGTTGACTGCCGCGACGCTCTCGAAGTGGATCAGGTAATCGGACCACGACGAGCCTCCGTCGAACCTGTCGGGAAACATCATTGGCCTCCGACCCCCCGGGTCGGAAGGTCCCGCTGTCCCCCTTCTCATCCCGGGTGGTGGTGTTGGCATGTCCCCCGCTCGTCCGGCGGCACCGCAGGTGCCAGGGGTAGTCTGTGCCCCCTTGGTGGTGGATGGTGCCTCGGTCCCGCATGGGGGCTCCGTGTGGTGCCACCCCGCGATCCCGGGTCTCCCCTCCCGACTGGGCTGTCTCACTCCATTGACTTCCACGCGGAGTGGTTCTCCTCCATAGACTCCCGTGCGGATTGCCTCCGCGCCATTGACTCCCACGCGGAGTGGCTCTCCTCCATAGACTCCCACGCGGAGTGGTTCTGCGCCATTGACTCCCACGCGGAGTGGCTCTCCATTGACTCCCACGCGGAGTGGTTCCCCATTGACTCCCACGCGGAGTGGCTCTCCATTGACTCCCACGCGGAGTGGCTCTCCCCCATAGACTCCCACGCGGAGTGGCTCTCCATTGACTCCCACGCGGAGTGGCTCTCCATTGACTCCCACGCGGAGTGGCTCTCCTCCATAGACTCCCACGCGGAGTGGCTCTCCATTGACTCCCACGCGGAGTGGCTCTCCATTGACTCCCACGCGGAGTGGCTCTCCCCCATAGACTCCCACGCGGAGTGGCTCCACGCCATTGACTCCCACGCGGAGTGGCTCTCCTCCATAGACTCCCACGCGGAGTGGCTCTCCCCCATAGACTCCCACGCGGAGTGGCTCTCCATTGACTCCCACGCGGAGTGGCTCTCCATTGACTCCCACGCGGAGTGGTTCTCCATTGACTCCCATGCGGAGTGGCTCTCCATTGACTCCCAAGCGGAGTGGCTCTCCATTGACTCCCACGCGGAGTGGCTCTCCATTGACTCCCACGCGGAGTGGCTCTCCATTGACTCCCACGCGGAGTGGCTCTCCTCCATAGACTCCCACGCGGAGTGGCTCTCCATTGACTCCCACGCGGAGTGGCTCTCCATTGACTCCCACGCGGAGTGGCTCTCCATTGACTCCCACGCGGAGTGGTTCTCCATTGACTCCCACGCGGAGTGGCTCTCCATTGACTCCCACGCGGAGTGGCTCTCCATTGACTCCCACGCGGAGTGGCTCTCCATTGACTCCCACGCGGAGTGGTTCTCCATTGACTCCCACGCGGAGTGGCTCTCCATTGACTCCCACGCGGAGTGGCTCTCCATTGACTCCCACGCGGAGTGGTTCTCCATAGACTCCCACGCGGAGTGGCTCTCCATTGACTCCCACGCGGAGTGGCTCTCCATTGACTCCCACGC
Source organism: Hippasteria phrygiana (assembly GCA_037893225.1). Taxonomy (NCBI): domain Eukaryota; kingdom Metazoa; phylum Echinodermata; class Asteroidea; order Valvatida; family Goniasteridae; genus Hippasteria; species Hippasteria phrygiana. Next base: position 447,130 of record JAZGUH010000100.1, read on the forward strand.
GGAGTGGCTCTCCCCCATAGACTCCCACGCGGAGTGGCTCCACGCGATTGACTCCCACGCGGAGTGGCTCTCCTCCATAGACTCCCACGCGGAGTGGCTCTCCATTGACTCCCACGCGGAGTGGCTCTCCATTGACTCCCACGCGGAGTGGCTCTCCTCCATAGACTCCCACGCGGAGTGGCTCTCCATTGACTCCCACGCTGAGTGGCTCTCCATTGACTCCCACGCGGAGTGGCTCTCCATTGACTCCCACGCGGAGTGGTTCTCCATTGACTCCCACGCGGAGTGGCTCTCCATTGACTCCCACGCGGAGTGGCTCTCCATTGACTCCCACGCGGAGTGGCTCTCCATTGACTCCCACGCGGAGTGGTTCTCCATTGACTCCCACGCGGAGTGGCTCCACGCCATTGACTCCCACGCGGAGTGGCTCTCCTCCATAGACTCCCACGCGGAGTGGCTCTCCATTGACTCCCACGCGGAGTGGCTCTCCATTGACTCCCACGCGGAGTGGTTCTCCATTGACTCCCACGCGGAGTGGCTCTCCATTGACTCCCACGCGGAGTGGCTCTCCATTGACTCCCACGCGGAGTGGCTCTCCTCCATAGACTCCCACGCGGAGTGGCTCTCCATTGACTCCCACGCGGAGTGGCTCTCCATTGACTCCCACGCGGAGTGGCTCTCCATTGACTCCCACGCGGAGTGGCTCTCCATTGACTCCCACGCGGAGTGGCTGGCCACACCGGCACCGTTGAGGGGGCTCTACTGTTACCGTCATGGGGCGTGTAGGCTGGGGAATCCCCGTTGCGCCAGGGCCTGCCCTGGTGGTCAGTTCCTCGTGGCTCCCGGTGCTCACGCCGGTGTAGAAAATGTGGGGTGTCTCTGGACGACCCCCCGCTGCGTCGGCAGACGCGGCGTGACCGCGCTCCGTGTGGAGCGGCGTATCCGCCCCGCCGCCCTGCCCAGCACGGCGTGGTCCCTCCCGGTGTCCCCCGCTGGGCGTACTGGTGCAAAACCCAAAGGCCCCCTCCATGCAAGGCTCCGCCCCCGCGAACGCGGCCCGACGGCGTTCCGAGTGGAACGCAGCGTTTGCCTCGCCGCCGTGCACGGCGCAGGGCGGCCCCCCGCGAGGCCCCCCATCGGGCGCACCGGTGTGAAACTCACAGGCCGTTCCCAAACGAGGCTCCGCCCCCGCCGCCCCGGCGAACGCGGCTCGGCGGCGTTCCGTGTGGAACGCGGCGTTTGCCCCGCCGCCGTGCACAGCGCAGGGCGGCCCCCCGCGAGACCCCCCGCCGGGCGCACCGGCGTGAAACTCACAGGCCGTCTCCACACGAGGCTCCGCCCCCGCTGCCCCAGCGAACGCGGCTCGGCGGCGTTCCGTGTGGAACGCAGCGTCCGCGCCGTCGCCGTGCGCAGCACCGGGCGGCCCCTCGCGGGGTCCGGCGTTCGACACGCCGGAATAAGGGTCATGGGTTGTCCCACAGTGAAGCACCGTCCCCGCCACACCGGCCAGTGCGACTCGGCAACGTTCCGGGTGGAACGGAGCGTCTGTCACCCCGACGCCAGCGGCGTGGGACGGCCCACTGAGGGACTCATAACTAGTCTGGGGGGAATCGATGCAAATGCGACATGGAATGTAACAAATTCGCCCCCCCTGATCTATCATCTCAGGCTTCATTTTCTCCCCGTCCTCCCACATGAGAGATTCCGATCCCGATGACCCCCCAGTCCCCCTCTTATCCCGAGGAAGACTCCCTTGATTATCCCTCAAAAAGGATTCTAATTCGCTCAAGGTAACGAACGGTCCGCCATTCCTATCTCCCGATTGGCCTGCGTCGTGTGGAGCTATATCCCCGTCTGTGTCCGCGCCGTGTGGCGAGTCGGACACCAGACTGTCCCTACCCGGTGGATTCATGCCGCAAGAACTTGAGGTTTTACCTGATTTGCTCTTTCCTGGTATGTCACCGCTGCCTCCAATGTAGCGTCGACCGTGCGCGGGACTCTCGTACACCCTGAAAGAACACTCCGGCACACTTTGTCAAGTTCTGAAGGGCTCTAGGCCGTTTATTCGGGTAGCAAAATACACAAGGCCTCACACAAAAATGGTGGAGGATCGCACAATGCTTGTTACTAGGGAAACGGGTCACTGCGCGTGCGCCGCACGCAACGGGCCTCCCCAGCCGACCAGCAGGGGCTCCGTTGCAACAGCTCCGCTGTGGGACCGTGCTGGTGCCCTCTACCGGCCGGTCAGCTGGGGCTCCACCGCAACGGTTCCGCTAGTGGTGCCGTGCTAGCGCCCTCCGCCAACCGACCGGCACCGGCGCTACAGTATATTCATAAATACCTAGGACAGTTTACCCATTTCCTATTGGTCGAGAGCCCGTCACATGGCCAGTCTTAAACGGACGATAAAGACCAGGCTGGCTGGTCTTCAACACCTTTTCAGTGTCATATGAAATTTAGACTCCTATGGAATCCGGTGCCTTTTACCGCTTTATTAGTTGAACATTCACAATCCCACGTTCACAACACTACCAGTGAACCAGTATTTCATACACGTGGTCCTAAATTCACGCTACGCCACATCGCTCAGTATGCGCAACGCGGGCTTGTTTACGACTTTTAGCGAGATGGACATTCCATAATATAGCTAGAGGGGTATTTCGAAAAACCTGAAGTAAAATTGAACAAAATTGTTAGAAATTTATAAATTGTAACTTGTTTTGACTTTTTTTTACTGAAAAGGTATTTACATGTATGAATGGGAATAAATATGTTCAAGACTGGTTGGAGTCTGGATGCTGATAATTACCCCCACCTTCCGCTCGGGTAATTATCAGCATCCAGACTGCGACCAGTGTTAAACATTTTGTTTAATACCGGTCAAGCACACATTTATTCACTAATTTATAAAGAGTGCTTGAAAAAAATGGAAACTGCATGGAGGCAAGATTCATTTCCATTAAGAAATGTCAAAGATTTATATTTATATACATAAATTAAACCACTTCAATTAAGTCATAATAAGACTTAAAGCACACTTTATTTGAGATGTGCACAGTGCATAATATTGCATGCATGGTGAGAATAAATACATGTAGATGAAAAATATTACTCTGGTTGGACTTTATTTGAGATGTGTACAGTACATTCCCCCTCCCCAAGCGACGTAAAAGTTACCTTTATATACATTTTGATTATTATTTTATTTCTCTCCACATAATAGATACAATATCGTATAAAACCCAGGATAAAAATCTTCAGAAAACAAAATTAATAGATGTGGAGAAGGCAAGACCGTGGAGGGAAAAACATTTCCTATGACCCAAATGTCTGCCCAATGAAAATGTGAAATAGAAACAATAAAACGTATTCATAAATGCCTCAGCGAGTTTCACTATCCCTATTGGTCGAGAGCCTGTCACGTGGGTGTGTTTAAACGGTTGTTTAAACACGGCTGGAAGTTGTTTAAACACGGCGCGGTTTTAAACACTTTTTCCGGTGTCACACAAAATGTAGAGTTCTACAAAATCTGGTCCATTTTATTGGTTGAACACTCGAGCAACCAGTCACTCTCCTAATAACGCAAGCGCAATACTACCGATGCGTCCGTATTTAGAGTCCATAATTTCACGCTACACCGGCACTGCTGCGTTCTGCACATTGATCTCCATTATATAGACTGGATAGGACACCGCGTCTAAACGCCGTCCTAAGTGCGCGTTTTAAACTAGGGTAAAGAACGAACGTGACGCGACTGTGTTGTGTGTGCTTTCAAACGGAGTTTTTGAAAAAGTGGAAGACTTTTTTCTCTTTAATTCTTAATTTTCGTGGGAAAAAATAGATTTCGCAACCGAATTGGTCAAAATAGACAAGAACAATCGTTAATGTGTGCGCGGGAGTGAACTGCCCAGAGAAGGATGGAAACTTGAGTCGGGAAAAGGGAATATCCTTTCACAAGTAAGCTGATGATTATTATTTAACGGCGCGTCTATAACGTTGATATCAATGTACATGTATAACGTTACAACTGAAGAAAAGGCTAATGCACAGAAACGAAACTTCTTACACATTTAAAAATAAAGAAATTTATACGAGGGGTGGTTGCTTAAAACATACTTATTGGCATTCTTGATAGGAAATGCCTGGTAACTACGGCAGCTGGTATAAACTACATATGGGAGGCCTTCCAAAAAAGTCAAAGTACAAACAAAATGGGGAAAATAGGAGGTCCACGATTGAAGGTGTTTACAAACATGTATGTGTGTGTGTGGGGGGCCCGTTTTAACAGCAGCAATCAAGGGAGACCGAGTGAGACATACCCATAAGCTCACCAAAATAAATACCCTGTTCAAAAATCATTCCCTGATGAGTCTTTTAGTTGTGCCTTAGGATGAAGGATTGTTTATTAGTTTTTCATATTTCCCAGCGAGTTTTGTCTTGACCTTTTACTTTCTAATTGTGCTCCATTTTGTAGTAAAATTGTGTTACATTTGAATGAACCTCGATACATTCTCTCTTTAATTGTGAGTGTTCAGTTTATAAAATAATACATGTAACATTGGGTGCTCAGAATTAAAAATACGACGTCATTTCAGAATAATATTCAATACGATTATTAAATTTGTATTCATAAATGCCTCGGCGAGTTTCACTATCCCTATTGGTCGAGAGCCTGTCACGTGGGTGTGTTTAAACGGTTGTTTAAACACGGCTGGAAGTTGTTTAAACACGGCGCGGTTTTAAACATTTGTTCGGGTGTCACACGAAATGTAGAGTCCTACAAAATCTGGTCCATTTTATTGGTTGAACATCGAGCGACCAGTCCTCTCCTAATAACGCAAGCGCAATACTACCGATGCGTCCGTATTTAGAGTCCATAATTTCACGCTACACCGGCACTGCTGCGTTCTGCACCACCTGGCGAGCGCGTCGCGCGCGCGTCAATTTCCATATAAGGACATGTTTACCACTACTCGCGCGTGGCACGAACCATTAAATAGCTGAAGGGATGTTTTACAAACCAAGGTAAAACAAATTGAACAAAATCATTTGAAATTTATCATTTTCGGTGGTTTTTGCTTAATTATACAAAAAGGTATTTTATGAATGGGAATAAATATGTGCTGGGCCGGTTTTAAACGTACGTTTAAAACCGCCTTGGGGCCTGGACGCTGATAATGACCCTCGCCTTCGGCTCGGGTCATTATCAAGCGCCCAGGCCCCAAGGCGGTTTTAAATGTACGTTTAAAACCGGCCCAGCACATATGTATTCCCTTATTATACAACTGCTCTAATGACTTACACTTACAGGTATGATAAAAATGAAACAACAATTCACTGTTCTTACTGATTTTTTGGGGGAGCGCTTAAACGCAATAACGCAATAACGCAATAACGTTATCAGGTTAAGAATTTTTTCGATAATCCACTTCTCCAGACATTACATAAAGCGAACACACAGTGCGCGTTTAACTACCCTCTTGCGCCGCCATTGCGCGGCCGCGCATTCGTGCACAAACATGACGCGGTGTCCTATCCAGTCTATATAATGGAGATCAATGGTTCTGCACCACCTGGCGAGCGCGTTTACCACAACCTCGTTCCCATGGTGTCGAGCAGCGCCCTCACCGACACCACAGCTGCTCTCTCACCCTGGTATGGGATCATTTAAATGTGCAAGATTTTTTAACACGCATGCAAATTAGGCTCCCCGTGAGCGATGTATTCTGGGCACGTAGTAGTCTGATGGCAATACTTAAACTTCACTTCTTCGTCGCATTCACAGCATAGGCTCTTTGGTACTAGATTGATTAGCTTGATTGTAAAATCGTGCAAAAAGGCCGCAAACTACGTGCAGTTCATGGGTTCTCAGAATGGTTGACATGGTTGAGCATCAACGAAGCGTCATTTTATATCTCAAAATGAAAAGAACAAAAAACAAATTTACATACCCTTGTGATACCAGTTTTCCTTGTGGTGTTTCCGTAGGCTACGTGGCGCACACTCGAGAGACAAATTAGGCTTCGGAATTCCTTTTAGTTTTGATAAAGCCTATAGTAGAACAGGCTTTCGGGGCCGGCAAGCGCAAGCAACAGGCCTTGGACTGCGGCATGGTGGGCGGCGTTGCCGTTGGTATTGACAGGACCAAAAACCCGCCGTTTCGCAGCTGGAGCACTCTCACCAGGAGATCTTATGAATTATTTGCTACAACCACTGCTGCTACTACATGCACGCCAGTGATGTTGACCCGTGCATCCTCCACCGTTTTACGGACCTTCGTTCCGCAACTTCGGCATATTGTGTCACTCAGTGTGAAAGCTACAGTGAAAGCATTTTTTTGTCCACTGACTCTCAGATGTGCTGCGTCCTACGATTGTCGCTTTTGGAACACAAGATGCAAGTATCAGATTTGACGGGTGTATTTTTTGAGGGGCTGGGCCAACAAAAGTTTCACTTTTGGCGCGCCGACAAACTTTCATCAAGAAATACAGTGGAATCACCAACTGCACGGTTTTAATTTCTCTATATGTTAATAAGCTAATGCTGTATTTTCACTATCCAATCAGGGCACGAGTAAGGAGTTCCCGTCCCAGGGCTTACTATTGGAAACGAGGTTGAAAATAAAGTAAGCCTTGGGAACGAGGTTGATGTTTACCACCACTCGCGCGTGGCACGAACTATTAAATAGCTGAAGGGGTGTTTTACAAACCAAGGTAAAACAAATTAAACAAAATCATTGGAAATTTATAATTTTCGGTGTTTTTTGCTTAATTATACAAAAAGGCATTTTATGAATGGGAATAAATATGTGCTGGGCTGGTTTTAAACGTACGTTTAAAACCGCCTTGGGGCCTGGACGATGATAATGACCCTCGCCTTCGGCTCGGGTCATTATCAAGCGCCCAGGCCCCAAGGCGGTTTTAAACGTACGTTTAAAACCGGCCCAGCACATATTTATTCCCTTATTTATAAATGCCTGAGCGAGTTTCACTATCCCTATTGGTCTAGAGCCTGCCACGTGGGTGTGTTTAAACGGTTGTTTAAACACGGCTGGAAGTTGTTTAAACACGGCGCGTCATACAGCTATTCTCAGCCGATACGCAACAGGGAGAGCGTAGTATTTATTAGGTGCGCGCACAACTTAGATGTACTGAAATTCATAATGTATTAGACAACGCTAATGCACGCGTATAAAACGCTGCATCTCGTGCGTGTGCGTACGCGCACGCGACAGACAGGCGCGGAGCGCCTTCACGCGCATGTGTTTTGTACTGAGCAAATGGGAGAAAAAGTGGGGTAAAAAAGCTTTGCATTTTGTCCTTTTTACGGGAGGTTTTTGCATTTTTCGTAAGAAGGCATTTATGAATGGGGATAAAAGTGTGATGACCCGGTCTTTACCACGTCAATAATAACCGAGGAGGGGCGTGACCGCTGTTAATGGACCGAGCCGAAGGCGAGGTCCAATAACAGCGGTCACGACCCTTACTAAAACACGAAAGTTAACACACACACTTACATTCAAAATGAGAATAAAAACAAGTAAAATTTACCCCCAACTGCTGTCCTTACTGAACCATTACTTAAGGAGAAAACTGTTTAAAGCTTTTTTGAATGAGGAAAGTGAAGGGGAACAACGAATTTCAATGGGTAATAAGTTCCACAAAGCAGGCAGGCGATGAAAAAAAAGAAAGAATTTTTAAGAGTATTACATCTAGAGAACGGAATTAGACAGGTTGGGAAATCTCTACGATGGTTAACTTGAAAGAGTGAATTATCAATACCAGTATGGAAACGATTTGAAGCTTTGCATGGTGGGTGCGATATGAGAGAGACTGGGATTGCGGGTAACAGCATGAGGACGGACAGAGCACACTGTCCGAAACGTAGAAGTTACACACTCACCCCGGTTCTTTTCAGAACCACACTTCTTCCTAGAAAAGATTTATTTCACATGGTGTTACCCGCAATCCCAGTCTCTCTAATACCAGTATGATTGTAACATTTTTTTAAACAGAAACAGACACTCAACTGTTTCACCCTTGATTCAAGTGAAAGAAGTTTTAGTACAGACAGTAGCTGGGAGTAATGTTGCTTAAAATAAAATCGTGTAAAATCCCGTTGAATCTTTTCTATACGATTTGTATTACTCTTATTACTAGACTGAAACCATATGGGGCTAGCGTACTCAATGATAGGTCTACACAAGGCTAAATAGAGCTGGTATGAAATGTTAGTGTGCCCACAAGTTCTCTTGATAAGACCAAGAGTTTGAGATGCTTTAGAACATACGGCATTTACATGTTTTTGCCATTTAAGATCAGACTATTATTGCTCCAAGATATTTATGTTCCTTAGAAACCAATATATTATCGCCAAGTATAGGGGCCTATTGTAATTGTGAGGGAATACTTTTTGACGACGCCTAGAAATGGGTAAAAAAGCACATTTTGTTAAGTGACATACCGTTATTTTTATAACTTGACCCGTGCAGGCAATTTCGGGCCAATTTACTGCTCTGCACCCTTTACTATAAAACTGGAAGGAGATATGTGAAGTAGAAATGGTCTAGCTTACACTTATATTCCATAAACAATGATTCACTGAAGTGGATTCTTTCCAGGTGATAGTCATTTTGGGTCCACACAAAAAAGTCACACCACTTTTCTCCCATCAGTCCCATCTGTCCCATGACTTGAACATAGTAGGCATGGGTCTTCTTCAACTTGTACAGCCCTTCTGTGTAAGAGAGGTAGTCAACTTCAGTGAAAGAGGTCTTCAGTGGGCATTTTATTTCGAGGAGTCCCCACTGAGGTGTTCCGTTTACATCGTACACTCTACGATCTGCAGAACAGCCCAAATGAACACATGATGGATTATATAAGTTATCCCACGAGCGCCGAGTGGAACACGGAATAATGTAGTGCGTCCGTGTCCCATATTCCACGAGGCCGAAGGCCGAGTGGAATATGGGACACGGACGCACTACATGTTCCGTGTTCCACGAGCGCGAGTGGGATAACGAATTTATCTTCAAGCAAACTTGACGCGCAGTAAAGATGAAACACGCACGGCGCTGTGCGCGAAACCTGTACCACGTACACGCACACATCATTAACAGCCAGCACTATCCTGCAGGAGATACGGGAGCTATAACGTAACAAGTGTGCGCCGAAGACGTGACGATCCACATGGGACGCAAACGCGCAGCTTTTGAATTACCAATGGATTGTGCAGCACTGCATTTTGCGTATCGCGCAATTCGCAGAATTAGAACAGCGCAATTCGGAGTGTGTATATGGGCCATGTGATACGGGTTTTTATCACACTCTCAGCTGCCACGTATCGACCAATCAGGATCGAGGATTCAAGTTTGCTTGAAGATAAATGGCTATGCCAACTGGGTAGACATTATTGTTTGTTTTGTCCGCATATGCTCTTGCAGCTTCACCTTCCGAGGCAATACCATGCGCCATTGCTGCAGTTTGGACCTTCTTCTTTGTTGCTAGCTGCTTTGCCAGTTTTTTCCTCATCACCTCTTCTTCCAGTGATTCTCTTGAAGACGGAGGCTGTCACCCTGTTTTCTCTCAATTTATGCCATTCCGGGCATTCACTTTGCTTTCTGCTAAGTTCTTCATATTCATGGCTCTGCTCCAAAGTGACATGGAGGCCATCCATTGACTTAGTGGACCGTGAAAGTACTGTGGTAGACAAGGATACTCTACACGTGGTAAGTCTGGCGCACTGTCGATCTTGATGATGGTTCCATCATCATTTCTTTGAAGTAGCTTTGCTTGGTATGACAGAACTGACCCCCTTGGAACTGTCCCAAATTTGCTGCCAACGTAAACTGGTGATTGCGGGTCACCAGTCAGCTGAAGAAACAGCGGTTTGTGCATTTCCGTCTCCAAAGTAGGGCTCATTGCATCTATAAAATTCAAATTCTCAAGTGGAACAGCCACAGGATTGTACAAGGTTGAATGTACTCCCTCCACTGCCTGCTTCTTTCTTCTTCTAGAGGATGCACTTCGTAAACGCTTTTGGTGTTTCTCCTGTGGCCTTGTAACTTTTAGTACTCTAATCTGCGAGATGGCACGACGCTTAATGCCATGGGTGCGTGGAGGTATGTGCCAGTGTTGTGGCGCACAAGTTTTTGAAGTGATTGGTGGCACTGTTGACAACTTTAACATCTTGTAGTGCACTACTTGATAAAGCAGTGCAACCACATGCTGGCAGAATCCTTTGCCTACAGCACAGGAACACTCATGTGCCAAGAGCTGAACTGATGATCCAGTCGAGAGAAGAATTTGAGTCTGATGTGGCGGCTCATTCTTCTTCTGTGAACGGAACACTTTCACTCTGACACTGCATCCAGATGCAACACTTTTCACTGAAAGAATTAACCCAAAAAATTGAATTTATTGCCATAAATAGAGTCATACTACGACAGACAGTTACTACCCAGGCTGGCGCAGATCCATACGGGGGTTTGGGGGTCGACCCCCCCCCCCCCCCCCCCACTCTGACAGTTCTGACACACACACACACACAAAATATAACAATAACAGTAATAACTAGAGGTCTATGTTCTGTTTGATGAACAGAACATAGGGCTTTTCCGTATTATTTTGTATGATGTCACTTCGACTTTTGCTTATTATTGACAAATCTAAGCACCAAGTTTCATGGGGATTAGACCTACCTTTATGTCTTTCAAGAAATCATGCCTTTGATGACGTCATTATGACGTCACAAATTGTTGTATTCATTTGAAATATGACCTAACAGACCTGTTACAAAAATAATTTCGAATTTAGCATGTTCCGTTAATGAGATATTGGCTTAAATGTGCAAAAACAATTTTTTTTTTATAAAATCGTATGCTGGCCTACCTGCATAGCAACTTTGAAGTCAATCGGCCCTACGGTTCTTTAGATATGGGCCCTTCAAAAATGTTCCTTTAAGATGACATCACGTGGCCCATTATGACATCATCAATAGGGCGCTTGTGAAAGCAAACTTTCGCAATGTGGTCTTGTTCTGTGTCACCGATTTTTATTACAATCGCATCTTGTTTATGTGTATTAAAAACACCACAATTTTGATTACGTCAAGATGACGTCACGCAAATGACCCAACTTGGTGCATATCTATGTCACATACCAAAGCTATTAACAAAACAATTTAGAAAATATCTTGTTTCGTTCGCTAGATATATTTAAAAAAACATCACATGATGACTGTAGGGACTATGTTGGGCTCAACAGAGCTACTGGTTGGCGAAAAACCTCAGAGAACGGGTGTAATAAATCAATGCTGGCTGATAAAGAATTCCTGATTATTGTTCTGATTGACTGTTTTATTATCTCTCTGGTCTAGTCTTGGTTGAGATATATGTAGTTCGACCTGTGTGTTTCTCCTTTAATCTTTCGTTTCTCTTTATGTCTTTATGCTGCAAAATACAATATAATTGTACATGCATTAAGTACAATCAATCAACAAGTCATTAAACAATAACATGAATTATTGGACGTGACCATAAGCAATAGGTGTGGGTATTTGTACATGAAACGAGACCGCAATTGCAAATACACATGTATTACTCCCAAAAGCCCATGAACAATTCCCTAAATTTCCACTTAATAGAGACACAATTCACCTATTCCATATCTTGAAAGGATCTATACATTATTATCTCAAATAATCCTGATCAAACTCACCCAGTCAATAGATATAGAAAGGGATCAAATCTGATGTAATCTGGGGAAATTTACGGTAGCAAACTAGGAAAAGCAGACATGATGGTGGTGATAAAGAGCGCCATCATGAGTCAAGAAAAGGTTTCTGAACAACAATATAAACAGTGAAGGGCGCCCTCTTGGTCTCAAAGAGTCGGATTCTACAAGGCCGCCCTCGAATTTCTTAGGGAAATTCGCAAACTGGGGAAAAACACATTGAACTGTAACGGAGTTTCCCTAACCCTATGTCCAATACTGCTGGGGTCTAGGAGGCACAACTGGGCATAGAGGTCGAGGTTGTTGGTTGTTTTGGAAGCACCTTGGATCGATCTGAATCCTCCGCTTCATACTTGGAGAACCTGACTAGTCGAGCCACTGGACGTTTGTATTCCCTGTTGTTGACCCTGACGCAAACAGCCCGGATCCTGCTATCACTGCTCGGCAGAAGCTCAGACACAGTTCCCACAGGCCACTGAGATCGAGGGAGCTGGTAGTCGGCTATCAAGACGACATCCCCGACAGAAAGGTTTTCCACCTCACGCTGCCACTTCTGGCGTGTCTGAAGGGTTGGGAGATACAAACGTATGAAATGGCGCCAGAATTGGTCGGCCAGGACTTGGCTGTGGCGCCAGTTGCGACGACCCTTTAACTCAGCTTCATCGTAGATGACCATAGGGAGAGCAGGGTCCCGCCGCCCCATCAACAGCATATTGGGCGTCACTGGGTCAGGATCAGCCAACTCGGACGAGGCATAACCCAAAGGCTTAGAATTCAAGATGCCTTCTGCCTCAGTCAGCACCGTTCGGAGTACTGGTTCGGTAACTGTGCGGTCTCCGAGGACACCTTTCAGTGCACCCTTCACTGATCTCACTTCTCGCTCCCAAAGACCTCCGAAGTGAGGTGCGTTCGGAGGGTTGAACCGAAATGACACTCTGTACTTTGCCAAGCGCTGGATCATCTCTGGTTCCATCTGCCTTAAGGCATCTGTGATCTCTGTGTCTGCCCCCTTGAAGTTGGTACCACAGTCACTGAGCAGCTCGTGAGGTACTCCTCGGCGAGAGGCAAACCGCCGGTAGGCCATGAGGAAATGGTCTGCATCCATGTACTCAACAAGCTCAAGATGTATGGCTCGGGTAGTCATGCACTTGAACAACAAGCCCCACCTCTTTTCCTGGCGTCGCCCACTCTTCACCATCATCGGACCAAAACAGTCCATTCCGGTAGAATAGAAGGGAGGTAGGTTAAGTCGCAAGCGGGACTTCGGCAGGTCTGCCATTCGTGGGACTTGTGGCTTTGCACGCCAGCGACGACACTCGGTACAGGTGCGGAGTACACCCTTGATGGCACTTCGGCCACGAAGGATCCAGAATCGGCGTCTTAGGTGAGCAAATATCTGCCCGGTCCCAGCTTGGTGGCTGAAGTGATGATCAGCATCTCGGATGAGAAGCCTGCTTACTGGATGGCGTTGATCAAGGAGGATAGGATGTGGTTCAAAATCCAGGGAGTCATCTTGGGCTACTTTCCTCAAGCGGCCTCCGACTCGAATCACCTTTGCGTCCTGATCCAACTCTGGCGCAAGTTCCAGCAGACGACTGTTTCTGGGGACTTCCTGTCCTGCTTCGAGTGCAGCGATCTCAGCATGAAAACTCTCAATCTGAGCTCGTCGGATGAGTTGGAGCTCTGCTTCACGGATCTGCTGAGGAGTAAGCACACCCGCAACTAGCTGATCATCTGGAAACAACTGGTGCCCAAGAGCTTCCACTAGGTCTGTCCAACTCTCATAGGCATTCAGATCCAGACACTGCACAGGACCTGCAACTGTCAACCCACAGAAGGACTTCTTTATTTCACTTGCATCCGTTGATGAGGTTGCTCGAGTCTGAGCCAGGACGGAGGCACTTTCACTTTGCCATTCATTTGGCGGTTCCAGGAGCCATGAGGGTCCCTCAGTCCACCGAGAACCCTTTCCCAACTGTGATACTGCCAGACCACGGGTGAGATCATCGGCTGGATTGTCGGCACTCCGAACATATCGCCACTCACATCCTTCGGTAAGAGTCTGGATTTCGGAGATTCGTGTTCCCACGAATACCTTGAATCTACATGATTCAGACTGGATCCAGGTGAGGACCGTGGTTGAGTCACTCCACATGATGGTGTACTCTAAGTTGACATCGAGGGCTTTCGTGACAACTTCGGCAAGTTGGGAACCCAAGAGAGCTGCCATCAACTCGAGTCGGGGCATTGAAGTCAGACGTTTGGGGACCACTCGGCTCTTGGCGAGGACAAAACTCAGAAAGACTTCTCCCTCTGCACTTACTGAACGAATGTACGCGACAGCACCATACAACCGCTCGGATGCATCACAGAAGACATGCAACTTGCGCTTGACATTCGCACTGTCAAACTGTGGAGGTGTGTAACATCGTTGCAGACGAATGAATGGAACATGTTGTAGCTCCGCTGACCACTCCTCCCATCTCTGAAGGATGTCCGGATCCTTTACGTCATCGTCCCAATCGAGCTTGCTCATCCACAGCTCTTGGACTATCAACCTAGCCCGTGCTGTGTATGGGGCAATGTCCCCCAATGGTTCAAACTGACTGGCGAGGACTTTCAGTGCCGTCCGTTTGGTGAGAGGGCACTTCTCTGGGACCTTTGCTGGGTGGTACAGCTCATCACTTTGGCAATCCCACCAGAGTCCAAGTGCAGGTTCAGGCAAATTCTCCTGTTGTACAAGAGAAAGTGACCGTAGATGGCGGTCAGAGCGAGCAGGTGCTGGAAGGTTTTCAACGACCTCCGGATGGCTGCTAGCATATTTCACCATTTTGAAACCGGCTTCTTGCAGACAATGTCGAGTGCTCACGATCAACTCCTTTGCCTGCTCTTCGGTGTCACGACTTGCCAGTTGATTATCAACGTAAGTCTCCTTCTCTATGGTGTATCTCACAAGCGGGTACTTCACCTGCTCCTCCTGGGCTGTTCTCTGTAGTGCAAATGTTGCGCAACAGGGACTGCAAGTCGCACCAAATGGAAGGACTGTCCATTCGATGACAACCCAGGTAGCTTTCTCCTCGTCCCACCACAGAAAACGGAACAAACGTCGATCTGCTTCGGACAAGCGGACTTGGTGGAACATAGCTGTTATGTCCCCTGAGACTGCCACACGCCCAAGCCGGAAACGTAGCAGTACTTCCAACAAGGATGAGCTGAGAGTTGGTCCAGCAAGCAACTCGTTGTTCAGGTTTTGGCCCCCGTACAGGAACGAGCAGTTAAAGACCAGCCTATATTTACCACTTGTGTGAACGACATGGTAGGGGATGTACCACCCTCGAAGTTCATCTTCCGTTAACATCTCAACAGGGCCCAATTCTCTCACATGCCCTTCATTCTTGATCTTCGTCATGTAGCTTTTGCAGTACTCTGCAAGCTTCGGATCATGTTGGGCCTTTCTTTGGTGAGAACGTGCCAGGGCCTGGACTGCTTTAGGTGTACTGAACGGAATCTTGCTGCCAGACTTCCACAACAAGGGCGTTTCAAAGCGTTGAATCTCCCCAACTTGTACACGCCGAGTGTTCTCTTCAAGTGTCTTGATGGCCAGCTTGTCCTGTCGTGAGCGGGTAGCCTCCCTCTCGTTGACGTGCGGAAGCTTATCGACTGTCATGAACCTCTCCATTAAATGGTAGAGTTGGTGTTCAGGCTCCTGGCACGTCGTGAACAGTATCTGGTGGGCCGCTGAAATCTTCCCTGGATGTTGAAGACCTTGCTTGCCTTGGACTGTCCATCCAAATACCGTGTTCACTGCCACAGGAGAACTGGTTTTGGGGCCAGTTCGAGCCTCACTGGACAGCGTCAACTCGATGTGGTCTGCGCCTATGAGCACAACCGGCTGGACATTGGTAGCTGAGAAAAGAGGTAATCCTCTCAGATGTGGCCACCTTTCCTGGAGTTTGTCGGCTGACAAGCTGTATGTCACCAGTTGCACCTCGTCAACTGAGAAGGCGCAACCAATCTGGTATTTTTGGTTGGGATCATCCCTGGGTGAGACTTCAAAGTCGACACATCTTCCTTGCCATACTGTTTCTCCCATCACTGTGACCACATGAAGAGATTCT
Source organism: Hippasteria phrygiana (assembly GCA_037893225.1). Lineage (NCBI taxonomy): Eukaryota > Metazoa > Echinodermata > Asteroidea > Valvatida > Goniasteridae > Hippasteria > Hippasteria phrygiana. The sequence continues at coordinate 462,980 of JAZGUH010000100.1, forward strand.
TCCTGGCCGGAAATCCCTAGTTCGTCAACTGCCTTCTGTAGTATCATGGTACGCTCGGCACATTCATCCAGAACTCCGTACGCTTCAAGCATCCCATGTGGGCCATGCACTATAAGGGGAACAACTTTGATGAGGACGTCACGCTCGTAGTCCACCTTCGGCTTTGTCCCCACTCCAGAGCAGAGGACTGTGCTCGGGTCTTTGGTGGGGGGCTTTGCCAAGTCGTGGAGGCTAGTACGGTGATCTCCTCGGCATTCCTTGCATTTCTTCGGAAATGGACATTCCCCGTCATGCTTCTTGGCACACTTGAAACATCGCTTGTCATCTGACAGCCATTTCGAACGCTTCTCGGTGCTCAGCTTCTGAAATTGGTCACAGGTTTCCAAGTAGTGCCCCGTCTCGTTCTTCTGGCAGTACAGACAGGTCACCCTGGTAGTCAACATCTTCCCCTTTCCAGCTTTGGATGCAGCATTAGCCTCCTGGGGACCACTGGTTATGTACACTGCTGACTCCCGAGTGTCCGGCTGAGCACTTGCCAGGTAACTTCGAGCTAGCGGGGGCTGTTCTCTGGTAGACTTCTTCAGTGGGTGTCTCGGGTCATGATTCCTTTCCTGCCTCAACGAAGAATTCTTCCCAGTCTTCCCTTGGTTGGACTTCTCCAGCAGGATCAGTCCAGCGGGGCCCGTCTTCTTCTCGAGCCATTTACTCAAGTGCTTGATGGTGTACTCGTGCCCTCGGTCTTTCTGCCACATCTTGGAGAGGAACTCTGTGTGGAGACGGTCAGGCAGCTTCTTAGCAAGACTAGCTGCATACCGATGGTGTTCAAGCTCAACTGCAAAGTTGAACTTCGACGCAGTCTGCACAAGAACGACCAATTCATCTGAGAACTCTCGGAGACCAGCCCAGTCGTTGGGGAATATATGGGACCGAACTTCCAGTTGGTCGAGTAAACCCTGGACAATTCGTGCTGGACTGCCAAAAGCCTTGTCAAATTGCTTCATGGTCATAGAGTATGCATCGTCCCCAAGCACCATGTTTCTGTCAGCCATTGCCAAGGGTCGACCTCCAAGATGACTTCTGAGGTACGCAAACTTCATTGGTTCAGGCAGCTGCAGCTCAGGTTGCATCATGACACTCTCCCATAGCGACCTAAATGTCACATACTGTTTTGTGTCATGTTCATCCACAAATTTGGGAATGTGTAGCTTAGGCAGACTGTCGAGGAACACACTATGCCCACGGGGGTATGCTGGCACACCACCGGCATATTTGCCTGCTGCGCTCTTGACCTTTGACCTTGAACTCTTGTCCCCAGCTGCGGGTTGGTCACTGCTGGCTTCACCGTCATCTGAATCGCTGGAATTTGGCAATTCAGGTCTAGCCGGTGAAATATGGTTGCTGACTGGCTGCGCATAGGCCTCGCTGTGTGAAGGCTGTTGTCTAACAGTAGTTGGGACAGCCGCCCCCTGAAACCTATAAACACTCATGGGGGAAGAGGTCAACTGAAACTGATCGGGATATCCCTTTGTACATGTAGGGGTCATACGAGTAAAGGTACTTGTTACAAACTTTGCATGTTCCGGTGTGGTACTGGTTTTGCAATGGACCATGTTACCCAATGCCCCTACGTTTGTCACGGATTCGGGTTTCGGTCGTTCAGATTCACTGACGAGCATTTCAACACGAGTATTTGACCGGTGGGGGAAAGCAGGGACTGTGGTCATTGCATTACCTACGACACCAGAACTTGACATGTTCTGAGTTACAGTTACATGTGCACTAGTAGTATTGTTAACAACAACAGCATGTTCACCATGATTGACCCAATCAACTGTCCTTACATGAGGATTACTACCAGGTAAGTTATCAATGGGCGCAAACCCAGTGTCCAATGTGGTTTTCAAATGTTCTCCTGCCAAGGCGTTTGCTGCCTCAAGTTCCCGTTGCAGGCATTCTGTTTCCATCTGGGTTTCTGCTTCCTTGAGTTGTAGGTCTACTTCTTTCTCGCGGAGCTCTGCATCCAGCCGGGCTTCGACTGCAAGGCGCTGTGATGTAATTTCTTGCTGCACCTGCTGTAGACGCAAGGCTTCCTCTTGTCGAGCTGCTTCCCTGCGAATTCGGATTCTCTCCTCTTCGGCCACCCGCATCAAGGCATGGAGTCGTTGACGACATTCTTGATCTGCTAATCTCCTTTGGATCTCGGATGGAGACAATGACGATTTTGCAGAATCATGGGTCCTTGAGCTCAGCCTTGAGTGGCTACTTCGCAGTGATGGTGATTTGGGTCGATCCATAGTTGCAAGTTCCAATCCAATCCTAATGCGACCAGTTCTCCAAGATTGATCCGGCTCGAAGGACCAAAAATATGTAGGGACTATGTTGGGCTCAACAGAGCTACTGGTTGGCGAAAAACCTCAGAGAACGGGTGTAATAAATCAATGCTGGCTGATAAAGAATTCCTGATTATTGTTCTGATTGACTGTTTTATTATCTCTCTGGTCTAGTCTTGGTTGAGATATATGTAGTTCGACCTGTGTGTTTCTCCTTTAATCTTTCGTTTCTCTTTATGTCTTTATGCTGCAAAATACAATATAATTGTACATGCATTAAGTACAATCAATCAACAAGTCATTAAACAATAACATGAATTATTGGACGTGACCATAAGCAATAGGTGTGGGTATTTGTACATGAAACGAGACCGCAATTGCAAATACACATGTATTACTCCCAAAAGCCCATGAACAATTCCCTAAATTTCCACTTAATAGAGACACAATTCACCTATTCCATATCTTGAAAGGATCTATACATTATTATCTCAAATAATCCTGATCAAACTCACCCAGTCAATAGATATAGAAAGGGATCAAATCTGATGTAATCTGGGGAAATTTACGGTAGCAAACTAGGAAAAGCAGACATGATGGTGGTGATAAAGAGCGCCATCATGAGTCAAGAAAAGGTTTCTGAACAACAATATAAACAGTGAAGGGCGCCCTCTTGGTCTCAAAGAGTCGGATTCTACAATGACGTCATCGTGACGTCACCCAATTTTCACATGTAACACATCCTTGTCTTTATATAAACAAAACTTCAGTCCGAAATGAAATCCCACATTTACTTTGGGAGATATTGGACTTTAAAAATTGAACCTTTAAGTTGACGTCACGTGACACACGATGGCGTCATGATGACGTCACTCTGCAGCACACATCTTTGCTATGTCTATGTGTATGCTAACTGACTAAGATCCAAAGTTTTTTGATGACCAAAGTGCCGTCTAGAAAGTCTATGCACGAAGTCTGGAATTTCAGTTAGAACTAAAATAAGAAAAAGAAGAAACAAATGATAACAAAAACAAACGTTTTTTTTCTGCAATTTTGCGGAAAAGCCAAAAATTGCTGAAGAAAAAACATAAAGAGATGTGGAGAAAACAATCCCTTCCCTTGCGAGGATCGAACTCAGAACCCTGTGGTCGGGAGTCACAGGCTCTATCCACTAGGCTATACAGTAGTTCGGATAGGGCGCGCGTCGGTCATCACAAATGATATCCGAAGTGGTTTCTCCGATTGCGGACAACGCCACACATAGGTTTACGTTTAGGATAAATAAAGAACGTGCAACATGATACCCACGGTTACACTGCCTTCCCAGAATTCCTTTGTTATCATATTGTTTTGGGGCTAAATATTGAAATGGGTATATTTTGACGCTGGAGTGAGCTATGATCATGAGAACTTGGAATTAGGTACACAAAAATACAGTGTATAAAACTGCTGAAGATTTTTGTCATAAGAGATTGCTAAATATACCAAATATTAACTTGAATTTAATGACCTCTAGATGACGTCATGATGACGCCATCATGACGTCACATCAATTTTTTGTATCTGTAACAAATCCTGGTCTTTAAGCATTAAAACTGCACCAAATCCGATCTACAGTTCTCTAGATATAGGACCTTAAAGTGTGCAACTTTAAGATGACGTCACGTGACTCATGATGACGTCATCACAACGGTACTTGCCATAGCAAACATTTCCAACGTGGTCTTGGCCTGGGTCGAGTTTGGAGTCAATCTGATCAATGGCAGTGTAATTTTTGAGTGTATAGTGAAATTTGAAACATTAAAAAAATCATAGAAAATCAGCGGATGACGTCATCATGACGTCACTTCGGATTTTGCATGCTAGTGACAATATCTGCCTACCCACCAATTTTTGTGACGATCGGACCTACCCTTATATGTGTTTCAAAAAAGCACATTTTTGATGACGTCATGATGACGTCATACATTTTTCACATTTATATGTAAGTGTCTATGATCTAACAAACCTATTACAAAAAGAATTTCGAAATTAGCATGTTCAGTTGATGAGATATGGCTTAAGGGTTCAAAACTTTAAAAATTACTGCAAAATCGTATGATGACGTCATCATGACGTCACGTCGATTTTCATCTATAACACAAGCCGGTCCACCAACAAACCACGTTTGAGCTCAATCGGACGTACGGTTCTCTATATATAGGCCCTTCAAAAACGCACTTTTGAGATGACGTCACGTGCCACGTGATGACGTCATCATGACGTCAGAGTAATATGCACTACTTCGGCATAGGGTCTAAGTGTATGCCAACTCTCATCAAGATTGAAGTCTGTTTACTGGCAAAAGTGACCCCGAGAATAAAACGTGTGCTTTGTCTATGGCATTTTTGATAGAAGAACAAGAAGAGGCGGAAAACGAGAGATGTGTGACTGTTGATGAACAGTACACATAGCTTTTCCGCTCTGCATTTTTTTTTGTTTTTACATGAAAGGAATTAAGGAATAAAGAGTAAGTTTAAAGAGTGTAAGTATTAAGAGTGAAAGTATAATAAAGGTTGCATGAAATATACCTTAGATTTGTAGATATGTTTTCTTTGCGATTATAAGTATCGCACTTTGATGTGTTTTGGTTCATGTTGGTTCACGTCATTATGGTCTTAATTTGGAGAATTAAAAACACAGAATTTAAAAAGGGAACCATTTACAACTCTATTTGTGGGGTTAGCACTGTACATTGTGTACAAATGATGTATGTGCGCGATGCGCGGATGTTCGAGTGGCCAATTTGTTTCTCTAGGAAGGTTAGGGGCAATTACCATAAATGGGCGTATCTAGACCGCTATTACGATCAAGTTAATTTATATAACAAGCATCGCACGCATTATTCAGACAGCTATATAAGGTTGAAGTAAAAATATTTTGTCTAGCTACTGTTGTGGCTATATTGGTAGAGCACTGAAAGCTTTAGACTACAGAGGCCTGGGTTCGAATCCTCTGCCCGATTTATATTTCAAGGGAAAACACAACGTCTATTTATGACAATTGACCCTAACTTACCTATGAAAAAAAATCACGCGTTCGGGTGTTTTGTAAGTGACGTGACAGGGTTATGTGATGCATTACATCATCTTTTGGAATTTGCGAGCGGGTAAATTGTGGGGGGGGGGGGGGGGGGGTTGAAAAGTGGTTCAAAAATAAAGTCTGTTTTATGGTTGTATATTGGATAAGTCTTAAGCTAGATAAAATTACAAAATGGAATAGATATGTCAAAGTAGGTGCAAGTTTAATGTTCAAGATGTGATTTTAAAGTAATGTGCCTCTTCTACCGACGCAGTTGAGTGAGATTCAGTCAGATGAGTGAACTGTCGAAATGTTGTGGGAACTTTGAAATTCACATTGGAGAAATTGGAAGCTTATGTGACACATAATGGTGTATAACAGTTGTCAATGTGCACAAACATGATAATGAAGTTGGCTTGAAGTGCAAAAGTTCCAAAGATTGGATTTTGGTAGTTTGCCTGCGTGATTGGTCAGGAGTTAGAATAGTGTGCATATATGTTATGGCTGTTAGTCTAAAATGACATCTTGAAGTAAGACATCTTCAGTAAACATATATATAATACATGGAAACTTACAAACGTATGTTATATAAAAAATCAACAGTGCTGTTTAAAGAAGTGCGTGTTAAAATATACAAGGATAACTTGTGAGTGCTATAAAACAACTTTCAAATGTAGAGAACGTGTTTTTACAAACGAACTTGAAAAAAATGAACACGAGGTGGCTGATGCAGAAGTCAGGTTGTTGGCACAATTATTTAATGTATTCTATTCTTCATTTGAAACATTCATAACTGCAGAAATAATTGGGACAAGCTTCCGGTGGCTATACAGTTATGAAGGTTGCAAACGGGAAATGTGATTTATTTGTGTGTGTGTGAGTTTGTATATGCCGGCAATCGTGGACCTAGGACAAAATAATTCGAGCGTAGACAAAGGGGTCCACGTTTGACCTAACGTCCACGATTGAAAATCGTGTACAAAACCAATGGGAGGCCTTCCGAAAAAGTTAGAGTATAAACAAAAGAGGAACAATGGGAGGTCCACGATTGCACCCGTTTGTGTGTGTGTGTGAGTGTGTGAAAGAGAGACCCAACTGCAGGAGTAAATATTTTCTTTTAATACGTTAAATTATATTCGTTTGCACTAATAAACAGAATTTTGTTAACAGAGTTTGCTGTTAACAAAACAAGTCTAGTGATGTTATCCACTTTTATATATCAGGTCAATTGAATCCAAAAATGAAGAGAAATTAGTATTTAGTGTTCTTATTTTCTCTAAAAACATTATGGGAGTTTGGCTCCCCCTTTCCATCGGGTATATTTAATTACTTAACGTTTACGTACAAAGCTGTAACTGACTTGCTTTCAGAAGAACATGCTATCCTCCACACACATTCCCAATTGGTAATCTGTACTTATAATCTATTATGTTCAAGAAAATATGCCACTTCTGCATACTGATCTCCTCGTTTTGCATGACAGATTGCATTTGTAAATAGTGGGAAATGCATCATCAAACCTGTCAGATACTGAAGAAATGTATCTTTATCTGTCATTGTGCTGTTGCCTTGTTTGTCCTTATAACCTCAACTACACCCAGCCTGATATTTGTCCATTTCAGATAAATTCTGTGCAAGAGCAACCCAAATCTGAACTATTGAAAAGGATGAGTATCTTGATAGTAGCGTGGAGATGGGCCAATTTTTTAATTCTGCATTAAAATTTCACTTAAAACTTCATTGAATAATTCACACCCAAAGCAATAGTTTTGTTGCAGTATCTTTGTCAGATACAGTTTAATAAAAGGAATAAAAACATTCTGCAGTTAAAATGTCGTCTTCTTTTTTGTCAGTAAAATTTATTCTTTTGGGGCAGAAAGAAAATGCATGGTTTGAAAATTCTTTAATGGCAAAGAAAAACATGGGATTTCCAACCGAATTTATTGTGATTTATATTACTTGTTACTAGTATTTAGCTGTTGTTTTCTTAGCTTGGGAATCGATGGAGTTTGGGCTGCTGATCTGATTTAACTAAAGTTTTTGGTCTGATCAGCCAATTGGCTCCTGGTTTAGTCCAACGCGCTACGCTATGGCATTGTCAAAACTTGTCATATGAGGGCGCACTTTAAATATTTTCCCGTAACGCCAGGCAAACTCAACCAAAGTACCAAGAAAAACGTACATAGTTTATGCGAGTTAGGTACAACTTTAAACATGGGGGCATCATGGCGTCCAATATCTCCAGAACTAAATGTGGGATCTGGTTGAACTTCTATTTCTATACAGATAGAGACACACATCTGCCTTAGCTTACACCAGTAGTCGGGTAAACTTTGAACCACTTAAGTTGTGTGTTGCCCCCAGCGTTGGTTTGTGGGATCTTCATACGGTTTAGTCAAAATGTGACTTCTTATATTGCAGACCATGTGAGGATTTTGGCATATACATCGTACGTGCTTTGATTCTGATTGCCGAGGAAGACAACGGTAAAATATACCGGCCTACCTGCATACCACGATTGACTCCAATTGGATGTACAGTTCTCTGGATATAGGACCTAAACGTATGCACCTTTCAGATGTTGTCACGTGACGCATGGTGATGTCATCACGACAGCACTTGTAAAAACAAACATTTACAACATGGTCTTTGTCTGAGTCAAGATTGGATTCAATCTGATCAACACTGTCATTGATCAGATTGACTATTCAGATTTTGCATATCTCTCGCGGTTGATTTTTCAACATTTTCTTCAGGGTTCAAAGGACTTTTCATTGCAACTTCCGGTCTGGTGACGTCATCAATCTTTGCCCCCACTCAACTTGTTCTTAGCATGAAGCCGATTACATACATCAATTATAAAGTGATTTCAGCAAACTTCGCCACACACATCTACCGATTATTTATTTAAAAAAAAATTCAACCTGCCGCTAGAGGGCGCTCGAACATTTTATGACGTCACAATTTTGTGTGTGTAAAGTACAACCTAGCCAGAGACTAACATCGTTGAAAGCAAGTTTAATATTTTTTCACTTTCAAATGATGAGGCACTTCCGTTTTGGACCGGAAGGAAGGGTCACGTGACTTTGCACGTAATATAAAAAATGAAGACCCTGGATTATTCTATCGGTTCCTGTAAAAATCAAAATCAGATCTCTCTCGATTGATTTTTATATTGATTTTCAAAGATTAAACTTTCAAGTTATAAGGCACTTCCGGTTTGAACCGGAAGGAAGGGTAACGTGACTTTGCACGTAATATAAAAAATGAAGACCCTGGATTATTCTATCGGTTCCCGTAAAAAGCAAAATCAGATCTCTCTCGATTGATTCTATATTGATTTTCAAAGATTAAACTTTCAAGTTGTAAGGCACTTCCGGTTTGGACCGGAAGGAAGGGTCACGTGACTTTGCACGTAATATAAAAAATGAAGACCCTGGATTATTCTATCAGTTGCCGTAAAAAGCAAAATCAGATCTCTCTTGATTGATTTTATATTGATTTTCAAAGATTAAACTTTCAAGTTATAAGGCACTTCCGGTTTGGACCGGAAGGAAGGGTCACGTGACTTTGCACGTAATATACAAAATGAAGACCCTGGATTATTCTATCGGTTCCCGTAAAAAGCAAAATCAGATCTCTCTCGATTGATTTTATATTGATTTTCAAAGATTAAACTTTCAAGTTATAAGGCACTTCCGGTTTAGACCGGAAGGAAGGGTCACGTGACTTTGCACGTAATATAAAAAATGAAGACCCTGGATTATTCTATCGGTTCCCGTAAAAAGCAAAATCAGATCTCTCTCGATTGATTTTATATTGATTTTCAAAGATTAAACTTTCAAGTTATAAGGCACTTCCGGTTTAGACCGGAAGGAAGGGTCACGTGACTTTGCACGTAATACAAAAAATGAAGACCCTGGATTATTCTATCAGTTCACATTAAAGCAAAATCAGATCTCTCACGGTTGATTTTATATTGATTTTCAAAAACTAAATCTAGAAATCTTTGGTTGCTTGTAATCTGATACTTGATGACGTCATCGTGACGTCATTATCGGAAAACTCGAGAGCTATGTAAACTATGCTATCTGAAGCAGAAATCTGCATTATATCTCTTGCGGTTGATTTTTCAGCAATTTGTTTAGGTTTAAAGGTCTTTTCATTGCAACTTCCGGTCTGGTGACGTCATCAATCTTTCTCCACCTCAACTTGTTCTTAGCGTGAAGCCGATTACATACATCAATTATAGAGTGATTTAAGCAAACTTCGCCACACACATCGACCGATTATTCATTTTAAGCATTTTTCAACTTGCCGCTAGAGGGCGCTCGAACATTTTATGACGTCACAAATAATTTTTTGGTGAAGTACAACCTAGTCGGAGACCAACATCGTTGAAAGCAAGTTCCCATCTTTTTCCACTTTCAAATGATGAAGGAAGGAAGGGTCACGTGATTTGACGCACACGAGATAAAATGAAGATCCTGGATTATACTATCAATTCCCACAAAAATCAAGTTCCGGGCTCTCACGGTTGATTTTATATTGATTTTCAAAGATTAAATCTGCTAATCTTTAATTGCTTGTAATTTGATACATGATGACGTCATCATGACGTCAGAGTAATATGCACGAGTTCAGTACAGGGTCTCAGTGTATGCCAACTCTCATTAAGATTGAAGTTTGTTTAAGGGCAAAAGTGCCGATTAGAAAAAACGTGCATAAAGTTTATGGGGTTTTGGGGAGAAGAAGAAAAAGAAGAAGAAGAAGAAACGAGACCTAAGATGTGTTTGTGGACAAACACAGAGCTGTTTCGTTTCGTAATTGGTACGTGAAGTATGAACGATCGAGGATTTGGAATGAACTTTGAAATCATGCGAAACGATTAAGGTGAAGTTCGATTCCGTTTTCAAAACGATTAGAAATAGGTGAAGAGAAAAGATGACGTCACGTGATCCTTGATGACGTCATCATGACGTCATCATTTATTTTTAACTTTTGCATATGTTGGCCAACCAATTAAGCAACTTTGAAATTAATCGGACCTACGGTTCTCGAGATATGGGCCATTCAAAAATGCACCTTTAAGATGACGTCATCATGACGTCATAATCTATTTTCATGGTTTACACACACTGCCTGACCAACAAACTAACTTTGAAATTATTCGGACCTACGGTTCTCTAGATATGGGCAATTGAAAAATGCACCTTTAAGATGACGTCACGTGACCCCTGATGACGTCACCATGACGTCAAGATTTATTTTCATGTTTTACAAATACTGCCCCACAACCAATTGAGCAACTTTGAAATTAATCGGACCTACGGTTCTCGAGATATGGGCCCTTCAAAACTGCACCTTTAAGATGACTTCACGTGACCTCTGCGTGCCAAGTCTCGAGTCGATCGGATTTCCCAAAGTGCCCAAATGCCCTGTTGGAAAAAAGACGTGCACAAACCCTATGCGAGAGGAGTCTGAAAATGGGAAACCCAAGAGACGAAAAAAACTGAGATTTGTACGCGGACCGCCACAACATACTCATGGTTACTGCCTTCCCAGAATTCCTTTGTTATCATATTGTTTTGGACCTAACATTTGAAATGGGCATATTTTGAGAACGGAGTGAGCTACGATCACGAAAAGTTGGATTTAGGTACACGAAAATACAACGGTTAAAACTCCCGAAGGTTTTTTGTCATACGCGATTGCTAAAGATACAAAATTCTAGCCTGAATTTAATGACCTCCCATTGACGTCATGATGACGTCACGAAAATTTCACTGACGCAGGACCATTTTGGTCACCCAACAAAGACTTTGCAATAGAGAGAAATAATGCTACTGCTTTGGTTTTTCAGATATGGGGTACACAAAATTGACTAATTAATATTCATGAAGGTCATAACTTGACAACTGCTGACGTCATCATGACGTCATTGTTATTATGCACACCAGTGAATGATGATAAATTATTGTTGTACTTCTCAGTCTGATTGAAGAAAGTTAAAGACGAAAAGAGGCGACGAGAAAGAAAATGTGCGTTATACGAATGGACCGGTGGGGCCGGTGTTGAAAAAAAAAGAAAAGAAACTAGACATTATGAGTCTGTTTTAGAACAGAACTCATGGGTTTTCCCCTGTCCTGTTTGTTAGCTTTTGTGGTTACTGTGTGGAAGAGAAGATTTTGCTGGATAAATAATGATGTGATTAGTTCTTCTGTAATGGTTGGAGGAATAAATGATATTTTTTTTAGTGCATATTTGAAAAAATGAAGACACTTGCTTAGTCTATTTTTATTGCAAATGATTTGTGGCAAGTGCGAGAGTAAATTTGTGTGTGATATTACCGTAATGTTGTTTGTAGGTGTTAGAAGTAAAGGTAGCTTTTTGTATATTAAGCAATTTCTGAGGACACAAAACCTTACGAATATGTAGGTCTATAGGCCCTATACTTAATGTTTTTGTGACATGAAGATGTAGTTTGTGTGCATGTGGGTGTACAGGCATACATTGGGTTTATGCATATTTTGCATGCTGATATACATGTATATGGATCTGTTTATGGAAATTGATGCGAGGTCTTGAAGATGTTATGAGTTACATAATATTAAAGGTGTTAATTTAGAAGCTATTTTGTATGGATATGGACGTGTTATAGATAGAAATTGATGTGATGTAATGATGTGTCAGGTGTGAAATTGAGAAACGTTAAAGGTGGATCTTTTAAAGTTTTATTATGTTGATATAAGTGCATTTTGGTTCATATAATTGGTATGTACACAGACAGGGACGTATTATAGATATAAATGTTATGATTAAGTTATCATGTGTTATATATAAAACGTTTAATTTTGGAGGATCTATATTTCTGGAGGAAGATGTGCTATTGGTTTGATACTTGGTGTGAATATAGACAGGGAATTTTGTTTAATAGGTTTCATAGGTATACAGAGAAATATTGCAGAAAAATATGAATTAAAGATGATGTTATTAACCCAGCAAACATTAAACGTTTAAAAAACGTTTTGGTTAGGTTGTACTAGGTCACTTATGTGTTCGTCTTAAAGGTCTTTTTTAAAATTTGTATAAAATGTTGTTGTTTAGGTACAAATGGAGAGGTTTTTCCAGGACGTTTTAATAAAGTTTTGCGGATGTTAGAAAAAGTACCTACATGAAACGGTTTTTTGGGATGTTTGTAAAATGTTTATGGGATGTTAGAAAATGTATCTAAATTAAACGTTTTTTTGTGACGTTTGAAAAATGTATTTTCTGGAACGTTTAAGAAAATTTTGAAATTAAACGTACAGACAATAAACAAACCCTTAAAGTTGAGTTTAAGGCTGAATCCGACATTTTTTGCAATGTTGAATGAATATTTACAGATTCTTAATTGGAAATGATACTAGCGCATATATACCGACAATCTGGTATCTATATTTAAGTTGACGTTCTAAGAATGTTTTAGTTAGGATCTGTATAGGTTACTTACGTTTTTGTTTTGAGCGTTTCAGTTTACGTATAACTGGGAGGTGTTCAGTAATTTTTACCAGAACGTTTGCGTAAGGTTTTTTAACATTATAAAATTTACTAACATGAAATGTTTTTTGTGACGTTTGGAATATTTTTTGGAGGTATGAACTGACCAATCAGAACTGAGGAAATTTGTGTTTACAAAATCATGTGAAATTTTGGTGTTTAGCTAAAAATGAGACTTTTGTGGGTATAATGTGTAATTATTCAAACAATTTAACATAGAACTATGGATGTTGTGAAAATATGTGCTTTTGTATTTCAAAACTGTAACCGTTCATGGGAAAACTATGACTTGATGATAGTAGGAAAAGTTGAATATAAAGGTAAGTCACGACAATGTTTAGTTTGTATTGTGTAGTTGGTTATTGTAGCTTTGTATGTAGGCTTATATTGACGTTTTCGAACATAGGGAGACCGATTACCGTTAATCTTATATTATAGGGCGACCGGGTGTTTTAGGGCGACCGTTTACATTACCAACAATTACCGTCCAAATATAAGGAGTCAAATGCTAAAAATACGTTGGAAGAAAAAACCCCAGAATCGTGATAATTTGATTAAACCCTTGGTTTCTTACACTCGCAGGCCATTTAATTAAGAAACCAAATTTTGAAATTTTGAAATATTTTGAAAGGTGTTAGCAAAGCAAAGTTTCAAATAAATCGGAGAGTTTTTAAACACTTCAATGAAATAATTTTGTTGGACCATAGATGAAGGAACAGAAACTTCATCGATGGTTGGACGCAGCACACAATAATGACCTACGTCCGTCCCAAAAGGTATCAACTAATAATTATCAACCGATAGAGGGCGCTATTTACTTTCCATGGATCTTATGTATGCTAGTGACAATATCTACCTACCCACCAATTTTCATGTCGTTATGTCAACATGACGTCACATACGTTTTTATCTAAAATACATGCCGGCTCATCTGCATGTCACAATTGAACACAATCACACGTACGGTGTGTATATATAGGACCTTCAAAATGCACTTTTTTGATGAGGTCATCGGGACGTCACATATTTTGCACGACTTTGTGCACATAATACGCCATACTAAAGCTATTGCAAAAGGAATTGATTCAGACCCCAAGTTTCACAATAGGCACAAATAGACACAAAGGTATGCTTCCCTTCTCCAAATATTTTAACTGAGTGAATGATGCTGGGTAAATATTTTATTTTGCTTACTGAATTGATTCAATTTCGTTATTGGTTATGACCATCATCTTTACTTTTATGAAAGTCTGACATTTATCACAATATTTATCATCAGGGCTTTAGACACCATTTGAGAGAAGAACAAAAATGTTACATATTTGTTTCAACAGAAAAATACATCAACTTTTGTTAGATTTGTTTGGCAAGGGGAACATGTAGTCCAACATAGCAACAAAATACAAATGATTGAATGAAATTCTCAATAATTTTTAATTCCACAATATGATGAGGCTATTATCGACACTTGCGGAGCCCGAGATGAAGATCAGCAATATATATAAAATGTACGGCTTGCTACCCGATCAGTAAATTAATTTTCTTATTATCGCATCACGTCTCATTCCATGTGCTGTCCTCAACAGCCTCGAAAATACTCAAAAGAGGGCGCTCGACTAACCTAACGGTCCCGAACTGCACTCGTGCAGTTTAAGACCGTTAGGTCAGTCTAGCGCCCTCTCTTAAGTATTTCTCCATTTGTGTAAAAACTTGGCACAACCTTTAATTTTGAGACTAATTGGGAATTGTTTGTGCAATACAAGGGAAGAAGGCTTTTGTTTTCTGTGAAATTAGATGCTCTTGGCATTGTTTATTTCTGCCTCATTAGTTTTCACTAATTTTGCTGACATGAATCTTGAAATAACAGGTTGTATGTTTAGACACATTTATCAAGGGGGGGGGGTTGTTGTTATTTTCCAAGATTTTGCTATTCCTGACTGATTTTAATGGGGGTATTGTGGTAAATTATTTCCAAGTTTCTATTTCAAACATCAAACTCTTTACGTACAATATGTGTATTGCACACGCACAAAGAAATAAAATATGCTGACAACGTGTGAGTTCAAATGATGCGACGTTATATGCACAGTGCGAAAACCTTTTTGAGATTGTGGTCTTATAACTGAAATATTATTTTTTCTACATGCTTACCTGAGCTGAATGTGGTTTTCTATGCGTGACTTCGCTGAAACTCCGTGCTAAAATGTTCTTTATCTCGCGTTCACAGCAAAGGAAGTGATGATAAGAACATTCACGTGTAATATTAACAAATGTGTACAGTATTTCCGCAATCTTAAAGCACGTTATGGTCACTCGAGCGCAAATTTGGACACTTGCACCAAAAGCCCTGTGTAGAAAAAGTGTACGAAGTGTTGGAGTTGAGGAAGTTTTTGAACCGCGGTTTTGAAACAAGGTTGCCAGGCCTGCTGCCCTCAGCATTGGTTTGTATACATGATCTAGCAATAGTAGTGTCTAAGTACGTGTGCGGCGTTTTCCTATTCATTAATTAAGTACGTCCGAAGACCCAACAAAACATCGGATTTCACCATTAAAACGACCACCAAAATACTAGATACGCCACTTGAGGAACAAGTGGAGTTCCATGATTAAGATAGAGGTACTAAGGTTCACCTACCATCCGGATAAAAAGTGAAATTTACCGTTCAATTCCGAGAGGCACATCGAGGAAAATCCATGCAGTCCGTACGCCATTGTATAATCATAGTGCAAGGAAATGGTATCCCTTGGCGCTCAAAGCTAGCTCCGTATACAAAGCACAGTTCCAAAAAGCACCGCAACAACACACAGGTTTACGCCAAACATGCACTGCTATATGATTTCGCTCGTACAGCGCAACTCCACACACAAGTTTACGTTGGATTGTAGGATAAATTAAGAACGTGCAACGCGACACCCATGGTTACACTGCCTTCCCAGAATTCCTTTGTTATCATATTGTTTTGGGGCTAAATATTGAAATGGGTATATTTTGACGCTGAAGTGAGCTATGATCATGGGAACTTGGAATTAGGTACACAAAAATACAGTGTATAAAACTTCTGAAGGTTTTTGTCATAAGAGATTGCTAAATATACCAAATTTTGACTTGAATTTAATGACCTCTAGATGACGTCATAATGACGTCATCGTAACGTCACATCAATTTTTTTATCTGTAACAAATCCTGGCACATCAGCATTAAGACTGCACCCAATCGGACTTACGGTTCTCTAGATATAGGACCTTAAAGTGTGCACCTTTAAGATGACGTCACGTGACCCACGATGACGTCATCACAACTGTACTTGTCAAAGCAAACATTTGCAACGTGGTCTTGGCCTGGATCGAGTTTGTAGTCAATCTGATCAATGACAGTGTAAGTTTTTGAGTGTATAATGAAATTTGAAACATTCAAAAAATCATAGAAAATCAGCGGATGACGTCATCATGACGTCACTTCGGATTATGCATGCTAGTGACCATATCTGCCTACCCACCCATTTTTGTGACGATCGGACCTACCCTTATATGTATTTCAAAAAAGCACATTTTTGATGACGTCATGATGACGTCATACATTTTTCACATTTATATGTAAGTATCTATGATCTAACAAACCTATTACAAAAATAATTTCGAAATTAGCACGTTCAGTTGATGAGATATGGCTTAAGGGTTTAAAACTTTAAAAATTACTGCAAAATCGTACGATGACGTCATCATGACGTCACGTCGATTTTCATCTATAACACAAGCCGGTCCACCAACAAACCAAGTTTGATCTGAATCGGACGTAGGGTTCTCTAGATATAGGCCCTTTAAAAACGCACTTTTGAGATGACGTCACGTGCCACGTGATGACGTCATCATGACGTCAGAGTAATATGCACGAGTTCGGTACAGGGTCCAAGTCTATGCAAACTCTCATTAAGATTAAAGTTTGTTTAATGGCAAAAGTGGCGGCGAGAATAAAACGTGTGCTTTGTCTATGGCAATTTTGATAGAAGAACAAGAAGGAGAAGAAGAAGAAGAAGAAGAAAAAAAAAAACGAGAGATGTGTGACTGTTGATGAACAGTACACATAGCTTTTCCGCTCTGCATTTTTTTTTTTTTTTACATGAAAGGAATTAAGGAATAAAGAGTAAGTTTAAAGAGTGAAAGTATTAAGAGCGAAAGTATAATAAAGGTTGCATGAAATATACCTTAGATTTGTAGATAAGTTTTCTTTGCGATTATAAGTATCGCACTTTGATGTGTTTTGGTACATGTTGGTTCACGTCATTATGGTCTTAATTTGGAGAATTAAAAACACAGAATTTAAAAAGGGAATCATTTACAACTCTATTTGTGGGGTTAGCACTGTACATTGTGTACAGATGATGTATATGCGCGATGCGCGGCTGTTCGAGTGGCAAATTTTTTTCTCTAGGAAGGTTAGGGGCAATTACCATAAATGGGCGTATCTAGACCGCTATTACGATCAAGCATATTCATGATTAAGTTAATTTATATAACAAGCATCGCACGCATTATTCAGACAGCTATATAAGGTTGAAGTAAAAATATTTTGTCTAGCTACTGTTGTGGCTATATTGGTAGAGCACTGAAAGCTTTAGACTACAGAGGCCTGGGTTCGAATCCTCTGCCCGATTTATATTTCAAGGGAAAACACAACGTCTATTTATGACAATTGACCCTAACTTATCTCACTTCCGTGTTGGACCGGAAGGAAGGGTCACGTGACTTTGCACGTAATATAAAAAATGAAGACCCTGGATTATTCTATCGGTTCCCGTAAAAAGCAAAATCAGATCTCTCTCGATTGATTCTATATTGATTTTCAAAGATTAAACATTCAAGTTATAAGGCACTTCCGGTTTAGACCGGAAGGAAGGGTCACGTGACTTTGCACGTAATATAAAAAAAGAAGACCCTGGATTATTCTATCAGTTGCCGTAAAAAGCAAAATCAGATCTCTCTCGATTGATTTTATATTGATTTTCAAAGATTAAACTTTCAAATTATAAGGCACTTCCGGTTTGGACCGGAAGGAAGGGTCACGTGACTTTGCACATAATATAAAAAATGAAGACCCTGGATTATTCTATCGGTTCCCGTAAAAAGCAAAATCAGATCTCTCTCGATTGATTTTATATTGATTTTCAAAGATTAAACTTTCAAATTATAAGGCACTTCCGGTTTGGACCGGAAGGAAGGGTCACGTGACTTTGCACATAATATAAAAAATGAAGACCCTGGATTATTCTATCGGTTCCCGTAAAAAGCAAAATCAGATCTCTCTCGATTGATTTTATATTGATTTTCAAAGATTAAACTTTCAAGTTATAAGGCACTTCCGGTTTAGACCGGAAGGAAGGGTCACGTGACTTTGCACGTAATACCAAAAATGAAGACCCTGGATTATTCTATTAGTTCACATTAAAGCAAAATCAGATCTCTCACGGTTGATTTTATATTGATTTTCAAAAACTAAATCTAGAAATCTTTGGTTGCTTGTAATCTGATACTTGATGACGTCATCGTGACGTCATTATCGGAAAACTCGAGAGCTATGTAAACTATGCTATCTGAAGCAGAAATCTGCATTATATCTCTTGCGGTTGATTTTTCAGCAATTTTTTTAGGTTTAAAGGTCTTTTCATTGCAACTTCCGGTCTGGTGACGTCATCAATCTTTCTCCCCCTCAACTTGTTCTTAGCGTGAAGCCGATTACATACATCAATTATAGAGTGATTTCAACAAACTTCGCCACACACATCGACCGATTATTCATTTTAAGCATTTTTCAACTTGCCGCTAGAGGGCGCTCGAACATTTTATGACGTCACAAATAATTTTTTTGTGAAGTACAACCTAGTCGGAGACCAACATCGTTGAAAGCAAGTTCCCATCTTTTTCCACTTTCAAATGATGAGGCACTTCCGGTTTGGACCGGAAGGAAGGGTCACGTGATTTGACGCACACGAGATAAAATGAAGATCCTGGATTATACTATCAATTCCCACAAAAATCAAGTTCCGGGCTCTCACGGTTGATTTTATATTGATTTTCAAAGATTAAATCTGCTAATCTTTAATTGCTTGTAATTTGATACATGATGACGTCATCATGACGTCAGAGTAATATGCACGAGTTCAGTACAGGGTCTGAGTGTATGCCAACTCTCATTAAGATTGAAGTTTGTTTAAGGGCAAAAGTGCCGATTAGAAAAAACGTGCATAAAGTTTATGGGGTTTGGGGGAGAAAAAGAAAAAGAAGAAGAAGAAACGAGAGATGTGTGACTGTTGATGAACAGTACACATAGCTTTTCCGCTCTGCATTTTTTTTTTTTTTTACATGAAAGGAATTAAGGAATAAAGAGTAAGTTTAAAGAGTGAAAGTATTAAGAGTGAAAGTATAATAAAGGTTGCATGAAATATACCTTAGATTTGTAGATATGTTTTCTTTGCGATTATAAGTATCGCACTTTGATGTGTTTTGGTTCATGTTGGTTCACGTCATTATGGTCTTAATTTGGAGAATTAAAAACACAGAATTTAAAAAGGGAATCATTTACAACTCTATTTGTGGGGTTAGCACTGTACATTGTGTACAAATGATGTATGTGCGCGATGCGCGGATGTTCGAGTGGCCAATTTTTTTCTCTAGGAAGGTTAGGGGCAATTACCATAAATGGGCGTATCTAGTCCGCTATTACGATCAAGCATATTCATGATTAAGTTAATTTATATAACAAGCATCGCACGCATTATTCAGACAGCTATATAAGGTTGAAGTAAAAATATTTTGTCTAGCTACTGTTGTGGCTATATTGGTAGAGCACTGAAAGCTTTAGACTACAGAGGCCTGGGTTCGAATCCTGTACCCGATTTATATTTCAAGGGAAAACACAACGTCTATTTATGACAATTGACCCTAACTTACCTATGAAAAAAAATCACGCGTTCGGGTGTTTTGTAAGTGACGTGACAGGGTTATGTGATGCATTACATCATCTTTTGGAATTTGCGAGCGGGTAAATTGTGGGGGGGGGGGGGGGGGTTGAAAAGTGGTTGAAAAATTGCGTAAATGAGCCAAACAAATCACAATTAAGAGAAAAGAACAATGTTATATTTAGTAACAAACTAATTTATTAAGATCAAAAATATGTTTCAAAAATAACTTCTGTTTTTGTTATTTTTAAATACAGTCTGTTTTATGGTTGTATATTGTATAAGTCTTAAGCTAGATAAAATTACAAAATGGAATAGATATGTCAAAGTAGGTGCAAGTTTAATGTTCAAGATGTGATTTTAAAGTAATGTGCCTCTTCTACCGACGCAGTTGAGTGAGATTCAGTCAGATGAGTGAACTGTCGAAATGTTGTGGGAACTTTGAAATTCACATTGGAGAAATTGGAAGCTTATGTGACACATAATGGTGTATAACAGTTGTCAATGTGCACAAACATGATAATGAAGTTGGCTTGAAGTGCAAAAGTTCCAAAGATTGGATTTTGGTAGTTTGCCTGCGTGATTGGTCAGGAGTTAGAATAGTGTGCATATATGTTATGGCTGTTAGTCTAAAATGACATCTTGAAGTAAGATATCTTGAGTAAGCATATATAAAATACATGGAAACTTACAAACGTATGTTATATAAAAAATCAACAGTGCTGTTTAAAGAAGTGAGTGTTAAAATATACAAGGATAACTTGTGAGTGCTATAAAACAACTTTCAAATGTAGATAACGTGTTTTTACAAACGAACTTGAAAAAAATGAACACGAGGTGGCTGATGCAGAAGTCAGGTTGTTGGCACAATTATTTAATGTATTCTATTCTTCATTTGAAACATTCATAACTGCAGAAATATTTGGGATAAGCTTCTGGTGGCTATACAGTTATGAAGGTTGCAAAGGGGAAATGTGATTTATTTGTGTGTGTGTGTGTGTGTGAGTTTGTATATGCCGGCAATCGTGGACCTAGGACAAAAGAATTCGGGCGTAGACAAAGGGGTCCACGTTTGACCTAACGTCCACGATTGAAAATCGTGTACAAAACCAATGGGAGGCCTTCCGAAAAAGTTAGAGTATAAACAAAAGAGGAACAATGGGAGGTCCACGATTGCACCCGTTTACATGACTGTGTGTGTGTGTGTGAGTGTGTGAAAGAGAGACCCAACTGCAGGAGTAAATATTTTCTTTTAATACGTTAAATTATATTCGTTTGCACTAATAAACAGAATTTTGTTAACAGAGTTTGCTGTTAACAAAACAAGTCTAGTGATGTTATCCACTTTTATATATCAGGTCAATTGAATCCAAAAATGAAGAGAAATTAGTATTTAGTGTTCTTATTTTCTCTAAAAACATTATTGGAGTTTGTCTCCCCCTTTCCATCGGGTATATTTAATTACTTAACGTTTACGTACAAAGCTGTAACTGACTTGCTTTCAGAAGAACATGCTATCCTCCACATACATTCTCAATTGGTAATCTGTACTTATAATCTATTATGTTCAAGAAAATATGCCACTTCTGCATACTGATCTCCTCGTTTTGCATGAAAGATTGCATTTGTAAATAGTGGGAAATGCATCATCAAACCTGTCAGATACTGAAGAAATGTATCTTTATCTGTCACTGTGCTGTTGCCTTGTTCGTCCCTATAACCTCAACTACACCCAGTCTGATATTTGTCCATTTCAGATAAATTCTGTGCAAGAGCAACCCAAATCTGAACTATTGAAAAGGATGAGTATCTTGATAGTAGCGTGGAGATGGGCCAATTCTTAAATTCTGCATTAAAATTTCACTTAAAACTTCATTGAATAATTCGCACCCAAAGCAATAGTTTTGTTGCAGTATCTTTGTCAGATACAGTTTAATAAAAGGAATAAAAACATTCTGCAGTTAAAATGTCGTCTTCTTTTTTGTCAGTAAAATTTATTCTTTTGGGGCAGAAAGAAAATGCATGGTTTGAAAATTCTTTAATGGCAAAGAAAAACATGGGATTTCCAACCGAATTTATTGTGATTTATATTACTTGTTACTAGTATTTAGCTGTTGTTTTCTTAGCTTTGGAATCGATGGAGTTTCGGCTGCTGATCTGATTTAACTAAAGTTTTTGGTGTGATCAGCCAATTGGCTCCTGGTTTAGTCCAACGCGCTACGCTATGGCATTGTCAAAACTTGTCATATGAAGGCGCACTTTAAATATGTTCTCGTAACGCCAGGCAAACTCAACCAAAGTACCAAGAAAAACGTACATAGTTTATGCGAGTTAGGTACAACTTTAAACATGGGGGCATCATGGCGTCCAATATCTCCAGAACTAAATGTGGGATCTGGTTGAACTTCTATTTCTATACAGATAGAGACACACATCTGCCTTAGCTTACACCTGTAGTCGGGTAAACTTTGAACCACTTAAGTTGTGTGCTGCCCCCAGCGTTGGTTTGTGGGATCTTCATACGGTTTAGTCAAAATGTGACTTCTTATATTGCAGACCATGTGAGGATTTTGGCATATACATCGTACGTGCTTTGATTCTGATTGCCGAGGAAGACAACGGTAAAATATACCGGCCTACCTGCATACCACGATTGACTCCAATTGGATGTACAGTTCTCTGGATATAGGACCTCAACGTATGCACCTTTCAGATGTTGCCACGTGACGCATGGTGATGTCATCACGACAGCACTTGTAAAAACAAACATTTACAACATGGTCTTTGTCTGAGTCAAGATTGGATTCAATCTGATCAACACTGTCATTGATCAGATTGACTATTCAGTTTTGCATATCTCTCGCGGTTGATTTTTCAACATTTTCTTCAGGGTTCAAAGGACTTTTCATTGCAACTTCCGGTCTGGTGACGTCATCAATCTTTGCCCCCACTCAACTTGTTCTTAGCATGAAGCCGATTACATACATCAATTATAAAGTGATTTCAGCAAACTTCGCCACACACATCTACCGATTATTTATTTTAAAAAAAAATTCAACCTGCCGCTAGAGGGCGCTCGAACATTTTATGACGTCACAATTTTGTGTGTGTAAAGTACAACCTAGCCAGAGACTAACATCGTTGAAAGCAAGTTTACATATTTTTTCACTTTCAAATGATGAGGCACTTCCGTTTTGGACCGGAAGGAAGGGTCACGTAACTTTGCACGTAATATACAAAATGAAGACCCTGGATTATTCTATCGGTTCCCGTAAAAATCAAAATCAGATCTCTCTCGATTGATTTTTATATTGATTTTCAAAGATTAAACTTTCAAGTTATAAGGCACTTCCGGTTTGGGCCGGAAGGAAGGGTCACGTGACTTTGCACGTAATATAGAAAATGAAGACCCTGGATTATTCTATCGGTTCCCGTAAAAAGCAAAATCAGATCTCTCTCGATTGATTCTATATTGATTTTCAAAGATTAAACTTTCAAGTTGTAAGGCACTTCCGGTTTGGACCGGAAGGAAGGGTCACGTGACTTTGCACGTAATATAAAAAATGAAGACCCTGGATTATTCTATCAGTTGCCGTAAAAAGCAAAATCAGATCTCTCTTGATTGATTTTATATTGATTTTCAAAGATTAAACTTTCAAGTTATAAGGCACTTCCGGTTTGGACCGGAAGGAAGGGTCACGTGACTTTGCACGTAATATAAAAAATGAAGACCCTGGATTATTCTATCGGTTCCCGTAAAAAGCAAAATCAGATCTCTCTCGATTGATTTTATATTGATTTTCAAAGATTAAACTTTCAAGTTATAAGGCACTTCCGGTTTAGACCGGAAGGAAGGGTCACGTGACTTTGCACGTAATACAAAAAATGAAGACCCTGGATTATTCTATCAGTTCACATTAAAGCAAAATCAGATCTCTCACGGTTGATTTTATATTGATTTTCAAAGATTAAACTTTCAAGTTGTAAGGCACTTCCGGTTTGGACCGGAAGGAAGGGTCACGTGACTTTGCACGTAATATAAAAAATGAAGACCCTGGATTATTCTATCAGTTGCCGTAAAAAGCAAAATCAGATCTCTCTTGATTGATTTTATATTGATTTTCAAAGATTAAACTTTCAAATTATAAGGCACTTCCGGTTTGGACCGGAAGGAAGGGTCACGTGACTTTGCACGTAATACAAAAAATGAAGACCCTGGATTATTCTATCAGTTCACATTAAAGCAAAATCAGATCTCTCACGGTTGATTTTATATTGATTTTCAAAGATTAAACTTTCAAGTTGTAAGGCACTTCCGGTTTGGACCGGAAGGAAGGGTCACGTGACTTTGCACGTAATATAAAAAATGAAGACCCTGGATTATTCTATCAGTTGCCGTAAAAAGCAAAATCAGATCTCTCTTGATTGATTTTATATTGATTTTCAAAGATTAAACTTTCAAGTTATAAGGCACTTCCGGTTTAGACCGGAAGGAAGGGTCACGTGACTTTGCACGTAATATAACAAAAGAAGACCCTGGATTATTCTATCAGTTGCCGCAAAAAAGCAAAATCAGATCTCTCTCGATTGATTTTATATTGATTTTCAAAGATTAAACTTTCAAATTATAAGGCACTTCCGGTTTGGACCGGAAGGAAGGGTCACGAGACTTTGCACGTAATATAAAAAATGAAGACCCTGGATTATTCTATCGGTTCCCGTAAAAAGCAAAATCAGATCTCTCTCGATTGATTTTATATTGATTTTCAAAGATTAAACTTTCAAGTTATAAGGCACTTCCGGTTTAGACCGGAAGGAAGGGTCACGTGACTTTGCACGTAATACAAAAAATGAAGACCCTGGATTATTCTATCAGTTCACATTAAAGCAAAATCAGATCTCTCACGGTTGATTTTATATTGATTTTCAAAGATTAAACTTTCAAGTTGTAAGGCACTTCCGGTTTGGACCGGAAGGAAGGGTCACGTGACTTTGCACGTAATATAAAAAATGAAGACCCTGGATTATTCTATCAGTTGCCGTAAAAAGCAAAATCAGATCTCTCTTGATTGATTTTATATTGATTTTCAAAGATTAAACTTTCAAGTTATAAGGCACTTCCGGTTTAGACCGGAAGGAAGGGTCACGTGACTTTTCACGTAATATAACAAAAGAAGACCCTGGATTATTCTATCAGTTGCCGTAAAAAGCAAAATCAGATCTCTCTCGATTGATTTTATATTGATTTTCAAAGATTAAACTTTCAAATTATAAGGCACTTCCGGTTTGGACCGGAAGGAAGGGTCACGTGACTTTGCACGTAATACAAAAAATGAAGACCCTGGATTATTCTATCAGTTCACATTAAAGCAAAATCAGATCTCTCACGGTTGATTTTATATTGATTTTCAAAGATTAAACTTTCAAGTTGTAAGGCACTTCCGGTTTGGACCGGAAGGAAGGGTCACGTGACTTTGCACGTAATATAAAAAATGAAGACCCTGGATTATTCTATCAGTTGCCGTAAAAAGCAAAATCAGATCTCTCTTGATTGATTTTATATTGATTTTCAAAGATTAAACTTTCAAGTTATAAGGCACTTCCGGTTTAGACCGGAAGGAAGGGTCACGTGACTTTGCACGTAATATAACAAAAGAAGACCCTGGATTATTCTATCAGTTGCCGTAAAAAGCAAAATCAGATCTCTCTCGATTGATTTTATATTGATTTTCAAAGATTAAACTTTCAAGTTATAAGGCACTTCCGGTTTAGACCGGAAGGAAGGGTCACGTGACTTTGCACGTAATACAAAAAATGAAGACCCTGGATTATTCTATCAGTTCACATTAAAGCAAAATCAGATCTCTCACGGTTGATTTTATATTGATTTTCAAAGATTAAACTTTCAAGTTGTAAGGCACTTCCGGTTTGGACCGGAAGGAAGGGTCACGTGACTTTGCACGTAATATAAAAAATGAAGACCCTGGATTATTCTATCAGTTGCCGTAAAAAGCAAAATCAGATCTCTCTTGATTGATTTTATATTGATTTTCAAAGATTAAACTTTCAAATTATAAGGCACTTCCGGTTTGGACCGGAAGGAAGGGTCACGTGACTTTGCACGTAATACAAAAAATGAAGACCCTGGATTATTCTATCAGTTCACATTAAAGCAAAATCAGATCTCTCACGGTTGATTTTATATTGATTTTCAAAGATTAAACTTTCAAGTTGTAAGGCACTTCCGGTTTGGACCGGAAGGAAGGGTCACGTGACTTTGCACGTAATATAAAAAATGAAGACCCTGGATTATTCTATCAGTTGCCGTAAAAAGCAAAATCAGATCTCTCTTGATTGATTTTATATTGATTTTCAAAGATTAAACTTTCAAGTTATAAGGCACTTCCGGTTTAGACCGGAAGGAAGGGTCACGTGACTTTGCACGTAATATAACAAAAGAAGACCCTGGATTATTCTATCAGTTGCCGCAAAAAAGCAAAATCAGATCTCTCTCGATTGATTTTATATTGATTTTCAAAGATTAAACTTTCAAATTATAAGGCACTTCCGGTTTGGACCGGAAGGAAGGGTCACGTGACTTTGCACGTAATATAAAAAATGAAGACCCTGGATTATTCTATCGGTTCCCGTAAAAAGCAAAATCAGATCTCTCTCGATTGATTTTATATTGATTTTCAAAGATTAAACCTTCAAGTTATAAGGCACTTCCGGTTTAGACCGGAAGGAAGGGTCACGTGACTTTGCACGTAATACAAAAAATGAAGACCCTGGATTATTCTATCAGTTGCCGTAAAAAGCAAAATCAGATCTCTCTTGATTGATTTTATATTGATTTTCAAAGATTAAACTTTCAAGTTATAAGGCACTTCCGGTTTGGACCGGAAGGAAGGGTCACGTGACTTTGCACGTAATATAAAAAATGAAGACCCTGGATTATTCTATCGGTTCCCGTAAAAAGCAAAATCAGATCTCTCTCGATTGATTTTATATTGATTTTCAAAGATTAAACTTTCAAGTTATAAGGCACTTCCGGTTTAGACCGGAAGGAAGGGTCACGTGACTTTGCACGTAATACAAAAAATGAAGACCCTGGATTATTCTATCAGTTCACATTAAAGCAAAATCAGATCTCTCACGGTTGATTTTATATTGATTTTCAAAGATTAAACTTTCAAGTTGTAAGGCACTTCCGGTTTGGACCGGAAGGAAGGGTCACGTGACTTTGCACGTAATATAAAAAATGAAGACCCTGGATTATTCTATCAGTTGCCGTAAAAAGCAAAATCAGATCTCTCTTGATTGATTTTATATTGATTTTCAAAGATTAAACTTTCAAATTATAAGGCACTTCCGGTTTGGACCGGAAGGAAGGGTCACGTGACTTTGCACGTAATACAAAAAATGAAGACCCTGGATTATTCTATCAGTTCACATTAAAGCAAAATCAGATCTCTCACGGTTGATTTTATATTGATTTTCAAAGATTAAACTTTCAAGTTGTAAGGCACTTCCGGTTTGGACCGGAAGGAAGGGTCACGTGACTTTGCACGTAATATAAAAAATGAAGACCCTGGATTATTCTATCAGTTGCCGTAAAAAGCAAAATCAGATTTCTCTTGATTGATTTTATATTGATTTTCAAAGATTAAACTTTCAAGTTATAAGGCACTTCCGGTTTAGACCGGAAGGAAGGGTCACGTGACTTTGCACGTAATATAACAAAAGAAGACCCTGGATTATTCTATCAGTTGCCGCAAAAAAGCAAAATCAGATCTCTCTCGATTGATTTTATATTGATTTTCAAAGATTAAACTTTCAAATTATAAGGCACTTCCGGTTTGGACCGGAAGGAAGGGTCACGAGACTTTGCACGTAATATAAAAAATGAAGACCCTGGATTATTCTATCGGTTCCCGTAAAAAGCAAAATCAGATCTCTCTCGATTGATTTTATATTGATTTTCAAAGATTAAACTTTCAAGTTATAAGGCACTTCCGGTTTAGACCGGAAGGAAGGGTCACGTGACTTTGCACGTAATACAAAAAATGAAGACCCTGGATTATTCTATCAGTTCACATTAAAGCAAAATCAGATCTCTCACGGTTGATTTTATATTGATTTTCAAAGATTAAACTTTCAAATTATAAGGCACTTCCGGTTTGGACCGGAAGGAAGGGTCACGAGACTTTGCACGTAATATAAAAAATGAAGACCCTGGATTATTCTATCGGTTCCCGTAAAAAGCAAAATCAGATCTCTCTCGATTGATTTTATATTGATTTTCAAAGATTAAACTTTCAAGTTGTAAGGCACTTCCGGTTTGGACCGGAAGGAAGGGTCACGTGACTTTGCACGTAATATAAAAAATGAAGACCCTGGATTATTCTATCAGTTGCCGTAAAAAGCAAAATCAGATCTCTCTTGATTGATTTTATATTGATTTTCAAAGATTAAACTTTCAAGTTATAAGGCACTTCCGGTTTAGACCGGAAGGAAGGGTCACGTGACTTTGCACGTAATATAACAAAAGAAGACCCTGGATTATTCTATCAGTTGCCGTAAAAAGCAAAATCAGATCTCTCTCGATTGATTTTATATTGATTTTCAAAGATTAAACTTTCAAGTTATAAGGCACTTCCGGTTTAGACCGGAAGGAAGGGTCACGTGACTTTGCACGTAATACAAAAAATGAAGACCCTGGATTATTCTATCAGTTCACATTAAAGCAAAATCAGATCTCTCACGGTTGATTTTATATTGATTTTCAAAGATTAAACTTTCAAGTTGTAAGGCACTTCCGGTTTGGACCGGAAGGAAGGGTCACGTGACTTTGCACGTAATATAAAAAATGAAGACCCTGGATTATTCTATCAGTTGCCGTAAAAAGCAAAATCAGATCTCTCTTGATTGATTTTATATTGATTTTCAAAGATTAAACTTTCAAATTATAAGGCACTTCCGGTTTGGACCGGAAGGAAGGGTCACGTGACTTTGCACGTAATACAAAAAATGAAGACCCTGGATTATTCTATCAGTTCACATTAAAGCAAAATCAGATCTCTCACGGTTGATTTTATATTGATTTTCAAAGATTAAACTTTCAAGTTGTAAGGCACTTCCGGTTTGGACCGGAAGGAAGGGTCACGTGACTTTGCACGTAATATAAAAAATGAAGACCCTGGATTATTCTATCAGTTGCCGTAAAAAGCAAAATCAGATCTCTCTTGATTGATTTTATATTGATTTTCAAAGATTAAACTTTCAAGTTATAAGGCACTTCCGGTTTAGACCGGAAGGAAGGGTCACGTGACTTTGCACGTAATATAACAAAAGAAGACCCTGGATTATTCTATCAGTTGCCGCAAAAAAGCAAAATCAGATCTCTCTCGATTGATTTTATATTGATTTTCAAAGATTAAACTTTCAAATTATAAGGCACTTCCGGTTTGGACCGGAAGGAAGGGTCACGTGACTTTGCACGTAATATAAAAAATGAAGACCCTGGATTATTCTATCGGTTCCCGTAAAAAGCAAAATCAGATCTCTCTCGATTGATTTTATATTGATTTTCAAAGATTAAACCTTCAAGTTATAAGGCACTTCCGGTTTAGACCGGAAGGAAGGGTCACGTGACTTTGCACGTAATACAAAAAATGAAGACCCTGGATTATTCTATCAGTTGCCGTAAAAAGCAAAATCAGATCTCTCTTGATTGATTTTATATTGATTTTCAAAGATTAAACTTTCAAGTTATAAGGCACTTCCGGTTTGGACCGGAAGGAAGGGTCACGTGACTTTGCACGTAATATAAAAAATGAAGACCCTGGATTATTCTATCGGTTCCCGTAAAAAGCAAAATCAGATCTCTCTCGATTGATTTTATATTGATTTTCAAAGATTAAACTTTCAAGTTATAAGGCACTTCCGGTTTAGACCGGAAGGAAGGGTCACGTGACTTTGCACGTAATACAAAAAATGAAGACCCTGGATTATTCTATCAGTTCACATTAAAGCAAAATCAGATCTCTCACGGTTGATTTTATATTGATTTTCAAAGATTAAACTTTCAAGTTGTAAGGCACTTCCGGTTTGGACCGGAAGGAAGGGTCACGTGACTTTGCACGTAATATAAAAAATGAAGACCCTGGATTATTCTATCAGTTGCCGTAAAAAGCAAAATCAGATCTCTCTTGATTGATTTTATATTGATTTTCAAAGATTAAACTTTCAAATTATAAGGCACTTCCGGTTTGGACCGGAAGGAAGGGTCACGTGACTTTGCACGTAATACAAAAAATGAAGACCCTGGATTATTCTATCAGTTCACATTAAAGCAAAATCAGATCTCTCACGGTTGATTTTATATTGATTTTCAAAGATTAAACTTTCAAGTTGTAAGGCACTTCCGGTTTGGACCGGAAGGAAGGGTCACGTGACTTTGCACGTAATATAAAAAATGAAGACCCTGGATTATTCTATCAGTTGCCGTAAAAAGCAAAATCAGATCTCTCTTGATTGATTTTATATTGATTTTCAAAGATTAAACTTTCAAGTTATAAGGCACTTCCGGTTTAGACCGGAAGGAAGGGTCACGTGACTTTGCACGTAATATAACAAAAGAAGACCCTGGATTATTCTATCAGTTGCCGCAAAAAAGCAAAATCAGATCTCTCTCGATTGATTTTATATTGATTTTCAAAGATTAAACTTTCAAATTATAAGGCACTTCCGGTTTGGACCGGAAGGAAGGGTCACGAGACTTTGCACGTAATATAAAAAATGAAGACCCTGGATTATTCTATCGGTTCCCGTAAAAAGCAAAATCAGATCTCTCTCGATTGATTTTATATTGATTTTCAAAGATTAAACTTTCAAGTTATAAGGCACTTCCGGTTTAGACCGGAAGGAAGGGTCACGTGACTTTGCACGTAATACAAAAAATGAAGACCCTGGATTATTCTATCAGTTCACATTAAAGCAAAATCAGATCTCTCACGGTTGATTTTATATTGATTTTCAAAGATTAAACTTTCAAGTTGTAAGGCACTTCCGGTTTGGACCGGAAGGAAGGGTCACGTGACTTTGCACGTAATATAAAAAATGAAGACCCTGGATTATTCTATCAGTTGCCGTAAAAAGCAAAATCAGATCTCTCTTGATTGATTTTATATTGATTTTCAAAGATTAAACTTTCAAGTTATAAGGCACTTCCGGTTTAGACCGGAAGGAAGGGTCACGTGACTTTTCACGTAATATAACAAAAGAAGACCCTGGATTATTCTATCAGTTGCCGTAAAAAGCAAAATCAGATCTCTCTCGATTGATTTTATATTGATTTTCAAAGATTAAACTTTCAAATTATAAGGCACTTCCGGTTTGGACCGGAAGGAAGGGTCACGTGACTTTGCACGTAATACAAAAAATGAAGACCCTGGATTATTCTATCAGTTCACATTAAAGCAAAATCAGATCTCTCACGGTTGATTTTATATTGATTTTCAAAGATTAAACTTTCAAGTTGTAAGGCACTTCCGGTTTGGACCGGAAGGAAGGGTCACGTGACTTTGCACGTAATATAAAAAATGAAGACCCTGGATTATTCTATCAGTTGCCGTAAAAAGCAAAATCAGATCTCTCTTGATTGATTTTATATTGATTTTCAAAGATTAAACTTTCAAGTTATAAGGCACTTCCGGTTTAGACCGGAAGGAAGGGTCACGTGACTTTGCACGTAATATAACAAAAGAAGACCCTGGATTATTCTATCAGTTGCCGTAAAAAGCAAAATCAGATCTCTCTCGATTGATTTTATATTGATTTTCAAAGATTAAACTTTCAAGTTATAAGGCACTTCCGGTTTAGACCGGAAGGAAGGGTCACGTGACTTTGCACGTAATACAAAAAATGAAGACCCTGGATTATTCTATCAGTTCACATTAAAGCAAAATCAGATCTCTCACGGTTGATTTTATATTGATTTTCAAAGATTAAACTTTCAAGTTGTAAGGCACTTCCGGTTTGGACCGAAAGGAAGGGTCACGTGACTTTGCACGTAATATAAAAAATGAAGACCCTGGATTATTCTATCAGTTGCCGTAAAAAGCAAAATCAGATCTCTCTTGATTGATTTTATATTGATTTTCAAAGATTAAACTTTCAAATTATAAGGCACTTCCGGTTTGGACCGGAAGGAAGGGTCACGTGACTTTGCACGTAATACAAAAAATGAAGACCCTGGATTATTCTATCAGTTCACATTAAAGCAAAATCAGATCTCTCACGGTTGATTTTATATTGATTTTCAAAGATTAAACTTTCAAGTTGTAAGGCACTTCCGGTTTGGACCGGAAGGAAGGGTCACGTGACTTTGCACGTAATATAAAAAATGAAGACCCTGGATTATTCTATCAGTTGCCGTAAAAAGCAAAATCAGATCTCTCTTGATTGATTTTATATTGATTTTCAAAGATTAAACTTTCAAGTTATAAGGCACTTCCGGTTTAGACCGGAAGGAAGGGTCACGTGACTTTGCACGTAATATAACAAAAGAAGACCCTGGATTATTCTATCAGTTGCCGCAAAAAAGCAAAATCAGATCTCTCTCGATTGATTTTATATTGATTTTCAAAGATTAAACTTTCAAATTATAAGGCACTTCCGGTTTGGACCGGAAGGAAGGGTCACGTGACTTTGCACGTAATATAAAAAATGAAGACCCTGGATTATTCTATCGGTTCCCGTAAAAAGCAAAATCAGATCTCTCTCGATTGATTTTATATTGATTTTCAAAGATTAAACCTTCAAGTTATAAGGCACTTCCGGTTTAGACCGGAAGGAAGGGTCACGTGACTTTGCACGTAATACAAAAAATGAAGACCCTGGATTATTCTATCAGTTCACATTAAAGCAAAATCAGATCTCTCACGGTTGATTTTATATTGATTTTCAAAAACTAAATCTAGAAATCTTTGGTTGCTTGTAATCTGATACTTGATGACGTCATCGTGACGTCATTATCGGAAAACTCGAGAGCTATGTAAACTATGCTATCTGAAGCAGAAATCTGCATTATATCTCTTGCGGTTGATTTTTCAGCAATTTTTTTAGGTTTAAAGGTCTTTTCATTGCAACTTCCGGTCTGGTGACGTCATCAATCTTTCTCCACCTCAACTTGTTCTTAGCGTGAAGCCGATTACATACATCAATTATAGAGTGATTTCAGCAAACTTCGCCACACACATCGACCGATTATTCATTTTAAGCATTTTTCAACTTGCCGCTAGAGGGCGCTCGAACATTTTATGACGTCACAAATAATTTTTTTGTGAAGTACAACCTAGTCGGAGACCAACATCGTTGAAAGCAAGTTCCCATCTTTTTCCACTTTCAAATGATGAGGCACTTCCGGTTTGGACCGGAAGGAAGGGTCACGTGACTTTGCACGTAATATAAAAAATGAAGACCCTGGATTATTCTATCAGTTGCCGTAAAAAGCAAAATCAGATCTCTCTTGATTGATTTTATATTGATTTTCAAAGATTAAACTTTCAAGTTATAAGGCACTTCCGGTTTAGACCGGAAGGAAGGGTCACGTGACTTTGCACGTAATATAACAAAAGAAGACCCTGGATTATTCTATCAGTTGCCGCAAAAAAGCAAAATCAGATCTCTCTCGATTGATTTTATATTGATTTTCAAAGATTAAACTTTCAAATTATAAGGCACTTCCGGTTTGGACCGGAAGGAAGGGTCACGTGACTTTGCACGTAATATAAAAAATGAAGACCCTGGATTATTCTATCGGTTCCCGTAAAAAGCAAAATCAGATCTCTCTCGATTGATTTTATATTGATTTTCAAAGATTAAACTTTCAAGTTATAAGGCACTTCCGGTTTAGACCGGAAGGAAGGGTCACGTGACTTTGCACGTAATACAAAAAATGAAGACCCTGGATTATTCTATCAGTTCACATTAAAGCAAAATCAGATCTCTCACGGTTGATTTTATATTGATTTTCAAAGATTAAACTTTCAAGTTGTAAGGCACTTCCGGTTTGGACCGGAAGGAAGGGTCACGTGACTTTGCACGTAATATAAAAAATGAAGACCCTGGATTATTCTATCAGTTGCCGTAAAAAGCAAAATCAGATCTCTCTTGATTGATTTTATATTGATTTTCAAAGATTAAACTTTCAAGTTATAAGGCACTTCCGGTTTAGACCGGAAGGAAGGGTCACGTGACTTTTCACGTAATATAACAAAAGAAGACCCTGGATTATTCTATCAGTTGCCGTAAAAAGCAAAATCAGATCTCTCTCGATTGATTTTATATTGATTTTCAAAGATTAAACTTTCAAATTATAAGGCACTTCCGGTTTGGACCGGAAGGAAGGGTCACGTGACTTTGCACGTAATACAAAAAATGAAGACCCTGGATTATTCTATCAGTTCACATTAAAGCAAAATCAGATCTCTCACGGTTGATTTTATATTGATTTTCAAAGATTAAACTTTCAAGTTGTAAGGCACTTCCGGTTTGGACCGGAAGGAAGGGTCACGTGACTTTGCACGTAATATAAAAAATGAAGACCCTGGATTATTCTATCAGTTGCCGTAAAAAGCAAAATCAGATCTCTCTTGATTGATTTTATATTGATTTTCAAAGATTAAACTTTCAAGTTATAAGGCACTTCCGGTTTAGACCGGAAGGAAGGGTCACGTGACTTTGCACGTAATATAACAAAAGAAGACCCTGGATTATTCTATCAGTTGCAGTAAAAAGCAAAATCAGATCTCTCTCGATTGATTTTATATTGATTTTCAAAGATTAAACTTTCAAATTATAAGGCACTTCCGGTTTGGACCGGAAGGAAGGGTCACGTGACTTTGCACGTAATATAAAAAATGAAGACCCTGGATTATTCTATCGGTTCCCGTAAAAAGCAAAATCAGATCTCTCTCGATTGATTTTATATTGATTTTCAAAGATTAAACCTTCAAGTTATAAGGCACTTCCGGTTTAGACCGGAAGGAAGGGTCACGTGACTTTGCACGTAATACAAAAAATGAAGACCCTGGATTATTCTATCAGTTCACATTAAAGCAAAATCAGATCTCTCACGGTTGATTTTATATTGATTTTCAAAAACTAAATCTAGAAATCTTTGGTTGCTTGTAATCTGATACTTGATGACGTCATCGTGACGTCATTATCGGAAAACTCGAGAGCTATGTAAACTATGCTATCTGAAGCAGAAATCTGCATTATATCTCTTGCGGTTGATTTTTCAGCAAATTTTTCAGGTTTAAAGGTCTTTTCATTGCAACTTCCGGTCTGGTGACGTCATCAATCTTTCTCCACCTCAACTTGTTCTTAGCGTGAAGCCGATTACATACATCAATTATAGAGTGATTTCAGCAAACTTTGCCACACACATCGACCGATTATTCATTTTAAGCATTTTTCAACTTGCCGCTAGAGGGCGCTCGAACATTTTATGATGTCACAAATAATTTTTTTGTGAAGTACAACCTAGTCGGAGACCAACATCGTTGAAAGCAAGTTCACATCTTTTTCCACTTTCAAATGATGAGGCACTTCCGGTTTGGACCGGAAGGAAGGGTCACGTGATTTGACGCACACGAGATAAAATAAAGATCCTGGATTATACAATCAATTCCCACAAAAATCAAGTTCCGGGCTCTCACGGTTGATTTTATATTGATTTTCAAAGATTAAATCTGCTAATCTTTAATTGCTTGTAATTTGATACATGATGACGTCATCATGACGTCAGAGTAACATGCACGAGTTCAGTACAGGGTCTGAGTGTATGCCAACTCTCATTAAGATAGAAGTTTGTTTAAGGGCAAAAGTGCCGTTTAGAAAAAGTATGCACAAAGTCTATGAGGTTTTGGGGAGAAAAACAAAAAGAAGACGAAGAAGAAAAAAAAAAACCCGAGCAAAAACAATACCTTTTCCGCAATTATGCGGAAAAGCTAAAAAACGAGAGCTATATGTCTGTTTCCTAAACAGAACATAGGGCTTTTCCATATTATTTGCTATAATGTCACTTAGAATATTGCCTACTAATGAGAAATGCGACTACCCACCAAGTTTCGTGACAATCCGACGGATCTACCAATTTATATGTGTCTATAAATTACGCCTTTAATAACGTCATTATGATGTTCCACATCAATCGCCTCTATTTTTTACATATTATTTATGACCTAACAAACTTATTTCAAAAAGAATTTCGAAAGTAGTTTGTTCTGTTGACGGGATATGACTTACAGATTCAAGAACGTAACCATGTTAAAATCATATTCAATTACCGGCCTTTTAACATACCAGGTTTCACCCTAATCGGTCCAACAACTGTCTAGATATGGCCCCTGTTAAAAACGCACCTTTAAGGTGACGTCACGTGACACATAATGACATCATCATGACGTCACTTCGGAGTTTGCATTCTTGTGACAATATCTGTATACCCACCAATTTTCGTGAAGATCGGATGTACCCTTATACGTGTTTCAAAAAAGCACATTTTTTGATGACGTCCTCATGACAACACACATTTTCCACATTTATATACAATTATGTATGATCTAACAAACCTATTACAAAAAGAATTTCTAAATTGGCATGTTCTGTTGATGATATATGGCTTTAAGGTCCAAAAACTTAAACAATACTATAAAATCGTATGATGACGTCACTATGACGTCACATCAATTTTCATCTATAACATGCTCACCTACCAGCCTACCACGTTTTATCTAATCAGACCTACGGTTCTCTAAATATAGGCCCTTCAAAAATGCACCTTTAAGATGACTTAATGTGACACGTGATGACGTCATCAGACGTCAGAGCAATATGCACGATTTCAGCACAGGGTCTCAGTCTACGCAAACTTTCATCAAGATGAAAGATCTGTTTACTGGCAAAGCGCCGGCGAGAATGAAACGTGCATTGCCTATGGGATTTTTGATATCGCACGATTTGCGATGTCCCTTCTGAGCCACCTTACACCATTGGTACACGCTGCATGCACTGCAGAGCTGCGTGTATCACTTTGTATTTGCACGTACAGCGCAACACCACACACGTTTACGTTGGATTGTAGAAACGTGCAACATGACACCCATGGTTACACTGCCTTCCCAGAATTCCTTTGTTATCATATTGTTTTGGGGCTAAATATTGAAATGGGTATATTTTGACGCTGGAGTGAGCTATGATCATAAGAACTTGGAATTAGGTACACAAAAATACAGTGTATAACACTTCCGAAGGTTTTTGTCATAAGAGATTGCTAAATATACCAAATTTTGACTTGAATTTCATGACCTCTAGATGACGTCATCATGACGTCACATCAATTTGTTTTATCTGTAACAAATCCTGGCCTATCAGCATTACGACTGCACCCAATCGGACTTCTGGTTCTCTAGATATAGGACCTTAAAGTGTGCACCTTTAAGATGACGTCACGTGACCCACGATGACGTCATCACAACTGTACTTGTCGAAGCAAACATTTCCAACGTGGTCTTGGCCTGGGTCGAGTTTAGAGTCAATCTGATCAATGACAGTGTAAGATTTTTAGTGTATAATGAAATTTGAAACATTAACAAATTCATAGAAAATCAGCCGATGACGTCATCATGACGTCACTTCGGATTTTGCATGCTAGTGACAATGTCTGCCTACCCACCAATTTTTGTGACGATCGGACCTACCCTTATATGTGTTTCAAAAAAGCACATTTTTGATGACGTCATCATGACGTCACGAATTTTTCACATTTATATGTAAGTATCTATGAGCTAACAAACCTATTACAAAAAGAATTTCGAAATTAGCATGTTCAGTTAATGAGATATGGCTTAAGG
Source organism: Hippasteria phrygiana (assembly GCA_037893225.1). Taxonomy (NCBI): domain Eukaryota; kingdom Metazoa; phylum Echinodermata; class Asteroidea; order Valvatida; family Goniasteridae; genus Hippasteria; species Hippasteria phrygiana. The sequence continues at coordinate 500,786 of JAZGUH010000100.1, forward strand.
GTTCAAAACTTTAACAATTACTGCAAAATCGTATGATGACGTCATCATGACGTCACGTCGATTTTCATCTATAACACAAGCCGGTCCACCAACAAACCAAGTTTGAGCTCAATCGGACTTAGGGTTCTCTAGATATAGGCCCTTCAAAAACGCACTTTTGAGATGACGTCACGTGCCGCGTGATGACGTCATCATGACGTCAGAGTAATATGCACGAGTTCGGTACAGGGTCCAAGTCTATGCAAACTCTCATTAAGATTGAAGTCTGTTTAATGGCAAAAGTGCCGGCGAGAATAAAACGTGTGCTTTGTCTATGGCATTTTTGATAGAAGAACAAGAAGAAGGAGAAGAAGAAGACTTTTTTTGACTTTTCAAATGAAAACTTTATTTCACTTGAACACAAGACAAATTATAACAACGAATATATGTATAGTACAAAGAGTAAATCATATACAAATAAAAGAGTAGTGAATTGATGTGAATAAATCAGTAATAAACAAAACGGTTTGAACACGAGACATGGCAAAGTAAGCACATGATTACACAAATGTAAGATTCAACAATAATTCATGAAATGCAACATCACCGCGGCCCGCCTATTGGCTGTATACTACTGCCAAACTAGCTTGCCGCGGTGACAAAGCAAAAAATCAAAGGGAAGGGTGGAGGAGGAGGAGGGAGGAGCCACTGGCGTCTCTGGATGTGGGTGCTCTTGCACCCACTACCGGCGGCTTCCATGGGGGAAAGGGAAAAGGGGGGGGGGGGGGGTAATATAAATAGTGATAATGAACTGTATTTACTTGAACAATAAATTAATGAACAAAAGTTTAAGAAAAAGGAAACTGAGCAGACAGGGAAAAGGAAAAGGAAGGGGTCGGAGGCCCGGGCCACTAAGACAGTGCCGAAGCACGTCTCGCCCGAGGCGAGCAGCTGTCCCGGACTCGGGCCACCGACCCCTGTACACAAACATTATATGAAAGAGGTTCACATCAACCATGTCAGTTAGTTTTTATAAATAATAAAGACAATATTTTGTAGGGGCCACTTAGTGAGAAAAGCGTCGAGATTGTTAAGGGATTTGAAGTACGTGTACTCAAGGAGGATTTTATATTTTAATCGATGTTGCCAGATGGTAAGGGGATCAGAAAAACGACACGTACGATACAGCCAATAAATAACATTTTTGCAATTGATGATAAAGAAATTGGCCAGACGAACCGCCTCACCGCCGTGGCCTCTGGCACGCGGAATCAGGGCCCAGTAAACATCGAAGTTCAGTTGCAGGTCGGGGAGAAGACGGGACAGAACAGAGTGGAGGAAGTTGAGGGCCGGTTGGATAGATGGGCAGAGGATGAAGAGGTGCTCGATCGTGCCCTTCTCTCCGCACCATCCGCAAGACGAAGGGATGCCAGGGTTGAGATGATGTAGAACAGGCAGAGATGGTAGAACATTGTGAAGGAGTTTAAACTGGACGTCTCCTTCCTTTTTGGAAGATGGCAGTTTGTAAATGGACAGCCATTGAATTTTGGTGGAGGCGTCCAGAAAGCCAGGTTTGTACCACGGAGATGAAGGGATAGCCGGAAGCGAGTTGAGATGGTTATTGAAGATAGTGTACAAAGTGCTAGATGGTGCGGAGAGTCCCTTGATGGAGGAGCCCAGCAAAAAATCGATGGGTGAGTCCGGGCGATCAGGGATCTTGTGAAGGAGTCCATGGTTAGACCGAAGTCCGATGTCGGAGAAGATTGTGGGAAAGGCAGAGATGAGATTACCGCGAAGACGAAGAAGTTGAGGTTGAAGGGCACGATGAGAAGGAGGGCGAGGTGCAAATGTGAAGGTCCAAGGAAGATCCACAGCGTCGAGCCAGCGGCCGGTGTCCACATGAAGTAGATGACGGATGAGCCCCACACCGCGCACCGAGAGCCGGGCGGCTAGGTCGGTATCGCTGCCAAGAAAGGGGTCTAGAAAGGGACTGATTAGGGGAATGTTCATGACATGGTTGACGGAAGACTGAGGTATTTCGATGCGAGCTCCGGATGCACTCCAAGCACGCAAAAACTCAGCATAAATAGGAGGAAGACTGGTAAAATATTTGGGGTCAATTCGACAGAGCAATAAATGGTAGTCTAAATTTAATTTTTTGTATTTTTGAAGAAAATAGTCAAAAAGAACAAAGGAGGGATGACTAGAATGGGTAAGGTATCGCTGAATTAATTTGAGACGAAAGGTGAGAATGCGTGCTTGGAGGCATGCTAGACCAAGGCCTCCTCTGTCGGGTTTTTGAAAAAGAGTTTTCCGTTTAAGTAAGTGTCTCTTGTTGGACCAGACGAAATCGACGAGCAGGTTTTGGAGTTCACCTAGAACATCGTCTGGAGGAGTGACGACAGCAAGATGGTGGAAAATTTGAGAGGCGGCCAATTGATTAGCCACTATGATTTTGCCTTTGAGTGAGAGAGAATAAGAAAGTCTTTTCCAGTTCGCGAGAGTTTTAGAGACTTTTAGTTTACATTTTTCCCAGTTTTGTTTAACATAGTGGGGACTATTTCCTAGGTGAACTCCAAGAAAACACAAGCCCTCATTGTTCCAACGAAAATTTAAAGGCTCGTCGCTTCGTCCGGTCCATGATCCGGCCCATAAACCTTGAGATTTTTGTGTATTTAGGCATGCAGCAGATGCGCGACTGAAAAGATCGTAAGTGTCACGAATGACATCAAAACCAGAATCGTCAGTGATGAAAATGTAAATATCGTCTGCGTACGCGGACACCGAACAAAAAGTCGTCCCGCCGGGAAGATAAAAACTTTTCCCACAGAGGTTTTCTCTCAGCTTGTTTAAAAAGGGCTCAATAGCAATTGAATATAAAAGGCCGGAAAGCGGACAGCCTTGCCTAATCCCCTTTTCAAAGGGAAAAGGCGCTGTCAAGGAACTGTTCACTTTAATGAGGCTTTCAGTGCCTTCATATAACAGGTGTATATAGTTAAGAAAGTGGGGACCAAAACCCATGGCTCTCATTGTGGAGAACAAAAAACTGTGGTCAACATTGTCAAAAGCTTTCTTTTGATCAAGGTTGACCACAGCCAGAGGGAGATCGTTGGAATTACAATAAGCGAGTATGTCACGAGTTAAATTTAAGTTGTCGTAGATAGATCTACCGGGAATACAGTATCCTTGATCCTCATGAATAACGCTGCCAATACACTGCTTCAATCTATTGGCAAGCAACTTGGCCAAGATTTTGTAGTCAGTGTTGAGGAGAGAAACTGGGCGCCAATTACCAATGTCGGCAAGATCACCCTTTTTGGGGAGAAGGGTGATTACAGCTCTGAGGAAAGATCTGGGTAGATGACCGGAGGCAAGGGATGAATTGAGAACAGAGAGAAAGTCGTTACGAAAAAGAGGCCAAAACACTTGATAAAATTCGCAAGTGAGGCCATCTAGGCCGGGTGATTTATTTTGGCCAAGTTGCTTGACAGCAGTATCGAGTTCCTCAATAGTTATAGGACACTCTAAGTTTTCTGCATCGTCACAATCCAGTTTAGTAAGATTATTTATAAGAGGGTCGAGGGCGCCCTCGTCAGTCGGCCGAAGTGAGTACAGAGAAGAATAGAAATCACGGACGTGATTTCTAATTTCCACGGGGTCTTCGGTGATTGACCCCGAGGTGAGCCGTATTTGAGAAACGGACTTAGACAAAGAATTCGATTTTTCCAAATTAAAGAAATAGGAAGAACTGGAGTCAACTTCGGTGGTGTGCTTAAAGCGGGATCTGACAAGGGCGCCCTGCGCCTCAATTTTCAGGAGAGTATTTAAATTATTTTTTTGTTCCTTAAGAACTTCAAGAGATTCCGGCGTGACATCCGGCGTCGACTGCAAGTCGTCAATAATTTGATTTATTTTGGCAAAATTGGCACGTTTTTCTTTGGCAACTTTGGTGCTGTACATTTGAGTAATTCTTTTGATATGGATCTTTCCAAAATCCCACCACGATCCAAGATCAGAAAAATCTGATATTTGTTTCCTCCAGTCTTTCCAAAAGGACTGAATGATATCAATAAAATGTTCGTCTTCTAAAAGAGTATTATTAAGATGCCAGTAGGCACTTCCCCTCTCTCTAACGCTGGGAGGTTTCAAGGAAAGAAAAACAGCGGAGTGGTCCGAGAGAGAACAGGGGACAATTTTACAAGAACACACAGAAGGGAGAAGACTAGAGTCGGAATAAAAACGATCCAACCTGGCTTGGGAAATTCCACAAGGGCGGGAGGGATTTTTCCTAGACCAAGTAAACTTTTGGTCGGACGGGTGCAGTCTACGCCAGATGTCACAAAAAGACAGCGTATTGACAGCGTTTGTGAGAGCCATGGAGATTTGGCGCCTGTGTTCAGTGGGCGTATGCAGACGATCAATAGAAGGGCATTCAGTACAATTGAAATCGCCTCCCAGAACAATGACCCCGTCGGAACACTGGGAACAATGATCCGCGAGATCACTGATGGCTTGAAGAGCGTCATTATCGGTTTGGGGAATGAGAGCGTTATAGGTATGATATATGGTATTCTGAAATTCAAGTTTAGTATAAAGGATATGCCCGCGACAAATTACGCTGGAATCTAAAATATTAAAAGTACCATTTTTAATGAGAGTAGTGACACCCGATCCTTTAGACGAATCGGGGGCACACAAGGGAGTATAAGGCCATGTGTTCCAACAGGAACACTGTTCCGTGAGGCTATAAGTTTCCTGCAAAAATACAATATCAGGATTATTACAGATATTATGAACATAGACTTGAAAGGAGGCACTCCGTGTTGAAGTGGAACAGCCCCCGGTATTTAAAGTAAGGAACGAAATAGCCATACAAAAGTTAAACAAATTAAGAAACTGAGATTCCATGGAGAATGAGAAAAATTAAATATCGAATGATCTGATCAGTTTCTGCACCCTCTGCTGCATGCTCTTTTGCAAGAGTGGATGATTTCGCAGGGGTTTTAGTTGTTTAACAAGTCCCGGGATATCAGAGGTGAATTTCCTGGCGATCTTGGTCTTTTTCTTTTTGGCTTTGACCTGGGCGAGAAAGTTAAGCATTTGTGAGTGTGATAGAGGACCTTTTGTGGTAAAAATGGACTCGGGGATGGAGTCGTCGTCGGTCTGTGTGTCTTCCCAGAACATGGAGTCGGTGTCGGTGTTCGTTTCTGCAGCGGTCGAGGCGGGGGAGGAGGGAACGGGTGTTTGGGTGTCAAGGGCTTGGGAAAGGGAGGGAGAGCCGTTCGTTTCGGGGATCACTGAGGATTTGGGTGCTTCTTTGGTAAGATTGTGGGAAAGTTTGACAAGTTTGGGAGGTGGAGGCGAGGACGATTTGCTTCGGGTTGGTCTTCCTCTGACAATTATATCGGAGAAGCGTCGTGACGGCTGAGGGGGTGATCCCCAAACGGAAAGGCTCTCCGCAGGTGGGTTTGGATGGGTAGTTGACTTGGGGGAATTGATGGATGGTTGTTTGGGAGGAGCTTTGGAGTGGGGTTTAGGTGTTTCGGGGATAGTTGTGGGCCCAGCTCCCACACTGGGCGCAGGTCCAGCGCCCACAGCCGGCCGGGTCGTCTTTGTAGGTGATCCTGGTGGTTTACCAGGGGGCGGGGCCGGGGCAGCTTTCGCGGAGGCGAGTGCCCCGACTGCGGCAGAGGGCGCGGGCGCAGGCGCAGGACCGGCGGCCCCAGCAGAGGGAGCCGGCCCGGGTGGGACGGAGGGTTTGGGTTGTTTGGGAGGATATTTGACACTGGATTTGTTGTGGACAAAGGCTGGCGGAGGATTGAGTGGATTGTCTGGTTTGTTCAGTACTTCACCGTCAACACGTTTGTCATTGTCATCGTCGGGTCGTCGTTTCTTGCAGGAGCGGCTGACATGCCCGAACTCGCCGCAGTTGAAACACCGCACCGACTCCGTTGTGAGGAAGACACGGTAGTTGACACCCGAGAAAGTGAAGTTAATATGATCAGGGGGGAGGATGTTTGGGGCAAGTAGGACCTGAACTTGTCTTCGGAAGGACATGATATGGGAAAGAGATTTCTGCTTGAGACCAAGGGGGATGGGCCGAATCTGAGACACTACCTTACAAAATGAAGAAAGATTATTTACAAGAACTGTGTTTGGGATCTCGGGGTATACATTGGAAAGAGTTAATCGGGTGGTAGGGCGAACGAGGGGGGTGAGCTCGACGAAGGTCCCGTTGTAGTCGAGTCCTTGTTGGACTGCGTCTACAACGGCCTCCTTCGAGTTCAGATAGATTGCAATGCGACCATTGGAAATACGGGAAGCAGAGAGGACATTTTTAGCAGGTTGCTGTTTAGTGAAGTGATCAATGTACGACTGTATGGATATTGTATCGAACGCCCGAAAGCTGACCCCATTGTTCCGTGTGATGTTTTTGAATGGCTCATCGCCGGGAACAATGGGTTTGGCAACGCCAGCCGTGCTTACGCTTGGCTGGCCCTGAATGGATGGTCCCGCTTGACTAGCCATAGTGGGCTAGCCAAAGCAGAAAACCAGTACAGAAAGAGTAAAAATGATCGTTTAAATACAGGAAAATAATAAAACCCGACAGAACGAGAATGGTCTAGCCTGATCTATAGTAAAAACAGAGCAACCTGATATAAAAACTGGGACCATACAAGGTCAAAAAACTGCACAAAACTAACTTACAGCGGAGCTCGATCGAAACACGTCTGCACAGAAGAAGAAGAAGAAGAAGAAGAAAAAAACGAGAGCTATATGTCTGTTTCCTAAACAGAACATAGGGCTTTTCCATATTATTTGCTATAATGTCACTTAGAATATTGCCTACTAATGAGAAATTCGACTACCCACCAAGTTTCGTGACAATCCGACGGATCTACCAATTTATATGTGTCTATAAATTACGCCTTTAATAACGTCATTATGATGTTCCACATCAATCGCCTCTATTTTTTACATATTATTTATGACCTAACAAACTTATTTCAAAAAGAATTTCGAAAGTAGTTTGTTCTGTTGACGGGATATGACTTACAGATTCAAGAACGTAACCATGTTAAAATCATATTCAATTACCGGCCTTTTAACATACCAGGTTTCACCCTAATCGGTCCAACAACTGTCTAGATATGGCCCCTGTTAAAAACGCACCTTTAAGGTGACGTCACGTGACACATAATGACATCATCATGACGTCACTTCGGAGTTTGCATTCTTGTGACAATATCTGTATACCCACCAATTTTCGTGAAGATCGGATGTACCCTTATACGTGTTTCAAAAAAGCACATTTTTTGATGACGTCCTCATGACAACACACATTTTCCACATTTATATACAATTATGTATGATCTAACAAACCTATTACAAAAAGAATTTCTAAATTGGCATGTTCTGTTGATGATATATGGCTTTAAGGTCCAAAAACTTAAACAATACTATAAAATCGTATGATGACGTCACTATGACGTCACATCAATTTTCATCTATAACATGCTCACCTACCAGCCTACCACGTTTTATCTAATCAGACCTACGGTTCTCTAAATATAGGCCCTTCAAAAATGCACCTTTAAGATGACTTAATGTGACACGTGATGACGTCATCAGACGTCAGAGCAATATGCACGATTTCAGCACAGGGTCTCAGTCTACGCAAACTTTCATCAAGATGAAAGATCTGTTTACTGGCAAAGCGCCGGCGAGAATGAAACGTGCATTGCCTATGGGGTTTTTGATATCGCACGATTTGCGATGTCCCTTCTGAGCCACCTTACACCATTGGTACACGCTGCATGCACTGCAGAGCTGCGTGTATCACTTTGTATTTGCACGTACAGCGCAACACCACACACGTTTACGTTGGATTGTAGAAACGTGCAACATGACACCCATGGTTACACTGCCTTCCCAGAATTCCTTTGTTATCATATTGTTTTGGGGCTAAATATTGAAATGGGTATATTTTGACGCTGGAGTGAGCTATGATCATAAGAACTTGGAATTAGGTACACAAAAATACAGTGTATAACACTTCCGAAGGTTTTTGTCATAAGAGATTGCTAAATATACCAAATTTTGACTTGAATTTCATGACCTCTAGATGACGTCATCATGACGTCATCATGACGTCACATCAATTTGTTTTATCTGTAACAAATCCTGGCCTATCAGCATTACGACTGCACCCAATCGGACTTCTGGTTCTCTAGATATAGGACCTTAAAGTGTGCACCTTTAAGATGACGTCACGTGACCCACGATGACGTCATCACAACTGTACTTGTCGAAGCAAACATTTCCAACGTGGTCTTGGCCTGGGTCGAGTTTAGAGTCAATCTGATCAATGACAGTGTAAGATTTTTAGTGTATAATGAAATTTGAAACATTAACAAATTCATAGAAAATCAGCCGATGACGTCATCATGACGTCACTTCGGATTTTGCATGCTAGTGACAATGTCTGCCTACCCACCAATTTTTGTGACGATCGGACCTACCCTTATATGTGTTTCAAAAAAGCACATTTTTGATGACGTCATCATGACGTCACGAATTTTTCACATTTATATGTAAGTATCTATGAGCTAACAAACCTATTACAAAAAGAATTTCGAAATTAGCATGTTCAGTTAATGAGATATGGCTTAAGGGTTCAAAACTTTAACAATTACTGCAAAATCGTATGATGACGTCATCATGACGTCACGTCGATTTTCATCTATAACACAAGCCGGTCCACCAACAAACCAAGTTTGAGCTCAATCGGACTTAGGGTTCTCTAGATATAGGCCCTTCAAAAACGCACTTTTGAGATGACGTCACGTGCCGCGTGATGACGTCATCATGACGTCAGAGTAATATGCACGAGTTCGGTACAGGGTCCAAGTCTATGCAAACTCTCATTAAGATTGAAGTCTGTTTAATGGCAAAAGTGCCGGCGAGAATAAAACGTGTGCTTTGTCTATGGCATTTTTGATAGAAGAACAAGAAGAAGGAGAAGAAGAAGAAGAAGAAGAAAAAACTAGAGGTCTATGTTTTTAAGAACATAGGGCTTTTCCATATGTTTTTATGATGTCACTTCGAATTTTGTAAACTAGTGACAAATCTACCTAACCACCAAGTTTCGTGACGATTAGACATGGTCTATCCATATGTCTTTCAAGAAATCATGCCTTTAATGACGTCATTATGACTTCAGTAATTTTTCGCATTTATATAAAAGAATGTACGAGCTAACAAAGCTATTACAAAAGGAATTTTGAATTGAACATGTTCTGTTAATGAGATGTGGTTTTAAGAATCTTTAACGTTAAAATTTTGAAATTACCATAAAAATCAGATGATGACGTCATTATGACGTCACCTCAATTTTGATTTATAACATGTACTTGTTTAGCCAACATACCAGGTTTGAATGCAATTGGACTTACGGTTCTCTTGATATGGGCCCTTGAAAAATGAGCCTTTAAGATGACATCACGTAACACATAATGACGTCATCGTGACATCACTCTTCGGCACACAATTTCAGATTAGGGTCTATGTTTGGGTTAAGTTTGCTTAAGATCTGATGTTGTTTAGTGACCAAAGTGCCGCAGACAAAATTGGTGTTTAAGAAGAAACCAAAATAGTGGGTATTGTGTAGTTTAGGATTTCTGTATTAATTGTGTTCATGTTAGCTTCTGGAGTATTTGATTATTCCAAAAGCCTTTTTTTGTTACTAAAGTAGACTTCTCTGAATCCCAATGACACGTGCTTTTGTGATTTGGAAAGGTTTTTTAAGGCGGAAAATACGATTTTCTTACGTTGTGTCACGTTTTGGCTCGGTCAACTACTCTCCCACCAGCTATATATCCGTGTAAAGCTGGGTATTGCGCAATCACGTATTTTGTTACCTCTTAGCTAACGATTTCACTCCAAAAAACCCCTGCAGATGTTCTTCGACGTGGCCCTTTGTTCTGAATGTGGCAAAACGAACAATTTTCAAGTAGATTGTGTTCATGCCTGGGCGAAAGTGTACTAAACTACACAATCGCGCGAACAGAACAAAAACAAAGGCTTTCCTGCTGTAGCGGAAACGCCAAAAAATGTGCGTCTGTTGTAAACATACGCATGGCTTTTCCTTTTTTTCTTTTTTATTTAACATAAAGTATCAGAAGGTCTATGTCTTTGCTAAGTTTAAGATCTGAGATTATTTTATGATTAACATTTCGTACTCCGAACTTGACCTTTAAGTTCATGTTACATGCCACACGAAGACGTCATTATGACGTCACTCTTCGCGGCACGACTTTGCATCAGGGTCTATACCTATGCTAACTCTGACTAAGATTCGGTGTTGTTTGATGACAAAAGTGCCGATCAGAAAATCTATGCACAAAGTCTATGGGATTTGGGATAGAACTAAAATAAGAAGCAGAAAAAAAATAGATATAGGGCCTTCAAAAATGCAAATTTAAGATGACGTCACGTGACATGTGATGACGTCATCATGACGTCATGATTCGGCACCCATCTCGAGTAGATAGTCAATGCATATGCCAAGTTTGAAGTTCATGGCATTTGAAGAAGTGCAAAATTTTAAGAGTACAATGAAATTTGAAACATTTACAAATTCATAAAAAATCAGTCGATGACGTCATCATGACGTCACTTCGGATTTTGCATGCTAGTGGCACTATCTACCTACCCACCAATTTTTATGACGATCGGACGTACCCTTATGTGTGTTTCAGAAATGCACATTTTTGATGACGTCATGATGACGTCACACATTTTTCAAATGTATGTGAAAGAATATAGGAGCTAACAAAGCTATTACAAAAAGAATTTTGAATTTAGCATGTTCTGTTGGTGAGATATGGCTTTAAGAAACTTTGAAGTTGAAAAACTTTAATATTACTGTAAAATCGTATGATGACGTCATCATGACGTCACCTTAATTTTCATCTATAACACGAGCTACCATACCAACATACCAGGTTTGAAGGCAATCGGACCTACCGTTCTCTAGATATAGGCTCTTGAAAAATGCACATTTAAGATGACGTCACATGACACGTGATGACGTCATCATGACGTCACGTTTCGGCTTACATTTTCAGCTTAGGGTCTATGTTTGTGTTAAGTCTGATTAAGATCCGAGGTTGTTTAGTGACCAAAGTGCCACTTACAAAATTCGTGTACAAAGTCCATGGGATTTGGGATAGAACTAAAAAATTCACAGAAAATCAGCCGATGACGTCATCATGACGTCACCTCGGATTTTACATGCTATTAGCACTATCTACCTACCCACTAATTGTTATGACGATCGGACGTACCCTTATGTGTGTTTCAGAAATGCACATTTTTGATGACGTCATGATGACGTCACACATTTTTCAAATGTATGTGAAAGAATATAGGAGCTAACAAAGCTATTACAAAAAGAATTTTGAATTTAGCATGTTCTGTTGGTGAGATATGGCTTTAAGAAACTTTGAAGTTCAAAAACTTTAATATTACTGTAAAATCGTATGATGACGTGATCATGACGTCACCTTAATTTTCATCTATAACACGAGCTACCATACCAACATACCAGGTTTGAAGGCAATCGGACCTACCGTTCTCTAGATATAGGCCCTAGAAAAATGCACATTTAAGATGACGTCACATGACACGTGATGACGTCATCATGACGTCACGTTTCGGCTTACATTTTCAGCTGAGGGTCTATGTTTGTGTTAAGTCTGATTAAGATCCGAGGTTGTTTAGTGACCAAAGTGCCACTTACAAAATTCGTGTACAAAGTCCATGGGATTTGGGATAGAACTAAAAAATTCACAGAAAATCAGCCGATGACGTCATCATGACGTCACCTCGGATTTTACATGCTATTAGCACTATCTACCTACCCACTAATTGTTATGACGATCGGACGTACCCTTATGTGTGTTTCAGAAATGCACATTTTTGATGACGTCATGATGACGTCACACATTTTTCAAATGTATGTGAAAGAATATAGGAGCTAACAAAGCTATTACAAAAAGAATTTTGAATTTAGCATGTTCTGTTGGTGAGATATGGCTTTAAGAAACTTTGAAGTTCAAAAACTTTAATATTACTGTAAAATCGTATGATGACGTCATCATGACGTCACCTTAATTTTCATCTATAACACGAGCTACCATACCAACATACCAGGTTTGAAGGCAATCGGACCTACCGTTCTCTAGATATAGGCCCTAGAAAAATGCACATTTAAGATGACGTCACATGACACGTGATGACGTCATCATGACGTCACGTTTCGGCTTACATTTTCAGCTGAGGGTCTATGTTTGTGTTAAGTCTGATTACGATCCGAGGTTGTTTAGTGACCAAAGTGCCACTTACAAAATTCGTGTACAAAGTCTATGGGATTTGGGATAGAACTAAAAAATTCACAGAAAATCAGCCGATGACGTCATCATGACGTCACCTCGGATTTTACATGCTAGTAGCACTATCTACCTACCCACTAATTTTTATGACGATCGGACGTACCCTTATGTGTGTTTCAGAAATGCACATTTTTGATGACGTCATGATGACGTCACACATTTTTCAAATGTATGTGAAAGAATATAGGAGCTAACAAAGCTATTACAAAAAGAATTTTGAATTTAGCATGTTCTGTTGATGAGATATGGCTTTAAGAAACTTTGAATTTCAAAAACTTAAAAATTACTATAAAATCGTATGATGACGTCATCTTGACGTCACCTCAAATTTCATCTATAACACGAGCTAGCCTACCAACATATCAGGTTTGAAGGAAATCGGACCTACCGTTCTCTAGATATGGGCCCTTGAAAAACGCACATTTAAGATGACGTCACGTGACACGTGATGACGTCATCATGACGTCACTCTTCGACATACTATTTCAGCTTAGGGTCTATGTTTGAGGTAAGTTTGGTTAAGATCTGAAGTTTTTTAAGACCTAAAGTGCCGCGGAGAAAATTCGTGTACAAAGTCTATGGGCTTTTGGTCAGAACTAAAAGAAGAAGAAGAAGAAAAAACTAGAGGTCTATGTTTTTAAGAACATAGGGCTTTTCCATATGTTTTTATGATGTCACTTCGAATTTTGTAAACTAGTGACAAATCTACCTAACCACCAAGTTTCGTGACGATTAGACATGGTCTATCCATATGTCTTTCAAGAAATCATGCCTTTAATGACGTCATTATGACTTCAGTAATTTTTCGCATTTATATAAAAGAATGTACGAGCTAACAAAGCTATTACAAAAGGAATTTTGAATTGAACATGTTCTGTTGATGAGATGTGGTTTTAAGAATCTTTAACGTTAAAATTTTGAAATTACCATAAAAATCAGATGATGACGTCATTATGACGTCACCTCAATTTTGATTTATAACATGTACTTGTTTAGCCAACATACCAGGTTTGAATGCAATTGGACTTACGGTTCTCTTGATATGGGCCCTTGAAAAATGAGCCTTTAAGATGACATCACGTAACACATAATGACGTCATCGTGACATCACTCTTCGGCACACAATTTCAGATTAGGGTCTATGTTTGGGTTAAGTTTGCTTAAGATCTGATGTTGTTTAGTGACCAAAGTGCCGCAGACAAAATTCGTGTTTAAGAAGAAACCAAAATAGTGGGTATTGTGTAGTTTAGGATTTCTGTATTAATTGTGTTCATGTTAGCTTCTGGAGTATTTGATTATTCCAAAAGCCTTTTTTTGTTACTAAAGTAGACTTCTCTGAATCCCAATGACACGTGCTTTTGTGATTTGGAAAGGTTTTTTAAGGCGGAAAATACGATTTTCTTACGTTGTGTCACGTTTTGGCTCGGTCAACTACTCTCCCACCAGCTATATATCCGTGTAAAGCTGGGTATTGCGCAATCACGTATTTTGTTACCTCTTAGCTAACGATTTCACTCCAAAAAACCCCTGCAGATGTTCTTCGACGTGGCCCTTTGTTCTGAATGTGGCAAAACGAACAATTTTCAAGTAGATTGTGTTCATGCCTGGGCGAAAGTGTACTAAACTACACAATCGCGCGAACAGAACAAAAACAAAGGCTTTCCTGCTGTAGCGGAAACGCCAAAAAATGTGCGTCTGTTGTAAACATACGCATGGCTTTTCCTTTTTTTCTTTTTTATTTAACATAAAGTATCAGAAGGTCTATGTCTTTGCTAAGTTTAAGATCTGAGATTATTTTATGATTAACATTTCGTACTCCAAACTTGACCTTTAAGTTCATGTTACATGCCACACGAAGACGTCATTATGACGTCACTCTTCGCGGCACGACTTTGCATCAGGGTCTATACCTATGCTAACTCTGACTAAGATTCGATGTTGTTTGATGACAAAAGTGCCGATCAGAAAATCTATGCACAAAGTCTATGGGATTTGGGATAGAACTAAAATAAGAAGCAGAAAAAAAATAGATATAGGGCCTTCAAAAATGCAAATTTAAGATGACGTCACGTGACATGTGATGACGTCATCATGACGTCATGATTCGGCACCCATCTCGAGTAGATAGTCAATGCATATGCCAAGTTTGAAGTTCATGGCATTTGAAGAAGTGCAAAATTTTAAGAGTACAATGAAATTTGAAACATTTACAAATTCATAAAAAATCAGTCGATGACGTCATCATGACGTCACTTCGGATTTTGCATGCTAGTGGCACTATCTACCCACCCACCAATTTTTATGACGATCGGACGTACCCTTATGTGTGTTTCAGAAATGCACATTTTTGATGACGTCATGATGACGTCACACATTTTTCAAATGTATGTGAAAGAATATAGGAGCTAACAAAGCTATTACAAAAAGAATTTTGAATTTAGCATGTTCTGTTGGTGAGATATGGCTTTAAGAAACTTTGAAGTTCAAAAACTTTAATATTACTGTAAAATCGTATGATGACGTCATCATGACGTCACCTTAATTTTCATCTATAACACGAGCTACCATACCAACATACCAGGTTTGAAGGCAATCGGACCTACCGTTCTCTAGATATAGGCCCTAGAAAAATGCACATTTAAGATGACGTCACATGACACGTGATGACGTCATCATGACGTCACGTTTCGGCTTACATTTTCAGCTGAGGGTCTATGTTTGTGTTAAGTCTGATTAAGATCCGAGGTTGTTTAGTGACCAAAGTGCCACTTACAAAATTCGTGTACAAAGTCTATGGGATTTGGGATAGAACTAAAAAATTCACAGAAAATCAGCCGATGACGTCATCATGACGTCACCTCGGATTTTACATGCTAGTAGCACTATCTACCTACCCACTAATTTTTATGACGATCGGACGTACCCTTATGTGTGTTTCAGAAATGCACATTTTTGATGACGTCATGATGACGTCACACATTTTTCAAATGTATGTGAAAGAATATAGGAGCTAACAAAGCTATTACAAAAAGAATTTTGAATTTAGCATGTTCTGTTGATGAGATATGGCTTTAAGAAACTTTGAATTTCAAAAACTTAAAAATTACTATAAAATCGTATGATGACGTCATCTTGACGTCACCTCAAATTTCATCTATAACACGAGCTAGCCTACCAACATATCAGGTTTGAAGGAAATCGGACCTACCGTTCTCTAGATATGGGCCCTTGAAAAACGCACCTTTAAGATGACGTCACGTGACACGTGATGACGTCATCATGACGTCACTCTTCGACATACTATTTCAGCTTAGGGTCTATGTTTGAGGTAAGTTTGGTTAAGATCTGAGGTTTTTTAAGACCTAAAGTGCCGCGGAGAAAATTCGTGTACAAAGTCTATGGGATTTTGGTCAGAACTAAAAGAAGAAAAAAAAAAAAAATCAGAACAAAAACAAGGCCTTTTCCGACGGAGTGTCGGAAAAGCCAAAAAAAAAATCAGAACAAAAACAAAGCCTTTTCCGAAGGATTTCGGAAAAGCCAAAAAAATCAGAACAAAAACAATGGCTTTTCCGAAAAATTTCGGAAAAGCCAAAAAATCAGAACAAAAACAATGGCTTTTCCGAAAAATTTCGGAAAAGCCAAAAAAAAAATCAGAACAAAAACAATGGCTTTTCCGAAAAATTTCGGAAAAGCCAAAAAACCGGAACAAAAACAATACCTTTTCCGCAGGTATGCGGAAAAGCTAATCAGAACAAAAACAAAGGGTTTTCCGAAAAATTTCGGAAAACCCCAAAAAAAAAAAATCTTAACGAAAGCAAGAGCTGTTTCGGCTGGAATGCCGAAACAGCTAAAAAAAAAAATCTTAACGAAAGCAAGAGCTGTTCCGGCTGGAATGCCGAAACAGCTAAAAAAAAAAAAAATCTTAACGAAAGCAAGAGCTGTTTCGGCTGGAATGCCGAAACAGCTAAAAAAAAAAAAAATCTTAACGAAAGCAAGAGCTGTTTCGGCTGGAATGCCGAAACAGCTAAAAAAAAAAAAATCTTAACGAAAGCAAGAGCTGTTTCGGCTGGAATGCCGAAACAGCTAAAAAAAAAACCGGAACGAAAACAATACCTTTTCCGCAGGTATGCGGAAAAGCTAAAAAAAAAAATCAGAACAAAAACAAAGGCTTTTCCGAAAAAATTCGGAAAAGCCAATAATTGGAATCGAACATTAAAACCCTCCTGTGCACCTGGCAAAAATCGACCCAGTTGTTGTACAGATCAAAACCTATCAAATGACAGATTGAAACACACACAAACTGTGAGAGTTGGCGTTTAGAGTTTTTGATAGGCTGTGATAGTTATAAGTATAGGAGGGTTAAACAATCTGACGGGTCTGAAGAAAGAATGTTGCAACCTAACGCCACTTCTTATATAATCTGAATAAAGGTCAGTTATTGCAAACAATTTGAAAAGACATGAATCTGGGACTGAGAAACGTTTCCAATTTTGTTAGGAAATACTTTTCTTGACTCTCCATAGACTTTGCACACAACCGCTGAAGTGGCATCTGGATACTACATTCTTTCCACCCTCAACCCCACACCCCCTAGCAAAAATTCCTAGATCCGCCTCTGTCAGGAAACAGGAGCAAAAACAATTTAACACTTATACTACCATTATTCAAATTGCTGTTATTAATTTTTCCCATTAACAGTGGTCCAGTTTTACTTGCAAATCTATTTCTGGAAATACTGCAGCAAACAGCAGCATCATTACTCAACTTTGTTGGTTGTGTACTACTAGTCTATGGAGAGTTGAGTACATTTTCAAAGTATTTTCGAACAAAATTAAGAATATTTCTCATGTTTCATAAGATGGAATTTTGCATCGGTAGATGTAAATTCAATACTAGATTTTTGCCCATCACCAACGTGTATTTAAACTGTTTACTTGTGTTTTCCCGAGGGATTCTTTCGAAAAAAATCACTGAATTCGGGTAGGACTCGAACCCACGACCTCCTGCTTTCTAGTGCAGATGTCTTACCACCCGACCAAGATTTGTTTTGAAAAAATCCCTCTTGACAACACTGAGTACACAGTGCAAATTCACGTCGGTGAAGGGCAAAAATAAAGTATTAAACATTTCTCAGTCCCAGATTTATGTCATTTCAACATTTTGCAATGACTGATCTTTGCTGAGACCATCATAAAACATGTAAAATTAATGGTGAAAAAGTGGAGTCAGGATCCAGCATTCTTTCCATTTGAAATGGCATTTCTTTATCTGCAAAAAAATATGAAGCATTCACACGTTCAGGTTGTTAGAAAAACATGGCCTGGCTCACTGATTGTAGTGTTACACAATTTCACAGGCCAGGGCATTTCAACTGTGGGAACACTCGGCTGATTTTGTGCCCAAAATCTGGACACACCACCGAGTATTAATTTATAATTTCGGAATTTATTTCCTGATATTGAAATTCTTCGCAGGGTTCACAACGATAGCACCAGTGTTTAAATGAATTTAATTTAAAAGTTTGTCAAACTGCTAGAACTAGAAGTAGAAGAAAATCGGGCCAGGAAGACGACAAATTGTCTACCATATAAATGCCCGTACCGACTATCGTTTACTGTACGACTAACTTAGTTAGTAGTACTACTACTAAGTATAGCTAAGTCGGACTCCCTATTATCGCGGCAACTCTATTATCGCGGCATCGGAAATTCCTTTTTTTTCCGTTGCCAAAACTCCTTCGACTGGCAATTTTATATCCAATTCATCAAGCATTAAGGACTTTCTGCTGATTTGTGTAAAAAAATGACGATTAAAAAATGTTGTGTCGGGACTTTTAACGATTTTTAATAAATATTCACGTTTTCCAAAACTTGTACATTTTGCCTCACCGTGTCTGCTAAAAGGTACCGTCTATATTTTAACATGAATCTTTAATGGTGCTCTGTCCATGGAAGTTCCATTGTCTGGTTCCCATTCTACAGCTGCAAATGCAAAATGACGCCGAAGGACGATATTTCCACCGCGAAATCGTAGAAACATTTACGGGATCAAAATAAGGACAGTGCGGTAAAACAAATAAAACGACGCACCGTGTAAAGTGAATGGCGCCCCCAATCGTCAATCAGTAGACTTGTCTTAGTGAATTTTGTCGCCTTCGAGGGGGGACAGGGTGTTAAGAAATCTTTCTGCAGTGATGCTTTTGGGGTTATTGAGAACGATTGCACGATTTTATTGACATTTAGATGAGTCATAAAGGGTAAATGTTGCAAGCTTTTAGTCCAAACGGGCACAGAAGGGCATGCCACATCCATGATTGCAATGTACGTACGTGCGAGATCGAGAGAGTCTGGATCCCAAGCCAGTCAGGCCCCGACCCGTGCGGCGTAGCATGTACAGTCTCGCTTTCGACCCGCGGCCATGTTACCGTGCGAAGAGCGAATACCGTCCCAGTATCAGGTCGGGACTCTAAAAACTGCTGGGTCAGACATGACCTCAAATGGGTGATTTTTTACACAAATTCTGAATCCGAATTTGCTCGATTCGGGTGAAGTTGAAATGACCTAGAATGGGTAGTCCGAAATATTGGACCCATAAAACGAGTCACTCGACAACTCACACAGCTGGGTCGAAAATTCAACCCCCAAAACGGGTTGAAAATTCAACCCAGAAATTTGTCTCAAATATTCAACCCAGAAAACCGGGTCAAAAGTTCAGCCCACAAAACCAATTTAAAATTCAACCCGAGTAAGAATTGCGAGCAAACCTCTGGGTCAAAAATGCTGAAGAGCATGTAGAACCCTGCCCCCAATTTTTCAATGAATTATTAACCCCGACAGGTTGAAAAAGAGGAAACATATAATTTAGGGGTTAGAGAGATGTGAAAGGGGGTATAGTACGGTACCTTGAGGGACACATTTAAAAAGAAGTGACACTAATTGGGGTAAAGGAAAATTTTCGCCCAATAATGGTCTCTTAAAGGGTCACAAAATGGTTCGAAGAAATTGTCTGACCAAGACAAACTAGTAACAATGACCCATAGGCTAAGTGGTTTGGCAATGTTGAACCAAGATATAGTGAAACATTTTCCAAGAATTCGACCGCTTAGAGAGTCAAATTGATTTGTAATTAGGTGAGTGATATCTCACTCCGACAACAGGTCAAAGATACATTCAGGCTCCGCCTCCGGGTTTAAATGTTAAAATTATTTTGATGTACATTTGGAAAACAGCTTCCCCAAATCGAGCCACATTTTAGGATCTAAAAGGGGAGTCCTTGAACCAGTCATCTTTTTTACTTCAAAATTTCAAACTTTAGACAAATGCCCAAAGTTTCCGTAGAATTTCCAGCGGAATTTTGCAACCTTACCTGTGAGGGTAGACGATGGCCACGTAGCGCTCAAGGTGAAGGGTGACCAGGCTAAAGATGGAGGCGAGGGCGCAGACCCAGAACGGGTACAGCCCGGCGTATAGGCGGCACCTAAGCTGGCCCCAGAAGCTTGGATCCGGAGGCGGGGACTATTGTGTACTATATATTCAGGTCACTAAAACGGCGCGGTGTGTGTCTTCACGCGGCGTGGTGAGTTTGTATATGCCGGCAATCGTGGACCTAGGACAAAAGAATTCGGGCGTAGACAAAGGGGTCCACGTTTGACCTAACGTCCACGATTGAAAATCGTGTACAAAACCAATGGGAGGCCTTCCGAAAAAGCTCGAGTATAAACAAAAGAGGAACAATGGGAGGTCCACGATTGCACCCGTTTACATGACTGGGTGCGTGTTGTTTAGCGGCGTGGTGTGTGTGTTGAGCGGCGCGGTGAGTGTCATTCAGCGGCGCGGTGAGTGTCCTTAAGCGGCGCGGTAAGTGTCCTTGAGCGGCGCGGTAAGTGTTGTTCAGCGGCGAGGTGAGTTCTTCAGCGGTCCCCTCTGCTCTGTGGTACCCCCTCTGATGTGGTGGTATGCTCCAAATTTTCGAGTTTTTTTAGGAATGGTCACAAGAGGTCGCACTTAATTGTTTGTGTGTGTACATTTTCATTTAACTTCAATCTTTGAGACTTATTGAGCTACTCCTACTACATTCGACTATTAATGACAGGCGCCCTCTTACGGGAGACTTTTGAGACGCTGGTGGCAGCAGACTACCGGTCCTTTTTAGTACAGTTATGGAAACGCGCGCGTAGTTCTGAGCATGCGCGCGTGGTTCTGAGCAGGCGCACTGTGATGGAAAAGGACCGGTAGTCTGCTGCCACCAGCGTCTCAACCACACTTACCGCGCCGCTGAACAACACTTACCGCGCCGCTGAACAACACTCACCACGCCGCTTAAGGACACTCACCGCGCCGCTGAACAACACTTACCGCGCCGCTGAACGACACTTACCGCGCCGCGTAAAGACACACACCGCGCCGTTTTAGTGACCTTTATAGTACACCATAGAATTCACTAACGAATCCCCTCGTTGCTGATTATTGCTGGTTTGATCCATAATGACTGCTGGAAAACATGCGACCAAAAAGGCCAGGTTGTGCTGTTTATTGTCACGTTTTACGGGTCCCCTTTCTAGAATATCCGCCTGATTGCTTTTAAAATTTCTGACCCTACGCGAAAGTGAAGGAGATAGGACAATTTCTTTTTTAATGCGCCGTGTCGAAAGACGAGCGACAGTATATAAAAGCCTGTTCACACTAACTGTTAAAGGGGCTGTGTCGTCGCGCCATCTCGCGTTAACGAATCAAATATTGGAGTGCGCCCCCTTGCGCTTCATTTCGGTTATGTGCTATTTTTAACCTCCGTCCGTTTGTTATGGCTGTTCTGAGAATTGGCTTTTGGAAACTACACCCCCTGGAACACGCACGCATGTCCAGCGTCTGCGTACTGAAATACACATACGTGTACACCCATACTTATAAACAAGTAGCACACATCGTGGCACTCAGTTCTCTAAGAGTAAGATTATTAGAAAAAACGTTCAAATTTCATCGTTTATTTCATAAAATGTCATTCACATGTACACAAGTGCCATGAAATATTTGTCTGAAAGTTGCATAAAATTTGAGGTTGACGATATAGAAGTAGAACCTTACGCTGGAGAACCTATGACATGTACATGCCGAAACTCTTGCCAGAGAGGACGACTCGGCACACGGGGTGCTTGTCCATGTAAATGTGCACAGCAAAACTGCAACGTGTCTTGTCGCTGTGGGACAGTTCGCGCTAAATTTTGTACGCAAAATCCCACAGGCGGGGTATCCGTAAAAGGGTCTATGTATTATGTGTACATTCATTTGGATGTATCTTGTTCGTATCTTGCTTGTAAACTTAGGTCGATAACAAGCTTCAGGCTTATTTTGACCCGTCACTTCAATAACAAAATTATAATGCTACTAAAAGAGGGGTAGTGGCTGCAGACAGTTCTTTAGCAGCGACAAAAAATTAAAATCTAGAACTTAGAAGTACATTTTCTTTTTAACAGTTGATAGATGGAGCTGAAACAACTTCACTTGGTCGCTACTCCAATGGCACTTGTCAACAACTCGCTGTGTGAAACAATATTTCCGCACATCAAGTCTACATGTAATGTATAGTCAACATGTACAGTACATACATTACATGTACAGTACATCCGATCCATGTACTCGGTATGTGAATTGTTCATGTCATAAAAAGTAATAAGCGAATAATTCGTGCAAAACAGGTGAAAATTAGGGTTGTTTGAATATTTGTCGGGGCGTGTATTTCTTTGTTTCTTCGGTAGTCATCTTTATCATAGTGATGTGGGGATCTGTGCGCCAGTGGCGTAAACACGGGAAAGGAGTTCAGGGGCCCGCCGATTTGTATTTCTTTTTTGTTTCGTAAATTTAAAAAGGGGAAATTGTACACAAAGTGATGTTTCAAATTTCAAGCGGTGTTTGGGGCGGGGGTATCCCCCGTTGAGAAAAAGTTCAAGATGCATTACTTCGTTGACAAATTCAATAATCATCCCCACTTTTCGACACGGATTTACTCGCCACTGGTGAAATCTCATTTCATTGGCGTATATTATTTATTGGTAATAACTGTTATTATTGTGTTTATTATTTGATAGTGTTTAAATAACTCTTATGATGTAACTTTCCATAAAGTCCTTCCGTCAAATGTAACACAAGGTCTTGGACTCAATATCGCCATCAGTATAGCTGTTTTACTTTGATTTGCTCATCATTGCACGCACAGCCGATTTTAGTCGAAATATATTTCGATACATAGGCCTACAACTTTATTTTTGTATAGGAAGAGGCTGGTGCATTATTTATTTTACAATTATAAATACAGATTTACTTATTTACTTATTTTCGTTTGGTTCTGTCATGGTAAATTGTGGCGTTTGGCGGGTGGGATGTCACGGACTATGTTCGACTGTAGGCCTATCGTATATTTTTGGTGGCACAAACACATACAAAATACTTGTACATGCAGTATGTATCGTAACTACAGGATCATGCATGCAGCAGTCATTGCAATTGTAATCTGATCTGGCGCGCGCGCCCTGTGGGTCAGCGCGCGCGAGCCCTGTAGGTCAGCGCGCGCGCGCCCTGTAGGTCAGCGCGCGGTCGTGGGGTATTATTTGCAGTTACTGGGTTCATCTGCGTTCATCAGTTCGGGATTCAGTGTACAGCCGCAAGCCTGCTATGATCGTGACGACACAGCCCCTTTAATTCGATAGCAGTCCTCCTTCTTCAGCGAATTCAATTATGCCAAATCAAATTACCTGCCACGAAAAAAAGAACAGGTCACTTTTGTGACAGAAAGCAGCCAGCACGTTCCATTAAAATGTCAGGGGCGAATGATGAAAATGAGATACTTTTATCCTCAATGCATTGTGAATTTATTCCATTTGTAAGTCATGAGTGAAATATATTTAAATAATTGGTAATTTGATCAACCCGAAAGAATTATACAATGAACCTGTGTGGGTGTTTTAAGCGGCGTTTATCACATTATTATGTCCATGACAGGTAACAAAGAATGACATAAGAAGTTAAGATGTCCTCGATTGCCAAATTTTCCTCAGTTGGAAATCATGTACAGAACCAAATGGAGGAGTTATACAAAAAGTTTAAGTAAAAAAATGCGCTGGAAATCCTCGATTTACACCATTATACAAGTATGTGTGTGGGGAGGAGAAAGTGGGATTTTTTTATGACTAACAAAATGATGTGTTAAGATTCAGGATATACTTTAGTAAATATTCAGAACGTTGTAACGGGATTATCCTAGCATGTACCAATTACCGGGCTGAATGTAGGGCATTCTTTCTATCAAACCTTAAATGTCACTTCTATCGAGAGTGTCCGAATGAACACCCATGCTTCTTATAATAAGTACCCAAAATGACACTAGAGCTGCAAAATTATTGTTATCCTGGGCAAAATATGACTGGATAATGGCGCTTTAGACAAGTGAAATTTCAAAATAGTCCCGTCAGCACATTTCCGGGTTGAAAGCGAGACTTTCATCACCCGATAAGCAAATGTGATTCCCCCACCGTTCGAGACACAAGTTTTATTTAAATAAATTTCACTGGTACCCTCATTCTGAAGGGTACAAGTAAAATTTATTCGAAAAAAAATCATCCCCAAACTGTGAATTTTTTTGTTTTCTTACAGGATGACATATCTGTCTTCACTTTTGCTGATTCGTAAAATTTGTTTGCTCTATTTTGGGGTAGATTGTGTTAAAAAATTATAAAAATATCCTATTTGATTATACCAGTTTTCCTCTTGACTTTATTGTGCATACAATCCAGCCGTTTTTTACTCCAAAGTGGCCTACTGCACATGCGCCGCATAGTCGTATTTTGTTATTCCGGTATTCCCACAACGACGAGTTTAGCGCCGATCTGCGCACTTCCGCGTTTGAAAATGAGGATCTCAATGTCACAGTAAACAACTTGATACTATCGTGCGCCTGCGCTGCCTTTTATGGCCTGATTAATTCATGCATGAATGAATGTGCTGAAAAGCGTTGTTTTGTTTGCCACTGACATTCTCGCTTTCAACCCGGAAGTGCGCAGAAGGGGCTAATGTGAAATTCCTCTATAAAAGCACGCCTTCAGTCGGTTTCATGAACAACAGCCACATTTCATGCTCCTTCGCTTCGCTCATACGCATGAAAAATAGTTTCCTTCTATTGGACAACACAATGATTAAACGCAAACACATTATTTCTGAATCGTATTAATTTATTCCGAGCATGGGATGCGGTCGCCTGTAACCGTCGAGTTATACACTGCTACGAGAATAATGTCATATATACCCCCCCCCCCCCCCCCCCATTATCACATCTCAGTTCCTCCATTTACTTTCTCATAACAACATTTATATAAAATCATAATTTTAAAAGTATATTTACATGTACAGGTTATTATCAGACTCACTGAATCATACAGTCGTACTTCCCCTTCGCCATCACATCTCAGTTCCTCCATGGAAAAATGCCCTTTAGGCCTGGACGTTCCGTCCATCTCGGTACATCGTACCATCTTCCAATTCGGCCTACTTTTTCATATCACAACATTTATATAAAAATCATTTCTAAATTTTTTGTTTTCGACTATCAAGTGAATCATAAGTTATCCTACTCTTTGTACATGCTGCTGTATCAGTCATCAACGCACCTCCAGTACACTTCGTGTTTAAGGCATTTTAATAAAGCAACTATATCCTTAAATGCATCAGATGAAATCGTTCAATTACTATAACCTTAGCCTGAATTCTCCGATACATCATTAATTGTAGGTCTTTAAGTCACTAGTGTTTCATTCCTTACGAGTATCTCCGATACTTTCATTCTCTGATTGACATCTTTCCTATGAAACTCGCTTATTTGCTAAATGAGATGCAACGCCGGATCTCATACTGTGCAGGCCATATTTCGTTGGGTTCTCAACGCCTACTTGCTCGAGTGCTTCGAGAAACAATTCCCTGCATCTAGTATAGGTCAGGGGCCTATGCAATAATGGCGTGTATGATTTTGTACTACGGCGAAACGACAGAGCCGTAAATAGATAAACATCCTGGCCAATTTCAACGTTACAATTTGACATATCTAAGTAATAATCGAACTGGTGAGTAGTCATCTCAGGTATCGGAAATAAAAATGTTGTATTTCCTGCTCTGAAAATATCCGTTTTTGATCTGGGAATTAATATACTCGAGCCTTTGTAGAAGTTCGAAATGACTAGCTTTAAGTTGTACCATTTCGTCATGTCTGAATAAGAGTAAATTTTAGTGACACATAAGGGCAATTCCACCGTCACTCACGTTACATTTATATGCCGTGAGGCTACTTCGACCTCTCACTGCTTTCAAAGTATCTGATCAAGCTGAATCAAACTAGCCATACAACAACCTTGGGGTAGGGGGTACTCAAAAATGGAAAGATATTCAACCTATTCATTCATTTTTTATTTTTTATTTTTTTTGAACACGTGTTTTGTTGGTCATTCACGTTACAAAAAAGGACATGAACAAATTTGCTTGCAATTTTGTTAAAGTCTCATCAAAACTGTACTCTGCAACACAAAAGTAACTGTTTTACCTTTCACTCGACTCATAGCTAGATATAAAAACCCATGTTGAATCAAATCAGTGTGTATTTTAGATATAGGGGCCATGCGATTACATACAGCGAGGTATCGTCACTCACGTTACTTCCTCTTCATGTTTTTCTTTTTAACACGGCATAAAATCTGAATTTGATGAACTGCAACATAAACTCTTTCCTTGTAATATATGAACCTGTCTCTGCCTTAAATACAAAAACTCAATAACATGTTTTGCATGATTTTAGCTACAAAAATTGTGTTTTGTTTTTTGTTTTTTGTTTAAACCTAAAATCACACTTAAATACATTCCATCTCATTGGCACACCACTTAAATGAAATATCTTTTTGTCCCCTTAAATTTGACACCATATATGATGTGATGCTTGTAATTTGGAAGATTTCATACATTTTCCACTTTCTAGACTAGCCACTTTTGCGTGGAATTGCCCATAAGCTGTTCGTAGTTGTATTAGAGAACTTTCGGGAAGCCCGAATTTGTGGACCATGGTTTTAACCAAAATCTAGAGAAAATGGTTCTTTTTGGTTGGGAGGATTATGCAGTACTCTTGAGCAGAAAGAGTATGTTGTACCATAGGCGAGTATGCGGGATAAGGTTGGAAATAACAAGAGAGAAGCCATTTTGGGGCTGTTGCAGACGAAATACGTCAAGTATGTAAACTGCAATTACCTCAATCACGCACAGGCAATAGTGGAATGTTTGTGTTCTTCGAGCCATGAAAAGAAAAGAAAAAGCATACATTTGAACAGATATCCAGTTGTCCGGCTCTGGACAACGGCAAAAATACCAGCCTTGAATTCTTCCAATTCCTTCGGAAAACCACACCAGGATACCTGTTTGAAAATTATCTAATGCAGAAAGGAGAAAAAACAAATTGGTTATATCTTATCTGAGGCATGGAACTCTGGGCCAAATATCTTGTTATTTCTTCATTTTTCCAATACATTCAAGCCATTCAAGCCCTCTGCTGTAAAAATTCCTGGTATGCAAGGTTTATAACACGACCAAAACAACGGCCAGAATGGAGAGAATGGCCACCATGGGCAAACCAATGCTCCACCCCCCTTTTTTCTTTTTTCTTTTGTTTCCTTAAACGCATGGAGATGTTGAAACACACTAATACGGACCGTGGTTGACACCAGGAGACAATTTTCTTTCGACCAATCTTGTGCAAATGCATCTACTCCGGAAGTCCCTGGATTAGAGTGTCTTGAGAAAAAAGGAAGCAGTCCACGGTGAGTGGACCCCATAAATCATTTGTTTGTAGTCTAGTGCTTGTGAAATTTCCCAAATCGTCTATATCTATTAGTCTAACTTACTAGATCAGCCTCTTCGTTTTGATTTCTGGAAATCCAGTGAACCTCGAATCGAATATAATTGGTGAGACAGGAATCGAAAATGTCAACAGCTAACTTCTGCAAATCCGTCATGCTTTTTAGTACCTCGACTATATGAGCGGCTGACTGGCTCTGTATAAATATTCCACTGAAATAGAAAATATTAGAAGAAGGAAAAGGATTGCAAAATGAATGGAATCTATTTCCTGCCATGTTGGGCTCTGTCTGGCTTCGGTCTCGGTCCACTGTTTATGGGCCGTATGGAAATCATTACAGAGAATCGCACCTGAACCTGATGAACTAGCATCTGCAGCATGATATTTTGCTGATTTTGTCAACTGAATGCGAATATATCTCGTACGTTCATGGAGACGTGATTCTTCCAGAATTCAATTTTGGATATAGGCACAATTCAACTAGACTTGTGAAATTGTCTGTGTGACTGGCTTTGGCGATTTCTATTTGACAGTGTTTGGTCATTAATCGAGTTATACAACCACAAACTGGACTACGGAAATCACTTGCCCTACGAAATAATGTAAATGTCCAATCCTTGTAAGATGTGACCGTTGTAGGTCGGATATCGATAAGAGTATCGTATCTGTACGCCTTCTTACAACCGGTAAGGTACCTTTTACCGTGTCCTAATTCATACCGAACCATTGGGTACGAAAGGACGACTGATCCCTTTGGCTTTTCTCTGTATTATATGCCATGACGGGGGATGACTGGGTTCTTGGCTGGGCTCTTGAGAACATGGGTCCAGGGAAGTGCGGGCACTCTCTTGCCCAATGACCTGGCATCTTGCTGGTGAAACATGTCAGCATTTGGCAGGCCTGGCGGAAGGGAAAAATGGAATACCAACAAGCAAAAAGAATTCTGGAACTTAACGTTTCCTACCGAGTATAACTCACGGCGTGCGACGACCTGAACTGGTGCGATTTTTGCGGAGTTGCTCTTATATAGAGCGACACTGCATGGCATTTAACTTCTCCATAGTTAACCACTGATGCGTTACATTCCATGATCCACTCCCTATCGCTAATCCAAAACCCGGGGCGCTACAAAGGGCATTGTCAATTTATGCTTTTATCATAAAAATCATCCGAGAAATCTCTGTATTCTATTTTAAAGCGAGAGTCTGCATAAGTGTCACTGAAATTGTCTCCTGGTTGCTTTAAAAAAAGCTACGACCACTTTACGAGAGTGAAATATAAATAGAAAATGGACGGAATTGATCAGAAACTGTGCTCTGATTCACTGTGCTCCGATTCAGAAACTGTGCTCGAAGGACAGACATTAATAGGTCCGGACACACTGAGTGAAAACAAAATGGTTTTAGTCCATTTAGAGACAGAATTTCAGACATTTATAAATCACATTATTTGCTCCCGAAGAGATCAGCTTTTCAGGAAAAATATACAGGGAGCACTTCCACTAAAATTGGGCGTGTCTCTCGAAGAGACTCTCTCCAACCCACACAAGTGTGTAAATACATGCAATCGTGGACGTCCCATTGTTCCTCTTTTGTTTGTACTCTAACTTTTTCGGAAGGCCTCCCATATGTTTTGTACACGATTTTCAATCGTGGACCTTGACTCAATCGTGGACCCTATTGTCCTCTTTGTTAAAGGTCCACGGTTTAAATAGCTATACAAACTCTTCACAACATAGAACACAAACACATACATAGACAAGGCACAATGCACAACACACAACATATGAGAGGGAGAGGTCAATAGAGAGATAAGGGGGATTAAAGTAGGCTAAAGGTTAAGAAAGGGCATAATAGGAGTGGATGGGACACAAATGGAGGAAACGAATAAAAACGAAAACAGAACCAACAAGCGAAAGGGGAAAGAAAACGGGGTGAGGGGAAGGAAGTGAAAAGGGGGTAGGAACATTGAGCAAGAAACTCAGATAAGAAAAGGAGAGAATAGACTCAAATGGCAAGGATTCGGCAGGATATAAGGAAAAATCGACCAAATACAAATTATAACAAAGATAAAAACCATACAAATTCCAAGCAGTAAAATAAGAAAATGGCCAACCAGGAAAATTGCCGCTAAAAGTTGTTATTACGATAATAAGTTCTGATTAATACTGACAAGACCAGTTTACAAATTAACATGAGGGAAACATCCCACTAGA
Organism: Hippasteria phrygiana; assembly: GCA_037893225.1. Classification (NCBI taxonomy): domain Eukaryota; kingdom Metazoa; phylum Echinodermata; class Asteroidea; order Valvatida; family Goniasteridae; genus Hippasteria; species Hippasteria phrygiana. The sequence continues at coordinate 530,309 of JAZGUH010000100.1, forward strand.
GCCAAAACAGGCAACTCCACTGCCTTTTGGTGTTGACACACCAACACCTTTGCCAGCTTCTTATCTTTGTAATCCATTAGCCAAACAATTGCTTGTAATCCTTAAGTAAACACTTCCAGGCTGGGATTTGCTGGTACTACTCACAGCGTACAAAATTAATCACCTCTCCGATTCGTTCAAGTTTATTATTGTTCTCAGCTTTCCAGCGGCCGTTTTTCATGATTCAAAGTTTTTTAAGTAGTTACACAGGATAGAAAATCTGAACTGAGGCATATTTTTACAATAAAACTAAGAATTCTTGCAGATGTTTCTGTGTTAAATATAACTCATATAGCTAAGAACTTAAGTCAACAAAGGATTAACTGATAGTATCTTAAGTTTATTGACACAAGATAAACAATGTAAACAACATAAAATCTCAAAAAGGCATGTGCTCCTTTCCGAGTTAGGGCCTTCTAACTCGGAAAGCTCTAGTGGGATGGGGACAGTATGAAAATTAAGATACAGTCTTATATGGGGCACAGGCTAACATATCTACTAAACTGTCAGAGTAAGAACTCCAGTTCCTCACAAACTGACAGGGTATAGAATATTTAAATAAGTCGGTGCGGGCAAATTATTATTATTTCTGGTTTCTGGTTTATTTGTGTTTGTAGCTCGAAGGCTAAATTGCCACAACGCATACAATAAAAAACACACTCATATTAAAATACAATACATACACAACAATTTAAGTAATTAAGAAGAATTAAGAGTAAACACATCATTTAATGATTTAAAAGATTAACAAAATATGGGATGGGACTATTCTGATACCTTTTAGTCTTGCACATAATTTGGGATAAGTTATTACAATTTCTAAGTTGGTATTGCACATGACTGGTTCTCGGCTGAGGTAACCACTCCCGAAACCTGCTAGAATGTTTCTGTTTAAAAGCAAAATTAAAACATAAATCCCTTCTATGTTGTTTAAGTGTAGCTAAATTACATTCCATTAAAGCATGTTCATAATCTAAATAGTTATAATTTTGAGGGCCCGCTTTTGGATGCTTTCCAGTTTATCAACATGAACTTTTGTTAACTCTGCATTCCAAACCTGTGTAGCATACTCCGTGAGTGGACGAATGTATCCTTTATATATTGTTAGCAAATCTAAAAGTGGTAAATTGAATTTTTTCAACAATTTCAGCATAAACATTTTACCGCTAGCTTTATGATATATATGGTCCATATGTTTGTCCCATTTCAGGTCTGAACTAACCAAAACACCAATAATTTTTACACAATCAACCATCTGAAAATCAGTATCCAATATCTGAAGGGGCGAAAACTGAGGAGTATTCTTCATAAAACATACATTCATGTTAAAACATTTATCGGGATTAATTATCATGTTATTTTGTACAGCTTATTCACTAAATTCATCTAAAAAAGATTGGATAACACTCGGTTCATTATTGATACAATTTTCAACAATGGTCATATCAGTGGTCAAATTAGTGGTGGAAGGTTAAACTGGAATTGGCATGTCTGCTATTCACGTTGATGAAAAATTTCCCGAGTTGCCACAAATCAGTTGCTTACAAACAAATTTCATAAAACAATACTCTCGCCTGGCACTCAATGTGGCTAAATGTAGTACAGTGAGCCGTTCGGGATAAGATTGCTCCTGTCTACGTTGATGCAGAATGAGACGAGTGGTATATCTTTGAACCTTCTCAAACTGATCAAAACGCACACCAAACAGTGGAACAATAATCGAGGATCGGCAAAATGATTGCTTTGTATAAGGCAAGTAAAGTTTTCTTATTACAGTCGCCCATAACATGGCGCATGAAGCCTGGGGTCTTACGTCTTATAGGCGTTAGCAGTGATATAGTTCACATGCTCATTTACTCATCCCAACAGATATTGATTTCACAGTGACGTAAGTTTTAATCAAAACCTTCAGTCAGTAAAAAAAAAAGAATGGCCAGAAATATAAACATGTTCCTTTCTAAATTTTATTTCATAAGTCAGTGTGTCCCGGGCAGAGTGGGAATTTTCGCACAGTTGTAATTCCTATTTTGACCGGGTGGGCAAACTGAGAATTTCAATCCTGCTTGAGATAGTGGCAATGGCTTATATTGTAATGACTCCCACGTAGTCCCAGTAACTAGGACCTTACTTATTATCGCTTTTTTAACATCTGGACATGATTTGGCGATAGTAAGGTCCTAGCGAATCATGTACAAAAAACGGCGCAACTAAAAAACCGAAAACATAAGGCCCCAAAAATATGGTAAAGAGAATACAAATGAGAAAGAAAGTTACCCCGGATAGATCTACAGGGTGTCCCAGAAAAAAAGGTAATTCTGACAATAAGGGTAATTTGACAAAGATATGCATTTTATGGCTATTAATCATGTGTTACCATAAAGTAGGAGCAAAATGCTTTCCAGTAATACCTTGATTGCATTCCTCCGGTCATGCATCACTGAGCACCATTGTTTGGAAAATGGTATGGGAAAACCCTTTCGGGACAGTTCATGGTCAGACATGAGCAGCACATTCAGATATGGCCCGAGGGAAATCTAACCGTTTGAAAGCATGTGATACATACAAGATGTTTATCAATTTGTGATATTTATTCAGCACTGAATTATGCACTAACACCTTCCACGTGTCCACCTCCTCTTTCGATGCAAAGTCCACCGGCGCATGTTAGCCACAGCTCGTCTCACCATTGCAGGATCATAACGTAAGATTTCGACCTCATGCTGAATGCGGGCTTGTAAATCTTGAAGGTTATGCGGTGGATTGGTGAACACTTTGTTCTTCAAGTACCCCCACAAGAAAAAAAGTTCACAAGGAGTCAAATCCGGTGACCAGGCCAAGCATGACAGTGGGTATTCCATTTCACTCATTTGACCCTACTGTCCCAAAAGGGTTTTCACATACCATTTTTCAAACAATGGTGCTCAGTGTGATGCGAGACCGGAGGAATGCAATCAAGGTATTACTGGAAAGCATTTTGCTAATAATTAATAGCCATAAGATGCATATCTTTGTAAAATTAACCCTTATTGTCAGAATTACCTTTTTTCCCGGGACACCCTGTATACATTCATGGCATTCCCTAAGGCCGCTTAAATTGTTCACAACAACCGGTAATTTGAACAAAAAAGTCTAGAACGTCATACGTACGTCTTTCCCCATTGTTCTGGTGGTTCACGCGCCAGTCTTAATAGCGTAGATCGTATGCAGTATAAGGCGGTCGTCGCATACATGTATGTTTGTATGTTCTCTTACGTCCGCAGCGTGCGCATACAGGGGTTTTGGGGGCCGGGCTCTCTCTTCCCGACAACGAGCCAATCACGTTGCAACCTGACGCTCAGGTCAAACATTTTTTCCTACTTTTCTTCAATAATTTAGACAGTCGTGCATGTTTTCATATATTGTAAAATTAATTTTGAATTTATCATCCATATTTATGGCCGTTTCATGGTTCAAATCTTCGTTAAAACAAACCACACGTACAAGTCCTATAGCCGGCGGCTCGGAGGTGCCCGGAAGTTCAATCGTGACCTTTATGCGCGAGACTTACACGGTCTATTGTCCGCCTATTTGCAAACTGGAAACGCTGTATTTTGTGTTCTCGGGTAAGTACAAAACTAGGATGTTAAACAGCGCCATCAAGTTAAAAAAAGTAGTAACCCCTCCCCCAATATTATTTCGGAAGGCGAACAATTTGGGGGTAAACATTTTGGGCAATTGCAAAAGAAATTCCTGGAACCATCCCCTGATCCGACGATTACCGATACCACGTCATTATGCACAGGTCTGTTAGCGTTTTCATCTTTAAACAAGCGAGCGGGATAATGGCAATAGAGGCCTTGCGTCTAACTCACATCTGAGGGAATGCCTTCGTTTCTCTGTGGTAGGCACGAGTAGATACTTTTTACCTTAATTGTCACTAAATAATTTGTTAAAACTGCCCTCAGCGACTGTTGGAGTAGAAAAGATGTTATGTCTGCTGTCATCAACGTGACATACCAACACCCAAGCAAGAACAAACTCTGGTCAAAATGTGGTCAACATCTCCACTAAATCTCAATGTAGGTCTACGCCTGTGTATACTCGTAGCTATTGTAACTAGCGATACGACTAATCTCGACGGATTGGTTTCGAATAGTACTGTACTGTATAGTCCAACCACTGTGGAATAGACCGGAGTACATGTACGAACTTGCTGTACAAAGTGCTCACATAATGATAAAACTTGAGCATTGTGTACAACTTGAAACTTTCACTGCAAAAGGGGTAGCTGTTTGTTTCACTTTAATAGGATTTGGCCTACCGGCTTGTATTGGTTATGGTCATAATCTTTGAAGCGTTCGTAGTCCCATCATCCGTACCCACACGGGCTGAGTTCCCCCTGCAGAACGCCGCCCTGATTGCCCTGCGGAACGGCTGGTTCATCATGGTGTAGATAATCGGATTGACGCACGAGTTACACACGGCCAGGATGACGCCAAAGTGGTAGAGGGGCGACGTGAAGCTCAACTGGACGCCGAGAGAATAAAGCAGAAACATAAACTGGTCCGGGAACCAGCACGCGGCGAAGGTCAGTACGAAGGCGAGCAGGGTACGCACCAGGGTCTGGGTCGCCCGGAGCTGCCACATCTTACGGCGGTCGGCTGGCTGCAGACCGAGGTTGGACGAAACTACGGAATCAAGGAACAGAAAATAATTATGCTAAAGACATTCAATTAAAACGGCCAGTCGAAGCCTGTGGTCTCGGCTGCCACTCCCAATTTAAAGGTAATATACAACATTTTGCAAACATAAACAAAAAAAACTACTGAATTATTATGAAATACCTTACTTGACTGTATAAGTAAACAATAGTCTGAAGCATCCTGCGAAATCATGGCACCTGGTGTGCTGTCATTTTCAAGAAAAGTGGAATTTTTGTATCAATTTCCAGCGATGGTCGGTGGACCATCGCTGGGAATTATTCTATATAGCTTCTCGACCTGATAAATCCCCGACGTCTATACATTGCTCCGTCTTTTCTGAAGTAGGGTCAGGGAACCAGACTACAAGAACAGCATTTTTTCTTTATTTTCCCAGCACCTATACACACAAGACTTTAAACAGGTCAGTGTTAAAGTATTTGCTACAAATTAATATAAAAATACTTACTCCCAAATCCATTAATTTCTGAAAAATACAGCAAAAGCAAATGTTGTATACTGCCTTTAAGATTACAATTATGCGGATAAAGTTGTACTAATTTGTATTGTTGCTTAGCATTGTTTTGTCTAAACCCCCCCCCCCCCCCCCCCGAAAAATCAGTGCATTTCGATCCTCGTATATATTGAACCATTACGCTTTGGACCGAAGTACGGACGTGCAATGACTTTGACTCGAGTTCAATCAAAAGGTTTCTCTTAAAAGTCACATTACAACATGAGCGAGTTCTTGGTTTCAGACTCAACTATTAAAGGTAATATACAACATTTGCAAACATAAAAAAACAAAACTACTGAATCATTATTAAATACCTTACTTGACTGTACGTAAATAATAGTCTCAATCATTCTTTGAAATCATGCCAGCGATAGTAGGCCAACCATCGTTGCAGAAAACTTTTTTCAAATACTTTTCAATTTACCAACATTAGATAGGCCTACTCTACATTTTGTTTGACAATCCGTGAACGTTGCAAGCCAGCTAGTCTAGTTCCCCGACCTGATAATATCCTGACGTCTATAAATTGCTCCGTTTTGTCTGAAGTAGGGCCAGGAAACCAAACTTTAAACAAGTCAGTGTTTCTGTATTTGCTATAAAATACTAACCCCAAATCTATTCCTTTCTGAAAATTACAGCAAAAGCAAATGTTGTGTACTACCTTTAAAACTCACAGTGGGTCCTTTAAAGGCCTAGAAGGTCGCCATGATATGGCGTCATAGAGCACGATACTACACGGGAGGACTATGCTAGAAAATGGGGTTTAAAAATCACAGTTTACTGCATAAATATGCTCGGCACCATCTCTGCCAACAGTTTAATAGTCCATCTTCCCCGACGGGTAAAAACATTCCTCAAAAAATGTAAAGAATAGTGTATATTTTCGGCTCAAAATCGTCTTAACGTAACGCTGACTTCGCAAACAAGAGGAGCAACACCTTGTCCTTATATGCTCAGCACAAATCAGCTGAGTGTCAATCATAGGCAATGCATATCACTTGCCATTTGGGCGGGAACATGTTTTTTTACGCTCTACAAAATTGTCCGCCTTCGCATGCAAAAGGTAATCTAAAAAACAACAAACCAGGTTCTATAGGCACTTGGGATGCTCCAAATTAGCAAACTTTCTCAAATGCATAGTCTCAAGTTTCACAATTATAAGATTTGTGTGACCTCTTTAAGAGCGTAAGCAGATCTTTTCCGAGCAAAACTGTGTAATTTATTAATCTGGTCCCATTTACCTATAATGTATGTACCTGTTTATTGATTTGGCTTGACACTCTTCAACTTCGCCAGGTATTAGTAAAGCATAGCAGTCTGGGACTCACCCGTTCGACTATTCAATGTCTGCACCTTTCTCTTCAGCGTTGAGATGACTTTCCACTGCGCTAAGACCATAACCGCAAACGGCACAAACAGGTTGACCATGAAATTGAACACGCCCATGACCGCCTGTAGCTCTGGGCTCGACCAGCCGAGAAACTGACACCCGAGTTCCGCATCTTCGTCATACAGAAACAATATGAAGGATTTACAGAGCGCGGCCAGGATCCAACACGACGTGATCATCACAAGTTTGTTGCGCCTCTTGCCGCCAAAGATCCTCTTGTACTTATGAGGGTAGACGATGGCTACAAAACGCTCCAAATTCACGGTCGCCAGACTGAAAACGGATGTCAACGCGCAGACCCAGAAGGGGTACTCCCCGACGTACACTCGGCACCTGACCTGGCCCCAGAAGCCTGGATTGGAGGGTGAGGTAGGGCTGAGCGGCAGCACGATCTTGAAGGGAATGACCAGCACACACACCGCTAGATCGACTAGGGAGAGGTGGACTAGGAAATCACTGGTGTTTGACAGGAGGGACGGTACGCGGAGCAGTACCGTGCAGACCAGCAGATTGCCGGCTAGTCCCACCGCGGAGATCACCGCGAACATGGCCAAGACCAAGTTATTCGTTGCATCTGTCTGGGCTGAATTATCAGAAATGTTCCCAAGTGAACCCGAAGCACCCACGGTGCTATTGTATCCACTAATATTTTGATCCATTGGAAGCGAGGTTGAGCTTGATCTGACCGCACACAATTCCACATGTAAACACTTTGTGATGCGAAGATAACTAGCAAGATGCAACTGCCTGAGTATGTAACGCTAGAAAGTTGTTATGCTCCAAAGTGCAGCCTTCATCCATCATCGGATGGAGTACTATAGCACACGCGCGACCTCCCAAACAGCGCTTTGGCGCACGAGTACAAATATTGCTGACATCTCGATGCAACGGTGCCTTAAAACAAACTGTCCGTTTAGTTGAACGCAATAATTCAAACATTTAGACATGCAAGGGGCCAAACAGACGAACCAGGTCGCTTTTTCCGAAAAAAATCCTGAGTTGTAATCCATTAGTGAATGACGGAGAAAAGATAAACGTTTTAAAATATCCCACCATTCTTGTATTTACACGGAACCTTAACCACAAGGCAAACAGAAAAAGATGGGCATACCAGTCGATGTGGGCAAAAGAATCACAAAGTCACGTACATAACGACCCGAGTTAAAATCAGTCTGATCATGTTATGCATCGTCTATAGTGCATGTGTTGCATTAGCATTGTAAGGGATGTTAAACCTACTCCTGCGTGCATCAGTAGCGATTTGCCGTATAGCGTTTATTTAACAAGCCAAGTAATTTTCTTTTTTTCTGTTTGTTTTGAGTGTGGGAGATTTCTTGAAGAGAGATCTAAAATATTCACTTCTTTATAAGCTAATTGCAGCAAATATATCCTGATCTAATTTATCTCCGAAGACAGCCGCATGGCTATCGCAAAATGCAATTTCCGAGTTTTAGTTAGTTAAACCCAACGTTTGTTTAGGCCCAATCTGTTGAAACTTCAAACTGTGATGATGGGGGGGGGGGGGGGGGGGGGGGGTAGTCAACACGTTTAAGTTAGTTGAAACAGCTTCTCCAACCAGTTGAAGATTTGTTAAGATTGACTTTCATTAAATAAATCAGGTTACCAGGCAAAACTATATGCTAAGCAAAGAACAGCTAAATACCGGTCACATGGAATAAGCCAGTTCGGTATCTCAAAGGTCAAACTTTATTCAGGATAAAAATGCTGACGTGTGTCACGCCATGTTATGCGAATGCCCATTCTGATTGAATTTAACACGTTTGCGTTGTGCGACCACCTTTTGGGCTCACATGCGCGCATTAGGTCACGTGGGTCATTTGGGATAAAATTTCATTGTGCACATGCGCAGTTGAAATACCGAACTGGCTTATTGTGGCTGGCATGGTAGGGCCGAAAAAATGTGTGTTTACGGTAACCCGACCGACCTGGAATTTGTGGGGCCAAATTGCCGACCTCAAACTTTTTATTGCCATTTTGCTAGTTGAAATATTTTAATGATCACTATTTGCAATTATTTGCAACGAACATATAACCAATTTTCCATACTTGAAACCGCCCATAATTTGACACAAACATACCTGTGTTAAAACGGAGAAATAAAAAATACATACGACATGTGTAAATGTGTCGTTTCTTTGATCGTTTTCTAAACCCCGACATAACTTCTTGCTCCGTCATATCACCATATGGCGCACGTGTGCGTGCGTGCATATTCCATGATCGTTGCTGTAGTCTTAGTCAAGTGCAAACAACCGCACTGAATGCTACCGTATCATTCCCACAGTGTACGCAGCTAACGTGTTGCGAACTTCGTCTTGAGAAAAGACTACTAAGACAAGGCTGGGGTTAGAGCAATTGTCCAATTAATAATGCCAAGACACCCCTAAAGCGCGTGTACGCGTGCGCGTTGCTTTGTTGCTAGCCTTGGTCAAGTGCACGCAACCGCACTATGCCACTGTCTTGTGTACAATCCACGTACACGCAGCCAACGCGTAGCGAAATTTCTCTTGAGAAAAGACAAACACGTGCGGCGCGTGCATTGTACAATGTACATATACAATGTCTGTCTTGTGTACGTGTATTAATTATCAGCTGTTACTAATCAACAATGCCGAAATACATGTAGAAACAAACGCTATTTTTTCTGAAGTGTGCCGTAAAGAAGCCAACTGAAGGTAAATGTCGTAGTACTCAAATTTCTCAACGAGTGAAGCCTTGTCAACCTGACCCCCCGACCCTGCCTGCCCCGATCTTGCCGGCCCCGGCCCGATTCGCAATCTGGGTGGCCGGCCCATTTTTAGTGGATCCGAGCTCGATCCCGGTGGATCCTGATCTCATGATGCCGTGGTGATTTCCAGCATGTATTGTTTTTATTCCTCCGTTCTTCCGGTAAGGAAAAAGTGACGTCATCGCGATAATATCGAATATCGCGATTTTTTGCCGATATTTCGGTATCAAAATGAATGGATATCGAACATACAGCCTTATTAAATGTTCACATTGAAAACATTGCACTGATCTATGTAGGATTTTGAACCCTTTGACCCCTTTCTATATTGCCATGTTAAGATTTTTTTAAAAATCAGTTCAACTCTGATTTCACCAGTTTTCAATTTTAGTAGAACAGAGTGAGTTTCAAACATTGAGAAAGAACACACAAATGAGTAGGCCTACTAACGCAAAAACATGCAGAACTGAAATGAACAAAAAAACTGACAAAATAGAACTATTTCCCTACCTACCGACCTAGATTTTTTTTCAGACCGTTACTGTAAACACACATTTTGTTGGTTCGGCCTAACCTGATTTTAGTAAGCAAGGTTTGTTTGTGCTTAAGCAATTTTTGTGTGTGCTTGAGCAGCTGTATGAAGAGACTGTGGCCCCATCCAAGAGACTGTCATTGATGTTTGAATTGCGTGTGCTCGCTCCATGGCGGTCCACGCGTGGTGGCATTGTTTAATGCTGACCACGTGGGTGAAAAGGTCTATATGAACAGTAAATACATGTAATGAGTTTTTGTAACGAACAAAATTCATTATCATCGTGACAAAGGGCAACAACACCTCAATTGCGAATACATGTAATTGAACACCTGATTGAAAGAAAGGCCCAAGTCCACCATTTTTGGCCAAACTGAGTTAGACACAGGAAGTTACTGCTAACACCATGGGCTATCATGTGTGTGACTTTGGTTTAAATTTTCTCAAAATCTTTTCTAGTGGACTTGGGCCCTTCTTTTAATCAGTTATTCAATTATAGCAGAAATATATTATACAATGAATTTAATGATTATGGTGCACACGCGTTCCTATCACTTCAGTCGGTGCTTGAGGATTTTACACATGGAGTTCTATAGGCTGAGTTCTGTGTACACGGACATTCCCGCGTAGACACTGGACACCTCCTTAATTTAGCCGTAGGACAATAACAGCGCCATTTTGTACAAACAAAAGCTGTACAAGAAGATTTCTTCAAGAAAGAAAGATGGCATCTACGTCCATTTTCATGACTGCATTGAGTAAAGGACATTCTATGATAGGACAATGTCACCTGGATATTTCCGAATAATGCATTATTTTTCAAAATTATTGGTCTTGATGCGCATGCACTCTAACATAGGAACTAATGAATGCAATTAGATTAGCTGAAAGAAATTACTGACCAAGGCGTTAAGGAAAAGTTTGAATTACGCACGTCTGTTTATATTCTTGGGGCTGCATGACAGCCAGGCACCCCTGCCCAATACATCATTCACATTTGCTGAACTCAACGACAATAAGAGACTTATACGCCAAGGGCAAACATTAGGAACCAACGTTTGAGGAACTGAACATTGTAATCAGCACACATGAATCTGTTTATAAAATATAGACGACTTCATGCAAATACTTAAATATAACACTATGAAGTTCACTCTTTGAAATAAACTTTTAAAATGATTACACAAATTTAAGTACCCCTCTAAAACGTTAAAGGCATTATGACGTAAACACTCCAGCGGTAAGCAAGGTTGCTTAACGGTAAGCAGAAAGGTTGTGCTAATACTATACCAGAAAAAAAGTTGCTAGCTCAAGAGCTATTTCACGGCCAAGACGTGCTAACGCCTACGCGTGCACGGAGATTTATATTGTTTCGTTCAACCACTGTAGTCTTCCATTTATTGATCATGTTTTCTCTGAATGTTTGTGTGTAACAAACGAAAAACCACCATTTCAAGGTTCGTCGCGTTCATCTAGTCACTGGAGCTTACCGGAGCTAGATAAACAGTGCAGTAGGAATTGGCGAGGACCCTGATATTTTTGATAACAGGCAAATTTTAGTGGCAAAGTGCAGCAGCAGCAATCTGAGTTCTCTGCCGGCAGCGTAGGATTGTGCATCAGCTAAAATAAATATTGTGCTGCCTATAGCCATAGCGCGCGCCTGCTTGCCTACACAATTTTGTACATGTGCGTGTGTTTAGGGATACGAATATGGATGGAGTGGTTAGGTGGCGGACGGCCAATACGCAATCAAGATTTTTATACATGGAGATCAGTGGTCCAAACACTGTTCGCTAATGACGTCAAAATGTTGGTATGAATATCCGTGCGTATTGCGTGTACGTGTGGAACTTGCCTCCCGCGGCCGTACGTCACGGACGTAAATACATACGTATTAATATACGTCCGTGCCGTACGGACGCACGATGACATGACCTGCCTGCGAATCATACGTTAGAAGATTCAAAGATCAGCTTATGTCATCGGGTCGTATCGCAGTTCACGCAACTGGGTGTGTTTCATAAAATATGTCGTGTTATATACAGCGCGTTTAGATGACAGAATGCATAGATATATAATTAAAAAGACTAGATGGGCAGCGCGTACAGATGGGCAGCGCGTACAGACGCGCCATTGAGTGTTCACAAATTTCCCCGTTCTCTCATCGACGCTCTACGCACTGTAGTGCGTGGGGGCGACGCGCACTGAGAGTGAGAGCGTCACTCAATAAAAATATGTAATCGAATTGAGTTTATTGAAAAAATTTATTCACACATTGCGTCAAACAGATTAAAATTAATACAGTAAAATAATATTGGCTTCCCAGTCGTCTTTTATTGCTGTGACAAACTGCAGCAGCGCAGTTTGAAGCCATTTTTAATGTTGAAAAACTTATCGTCATAATGCGCGTCGCCCCACGCACTGAAAAATGCCCATCTAGTCTTTTTAATTATATTTCTATGGACAGAATGGTGAACGCTCTGCGTCTTGTCCGCGCGCGCTCTCATTAATCTTCTAGTTTAGGGATCTCTTTTAGGTAATTCAATAGGTCCGGATCTTGTGGTCAGGGTCACCACTTCCTTCGTCCGCGTGGTCCCATCCCCTACTCGGCCAGACCGCCTGCCCCGCCGGAACGCCTGCTTGATCCCCTTGCGGAACGGCTGGTTTGTCATGGTGTAGATGATCGGGTTGACGCAGGAGTTTCCCACGGCTAGGATCACACCGAAGTGGTAGATGGGTGAAGAAAAGCTCAGAGGGACACCGAGGTTGTACAGCAGGAACATGAGTTGGTTCGGCGCCCAGCACACGGCGAAGGTCAAGGCGAAGGCGAGGAGAGTCCGCACTAGGGTCTGGGTCGCCCGGAGCTGCCACATCTTACGGCGGTCGGCTGGGTTTAGCTCAGATAATGCTGGGGCAAGAAAAACGAGTGAGAATGGTAAATACTTCAGGGGTGAGATTTGTCAGGAGTTTTCCTGATGTCTGGATTGTTCCTGAGAATTTTTAAAGAATCTCTTTTGAAACCTGAAATTCCTGCGGTGTTACCCTAAAGGTATTATTACCTATAAAAGTGGATATAGACCAATAGAAAAGGGGTGCCTTTAGGCAAATACAAACCATACACTGAAAACAAGGCAAGCAAATATCTTTTTTGTCCAGTTGACCAGATTGCATTTTGTCGTGCGTTATTAACAAGACATTCAAGTCATACTAGAAGCATAAATTCCGACGGGTATGGGAACGGTTTAGAGTAAAGGAGTCCTCCAGAGGGCCGTTAAACTTAGTCCAACTTGAAGTTAGATGGAAAACAAAATATTGTCTGCTCCACAAAAGAGTAATCATAGAAGTGTGTACCAAAACTGTCACGTGAGGGTTTAAAATTTAACTAACCATGATTTTCATGTACTGCGATTACAGCATATATTTTCTGTAATGACGCGATGTCTGAAATGAAACGTGACCAGATATAGCAAGATTATTTTTATAGGACAACTAGTAACAAGTCATCTAGTAACAAGTCCATAACAAGAAATTATCTTTTCAAAGTGAACAAAGAAAACTGCCAGGAGCAGGATTCGAACCTGCGACCTCCGGAATACCGCACCGGCGCTACCAACTGAGCCAAGATGAGAGAAAACTCTGTGAAAAATGACACCATGGCGGAACAAGAAATTTCTTGTCAACATGACAAGATTTTGTTTTAGTGTAGACCCTACTTTGTTCTGGGTCCTCGGCGACCCCCAGCAACAAACACTGCAACTGAAAATTCTACGCGAACGGTCATCGTCTTTCACTTTATAACACCTCATCCACAAATTCTGTGTCTTGATTGGCCGAGAGCGAGTCACATGGCATTTTCTATTTTTGCTATCTTCCTGTGCACGGCCAAAAGTACTATACCCGTAGCAACCAAAGTACTATACCATTAGAAACCAAAGTGCTATACACATGGCGCGGTATTTGTGTGAAGATGCATGCGGGTGTGCGCGTTGAGCGTTGCGCATAACGCGTATTGTTCCAAAGTGCCAGCGCTACAGAGCTGGGTTCAAACATTTCGTTAAGGGGTGGTTTTGAAAAGAGCAAATAAATTTTCCACTAATTTTGTATTGAAATAGAAGTACATTTTAACTATATTTAGATTTAAATAATTTGAACATTTTTAAATCAAGCAGAATCTGTGGGTGAGGTGTTATAAAACAAATATTTACTGCTTTTATCTCGTGGTGTGGTAAAACTAACCTCCCTCTATTGAAGCATTCTATGAAGCATTCTATTTTCCCTCGGCTTTGCCTCGGGAAAATAGAATGCTCAATGGATCACCTCAGGAGGCCAGTTTTACTGCACCACTCGAAGCAGTAAATATTTGTATAATAGTACGCCACGGGTTAGCGGAGAATTCTGGCTTATGCGCGCGCGTGCATCTTGTAATAACTTAGGTCGGTATTTCAACTGCGCATCTGCACAATGACATTTTATCCCGAATGAGCCTTTTGACCTAACGCGCGCATGTGATCGCAAAAGCTGGTCGCACAACGCGCACGTGTTAAATTCAATCAGAATGGGCGTTCGCGTAACATGGCGTGAAATTACGTCAGTAATGTTATCCCGAACTGGCTTATTCAACACGTGCGCGTTGTGCGACCACCTTGCGCGTTCATACGCGCGCGTTAGGTTACGGGTAATTCGGGATAACCATGGCATTGTGCACATGCGCACTTGAAATACCGAACTGGCTGATTCAATCAAAATGGGAGTTCGCGTAACATCGCGTGACATTACGTCGGCAATGTTATCCCTAATAACCTTTGACCTGTACTACATCGAAATACCGAACTGGCTATTTGTAGACCATAGGGCGGCAGAAATGTGGCAGCTGCTTTAAATAAACGTTGTGTAATATCATTTGTGTTAAAAAGCTGCTACATTTGCTCATCATGAGTCCTTCCAGGTTGATGGTACAAACCAAATGTATTTTCTTAAGAAGCAGAAGCACGCTGACAGGTGCAGGCAGGTTATTTGAATAACAATAAGTCATAGAATTGGTTACCTATAACTGTATAAGCTTGAATGCGTTCGTGTCACTCACGCTTTTCGCATACTTCAGCCAGGACATCAAAAAATATATGTATTAAATTATTTATCCCTTTCCTTAGTTTCATGACTTCCTTTCAAGGGCATAAACCTTCTTTTTATAAAGCGCTGGAAGACCGTAGTTCGTGATACTTAACTCGTGTATAATCTAGCTAAACTGGGAGAGAATTGGTAAGTAAACGATCTTCACTAAATAGGTAAGTAGAGTAAACCCGGAAGCGACTTGCTATGCCAGAATTGACATGCCCCACCGAGTCGGACACACGGAGCTAAATCTGTCCTGCGCTGCTGCGTTCAAGCGGAATTCCTAATCACAAGGATTAATGTTGTATTTTATTGTTTCTATTTCAGATGCGCAGACGCGTCAGAAAATACTTTATTCGCGTTTAAGCAAAGCGTTTTAGAGAATAATGCAATTACTTACTTTTCTCGTAAAAAAAATTGAAACCAACAAGTACACAGCTATAAGCCATTCTATAGGTTAAGCGTTACGATCAGAGGTGGTTGGGTTGGTGACATTTTGAATTGCTAAAGCTACCACTCTTTCGGTTTTCCTTGTCCCAGATCTAAATAGAGGATAATTCTTCAAGAGATTTCAGAGAAATTATCCCAATTTCCAGACCTATAGCCTAGCCTTAGGCGGGAAACGGGTAACTTCCACTGTCGATGAGACCAACCCCACCCCCCCCCCCCCCGTTTGAAAATCGGTTTGTAGAGGGGGTACAATAGAAACAATAGGTTGTAGACAAGCCATGTGTTCCTGTACTTCCCTGCATGCTAATTGTGTCGTCTTGCATAAATTACAGACGTCTCCGCATGCGCTAGTGTTTAGTGTTTAATAATTTGGTGCCAGCCTACACTGTAAAAGCCTTAGATGCGATATTCTATTACAAATGGAAATGTGGCGTCCGCAAGGGAAATCGGACATAAGTCGCATGACCTATTTTTGAGTAATTAAAATTTATATAGAAATCGTCAAAAAATCACGATTTCTGTTTTCGTCAAATTACGTCAGTTTAAAGCATTCAAAATACCTGGTTTGCTTTTGTGTTGAGACCATTAAATGTGTACAATTTGATATTTTAGTCTGGCGTACTTCTGAAGAAAAAAATCGTGCAAACTACGTATAATTTTTCATTCTCAATGATGCTGAATTTACGGCTCTATTCGAAAACCAAAATATCGTATTTATCCACCATTAAAAAGCTTACATTCTAGATTTTATTATGGAATGGAAATCTCAATTTTTCAATCTCAACTTATTTCTGATTTCGCTGGCTCGTGCAACAAATATAGTTTAAGTGGATGTAATTTTGACAATGGGCATCCAAAATGTGTCCTTCCTTCATAAAGAGGACTGTTTTTACTTATTTTGTTTACAAATATGTTTATATTTTGAGTCGATTTTTCATCTCGCTTTTATAGTATTGTTGGAAGGGGTCAGGATTAAACACATCTTTTGATGACAGTTTGTAGCTTTTCAATTTCTATGACAGCCCCTGTTCAACAATTATTGTATTGTCTAAAGATGTAACAGCTTAAACCCCATTGTGACTCTGGCCTCTGGTTGTGCTTTTGGACATCCATTGATAAAATCAGATTCCTTTATCCTCTTTTCCATTTTGAATTGATTACATCATATTGTTAGCATTGTCCTCACTCACATGTTTGTCTCGTCAGCGTTTGCACCTGTCTCCTCAGTGTCCAGATGACTTTCCACTGCACGGTGACCATCAATAGAAACGGAAGAAACAGGTTGAGCGTGCAATTGTAGACACCCAGCGCCCCTTGTACTCCCTTGTTCGGCCAGCCTAGAAACCGGCAGCCGGCCGCCGCGTCCTCGTTATACAGGAACAAGATGAAGGACTTGGTGAGCAGGGCCAGCAACCAGCATGAGACGATCATCAGGACCTTGTTGCGAGTGGCGAAGATCCTCTTGTACTTGAGGGGGTAGACGATGGCCGCGAACCGCTCCAGATTCACCAGAACGAGGTTGAAGACCGACGTCACCGCGCAGACCCAGACGGGGTACTGCCCGACGTACAGGCGGCATCTCAGCTGGCCCCAGAGACTTGGATCCGGGGGCGGGGACTGACTCAGGGGCGGCATGATCTTGTAAGGGATGACCAGCACGCAGACCACAAGATCTACCAGGGAGAGGTGGACTAGGAAATCACTGGTGTTGGAGCGGAGAGACGGCACGCGGAGCAGTACCGTGCAGACCAGCAGATTGCCGATCAGCCCCACCGCGCAGATCACGCCGTACAGGGCCAAGACCAAGTCGCTACCAGCCGCCTTGTCCGTACCCCAATCGTTAGTTTCCTTATCTTTGTTCAAATTGTCAAGCAAGTCCTCCAGGGGTTCTTCAGTGGTCTCCGCATGAATGTAGCTACTTGTGCTTCCCAGATCCATTTTGGTTAAAAAGGGTGTGCGTCTCCCGTATCACTGGATTGCTGGCAGCTTTTGGCGTACACCTTAATATTGTCCTCCCCTTCCTTTAAAAAGTGACCACACCGTACATGCCAGCGAGCGGAATACCAAGTCGGAATCTGTTGTACGTGATTGAGCAAACCTCCACTTATATTGCAGACATCAGATTTGACGTGACGTCTTGAAGTCACTCTTCTGCAAGACGCGGATTAGCACAATCGTCCAAAGAATCTGGCATTTCCCGCTGCATGGAAAGCTTCGCCGCCTCTTAGTCAAAGCTAGTCTTGGTTCAAGACGTTGTTACGTATATACGCGATAGCCGGCCGCCGCGAGAGGGCGTTATCACGACAAACTATTAATAGCCACGAACCGCCAGTAACAACGTCTTGGGAATCTTGTAAAATCTCCCCCCGAAAAATGGGGGAAAATAGTGCGCATGCGTCAATTCTGTATGAAAATTAGGAACATTTTCTCTTCACGCACGCGCACATACGAAAAAGAGCTGCCATGAAGTTGCACAATAGTCTGGTACTATACTACTGGCCGAAGGGGCGCTGGTAAGTTCGCGATCGAAGCTGCTAGTGCTCGCTCTGCTTTGCATTAATTGCAGGCAGCCGGCCGGCCGGCCGGTGCGGTATGCGCTAGCGGCTGCAGTGTTCACCGCTCGTGTTCGCATGCGACGTCTTGCAACTGTGACGATCGACGCGAGGGAGATACGACGAGGAAGGTGCCGGGCGGGACCGGGCAGGCAACCTGGGTGATGGTGTGTAATCTGCGGGAAATTACTTGTTACATGCAAGAAATACCTCTCCATTATATTAAACCGTCGGGGCTCGGACAACTCGACCGTTGGCCGACTCGACTCGAGACAACTCGACCGTTAAGACAACTCGACCGTCTTTGCGTCAAATGGGAAGACAAGTCGTCCGTGGAGACAAGTCGTCCGTTGAATTGAATTCGACTCGGAGGTAGGGGAATCGCTGGGGTCTCGGCGGGGATTCGCGTCCAGCCTCAAAGCAAACATGAGCCTGAATTTTTGTTGAGTTTCACCAGTGGAGAAAACCCGCAGAAGATCTAGAGTGCGTCTCAGTATCTTTGTGAACTGTGTGACAATCGAATCACCAGAGTACGACAATCTCCGTTTTCCCCGGCCGTAAAGACTAGGGCCTCGTGAGCTATTTGTTTTATTATTATCATCATCACGGCCTTTTATATTTTATATCTCAATCAAATCACCTAACAAGGTCTCCTCAGCACCATTATAAATATCATATTCAGCCCCGTTAAGATTTTCTGTATATTATATTTCCATCATTCCGGAACTTTTTAGTTCATTCCCCTCGGCCCTGCCAAACAATCTAAATAGCACGGACCTGCTGTACCTTTATCTTCATACTAAGGGCCTGTTTGTTTCACACAGATCGGGAGGTGATCCAGAGCCGGACGAAAACAAACAGAATCGCGAATCCCTCTCGCTATATGTTGCATGCTGGGAGAATTTGTACTACATACACGACATGTCGTCTGCTTCAGATTTTGTAAGGTTATTTTTATGATAAACTATCAAGTATTTCTAGAAAAGTAAATATATCGTACATAGCTTTAATTACAAAATTACACTGCAAAAGAATTATGACTAAATACTGTCACAAAAGCTCGTTAAATGCTTCAAATCTACCAAAAAATACAGTCACTTTTTCTCTGTCCGTCTCCATCTTGATCTTGCGAACCCACCTCGCGAGCAGGATCCCTAAAAACGTGATCCGGAGCAGCTTTCGACGCTCCGGATCAGTGATCGCGCTCCGGATCTGCGTGAAACAAACACGCCCTAACACTCGGGCGGTAGTAGTCAGGGGGTTAGATCTATGCATAATGCATTTATTTATGTATTCATAATGCGCGCTGCAACATTAAGGCCTTGTCACACGGGGCAATTTAGGGGCAATCAGATTGCCGGCAACATCTTTCTGGCAACGCCGAGGCAACTTTTGTTGACGCAATTTTCATGACACACGCGGCAATTTTGAAGCAACGCTCGCGCAATCAAAATTGCACGCACACTGGGCAATCAATCAGGAGGACTAAATTAGTTTAAAAAGAAACGCGACGAGCGACCCACTTACCCACCTGTTTAATATTCTTAACGGGTGTGTCCTAACTGCTCTTTGATCAAGGTTTCGTTTTAGGCGATATGTCGCTAAAACGAAAAAAGGGCTGCTGCAATATTGGTTTTGCTGTTGGAGGATGAAAGTCAGCCCGCACAAAAAAATTGTGGGCAATAAAGTAGCTACACTGTAAACATAAGTTAGTCATTTTGACTAATAAAATTTAGTTCTGCCCTACGTCTGAAATGACCAACTAAAGTTAGACAAGCCAAATGAGTAATATTTCTTAGTCAACTAAGCTAGACAAAATGACTAATATTAATTAGTCTTCTGATTAAATCCAAAAAGTGTGATTAAATCCGTGTGAAATGACTTAGCGTTAGTCATCCGACTTTTGCAGTTAATCATTCAAATTGATGACTAATCACATTTAATCATGTGACTGAAGTTTTATTTCATGTAAAAACAAAAGAAAATTAAGCAAACGAGTCATAATCTTTTCAAACAGTCTTATTCCAATGCAACCAGAATTGAATTAAAGAATAGAAAATCCATGTTGCTACTTCTTTAATTGTAAATAAAATCCTATCACCACTGGCAAAATATTTGTTCCCAAACACAAGCGATATTTACAGATTTAAGTAAATGACTAAGTATGATTGTTGCAGGGTTGATAAAAATAATGATTTTTTTGTATACAAAAAATATATCAGATTTTTAAAAATTTAAATCGGTTTCAATTTTTGTTTACCATTGTACTATTTGCTTAAAAAATTGTTATTTTAAATAAGTCAATTTAAATGACTATCATTAAAAGTCAAGTATTTAACCACAATGCACACAATTGTTCAAGAATACAGCACTTGTCAAATCCCTATTATTTATCACATTCTTTTCTAGAATACATACATGTAGTTTGTCTTAAAATATCTGGTATTATAAGTTACAGCATCATCACCATACTGCACATTTCTTATCCAAGTTGATAGCAGGAAACCCCCCCCCCCCCCCCCCGCACACTTCTCTACACACAACCATTTTGGAATAAAACTTAAAAAAAAATGAAATGCAGCTACCTAAATATCACCGTGTGCATGTAGGCGTGTACAGTTTTGTTTCCTTATAAAGTTTATTTTCTCAGAGTCAGAACAGACTAGATTGCATACAAAACGTTACCCTAACCCCCTAATCAAAACGTGATTTTTATTAGTGATTGCTTTTCATTGATTTAAATAAAACAACCCTGGATTGTTGACACTTAATACTTATGAGAGGTAAATGACACATTGTGAATTAAATTCTGCTGTCATTGGCAAGACTTCTGTTCCTTAAAAAATAGATGCTTACGGACTTAAGTATAATTGTTGACACTTATACACCCAAGAACAAATCAAATTTGTCTAGACCTTAAAGGGACACATTGCCTTCAAATGTCATGAAATTTTGCTGTTTGGAAATGTTCCTTATCTTTTATAAGAGTTGTTCATGCAAAAAAACACTTATAATGTGTTGTAATTAGTGAGTAGTGATTATAAAACAACAAAATTGGCCTCTGACTCCTGACATCTGACCCGCGAAACATAGACTTATTTCCAGTAGTAAATAGAATACCACCTTCTAAATAATGCGCAAAATACACTGTAAGAGTTTTTAGGCTGGCGCCGCAGCCAGTGGCCTTGTAAACCTATCAGATGATCGCCAGGTACCATTCTCTACCTCGCGACACATAATCGCCAGCTAGCTGCGCGCCGTGCCACAGTACATCAAAATGGATCAACAGAATGTACTTCAACCAGCTGCGACTGGAAATACGACTGGCGAACATGGTCCGCCATTTTGTGGAGTCAAAAATTTGGTTCTACAAAATGGCGGACCGTTATTTGTCACGAAATTAAACAAAAACCACGCAATTTGAAGGGATAGTTATGTGAATCTTTATATTCTACTTTTGAAAAAGCTTCCCAACCATATCCATTTCAGTTTTATAGTCCAAATCGCAAAATCCAAAGCAATGTGTCCCTTTAAGATGGTTTCTTACTCAATTTAAAGATACCAATTTAATTCTAACTCTGAATATTTTTGGCAAGAATTTAAGAATAAAATTTAAGAATAAAACAACACATAATACATGTATGAAGTATGGAAGGTTTGCGGTAACACTATGTGAAATTATTCTCTTTTTGACTTGTGTAGTTCTCAGAAGAACCGGTTTTAACTCAATGTTTCGAACAGTATGCTCTGTTCGTCATCAGGAGACTGATGACGAACAGAGAATACTGTTCAAAATATTGAGTTGAGACCGTCGAGTTAAAACAACCGGTTCTTCTCAGAACCACACAATTCAAAATAAGATCAATTTCACATGGTGTTACTGCAAACCTGCCATACTTTGTTCATGTCCACCAAGCAAACCTTCAAGTCTCGTTTACCAGGCCTGGATTTTTCTGAGACTGTCCTTGCTCCTCGCTCAGGTTATAATAATAATAAATAATAAATTACATTTATATAGCGCTTTCTACGGATGTTTCAAAGCGCTCTCAATTATGCAAACAAATATGTTTTCAACTGAGCCTTGAATGAGTTTATCGAGGGTGCGTCTTGGATGTGTGAGGGGAGCCGGTTCCAGAGTGTAGGTGCAGCCACTGCAAATGCCCGCTGACCATATCGAGTGTTGGTACGCGGGCCCTGGGAAAGTTGAAGGTGTAAATTGGAGTGGGATCGCAAGTTAACAGACGAAGTTGAAACCTTTAGACAAATGAGGTTATTGAGGTATACAGGGGCGAGTCCATTTCTGGATTTATAAGTGAGGAGAAGAATTTTGAATCTAATTCGCTGGGGGATAGGGAGCCAGTGCAAAGAACGCAGTATGGGTGTGATATGCTCATTGCGCTTTGCTCTGACAACCATACGCGCTGCGGTGTTCTGTAGACGCTGAAGCGGAGCTATGTGACTGGTAGGTAGTGCGAACAGTTCCAAAGGATATTATTTAGTAGGTTCGAGTTCCAGTCCAGGTGTCCACTTTTCCCAGAGAGGACAAATCAACTCCTGTCGTCTCAGACCACAAGCAGGAAAAGATCCTTTTTCAACAGCCATGTCGCTACATATGATCCTGCTCAGGGAAGGGAAGGGGGGGGGGGGGGGGGGGGTCACTGCCCAGAGCCTGCACTACCGGTACATGTAGCTACAACAAAGTTCTTCTGTAGGCTGGGAGTAGGACTGAGAACTTTCTGCTGGAAGAATCCTTCTACAACTTGGCTTGGAGATTTCGTCACAGTTGTGGAATGCCTGAGATTTAAATAAAACCATAGACAAATGGCATGTTATACATGTTTTTACTTTGACAAAAGTTAGCATACAAATGCCATACACATATGTACATGTAGCTAAGGTTAAGTAAAAAACAACATGTTTAGCGTCTGGGTGTTTTTTTTAAAGGAAGGAAGCGCTTTTTATTTTCTATTTTCAAGATGGCCGCCATTTTTTTTTTTGAATTTCCGCCAACCATATGTTTTTTAACAGTTCAAGATACAAAATAGGAAGAGACATGCTGGACAAAATAATTGAACATGTTTACAGTGGTTTTATTACATTTAGTAAGCTTGTTTTCTATTTTCCGATGGATCGGAAAGTGGGGAAAGTGGCACTTTTTCCACTTGGGGCAATTGGACTGCATAAAGAAAACATAGCACCGGCAGTTGCCCCCCCCCCCCCCACTTTCAAAAGTGTTCAACCGCCCCTGGATGGTCACTGAAAGTCACATGAACATTCACATACATGTACATGTGCAGCTTAAAAATTCCAGCCCTAGGCTCATGACATGTGAGATTCGCCATATCAGTCACATGTCATGATGAGCCTAGAGCTGGAATTTTCAAGCTAGTGCATGTGTATGTATTTTTTTTTAAGATTTTGCCTACATAAATCTAGGTTAAAACAGGTTGCGCACATGTTAAGACAATCAAGGAGGTTCGCTTATTTTCCAAGATTTATCTGTTTCTGACCCATTTTGGTGGGGGTACAAAATCCACTTTTTAAAGAATATTTTCTGGAGACTGCTACTGCTAGTGCTAGTGCTACTTTCTTCTGTGATTTTCAAGTAGTTACCATGCGAATCGTCATGCACACCGAAGTATGTTGTGCTGGACACTAACCACAACCCTAGTAGTCAGTTTGTTTAAGGAATTATAAGATATATATTCTCTTATCTATTTGGGTTCGGTGTTTATCACGAAATAGATGCAATTATCACGAAATAAATGCAACACGATGCCATGATACAGACACTAGCTCTGATATACGTAATTTTCGAACCCTGTTTTGTCACGACCCATTGTAATCTAGGCCTACAAATGATACTGAAACTGATACATACCCCTGTAGAAATAAAAAACAACGGCCTGCTTGTCAAAAGACCGCACGATGTTGCTCAAATCCCTCATTTTGTGTCGAGAAAAGTTTGCAGTGCGACGAAAAAATGGCTGCCGCTAGAAAACTCTCAGCAGTGAAAAAGATGACGTCATCCGCTATGCGCAATCTGATTGGTGGTTGCCTCAAAAAGTTGCCTCAAAGTAGAAACCCATTCTACTCGAAATTTACGTTACGTTGCCTTCGATAGTGCATTGCTTTGAGATTGCGCGCAAATCTGTGAGCAACCATGAGCAAGTTCGGGTGCTGCTGACCTAGTCCTTTTTGTCAATTTGCTATTTAAGAAACGCATGCGTGGTCTGTCATGTCCTTCACTAGCACTCGAACGCATCTAGTCGATCGACTACGTCAAATCTAGTTAGTGTGCAGCAACAACAAACTGCAAAGAATGTCGTCTGCTAGTTGTTAACGCGAACAAAGCAAATGTTTGCATGTCATTTCTATTTTCTATTATAAATTTCTAATATTTTCTCTACTTAACTTTGGTGCTATAAATAATTTATTATCTCATTGCAAAGAGTTATTATCATTGGACAAAACCAACAAATTATCGTAAACGTTTGCAAAACTTGCCCAGTTTACCGATCCTCCATCTTGAAACCGTGACGTAACTCGCGAGTGACTAGAGAAACCATGGTCCGGAGCTAGGAGCAAGTTAGTCTTGGTTCAAGACGTTGTTACGTATATACGCGATAACCGGCCGCCGCGAGAGGCCGTTATCACGACAAACATAATAGCCGCGAACCGCCAGTAACAACGTCTTGGGAATCTTGTAGAAGCCGTGTTGTGCGCACGCACCTGCTTAGCCTAATGTTGCAGCGCGCATTATGAATACATAAATATATGCATTATGCATAGATCTAACCCCCTGACTACTACCGCCCGAGTGTTAGTATATGAAAATAAAGGCACTGCAGGTCCGTGCTATTTATATTGTTTGGTAGGGCCGAGGGGAATGAACTAAAAAGTTCCGGAATGATGGAAATATAATAAACAGAAAATCTTAACGGGGCTGAATATGATAATTGATGTATTATAATGGTGCTGAGGAGACCTTGTTAGGTGATTTGATTGAGATATAAAATAAAAAAAGGCCGTGAAAATAATAAAACAAATAGCTCACGAGGCCCTCTTTACAGCCGGGGAAAACGGAGATTGTCGTACTCTGGTGATTCGATTGTCCGGTTCACAAAGATACTGAGACGCACTCTAGATCTCCTGCGGGTTTTCTCCACTGGTACATGGTGAAACTCAACAAAAATTCAGGCTCATGTTTGCTTTGAGACTGGACGCGAATCCTCGCCGAGACAGAAGCGATTCCCCTACCTCCGAGTCGACTTCAATTCAACGGACGACTTGTCAATTGTCTCAACGGAAGACTTGTCTCCACGGACGACTTAATTATTGTCTTCCCATTTGACGCAAAGACGGTCGAGTTGTCTCAACGGTCGAGTTGTCTCGTGTCGAGTCGGCCAACGGTCGAGTTGTCCGAGCCCCGACGGTTTAATATAACGGAGAGGTATTTCTTGCATGTAACAAGTAATTTCCCGCAGATTACACACCATCACCCAGGTTGCCTGCCCGGTCCCGCCCGGCACCTTACCCGTTGTATCTCCCTCGCATCGATCGTCACAGTTGCAAGACGTCGCAGGCGAACACAAGCGGTGAACACTGCAGCCGCTAGCGCATAGCTGGCTGGCTGCCTGCAATTAATGCAAAGCAGAGCAAGCAGCTTCGATCGCGAACTTACCAGTGCCCCTTCGGCGCCAGTAGTATAGATAGCTACCAGACTATTGTGCAACTTCATGGCAGCTCTTTTTCGTATGTGCGCGTGCGTGAAGGAAAATGTTCCTCATTTTCATACAGAATTGACGCATGCGCACTAGTTTCCCCCATTTTTCGGGGGGAGATTTTACAAGATTCCCAAGACGTTGTTCCTGGCGGTTCGTGGCTATTAATAGTTCGTGGCTAATAACGCCCTCTCGCGGCGGCTGGTTATCGCGTATTATACGTAGCAACGTCTTGAACCAAGACTAGGAGCAAGTTCGATCAAGGACTATAGTTAACTATAGTTCGACTAACTCTGATCGAACGCACGTTCGTCGACGATGGTTGGACTAGTCTAGTCGACGATTCGCGACCAGCCTACCGAGGTTGGTCGCATCGCTGGTTACCAATAGCCGTTTTAATAGCACAGTGCAGAGAGGACCAGTTATCAGAAAAATGGCGAAAAAACGTGAATATTCAGCAGCAGTGAACGATCGTTTTTTGTTACTTTGTCTTTATTTGAACATGTTGAAATAATGCACACGTTACCACTTGTGACATTGTTGATATACATAGCAAATATCGTCCGTGTCCGTCGCTTTTATCTATGAACTCGTCCAAAACGTAAACAAAATAGCCACCGCCATTTTCTCATGGTCGCGTTGACATGACAATAGTTCGACTAGAGTCGTTCGCACTTCAACTTCAGTGTTCATGCGCTACGTACGTCACGAACCAACCACTAGTTAACCATTGGTCCCTGATCGAACTTGCTCTAGGTTGATCCAGTTGCACTAGCTAGTCAAACCGCGCAGCGTTCGGGTGACATCTAGATCGACTATGGTAAAGTCTAGTCACTCTAGTCGCCCAACCGAATTGCTCCTAATTGCTAGCAATTTTTATTGCCCCAAAATTGCCAGAAAATTGCCCCGTGTGACAAGGGCTTAATTAGGCTAAGCAGGTGCGTGCGCACAACACGGCTTCTACAAGATTCCCAAGACGTTGTTACTGGCGGTTCGTGGCTATTAATAGTTTGTCGTGATAACGCCCTCTCGCGGCGGCCGGCTATCGCGTATATACGTAACAACGTCTTGAACCAAGACTAAGTCAAAGCAGTGTAAGGGCCGATTTTTCCCGTGCCGAGTTTGTATAGTCGTCGTCCTTAGTTTCCGGTTACAGTCGGCCAGTCAGGTCTTGCACGACTCACGGATGACATGTAATCCCATGGGTAGCGGCTCTTCAGGTTCATCGAATAACGTGCACGTTGTTTCCTCATATAGCTTTTGTAATGATAAAAATTAAAACTGATCATAGTTTAAATTTGAAAGCTTATTGTTTGTAATACTAGTCCTCCTGCGAATTTCCTTCTGAAATGCTGTTATCTTCGAGAAAATTGTATCTGAAGACCTACAAAAACGCTGTCTCTTATTTCGATTTCAGCAATCGGAATGAGAAATTGTGAACGATCTGTTATTAAAACAGAACGGTTTTTCACTATTGTCTCGTGATTCGGAATGACCTGAAATTTTCACAGGTTCGTTATTTCATGTACATAATGAAACACACAAAGTATGAACACTGCATGCAGCTGTGTCGTCAGCTCAACCAATGTTATATTATACCTTTAAACAAAGCGCAGAATGAATCGCACTAGTAGACACGTCTCGCCTCAAGACTAGTTCAACGCAGGTGTCGTATTCGGCTTCTCGTGAACGTTATCATAAGTTAAGACTGCGCATGCGCACGCATGCCATCTCGGCACGAGGTCACTTTCAGCACTTGGCATGCACCGAGATCACATGAGTAAAGGGCGTATTCTGATGGCAGCAACCGTTTATAACCGTCGCCTTCAGCGTCGGCGATTTCTCGTCAAGGTTAGGGGGCGGAGGAAAAAGCACACAACCAACAACAATATTGTTCAGCGTTTTGTACTCAGTGTCTCTTGTGTATCCTGGGCTGATCTTTGTGTATTCTGGTACATGTAAAAGTTATCACCCATAAAATGTATATGATCACGGGAAATTATTGGGGGGGGGGGGGGGGGGGGACACTGCGATAGCTGTCCCCTCCCCAAACAAATATTGGGTGGGGGGTCGGGGGCATGTCTCCCGTCCCCCTGAGATCGTCGCACATGGTCGCCTTAGTAATGAGCCATCTGTATACATGTAGCTTTATCGGTTCCTGGTGTACTTTACGCAAACAATGAAAAGGTAATATTAAACCACACGTGCCTGAAGTGCAGTGCGACATGAGTTTGTGAAGAAAAAGTTCACGTCCGCGACACGTCTATTAGGATGCTTCAGGGTGCACTACACTAATTCATGTCCGAATTTATGGGCCAGCTCATCAACATAAAATGTATACCCACAACTTTTTTTGAAAAAGGAGCGTTTGTGCCTCCAAAAATTGTGGGATTGTGTAAACATAGCCCAGCATCAACTCCCTGGTTTCTGGGCTTCCATCTGTGTGCAGACTTGATAAAATTACTGTTGAAAAATGGGTCCTATTTGCCCGAGAAAGTGGAAGGATGCCATGTTAAAAATGGCTGTTGACCGGCTTGGGAAATAGGACTTTTTTGGAGGTGGGTTTGTTTTGTGTCAATAATTAAAAATGTAATTGGTTAACCCCCCAAAAATAGAAAAGAAATGGACAGACAAAAGATCAGACAATAAGTGGCATTTGTTTGTGTAGACCCCAGTGATGCTGGGGTACAGGTTATTGGGCCCTGAACTTTGTTGATTTTACACTGTTGTCAATGGAGCTGGAATTAGTGTGGTGCACCCTTCAAAAGGCGGTCTTTAAACTTTATAATGGAGGAAGTCATTTGATCAAAATCAAATTTTGACGCACAATCCTAAATAGTACCCTGACGTATGGTTAACCTTCGATTCAATCTTCACCTAAATTAAAACAGCACGGAAAGGCACACCGAAGCTAAATTGATTATGCAGCAGGAAATGTAGGTTGCAGCAACAAATATAGGAGAAAAAAATCATGTTCTTTTTGATATATTTTGAAATCAAATTGGCAATCAAATAGAAATGTACGTCGGAACTGTAGACACAAAATATCAGACTTTCCATAATTTGATTAGCGAGTACACCGCGCGTGCAAACGCATGGTGGGGCTCGATTACATTTGGTTAAAATTTTACATTTTATTCAAAGATATAAACATACAAGGCTGAATTCCGAACGAATCTCAACAATTCACATTCTGATCTTTGGAAATGATTTTCTGGATTAAAGAAAAAGTAAATTAACCCCGAACAAAGCTGAGAACAACTCAAGAGTCATTCCAGTTACAGTGAGAAGAGAAGACACACAGAAGAAAACAAAACATGATAATTGAGATGATTTTTGAAACAGAAAAGATCATAGGATGAAGGGAATTAAACATGCACCAGCCTAAGAATTCCACAGAGATACATCTTGTCGTTCTACATCTAGACAAGCGGATGGCCGAGTTTCACGTTCAAATACAGGGTGGCTGCAATGAAATTGTACAAAAAAAATAGATGTTGTGTTGTATAACTCTTTTACAACATAAGAAATGTGATTAAAATGTGTTTTCCCTGTTTCTGCCCATTTTGGGTCTTTAATTTTCCCGGAATAAAGTTCCCCCTTTCTCTTGTTTCTGCTCCCCTAACTGCGTGACGTAATCTCGGGAACACGGAAACTCAACGAGAGTAGTTTGATCACAGTGTGCGTGGGTGTACGTGTGGATGTATGCCGTTTTTGAGGGAAACAGCCACGCGCGATTAAATAGCTTTGGATGAAGGGACCAGGGAAACATTTCTCGTCGCGTTAAAATCTTCAAACAGAATCTTTTGGATCTGAATCTGACAATCAAGTGCCGATTTTAGACTTGTTGATTCAGACATTTCTTCGGAACATTATTGGGGCGAGGAAGATGAGGATCTTAAAGCTCTTCCGTACATCTATGAGCCAGAAGGTGAGAGTACCAGCGAAACTACTGAAGACTCCGAATCGGACTACCGAAGACTTGAAAACAACGATTGCTGGGCTAAATAACACTCTCTGAGTCCAAATACGACGGTATTTCGGTTCTACTGGAAAGAGGTGAAGACTGACACCATCCTTCGTGGTGTTGCTGAATCCAGCAGCAACACAACGACACGGTATTTTTGCCGAAAAACATTCGCAAAACACTAAAAGCTTTCCACGACACGGCGAAAACATAATGTCTATAGTACTCCGTCTTATTGGTCCCCCGTCTCATTGGTCCCCCGTCTCATTGGTCCCCCGTCTCATTGGTCCCCCGTCTCATTGGTCCCCGTCTCATTGGCCCCCGTCTCATTGGTCCCCCGTCTCATTGGTCCCCCCGTCTCATTGGTCCCCCCGTCTCATTGTAGTTCCTTTTTCTCAATAGCCCATCCAGAAATTAATTAATTAATTAATTACTTAATTAATAATTAATTAATCACTAAATAATAATTAAATAATTTATTACCAAGCTAGTGCATGAACTGCATGAACTGAAAGAGAAATCGCACAAAGACCGAATGGCGTCACTAAAGGTCAGATGACGGCAGTCAACAACTAAATATACTTTAGATAGCTGATTAAATATAATCCATTTTCAAAGTGTTCCGGAGGTCGCAGGTTCGAATCCCGCTCCTGCCAGTTTCTTTGTTCACTTTGAAAATGGATTCAAATTTACCTAGTCAGTTTCCCTTGTGGACTGTTTGACTAAATATAATCCATTTATTAAAAGGGGGACCAATTTAACTTTCACTCTTCGTGAGGATCTTGAACCAGATGATGTCGAGTGCATATGGGTTGAAATTAAGTGTAAACAAAGACAGCCTGTGCTTATTAGTTCTATTTATAGGCCACCTTCAAGCTCTGTTGAATTCATTGATAAACTAAGTGATATTATTAATAAGGCCTAAGAAATTATTGCAACTGGGGACTTTAATTATGATGTTTCAGTTGACGATGATAGTATGAACTCAAACCCAATTATTTCTTGTTTTGGTTTATTCCAATTGGCGCAACTCATACATGACTCAACACGTGTCACTGAGTCCACTTAAACAATAATCGATCTCATTTTTAGCTCCCATCCAGAGCTAATAAAGGAATGTGGTGTATTACCAGTCCTAATCAGTGACCATTATCTTGTTTATGGTCAACATAGTTGGAAAACACCAAAAATTAAAGGTCGCTCAATAAATTTTCGATGTCTTACAAATATAGACAATGATGCATTTAAAGACGACCTCCTTAATGCACCATGGCAAGATGTATTGGACTCTTATGATGTTGATGAAGCGTGGTGCAAATGGCACTCCATATTTATGAGTATTATTAACTTTCATGCGCCAATCAAAACTAAACGTATTCGGGGTGCCTCTTTACCTTGGCTCGATTGCGAAATTCTTAAACTTATGAGACAGCGGGATCGTGCACACAAAATCGCAAAACGCTAAGGTTCACAGATCGATTGGGACTCTTACAAAAAGCTGCGGAACAATGTAACTAATAAAATCCGCACTAAGAAGAGTGAATACTATACATCAGCCATAGAAAAAAATAAAAGCAATTCATCTATGCTATGGAAAAAACTAAAGGAGGTACTTCCTAAAAAACAGAAAATTGCTCCAAATTCTATCACTTTCCCAAATGGAGAAAATATTGACGATCCCATCGACATTGCTGATACATTAAATGAACACTTTTCTACAATAGAAAAACGTACAGCTGGAAATTGCCCATAGGGCGAACTTGAAAACAATGATACCGACGCCTCTATCGTTGATTCTCTGGATGAACTTGAAGAATGCACTGTACCTAATATTACAGAAGAGTTCGTTCAAAAGCAAATATCATCAATGTCGGTTGGGAAAGCAACAGGTCCGGATGGCATCAGTGTTAAAATGATTAAAATTGCTTCCCCTTATATTACTAAATCTTTAACTTATATTTTTAACCTCTCCATAAGATGCGAGCAATACCCTAAAGATTGGAAACACGCCTTGGTAACACCAATTCACAAGGGAGGAGATAAATGTCGTACAGGTAATTATCGGCCTATTTCGATACTGCCAATTATCTCTAAGATTCTAGAAAGATGGGGGCACTCGGCAGTTTATAGCTGCCTCGATGATAACAATTTGATACCTAGTTGCCAATCGGGATTTAGACCCTTGCACTCAACTGAAAGCACTCTACACGATTTAACAAACAAGTGTTTTGAGGCTATGGAGCAAGGTGAAGTTACAGGTAGCGTGTTCATAGATCTAAGTATAGCTTTTGATTGTGTGGATCATGTAATCCTACTAGGCAAATTGAAGAAGCTGAATTTGTCATCTTCTGTAAATAATTGGTTTAAGTCGTACCTAGGCGGTCGTAGTCAGTCTGTAAATATTAAGGGCACAATATCGAAGGTCCTGCCCATAGACATAGGCGTTCCACAAGGGTCGGTCTTAGGGCCACTTTTATTCATTGTTTATAGTAGTGATTTTCCATCTTGTATACCCCAAAATTGCAACTTATTTATGTATGCAGATGACTCCACGTTAACGTGTAGCTCCTCTAGTATTAACAAAATAGAAAGGAACTTGAATGTAGCTCTTGCTAGTATTCACAACTGGTGCCTAAGAAACAAACTAGCATTAAATGCCAACAAAACCAAATGACTGTATGCTTATTGGTTCAATGCAGAAAATATCCAACGTCGACCTGAATGTGTGCATTGCTGATAAGGTTATCGAAAAAGTGAAATCTTGTAAATGCTTGGGTGTAGTTGTTGATGAAACATTAAGTTGGAGTACACATGTTGAATACATAAGGAAGACTGTTTCGTCTAAATTGGGTGTGTTTAACAGAATTCGTGATTACGTTCCCCAAAGCAGCCTACACACACACTTTGTAAGTTTAGTTATGCCATCTTTTGAGTATTGCTGTACGGTGTGGGGAGGAAGGTACATATCTCACGACAATACCCTCAACAAATGTCTAAAAAGAGCCGCACGGATAATCCTAATGTACCTCCCTCACCTCTCAGCTGATATGTTTGCCAGACTAAATTGGATTCCTTTTAATGAAAGAGTTCAGTCCAAAAAGGCTATCCTTGTTTTCAAAAGCCTTAACAAAATGACTCCTTTGTACATGACAAATCTGTTCACACCACTTATACAGTGATTCGTGAAACACGACAATCGACCCAAATGTCACTGAAAGTTCCTTTCGCCAACAAGGAATGCTACGTGACAAGTTTCGCTGTGAGTGGTGCCAGTATATGGAATAATCTGCCTGAACAAATAAGAACCATAAACTCCTTAAGTACATTTGAATCGGAGCTACGTAAAGCCATCTATCAGTAATATTTCTGCCATTTACGCTGATCTGCGGAGTTATAAACTTTGTTGCCAAAATACTTTAGAGCCGGATGGGAATTTCCCCTTGTTTTTCACCCTAAAAGTTTTTTTCGCGGGTTTTTCGCCCATCCTGTAAATCAGCAATAGGCTTCTACTGCAGAGTTGAAAAGTTAACCGAAAATAGTTTTATTTGTGTAAACATTATTGTATTTTGTATGAATGTGTATAAATATTCAGTTTTAACTAATATACGGTATGTGTCACTCACGAGTCCGAAAAAGGTCCCCCCCCCCCATAATTCTTTAATTTGTTCCAAAGTACTCGTTACACGTACGTTACTCCTTACATGCACATGCAAATATAATGAAAAGGACTCTTTTTCGTATTTAAATATTTTCCATTATTATTAAAATCACCCACGGCCAATAAAAAAATGCCGTAGTCAACGGGACCCGCGTTAGCGTCATTGCAATGCTCTTTCCCATTTCCCGTTTTCCAGAATAAACCAGCATAGAACAGAAAGCAGAGTCGCCGAGTCCTCTTCCCACTTTTCGACCCTAAACACCCAGGGTCACATATGCAGGGTAAAGAAATGTAATAAATAAATAAGACGGGGGACCAATGAGACGGGGGACCAATGAGACGGGGGACCAATGAGACGGGGGACCAATGAGACGGGGGACCAATGAGACGGGGGACCAATGAGACGGGGGACCAATGAGACGGGGGACCAATGAGTTTGTTTTCGCATTCAATAGGGGACCTTGAACAATAGAGGACAATAGGGTCCCCGATTGAGAAAGGTCCCCGTTTGAAAATCGTGTACAAAACCAATGGGAGGCCTTCCGAAAAAGTTAAAATTCAAACCAAAGGAGGTCCCCGATTGCACCCGTTTACACACTTGTGTGGGACGGGGGCCCAATGAGACGGGGGTCCAATGGGACGGGAGTCCAATGGGACGGGAGACGGGGGGGGGGGGGGACCAATGAGACGGGGGACCAATGAGACGGGGGCCCAATGAGACGGGGGCCCAATGGGACGGGAGACAGGGGGGGGGGGGGGGGACCAATGAGACTGGGAACTAATGAGACGCATGTCAATGCAACGCACTGTACATGTCGAGTCATGTACATGTCGAGTCATGGCCGACCAGCCAGCCGGGTTCCCGGGATGACGTCACATCGGCGTTACCACTTGATGGGCGGGGCTGACCCCCTCCCGCCTTAAAAAAAAAATTTCAAATGCTTACGCGAAATACAAAAAAATACAAACAATACACAGTTGTGATTTAAAAACTTTATTTCATCGATATACACAATAAAAATTCCATTGCAGGCACCCTATAAACAGGAGAAACCTCTGAGCACTAGGACAGTTGTTTTCTATTCAGCTAGCTGCGTGCAGGGGCAGTTTTAACAAAAACGTTACAATTTCCATTTTCTCTTTGTTGTATTGTTATACCTCAACATTCAATCATGGAATCTACGTCAGAAATGCAGAAATCAGCCTTGATTACATTCACAATACGGTCACTGCAAATACACAGGCACACTCGAGCACGGTTATTGTATTCTACATGCTTATCAACGTAAAAGCTTATGATGCACGATATGGGGTAGAGGGATCCCCCCCCCCCCCTCCCCCTTTGTGTTGGTAATTGTGTTCCCGGAATCTCCGGAATTCTTTTCAGATCTCTAGGGGGGATGCGTTAGGTAATAATAGTCTGGAATCCCACAACGACGAGTTTAGCGCCGATATCTGGGCACTTCCGCGTTTGAAAAGGGGCTAATGTGAAATTCCTCTATTGTGTAGATTTTCATTGCTGGTCAATTAGCGACGCGTAGTTGCTTTGTGGTGGCACTGTGGGCTTTTCTGAAGGCAATGAACGGGCTTTTGGAAAGTATTCCAGAGTGGTTTATTGCCTTGGATCAGGTGCCAGTCTTCGTTTGTTGCTTTGTTCAGGTCGCGGTGGTTAATGGCTGGGTCGTATAAGACGAGAGGAGTTTGTTTTGATTTTGTTTCATCCTCGGTTTTGTGTATTGATTTGTTTCTATCGGCATGTGAAACTTTGTTGTCGTTGTTTCGATTTTAGTGGGGTTGTTTCCCCTGGTTGTCAGTTTCTCTGAGAATATCTTGGCTTTGATTTTGGAGTTCACCCTTCTCGTTGGTAAAGTAATGGAGTGTTTCTCCGAATATGAACGTTTTGATGATGCGGGGTTGGTGGGATGTAATTTGGAGGTCTTGAAGGTTTGTTTCCGTTCTTTTTTTGTAGACTCTTTTTTCGAGGATACCTATTTATCGGAAACGATCTCCTTTAAAGATGGTTATGTCAGGGTAGTCGGTTGGTGATTCAGAGGCTTTGCATGTGGACTTTAGGGTGGGTTGCATCTTAATCACATTTGTGATGGGGTTCTAGAAATCTTCCAGAGTCCCGTTGTAGATGACCAGTGTATTATTTTCTCTGTAGCGCCACCATGTTTAGAATTATTCCGCTTTTTGTATTATTTTTTAAAGTCTTGTAGGGTGACAACACGGCCTGTTGTCTCTATTATATGAACCAGAGTTAGAGTTTGTGGTGTGATATCTTGATCCGACTGGGTGTATATTAAATATTTTTGAATCAAGATGGCGGTAAACCACTTATAAACAATTTGAGTGGTTCATTATGTAGATGCCTCTGTTTTGTCATGTGGTTTGACTTCCGATGTCAGGGTTGTTTTGAGGTTGTTTATGGCGAATTCTTCTTGTGAGGTCATATTGTTTTGCCGATGTTTTAGCCTGGTATTGGCAAATTCAAATTGTGTGGCTTCCAGGTGTTTGTCTCGTGTTTCACGAGGTACGGAGCAGGTTTCGGAGGCCACATTGAGTGTGGCTTAAGAGGACGATTTTTCGATTATGAGTGCAACTCTCATTCTTCAATTGAAGGTATTGATGTCACTTAACGGTTATGTGAGTTTAGCAAGAGTGGGAACAAATTTTAGGCCTTTTTCCAAAGTGAAGTTTCTCAGTTTGAGTTTTACTATAGGTATAGGTTTGTTATGAATCGTTCCCATTGTCCTGCTAATAGAGATGGTTGATTGGATTTGGCTCGTGTGGTTTTGGATGTTCATTTCAAGTGAACCAGTTGGATATGATTTTGCGTGGGATTGATGTTGGATGTTAGTTTTCAGCGAAGCTGTATGGATGGTGTTTGGCCTGGACGGCGTGCGGCTTATCAAGGCCGTGGTGGTAAATTATGGTGTCTTTCGTGTGTTATGGTTGGTCCTTAAGTTGTCCAATGGGCGTATTGGTTAAATGGTGCGGAAAAACCGGGATGGTTGTGGGTCCATAGTGGAATTTTCTGACCATGTGTGTTTGTTTTGAGGTCAAAAAGCCGATTTTTGCTTATTTTTCTTTTCGGGAAATAAGTAGAGGAATTGTGGGCTTTTGAAGATTGGTGGTTTTTTGGATTGAATTGTGGTTTGAATGAAGCCTGTGGCGGTGTGTTTTGTTGGTGGTTTGTGTTTTTTTGATTGTCATACCACTGGGTTAGGGGTCGGTTTGGTTATGTTTGGTTATACCACGTATTATTCATTAGATTTTTGTTTGTGTTTCTATACAGACGTTGTGCTGAGTGGTTTGATAGTCAGAAATTGTATTCCATCGGAAGGCGGGGTTTCAGTTGGTTTTCTTTTGAGGGTTGAGTGTTGTTTTGTGTTGTTTGTGAATTGACTGAAAAAAATACACTATTTGTGAAATAATTGCCCTTAAAGGAACCATGCTTCTCAAATTTGCCGGATAGCATTTTGTTTCATAAATACATTCATTTATATGTATTAAATGTGAATTAAAAGCCAAACTGGTTCAAGTGAAGTTTTAGTGTGATTATTTGCCGCCCAAAAATTGCCCCCCCCCTTTTTGGAATTTGTTGAGACTCAAATTGAGGGCGCTGTTCGTGACGTAGATCGAGGCACCGAAATTCATGAATGGACTCGATAGTCTGGACCCGGCCCGTATACACACACACTAGGTCTACACGTGCAATTTCGTACATTGTAAGTTGCAACAACTATACATCGAACTTACCCTGATTTTCTCCCTTTTAGCGACAGCTCCTCGGGGAATGGGCCGTTTAACTGCTTTCGCCTGTACCTTACCCACATCTGGGAACTTTGTTGGGATGGCAGTGGACTTGAGCATATTTTTAATGGCCATCCCAAAGGAGTTGAAAATACCAGTATCAAAACACGACGGCTCAAAGTGGTCGCTACATAACGCTGAGAAGCTGCTGGGACCGGACCACTTCGTTCTTG
The DNA here is from genome assembly GCA_037893225.1 of Hippasteria phrygiana. Lineage (NCBI taxonomy): Eukaryota > Metazoa > Echinodermata > Asteroidea > Valvatida > Goniasteridae > Hippasteria > Hippasteria phrygiana. Next base: position 567,667 of record JAZGUH010000100.1, read on the forward strand.
TCACCTTCACTTTCGCCGTCCAAATTCTCCGATATTTCGCATCAGTTGGAAATAAATGAAGGCTTACTCCATCCTTCGTTGTTTTGCTGCATCCAGCAGCCACACACCTTGTCGGCATGGCCGAAAAACGCTATATTTTGCTTAGATTTTAGACGAAGAATGTACACTCAATTTGCGCGTGATGAATGGTGCTGGCTCGAGCAGAATATGTAATGTTCCTCGATCTACGTCACTCACTTATGTTAATGAGGGTCCCACTCAGGGGGCGGAGTAGCTTGGACAAACATTTTCAAAAAATGTTTTTTCATATTTAATCTGGGAAATAATTGACTCTGGTAACAAAATATCATTGTCAAGATAATACTTTATTGTTTTAAGCAGGAATAATGCAATGTAAATCCTATATCATGGTTCCTTCTCTCATCTTATCTGCAATATTGTTGAGATACAGCGAAAACAATCTTTAGGTAATGCTGGCACTTTAGAATTTGCACATTTACATGCTGCCGACGCACGTAGTTACTTAAAGGAAACATGATTTAGGATTTATATTGCATTATTCCTGCTTAAAACAATAAAGTATTATCTTGACAATGATATTTTGTGTCCAGAGACAATTATTTCCCAGATTAAATATGAGAAAACAATTTTTGAAAATGTTTGTCCAAGCTACTCCGCCCCCTGAGTGGGACCCTCATTAACATAAGTGCGTGACGTAGATCGAGGCACATTACCCATTCATCACGGGTATGCATTGTGTGTACATTGTACGGCGAACATTCTTCGTCCAAAATCTAAGCAAAATATAGTGTTTTTCGGCCATGCCGACAAGGTGTGTGGCTGCTGGGTGCAGCAAAACAACGACGGATGGAGTAAGCCTTCAGTTATTTCCAACTGATGCGAAATATCGGAGAATTTGGACGGCGAAAGTGAAGGTGACAAGAGCATAGTGGTCCGGCCCCAGCAGGTTCTCAGCGTTATGTAGCGACAACTTTGAGCCGTCGTGTTTCGGTACTGGTATTTTCAAATCCTTGGGATGACCATTAAAAATATGCTCAAGTCCACTGCCATCCCAACAAAGTTCCCAGATGTGAGTAAGATATAGGCAAATGCAGTTAAACGGTCCATTCCCCGAGGAGCCTTCGCTAAAAGGGAGAAAATCAGGGTAAGTTCGATGTTAGTTGTTGTTGCAACTTACGAAATTGCACGTGTAGACCTAGTCTGTGTATACGGGCCGGGTCCAGACTATCGAGTCGGTCCATGAATTTCGGTGCCTCGGTCTACGTCACGAACAGCGCCCTCAATTTGAGTCTCAACAAATTTCAAAAAGGGGGGGGGGGCAATTTTTGAGCGGCAAATAATCACACTAAAACTTCACTTGTACCAGTTTGGCTTTTAATTCACATTTAATACATATAAATGAATTTATTTATGAAATAAAATGTGATCCGGTCAATTTGAGAAGCATGTTTCCTTTAAGGAATAGGCTTCTAATGATCCTTGACCCAAAACATGGGTCTAGACACCTTACTTGTGCAGTACTGTTATGTCAATGTTGGCCGAGATATGTTCAAAAATTAATGGCCGCCCTAATTTGAATACGTCATGCCGCTGACACATGTGGTCAATTCAATAATAGCTTTATTGTGATCTTTGACCCTCAAAACATGGGTCTAGACACCTTATTTTTCCAGTTATCTGAAATTTTGGCTGAGATATAGTGAAAAATATATTTTTCGATAATGGCGGCACTAATTCGCATAAAAATGATACGTGGGACATTTTTGAATTTTTTAACATAGCAAATTGTTTTCTACGCATTTTTTTCTGATCTAGAGACACCAATTAGAAATTGATTTCCGAGGGTGCACGATACCCCCTAGCTTCTTCCCACTAAACTAGAGCGAGGGTACGCGCTGTCCACAAGCACGTACTATCCCCGTAGATATCGCTGAGGGCCCTATATGAGATACACGAGTTGAAAAACATGGGGGGGGGGGACATTTGATATTGTGTCCCCACCCTTCAAAACGTGTGGGGGTGGGGGGACATGTCCCCCCCCCCAGGATTGACGCCCATTGCCCATGAGAAGAGGTGCTGACCCCAAAGCCGGGCAACTGTGCGTCGTTTGGCAGGATGCCAAGCGTGTAACTCTTCTCACCAATTTTGGAAACTGCGATATCGACACGAAAGACATTCGGAGCAAAAACAGTTTGAGTGGACTTCGTACTATCAATAAAACCTTCTGTCGTCAATGATTATAATAAATACATGGGAGGAAGTGATCTCGCATCTTCCTAAACAACTGTTTCCTTAATTACCAATTTGAGTGAAAACGGGGAAAAAAACTACAATGCACGCTATTTTTTTTACATGTACTTGTCTAGGTAGACCTCTGTTTTTACAGTCTCCTGAACTCTTCGGATCGACCCTTCCCATTTGTCAGATCCGTAATACATTGACATTGCAAAATGTTATTTTTTCACAATTTGTATCATGGGAGTTAGCTCGATTTGACACATCATAGAGGAATCCCACAACGACGAGTTTAGCGCCGATCTGCGCACTTCCGTGTTTGAAAAGGAGGATCTCAATGTCACAGTAAACAACTTTATGCTGATCGTGCGCCCGCGCTTCCTTTTATGGCCTGATTAATTTATGCATGAATGAATGTGCTAAACACGCGTTGTTTTGTTTGCCACTGACATTCTCGCTTTCAACCCGGAAGTGCGCAGAAGGGGCTAATGTAAAATTCCTCTATTGTGTAGATTTTCATTGCTGGTCAATCAGCGCTAGCGACGCGTAGTTGCTTTGGTGGCACTGTGGGCTAGTACATGTATAAACGCTGTGCATATACATGTTGTGGCCTTCATTTTAACTTGGGGTTTCTCAAACCCTGGCTTCGTCTCCAGCTATTCTGCAAATAGAGTACCGAAGTGATGACGTCAATCAATGCAATGTTTGGAACCAGAATACATTCTAAACTGCATGTGTTTGGAACCATTGCCGCGGCAACTGACGTCGGACTTCGGTACTCTATGCTATTCCGTAATTTGTTTATAGGCCTATACTAACAGACTGGCTCGGGATTAAAACATCAGACTTTTATATACATTTGTACATGTACATGTACCCAAAACTATCCAAGATCTTGCCAAATCTGGGGACAAAATTACGCGAAGCCCGAGCCCAAGCCAGGGTTTTAGAAATGCCCTCTTAACTGCATCTAAACAGTACTCATTTTTTCAAGTTTGTGCAATTATCACAACAATCCCGATATCTTAAATTTGAATACAAATTGTCGCACATTTCTTGAGAGTTGGGGGTTCATGAACCACCCCTCAAAATAAATCTCTTTTCAAAGACCAATATTTTAGTTCTCATTCAATTAGTTAGGTTGGGGTACTGCTTCTCAATGAACCTCGGGATTCCACAATACTTCAAAGACGAATAGCATTTCATTACACTGCCTTGTGAGGGCGCTATACACTAAAACTTGGCCAAAAGTGTCTGGTAAAGAAGTGGACATGTCATGTACATGAGTGTGGTGCATAGTTCCCTAATTATGTAAAGGTTACTTACCTGCAATATAATTATAATTATATAAGATAATGGAGGAGAGACTCACCATTGTAGTATGTCCCTAGTAACGCAGTCAAAGTCCACCTTTTGAAGTAATGGTATCGCCCTTCATTCAAATTCAAATCTTTTGTCAGTAGCCCGGGTACGTCGATTCACCTAGACTCCACCCTGTATCGTTGTCTCTTTGAAGCTTGAATCGCTGTAACCTGTGGCTGGCGACGGCTTAGATTGATTCTTGGGAGGAATCGCATTTGCCTGTAGTTAAATAATGAGAAAGAGAAATAGGGAGGGAGCCTGGGTCTCTCCTCCATTATCTTATATAATTCTAATTATATTGCAGGTAAGTAACCTTTACATAATTAGGGAATTATATTTCGCTAATGTCGGAGAGACTCACTTTTGTAGACTTTGAAGACCATCTAAGCCAATGCCAGCACCCCTTGGTCATATTCTGTCGTTCAGGATTTCGGCAGTAAAAGGCTGCAAATGTCCTCGATGAAGACCAATCTGCTGTCTTCAAAATGTCACTCATGGCAACACCTGCTCGTTTCGCCGCTGAAGAAGATGCACTCCTAGGAAGAGTGCGCTTTGAAGCATGAAGTGTCAATACCAGCTTCAGCCATGATGGATTTCAGCCAGCGTGCAATAGTCGATGACACCACTGGGTGGTGTGGTTTCCCATAGGAGATGAATAGCTGTGTGATTTTCACACTCCCAGAGCCCCGAAGAGAACTAGTGCGATCCAGATATTCGTCTAAGGTTCTAACTACACATAATTTAGAGTATTTATGCAGAGTCACCTCTTTGTACGGATTCCGTGCCGAGGCACACTCTTGGTTAACTGTGTCAAGCAAAACACACAATTGCCATTCTGCTCTCTTCTAAAGGAGGAGATGTCTAAAGCTATTAAAGACGAACATCTACCTGCCGTCACAAGGGCTATTAACATGGCCAGTTTGAGTGAGAGTTGCTTCATGTTCAGACGTCGGTTATCAGGAAGACTACTAAAATATCTCAAAACGACACTTACATCCCAAGTTGTATTATATCGTGGTTTAGGTGGTCGTAAGTTGAAGACTCCTTTGAAGAATCTGTTGACCAGATGGTGCTGACCAATGGGTATTCCATCAACAACATGATGTGCAGAGGAAATGGCGGATCGATAAACATTAAGTGTTCTGTATTGAAGACCACTCTCCAACAGTTCTTGTAAAAAGGTTAGAACATTCGCTACAGTGGCCTGGAATTGGATCAATTTTCCATGTAGAACACCAGCTATACCAGCATCTCCAAGCGGAATCAAACTGTTTGTGAGTGTTCTGTCTCCATGATGACAATAATGGTGTCGGACACATTAAGTGGAACTCCTCCTGTCGAAATGGTTTGCCGGATAACCTCCACGCGGCTAGCTGCATCTTGTGTGCGAGCGGATGGTGTTCGAGGTTGTGCGGTAGGCGGAGAAGATCTGGACGTTTCGGCAGAAGTAGAGGATCGCAGATGGTTAGCTGTAGCAGTAATGGATACCATGGTTGCGTTTTCCAGACGGGGGCGATCAAAACCATGCCTGCTTTGTCTCTGCTCACTTTCTGAAGACATCTGGCCAGGAGTTCAAACGGGGGGAAGCGTAACCCCGTATGTCGGTCCATGTCAATAGCAACGCATCCACGGCCCAAGCCCAAGGGTCTGGATGCCACGACACGAATTTCTGTAGTTGGGTATTCAGCCTGGTGGCAAACAGGTCGACTTCTGGCTGGAATGCAAACTTGTCCATGATCTTCTCGAAGATTTCCGGAAGAAGAGACCACTCGGACCCGTCGTTGAATATCCGCGACATACTGTCCGCTAAGACATTTTGTGACCCCGTAAGGTGGTTCTGCTGAGATTCTCATTCCTCGCTGCAGGCACCAGATCCAAATCTGCACCGCCAGACTTGACAATTGTTGGCTGTGCGTTCCCCCTTTGTGAGTGATGTATGCTACTGTCGTAGTGCTGTCTGTTAGAACACGAATGTGTTTGGTTGTGCAACTGGCTAGAAGTGACTTGAGCGCATACCACACTGCAAGATGTTCCAGATAATCGATGTGATTGGACTGTTCTTGTTGTGTCCACCGGTCTCCCGTTTGGGTCCCGTCGAGGCAGGCACCCCATCCCAGCGAAGATGCATCTGTATGGAGATAAATGTCGTGGTTGTCTAGAACAAGTTGGTGACCATTCGAAGCTTGAATGGAGTCTACCCACCAATGAAGTTCCTCTTTCGAGTGTTTCGACAGAATTACTGGCGACTCGTGGGACTTGCCTCTTCGAAGAGCATGGTTCTGGTCGTTTTGTAAGCAACGATAAAACAGAGGAGCAGGCAGGACTGCTTGAATAGTTGCTGACATTCGGCCGATAAGACTCGCGACATCGCGAGCCGTCAGATCGCTGGACTGTTGAACCTGTCGGCAGTGAGACACTATCTTGTCCAACTTTTCCTCTGTCAGTGAAAGTGTCATGAGCTTGGAATTTATGAGAAATCCCAAATAGACCAATTCCCTTGTCGGCTCTAGTTGAGACTTGACAACATTTATCACGAAGCCTAGGTTCTGTAAAAGCAGTAATGTTTGTTGAATGTTGCTTTTGCATTCCCTCTGTGTGGCTCCTAACACTAGAATATCGTCCAGGTAAAACACACAGCGGATGCCTTCCTGGCGAAGAAAAGCTGCCACAGGTTTTATAATCTTTGTGAATGCTCGTAGAGAGCTGGATAGGCCAAAAGGTAGACACGTAAACTGGAACGTTTGTTCTAGCCAAATGAACCGGAGATACTTTCGATGAGGTGGATGTATCGGAACCGAAAAATAAGCGTCCTTCAGGTCTATCGATGCAAGAAATCGTTCGGTTGTAAAAGGCTTTTTACACTAGTAAGACCTTCCATCTTGAAGTGATGATACTGAATATACTTGTTCAGGGAGCGCAAATTGAACACTGGCCTGTGATCCCCATTTTTCTTGGGAATGAGGAACACTGATGAGATGAACTGATCTGTCAACTGTTCTACTCTGGTAATTGCCCCTTTCTCTAACATTGTCTGCACTTCTGCTGACAGTAACGATTTTTGGGTATCGTTCAAAACCTTTGCCACTGGAATACGATACTGTACCGGTGTTTGTTGAAGCTCTAGATGATAACCTTGGATGCTCTCTAATATCCATGGGTCCTGAGTAATGGAAATCCATTGATGAAAGAAATACTGAAGGCGTCCAGCATGAGGAAGAGGGTGTAACACGTCGCTGACTAGTTTTTTTTTTTAACTCTGCTGGTCGAAGGACCGAAAACTCCGCGGTTTTGTGCTGTAATTCCCTTTGCTCGATTGTGTATTACGTCTGAAGGTGCGAAAAGTATTTCGGCTGGGGCCACCACGACGACCTCTGGTAAGTGATCGTGCCAATGCGAGACGATAGGGGGTAAAGTGCTTCTCCTGAGAGGAAAAAACATTTTGTCACCTTCGCTGCTAGTTTGCTAGCCTTCTCCGTTTCTTCAATGTCTTTCATAATTGAAGACCCAAAAAGTTCACTCATAGATGGTGAATTCTTGCGAAGAACATCAAAACGCTTATCCACAATCTCATCAAAAAGATGTTGGCGTGCTGTAGCAAAACTCTGGGATGCAGAACCCAGTAAGATCAAAGCTGAAGTCAGGTGTTCAACAACAAGATCCTTACTCACAGTGTCAGGGCACTCCGCATCCACCATAGTATCAAACAATGAAGGAGTGGTAAGGCCGTCTTTAAAACATGCCCGTGAGCCGACTTCAAGCGGTCATCACCGGAAACAAGGGATGGATTAGCTTGCTTGAATACCTTCTTAATCCCCGCTGGCAGCTCCGGGGGGGGGGGGGGTTGAAATGTCCTGTCTGTTCCATAGGAACAGCCTGCGACTAAAGGTCCTCCTTCAGGTCTTCAGGCAAAAGTTTATTAGTTCTGAGCTCTTTCCACCAGTCGAGAACTTTAGGTGACAATGGCGTGCCCAAATCCTTGCGGTGGGGGTTACGAAAAGGGCCCGAAGCGCCTGCTGATGCAATTGAAGGTGGAGAATTCGTGGAAGTAAAATCATCCTCACCACTGACAACTTCAACATCTGGTGAACCAATATTTGACTCAATATTGTCCCGATGAGGTGCAGGTGCTGGCAAATCTTGTTGTTGTACAGGTATCATCCAAGGAACAGCCATGCCGTAAGGAAGCATACCGTATGGTGGCACCACTGGCGTCACGGTTGGGTGAGCACTCTCTGTCTGCTGCATGCCAGGTCCCCGATGAGCTGCGTACGGCTGGTGTACAGCTGGGTATGGCGGTCCAGCGCTGTGGTAAATGTGGTAAATGTGGTACAGTCGACTCTCGGTAATAAGAGCTCGGTTAACACGAGAACCCGGTTAAGACGAGACATTTCGTTGGTCCCGACCGAATTGTGCACATTCTTATGGGAGAAAATTTCATTAATACGAGCTCTGTTTACGCTAAAACTCGGCTAAGACGAGCATTTTTTGCGGCCCGATTGAGCGCAAATGCATGTATTGTTATCTATTTTCCACGAACATTTTGGAAAACAACCCGTCAATCAGCGAATCCATTCAATTTGAAAAGTAATTGTAATGTTCGTTAATTCTGCAGTGCGGTTTTCACTCTGCATACACATCACCTGTTTGTCTCATGCCGCAATGATAATGGCGCAGTCACAATGCTCGCTAATCCTGCTCTGCGGTTTTCACTCCATGTAGACATCAGCTGTTTGTGTCTCGAACGTGCCGCTAGAGGGGGCTATTAAAAGGTGGACAATGGGCGATTGCGGTTCCCGTGCCGCTATAGAGGGGTTTGTTTATGGCGGCTTTCATGCCGCCGGAATGCGTAAACTGTGAAAACAGTAGCCTGCACTTGCTTTCGTTCCCCTTCCAGCCAACAGGAAAAAAATTACCCAACCATACCAAGGCAATCATGAAAAGCAGAATGTTTGGCGCCCTCTTTTGTTCAGTTATATCAATCCCGTTTGTAACTCAAAATATTTAATTTACCCCCAGGATTATCAATTAATTTTAGAGCTTATTAATCCCCAATAGTCGCACCACAACATTTCAAATTTTACCGTAAAAAATAGTCATTAATGAAGACCCCCACGATCGAGAAACGCCCTCTGTTGTCCACAAAAAATGCACTGGTTTCCTCCCTTTTGTGCCTTATGCTAGTTTCCGTGATGGTTACCAACTAACAAGAGCCCTGCCCCTTCAAGATTTTTGTGTATGATGGAAATACTTACGTGCGTGTAGCTAATAATGCAGTGGTTTGCAGTGATCTTGGCAGCTCAAATCGCCCGGTCAGCGAACTCCAGAGGTTTTGTTCTTGTGCTCCGGTGTTGTTTTATTAAATATTACTGCTTGTTTTATTAAAAATCTGCTTGCAACATTTTGATACATGTAACCAATATAAAGCAATACAATTTTATCGACACGATGTGCGTGGCGTTTACATCGTGTTTGGGGCCTATCCACGCATCATATTTATACACAATGAAGGGGAAAACCTGCAGCCCGGATAGGACGAGAGCCCGGATAATACGAGATATTTGCGTAAGTCCGGAGGACCTCGTATTAACGAGAGTCGACTGTACCGGGTATGGCGGCCCGGTCCCACTCTCGATATTAGGTGCCACCTATGGCGAGGTAGACACCTGCGAGATTCCTTTAGTCGAAGGAGTGACCCGTGGTGAGGTCAAACCTGCGGAAAGAGCCATGCCGTCACCCTCCCGTTCTGGAAGGATTTCTTTGGTCGCCTTGGCCAAAATATCCATCGACTCATCATTGTCCGGTGGTCAAGAGACAGTAGCCGACGCAGATGAAGACGACGAAGGTAGGCGATTTCTTTTCCGTTCCATAATTATTCTTAGAAAAACGAATGGAGAGATGAAAAACACGACTATATCAGACTGCGCCACAAGAAACAAAGACAACGATACAGGGTGGAGTCTAAGTGCATCGACGTACCCGGGCTACTGACTAAAGATTTGAATTTGAATGAAGGGCGATACCATTACTTCAAAAGGTGGACTTTGACTGCGTTACTAGGGACATACTACAAGGGTGAGTCTCTCCGACATTAGCGAAATATAATCACAAAATATTCCTTGGTATTTGTCACAGATAATCCAGCGATTTTACATATTCATTGTTTATATGAATATTTATGTAGTAGTTTGAATAACAATATGCATTTTGTCCTTGTGAGCAGGTCGTGGTTGGATACTTTTAGGTGCTGTTGGGTGCCTTTGTGTGGCCCTGGAGGTAGATAATAACCCAAGTAGCTTTTTTACTCAGACACTGTTGGACTTCCAAGGTCCTTTGTATAACAATTAGAATTTGAATGTGAAAGGAAGGTTGTAATGTGGGGCTGTGATTTGAGTGAGTATGTGAATGCAGGTTGGAGGGTTTGTAGTTGGTGTGTCAGTGGTCTCCTAAAATGCTCTGCGAGTGAGCACCTGTGCATTTCACTCAGCTCTATTGCAGCAAATGCGATCAGTATTAAGGGCAATTCAGGCTCTTGGCTTTGATTTTGTGAGCAATTGATTGTGCTCAGTGATGCGAGCTCGAGTTGTATTTTGCAGGGCACTTTAGCCTCGGCATTTTTTCTGACTTTTGGGCCGAGAGGGAGACAAGTCATCGAATCAATCATCCAACCATAAGTTGTTATATTTCATATCATTTTGTAAAAAAATTGAATTATAAGCTTGTTATAAGATTTCATGAGATTGATGATTTTAAAAGATACAGACTTGGTCTGTTAAGGTGTTGTGTATTATAATTATAGCTCTATGAAGTAGACGTGTGGAGTAGAGGATTTTTATAAGATGATTTGCTGATGTTTTGGCAAAATTAATGGAAGAATATCAGGATAGTGGTTTGTCAAATTGAATTTGCAGACGACTTATACCGGGCATTTATTTTCGGATTCTTTTGAGACGCCAGAGGGCGTGCTCCACTCACCAGACCCGAACTATAGAGGGGACGTTTGGAAGGGTTGCTGGCGGGGTTATTGCTGTGTTGGGACCCACTAGCAGAGGGATACTTTTCAACCCGATTAGTCGGCAGATGGAGGTGGTTGGCAAGTTGATGTATATTGGCAGTGTGTATATATTTATTTCTTGTATAAGCATATTATTGAAGTTGGAGTAGTTGGAAATGACGAATTATTGGACATATTATGGCATATTGAAGTTGGAGTAATTGGAGATTGCGAATTGTGCATACTATAGCATATTGAAGTTGGAGTAGTTGGAGATGACGAATTGAACATATTATGGCATATTGAAGTTGGAGTAGTTGGAGATGACGAATTGGACATATTGAAGTTGGAGTATTTGGATTTGATGAATTGGACATATTACTACAGCATATTGAAATTGGAGTAGTTGGAGTTGACGTATTGAGCATATCAGAGTTAATAAGGAGTTTAAATATTTAACGTACTAAGAAGATTGTGAAGTAGGAAATGTTGAGGCATTGAGAAGATTGTGACGTATTGAGAAGATTTTGATGTATTGATTAGATTATGAATTGTTGAGCAGATTTTGAGGTAGTTGAGGTGACGTGTCTGAATATTGGAAGTATCATGACTTGGAGTCAAATTTCTAATGTCTGCGACATATTTTGTAGAAGTTAAGGATTTTTTAAACACTGTATATTTAATCATATTTTTAAAATAAACTCCCATTAAACCTGATAAATTGTGTGGAACTGACTTTATTTCCAGTTGTCATGAGCACCCTTGGGGCAGGTTGACTTGGTTCTGACAGTATTGAAAGGGTTATGGAGGTCATCAAACTATGGTATTTTGTCTAATAAACTTGGGACAATTTTGGAATAAGAGGAATCCTTCCTTTTTTGATCCCGTGACATTGGCGACTACCGCACCTACCTACGTATCGTCGAGAATAGTTAGATTTTGCAGGTCTGAAACCAGACTAAAAATGACAAACAAAAAAGACGCCATCAACGTCAGAATTTGTTCAACTGAAAAGACTCGGATTTTCACGTCTCATATCTGACTTTGATGAGAGTTTTTTGTACGATCAGTCCACGTGGTAAATCGTTTTCTCTCAAGCTTTCTTCAAAATAGATATGATGCCCAGCATGGCTATGGACTGCAAAAACATTTTAAAATCAAGACCCAGTTTTTATAGTCGCGACGAAAGTCATTAAGGCCACAATTTACCTAGCAAAGACCATGTTTTCGTTCAGAACGACCATTTTTGCTCAAGGCTATTTATGATTTACTGTCCAAGGCCGAATTTTAACGTCCATGACCAAATTCTTAAAAAAATAAAATACAGTATACTGTCGCTTTTGGCACTCCATACCTGGCCCTTAAAAATCATGAAAAGGTCCAAGTTCACGTTCACCACTAACACTGCAATGTCCATATTACTATTTGTTAGGTTTCATTGAGGTAAAGTTCGACTTAAGTTTGTTGCTATTTGCATAATGCTCCAATGTTGCCAAGTGGCGAGGAAGAACTAGGACAATATGAACGTGAAGTTCCCGTTTATTTACACACGAGACTATTCATCATCATTAGAGAGGTTGAGATTTCCAACTTGTACTGTCTTGTACCGGTACGTTTACGTGTACGCATACTATCAGCTTACCAACAAAAGGGACACGTTTTCAGTTTTCATTTTAAGCGTTAACGGTTGATTTCATGCGTTTAAAACTAAGTTTGTTTTAAATGTTGACAAAAGTGCAAGACGATTGTCTCGAAATACCAACAGTAGTATGACGTCAGTTTTCCTTGGGCGCAGTCTTTTTAAGCCCTACACGTAACGTCGTACGTGTAAAAGCGATTTTATAAGTACACTGACACGTGTAGATTTAGGATGCCTTGGATACCTTAGCTTGCGGTCACTGGTTATTGCTATTGTTCATCAGTATCGATCGCTTTCCATTTTGCTGCAGACAGACCTACGTAGTTTATTAATCTTAGTCGAATTTGTTTTAAAAAGAGTCTTTTAGCAGCTTTTAGCGTATACAAGACGTCTCATGCTGTGAAAAGCCCCTCAACTCTTACCATTGTACCGTTTGGCCACGTAATTATGATGAGAACAGTCGAAGAACAAAGGGCTTATCAAATCGGAAAAGTTGTTGACATTCGTGCTCCGAAAATGACGAGAGATCGAAGGTTCTTTTTTCAAAGAGTAAATTAGTAATTGCTGGTTTCAGTAACTCGGGTAGAATAATTAATTCATCATCGTTGTCAATAGCAACCAATAAATGCATCTCCGCAGCCATATTGCACTTTTGCAAGTCGCTGTTGCAAGTGACATGCTCACTGACTGATCACTATGGATGTCTCGGAGGATAATTTATTAACAATGATTGTTCAAAAGGTTACCCATATTCTAGTGATACAAAACCAGTGCCCTCTAACGCCGCCTTAACGCATAAGGTCTACTGATATTTTGTATTAATGGGAAGGGACGGGCATGCATATATATTACTTTTAGGGAATGCATATCAAACATTGGTGATTTTGCATAACCGACCTTGTGAGAACTAATAATAGCCAGTAAAATTTACACATTTAAAATTTGGCATGCAATTGTGATATTTACACAAACGTTGTGACATTTTGTTCGCAGGCGAAACATTTTGGGAGTCAACGTTTTGGGCAAATGTACGAACAAAAATTCAGACCCCTCCCCCCGAAAATCCTGGATCCACCCCTGCTAGTTCAGTTGGTGGTGATGGGGACTTAGTGGGTTATAAATGTTGGTAACTAAAATTCCCCATGATCTAAGCTCCCTACGGACTCTTCAAACTTCCATCTCAAATTTAAACTCCGGTGTTGCATTGATAACAGCATACAAAATGTGGCCAAATTTGAGTACCGGTAGTCGGCTGCGCAAGTTGTATATGGAAGAGAAGAAACAAAACAGAATAACGCGAGAGGACAATGGGTCATCGATAGTAAGCTGCCCTTTGGTGGGATAACAGCACAGAACCAATCAACCAATGAGCGAGGTTTAAGCGAAGGTCAAACGAAGCCGCCAGAAGAACAATAGGAAGTCCCCGAGATATTTAAAAAACAAACCTGTTTGTTTTTATGTTGTTTACTACTCATAAATGGCTTTGTCAGTTTGACAACAAAGTCATTACGATGATTAAACAAGTTCAAGGGCAACATTCGTTTTGTTCATTCATGGGATCCTCTTTTGGATAGATGGGTATGTCGTTCGAGGACAACGAGGGCTGTATTGGGCAAGGGCCTTTCGATCTAGAGTGAAGAAGAAGTTCCAACGCCCCTCCCTAACATGCTCTTCTGACATGGCAGTTATACTCTTTCGTCCAGTTTTGCAAGCACGTTTTTGTTAACATAAGGTACAGGTCAAAGATCAGACTGATCAAAGGAATTTTTTTTTAAATCAGATAAAATTATTATCAGATCTGTCCGAGAACAATGCATATAATGCTGAGCACTCAATATTTGCGCTGGCGGACAAAAGAGGGACACGCTTTTCAAGAATGAATTCGCATTGATAGTGACACATTTAATAAGCCAGAAACCGTTCTGGACCTTGTAAGTTGCCAAGACAACATAGGGAAGTGAAGAGGAGATCCGGGTTGCTATGGTCGTACTGTGAACAGTGTTACAAGTATAGATTAACAAAAATCTACTCAACACGCTTGTGAAAACTTTGGTGGTGCCTAAAACATTTCTGGGCTACATTGCAAGTCATTATTGCATGAAAGTCATTGCAAGTATTGCAAATCATTATTTGAAAATGTTTAAGTTCAAAAACATTAGAATGCTTCTCAGCATAACGATATTGAAAAGGATTCCAATTAATAATTTGGTGAAAGCATTTTGTTCTTGAAATAGAAAAGAGTTTGCTTCAAAGTCAATAAAGAAAACTGGTAGGAGCAGAATTTGAACCTGCGACCTCCGGAAAACCGCACCGGTGCTTTTTTACGACGTTGTTTGTTTGACGATGAAATACAAAAAACCTCTCAGACGTGGTGGAAAACGTGTATTTACGACAAAAAAGTAGACCTTTTGCTTTGCTTTTGTTTTGTATTCCGTTTGTTGGGGTGCATGGTTACAAGGGCGAATCGAGGGAGAGGCAACCAAAAAAACCCAATAATTGAGAATGCCAGAAACTGTTGTGTACACTGCCATTAGGTCTGTTAATTAAATCGGGTGCTCGAAATGCAGCATTAAAATCGCGCCACCAACGTCATATAGAATTCTATCTTTCACCTCCGCCTTATCAAATATTCTGCATACGGACAATTTTTCGGGGTGCCTTTAAAAAAATGAAGCCCTCCCCCTCTCTTGTGTTCGGATCCGGAAGAGGGTGGCTAATGTCACAGGTTGTCCCAACGTTTAATGGGTTCCTGCTAGGTTCGTAGTTTTGTTAAAGGAACTTTGCTCAGAAATAAATCCACACGGACAGCAAGTTATTACGTTGATCCTCTTTCTCGGGATAAAATGTTGTAATTCAATATTCATCACCCCAAGGTCATCACAAAAAATATACAGTACATACAACAATAGAATTGAGGATAAGAAATAAATCAAATGGTGCAGTTCAGTTCAGAAGCCAAATCAGTGAGTAATCCCAATTGAATGAATGTCTTGAATCGCTAAACAATAATTAAAATTTGACTACATCCATGAGCAATAAACTCAATCCGAAAAAATGTAAAATAAAGAAGTACCTTGAATCGAATAGGCACAGGAATTACTAAATAAACAAGGGTTCATCCAGTTAGGATTAGCACTGATATGGTGCACGATAATTCAATTAGAAACAAAATGGCAAATACATCATATTATAAATACAGGTTATGGATCTTAGCTGGGTTTTCTGGCGCTTGCATCAGAACTTGGGTGTGGCTTGATGGACTTGACTGAGGCTTGACACGGGGGTGGCTCCGAGTCCGAAGATCAGGGTTCAGGCACACAAACCGAGTTCCGATGATATCACGAACAGGGGAATGGGACAGGTGTGTGGGGAGGCGAACCGGGTCGGCTCCCCAAAGCATGACCTATATGGAAAGTACTCTCTGTATCAGCAGAGCACAATGGTGAGGGTGAGAATGGCTATCATTAGAAACGACTTTAGGGAAAGTACAAACGTTCCTAATGATACTAAGTGTAAACGGGCACTCAATCTGAACAGCCTTCTCACCAGAGGTCCGAATCACTTCTGAATTATCGAGGATCAACATATTTGTACACAGAACTAAAAACTAAAAAGCAATATCTCTAACTAAAATTTGAAACGCTTAAAAGAATGCTTATAAACAAAGAAAAGAGGTCAAACTGCATATCCTTTTGGGATGTTCGCCCAGAACACAGTTTCAATGAAATGATACTTCCAGTATAACTATACATTGATCGAAAGTTCACCCAGAACATGATAACCACGGTCAGTACAGTGGTGAATACCATAAAATGCTAATCAAAACATCAGGGAATAATTGACTTAGCCAAAACCCAATTGTGTTGGCCTATAGCACATTGCGGTAACCTTACTCAAGGTCATCCTGGGGCAAGTTCCATGTGGTTTGTACACACTCGCTGTACACAATTAATAGTCAGCGGATGTCACGGGACATAACAGAAAGGGAAGGTAATGTGTAGGCCTATACACACACAATTTAGAAGACAATCAAAATATTCGAAATCTCGTGAACAAGACCAGTTAATTTACGGAAAAACGTGCATGTATGAATTATTGGTCATGTCATACGAATGATCGAAGTTTTAGGCCACGAGGTATCATATAAAAAAGTATGCAACAAGAATATTCAAAGTAATCGGAAATCAACCAAGAGGAAAATATAATTGTACACGGACTGAGAGTATAGTGACCGATTTAAGTGAATACTGCAGTCATAACAGAATGGTAATCGGCAATCACAAATGGATCTTCCAATACTATCGGGAAATCAATGAAATACAAAACCGAACATGATAATTTCGGTCAATAAATAACAGCAAAAGTGACATCGATCAAGAGTCGACCAAATATCAGCAATATAATACAAGTAAATACAGGGTACAAGGCAAAAAAGGTTAATAGCTGAAGGCAAACGAATGCTGACTCAATATACTCATATTGGGGTTGTTCCACCCATCTTGAGATTGTCTCAAACCGAGTCAACATAATTCAAAATACAAAGTGTCCTGCACATAAGTCAAATGGTAATAGGAAATACAAACTTCTTTTATACAATGAAAATAGGCTTACCTGTATCAGCAGAGCACAATGGTGAGGGTGAGAATGGCTATCATTAGAAACGACTTTAGGGAAAGTACAACGTTCCTAATAGTGTAAACGGGCACTCAATCTGAACAGCCTTCTCACCAGAGGTCCGAATCACTTCTGATGAGAAGCCGGCAATCGGGGGGGGGAACATTATTCCTCGACCACGCGCTCTGCCCATTTCGGTGGAACAATCTCATTGGTAAAAATTATGAAACCAGGCAGATATTCCACATTGGGATGGAGAGTGGCCAATCAGAAAGTTACTGACTACACGTGTTAGACATGGTCATAAAATGGCAGACAGCCATAACAGTTTTAGCCAGTGGCATAAAATGTAGCCATGTTGGCTGGGTTCTCTGGCCACATCCCCATCTGGTCAATTACTTATCTATGTTGAGACAAAGGGGTCATCTTAGCTACATATGGACTTGGTTAACTTAGGGGTAAAATCTGCTACTGGGTGCTAATTAAATTTACTGGAACATAGAGGTGGACCATGCTTCGAAATCGTGGGAACTTTTCCTGTCGGACCAAGTGTTAAAATGGCAGTAAGGGGGAATTTTAACAGGGGCTGACACTAATAATTATGATCTTAGCTCCTCTTACGCCTCCTCCGAACAATGCTACATGAGTAAAAAGAAAACAACCCTGAGCCCAATGTTCCTTCGTATATTGTTAAATTGATCTGTTTCATTTTAAGATTTAATGACGTCGACGTGAAAACGTATGTAATAAGCTTATTTTCTCAAAACAAATTAAACTGCTGTAAATTGTAGCTGACTGGATTGACCTGGAATATACAAATTAACAAAATTAGCTGCCCTGACGTTTCAAACTTAAGAAAGTTCATTCTCAAAGGCAAATGAGAAAGAACGTTATAGGCAAGCTTATTACATTTTTCTAATACAAAACTAATTTTGTCCGCTTATACCAGTGTCGGGGGAATTATTAGGAGTTTATTCCCAAGCTTACTAAAACACAGATCTCCTCCACGATAGCCATGCACGTAGAAGACAAGGCATTCGGACATTTTGTAAGCATGTTGGTTTCACACAAACAGGGATAAGTAGTTGAACTAAATTATGAAAGCAATTTTTATGTTTTTTTCTCCAAAAATGACGAGCCGTATATGTTATGCTGATGTCGTAGACAAACTTAAAAAAAAACACAGGGTCTTACATGAAAAGTCAGTAACTCACCATTAACACGAGTTTTGGGATTTTTTGTTTGTACTAAAAGAAAGCTTAATAACCGTGAGTTACCGTGCTTTTACATACATAGCCTACACATTGAAAATGATATGCTTAATGATATTTCTTAATGATATACGAAGAAATGATTGAATATTTTTGACTCGCCTTGTATAGATACCAATGGAGCAGTTTTTAGCAACTCATTTTTCGCAGGCCGAATTCAGCCTCAAGATCTATATCGCTCATGAATTTACTCTACTTGACTTTTACCACCATTTCCACAAATTTTTGGCAAGTTACAATCCAATAGAGTCCAAAATACGGACAGTGTCGCGTAATGTATAACATATCTTTTTGTATAAACATTGTAATATAATAACAGTGCCAATCAAAGGGACTCTTGGTGTGGACAGTTTGGGGAGATAAATTGATAATTGCACCTGTTGTAACCTTTATCTACCACCTGTCTATTGTTCGGTCTGACCCTTCCGACTAATAAAACGGGGCTCCAAAGAGGGGGATTTAGCCACAGACCCACAGCAGGGGGTGGATGTAGGGCGGATGGTAATCCCTCGAAGTGAGAAAAATGAACTAGCCAGCAACGAACACGTTCATGCTTAACTGCCAACTTTAACAGTTGCCTTTTTGAAGAAAAAACAATGAGTTACTTTTCAATTAAAACAAAATCCTGGCTGAAATCGATTATGCATGCATGCAAAATACAGGGCAAGTCATAAATAGGCTAACTGAATCCAATTGTCTCCCCGCATTATGATAGTTAAGAATATGCGCGCATATCATTTTAAAAGTTATTGATCCGAAAGCGAAAGTGATAGCTTTCGTTTAATACCAAAACATCAAATACAACCAGGTTTTTCGCGAATTATTGATTTTCAAAGACGGCCGGCGTTGTGGGGCTTCGTCCGGTTGTTCCAGTGTCAGAGGTATTATTCAGGAGTGTACTCGCGAAGTTAACATTAGGGTAGCCATTCATGGAGAAGACGAAGCGTTGCTTTTATTTTTGACATGTCTGAGCATCTTTGTTAGATGTTTCCATTTTTGAAAGAAGTGGAAAAATGAAAAAAGAGGGCAAACTAAATTTGTTGAAGTAGGCCTACTTTTCATGTTTTGTGTGTGCTGGAAACGACGTCCCTAAACAACCTTTTTCTCTGTGTATGCAATTCACGGTGATGTCGAAGAGTTTTTCGAATGGCTTGGTACTGCATGAAAGAAATCACGTTTGGTGCACTTTTACATATTTGAAGAAAAAAAAGTTATAAATGATATGGGAAAAGTTGGTTTCGATTATATATTACTCGCCCCAATTTGGCACCACGTAAGACATACGTGCAAAGCGATTAGTAGCTTTTCAGTAGAAAGTGACTGTTGGAAAACGACAGTTAGAAATAAACGTATTTTTCACGAAACAGTGACTGTTTCAATCATTTTCATAAACTCCAAGATCTTCGAAATAAATTTGAAAATGAATTAAGCTCCTGGAAACTGTTGATTGACTGGATTGACCTGAAATATATCAGTCAATACAATTAGCAGGCCTAAAGTTCTTTGTCAAAGGCAAATTACCAAGTGTAGCCTGTAATGCTACAGATCGTCGCTGATTATAGGCCTACTGTCAATAAAGCTCAGCGTGTGAGACGCACCAATATATTTGTTCAAGTGTTCTTTAATCTTGCTGATCAAAACATAAAATAAACAATCTGACTGATGTGTCTTAAAAATGAAGAATTTGACAGAGTTCTGGCTGTAAGACTTGATCCAGATGACTTGACGGTATTGACAATTGGGTAATTGACGGAGTAGAGGTGACAAATAACAGTCATGTATGTAACTGCAATAAGGTGACGGAAGTTGGTTGACTGTTGACGGAAATATGGTGACGACAATTACTACCTCATGTGAAGAAAAGGTTGCGGTTACAGTTTCAGTGACAATTATGATGTCACACAGTGGTGGTGTCAAGCTTTAAGGCCTCCAGTATATGGCAGTAATGTTAGGTGGCGTGAGGTGAGGTGCCACAGTGGTGAAGTGACACTGTGGTGGAATGTCAGTGGTGGTGGAGTGTCAAAGTGGTGTCAAAGTGGTGATGGTGTGGTGGTTCGACTGAAATACAAAAGAAAAATAGAGAACTACTAAATACATGCACTGACATGTACACACATCCGCGTTTTTGCATCCCTGTGGAGACATGGAATTGTTCTCCCCTTTGTCCCTGTACTTAAGCAAACCCCCATAGACTGTGTACACAAATTTCCTTGTGGAGACAACCTAACCCATAGAATTGCCCTGTGGAGACCTATTCAGTCCCTTCGTCTCTATTGTTTTCATGTCTCCACGGGGTACGGTGTATCTCTCCCTCATAGTCACACTAATCTCTGTCAAACGAAAGTAGTGTAAGAGTAGGCCTACATATATATAAATCATTAACAATGACTTATCAATTAACTGCAAATCCCTAACACCTTTACATGTAAGGATCTTGAGCAAGTAACGAGAATAATTGCATAGATAACGCATGTACACGTACATGCTAACATTGTGGCATACACACAAAACTATGAAAACTTTCTCTCAGAAAATCCACAATTTGGGGCTTCAAATCACTCCAAAACTATTACTAATGGGCAATATACAAATCTAAACAACAAATAATCACTCACTTTGCTGAGCTGACCAAGGGTTTGTGGCAATTAATGGCTAAATTTGAGCTTCTATATGTAACATGTAACATGTAAAAATGATAAAAAATAGTGGTCATGCGAACAGCGCTCTCAACAAATATAGAAAAAATGTGAGTCACTGCACTCGCATCACATAAATAAAAAGATATTCTGTCGGCAACACCAAGTTCGAAACGTTAGGCCTGCTTATTTTGTTGCAATAAATTTCAATGACACTGTTGTAAAATCGTTAAATCGCGGCACACCCAGTATTGCATGAGAAGAATCGAAAGCAATGTATCTACATTGACAACGGACATGGCTGGTTTTATATGTAGCGTATTACAGGATTCAATTCCTGCACCAGGGAATGAGGTTTGGGAAAGAAATCACATTTTGGAAACCGTTTTTGAAAGCTCGAGATGGTGTCTCTTTTTAGGGTTCCCGCCTCTCCAGTTTAAGTTACACTCGTGCTATTTCTTGGCGGTAATCCGATAAAAAAAGAGAGTTATTCATGTCGTTCAGTATCAGCCGCCGACACACTTGGTAATTTTATTCACTGACCTATAACCTTGTAGTAAATAGGGCTCTTATCATTATTATAATTGTTCTCTGGCTTTACGTGCGCGATGGTATCAGGCGCGATTATAATACGGAGGACAATATCATTCATAACACAAACCTGGCAACTGTGTTAAGTACGCGTTTTCTGGTCCCTCCAAGCAAGTGTTGCACTCAACGAGACAAAGATACCCTGCAAGTTTCAATTTCCTTGTGAAGAACTGAAAGTTGCCTAATTGCGGGGGAAAGGGTCAGATCTACTGAGGTAAAACTGTATTGGTATTGGAGTTTAGCCAGCAAGCATGGCTGACCAGAAGGCAGCGGTCAACGGAGAAGCAAGAGGAACACAGAAGCAACTCGAAGCAATGCATGACAACCAGATGGTGCCCGTGGACATCGAGCAGATGAAGATGGAAGGAGACGAAGACGATGGTGGGCTGGTTGACGAGGAGGAAGAGGAGGACCGGGGAGGGTGGGGGAACAAGATGGACTTCATCATGGCGTGTATCGGCTACGCGGTGGGCCTGGGAAACGTCTGGAGATTCCCGTATCTCTGCTACAAGAACGGAGGAGGTAAACTGTTTGATTTCATGCACAGGAGGTCCTCGTATTCAGGCATTTGAGATGTAACAAATGAGGAAGATTGCTCAACTGAATCTTGTAAACTACCTCAAGTACATCTTGCGCTGGAATGTTTCAGAGTGTGCCTCTTATTGATTAATCATTTATATATATACATACATATAAATATACGTATATTTTACAAATTAAGGGGCCATTCAAAATGTTTAATGTTTTAAAATTTCGATGAACATTTTTTATGAAAAAACAAAGGAAAATTAAAAGAAATGCTTTTTTGACTTGCCAATTCCACTCCCGCATTTCGATTCGTTTGTTTTTTCAACCTAGGCTATATCCCTACGGCCTATGCATAGTCTTAGACGTTGTAGGCCTATCATCCGTTGTTCAACAGAGTCGTTATTCTTCAAAATCTGGTCTTATGGCTTTTTGGCATTTGGCACAGCACTGCCGTACCGGGCTGCACATTATTGATCAGAAATAGAAGCATGAAGGAAGAAACATCATCTTACAATGACTGCCATATCGTCTTTGCTATAAATGTACAATTAAAACGTTGCAAGAATTCCTCTTTTCCCCCAAAACGCTTGGCAAATGCTTTATGACTTAATGTCTTTCAAACATTCAAAATGATAAAGTAACGTTTGTATATAATCACAATACATTTTTAGAGTATTTGAAATGCAAATAAGGGTGTCTGAGATCGAGAGAGTAAAATAATATAGACCTATTTATATTCTCCCTAAGTCATGTATCAAAATATACCCAATCGAGTACGCACTGTAGACTGGTTCCCGTCTCTACTGCTATCAATTAAATACCGCAGCAGAGACGGGAACCGTGCTAATAAACATATACACGTTGTTTGCGCGTTGCGAAGCCCTGAATGTACTTGTGACTTGAACTGAAAAAAATGACTTCGTAAAAAAGTTGGCTGCAACACTTGCCGCCACGTGGGTATCATGGACCATTCCTCTATATGGGTGGACGATCTGAGTGGCGATATTGTGACAGAGAGCTTTGGCGGTGTTAAGTTTTTAAAAGTTTTCTAGGCGTATGCGTTTGTACATTGGGATTTTAAGATCGCTAACCTTTCACAACATTTTTATCATGCCGTAATTTGTAAACAATTTTATCGCCATATCGGCGATATAGCGGGAAAAAATATATACTACGAAAAAAATAAGTATCGCCAGCGCTAGGTCAGAAGCTGATTATGAAACACTAGAAGTCATCAGGGCATTTTATTATTTGTTTAATTGAATGGCAAATCAATATTTTGATGTTTAAAACATTGAAAATTGTGAATGGCCCCTAAGTAATTTTTAGTCGGTGTCTTGAACAATTTGAAGCATTTTTAACGAACCCTGCTTCACTTGTCCCCGACCTTTAGGACAAGTTATTTCCTTAAATTCTCATTATTTCTCAAACTCTACGAATTCTTCCACCAAATATAATGTTTTATCAACATTCATTGTGGGGCAAAGTTTACGGAGAGAGTCCAGTAAATTGGCGCTATTCATGGGGCTATATTTAGGTCTTGTTCGCGATCCGTCACAACACGACTATAGAAAAAAAGCAATACTTTGTGAAATATTGATATAAAAAAAAGCAGTAAACGACCGTAACGATTTCAGACTTAATTACCCAATGATGCCCATAATTCCTGCTTTTTTAGGGAAAGGAGGATGGTTATAAACAGAGAATCCAGTCATAAATGCGCAGTCATTATGCAGGGAGGAGATATAGGCGTTTGCGCCCTTGAGTACCGTAATGGTATAGTCAACGTTGCTGAATCATATCGGTAATTTGTAATCCGGCTGATTGGATAATTCCACTTCATCTCACTGGTTTTCACCTAGTGGACTTTGCCCCCGTTCGTACCAGGCCGTCAAACAAACAGTAATATTTGTCCACACATGGCCAGCCCTAGGACAAAGGTTATTTTCACTATCTCTTGATTAGATATTAACTCTTTTAGTTACCTAACTCTTTTAGTTATCATTCGTGATCTGCAACTCTTTTACGAAGTGCGTGGTTTTGCAGTTCAGTCAGACATTGAGTTTAGATTGTAAGTTCGACTAGAAGCAGCAAACTAAAGCAAATTTTGTCATTCAGTTGCTTGTCAAAACCTTTCGCACTTTGTGAATGACAGGGTTAAATTTCAAACTATTTCTTTATCAGTTGTCCTTTCCTCCCAAGGTTTTGTTTTGCTTTCGAAGCATGCAGTAGGTATTTATTATATCATAATATTTATGTGGGGAAAGTTCGAAGATTGCATGCGTAATTAAAGGTACACGACGATCTTTTTGACAAGTTTTTAATTTCATTTCAGGATTTTTAAGAAATTGCTCCACGGTTGCAATTTAGCTTGAAGCATCTGTCATAAATTAGTTACATCTCTAGAACACGTTCATATTTAACTGTTGATTTTCATATTTGCCTTGTTAAAGATATAAGATCAAAATGTGGCTACTTTTCCGTAAAAATAAAAAGTCTTGGCTATAAATCGATATCAGGCAATGCACTGTAAAAAAAGTTGGGCAAAGTTTGACCAACTCCTTGCCCTAAATTGGTGCAAATATCAACTTCCCAACTTCTGGTCAGAAACTTCCAAACTGTCTTTAGCAAGCCGTTTTGACCAGAAGTTGGGCAAAAAAGCTTTACCAAATGGTTGGTTCACCAGGTTTCACCAATAGAGTTGGTCATGCAAATTGTGCATTGTATTGGTTATTTTATTTTGAATAATAGATGGTCACTTGATTTTCCATATTTTATTGGTCAAAGCTTTTGCCCCACAAATGGGGGCCCTCTTTTATAATTTATTGGTCTTTTTTCTTAACAATGTTATGATGTCTCTTTGTTTTTATATTTATGTTCAATCAACTCAAAGTCTGGGAGGACGTTTTCTTATGTCGTGGTGGTTTCTCAAATAGGCTTGCAGCCTAAATAGGCCTATCCCGGGTCTGGTTAGCATTAATTTCAAATTCATTACAGTCATCTTCATCAACATTAACATCAACATCATGATCACAGTGCACACGTAATGGATGCAAGCCTCACATCAATCAGTCATAGCCGCCTGTAGAACGACCGCCCGTACAGGCGGCCAGTTGTCATGTTGTCCAAGAAACAAAGATTACCATCGAAGACATGGTGGCCTATGTGAATCACTGATCACCTTATTAAAATATCTTGTCGAACATTGGTAAGCCAGCTCACAAGATGAGATATTTCGGGCAGTTTCTACAGTATTTGATGTTGAACAAGACGAGAGCGTACAGACAGCTCTACTCAGCGGCCATTTTTCGATGTGATATATGTTAAAGGGACACATTGCTTTTGGATTTTGCGATTTGGGCTATAAAACTGAAATGGATATGGTTGGGAAGCTTTTTTAAAAGTAGAATATAAAGATTCACATTACTATCCCTTCAAATTGCGTGGTTTTTGTTTAATTTTGTGACAAATAACGGTCCGCCATTTTGTAGAACCAAATTTTTTACTCCACAAAATGGCGGACCGTGTTCACCAGTCGTATTTCCAGTCGCATCTGGTTGAAGTACGTTCTGTTGATCCATGTTGATGTACTGTGGCACGGCGCGCAGCACTGGCGATATGTGTCGCGAGGTAGAGAATGGTACCTGGCGATCATCTGATAGGTTTACAAGGCCACTGGCTGCGGCGCCAGCCTAAAGACTCTTGCAGTGTATTTTGCGCATTATTTAGACGGTGGTATACAAATACAGCATGGTTTGAGGGGAAGTAGTGGGAATTACTGGTCCCGAGGTGTAGGTCAGTTCGACTACCTCCCGACGCGAAGCGGAGGGAGGTAGTCGAACTGACCTACACCGAGGGACCAGTAATTCCTACTATTTTCCAGAAATAAACATGCTGTATTTGTTTTACTACACGTCATAAATATTTTACCACACCTCACAAGATTTTCAAGTTCTTCGTCAGTCAATGACGGAAATCTCACGTTACTCGTAGACGCCATTGTTGTTTCTTAGCTCAGTAGTTCCGTGTGTCATGGCAACAGGGTTGAAATAGTCTGGTGCCAACACTCTTTAATGTGCCTTTACTGCAGTATTTACAAGGACTACAAACAACAGATTGGTTCCGTAAAGATCACATGCTATAGACTACATGTTTACGAGGCGGGTTCCAGAGGGAATTTTTGGCGCTCCCAGAAAAAATACCGCACGGCAGCGAGCTGGATACTCACCGGGATGACGTCACCTGGCAGCATATAATTTTTACTTCCCGGACGCGCAGCGGAATCGGCCAATGACGTGCTCCAATTTGCTCATGAATATTTATGAGGTGTAGTAATATTTACTACTGGAAATAAGTCAATGTTTCGCGGGTCAGATGTCAGGGGTCAGAGGCCAATTTTTTGTTTTGTAATTACTACTCACTAATTACAACACATTATACGTGTTTTTTTGCATGAACAACTCTTATAAAAGATAAGGAACATTTCCAAACAGCAAAATTTAATGACATTTGAAGGCAATGTGTCCCTTTAACCCGGCGGAGCTGATCGCACGCGCACGTGCATAAAAGGCGCGCGATAAATGTAACACTTTTGTAACGCGCAACCTACTCTCTCAAAAACCCAGAAATTGGTCAAATCCAGACCAATATTTTGAAGCTTTTTTGGAGGACTGCCAAATTTACTTCCGAAATATACCAAGTATATTGAAGTGCTCAATTTAAATCTTTCTGCTTGAAACGCTAACCAGCGAGCCTGCCTATAGTTTCTTCACGTAGATTTTGACAGGTTAAATCCATTGTTAGCTTAGTTTTTTTTCTAATTCGTCACATTTTAGATCCCCCACGTGACCAAACGTTTGACACAAACAGACCAGTGAAAAGGTAACTGTTGTTCCCTTATAGGTTGGTCATTTTGTTGGGTAAATTGTTGCCCAAACTGACAAACAACAATTTACCAACTCAGTTGGGGTAATTGAGTTATGAAACATCTGGTCATATTTTACACATTTTTTATCAAACGTATTTCAACAATTTAGAGCACCTGGTGTTGGGTAAAATCTTTGGAAAATGACCAATATTTGTAATAAAAATTACCAACCTCTGGGTAAATCATATTTGCCCAACTTTTCCTTGCCCAACGTTTTTACAGTGTGTAGCCTCAAATTTTGCCCCAAATAAGACATGCATGCAAAACCACGAGTAACCTAACAATAGAAAAGTATTTATGAAAAACGACAGTTAAATATAAACGTGTTCTAGCGAATTTGGGAAACAATTGTGACACATCAATGACACATCAATGCGTGAAGTTGTAAACTTCGTGGTTTATGTGTCGTTCTGAAGTCAAATATGTGACCTGTTGGAAAGTCGCAAAATTAGAAAATCAATGTTACAGTATTTCCTGAAAATACAGGCTAAAAGCCAAAATTTCATATATTGTGTTTTGCAGTACCTCATGCTCCCGATACAACCTTTTGGTGTTGTCAGAGTCTTGACCCCTGTTTTTATAAAAATGAAGCTCAAAGTTTGTGATCTGTGAACACTTTTACCCTAGTTCAAAAAAAGAAATTATCCCCAAAAATATTTCGAGAATGAATTCAGTTTAAAAACTTTGAGATATTAAATGATAGGTTTTTACATATACAGTTGTTAACATCTTCAAATTTCGGTGAAAAAGTTTTGTTTCTGTTTGTAACTCAGAAAACCTTAGTCTGACTTTCCGGTCATTTTGTGCTGCCAGATCACATATAGGCCTACTCGGAATTAGTGCGTCCGTCGCTCGTACAATTTGTGTGTGTAGCAGCAAGCATCAAAGATATGGAAATATTATTTTATGATATCTTTTTATCTTTAGGTGTGGTCTGTTTGTTCTATTCCCATGTCTATTCGATACTACACAGCTGTGGAATTCCCATATTTATCATTTCCGTTCATAACTTTACTCCCTTTTTAAATATTCAATACGTAAAACCTTCATTTATCGGCTTTGTTAGAAGTAAGCGCGCGGAAGCTGTGTTCTGGCTTAATGGAATAAGAAATACTGTAAACGGGCTATTTGGATCTCTCTGCGTGGCAACGAGATCTGTTGCGTAGGTTTTTGTTGCCAAGGCTTCCTTCTTTCTGAATTTAATTCGGACTTTCGCATTTTCATTCCAAATACTCGCTTCATGGGGGGAAAACGTTCAATTCTAACTGTCATTTCTCGCCAGTTATTATTATTTTTATTTGAAAGTGGCATGCAGTCTTATTTTTGGTCAAATGGACAGCTGTATGGCAGGTAATCGACCTCAGCCCGATTTTTTTGAAAAGTAGCCACATTGTGTGTGTGTTTTTGTTTTATTTCTGTGAATGTGAATTAAGATGTTGGAGAAGGAATGACAATAGGTCCCACGCATTAAGTCGGTTCAATTTTGTGGATAATTTAGGATGGTCAATTGTTTTGTATGGGTACAAACTCACAAGGAAACCGTTTCCCTGCTGTTTTTGTTATGCAAATCGCCCATCACAAGGCTAAAGGTGTGGGCTACAGAGGAAAGTGTGGAAGAACCAGCCCCTTCACACTGAAACAAGACAAGATAATCTGATCTCTTCACAGTATGAATAGAGGTGGGATGTTATAAAACAATAAATAATTGGTCGACAATTCTCTAATAATATCAGTCACCTTGGATTTACCCAAGTAATACCACTCTTATACGTCGTTTTCTCAATTTGCATTCAAAATTCTAATACCATAATACAAATCATCAAATAATCCTACAATCAAAATCAATCACATGAGATTTGAAAACAGAGGATTGCTGAAACGGTTGCGTTTAGGTTAGTGTTTTCATTGTGTTTTAAGACCTTTCTACTAAAGCGCTGTTTACTCGATTGTGCTGGAATTTTCCTACGCAGCCTAAATTCATCTCTTCCCTGATTGTTTTTCTCATTTAGAAACTCTAATTACGGACCGTTTCTAAATTTTGTAGTCCTGAATGTTATGATTCGTAAAGTACGACACAAAACCCGAAATAAACCTTTTCATCTAAGTAGGAATGCATTGACACTCGAAAACGTAATTTTGTGAAACTGAGTAAATTTACCCGTAGACCGAAACATATATTTGCATTTCTTGCTGAAACCGGCAAAGTACAAAGTCTCTAAACACGATCGATATTTAAGGCTACACAGGCAATAGAGTTACATAAGGCGATGTCGAGGGCAGTAAAGATAATATAGGACACCTCCAGTAATCGTAATTAATGTAATGTCTATAATACAAGTGCATGCCGATATAAGTTTAAGTGGAGTTTAAGTTTCTCAACAATAAAGTCCATCATGTCTTTTGGGTAAATTATGATCACCCTCAGTTACCTATATTTGACAAATTGTCTTGCTCAAGGACACAAGCACCATGACCCCTGCTGAACTCGAACCCACAATCTGTAGACCCATAATCTGTAGTATCACCAAGATATTGAGTCCACAATCTGTAGACTCAATATCTTGGTGATACTACAGATTGTGGGTTCGAGTTCAGCAGGGATCATGGTGTTCTCCTTGAGCAAGACACTTTGTCACAAGTTGCTTCTCTCCATGGGTACCTGTAAGGGCAGTGGCGGTTACGGTTACGGTTACTTGCAGCCGGGGCTGTATACTCCACAGGGATCTGAGAAGTTTTAGGGAATGATTAATAAGCACGATGAGCAGGGGTAATAATGTAGCGTCTTTGCGGGCGTGTGGAGGCGTTTTTAAGTTAGCAGTTCGTCATGCGTCAAGAAGAAAGGGCCCTTGCACTAACCTCATTAATGTTTGGGTTTTCATACAAATTAAAAAGGAATAGAAAAATAGCAAAGTTTCTTGCACATTCCCGAGCAAATGAACAAAATGAGAAAGTATGAATTACAAGATGACTTTAGCATTAAAAAAATAATCTAAGGGCTTAATGCAAAATTATACAGGCTACCGTAAGATGGGGTAACTTTGGTCAACTGGGTAACTTTGGTCAGTAGCCACTTTGTGGTTTAAAATGTCCTTATTTGCTTAAATATACCGCAGATTGGGACGTATTTGGTATCATTTTATTCAGAAATAATCAAACTAATATTCAACATTTAAATTGTATTTTTGTAATTTCAAACATGTCTGAAAATGGGCCTAAAAAACCAACTTTTGGGCAAAAATAATTTTTAAATTCAAAATAATTATTTTATGTTTGTGAGAGAGCCTGACAGGCCAGATGGTGTATACAGGGGTCTAATGTCACGAATTATCTGCTTTTTAGTGTCTACAATATATTAATACCGAGTTCGTGAAAACAATTTTTTTTTGGCCATATAAAAACAATGGTGACCAATGTTACCCCAACCTTAGGGTAACTTTGGTCACACCTTTTTTTAAGCCCTAGACAACCCTTAAAATGAAAAATTCAATTTTGTTCGAAAAAAGTGTTGATGAGTATTACAATGTTCTAAATAATACAGAAATAAAAATCAGTTGTGTTGCGTTAATATGAAATGTCATAATTGACTGGATGGTATAGGCAACAAGTACGTGTAGTGTATTTAGCAAACATTTTTTGTTAAGCGGGTTACATTTAAATCACTTGAAAGCATTTACATGAAAGACATACTTTTGTCCCACACAGGGCCGGATTATCCAATAGGCACAGTAGGCACTGTGCCTAGGGCCTACGAAACATTAGGGGGCCTACGAAAAATTGGATGGCCTACGAAAATACCTCAATATGCCATACACTCAGACCCACGAACGCGCACCACTAACAAAGCCCCTAAACCACTTCCGTGCGAAAAAGCGATTTGGTCACATTTTCCCCTCCCCGATCCAAAATCTGAATACGACAGCAACTTTTCGTGAAAAAAAATTATTTACACCATTGACAGAGTAGGCCTGTATGTCTCAAATATATGTAGAAAGTCTACATGCCGATTTGACTTTTTACGGTGGTATAAACCCAAGACGTAATGACGTCACGCTTTGTTTACATATGTGCGCTTTCCTATGGGAGCCAGGTGGGACAATTGACCTATCGCGGTCGAATCGCGTCAACGCAGCTTGTGAATATTGTCCAATCACATCAATTATAATTCACGTAGAACGCGCAAAATATTAGACAAACCAAAATGACCACACAAAATTCCCATAGGGTTGTCTAAGGTGCATGGTTAACTCGTAAACGGCGATTGGTCAATTGTCTAGCGTCCCGACTCGGCTCTCATAGGAAAGCGCCCATGTAAAAAAGAGCCGTTGCGTCATTATGCATTACGTCCTAGGTCCATCAAACAGAAACAACAATAGAGCACCGAAGTGATGACGTCAATGCAATGTTTGGAACCAGAATACTTTTGTTATGTGTTTGCATAACAAAAGTATTCTGGTTCCAAACATTGCATTGACTGTTAACAAAGGAACAGTCGAAATTTACATTTGCTTGGAACCAGTTGTCATGCCAACTGACGTCAGACTTCGGTACTCTATGGCAGAAGCCCAAACCTTCCAAACTAATTTGGGTCCTTCGTGTGTCGATTGTTGATGTTTGTGTAATTTGGCTTTTGAGGGGTTGACGATTATGTTTTGTCTTTTTGTAGGAGCGTTTCTCATTCCCTATTTTGTGTCGTTGGTGGCGTGTGGTGTGCCAATCTTTCTGATGGAGGTTTCCCTGGGTCAGATGATGCAGACAGGAGGAATCAGCGTGTGGGATATATTTCCCGCCATTAAAGGTAATATTGGTTTCCTTAAAGAAAATGTATGTTATCTTTATGCGCTTATCAATTGTTGTCCATAAGAACCCCTCGTATGCTTTAACGCATGGGCCAACTTGTGAAGAAGATAGTATAGGCACCTACACATGTAGTTTCCATTAAAGGTAATGTACACGATTGGTAATCCTCCAAAACACTTTTGTATGAATTATTAAGTTAATAGCAATCTCAATCATCCTGTGAATTGATGGCACCCGGTGTGCTGTCGTTTTCAAGTAAAGTTAAAAATTAATATAGTTTTCCAACGATTGTTCCGCGTAACAATCGTTGGGAAAAAATAACAGATCTTTAAAAATACTGATCTCTATTGACCGAATGTAGTTAGTCCGCGTTGTGTCTATAATGGGTTAAAAATCCGACAACGGGCGAACGGTTGCAATTATAGTACAAGTGTGTGTCGCGTATTGTACCGAAGCGACGGGTTGTAACCAGTCGGCTGGCGTAGTTATGTGACCAATTGAAAACGATCCCGTTTACAAAAATTGGGCTTATTTTACAAGAGGGCGCTTTAACAAATCCAGTCAATTGCCGCACGACGGTTTAAAACGAACGCCGTTTTTCTCTCTCTTTTTCGCCATCCAAGAACGCAAAACTTTGAAACTCTGAAAAATGCAGCAATGATCAATCATGTATACACTACATTTAAAGCGGGTATTAATTTCGTAACATAACCTCGTCTACATACAGACAATCATTACTGATTGCATGCCCAATAATACAGGTGTTGGTCTGTCCGCCGCCACCATCGCTGCAATGCTGAACGTGTACTACATCATCATCGTGTCATGGTCTCTATTCTACATGTTCGTCTCCTTCACCAGCGTCCTGCCTTGGCACGACTGCAGCAACTACTGGAACAACGAGTTTTGTAGCGAGCTTGACCTGCAGAATAACTTGACCTCTGACATCAAGAAGAATTACTTCCTGTCCACCAACGGCTCTTTGCTGCCGAAGAAACTAGCCGAGTCATCTGCTGAACAGTACTGGGAGTAAGTACACTCAGGAGTATGTTATTACTATAAAGGAGTATCGGTCTACGTCTGTGCCCCCATAGACACTATGAACATCTAACAAAAGAAAACCCACACAGTCCTTTGTTTGTAACAAAGGACTGCGTGGGTTTTCTTTTGTTAGATGTTCATAGTGAGAATACACGCTAGCGGCATTTGTCAAAACATAACGGACTTGCAATGAAATACCAGCCTATAGGGTACTGGGAGTGAGTACGGCTCGCAGTGGCTTCCGCAGACTTTCTAATTCTCTGTTCAGGAAGCATGATTTGAACATCGTTACTGTTTTCTATAGAGGTTTAGTACTCAATGAGTTCAAACGTCAACGGAAAAGTGCTTAGTCTATAGAGATTGTATAGATTGAATATACGCCACTCCATTTACACAAAACTAATTAAGCTGTTGCTGTTTTCTGAAAACAAAAAGGTTCGATTTTCATTGTCAATTTTCGTTTTTGCCTTCTTAAAGATATAAGAGCACAATGTACCTACTTACTAATAAAAAGTAATAATATCTTGACTGAAAATCGATTACCTACAATAAGGCTCTCAATCTGGCCCCAATAAAACATGCATGCCAAACCACCAAACAACTTCTAAAAGAAGATGACTGATTTAAAACGACAGTTAAAAATACACTTGTTTTGTATTACTCGGTTTTTGTATACACTTGTTCTTTTTGTTATTCCAACAATGATTTTGACGTTGAACCCTTGCAGGAGGAGAGTGTTAGGCATAAGCGGGGGGTTCAGTGAGATCGGGAGTATTCGCTGGGATCTGATTGGTTGTCTTGCCCTATCCTGGGTGCTGACATTCCTCTGTATCTGGAAAGGTGTCAAGACGACTGGAAAGGTAGGCTGCGATCTCCAATAGTCCAATAACTTTGAACAGAATTAGGTCCACCAAATTAAACCCGAAAAAAACAAAATGTTATACACGAGAGGTACCGGAAACTGCTACTTGACTTGATGTATTTACGATCCAAACTTTGAATATGCAAAATGCCTTAAATACCACATTGGGCAGGAATTCGGTCAATCGTGTAGAATATTCTACTGGCGTGTATTATTTTGATAATTTAGAATTTTTAAAAAAATATTTCCACAAATCATTTTGTTGTTTGCTGATTTGGTTTCAGACATGTAGCTGTAACAAAATCATATTTTCGGGTTTTTTTCGGTTTGGTTTGGTTGGTTTGATTTGGTTTGGTTGGTTTGATTTGGTTGGTTTGATTTGGTTTGGTTGGTTTGATTTAATTGGTGGTTTGGTTGGTTTGATTTTGGTTGGTTTGATTTGGTTGGTTTGATTTGGTTGGTTTGATTTGGTTTGGTTTGGGTTGGGTTGGGTTGAGTTTGTATAGCTATTCAAACCGTGGACCTTTAACAAAGAGGACAATAGGGTCCACGAATGAGTCAAGGTCCACGATTGAAAACCGTGTACAAAACCAATGGGAGGTCTTCCGAAAAAGTTAGAGTATAAACAAAAGAGGAACAATGGGAGGTCCGCGATTGCCGGTGTTTACACACTTGTGTGAGTAAGTGAGTGAGTAAGTGAGTGAGTAAATGGACTCTCCTCTTGTGAGGATACAGTGACATTACACTTCAATCTTTTTGTCACCATTTCTCAGATCGTATGGTTCACTGCTCTCATCCCTTACGTCATCCTCCTCATCCTTCTCATCAATGGCGTCCTCCTTGATGGGGCTAAGGATGGCATCATCTACTACATCACGCCTACTTTTGATAAGCTTGCTGAACCAACGGTAAATAGTCACTCCATCCATCACACAAAAAGTCTTATATTACTGCAGTCTCCCACTCATCACGTTTGAAGCACGTAGTTTCTAACGAAAAATACCTTAGTTTTTGTCCTGACGTCAGAAAGTTCTTCCATTTCTATGTGCAAGATAAACTAGCCTACTTGTGAGCATTTGAATCATCGAAAGTACCACAATTACACAGGTTTTACTTACCTCATTTTTGGATTGTTACCTAGATCATTGGGTGCACCAAATTAAACAGGAAATACCAGAAAGTCTAATAATAGCCTAAATACCCCAAGGTAATTTTACTAACCATCTAAATTGAAGTTAAATATAACTTTTGTTCAGTGCCTTTTTTTTTATTGGGAATGGGCTTAATGTTAGGATTTAGCTCATAAACAAACTAAGTCACTTTTGTTGTACAGTTCTGTTGAGTTCACTGAACGTACGGTAGGGTCAGCCATAGCGTTCTATAGTTAATTGAAATTCTCAATTCAATATAAAATTTGGTTAAGTCCTTGTGGCCACTTTTAAACTTCTTTTTATAATGAAAACTATATTTACTGATTTTCATGTAATGTTTTCATTCAGAATATTGGACACGGATTTTTCTCTAATCTAAAAAAAGAAAACACCTACTATCCCGGAAAACGAAGGACTGGTTTTAGCAATCAAAAAATGAATTTTTGCCGCTTCAATCATGAGTAGGATTACCCATAGTGTGCCGTGGTTAATGAACACGTATTTTCCTGCTGTTTGTAGGTATGGGTGGATGCCGCTACACAAATCTTCTTCTCGTACGGTGTGGGTATCGGTTCGCTTATCTCGCTCGGTAGCTACAACCCCTACAGGAACAATTGTTTGATGTAAGTCATGCAGTAAACGAAGTATACATTTGCTTTTGCTATAATTTTCAGAAATGATTGGATTTAGGTTTGGGGTTAGTATTTAATAGCAAATACTGTAAAACTGACCTGTTTCAGTTTTGTTTGCATAGATGCTGGGAAAACAAAGAAAAATTTCGTTCTTGTAGTCTGGTTCCCTGACCCTACTTCAGACAAAACGGAGCAATTTATAGACGTCAGTGAATTATCAGGTCTGGAACTAGACTATTTCCAACGATTGTCTGCTGACAATCGCTGGAAATTGACACCAAAATTCAAATTTTCTTGATAATGACAGCACACCAGGTAGCATGATTTCAAAGGATGCTTGAGACTATTATTTACTTGCAGTCAAGTAAGGTATTTC
This sequence comes from Hippasteria phrygiana, assembly GCA_037893225.1. Classification (NCBI taxonomy): domain Eukaryota; kingdom Metazoa; phylum Echinodermata; class Asteroidea; order Valvatida; family Goniasteridae; genus Hippasteria; species Hippasteria phrygiana. The sequence continues at coordinate 603,341 of JAZGUH010000100.1, forward strand.
ATAATAATTCGTTATTTTTTAAATTAAATTTTGTACATTTTCAAATGTATTTTTAAAGCGATTATATATACCGGGCCCAATTGCTTAGCAAACTATACCTGGTGAGCCAAAGTCTATGAAGAATGAGTTACAAAGAGTATACACATCACAATACATTTGGGATGTAACCTGTTTTCGCTATGCGAATCTTTTTTTGGGGTGCTAGGCCAAAACAAATTGTGTTAAACACCTCAATGAAATTAGCCACATGGTTCCCCGGGGATTTCTGTTGTTGTTTAATGATGAAACAAAATGTCAAAATATAGTCCTATTTGCCGTCTGAAGTCTAAGTAGTGAGAGTGTTTTTATAAGAATAGCGGCATTTTTGTCAAACTGTTGTAGATGTCACCTTTACGAGTTTATAACAGAAACACACCCATTATTATAAAGGACAGATGATTTCTTGTTTGCTTGAGTGGTCGTGAATTCGACGCTCGCAAACAGAAACTGAATGGTGCTAGCATCGGCCAAACAAAATGACTGATACCTGGTTTTATTAGGTTTTTGTGTGTGTTCGTGCCCTCTCACACGTTCATTCGTTCTCCGTTTCGCCGTCTCGTTACCCGAGATCAGACGTGCCGCCGTTATTGGTTTTGCATCGCGGTAAATCTTTCCGGCTCTCTTCTTTTTGGCAGCGATACAATCGTGGTGGGTATTGTGAACGCGGCTACCAGTTTGTTCGCGGGTTTCGTCATCTTCGCTGTCCTGGGCTACATGGCTTTTATACAAGAAGTGGATGTCTCACAAGTGGCTGATGAAGGTAGTATTGATAACCTGATAAGATGCTTGAAATGTTGAGTTAGTGTCAAAGAAATATATGGCTAAGAATCTAAATAAACTTTAGAACATGACCGCTGAAATTCCCTCTGTCGGCATTAATGGTCGCTTCGGGAGTTTATCACCCACTGAGATAATATTGCATCATATGTGCATATCTACATAATACCTAGCCATTTCTCAAACCTGGCTTCGGCTTGGGCTTCGGCTTCGTCTCCAGCTATTCCCCATCTCTATTGCCAGTCTGAAGCCTTGCATACTTAAAATAACATACATAATACAATGAACAGGCTCCGGCTCTGGGCTCAAATATAAGGCTTTGACGTACATGTAGCAAAAGTGCCCCAAATCTTGCCCAAATCTCGAGGAGCTAAAATTACAAGAAGCCAAAGCCGAATCCAGTTTGATAAATGGCCCTGCAGTTTGAAGTTCTCAGTAGGTGTGCATGATGCTTTTTTACAGGGCCCGGATTGGCATTTGTTGCGTATCCGACAGCTGTTGACACCATGCCTGCTGCCCCCTTCTGGTCCATTCTGTTCTTTGCAATGTTGGTGATGCTTGGTCTGGACAGTCAGGTAAACTACAAAATTATTTAGATAATACACGAGAATAGGACTAGTTAAAAATAATACTTACCCCGCAAAGTTAAAGCTATTGAAATGAAATAGTGGTACTGCATCATTGAGCCCCTCGACTCTGTTGTAGTGAATTTAGATACCATAAGGGAGCATTTCATATTGTCCAGATGCGGTGTTGATTGCGCTACCGCTGTTTTTCTTTGCGGCACCGCATTCCACCCCTCAAACCTTGTTGATGAATGGAAAGTCAGGCGGCTTATACATATAGAACGAGCTCAGCCAGCTGGGACTTAATGCTAACAAAAAAGCGGTACCGCTTTAAATACCGCCTTCAGACAATATCAAATTAGCCCTAATCCCTGTTCTTCACTTCCCGCAGTTCTGCGTGGTGGAGGGTTTTATCACATCCCTCATGGACGCCTTCCCAGAGTTCCATTTGAGGAAGAGGCGTACCATCTTCGTCGTCTGTATCTGTGTCGTCGATTTCTTCCTTGGCTTCTTGTGCCTTACCGAAGTAAGTTTAGAGTAGAAATAAGGAAGAGTGGCACCACGAAGTGACATATGGTGTATAGGCAAGAAGTTTTTAATCTGGTACCGGAGGCATGTATGGTGATGCAAATGAATACCTGATTGAAACAAGGGCCAAACTCCACACTTTTGGCCAAACTGAGTTAGACCCGGCAGGTTAATTAATGGTAACACAATGGTCTATCATATATGTGAAATCCACGCCCAACTCCCTACTCCAAATACTTACATTTGATCATTTTTATCCCGTCAAATGAATCCACTAGATCTTTTAAATTTTTGTATTTATTTATTTGTTTGTTTGTTACTTTATAACTGTACCTTTTTCTGGTTTTACTGAATTTCATTGCATTCTTAAGAGCTTTATTTATGTTAATTGGTCCTTAATATATTTTAATCCTTCTATACTTTTTGTAATGATGGTCCATTACAAATCATCCGTGGGGTGACATGGCTGTTATCAGTAAATTTGAGCTGGTTACCAGATTCTGCTTACCGATTTGTATGTGCTAAGCAAAATTGTGTTTTCAGCATCTCCGTGATATTCCCCCCTCCGATTGGTATGACTAATCAATCAAAACGAAAAATAGAGACGTACATAACTAATAAGAACGAACATAGGCCTACATGTGATATTACTGAGTCATTTTCCATAAAAGATCTCTTGCTGTGACACTGATATCCAAAACTTTGTTTCGTTGGGGGAGTTAGGTTGGCCTGGTGGTATTTTCCTCGCCTTTTAACCGCTGTGACTCGGGTTCGAATCCCGCGTGGGCCGACATGTGGATGGGGTTTTCCTCAGAATATGTCCCTCCCACTACTAAAACTGAACATATCTTCGTCTTCTTTTCACAGGTTTGCGAGCCTGCAATAATTATGCACTTTTGAGGAATTGAAAATAAATAAATATATAAATAGCATTTTGGGAGAGTATTCAAACCATAATTCGTCAAACAATCCACAAGGGAAACTGACTAGGTAAATTTGAATACATTTTCAAAGTGAACAAAGAAACTGGCAGGAGCGGGATTCGAACCTGCGACCTCCGGGTTACCGTACCGGCGATCTACCAACTGAGCTATCTTGCCCTATGTTGGCGGTCTCCCAAATTGTCAGTATCTTTGTTCGGGTGGGCGCTTGTATTCAAACCAATAAGATTTACTATCATTCTATTTTTAATTTGCAATTTTAGGGAGGAATGTACATGTTTCAGCTACTCGATTCCTTCGCAGCCAGCGGAATGCCTTTGTTGTGGGTTGCCAGCTTGGAATGCATCACGATATCCTATGGCTACGGGATCCGGAAGTACTATGGTGACGTCACCACGATGTTGACCTTCACCCCCGGCTGGTTCTGGCCAATCAGCTGGGCTATCCTGACCCCCGTCGTTACAGTCGTAAGTCCTCGTTTACAGGTGTATGGTTTCAACCTTTCTCCTGCAGACATGGCGTAGACACATCAAGAGCTTAGTAAATTAATGTGACCCAATCCTACGAAATGAGTCTTAAGGACATGTTTTGACTTGTTAGTTTATGCTGCCATTAGAAAGAGCATACTCGGCTCTTCATTAAGATGTATTGTTCAGTTTTACAACCTGATGAATATAGATTTTATGTGTGTGAAATCTTGAAAGTTCTTAATGATTTACACTTTAGGTCCCAACAAATTGTTTTGTTGTCTTCGACCGCCCGCCCCTATTTTTGTTCTTCTATTTTTTCTCTTCAATTTTATCCCAAAAATCGAATTGATTTCGCTGGTTGATTCGTTCTAATCTCGTTTCCATCTTTATTTTGTTATTTGTAATGCACAAACACGACCCTACCTTTTACTCCAGAGTTTGAAAGTTCATATTCTAGTATCAGTGTGTGACTTCGCACAATAGATATCTCGATGGAAATACACGCGGTACAGAAATACAAAAATGCAGCGTGGCCACTCATCAAATTTCAAATTCCCAATATTCATCCAGTAAAATTCCCAAGAATTCCCAAGAGGCAGCCGTATTACGTATATTAAACTGTTTATCGGCCTAACAACATTTGTGTGTGTGTTTTACTTTGTGTATGGTTTAAAGTTGGACTTCCGAGAAATGTAAAAAAAAAAAAAAAAAAAAAAACGCCCGCCCGACCCCCACTGGCGAAGGGGTGTGGAGGACAACCAAACCATTTTTTTGTGGCCTTATCGGTCATTTTAAGGAATCGTAACACAAAAGAAGCTCTGGCGACTTGTGACTCATTTTGTTGGGTTGGGTCACAAATGCGAGATGAGGCTTTGCATGCAAACGCCAAGAGAAGTTTGCAGATACACAATGTGCAGTCACTAACTTTTAACAAACAAAAAATATGGTTCTTCTCAGTCTTATTTCTCTCTAACTTTTAGATCTAATCATCAAGCGAACTTTTCTCACTTCAATATAAAATTTGGTTAATGAAAACTATATTGATTTTCGTATAATTTTTCATTAAGAATATTTGACATTGATTTTACTCTCCAAAATTACTATCCCGGAAAATGAGGGACCGGTTTTGTTTAGCTAACACTCAGAGCCTCGCTTTCAACCCGAAAGTGCACAGACGGTGAAATTCGTCTGATTTTTGTCTTTTCTCAAAAGCCGTACTGAAATGATTTTTTTGTTGTCATTCCTCTTTCCCAGGGTATATTCATTTTCAGCCTGGCTGCTTACTCGGGACCCAAGTACGGAGAGGATTACTATTTCCCCATCAGTGGGGAAATTCTTGGCTGGATGATGTCACTTGCCTCCATGCAATGGGTTATCACTTATGCCATCTATTTGTTCATCGTCACTCCCGGAACGGTTAAAGAGGTGAGGATGATTAAAACAATCAACTGAGAAGTATTGTCACTTGTTTAAAGGGCACACTCACTCTGGATCACAAAATGGCGGCTCACCTGTTCTTTCTACTGAGCCTCTTAATTTCCAGGCTTTTTATTCCATTCGAAGTATCACAATGTCATAGCCTGCCATGTACAGTCAAATATGCTAATGTGACCACGTCGATCAAGAAGCCAACTGCATAACATGGCCTGGAGCCTGTGATGGTCCTATAATTAGACATATGTAAATTGGCCACCCGTTTCTCCAACTTTCTTGTGTCCACCTTTGTTTGCTCCATTGGGTGGCCACATTACACAGTCCTGACCGTAAACAAAGTTTTTGCAAAAACAAGATGGCGGACAAAACACGAAATGCGTGTTGTGTAGTGCCAAGAAACCTTAGAACTTTATACTGATGTGGGAGCAGGGTATAACAGTTCCAGGTGTGGTAATTCTAGTGTGCCAGGTCGTGTTATCGGGGATTTTTCCGTCGTTGACTTCACAACCACAAATTATTATTGTTTTGTACGTGGGGGCAGACCCAGTTAGTTTTGTGTTCGATTATAAGTCTTGGTAAATTACTAAAACAAAACAATACCTCAATATCTTGATTTCAGAACCATTTATAGCATTTTTCCAATTTAGATTTCTGTGGATTTTTTATATTGCGCCTTATACTCTTGACAAACTAGTATTTTCAATTCTCTTCAACATTTATGACCATGCTCTGCACATACATATGAAAAAACACTCCGAAACGCCGTGTGCCAATATTTGTAAACCTTAGTTACATGTATAAATGGGTCGCTAACAAATGCTTTTGGACGCAGCGGGATTACGAAAACCTTTCGTTGTAACAGGAATTTTGTACAATCCGATTTCGTTTTTAGCGAATTTGTCCCCATAGAAATGTGCACAGTTTTGCCTGGAGGAATTTCGTCCTATCCGATTTCGTACTAAAGGGGGTCGTATATTCAAAACACATTGTAATCCGGGGGTGGGGGTGTGGGGGGATTATAGAGGGTGAGGGCAAGTTAAAAAAATGCTTTGAACAAAATGACATACAACATTCACAAAAGATCCCAGTGCATATCCTTTAAAAAAGTTGAGATCGATACTCCTATACTTCATCTTTTTAACCGTAAATCGGAGAGGGTTACCGTTTTTACATGTATAGGCCTACATTTCCTTGTTTTTCTTTCACAGCGTCTGAAATACATGACAACAGCCCGTGTCTTCCCCAAAGAAAAAGAGAACCCTCTTCCGATCGAAGACGTCAGCGTGCATGACGGAAGCTCTGACTCGTCAGACCATCACGACAGGGATAGCGTCCCACCGGCGTACAAGAAGTCCATGGATAACGCCGGCTATACCAATGACAACGGGGATATGCGGGTGGAGGTTGACATTGGAAATGATTAGGATAAACGCCAATGTAAGTGACTTTTTCCTGGACCACTGTTCTCTGTGCATATTGGGTTGTCTTGAAGAACCCTCTGGTTCCAGTATCAAGAGCTTCTTAACACAGAAATCTGCTGAGTGTTCATAGACAGGGTTTCTGCAAAGAGCTTCAAAAGGTAACCAGCCACGATGTGCGATTTACTGATTAAAGCATGTTTTACGGAGCACTTTTACCAGGCGTTTGAAGAAATGTCACTGTGTAAATACCGTTCACGTTGCAGCCTGCCGCAAAACCACTGTTGGCGTAATTGAAGCCACATTTTCAAAGTTCCACACTGGTACATTAATTGCCATAGACACAAATTTAATGATAAACACCCTGGTGATATAGAGTTAGGGGTGCCTTAAAGTATCGCGACTGCAACAAATACTTCATAGAGCTTATTATTTTTATTTTTATTGTTGTTGTTATTAGCTCATTTGGCCACATGTAGGCCTATCCGAAGAAATCACTAAGGCGAGTATCATTATATTAAACAAACAAAGAAGGGCAGGTTCCCTAAGTACCGTATTGGGTCTGTTTTCAGATCCGGAGTGAGCTTAAATGCTGGTAATGCCTGGTGAAAGTTGGCTTGAGGCCAATTTCTTGGAGCTGCTAAGCACACAAATTTGCTGACACGAAATGTAATTGCTTAGTAAAAAGTGGTTACCAGCTAAAACTGGTGATTTTCATGCTGAACAAACAACAGCTGAATACCAGTCACAAGCAACATCGCATGAAAATTTGGGAGGTAAATCCTTTTTTTCACCAAGGAGGACTTTCGTGCTAAGCAAATTTTGAGTTTATCATCTCCATGAAATTGGCCCCAGATCGCCATATCAATCGACAAGATAGCCATGCTTCTGTCAAAGCTTTGCCATAATTATTAATACACAGTGCCAAATGCGGATGATTATAACAATGCACAAAGTACATACTGGCATTAGCTACATATACAATGTATTATTTTTTTCTCTTTCTACCTTTACTTCCTTTTTCCAACCACTATTTTGTTTAAATAAAAAAAATACTATTTTTTTTTTCATTAGTCACGTACAGGTGTATTAACATATTACTGGTTTTAAGACAGGTGTAGGAATTTCAAAATGTATTTTTTATTAATTTGGATTTTAGATTGTAGCAATCGCAGTGCATAAAAGTATTTAATTGTTGGGCGAGGTACTTTAACCCATTGAGTACGGCTATTACAGTGAGGCGCCGTTGTGTCGGGCGGCTTTTGCAGCCATGCGAAACGGATACAATGTGCTTGTTTACACTCTAAAAATAGATATTCAAAATGGGTTGATATTTTGCCCAGTGTTGGGCAACATATCAACAACCGAAAATCTTAGGCAAATTCTTCCCAATAATTGGTCCATTTTTACCTGAATTAACCAATAATGTGGTAAATTTATACCAATGTTGGGTAAATAACAGTTGCCCAATTATGTTTTACCAAACGTTTTTACAGTGTAGCCAAGCGTAACATACACAATAATCCAAGAATGGATTGAAACTGCAGACAATGGCGTGTATAGACGTCATCCGGCCTGCTGGCGCTGATTATTTTTTGCGGCTATTGCCATCATCCGGCTTCAAAGGGTTTTAATTAAAAAAGGCGCCAAAACTGCAAACAAATGTACAAAGCCTTGCCTGCCTATTCCTGACGCATAATTTTTTTTATGGGGAGGGAGTATTCAGGTGTTGGATAAAAACTGTAATATTTGATACCAAAATCAGGGAGGCATTGAAATATTCATCTAAAATAACAAACTTATAAATCTTTATACAATTATTGAAATCAGGTTTATCTCATAAAGTGCCTTGTACAATATGTAATATAAAATGTACATTGTGGTGCTTGAGATTAGGCTACTTCCAACGATCGTCCTTTTCTCTTTGAAGTTTGTCTGTTTATGGTTTTGAAAAGCATATTCGTGGCACTTTCTGGTAAATAAGTTTATTGTTTTCTCAGTCAGTGAATTCAATTTGTTTTTATTTTCAACTTTGTATATATTTATTTAAAAGAATGAAAAAAGAAGCAGCTGAAGAGACCTAACATCTGCCTCAAGAGGTTGCTAAAAATGTATGAATTAAAAACAAATTACAAAAAATATTATAAATAATTTGCAACAAATGACAAAAATATATTTCGAATTATATTTCGATTCGCACAATTGTACAAACTAGATTGACAGACATCTGTGTTTCCCCATAAAAATACCTTTTAACTTGACAATTTTCCTAAATTCTGGTTTTGAGGAGCTCATATTCACTGACATTAAAAGGTAATTATTTTTAGTGTAAAATAATAAGACAGTAATTCATTGAATGGAACAAAGAGTGCTATCTTCCAAACATTATCTTGTGACAGCAGTGCATCTAAGATACGAAGTATATTTATCTATGCATTTATATTCATTTTTCTTGTAAAAAGGTCTCAGACTCGGTTGAGTGTAAATAGCCTTCATTCCTTAATGACGTAATCGATTAGTGATTGAAATGGTTGTATATTTCTGATAACGTTAGAACGAACAAGGATCATCACCGTCTAATGAAGAAATGTGTAAAGTTGCATCTTATTAGCTACCGCTCGCATTCATATTTTGGACTGATAATATAACGACAACTGGGGTTCCTTCAAAATTACAGTGATGTCATCCCGTAAAAAAACGCATGGTTTGGTATGGTACTATGTAGTGTTTTGACAATGAATATAAAACATTTTGATAGACTTCTTCGTTACGCGTACGATAGAAGGATTAGCCCCGTCTGCGCACTTCCGGGTTAAAAGCGAGAATGTCAGTGCTGAACAAAAAACAGTCCTATAATTCACACTATGAGCCCTTTGGTTGTGATTTCCTATTCAGAATGGACAGGAGGATTAAGAGAATGTGATTTTAACAATAAGAGTCCAAAATCACATCCAGAGTCCAGAATTACAATTCGGTTTAAGCTGTTAAACCCAGAAGTTACAATGTACTCTTTGTCAGGGTGGGATAATAGTTCACAGGCTTCAGATGTGATTTTAAATAGAGTAGGGTGTGATTTTGGACCCTCATTGTTGAAATCACATCATCTTAATCCTCATGTCCATTTTGAATAGGAAATTGCGTCCAAGGATTCACAGTGTCAACACATTCCTTCATGTAACTATGAATGACATAATGGCAGCGCAGCGCACGATCCAGCATATGTACTAAGTTGTTTACCTGGCATTGAGATCCTCGCTTTCAAACGAGGAAGTGCGCAGATCGGTGTTATTTTCGTCAATTCGGGATTCCTCTATAGAGCACCGAAGTGATGACGTCAATGCAATGTTTGGAACCAGAATACTTTTGTTATGTGTTTGCATGACTGGCTGTTAACAAAGGAACAGTCGAAATTTACATTTGTTTGGAATCAGTTGGCACGCCAACTGACGTCAGACTTCGGTACTCTATAGGCCTAGTGAAAAAAAATACCTTCTACTCAAAGACCAAATAAATTCAAAGGTCACGGGGTCTTGCCTTACCCGTCGACTGTCGGGCCTAACAGTTGTATAAACCCAATGCTGTACGTGTCTACGGGTGTTAGATGCTATATCACAGGCGTAGATAGTCAAGATTTTCCCACTGATATAAAATTGTAATGTGAATAGTATTAATGAAATCTCGCACAATAAGGAAACGTAGCCAATTAAAAGGTAACTTAATATAACTTGGTTTGTTGTGTTTTTCTGTTGTGTAATCGATGGAGCACCAAAAGAAGGAAGCGGCAGTCATAATGGTATAAACCGAGGACTCGGAACAATAGAATTATACAAGATAACCATAATGTCCTCGTTTCGGTAACGTGTACAAAGTAATGAGAGGTGTTGTAAAAAGTATATACAAATTAAGGACACGGAATGTCCTCGGTTTTCACCATTCACACGGATGCGTTGGTTGGGGGCAGGGGCCAGCTAGCTTTTCAGTTCAGAGTGAACAAGAAAAACTGGCAGGATCGGGATTCGAACCTGCGACCTCCGGGATATCATACCGGTGCTCTACCAACTGAGCAATCTTGCCCTATGTTGGCGGTCTCCCAAATTATCTATTTATTATTTTTCAGAAGATAACAACTTTTTGTGGCTTGCTCAGGTGAGCCCAGTGGATCTGGTGTACCCCATGTTACAACTTTTTGCCAGTTTGCCCATAAACATAGGTATTGGCTAAATATCAAAATTGCCATGTCAAAACAATTTGTTTTGCACACGCTATGTTATCGGAGCCTGAGATTAATTTATCAATGCCACATTGTGTTGAAGAGTGAAGTGCATATTGCTATGGACTTTCATCGGGCCTGGAAAACTTTAAAAAACAACTTTAACCTATCAGTGAACATGACGTTTTACCTACCAACCGACTGGGTTTTGTTGTAATTGTGCAATGCAAAGGACACGACTCAGAGCCAAAACCTGCCATATATACGCAACTGGGTCACGCAGTGTTTTACCTGCCTGAGCAACAGTGCCGCTGAAAGAAAACTACGCCGAATGCTTTTACCAATAAGTGTTGTCTGAAGCGAGAGTGTCTCAACAAATCTTGTAACGACGGTGGCATAGTGTTGCTGAACGGATACGGCAAAAGCTGGGCAAACAACTATGACTGAGATGGCGGCAACGGAGAAGGGGAAAAGTACAAAGGCAATGGACAACCACCAATTAGTTCCCGTCGACATCGAGGAGATGGATATGGAAGAGGAGGGGGAGGGCGGAGATAAGGGGGAGGAGGAGGTTGAGAGGGAAGGATGGGGGAACAAGTTGGACTTCATTATGGCGTGTATCGGCTACGCGGTGGGCCTTGGAAACGTCTGGAGATTCCCGTATCTCTGCTACAAGAACGGAGGAGGTAAATACCAAAAGTTGGTAGATAGCTTCTCTGTCTATTACATAGGTCTACTGCGGTAGAACTAATTTGTAAAGGCATGTCTGATCATATCCACCACAGCCTGCCCCCCCCCCCCCCCCCCCCACCCCCACAAAGAAAGTTTACCGTCTGGCATGGTCATGCATCACTGACTTCTATTATTGTGAAAATGTATGTAAAAACCTTCTTGGGACACTTGTGAAATCAATTACCAATCGTTAGCTTTGCATGGGCATCATGGTGGTTAGGTTGGGTTGTTCATTAAGTTATTGTGTTACAGTTATTCAGTGTTTCCATCAGTTTAATCATGTTTTCGTCATGTTTTCACAAGTACAATGTCCCTTGATCCGACTCGGTCGTCTTTTGTACGTCTGGATGTGCTTGTAATGTTTTACACCAAACTGTCCCAATTAAGTTGTTACGCACCGGTACCATTTCCAGACAATTGAAGTCGGCGATGCATGACCAAAGAAATGCATTCAAGATATCAGTAGAAAGCTTAATACCTCCAGTTTGTGATAAATTCATAATAACGGTCACTGTGTAGGCCTACACTGCAAAAACTGTAGCGTTAATCTAACACCATGTGGTATGTATATTGGGCGAGTGGTCCAATATAAACACCACATTGTGTTAATTTAACAACACAGTTTTTGCAGTGTACATAGCTTGGATTTTCCCTTTGTTTGTGGGTAGCTCTTTTGGACACGACGCCAAGAGCGCAGAAATATTAGACAACAAAATACTGCACAGAATTCTGCACAGTTTCCGAAGGGTCGTGGCTGAATGCAAATCGATTTTAAATCAGTTTTAGCAGCGTTCTTTCAGTTCACAAATTCTGCAAAGACATTTGATTGACTGGAATTTGCGACCTGAACCAGTATCCGCTACCTGATGTATTTTTCATCCAAAATCTGTTGCAAAACAATGATGCATTATTGTACCTTACGAATGCACGTTTTCCTCAATTGAATTTGTATCCATTCTTATTAAAGTGGGTGGGGGTGGGGGGGGGGGGGGGAGGGGGGAGGAGGGAAAGTGTCCCTGTGATAAAGGTGCAGGGTAATCAAGTACACGGTTCGGTTTTCCTCCAGCCGTACATCTAGACACCATTGTGTACCATTCACCGATCCTTGCTGAATCTTGAATTTTCTCTAATCCCAAACCATCACTGGTAGAATTTGCAGTCTGGAATATAAATATCATAGAGAACGGGAGTGCAATTTAAACCTAAAACGAAAAGTGGTTTATGCACTAGACTTTGGAAAATTCACTTGAAAATCACAAACGACTTTAATTTTCAAGGCCACGTTTTTTACGTAGATTAATTATCGGCAATGATGTAAAATAAACTGGATAAACACATGAGAAAGAATTAGATGACTATTCCATGTGTTTTCGGAACCCCAAAATAGTAGACAGCATGGTTATGGCGGATTTTCACTAAAATTATGATCAGATATCCAATTTTTGTCACCAAGCTGTGTAACTATTGATGGACATATTTAAGGACACCATCCAGCCGAGAGTACAATAAAAGACCCACAAAATTCATGGTTTGATTGGTAGTAGTTTTTGTTATTTATTCAAGAGACAGAAACAATGTAGCATAATTAACTCGAGAAATATTACTTAAAAGAAATTCGTTTAAACATTAATTCCTGAAATTCTGAAAATGAGTAATTGTCTCATTAGATTAATTGATCAGATAAGTTTCCTTTGTCCCGTGAGATGGACAAAGCGGTTTTGTAAGCTTTTCCACGCTTCATTCCACACGGCCTAGCATTTCACACATTCCCTTTGGAAATTTGTCTGATACATTCACTGAATGGTAATGCTGGTGCATGGCCTAAAGGACTATAATTATCACTACCCATTTGGAAAATTCCACTCCATTTCTTTGCACAAACATGTTGGAGTTTGTCCTTTATGGCCGACCAACGCCATCGAACAAACAGTACTATCTGTCCCAACAGTTGACCGCCCTGGAATAAAGGTTATTCGTTATCTCCGATTAGATATTAACTTGTCGTGTTTAAAGGTAATTTTCAGAAATAAATGCATTTGGGGGTTAGTATTTTATAGGGTGCTAGCAAATACTGTATCACTGACCTGTTTTGTGTGCATAGATCCTGGGAAAACCGTAGTCTGCGTATAGAGAGAGAAACATTATGTTATAGTAGTCTGGTTTCCTGACAATACTTTAGACAAAACGGAGCAACTTATAGACGTCAGGGAATTATCAGGTCGGGGAACTAGACTATTTCCAACGACTGTCGGCCGACAATCATTAAACAATATAGAATTCCACTTTCTTGAAAACGACAGCACACCAGGTGCCATATTTCACAGGATGTTTGAGACTGCTATTTACTTACAGTCTAGTTAGGTATTTCGTAATAATTCATTACTTTTTGGGGAGGTTTGAAAATGATGTATACTATAGGCCTATGTACTGAATGATTGTTAGTGTATCAGTCAATCTGCGCGTTCATAGTCCCTCAGCTTAAAACCGAATGTTAAACACCGACTAGTCTGAAATCCACACCATCCCCCTGTACATCCAATTTACCATCACTTGGCCAACCCCACCAAATATGTTGTAGCCCTCAATTACCTAGAGTGGTTTTTAACTTTGTATTGGGTGACTTCCATTTAGCCTTTTAGAGGTATGGCGGACACAATAGGAGGGCGCTGTTTGATTTGGGTAAACCTTTTGTATGGCACAAAAGGTTTACCCAAATCAAAACCTATTGTGTCCGCCATACTCTAAAAGGCTAATAAAGAAACATCTTTCAACCTTCGGTTTGCCATTTTGAAGGCGTTTATAGACGAATTCCAAATTGACGGAAAAAACACCGATCTGCGCACTTCCGGGTTTGTAAAAGAGGCTCTCAGTGCTAAGTAAACAGCAGACTATGCTAAACGTGCGATGTGCTGCCATTTGTGGCGTGATTCATTCATTCATGCATGTTTGTTCAATAGCACTGTTTTTGTTAAGCATTGACATCCTCGCTTTCAACCCGGAAGTGCGCAGACGGGCTAATGTAAAATTCCTCTATAACCTTTTAGCGATCGCTTGGATTTAATGCTAATGTGATTTACATAATCATGAGCACAGGAGTGATGTCAAACAAGGGGAAAGCTTCATTCAGTATAACAGCTGATTTGGGAATTGAAGATTTTTAACCTTTCACGAAGTCACTTTTCTGATTTTTATGATTCTCCTATATTTTAAGGGTTAGAAGCCAGTCTGCACCAAATAAATTTAACGTACTGTAAATGTTCAAACTGAATGGTGAGCACCTTGATTGCCATCATAGCATGCATGAGCGCCGTCTGCACATGTCAGAAGCATTGATATTTGCAGATATATCTTCGAGAATGATTTTCATTACGTTGGGACTTTTAGTTTAATTGGTTTAGTGCAATTCAAGTTCATAATCATTTTCATCACCAAGTAAAAATGGTCGCTAGGAAACGTCATTGTCTTTCTGGCACACGTACACCTTGCTGTTTTGTCTGAGTAAACGTATTCTCCTTATAGTGAGTTTGCATGTGTGGTGTTTTAACTGAAAGCCCAATGAAAATATACTTAAAGATGTTTTGTGCGAATGTCAATGTTTCTGAACTTTGTTAACCGTAGACTGGACTTCCTTTTTTGGACTGGAAATGAGAACCAAGGTTCTCTTTTACTATTCAATATGTTCGCGGTATTTCCTGACACTATGAGTGATCCCCACAATGTCGCTTCCCAGGCTGTATCGTAAAATTGGGTGTGATCCCTGGCTATACGGCATTCTGGGTTTATGACTTCTGAAGTTCTGACTAGCGCCCACCCGAACAAAGATACTGACAATTTGGAAGACCGCCAACATAGGGAAAGATAGCTCAGTTGGTAGAGCGCCGGTACGGTGTTCCAGAGGTCGCAGGTTCGAATCCCGCTCCTGCCAGTTTCTTTGTTCACTTTGAAAAAGATTTAAAACGTAGTATACAACATTTGTTTTTGCTACAATTTTCAGAAATGAATGGATTTGGGGGTTAGTATTTTATAGCAAATACTGTGACACTGATCTGTTCAAAATGTTGAGTGCATCCCTAGATGCTTGGAAAACAAATAGAGAAAAATGCTGTTCTTGTAGTCTGGTTCTCCTTACTTCAGACAAAACAGAGCAATTTATAGACGTCAGGAATTATCAAATTTGGATACTAGACCAGCTGTCTTGTACCCGTTCACGGATGTGTAACAAATTGCCAAACAAAATGTGGACTAACCAAAGTTTGTAAATAGGGGGCAGTATTTGAAAAAGGGTAAGTTTTTTCAACAATCTTCGGCCAATCATCGCTGGAAATTGATACACACATTCCACTTTTAAAAAAATGACAGCACCCGGGTGCCGTGAGTTCACAAGGTGCTTGAGACTATTATTTACTCACAGGTATTTCATAATAACTCAGTAGTTTTTTTATGTTTGCAAATGTTGTACATTACCCTTTATTATATCTCAAACACGTAGAATACAATTCTTCGAATGAGCCTGTGGAAACTATTTGACTTCCAAAAGCTGACACAGATCAGATTGGACAAGTGCCGAGATGTTTGATAGCAGCGTATCTTTTTAAAATATCCAAAGTACACAGTTTTGGAGCACAATCATTCCCCGGGCAATTAGAGTCAATTAGCGAAGGTCAGAGGGCTATTGGAGGAGTTCTGTAGGGCATTGTCAGTCTGTTTGGTAATTCCGGTACTTAAACGATAACATTCAATAATTAGGGGCCAATTTTCATGCATCTGCTAATCACACAAGTTTGTTTTGCTCACAAAAACGTGCTTAAGCACAGAAAAGTAGCTTAGAAACACGAGCTTATAGAATGCTCGCAAATTGTATTGGCGGTGAGGGGTTTTCAGCCGATGTTTGCTTCAGGTGGGAAGTTTGCTTAGCATTATTTCGTGCTTAGCAGCTCCATAAAATTGGGTCCAGCAATGCAGCCGTATAAGCGGAGGGTGCACTTATACAGGGCATAGGGTGTCTTCAAAATTCGGCCCCGTTGTATTTTGAAATGCTTCAAACTTTCCCCAATCCAGATTCTAGAAATGAGATGTTGATTTGGTTTTTGTATACAGGTTATCCATTACGACAGTATGAGATTAGTGATAACAATACAACTGAGGACCTGAGTCCAAGTCCTCGGTAGACGATTTCATGTATAAACCTTGTGGGGCATGTCAAGAAAAAGTTTGTTTATGTCCAAACAAGGGGAACAATTGAAGCGAACAGTTTAAGTCCTTAATAGTATAGTAAAACACGACTGCGTGTCTGTGTATATGGATCATTCCATAAATTCAGGTTCCAAAAGTGTGACATTTTTGGTGTCCCTGTTAGGCCTACATATGTATATACATTTTGCAATTCCAGACACATTATTTAAAGCCTTCTATCTCCAAGAGTGATTGTGTGAAGCAAAGTACCTACCAAACAAGTAAAAAATAATGTGACGTCAATTTTAATGATGTAGCCTAACAGGGACACCCAAAAACAAAATGTGACACTATTGGACCCTAAATGTATAAAATGACCCATATCCCTATCAATACCGCGCGCTCCTCCTGGGCTCAATGTTGCATGGACGTTCGCAACCATCGTGCTTGCTTGTCACATGAATATATTAGCTTTACACGACCAGCGTTCTCTGTTGGCACGAGCTACTATTGTTTGCAACTGAAATGTGAACAGCGCCCTCACTTTGGGCAGCGCGCTGTGCGGTTGGTTTTACACTTTAAAGGGCACGCGCGCGAAACGCTCTTTGCATCCCCCACGCCACTTAGCCGCTATCATGGCCGAAAACGCTTCCAAGATTTTGGAGGAAATCTTCGCAGATAGCGGTTCAGATATGTCCGATGATGAATCTTCTCTAGCAACATCTGACGAAAGTGATGGAGAAGCAATCCCTACCTTGTCAACTTCGTCGGGAAAGCCAAACTTCAGGTAGGGAGGTTCCTAACATTGTACGTTCAACTTGGCTAGTCTCGAAATGTTTCACATCCGTCATTCATGTCTAACGTTATATTTACCATGGAGGAAGACTGTAATGTAACCTTTGCTTTTTGATGTTCTTTTGCAGGGAAAATCATAAAAAGCAGTGAACGTTGAAGTTTGCATTGCATAATCCGATAGAATCCAATTAGAAATTGATGAAAATATTGAATTTGTACCTGAAGTATGCAGAGTCAAGTGTGATGATTTTGCATCAAAATCAAAGTTCAGATAGGACAGCAAATGCAATGCTGAAAAGAAAAAGCACATTTCAATTCCACTGAATTGGGCCTTATTCAATTACTAAAAAGACTGGCGGCAATAATAATCTATAAAAAGAAGGAGATTTGAATGTAATTAAAAACTATATTAATTAATGTACATGAACCCCCGAAATCAACATATTTGTCACAATTTCCTATAAGAACATTGGTCTGCAAACGAACAGCAGCCTCGTACATGTTTCTGAATGTCTGTATTTTTTACTTGTTAGCTAAGATTGATAAGTAATTAAGATACTCAAAATATTAACTACAATCTGTGTCTTATGTGAATTTAGGGATAAAAGGCCTACAGCAATTGGATCATGGCTGCACCTATTTAAGTGGGAACACTAGATATGAGCATCCAAAAACAGCATTGTAAATGTAAGGACAGTTTGTCATGAAACTAGGTAATACAACATTTGCGACCACCCCCCCCCCCCCCCCCCCCACCCCACACAGACAAGAAGAAAACTATACCTCATTATTATGAATGACCGTACTTGACAGTGAAGAATAGTCTCGAGCATCCTGTGAAATCAGGGCACCTGGTGTGCTGTTCTGTTTAACCAAACTGACATTTTGTAGCAATTTCCAAAGATGGTCGGCCAACCGTCGTCCAAAAAAATACTAAACTCCGGATCAATCCGTTTGACCCAAAAAACAAAAGCTAATGTTGTATACTACCTTAAAGAAAATGTGCCTTGAAATGAATAGCGTCCCATTACATTTCTGAATGTTCCTATTTCAGGTGTGGATGGAGTAAAGCAAGCACCTCCTACAGCAAGCGCCCACCGATGAACTTCAGTGAAGAGACTGGCTGTACGGAAGATTTCAGTCACCTGTCACCCATGCAGATCTTTCAGCTCTTCTTCTGCCAAGCAGTGTGGGAGTTGATGGTGGAGGAGACCAATCGCTATGCCGACCAAACAATGTGTGCAGATGCAGCCAATCATCAGCCTGCCTGGACTCCAACTACTGTTCCTGAAATGATGGCATTCATGGCCTTGCTTCTGTACATGGGTATCAACAAAAGGCCTCGCTACAGCATGCACTGGTCCAGGTCCGAAGTTCTGCGAAGTCCCCTGTATTCGTCGACCATGTCTCGCAATCGATTCACTGCGATCCTTCGATTTTTCCACCTTGCCAACAACAGAGCTCAACCAGGTGATGCTCCCCCTGACAAACTGTCCAAGGTTCGCCCGCTGCTCGACATTGTATTGCCATCCTTTCCTCGCATTTACAAGCCAGGCCGAAACCTCTCACCGGATGAGACAATGATAAAGTTCAAAGGCCGACTTGGTTTCAAACAGTACATGCCACGAAAGTCCGCCAAATGGGGATTGAAATGTTTTTCATTGAACGAGTCAGAAACCGGTTATACATGTGCCTGGAAGGTGTTCACGGGCTCTCAGCCCACATCAAAAGAATCTAGTCAACCCTCCTCCGTTGGTTATGCTTCAACACACAACCCACCTAATCTTACATCTGCTGGGCATGTAGTCCTCGACCTTATTAAAGGACTCGAACATAAAGGACATTTCATTTTCATGGACAATTGGTACACGAGCCCGGCTCTCGTCTGCAAGTTGTCACAGTTAAAGTTCGGAGCTCGTGGAACTGTACGCTACACCTCACAAGGGATTCCAGATTGTGCAAACCCAAAAGAGTACCCCATGAGAAGAGGTGCTGACCCCCAGTTTTACACCAAAGCCGGGCAACTGTGCGTCGTTTGGCAGGATGCCAAACGTGTAACTCTTCTCACCAATTTTGGAAACTGCGATATCGACACGAAAGACATTCGGAGCAAAAACAGTTTGAGTGGACTTCGTACGATCAAAAAACCTTCTGTCGTCAATGATTATAATAAATACATGGGAGGAAGTGATCTCGCAGCACAAATGTGTCAGTACTACTCGCACCCTCACAAATCGATGAAGTGGTGGAAAAGAGTTTTCGTGACCATTCTTGACATCTGTTTGTTGAATGCTACCATTGTATACAACAGCATCCCTACAAACCAGCACTTGACCACTTTGGATTTCAGGGTCAAGGTGATAGAAGAACTTCTTTCCACCTGGAAGCACAACCCAGCTCAGCATGCCAGTCAAGTGTCCTGTGGTTCCAGCCGCTTTCCAAATCATCACTATCCTGGGAGAAATGTTGCTGGCAAAAAGCGCAACTGTGTTGTTTGCAGTACCAGAGCCAAGCGGAAACAAACTCGCATGATTTGTAAACAGTGTGACAAACCAATGTGTGTAATACCATGCTTTGAGAAGTTTCACAGTCTGTGATAAGCATTCGCCCGAGTAGGTTTTATTGCGGTCCCCCCACCCCCCCCCCCCATTTCAATGTTGGAGTGATGGTGCACACACCGCCACCCAACATTTAATCGGGGGGGGGGGGGGGGAGCCGCATACACAGCATCATTATACCCTGCATTGGTGCACAGCGCCCGCTAAAAATTGATTCAGCATTGACCATCGTGCGAAGCATGCTAAAAATCACAAAGCTATAGGAAGTCAAAATAATTGGTCAGCGAGGTTAACAATTGAGCATACATGTAGTTCATAATTCCACAATGTTGCGCCTGCCTGTGCACACATTTCATGTCGTATTGACTGCACACGCAAAACATTGATCAGAAATTACACATCTTACGATTGACGCAAAATTGCAACTAATAATTATAATAAATGGGGAAGGTACCAAAATAATCATGAATAAATAATCTTACTAAACAACCGTTTCCTTAAAAAATTACCAATTTGAGTGAAAATGGGAAAAAAAACCTAAAATGCACACTATTTTGTTTACATGTACTTGTTTAGGTAGACCTGTATTTTTGCAGTCTCCTGAACTCTGATCGACCCTTCCAATTTGTCAGATCCGTAATACATTGACATTCTAAAAGGTTATTTTTTTCACAATTTTGTTCATGGCTTGTAACGGAGATGGGCAGCTATAGGGAGTTAGCTCGATTTGACACATTGTATAGATTTTCATTGCTGGTCAATCAGCGCTAGCGACGCGTATTATAGTTGCTTTGTGTACACTGTATAACTTATGTTTCTAAATCTTTACTTTTCTTTTTTAATGTGTTTTGTTATGTCTGGTATGCCTTACACAAGCTGTCGCTTTTTAGGTTTTGCCTCTTCAAGATCTTCTTGACTTGATTTTCTTATTTGTATTCTTTTATATCTGTTGTGAATTACCATGAAGAGGAAATAAATGTTGCTTGTTGCTTGCATTAAAAACATCAAACGTTTATATACATTTGTACATGTACATGTAGCCAAAACTATTCAAGATCTTGCCTAATCTGGGGACAAAATTACGCGAAGCCCGAGCCCAAGCCAGGGTTTGAGAAATGTCCTCTTAACTGCATCCAAACGGTACTAATTTGTTCAAGTTTGTGCAATTATCACAACAATCCTTGAGAGTTGGGGATTTATGAACCACCCCTCAAAATAGATCTCTTTTCAAAGAGCAATATTTTAGTTTTCATTCAATTAGTTAGGTTGGGGTGCTGTTTCTCAATGAACCTCAGGATTCCACAACACTTCAAAGAAGAATAGCCTTTCATTACATTGCCTTGTGAGGGCGCTATACACTAAAACTTGGCCAAAAGTGTCTGGTAAAGAACTGGACATGAGTGTGGTATCCAGAGCACAGTCACAAAATATGCCTTGGTATTGAAAGGGATATGTGGGATGTCCGCACCGGAATTTGTCTACTGGCTTAAAAACTAAATTAAATAACGCAATACCTGCTCAGAATTTGACAGTATTCGTAATTTCTTTGCCACGATCGAGGTCTATTCCAAAGGTCTATACTCACCCGATTGCTTTCTTGTTTAGTGTACATTTTGTTTTCTTGAACAATTGGCCCCTTAAACCTTTCGTTATACATGTATAGTTACAGTGACTTTTATGTTTACGTATAGGTGTGTCGCCGTGACGCTAGATTCAATTTCTCAATTTATTACAAAACCATGAGGAACATTTTTCTTAAGCATTCATTAAGAATAATTAACAAGGATAATAACAAGTTTATTCCAGAAATTCTATCGAACAAAAACAAATGCGAGAGAGTGACTAAACGGTGCCGCGTGTTTCCCCCGATTTAAGAAATCTCAAATCAACAATAATTTTATTATTTAATCAGAATGTCGGCCGTGCCACCTTTTGGGTCGTCCGTTCAGGATCCTTCCTTATTTACGGCAGTGTTTAACATCGTACTGATGAAATATGCTCTGTTTGTGCTCATGGTAGTCTGGTTCCCAGACCAACAAATTCTGACTATTTCTGATGAATATTAGGTCCGGTGTCATATGAATATCCGACTCCTATGAAATGTTGGGTTCTTTTCCCTATTATTAGTTAAACCCTCTCACGTGACCGGTCACTGTCCGAATTATCTTCACTTATGCATGCGCAGTAGAACCACTAAGTCGGCTTTTCAGGGAGACGGATATTCATGCGACACCGGTAGCCGTGAATGTCACGTTTCCAAAAATATCCGAAGTTTTCCGAATTTGTTTTCGGTAACATTCAGCTGCGTTGATGTTCGCAATAACAAAATGTCCCCCTTTTGATTTTTCCACGGCCGGTAATTTCTCCCTTTGCTGCTTTCTGGTGAGTGCTTTGCCCCCTCTAGAAAAAATTCCTAGCGACACCCATTATTGTGACCTACTAATTCGGTATGATTTGTCGTTTGTAGGAGCATTTCTCATCCCCTATTTTGTGTCGTTGGTGGCGTGTGGTGTGCCAATCTTCTTTATGGAGGTTTCCCTGGGTCAGATGCTGCAGACAGGAGGCATCAGCGTGTGGGATATATTTCCTGCCATCAAAGGTAGGATCATGCATCAGAGAATATCTGCATGTGCCTTATTTACGGAGCTCTAGAAGTGCCATCCGATTTGTAGAAATCATGATATATTCTACGGTATCTCTGAATGGCGACATTCTCAGATAATTTATCATCACATGATGACAACATCCTGATAGCAGAAAGTCGGCATCCTGAAATCATTTACCACGGGATGACGACATCCTAAAAGATAGATGACGACATCCTGAGCTAATTAAGGAAAATTATGACAACTCCTTATCTTTTCAAATACACCGCAAAGGGGAACTCCGTAGATGTCATTATCCTACTTTCAGGATGTCGTCATCCCGTGATCGCAGGATTTTGTCATCCTACTTTCAGGACTGTCGTCATCCCGTGATAAATTTTCTCAGGATGTCGTCATCCTATACTTCAGGATGTCGTCATCTCGTGATAAATGATCTCTGGATGCCGTCATAAGTTCAGGATGTCGTAATCTCGTGATAAATGATCTCATAATGTCTCATCTTGCCTGTAATATGTCGTTATCTTGAGATGAAATGTCAGAATCTCAACAAGTCGGATAGCACTTCTATAGATCCGTAGTTATTCTTTTCCTAAGAATTGACCTCAAAATCCAAGGAGATTTGGCGAGAATACGGTGCTTACGGGCACACCGGAAAGGAGCAAGAACGTTGTCAGCAACCTATTTAGGAAATTATTTTGTTGTCTGATTGGGCTGAACTGGAAAATACAATAATGTGGTCTTGTAAAGGATTACAACATTAAAACTTTTTTTTTCAAATGATACATTGCTAAAATTGTATATTGATGGCTAAAATCATTTTAACTAATTTCACCTCCACTTCTGATCAATATTTCATTCGCATTGCTACAGCGTAAAGATATACTACAGCGAGTCCGTCGCCAGACTAGTCAGGGTATTGTACCAAGACGTTCACATAAAAAGTGATGGTGAAGTCGCCGGAGTCGCATGCCCTATTGCATGTTTTTTAAAAGGTGCCTATTATGTGCAAAGGTTATCAAATATTCTCGAAGGGAACTGGCTGTGATCAATTTTTAGTGTGATTAGACAAACAAAATGACAAGGTCAGGATTTAAACCTACGAGGCTCCGGATTACCGTACTTGCGCTCAATCAACTGAGCTTTCTTGTCATCTTGTTAGTATAGTGTACTAAAAGGGTACCGGTATACATTTACCCGTGAACTCTCTAACCTCGTCAGTCCAAGGCTCTTATTACGCCCCACTCACATCCCTTACCGCGACAGTCCGACTACACTCTTACCACGTCACTGAAGCCTCCCTTACCTCGTCAGTCCCACTTTGTCGGCACGTCAAGTACGTCTCTTACCCCATCGGTCCAACACGCTTACCACGCCTCTAACATCTCTTTTACCGCGTCAGTCAACATTCTTACTGCGTCAATCAACACTCCTACCGCGTTAATCAACACTCTTACTACGTCAATGACGTGTCTTACCGCGACATTTTATGTGTCTTTTTACCACGTAAACTATATTTTAATCTCGTCTGAGCGGTGGACCTTTTAGTACACCATATATTAGCGATCTCCCAATCTTTGTTGACTAGCGTCCCGAACAAAGATAACGACAAAATTGATAAACCGCAAACAATAGAGCAAGAACACTCTACAAAAATGTAAATGTTATTAATAACTCAGCAGCGTCATCTGCAGTAGTACTCACTCGAAAATGCTTTAATGTGATCCACCAAAATCATGAGCACATGACATGTCTCGGTGTAGCATAAAAAGACTGATTTTACTGAACTCGTCACCAGACTATTGCACTCAATGCTATTGATAACCTATCAGGTGTTGGTCTGGCCGCCGCCACTATCGCCACTTTGCTGAACATCTTCTACATAGTCATCGTGTCGTGGTCCCTCTTCTATCTGTTCGTCTCCTTCACCAGCGTCCTGCCTTGGCACGACTGCAGCAACTACTGGAACAACGAGTTCTGTAGCGAGCTGGACCTGCAGAATAACTTGACCTCTGACATCAAGAAGAATTACTTCCTGTCCACCAACGGCTCTTTGCTGCCGAAGAAGCTAGCCGAGTCATCTGCTGAACAGTACTGGGAGTAAGTAGAATCAGGAGTATGTTATTACTGAGGAGTATCGGTCTACGCCTGAACCCCCATATGATACACGCTAGCGGTATTAACGCAAAACATAAAACACTGGCAATGGCAGTGGCTGTTACCGCGTACTCTATCGAGAACGGTCCTCGATAGATTGATTAATTCCCTGACTGCTGACAGTGATAATGTATGCCCAAATGTTAAAACTGCATATGAGCAAGTTCGCGTGAGAACTATAGTTAACTATTGTTAACAAATTATTCGAATATAGCTTTTACCCAAACTTTTCCAGTGACCCACGTCTCGAACCAGCCTATAGGGTATGGCCACGCGCTATTTTTGCAAGGTTTCATATTACACTATTGATCACTGTTTTACCTGGATAGCGCATCGGCTGTTCGAGTTGATAACCTTTTCCCCATGGTCTACTTTCATCCACGTTTATATTAACAAGACACGTTAATCACCCTGTCATTACGGAAACGATCCCATACGATGGGAGGGGTAATAGGGCCACTTCGCTAGCTTCAGTTTTCGTACAGCGCGCATCAGTGTGTTGCAGTGAAGGTGGGACCAGTGACACAGCTGTTCGGCTAGAGTCATTTAGTGCGCATGCATCTGGTTAGACACCGGCAGCTACTTGCTCATGACGTTCTATATAAAATACAAACGGCGGTTCCAAACCTTCAGTGGGAATCTCTTTTGAATTCATATGCTGGTTTTGCCACATGTAGATAAGACTTGAAACATCTCAACAGCATAGGTAAATTTGCCTTAAAGGAACCATGCTTCTCAAATTGACCGGATCACATTTTATTTCATAAATATATTCATTTATATGTATTAAATGTGAATTAAAAGCCAAACTGGTTCAAGCGAAGTTTTAGTGTGATTATTTGCCGATCAAAAATTGACCCCCCCTTTTTGAAATTTGTTGAGACTCAAATTGAGGGCGCTGTTCGTGACGTAGACCGAGGCACCAAAATTCATGGATCGACTCGATAGTCTGGACCCGGCCCGTATACACACACTAGGTCTACACGTGCAATTTTGTAAGTTGCAACAACAACTAACATCGAACTTACCCTGATTTTCTCCCTTTTAGCGAAGGCTCCTCGGGGAATGGGCCGTTTAACTGCTTTCGCCTTTATCTTACTCACATCTAAGAACTTTGTTGGGATGGCAGTGGACTTGAGCATATTTTTAATGGTCATCCCAAAGGATTTGAAAATACCAGTATCGAAACACATAACGCTGAAAAGCTGCTGGGGCCGGACCTCTTTGCTCTTGTCACCTTCACTTTCGCCGTCCAAATTCTCCGATATTTCGCTTCAGTTGGAAATAAATGAAGGCTTACTCCACCCGTCGTTGTTTTGCTGCACCCAGCAGCCACACACCTTGTCGGCATGGCCGAAAAACACTATATTTTGCTTAGATTTTGGACGAAGAATTTTCGCCGTACAATGTACACACAATGCATACCCGTGATGAATGGGTAATGTGCCTCGATCTACGTCACACACTTATGTTAATGAGGGTCCCACTCAGGGGGCGGAGTAGCTTGGACAAACATTTTCAAAAATTGTTTTCTCATATTTAATCTGGGAAATAATTGTCTCTGGACACAAAAGATCATTGTCAAGATAATACTTAATATTGTTTTAAGCAGGAATAATGCAATGTAAATCCTAAATCATGTTTCCTTTAACAGTCAACAACTTCCCGAAATCCCATAACATTTTTTTCCAAAATCACACTAGTTTGTTTGTTTGTTTGTTTTGAGAAAATAGCTTTGTGTGTAACAAGCGTCAATTCATGTGTTATAGTGTTTGCTTGATTTGATTCGACTTCGTTCACCACTTTCATTCTTTTACTCTAAACAGGAGGAGAGTACTGCATTTAAGCGGTGGCCTTGAAGAGATCGGTGGTCTCCGCTGGGATCTTCTGGGCTGCCTTGCCTTCGCCTGGGTACTGACATTCCTCTGTATCTGGAAAGGTGTCAAGACGACTGGAAAGGTAGGCTAGTGTATACCTGCAAGTGTTTTTAGAATAATTATTACAAATTACAAAAAATGGTACGATGACGTGCGCATGAATAATTGCAACTGAGCGCATTAATAAAAGTTATATCTGGATACCGTCCAATCAGCACAACACAATTTGCAGGGTGTTCGGAATAAATATCAGTCCATTGTTGAAATACTTGATGAACTTGTTTTCTGTTTTCTTTCAGATTGTGTGGTTCACTGCTCTCACCCCTTACGTCATCCTCCTCATCCTTCTCATTAATGCCGTCCTCCTTGATGGGTCGAGGGATGGCATCCTCTACTACATCACGCCTACTTTTGATAAGCTTGCTGAACCCACGGTAATGATATTCAGATCACTGTATTTGCCAATCAAATAATCCTAATTTGTTTTCAAGTTCTGCATATAAACTTTACAACAGTGTTTTGAAGAGGTAGTGATGCCTTTTTCATTGAAACCATATTGGAAAGAAAGACTTGGTGTGCAATCAAGTTCGACACTTTTGGGTCCCTCGGGGCAGGTACAGGAACAACTGCTACGAATGATGTTTAGTCAGCAATGTTGCACCTTTTCTTCCCCACGTTTGTAGGTGTGGGTGGATGCCGCTACACAAATCTTCTTCTCGTACGGTGTGGGTATCGGTTCGCTTATCTCGCTCGGTAGCTACAACCCCTACAGGAATAATTGTTTGATGTAAGTCATTTTTGTCATTGCCCGGTTTCAGACTCAAGGAGCTGGATGTTATAACATTTGAAAACGGCTAAAAGAGCGTTCAGCAAAAGACATTTCAATTTCAACTATTGGTAAAACCAAAATGGATATGGTGCCTTTATTTATGCGTGTAATTTTTTGTTCAAGTGGGTTTTTTTCTCCAGTCATTAATTAGTTCCCCATTTTGGAGTTTCCTCATTCGGGTTCAAACATTTGTTTGGCGAGAATTATCATTATCTTTTCCAGTGTTGATGATTTCCTTTTTAACCGTCCTTTTTAATGATAGAGACACCCTAGTTGTCGGTGTTGTGAACGCGGGTACCAGCTTGTTTGCTGGTTTCGTCATCTTTGCAATCTTGGGCTACATGGCGTTCATACAGCAAGTTCATGTGTCAGAAGTGGTTGATGAAGGTAATAGTTTATTCGTTGTATTGTATCATTTGCTGTATCTTGGTTTGTCCACTTGGTTGTATTGTATTTCACACGAATCCAAGGGCAGTTTCAGCTACACAATAGACCAGTCATAAAAGATTCAAATTTATGCCCTCGAGTTGTACTCGAGTCCCTGCAAGTCCTTTTACAAGTCCTTTCGCAAGTCCAGGCAGAAGTCCTTTTATAAAACCGGTTTTTACAAGTAACTCCATGAACAATGACAAATGAATGCCTTTGTCGACGCTCATTTGAATAGCTTGTGGTTGGGATTAGGACTGGAGTGTTTGTGATGGACTTGCAGGCACTTGCAGGGACTTGTGATCGACTCGAATACGTCTCTGCAATTTAGTAGGCAAGAAGCTTGAGCTCTCCATTGGAAATGTACACTGCAAAAAGAGTGTTCAGCAAGTAAACACTTTTCTAAACACGTTTTTTCTACCAGTTCATAAACACGTTTTCATACTAAACATGTTTAGCGTGTTGACGGATAGTGTTTAGCCATTGAACATTGATGTTTAGGAATTGGACACGTAATAGATACGATTTGAAACACGTAATGTTTAGTTTCTAAACATGTTTACAAACTGATAGCAAGATTGCAGTGCTGTAGTCGAGTCCACCCAATCCGAGTCCGAGTCCGAGTCCGAGTCCGAGTCCTTGGGTTCGAGTCCGAGTCCGAGTCCGAGTCCCTGGGGTTCGAGTCCGAGTCTGAGTCCAAGTCCTTGTGTCCGAGTCCGAGTCCGAGTCCGAGTCCGAGTCCGAGTCCGAGTCCGAGTCCGAGTCCTTTTGTGAATCTCAAGTACATGTACAGTGTTCTCGTTGACACCGAGACAGTACACAAATACTAAACAGCATTGTCAAAAAGGGTATTTACGGTAATAATTATAAGAGGATTAGAGAGGCTTTTAACACTTATGCGCCTATCAATTGCTTCCCCCACCCCTCCCGACCCCCGGGCTGCCCCACCCAAGATGTGGGGATTGTCACTTTTGAAGTGACCAAATCCCCACCCCTGGGGCAAAATTGTTGTGACAATCCCCGACATATATGGGTGGGGCACCCCCACATCATGGTTTCAACTTCTGATGATGGGGAAACAATGGCAAAATGAGTGACCAAAATCCCAACCCCCACATAAGACCTGGGGCAGCCCGGGGGAGGGGTGGGGGAAGCAACTGATAGGCGCATTATTGAATGACATTTAAATATAAATATAAATATATATAAATAAAGTCAATACATGACATACATATGTATGTGATTTGGGGCACATAAAACACCTGCAAATATTTTCTAGTACTTTACTCAAGCGAAAAATCCCTGAAACAAATTGGATTTGCACAGTAGTTTGAGAAACTTCAAAGGAACCTTGCCGTGACACAACCTTGTGAAATTACTTTCAGCCATTATTATTTGAGATTATAAAGAAAAACTAATGGGCTTTGTGATGATACTGAACTATCCCAGTACCTTATTCCAATTTGAAAATATGACGTCAAAGAAATAACACCTACTGCAACCGTGCAGAGAACATGTTTTAAAAAGAAAGCTTTGAACAAAAATCACGCATTGCATGTGCCTCTAACGTCACCATAAAAACGTCGATTTTTTCAACTTTATCTGTCTTTTTTCCAAACCAAAATTGCCCCTGGAGATTTAATTATACTGAAAAATACAAAAATTTATTAAACCAAATTTGTTTTACTTCAACCAATGATTAGTTTGATTACTCAAAAACTGGTCTTGGGGAACATTCCTCTTTAGCAGGGCTGTAGTCGAGTCCCGATGTGAGTCCGATGACAAGTAGTAGGTCAAACTTTAGCTTTAACATAATGTTGCAATTATTTTTATTTAAATTGTAATACACGAACTATTTTAGCAGACAAAACAAAATATGAGAATGTTTCTATGGTGCAGAAATTGGATAAGTACTTCACAATTTTGAAATGTAGAAGATTAATGATGTCATGAATATCAGTTGGGAAGTATTGCTAGTACAAGCCTACTAGCGCGAAATAGATTTTTGTGAATGAATCACTTTCGGCCAATCAAAACGTGTACCGCGCACTACATTACAACCGGTATTCCGTCTTCCGTATTCGCAAGTAATGGACGTCGAGCACCAGCCACATGACGTTGCGGCTCGCTCGACTGGCAACTACACAGACACCGCGCCTTCGCGCATGCATGCAGCGCATTCGATCGCACACGCACGTAATACGTAGAGCGAGCAAACGGCGAATTCATGCTATGTTTAATCCGGTACAGTCTCCGCGCGCGCGTCGCTGTTGGACCGACGTCTCGTCAGGCAAACCGTCCATACCTCACGTACTGAGCCCGTATACGTGTACTCAACCTCGTCCCCAGGGTCTACTTTCATTCTCGTTCTGGAAGCGTATTGCTCGAACACTATGGGGACGAGGTTGACGCGTACTGTACAACCGAATTAAGTACATGTGTGTGCAGGCTACTGACGGGATTTGCGAACTAAAAACTCCGACTTCGTTACAAAATTGCGGTAAAATTTAAGGTAAAAATCGGCTTTTTTTGGCCGGACTCGGGCCGAGTCCTCGAGCTGGTCGAGTCCTTATTGTCCGAGTCCGAGTCCGAGTCCGAGTCCGAGTCCGAGTCCTGACTGTCCGAGTAATCTCAATATTGCATTGAAACTGTGTGTACAAACGTTTTCATTAATGTCAACACTAAACATGGTTTATCAAAACTGCTGCTGAAATCGTGAGGTGCTACACACTAATCAATGAAGTTGTGACCCTTGGACGACCAGTTTTAGGCATATCTTTAACATCTCCAGTCAGCTGTAACTTTGTTCTGTGTTTACGTATAGCTTTCGGCGATACTCAAGTCTTCTGGCAACTTCTGGAACAGAAAGTCTAAAAGGCGCGGCGTTTTTTCTGCAGAACCTAATTAAACATATTGAAATACGCCTAACCAAGCGATAACTTTAGATGAAGCAAACATGTTTTTTTTTCACAGCATGCAAATCTTTCATGAAAGAGCCACCTGTGATTTCAACCTGTGTTACATGAAAGAAATTCTTCCTTACAAAGGTTTTGTGGGCCCCAGAATTTCTATTCTTTGTGGATTAACACAAAATTGATTTCAGCAGCCGACTTGATAAGCCAATTTGAGATTGTTTGACATATAAGGGGGCTTTTGCTAAAGGATGAATCCACAATTTCAATGTAATCTACTGCCTGCATTATAAAAAATGCCAATCATAATAACAAACGTCGTGTGCCATAAATGACGCATCATTAGAAGCAGAACCCTTTTCTGCATTTATGACTTTTGAGGTGTTTAAAATGAGAACAGTATTCTTGAGTTCTAAAAAAGTACAAGCAGGCGGGAACTTTCTTTTTTGGCCGAGTGTAGTATCCCGAATGTTGTCTCACCGAACCTGTATAGCTCGATACATTCTGCAGGTTTTCCACTTCAACAAAATGCAAAGTACAGACCGAATTCCAGGAACTCCAGCAAAATGTACGTCCCTGTGTTTAATTCCACTGGAGAGCTCTAGATTTTTTACTTATTGCGAGCGCTATGCGCGCGCATGCATATTTGAATTATTAGTGAACCGGTGCCAAATTCAGAGCACAAAACCCCTTGCTTAGAAAATCAAGTCACCAGGCAAAACTCCATGTGATTGTTATACATGTACTAAGCAAACAACAGCCAAATACAAGTCACAACTCACAAGCAATAGCCATATCCGAATTACTTGGCTACCGCTGTATGTTACACGCATGTCTATGGTAGCGGCTGCAGCCACTTCCCATAGACTCGTGTGTAACTTTAGCCGGTAACCTGATATTGAGCAAAGTACGGAAGCCCGTTCGTGCCAGGTATTACTAGTGACAA
This sequence comes from Hippasteria phrygiana, assembly GCA_037893225.1. Classification (NCBI taxonomy): domain Eukaryota; kingdom Metazoa; phylum Echinodermata; class Asteroidea; order Valvatida; family Goniasteridae; genus Hippasteria; species Hippasteria phrygiana. Next base: position 634,731 of record JAZGUH010000100.1, read on the forward strand.
AATATTTTTATTGCGAAATAGCGCAATAGTATTTCGAAATGACGCAATACTTACTTTGCGAAATAGCGCAATAGTTATTGCGTTATTTTGCAATACTATTGCGCAATACTATTTCGCAATACTATTGCATTATTTCGCAAAACTATTGCGTTATTTCGCAAAACTATTGCGTTATTTCGCAATAAATATTTTGTTTTCACTAGTAAACCTGGCACGAACGGGCTTCCGTATGTGCTCAAGCAATTGTTTGTGCTTAATGAAATTGCCCCCTTATCTATGTACCAGGCATTGTCAATAATAGCTACCGCAACGCTTCATCATCACGAGTGTAGTACGTAGGGTACAATCACGTACAGGGATTCGTGTAGTCTAACGAAGTCTTTACGCACGACATTTTCTATCATCCTCAGGGCCCGGATTGGCATTTGTTGCGTATCCGACGGCTGTTGACACCATGCCTGCTGCCCCCTTCTGGTCTATTATGTTTTTTACCATGCTGGTTATGCTGGGTCTGGACAGTCAGGTAAATTTTGTCCCCGAACTTGACATTCGCAACTTTATAAAAAGTTTAGATTCTTTGAAAACAGAGACTTTGTAAACAGAAAAAATAAATAAAAATAGCTTGCTTAGTACTCGGTGTTTGTCATAATTATTATAACTGTGGTCGTTTCTATTGTTGACATTTCTGTCATTGTTGGTAGTGTTGCCGTCTTTTTGTTGTTGAAGTTGTTGCTGCTGCCGGTGCTTGTATTGTTGTTGCTGCTCGTGCTGCTGTTGCTGCTGCTGCTTCTTCTAGCCCTACTGCTGGTGCTGATGGTACTGCTGGTGCTGCTGCTACTGTTGTTGTTGGTGGTGGTGGTGTTGTAGCTGCTGATGTTGTTGTTGCTGCTGATGCTGCTGCTGGTGGTCCTGCTGCTGCTGCTGTTGCTATTGCTGCTAACGCCGCAGCTGCTGCTGCCACCGCTGCTGCTGCCGTTGCCGCCGCTGCTGCTGCTGCTTTTGCCGCCGCCCTTGTTGTTACTATTGTCGTCGTTAACAATTTATAGCTCGATCCGCTCTAGACTTGTACATGATAAAGTCAAAATCGATCCTTGTTTCTGTTCCCCGTAGTTCTGCGTAGTGGAGGGTTTAATCACATCCGTCATGGACGGCTTTCCACAGTTCAATCTGAGAAAGAGGCGCACCCCATTCCTGATCGTGTTTTCCATCATCAATTTCTTCCTTGGATTCATGTGCCTTACTGAGGTAAGTTGTATCCAGGCTACAGGCGTATTGTATTGTTTTCGTGCGCATTCATATTTTGTTTACACAAATGTTAACCCTGAACATAGGTTCTGTTCTCTAACATCTCTTAACCGTTTGCCAAAGCGCTTGTCTGACCATCAAAGTATGCACAGAATACCGAATGTATACCGCGATATACCGGGAGTTGAGCTGTGAGCCTGGCGGTGTGACTACACTACATCATCAGTCGATGTATTGGTGTCAAATCTGCACGCCATTTCCAGTAATTTCGGAAGGGTTGTTTGTGTTTAAGCATCAGTGTTAATTTAAAGAGATCTCTCTATCTGACCAAAATGATTTTCCAAATTGTTTTTTGTTTCGTCTAGTGTGTGTGGGTTTGTTTTGTATTCAATGGGGGCCTTTAACAATAGAGGACAATACGATCCCCGGTTAAGAAAGGTCCCCGGTTGAAAATCGCGTACAAAACCAATGAGAGTCCTTGCCATAAAGTGTGCACAATAGGAGGACAATTGGAGGTCCCCCATTGAAGGTGTTGCGTGCTCTATTTAGACCTGTGAACAAAAGAGGTCCACACGAAGCAGGAAGACTGAACCGTAGGTTTCCCCCTCTCTGAAAAAACAGCTTTAGAGGCATTTTGGGGTTAGGGTTATCAGTCGTAAAATGAAGGAGAATACTTAAGGGGATCACGATCACAAATTCGGGTTAAAAGAGCGTTCACATGTCTTCATTTTTCTTAAAGACCTACTATATACAAAGTTTAATTCTCAAAAAAAGATTAGTATCTTGATTATGAATTTCAAGAAACCAAATTCGTGCTAAATATTGTCATTTTCTATCCATCATTATTAATTAACGGACGAGAGAAAGACGCTAATTAGATATTCCAATTTCGCGCTTACTCCAAATTCTCCCCCTGCTGCCGTCGGCGGCGCGCTGTTAGCCTTGACGTCATCGCGTGTAGTCATCCATACTAAACTCAGATTTGGAATTGAAATAGTAGGCTTACATGATGGGATACAGAGACGAAGTTAATTCAACATGTATTCTGTGTAAATACCGCGTACTCGTGTATGAACTTGTACCAAGTGCAACGATCGGACTACACGCCATGACGCCACGCGCAATAAATGCATAACGCATGACATGCAAATGCTGACGTACGCTTTTTCAGACAATAGGATTTTCAAAAGTGAGCCAATTTGCATTTTGTTTTTCAAATTGAAAAGGACAGTACAACATATTTTGTTAGTGTATTGCTCTCTATATTGACATATCTGTAGACTGAGACAATAATTTCACATTTTTTCAAAGCGTTCTACAAGGTCGTTAATTATGAAAACAGGAATGTCCACACTAGGTATGGAACGTAAACTGTGAGTTTGTATATGCCGGCAATCGTGGACCTAGGCCAACAGAATTCGGGCATAGACAAAGGGGTCCACGTTTGACCGAACGTCCACGATTGAAAATCGTGTACAAAACCAATGGGAGGTCTTCCGAAAAACAAAAAAGGAACAATGAGAGGTCCACGATTGCACCCGTTTACATGACTGTGTGCGTGTGTTGGGGTGTGTGGTTGGTTTAATAGTTGGTTGTGTGGCACAAATCCATGTATTTAAAAAAAAAAATATTATTAACTATAACTTGTCATTTTAACTGTACAGGGAGGAATGTACATGTTCGAGTTGCTCAATGGCAATGCATCCAGCGGTAAGCCATTGTTGTGGGTTGCCAGCTTCGAGTGCATTGCAATATCCTATGGCTACGGGATCCGGAAGTACTATCGTGACGTCACCACGATGTTGAACTTCACACCCGGCTGGTTCTGGCCAATTAGCTGGGCCATCCTGATCCCTGCCGTTTCAATCGTAAGTCGCTGCTGATGAACAGAAAATATCGGTTAGCAAATTTACTTGCTATTATGAAAAATCAGCTACGAACCTGTGCCAAGCATGTGTACCTCACATGTCAGGTTTTTTGGCCGGTAAACGTGTTTTTGCTGGACGAATGATTTCTGTACTTGGACAACCTGTGTGCTTAGCAGACGTATAAAATTGACCCTAGGATGGCGTAGGATTCATACACTGTAAAAATAAATCCAGCAATATTACGGTATATTCACTGTCAATCGGACAAAAGCACAGGAAGAAAATGCTAACGCTCAAAAATATGAGTAAATGATGACATTTCAGAACTTTGTGTATACAGGTTTTTCTTTTTCTCCAATGAGTACCACAGTGGAAGAGGAAAACCACCAATTGAAAAGAAAACCTCAAACCCGGGTTTTGTTCTGTACATTTCCTAAAGATGTAATATCGTGGATTAAAAATCTGTTTGGGTTTTTGTCACGCCTCTTTCTCAGGGCATATTCATCTTCAGCCTGGTTGATTACACCAGCCCCAGGATCGGGGAGGATTATATTTACCCCATCGGTGGGGAACTTCTTGGCTGGATGATGTCACTTGTTTCCATGCAGTGGATCATCACGTACGCCCTCTATCTTTTCATCGTCACTCCCGGAACAGTAAAAGAGGTAATTATTCTTCAACAATTGCAACTGCAACTAAATTAACTAAATCAACTAAATCAACTAAATCAACTAAATCAACTAAATCAACTAAATCAACTAAATCAACTAAATCAACTAAATCAACTAAATCAACTAAATCAACTAAATCAACTAAACCAACTAAAGCAACTAAAGCAATTAAAGCAACTAAAGCTAACCAACTACAACAATTACAGCTATTACCAATTGCAGCAACTACAGCTAACCAATTACTACACCAACTACAGCTAAGCAACTACAACAACTACAGCTAAACAACTACAGCAACTACAGCTAAGCAACTACAGCTAAACAATACAGCAACTGCCTCTAAACAAATACAGCAACTACAGCTAAACAACTACAGCTAACCAACTGCAGCAACTGCAGCTAAACAACTACAGTAATTACAGCTAAGCAACTATACAGCAACTACAGCTAAACAACTACAGCAACTACAACAACCTAAACTAAACAATAACAACAACTACCTAAACTAAACAACAATAGAACAACTAAACATGTGCAATCTGAAATAGCGCCCTCATGCATGAATAAATTTGAAAATGTATAACATATTTACAATCTCCACCTTCTTTTTTAATACTGATAATGAAAACAAGCAAATATATTATGCTTGTGTATTGCTGTCAGGCATGGTTATACGTGTGAAAAGAGGTTGGACTGGATATGATTATTCTATGATTCCTTTAAATAAAATAAACTGTTTCGTTCTTACCATCATCTAGCGGCTTCGTTACATGGTAACACCTCGCATCTTCCCCAAAGAGAAAGAGAACCCTCTTCCGATCGAAGACGTCAGCGTGCATGACGAGAGCTCTGACTCGTCAGTCCATCACGACAGGGATAGCGTCCCACCAGAGTACAAGAAGTCTGGGGAGAACGGACATGACAACTTTCGTTTTGCCAATGACAACGGGGATATTTTAGTGGATATTGACACTGGGGATGATGATTAGGATGGGTGTAGGTAGCGACTTGAAATGAGGTTACTGTCTGGTCCCGCGGCTCAGTCATATACATGTACACGTCATACAAGAATCCCAGCGCGTGGTCAGTGCTCGCTGCGCGATTTTTTCCCATGCGGTTCCGGCTGCGATTGATTTCTTTCGAGACAATGCCCTCGGACCGTACAAGACAGGTTCTCAAACTTGTTTTCCCTTCAAATAAAATCCCACACCACAAAATAGAAAGAAAAAAAAGAGACTTATAAACTCATCCAAGGATTCGAACCTATAGATCTTGTAATCCAAAGCCTCAGTCTCTACCGAAATAGCCACAAAGATTTCCCCATGTTGACAATCTCTCATTTCCCCACAGTTTCCTTCACTAGACGCTAGTCAAAAGTCGCAACCCCATAATGCAGTATATAGCCAGGGATCACGGCCAGACTTTACGATGCGACCCGAAGCATTAATGGGGGATATCAGCACCAACATTGGGCAAACACCAACATAGGGCAAGTTTAGTTGGTAGAGCGCTGTACAGTATTACTATTGCCGTATAGGTTCAAATCCAGATTATGACAGTTTTCTTTCCAGGAAAGACTCGGAAATGCTGACACCAACGGGCATGATGCATTAAAGCGTATACAAAATGCTTTCAAATGTTCGTGGTCGTGGGTTTGAGTCCCACCCGAGTGATTTTTTTCCAAATAATCTCTCGGGACAACACTGAGTATACAGTATTTATAAAATACGTCGATGAAGGGCAAAACCTAATATTAAATTTACTTCATCCCGACGTAAATTCTATCTTATGAATCATTTAAAATGTTGGCTGTGTACTTAAGAATTCTGTACTAGGCGGTAAACACTGGTCTCTATATAAACTGGATAGCGTATCAGCTGTGCGGTTTGAAGCTGCCTGGCCCCATATTACCACTCCCAAAACAATAAATTTACCTACCCTGTCCTCGCGGTCTACTTTCAACCTCGTTCTGATACAATGAGAGTCGTAATATGGCGGCTACTGACTTCAGTTGATTGTACACATGCGGCGCGCAGTGGCCATTGAAGTGTCTAGTTTACATGTACATAGTGGTGACAAAGCTACACAGATGTACATGAAAAGAAGAATGAACCAAACGTATATTTTTTATCCTTACCTGAATTAGTGCTATTGTTTATAGAGAGAAAAAAATAGCACTGTATGAGGGAAGTCTATTCGACTAAATGTCAATCAATAATGCATGTTATACAACACATATTCCCCGCCATCTGATTGCTGGATTACGTGCATTGAATTATTCGTCCGAACTCACGGTACGGCCGCACCGCAAAAAGCTAGAAGTTCTATTCAAATGTGAATAGAGCTTCCATTGCACGGTTACACCATCGGTCGCGCTCTGACCAATCAGATGACAAAGATTTATTCAGGTGTGGTACAAAACAAATAATGAATGTTTCACCTTTGTGCAATGGAAATAACAATTTCATTCGGTGACAGATGGAATATTGCACATTTCAGCCCAGTTGATGCTCGTATTCCTATCATTACCGTACGACTGGTGCATCCTGTAGGCCCTATATGACAGTGTATGGTCTTTGTGTAATGTATCGCAGGTTGGTGATTAATGAGTTAAATGAGTTAATTAGTTTGATTTGTAAATAAGTGTGATTACTAAATTTGTTTGAAAAACCACATGGAAGGGCAAATGCTTCTAAATAATGGCCTGACCAGACTATTCGGGCCTTCATGATGATGTGAAAAATGGTGTATATTTCAGCGAAGGCAGAATAAAAACTTCATCAGAACGCCTAGCCTCCCAATAGCTTGAATATCACACGCATTGTGTAACCGTTGGACTTTGACTATTATATAATATTACATGATTTTTCTCTTAAATCTAAAAAATGCTTTTCGCTTAACAGTATAAATGTGAACGTCGCACAATTAGGAAACCATGTTCAATAAACACTAAGTTGAAATGGATGAACAACTTCGTGTAGGCCTAATCTATTTTTTTTAGTGTCTAGACAGTGACGTGACCCCGCCATGTGGTGGAGTGGGTGCACGTGGATCAAAGCTGGCAAGTATACCCCTTATGTTATGTTATGTTATGTTATGTTATGTTATGTTATGTTATGTTATGTTATGTTATGTTATGTTATGTTATGTTATGTTATGTTATGTTATGTTATGTTATGTTATGTTATGTTATGTTATGTTATGTTATGTTATGTTATGTTATGTTATGTTATGTTATGTTATGTTATGTTATGTTATGTTATGTTATAATAATTCAAATTGATATTTAATATTATAAAAAGTTACTAATAATAAATACAATGGCAATTCCATCAAGACTTGCTGGTCAAGTGAGCAACAACAATGACCAGCAACCCCCAAGTGCCCTTAAATTCACTCCACCAGTTGGAGCTTTGAAATCATTTGTCTGGTAAAGCAAAGGATCCTCCAATGCACTGCAGCTGGAGTGCATTGGCATGTACCACTGACTTGCAATAAACAACACTCATAATAGAGCAAGGGTTAACATTACATAATATCAACCTGTGTTCCAAAAGTGGTTTTTCAGCCTATACCCTCCATCTCACTCCAAAGGATTATGGCACGTAGCTTTGCTTATCAGTGTAAATACACTATTTACTCACTGCATGACCAAGTTATCCTCCAGTTTCCTTTAGCATTCCTTGGAGTGTACCAGGACTCCCCATTAAAATAATGTGACAGTTATTGGAGGACCATGCAATAAACATATGCATTTGGGGGGGAGGGGGGGGGGGGGGGGGGGGGAGAATATTGAAGTGCTTTGGAGTGTAAACAAGAGCAAGGGTTCATGTAAAAACACCTTCACTGTTATCGTGGATTGCGTACCTCGTGCTATAGGTCTATATGAGCAAAACTTTGAAGCAATATCCTGTATTATTGGGTGTATTCGAAACCCCGTTCTCGGTTTAACCCGCGAACAGTGTTCTCAGGTTGCCGATTACGAACGCCAACGTGACGTGTAGAGTGCATCTGGGCGAAAATTCAAGATGGCAGCCGCCGCATTAATACTCCGAATGAAAAGAAAGGAAAATTCACGATCTTACAAAAATAATTGAAATCTCGGAACAGCAATAAAAATTGCCAAATACAATCCCACTCATACGTATAATCGCGTACAATTTTATTTTCTTATACGACTGAATGAGTGCTTCCAATTTCACAAAAATAACGCAAGTTCCGGAAGGGCCTAAGTCCGCCATCTTTGTTCTTGACATTCTTCATCTACTCGTCTCCCCATACCCTACAAGTGGGGCGTGAAAATCCTGTTCGCGAACACCGTTCGCGTGTTGGTTGTTCGACATTCGAAACTGTGTTCGCGTGTTCATTCAACACGAGAACGAGGTTTCGAATAATTATGTCCGAGTCACAGGGTGCACCACACTAAATAGGCCAAAATGGCTGCGCCAAACTGATTAGCATAAACTGTAAACCCACAACTTTTTTGGAATAATACATTTTTGGGGTCATGCAATTGATAGATTGTGTAATTATGATCAGCTATCATAACCTAAAAAGTACTCGGTTTACTGTTTACAAGACGTTCATTTCGATAAGGACATGGAACATCTTGTTAGAAGTGAATGGGACTTGGAGTGTATTTTCAGTTCTTTCAGGAGTAATTCCAGGGGAGTTGCTATTCTTTGTAATAATAAATTTTGAGTATAAAGTTAACAGTGTTAAGAATGATGATAATGGCAACTTTTTAATTGTAGATTTTGAAATTGGGGAGTATAGAATTAGTCTGGTCAACCTGTATGGACCAAATAATGATGATCCTGGTTTTTACGACGAAATGAGTACAACTTTGAATGATTTGGATAACACTCATGCTATCCTATGTGGTGACGGGAATTTGATTTTAAATGAATCTCTTGATTGTGTAAATTGCATTAATTTGAATAATCCTCTGGCAAGAAACAGAGTGCTTAGTATATGTAATGACCTTGATTTAGTTGATGCTTGGCGAATATATAATCCAGACTCTCGTAGATACTCCTGGAGACAACATCGATCTTTGAAATAATCTAGGTTGGATTACTTTTTAATCTCATCGGAATTAAATTCTAAAATAATTAGCTGCGACATTAAGCCAGGGTATAGAACTGATCACTCTCTCATTGATATCAAATTTGATTTTAGTGATATGGAACTTGGAAAAGGTTATTGGAAATTTAACAACTCTTTGTTGACAGATAAAACATACTCAGTGATTTAGTTAAAGATACTATTTGGGAGTTGGTAGAAGAATACGCTGTTTTTCCGTATTCACGCTCTAACCTGAGAAATATGCATCCACGAGATATTCATTTTGTTATTAATGACCAAGTTTTTTTTGGAAATGTTATTAATGAAAATAAGATCGAAAACGATCTTACTATTCTACCTGGAAGAAGAAAGAAACCAGAAAAACAGAGTGTAAGCTCGAGAAAGAGATAAGTTTTTTTGTCCAATAAAGTTTCAGAGGGTGACCTCGACTCGGTTGATCTCTTAAATGCTATGCAGGCTGATCTTGTTGACCTTCGAAAAACTAAAATGGAGGGTGTTTTAATTAGATCCAAGACCCGTTGGATGGAGAATGGTGAGAAACCTTCTAAGTACTTTTTAAACTTGGAGAAGCGTAATTTTGTTAATAAATCAATTAAGTGTGTAATTAATGATGCTGATAGTAGATTTACAAGTTCTAAAGATATCTTACAAGAGGCTAGGAGTTTTTATCAGAATCCTTATTCTACCCGGGAAGTTGACGATAATACAGATCTTAATTCAATTTTCGCTGCTGTTGACAAAAGTATACTTTCTGATAATATGCGAGATCGCATTGAGGGTCCCTTATCTCATGAAGAACTTATACATGTGTTAAAAATGGCGAAGAATGGAAAGTCCCCTGGCTCGGATGGTTTTAGTTTTGAATTGTATAATTATTTTGTTTCCGATCTATCATGGTATCTATTACGTTCATTAAATGGTGCTTACGTTTCAGGTCAACTTTCGGTCACTCAGAGATATGGGATAATAACTCTCTTGCCAAAAGGGGACAAGCCTCGACAGTTTTAAAAAACTGGCGTCCTATTTCGCTCTTAAACACCCCGTATAAAATTGCGTCTGCCTGTATTGCAGAGAGAGTTAAATCATGTCTCCCGCATATTATTCATGAAAGACAAAAGGGATTTATGGCAGATCGTTTTATTGGAGAAAATATTCGGTTGATGTATGATTTATTGAACGTTACCGATTCTAATAATATCCCCGGTTTATTTCTTTCCATTGATTTTGAAAAAGCTTTCGATTCTATCTCACATGATTATAATTTTAAGGTTCTCGATAGTTTTAATTTTGGTCCTTCAGTTACAAAATGGATCAGGGTACTTTACAACCAAGCCTCCTCCTCAGTGCTATTTATTGGATTTCTTTCGGAATCATTTCAGATTGGGAGAGGTTGTAGGCAGGGAGATGGTTTAAGCCCATATTTGTTTCTCTTGTGTGCAGATGTTCTATCCATGATGGTATGTAATAACAAAGATCTTAAGGGTATTGAGGTTGGGGACATGGAATTTAGATTATCACAGTATGCTGATGATACGGTTTTGCTTTTGAACGGTACTAACAGGTCAATGCAGGCAGCTTTTAAAATTCTTGACATATTTGCTATTATGTCTGGATTAAAAGTTAATGTTGAGAAAACGAATGCCATTTGGATTGGTTCTAAGAAGGGCTGTGGGGTGAAACTTTGTGAAGGGATTAACGTGAACTGGGTTGAGGCTAAGCGTACTTTCTCTACTGATCTTAATTCAATGGTTTTGTTAAATTACAACAGGATTATTTTGTCCTTACGTAGTCAAATTTTTAACTGGTCAAAGATACATTCGACTGTTCTGGGTAGAATTGCTGTTGTTAAGTCGTTACTTTTGTCTAAACTTACTTACCTCGTGTTAACCATTCCTGATCCTCCATGATTAAGGAATTAAATACTATGTTTTTTTTAAATTTATCTGGAAAGGACAAGACCGTGTTGCTAGAAATCAAATGCTCCAAGATTATGGTCAGGGTGGTTTGCGAATGGTCGATGTTCGGGCCTATATAGATGCTTTAAAAATTACCTGGTTACGTAGACTTTTCAAGGCACAGTCCCCAGGTTGGTTCACTTTGAGTAATTACATTTTTAATAATACCCGTTTGTCTTTATTGGAAGGTGGCTCCGCCAAATTTGTGGGTATACAGAGAAATTATAACGTTTTTTGGCTAGATGTGTTTACCTCGTGGTCCAATTTTACTCGGGTCCACACGCCCACAACCAAGGTGGAGGTACTAAAGAGTTCTCTTTGGTTTAACGATAAAATTAAGGTTGGTGGGAAGTGTATATACTATAAACATTGGGACAGTGCTGGAGTGCAATTTGTATGTGATCTTATAGATAAGAATGGTAACGTATTTCTCTTGAGGATTTTAAGAATACATTCAATGTCCATACCAACTTTTTAGAGTATGGCGGGGTATTGAGAGCTATTAAGTCGTCCTTTCAGGATGATATGTCGGAACATACATGTATTAATTTCCCTTTCAGACCGTTTAGCCTCGAAGCCCTTTTAAAGGACCAAAAAGGGTCGCAAAGAATATATCATGTTTTAGTTTCATCTAAGCATGTAAATAGGAAATTTATTGACAAATGGAATGCCAAATTGAACATTTATTACGATTTTTCGAAATGGTCTTTAATTTTCGACATTCCATATTCCTGTACTGTGGATACTAAATTGAGATGGTTTCAGTTTAGATTAATTCACCGGATCTTGGGCATTAATTCATTTTTGTTTAAAATAAATAAAACAGACACTAATCTGCTATGTACATTTTGTAATAATGAAGAGGAGACATTACACCATCTCTTCTGCTCCTGTACCCATACAGTTTTTTTTGGTCCTCGGTATTTTTATGGATTAAGGAGAAGACCAATCTTTCTATTGCAATGGATAATGAAGTAATTTCTATTTGGTAATACTAACAATTATAGCAAAGTGATTAATTTGATCTTGTTGATTTGTAGATTTCATGTGTATAAAATGAAAATGTATGGGAAACGCCCATCACTTTTAGTGTTAAAAAAAGATGTGAAGAATTATTATTCCATGGACAAACTTATGTTCTAAACTAACGGAATCAGCTTCAAATTTTATCAGAAATGGGACTTATTTTTGACGTTAGGCCAAGGTTAACTTGTTTTCAATATTAATGGAACTATAACCTGTATTTGTATGTTTGTACGGCTATCAAGAAAGAGACAGTGAACAATAAATAAGAATCCCTGCGATAAAAAAACCCAAAACAAATATACTATCATAACCTTGGGGTTCTGTGCTTCAACTTTTGTGAAGACTTGATAAATGTTGGCTTTAAAATTAATCCTACTTGGCTTGGCAAGTGGAGGGATGCTGTATGAAAAATGGCAGCTATAGCCGGTTTGGGAAAAACCACATTTTTAGGGGTGGTACTCTCTGGGGACAATTATCAAAAATTCCAAACGGCTACCCTGCCAAAAATTAAATAGAATTTGACAGATTAAGATTCAAACTATAATTTTCAGTAGTGTCACAAAAACTGAGAGACTCCTGGATAAGGATTTTTTCACTGTGAAGTTAGTGGATTTTACACTAAGGTCAATGGGAGTTTATTTAGTGTAGTGCACCCACAGATAGATATGCACCCTACAGCCGCTCCCCGCCCGCCCTCAATGGTGAATAATTGTCCAGGGTCGGGATGTGTGTTCGGCAGAGCGCCCTCCTGCACCGAGAAAGTACCTTGCCAGAAAATACCAGTCAGACACACACAGTAATTTTGGTATATTGGCTTCAAGATAGAAAATCGCGCAAATAATTCTAAGCTCTTCCATGACAACCGCATGTGCCAGTAAGATTGTTTTGGCATGGCGGCGTGTTTGGGTTAGTCCGTACCATCTGGACCATTTCAATTTGCACTTCAGTTTGAATTTTAACCTGCGGCCTCTGAGTGGCTCACCGAACTTTACATTTTCACAAGATTATACAACCCAGTGAACACATGATGCAGATTTAAGACTTGAAATTGATATTGCCGCAAGAAAGACCAAAATCCAAAATGTAACAATCGCCCGGTTGCTCAAAGTTTGCCCAATAGGTCACAAGAGGGCGGTGTATAGGCAAGGCTAAACATTTGTATCATTTACACTAGGGTCAGGGATTTACCGTAACAAGTAGCATGCAATGGACAGTGAGTTCACCAATGCGAAGTGCAAGCTCTGCCTTCACAAAAGTCCAACCAAATAAAAAACAAAACCCACCATTCGTGGATGCATGAAGCCTCGGCCAAATCACAGTACATCCCTCGAGAGAAGACGCCATGCTTGCCTCCTTACCCTCTGGCCCAGAGCCCGAGGCGAGGCATTCCTGACCCCACGCGTCTGGGATCGAATATCTGCCGAATCTGTTCCCGTCCTGTTCACGGCCTAACTCAGACGACCCCAGGGTTAATCATGTAAACCCCGACGACATGGAGGTGCTTTTGATCACAACTGGCGTGCGTGGACAAATATTGCCTCGTGGAGAGTCTATCCGATTCATTATTTCAAGTTGAACGGCAGTTAACATCTAACAGCCGGTCCATTTTTTTTTCTATCAGCCCCTAATGGAACTTATTTAGTCAGCTCTCGTTTGCCTTCTGTTGCTGGTACTTTATGAGAGAATGAACTTACACAGGTCCGTTGGATAAACCTCTACGAATAAAGTACCATCGGATGAGTACTCCTGGGATGGATAAGTACGATGTGGAAAATTACGACGGCGATGCAGTACCGATGAGGAATGCTGACGGGACGACAAGCGCCGATCCCCAGCCTGACAAACAGACGGAAGTGACCCCGTTTACGGGAGGAGACGACGATCCATCGAGTGATGGAAACATACTTGGAGTGAACGGCGCCATTGAGGTGATTGATAAAGCTGGAAGCGGAGACAGTCCTGACGTTGACAAGGATGAGGAGGGGGAGGGAGGGGGAGGGGGAGGGGGCGATTTCGAGGAGGATGAGGTCCAGAGAGGGGGGTGGGGGAACAAGATGGATTTCATCATGGCGTGTATCGGCTACGCGGTGGGCCTAGGAAACGTCTGGAGATTCCCCTACCTCTGCTACAAGAACGGAGGAGGTATTTCACTTTTTCTTTTTTCTTGCCTTCAATTCACCTAAAATACTATGCTGAGCAAGGTATACGAATCAAAGTAAAGAAAAAAATGCGTTCCGGAGTGGAATTTGTTTTGCATTTCTCCCCGGCCTAAAGGCAAGTTACCATGGGACCGTATGCGGTAGAAAATTTACTGCTAGAAAATTTACTGCTTGAAATGCAGCGAGGGTCAAACGCGTATATTTGGTATTTCTCCAATGACTACATCATTAACATATCGTGGCATATTTATGGATTGGCGGAACAGTTTAAAAAAGGATATGAAACCAATGAAAAAAATCATCATCTGGAATTCTGCATACACTTTGTCTCTTTATCATTCTCATAGAAATTCCCTACGCGTGCTTTAAGGACAATCACCAGGAACGTGGAAGAACGAAAGGGCATGATGATTATGATAACACTATGACCTGTGCCAATGTGCAAACAATACATACACTAAAAGATACAGCGATGTTCTGTTGAAAAAGTAAAAAACAAAATACACTAGATTCTACTGTTTTCAACGTTTTCTGTAAACATTAAGAAATTTCCTATTTCTGAATTTCTATTCCAAAATTCGCTGTTTTGTTACAGTAGATCTGCTGTTAATAAAGTAGAGCTGTTTCTACTGTTAATGAACAAAGCAAAATAAGAGAGAATCTGCTATTCAAAAACAGCAGGTTCTGTAACACCAATTAACAAACGAATCTACTGTATGCACATTTTTTTAACATTGTACATCTTTTTGTATCTCAAACACTGTAAGTAAAACTGAGGGGATACTTTTAAAGTTCAAGTGGAATTCATCCAAACTTTCGCCACTCCATTTTATTTTTTGGGGGGGGGGGGGGGGTAGGGGCACCCAATGGTATGGACATCGGCAGGGGATGTCCTCCTCCCGGTCAACAGCTAGGGGCGTGGTGTCCACTTCTCATACTCTCATCATCTTATAGCTTACTACACCACAGTGCACGCTAACATCGACAGGTAAATATATGAAGTACCCTGCAACGCTATTATTTTCTCAATGAATCTGCGGTGCGACCTCACTGATAGCCTCCTTGGTCAGTACGATACTAAATCCACGCATCATGTCTTTCCATGAGGACCATTCCTTTTTTTTTTACCGTAGGCACACAAATAGGTATGAGCAAAAGACGCACCAGATCCGAGCATATCTCCGGAATGATTCAACAAGTGAAGTTGTACGTTTCGTTGTTAATGTGTCATTCTGTAGTCAAATTAGGAATTAGTGCATCTGTTGCTCGATCTATGATCAGTCGCACACGTAATTTTTACATTTTTTCTTTATTGCTTCTCTCGTTCTTCGCAACTCTGTTTCTTGTTTCTTGTTTATCAGTGTTTCATTTCTGTTTTTCTATGTGCACTTCTAACCACATTCTTTTCATTCTATAGTCCGGCTGCAGAATGTTTTCAATCTGTCCGTGAAATGTATGTTAAACAAATACATCCCAAAAAGATCCAAGTCATGTACCGTAAAGGGGGTTCATGAACCACTAAACTGATCAGTGTTGTGATAGACTCGCCGTGAGAGAAATAGAAAGGAAACCGAAGGCCTCCACGCACATCTCAAGTTCCCCGTGACATTCTGGATGGTTTATTGACAGAACGAGGCTAGCTCGCTGGAAGAGAGGTCGGGAGGTGAACGCGTAGTAGTGCTCGGAGGTTGAGTGTTTAATCACAATAATACAACCGGTGGAGGAAGTTAGGAAAGGACGAGCTATCATCAGTTTGGCACACATGGCCGGGACCGGTTGATTTCGCCGTCCTTCGTGGGGTCACTGACCGCCATTTCCCCCATGGCTGTGCTGCTGTCGCTGCTGGATTTGGGTCTTTAATTCTCCCTGGACCCACACGATGGCAAGCAAACTACTTGAGAAAAATGGTGGAAGTGGTGGCGAAGGTTGTTGGAATAAAAAGTAGCAGACCAATTTTTGCAAAATTGTGCTAGCGCAGTTCAGGAAATCGTCTGTTTCTGAAACGAGAGCATAGTTGGTGGGTATGAATAATGCCGTTATTTAATGGAATTGTTTCAATAATTTGTACGCAAATCCCTGGAATTGTCCTTGCTTTTTTCCCTTATACCCTTTCCAAGTTGTTTGCCAAACAAAACAAACAACGACGGACAGAATAAACATTAGCGTTTGGCACTCGGAAAATTCTACAGTCCTATGTACGTGGGTACCTTGATCGAGCCTCTGACTGATGTGAAATTTGCAGGATAGCTGAGTTCAATCATGGATGCTTCCATCAGATTTTATAGGAGTATCATCATATTTTCAGAAAACAGCACATCTTCAAAGGCTGATCTGTTTGTCATCACGTAAAGTCATATCGTTATCGTTCAGTGTGAACCAGATTAATAAGCCATCTTCATGATAATCTGTTTGCAGGACTGGTTATCAAGAAGCGACCGCTTCAAATTCATGATGTGTTCACAAACGAAATCCATTTCCACAGTTCTTGGCATTTAGCCGCCGTGACAGAAGTTTAGAACCAGTTGTGATGGCAACTGACGTCACACTTCGTAACTCTATTAAAACATATTTTTCAGGTATAGCAATTTTAGGCCGGGAATAGCGCTTTTTGCAACAATGCACATACGCATCCGGGACTTATTGTTCTTTTAAAGAGCAGATTCGAGTGCTTAAGAGTCGTCAGTTGTCAAAAAGCGACGTATAGGTACAACTTTATTATCTGAATTCTCGAGTGGCAAGACTAAATAGCCCGAGTCCTAAACGTAGCCTCAAGCCTGTTCGTAAATGTGGTCCGGGCCCTAAATGTATAGCATCGACCCTGTACCTATAGCTCGTCCCCGCACCTTAAATGTGTAGCTTCAATCCTTCTCCATATACATATAAACTTAGCCCGAGCCCCGCACCCGCAGCCAAAGCCCTAAATGTAACCCCAAGCCCTCTATATACCTAAATGCACCCCCTCCAATGTAGACCCATCCCTGTACTTAAATGCAGTACATGCCTTCAATGTAGCCCCAACCCTGTACCTAAATACATCCCAAGCCTTCAATGTAGCCCCAACCCTGTACCTAAATGCAGCCCAAGCCTTCAATGTAGCCCCAACCATGTACCTAAATGCAGCCCAAGCCATAAATGTAGCCCCAACCCTGTACCTAAATACATCCCAAGCCTTCAATGTAGCCCCAACCCTGTACCTAAATACATCCCAAGCCTTCAATGTAGCCCCAACCCTGTACCTAAATGCAGCCCAAGCCTTCAATGTAACCCCAACCATGTACCTAAATGCAGCCCAAGCCATAAATGTAGTCCCAACCATGTACCTAAATGCAGCCCAAGCCTTCAACGTAGCCCCAACCCTGTACCTAAATGCAGCCCAAGCCCTAAATGTAGCCCAACCATGTAGCTAAATGCAGCCCAAGCCATAAATGTAGTCCCAACCATGTACCTAAATGCAGCCCAAGCCATAAATGTAGTCCCAACCATGTACCTACATGCAGCCCAAGCCATAAATGTAGCCCCAACCCTGTACCTTATTACAGCCCAAGCCATAAAAGTAGCCCCAACCATGTGCCTAAATGCAGCCCAAGCCTTAAATGTAGTCCCAACCATGTACCTAAATGCAGCCCAAGCCTTAAATGTAGCCCCAACCATGTAGCCGAAGACATGTAGCTCCAACCATGTACCTAAATGTGTAGCCTAGCCCCAGTGCTCGAGCTAACCTAATAAGATCTCGGATACAATAAGCTTACCCATTACTCATCTATAGTCCAGGACCCACACCGGTTCGAAATTGCTTATGTCAAAAGTGGATATTAATGTTTTAGTACTATTTTGGAAGATGGCCCCGCTTGTGACTTTAGACGTCTATAATCCAGTTAAATGCACGTACATCTGTATAAATATTTCAGAATGTCCGAAGGACCACCCACTAACGTCCACCCCGTGGGCATCGCCAAGATTTTTTTCTAGAGGGGGCCAAAGCACCCACTAGAAAAAGCCTGGGGGAAATCACCGGCCGTGGAAAAATCGAAAGGGGAAGGGGAAGGGGGGGGGGGGGGCTGGACATCACTTGGCGCTTTGGTCAAGACCGTGATACCTATAGGCATTTGTATAATATCCGAATTTTAGGCCCCTTTCAGCGGGTTTCGAGTGTTTGTTTTTAAATATAAATTCAATTGAGTACGACATTCACCTTCCCACCTCTTCTTCGTTTCTATTTATTTTTTTGAGTATATTTTTGCTCCTTTTTTTTACTTTCCCCTCTCCCTCGCGACGCCCATGGTCCACCTATGTACTTTCATTATGTATGTTTATACACATAGCTACTGTTTCAAAAAGAAACCCTTTTCAGAAAGGTCACGAAACTGGGGGGGGGGGGGGGGTAGACTGATAGTGGTACCTCTGGCGGACAGGCTAGGCCAAACTCAGGAGAAAACTTTAATTCCATCAGTGATTTGGTGGAGTCTCTTGAGATCTGATCTTGAGCAGTCGGACTTAGCCCTTCGTGTAGCGGCTTAGTTGACATATTTCGTCACGAGGTGTCTGGTGTGATTTAAACGTAGTATACACGATTGGCTTTTGCTGTAATTTTGAGAAATAAATGAATTTGGCGGTTAGTATATTATAGCATGCTAGCAGATACTGTTTCACGGACCTGTTTCAAGTTTTGTGTGCATAGATGCTGGGAAAAACCGTCGTCTGCGTAAAGAGAAAAATGCTGTTCTAGTAGTCTGGTTCCCTGACCATACTTTAGACAAAACGAAGCAACTTATAGATGTCAGGGAATCAGTGGCGTAGCCAGGCTCTTCCTAGAGGAGGGGGGTGGGGGGGGGGGACGGGGGGCATGGCTATTTTCAAGGGGGGAAATTCGACTTTGTTATAAATAGGTCCACGCTATAGTAACGCATATCTACACACTACAGATGGCAACACCCCCCCCCCCCCCAAAAAAATCCCAATTTTCTAGAGGGGGGGGGGGGGGCAAGAGGGGAGGGGGGGGGGAGTTCCCAGGGGGGGGGGGGCAGTTGCCCCCCTTTCCCCCTTCCTTGGCGACGCCACTGCAGGGAATTATCCGGTCGGGAAACTAGACTATTTCCAACGATTGTTACGCGTAACAATCGTTAGAAAACGATACAATTTTCCAATTTTCTTGAAAACGACAGCACACCAGGTGCTATCATTTCACAGGATGATTGAGACTGCTATTAACTTACAGTCTAGTAAGGTATTTAGTAATAATTCAGTGAAAAACATTTGGAGGATTACCAATCGTGTACACTACGTTTAACAGTGCGCGCTCCGCACCCATACACTGTAAAAGAAACACCGTTTTTTTACGGGAATTTCCTGGCAGTTTGGACGCCAGCGCAATCCCGTAAAATAACGGGAGTCTAACGACTCATGAACAATGTTATTTTACGTTGCTGTCCCTTAAAATAACCCTACTATCCCCTGTAAAAATACAGGATATAAACAAATTCATTAAGTTACCGGAAACTTGGTGTAAGTAATCACAAATTTGCAGAAATGGGAACCAGACTAAATATACGTGATTTATTATACATTACTCTAGATATCAAATGTACAAATACTACGGTAATTTACTAAACACTACACACTGAATAATGTCGCGCTTTAGCTTTATATTCAGCATATCCTGCCATCATGAAGTCACGGTTTCCGATGAAAAGTTTTAATATTTGAATACAAAAGAAGATGTAATGCGATTCTTCACCTCTGTTTACAAAAAGTCTAAATTCCTATGTGGAATTGCTTAAATAGTTTAATATTTTAGTCAAGAAATCGTGTTTTTGGACGAAACACTACAATTTAACATGACTTGTGTGAACACAAATTTCCTCAGATCTGATTGGAGAGTTGCTGCGTAATGAGATTCGTGTAGGAGAACATGAGATATCACGTTCAAAACCCGTTCAAACTAAAATACGGTAATAATCCTTTTTTACAGCGGGAAAAACCCGTGATTTTACGGGATTTTTTTACAGTGTACCCGCGTGCGCCGAAGTACTCGTACTCGTACCCGTACTCGTACTCGTACTCGTACTCGTACTCGTACTCGTACTCGTACTCGTACTCGTACTCGTACTCGTACTCGTACTCGTACTCGTACTCGTACTGGAGTACGACTCCAGTACCAGTACTCGAAAACTTGGTACTCAACTCCAAAACTGCCAGCAACATAACCAGGGCGAATCAAGAGAGGAGTTGGAGTTCGAAACGCCCACCGCCCCCCACTCTTTGCCATTTGTTTTTCTTGCAAACCTGAAAACCAGAAACTCTGTATATTCCGTGTGCGAGTAAGAACAACAACCAAGAGGTTAAATGACGCCATCAACTTCAAGAAAGAGTACCTGCCCCCACCCCGACCCCCGCTTGTGAATTATTTTGTTTGTAAATATTTTCGGCGATTGCCAAATAAAAGTTCATCCTCTGCAGAGTTCTTGAATACGTCCCTGATCACTGTTCCAAATCAAAATGTACGTCACAAATGCGCATCTTTGTTTACAAACATTTACATAACTGTCTCGACAGTACACTTAGTTACAGCATGCGCGTTTTCAGTTACGTTTAGAGCCCCACAGACGTAAACTTTGTCCTGTAAAAGTTCCCACCAAACCACTAACGCCAATTTGTGAATTACAATCCTCCCATGCCGATTACCTGTTGTGATTTATCTGTTTCAGGCGCGTTTCTGGTTCCATATTTCATCTCGCTGGTAGCCTGCGGGGTGCCCATGTTCTTCATGGAGGTATCGCTGGGACAACTTATGCAGACGGGCGGTATCGGCGCGTGGGATATCTTTCCCGCCCTCAAAGGTGAGTTTTGGTTTATTGGGTAGACGATTTGCTGTGACACTCCGGTGGAAACTCGATCTCTGCACCTGTTTCTCCAGGGGGTTAAGCCTAATGAGCTCCTGCAAGCGTAGCTCTTTTACAAGATATACCACTGATCTAGGTTATGTCCTTTGAGGTACAGGCCGGATACTTTTGGTGCGCCTGTTGCTTATAAATATAATTACAAGTCCTGCTGGTATATGCAGGCGTGCCTGGAAACTGATACAATCATCTGTGTTTTCAATCCAGTCCCTTACCCCTAACCTTTCTCAGATTGTGAAAATGTTCCACTTGTCGATTGATCGATTGCTTGACTGCTCATTGCGGTTGATTGATACATTCAGATATAACATCAACCAATCAAGCAATCGATCGATCGATCTATCAGCTATCCATATTATTTATAATTATCAGTCAGATATCATAGTTCAGTCAACCAATAGAGCGATCGGTGAGTCGATCAATCAATGACAAGTCAGTTATTCAACCGATCAATGAATTCGTCAATTCGTCCTAAAATGGCTACGGTTGGAAAGATCATTACCAATCAGACCATAAAAATTTCCACGACCATTCCTGAAAATACGCCGTTTGTCTGCAAATCATTCACGAAAAACTACATCTAAAGGTCCGACCTTTTCGAACCAAATTTTCAGACAAAAGGCCCATTTTCAAGGAATAGTCGTGGGCATTATTATATTCTACTTATAAACATCTTTCCAAGCGTAGCAATACTATGACGAACGATTTTTTTAGCCCAATTGGGTGCCTCAAAGGCAATATGTCCTTGAAATAAGTATAATAAATCACGTCATACCCGGTATAATGTGCTAAAAAACCACACTTGAAATACAACAAATCTTCCTTTTGAAAATTTCCCTCCAAACTCAGGAGTTGGACTTGCAGCCGCTAACATCGCCGCCATGCTGAACATCTATTATATCGTCATCTGCGCTTGGTCCATATTCTATTTCTTCGCCTCCTTTAGCAGCCCGCTTCCCTGGCACGGCTGCATGAACGACTGGAACGACGTCTACTGTCTGGAGCGGGAACTTCAGGAAAATCTGACGGCAGGTACTAGGAACGAGTCTTTTCTGACAACCAACGGATCTCTGCTACACAGGAATCTGTCCGAATCGCCCGCTCAACAGTACTGGGAGTAAGTTAAAAAACCTAGACTTGCCTACAGAGTCACAAGTCCAACGGTTACCGCGTGGAAAATTTTGCACGGCCGCCAAATCTGCTTCAACTAAAATTTCGTTTTTGTTATGTAACATGTATACAAGAATACGTGAAAAATATACATGCTTTCAATGCTCAAGACGGTTGGGAAAAAAATGTTTTTTCACAACCTCGTCCTCGTGGCGATCGAGCGGTACGCTACCACTAACTGCTCTCTCTCCCCGGTATTGGAAAATGTGTGTATCCAAAAATCTTGGCTATTATAACAAGGAAGATTGCAGACGATGTGTTCTGAGTAGTATAGTCTGGTGCTGCAGAATACTGTGAGCTTCTGTGACAGAGATACGGGGTACCAAACTAAAACTTAATAAATCCAATGCATTGCAGGTACATAATTTTCCAGGCTGGTGCAGGCAAGCCAACTCTAAATGTACGTAACGTTAGCATTAGCAACAACGCTTAAAAAGTGGGAAAATCACGCATATTTCTAACTACTTCTTGGGTAATAGGACATTTTTTGGACTTTTATGAAGGTTATTATTATTTGTTTTTCTCGCGTATGTTTTGGGAACATTCTGTTCATGCATCGTTATGTACGATTATTACGAATTATCAGCTTCTTATTGCAGTAACCAATCAGAAAAAGGTGAGGTACTTTCCCAGCAAGGGTATACTATTGATTACGAGGTTGAACGTAGACCCTGGCAACAAGGTTGGGTGCACAAAATCGGACAATGTAGTCTAGCTTTCTTGCAAGATGTTCGTTCGAAATATGGATGACCTTTAACTTAATACTGTGCTTTTTGCCGCCACTTTTAGACGGAGAGTATTGAGTGTGTCTGAAGGTATGACCGATGTTGGCGGCATACGATGGGAGTTAGTAGGCTGTGTGGCTCTGGCCTGGGTTCTAACATTTCTGTGTATCTGGAGAGGTGTCAAGACAACAGGCAAGGTATGTAAATATAGCTGAAGCCCATGATGTAGCTCCGACCATGTACATGTACCTATATTGTATAGCCCTTACCAAAATGTAGCCCTAACCCTGTGCCTAAATGTAGCCCTTACCAAAATGTTGTCCCAACCCTGTACCCAATTGTAGCCCTTACCAAAATGTGCCCTAACCCTGTATCTAATTGTAGCCCTTACCAAAATGTATGTAGCCCTAACCCTGTGCCTAAATGTAGCCCTTACCAAAATGTAGCCCTAACCCTGTACCTAAATGTAGCCCTTATCAAAATGTAGCCTCAACCCTGTACCTAATGTAGCTCTGACCAAAATGTAGCCCTAACCCTGTGCCTGAATGTAGCCCTTACCAAAATGTAGCACCAATCCTGTACGTAGCCCACTGGTTGGTGCTTAGTGCTCAGGCTACATTTAGGTACCGTGTTGGGGCTACAGTTAGAGCTCACGCACATTTTCTGAGCAGCAGTAACCCATTTTTTGATTGGCCCGTTCGTGTTTTCGTGTTCTGTTTGGAACTTCTTGTGCCAACATTTTTAGAAACTAATCAAATACAGACCACTCTTATACTATGTCGGTGCCAAGATGAAGTATATATTGTTATCTATCATTTTCATCAGTCTCGTGCCATTGAAAGTTATTCATGATTTTTCAATGCATGTCTTATTTGGGGGGCTAAGTTGGGGCGATAAGTGTAGGTAATCTATTTTCAGCCACGATTTACCGAAAAGTAGCCACACTGTACTCTTGTATCTTAAGTAACCTAAACTAATTCCAAGGTCTAAGTGTACAATTTGTTTAACCATAATGTGCAGTATTTACGGAGAAATGAGGAAAAAACCCGCAGCATTGACAACCGGACATTCAGACTGGCGCCGCACATAGTGCATCCTGTACGCAACCAATGCGCCAAGGGCACCAGTCTGAATCCCAACGGTTTGACTTTTTCAAATCAAACCGGCGTCCACAAAATGATGTTTTGTCCCCAAATTTTTTTGAGAGAAATGGCGCATTTTCAAGGGATTGTCATGTACATTTTATATATTCTACTTTTGAATTATCTTTCCAACCTTAGCAATTTTAGGATGGCGTTTTTTGTAGCCCAATTGGGCGGCCTCCATGGCACTGTGTCTTAAAAAAAAGGACTGATTCTTGTTTTTAATAGAGGTGATTCACAATAGTGAGCCACCAAGATTTTGTATCACAGTGGCAATTGTATACGCACGTCCGGATGCGTCGGCTCTTTTGGGTGCATACACCAATACTCTAAAAATTCCTGCCAGCTAATAATTAATATTTTGTGACCCCACAGGGACTGGCGGAGGAACGGGGGGGGGGGGGGGGGGGGCAGGGGGTCATTCCCCCAACACTTTTTCCACTTGATGGAAGAAATGGCCCCCACTTTTGGCAGTTCCGCATAAAGAAAAACATATAAAAGGGCAGCGGGCCGGCCGGAACCGGCGCAGCTTCCCTCCCCCACCTTTAAAAGTGTTCCGCCGCCCCTGCCCACAGGTAATTTTCAATATTAAACCTAAATTCGATTCCACATCACCAAATACGCGCTCATAGAAACCAACACAAAATCAGACAGAGAATGCGCCGTCTAATGTCGCCCAGGAGTAAGGTGTGTTTTTCACTGGAAATTAAAGATTAAAACCCCCAGGACAATTTTCTTTCAAATTTTACTAGAGTTGACAGAGTGATTTGTTCTATATTCCCTTCTTCAAACCACCCCTAAAATGGTGAGCCATCTCTGAGCCCAGGTCTAAAGGTAGCCCCCGCCTCTATGCCAAATAGACCCACATAATGGTCTTTTTGTGAACGGAATCCCCCGAATTGGAACGAGTCACAAATGATTGATTTCCACAAATATTTCTACAATCAGTCCCATTTAGAGGCCACAAGGACCTCTTATTCATATTTACCCTTTGGATCACAAAATATTAATGAGATCGCGCACAGGTATTTCCAGAGTAATGGTGGTATGCACCCTTTTCAAACGCGCATTGCGTACTTTAGCCACTGCGTTTCAAACTCTTGGTGGCGCACTAGTCTGAATTCCCCCACTGCTTGCATTCAGATCGTGTGGTTCACTGCTCTTGTGCCTTACGTGATTCTACTGATTCTCCTGATCAATGGTTTACTACTCGAAGGATCAATGGATGGTATCCTCTTTTACATCACGCCTACGTTTGACAAACTTGGAGAACCAACGGTGAGACATAAAGTTTAACTGGCAAATTCTAACGATTGTTTTCGAGTCATTGGCGTGCACATTATGTGCAAGGTCGTATTTTCCACGGCCTTCTTGAGATACCGGTATTCAATATGTGAGAAGATGGAATTTGCGTCGGGGATGATGTAAATCAGAAAGCCAATTTTTGCAATTTCCAATTTACATCATCCCCGACCCAAATTCCATCTTCGCACTGATTACGCGGTACCCGCTTCTACATTGGATTCGAAGCGGCCAGCCGACCCCGGCACGTGGTCAAGACGTTCGCACTTGTAAGCAGGAGGTCGTGGGTTCGAGTCCTACCCGAGAAGGCATGTGATTTTTTTTCGCAGAGGCTCTCGGAAAACACTGAGCATACAGTGCTTCATACACTAGTTCGGGAAAGGACAAAACAAAATGTTCAATATGAATATGAAATTTTGTGAATTAAACTTTGTCGTCCAATTTACGGCATGTATGGTAAGACCGAATGTGGATGTATAGTGGGCAGAATGTAACCTGAAGTAATCGGATTGTATTTACCTCCGATTTTGTTTTTATGAAACCAGCCTCTCTGAAAAAATCCCAAACAAACCGACAAAACAAAAACAGGAATAAACACTTCATTACATCCCTCTTTCCAAAGAAAGTGGTTTTATACAAGCATGATCTTGTGATGTATCATTTTGAAACTTAAACAATAAAACAGGTATCAATTAAATAATTATTTTTTGTGAGCCACGTGTAGCTCAAATAATGTTAAGGTATAAACAGTTTTTAACTGTTTACCAGCGGATTTTAGCATTATTTAAGCCTATTCATTGAAATAGGAATTAATGGTTATGCACTTGTACAATAAATTGAATAGGATCTATGAATTTACTAATTATTTAATATTGAATGGTGATTTAAAGGTTTTGCTAAGAGTGCTTCCATGCGAGTTGGTTGTCTTTATCGAGCTCGGAAGTATCCTACCTCCTGATGCTATCATTTATCTTTACAAGACAACTATAGGTCATCTCGTGGAGTACTGTTCCCACATCTGGGCTGGTGCTTCTGCTTGTCACTTATCTTTATTAGATAGAGCACAGAAGCGCATTGTTAATTTGGTTGGAGAAGAGTTGGGCTCATCCTAACAATCACTCTCTCACTGGAGATCTTTATGGAATTATTTGCCTGGTGCATGTTTCCCTTCATCTTACGGTCTTTCCTGCTTCAAGAGGAATATTAATTCCTACCTCTTGCATCTTTGATTCTTTCTTTCCCTTTGTAGCTCCATACATCGAGCGGCTTTTAGCCTTGTTTGGAGCAAACTTGCATAAACAATTATCTTTGTGTTTGTAGGTGTGGGTGGATGCCGCTACACAAATCTTCTTCTCGTACGGTGTGGGTATCGGTTCACTTATCTCGCTCGGTAGCTACAATCCCTACGGGAATAACTGCCTATTGTAAGTGTGAAAACCTAATTAACTCCTTTCCATACAGTTAAACGGTGTATAATTACGTCGATAGACTACACAACCTTGCTGACACTATGAACCCCTTGGATGTGATTTCCTATTAAGAATGGACAGGAGGATTAAGAGAATGTGATTTTAACAATGAGGGTCCAAAATCACATCCAGAATCCAGAATCACAATGCGGTTTAAGCTGTTAAACCCAGAAGTCACAATGTACTCCTTGTCAGGGTGGGATAATAGTTCACAGGCTTCAGATGTGATTTTAAATAGAGTAGGATGTGATTTTGGACCCTTATTGTTAAAATCACATCCTCTTAATCCTCATGTCTATTTTGAATAGGTAATCACATCCAAGGGATTCACAGTGTGAACTAGTAAAAACGTATATCGTTATGTTAATACCTGATAACCAAAGACAAGTAATAACAGTAATAACAAAACGAAATTTAATTAATACATTCTACACATAACAACAAAGGGTATCGGATGAAGCAAAAGGCTTTTGTACACTAACCCCTTTGACAGACAAATACAGACTGACAAATGAAAGTACGAACAAAGCTATATACGAGGTGCGATCAAAAGGTTCCGAGACTGAGCCTATATAACAAGCAAAAACCGTACCTGATTTAAATCTGGCCGCCATCCCCTTCAAAGTAGTCCCCTTGTAAAGCGATATACCGCTCCCAGCGCTCCTGCCACGTTTGGAACGCTCCCTGGAAATCCCGTTCTGTATACGCGCGTCAAGCACCATCTGCGATTCTGGCTGGATCACCTCCACAGTGTCAAAACGGCGAGCCTTGAGCTTGAACTTCATTTTGGGGAACAGAAATCCGGCGAGTTGGGGGCGGGAAGCGACGATTGTGTTGTTTTCAACGCGCTGTGAGCGGGCGCGTTGTCATGTTGGAGCACCCAATTGCCAGCGCGCCACAGTTAAGGCTGTTCGCGCCGAATGTTCTCCCTCAGACGCCTCAGAACGCTGCAGTAGAACTCAGCGTTGACAGTCTGACCCTGGGGGAGGAATTCACGGTGCACAACCCCGCGAATATCACAGAAAACAATGAGCATGCTCTTGGTTGCGCTCCTGACCTGACGCGCCTTCTTCGGTCTTGGAGACTGCGGGCTTTTCCACTGCGAAGACTGCTGTTTGGTGGTCTGGGTCGTAGCCGTAGACCCAACTCTTGTCACCGCTGATGATCCTCAACATGAAGTTTGGGTCATTCCGGGCCTGTTGACGGAGATCCTCGCAGACTTCGACACGGTGCTGCTTGTGCTCTGAATTCAGGTCCAAATGCGCACGTAGTGGTCACAAAAATGCGTGTAACATAGGTGCTGATGTTGATCAAGCAATGTCGAATACTTGAAATACTTACTCACGAAAGTTATTGCTTATACTGCTATATTGCACATTACTGTGCTGCGCTCCGTTCGTTCGCAACAGGAACAGTCTCGGAACTTTTTGATCGCACCTCGTATTGCTATAGACTAATACAACGAGCAAAATTAGAAGCCATCTTTGGGTACCCAATAGACCTTTATCATGCTGTCACCATCTTTGTCTTGTTCCCTGTATGCATTAGCAATTATGAACAGTGATTCCAATTATTGAATGAAGGTGCCAGACTATTTTTCCTTCCAGCCTCGGTTTGGTTACATTGATTTTAATAGGAGAAAAACAAGATGGCTGTACCATGATAAATGTCTATCGGGCGGTACTGCGCTCGCGCGCGCGTCATACGCGTTCTTACTTTTGAGGCGCGTGTTTAGTTTGGCAATCCTATTGGTCAAAGGCGCAATGAGTGCGCGCGTATGACGAGCGCGCGTGTATGGTACCGCTCGATTGGGTACCCAAAGATGGCTTCTAATTTTGCTCGTCGGATTAGTCTATAGGCCTGTTACACTGCAAAACAGCGTTTATTAAACACTTTTCTAAACAAGCATGCTATCAGTGTGTAAACACGTTTACAAACTAAACATGTTTAGCGTCTTGACGGATAGTGTTTAGCCATTGAACATTAATGTTTAGGAATTTGATACGTAATTAGAACAGAGATGTTTTCTCTTTTGCCCTGTCCCGACGTGATGTATGAAGCACTGCTTTCCGAGAGCATGTGTGATTCGAACCCACGACTTCCTGTCATGCAGACGTCTTAAACAATCGACCACCGAGCTTGCTAGGGTCGGCTGGCCGATTCGAATCCAATGCAGCAGCAGGTACCGCGTAATTAGTCAGTAAGGCAAGCTGCACTAGAAAGCAGTCGTGGGTTCGAATCCCACACGTGAATGTTTTTCACACCGGCTCTCGGAAAGCACTGAGTATACAGTGCTTCATATATTTATTACGTCGGGACAGGGCAAAAGAAAAAACATCTCTGTTCTAATTTACATCATCCCCGACGCAAAAATTCCATCTTCGCAACTTGCCCCCCTGGCGGCATTTGCGGCGTCATACAAAAAGCAAAAGGAAATTGTGTTTTTAAGACGATTTTAAGACAGTTCAGGCGTTGTTTGCCCTCCCTGGCATAAAAAGCTGGATAGGCCTACGCAACTGAGCACAGCTATCAAATAAATCTTGTTTACGTACAAAGCATTGTAAAACGACCTACGTGCGGAAAAGGAGCGCTCATCGTACCCGAGTCGTATCAAAACTGACGTGCTCTGTGTAATAATAACCGACATCTGGTTCAAAGCAATAAATCTATTAACATGAGATAATTTGTTGCCATATATTGTGCTGCATCGCACTTAAGGCTTCGTGGGTGAAACCAGAAGAATATTCAGAACAGTGAGTAAAGTGATATAGCTGTACGAGAATAAATTGGGGAGGAACTTCGCTTTAGGCAATATGCCGTGTCTGTTGTAGAAAGACGCATTGGTGTTATGTTTGTTAAGGTTATTCCAATGAGGTCATGCTTGTGTCAATTGTATATTTTACATTCGTCTCCTATATAGTGTAGGCTACACTGTATTGTGTTTTATGATCCGTCGTGTGCCCGGCAGAAGGACGTAAGCGCGCTTTGACGTGTAACACTTTCCGAGAAAATTGACTTTAAATTTTTTTGTGTTGGCATTTCTAATTTAAGAATCGCAAAAGGTTGAATTTTTGTCAGATGAAATTTATTAACATTTCCAATAATGCTGTGCATTTTAAAATAAAAATATTACTTAATTTTAAAGTTATTTACATATTAATGCTATTTATTTACATATTTATGCAAGTCCTTCTGCCTTAAACGTGCGCCTAAGCGGCATGTAAAATGCTAACGACCTTTTGCCGGGAACAAACTTTGCTCCAAGCGCGTTTACGTCCCACTGAAGTGGAGAGGTGAACGCACTTGTATCATGTTTTGTTACATTGATATTACACGCTAAAGTCCTTTTGCCGGAAACAAAAACATGCAAAATCCCCTTGCGTCCTTTTCATTCTGTTAAATTACGTCAGAATAACGTAACCCATTGAGACGAAATGTATATCGAAATAGAGATATTTCAATACTCTATCGATTACCCCAAAACCCGAATGTGACCTTTTGACCCATTTAACGACCTTTCGCCGGGCATAAATCAAATACAAAAATATAACTGTACTTTTAAAGTGTCTATTTAAAAATATTTTATCCCCTTGAATGAAGATAGAACACCACGTGACTGCATTGTAAATGCTAATTGGATTCGATCATGGAGGAATATTTATTTTCCTATGGTTGGAGCAAGTGGGAATGTCTTTTTTTTACAGAACGTTGATGATAATAACTGCAAATGTATATTGTACACTTTATGCTAAGTAAAAAAACATGTTTAGCGTCCCCGCCCGCTTCGGTTTTAGGGGCCGCCTGGAAAATTAGGTGAAAAAACTTCCAAAGATGTCAACCGATCCCCCAGAAAATAAAATACAAGCTTACTAAAACCATTAGAACCAGCCTGTAAACATGATTAATTCTCTTGTTCGACATGTCTCTTTCATTTTTGTTTTCACTCTTTGAACAGTTGAAAAACCTACGGATATCGGAAAATTTAAGAAAATGGCGGCCATCTCGAAAAAAATAGCCTGATTTGTTTTTTAACAAAAAAAGGTCAGAAAAACAGAACAGAAAAAAAATAACCACAAAGTCAAACATGAAACACACGCCAAGAAAATGTAGAACATTTTACAAGCTATGAAGACACGTCTGCTGTGTCTGTGATGACATCAAACTTTCGCTTATGAATATGGAAATCTTTTGAAGTTACTCCCGGGAAATGCTACACAGATTTAGTAACAATGTATCCATGTCATAACCACTCAAACATGGCCCCCTTTAAATAACTGTTCACGTTTGGTGTTGATAAGTGGAATTAATTGTGTGCGTCAAAATAACGGTCCGTTCTATTTTCGGTTTCCAGTGACACGTTAGTGGTTGGAGTGGTGAACGCGGCAACGAGTCTTTTCGCAGGCCTGGTTATCTTCGCTGTGTTAGGTTACATGGCTTTCATCCAGGAGGTACACGTTAAAGATGTGGTCGATGAGGGTAGGATTTCCTCTTTTTTTATCTTCATTTTCATCTTAGATACAAGGATAGCGAAAACAGATGATTACAAGTGCAGATAGTGGTCTTATGTTTTGGGTATTTCGAAAAATTTGGGTGGTTGTGCACATTTTCTAACTCTAGCGGGCGCTCTTTATTACGCGTTACGTATGTCTGTGGTTACGTACGCCTAATCAGTTTCCATATATGCACATAAATATCGAAGGTATCACTTTAAAGACTAACTAAAATAAAAATATTGAAGCAGCTGTAGCTACGAAAGCTCATGCCGTATATTTTAGTTTTTATGTGCTACCCTCAATATGTATCTGTATCTAGCAGACTAACACGGCTGTTAACAGCTCTATACACAGACACGTCCGCATTTTAACCCCCTTTCAGACAATTTATTTTTTCTTTTTCATCTCTTCTTTTAACAAAAATCGGGACATGGGGATGATCCTTAGTGTGTGTGGGTTTGTTTTTCTTATTCAATTTGGGGACCTTTAACAATAGAGGACAATAGGGTCCCAGGTTAAAAATCGTGTACAAAACCAATGAGCGTCCTTGCCAAAAACTTTAAGTATGAACAATAGGATGACCAATAGAAGGTGTGTGCACTCTTGTGTGTGTGAGGGGGGTATATCCTTCCCGTTCCCCCGGAATCTACTCCCTATCTGTGGCAAATGTAATTAAACTAGTTTGAAATGAAAGCTATGCAAAGTCAAATGAAAGAAAAACATTGCCAAAGGAAAAGCCAGGGCATAGAGCATTTTTTACAATTCGCAATTTTCAAAGTCCACGTCCAACAGCATGTCTTATACAGCATACGCGAACTAGCGCGCGTGTAAGTTCTACGTGACCCCATGAACCACTTCGAGTTGAACTCCCTATACTTAAAACGATGTCTGAACGCTCGGTGCGTTTTAATTTTACGACCACCCACCAGTGGTGAGCGACCGTTTTAACTTTTACTGTGTTAGTTAAAACGCTGTCTGAACATAGCCTTAGACTGACACCGCGTTTACACTTGATCCGCCACGAAAAAGGGATCAGGTCCTTCGCGGTAATCGGGAAGCTTAACCGCAAATCAACTGTGCCGCGTTTACACTCGATCCAAACTATGCTTCGATAGTAGCCGATTCTCCGGCTTACTCAGCCTCTTTAAAAGTGATTTTCGACTTTTCAGATTAACAATTCGTCTTTAATGACTTCTGGTTATAGCGCCCCCGAACAAAGACAATGACAATTTGGGAGATCGCCAACATACAAAGTATGTAAAATAGCTCAGTTGGTAGAGCGCCGGTGTGGTATTCCGGAGGTCGCAGGTTCAAGTCCCGTTTCATTTGGGGTGCCTTCAAGTTAAAAGGCAGGGGTTTGTCTTTCAATTTAATTTATCAAAATATGAATTTTCGTGCATTTAGAATGGTACAAAATCGTTGGAAGACGGCATTCCGCATCTATAAAGCTGATTTCCAGCTTTTTCCGGTTTTTCCGAACTGAGTCTGTAACTTAAATTAGAAATTACATGTAGTAGAGGCGCGTTTAGGTCAGAGGTCAAGATTTGTTTTTATACCGTACGGTATTGGATAATATTTTTTAAATTTCCAGCAATTACTAAATGTGTAAAATTGTTGAGAAAAGGTACCGTACTTCGTCCATTGCAAGTGGTCAGGCACAAGTAACCTGGCCATCATGAACGCTCGCCCAACGCGTAACAGGTGCTTGAGCCTATTTCTTTTATACTTGACTATTTTTTATAATAGATTTGTTGCTTTTCTAAAATATTAATTAAACACAAATGGGCGTCGCCAGGATATTTTTCTGGAGGGGGCAAACTACTCACCAGAAAGCAGCAAAGGGAGAAATCACAGGCCGTGGAAAAATCAAAAGGGAAGGGGGTGCTGGTCATCACTCGACGCTTTGTTCAAGATCGCGATACCTAGGCCTAGTTATAGCCGTATTTTAGGCCGCTTTCAGCAGGTTTTGAGTACGATATTGACTTCGCACCTCGTAAAAAATACACGACCGATTTTGAAGATTTAGCCTACATGTATGTTTTTTGAAATTACGTTGTCTATCGGCCACCGTAGTGACAATCCCTTACCGCGACAGTCCGACTACACTCTACTGAAGCCTCTCTTACCTCGTCAGTCCCACTTTGTCGTGAAGTACGTCTCTTTACCGCGTACGCCACTAAAGTCTCTTTTACCGCGTCAATCAACATGAGCGGTGGCCCTTTTAGTACACCATTATTGAAGTCATTTAAAGATGAGTCTCGTTAAATGAATGTTCGAAACAATAATGTATTGCAGTGTGAACGTGCATGTACGTGTTAGAACTTTTTCATTCATAATCCTCTATTATCGGAATATTTTGTCATAAACCTTCAAGCCAGTTGTCATTCGATACTGGCGTTTGAAATGTCCAAACTTTGCTCACCCTTACCAAAGTGCAGTTAAACACTTTAAAAAATGATAAACCACAGAAAAGCTGATATGTACGGCCTGGTCGTTGTTTGCTGCAGTGTGTCCTGCACAAATCTCTTCTGGTGCAGAATATCAAATAATGCAACACTTAATTATCCAATGATTATTTCTTTCTTCAGTGAAATTTGATTATACTGGGTTCCTGTTGTCACGCCTTATCTAAAACCTTAAGATGAAAAGTAAAAAAACATGCTCACGTATATTTCTTTACTTATAGTGCTACGCAGCATTCCACGTTTTTTAATACCTTGTATATCTTTCAGCCTCGACAAAAAACCCGTCGTCACAGTTTCACATTCACACTGTGAATTACCTGCATTTTCACATTAGAGTATAGCCTAACTCATAAAGTAAAAAAAACGTAGTATATGGGGTAAAGAAATAAATATTAGATGTCTTGTAAAAACATGATAGATTATATGTATTGTTCACTAATTACGGACAAATGAAATTGATGCGTATTTTAACGACGCACTGCATTTTACTCCTAGATATCTTGCAGGTTATGTGCTTCTTACACTGGACTCAGGCCAGCGGAATCTTGTACGATCAAAGATCAAATTTGTAAATTACACTCCCACGCTTAATTATTGGAAACCAAACCAATCATTAACTTCACTGGCCGTCCAATATTGCTTCTCTGTAACGTGCGGCGCTGGGTTGTCACCACGCAGTAAGATTAATGCTAGCCAGTCACAACAATCGGCTTGACACGAAGACTACTTATGCCGAGAAGATGAAAACAGTATTTTTCCCAACCTAGTGCTAATGATTACGCGTGCAAGGTGTATCTATATTTAGACACTCAGATTTCGGTGATATCGAAATTTCTATTTGTGGAATGGCACTCTCAAAAAAGGAATTTCAATTTAGCAAAGGAATGACTTTGAACTCTTCAAATGACAAATTACAAAAAGAAGGTCTGTTCCGAGTATAGGGTACATAAATTCTCTCTACCTACATTTGTTCTGGACATTAAAAGTTCAATTCTAAATTACATCTGCACTCCAGAACACAAATAGTATTAAAGGTGGTATACAATATTTGGTTTTGCTGTAATTTTCAGAAATAAAAGGATATGGGGGTTAGTATTTTATAGCGTGCTAGCAACTGTATCACTAACCTGTTTAAAGTTTTGTGTACATATATGCTGGGGAAAAAGAGAAAACAAAACTTATGTTTGAGTAGTCTGGTTCCTGACCCTACTTTAGACAAAACAGAGAAATGTATATAGTCAGGGAATTATCAGGTCGGGGAACAAGACTATTTCCAAGGATTGTTGGCAGACAATCGTTGGAAAACGATATAAATTTCCACTTTTCATGATTTCACATGATGCCTGAGACTACTATTTACTTACAGTCTAGTACAGTATTTCGAAATAATTCAGTAGTTTTGCTTTTTGATGTTTACAAATGTTGTATACTACCTTTAACTATGCACTGATTATTCGACACGATAAAACACACAAGGGTCCACGGTTTCTCCATGAGAAAATTAAGAATGAGATGGCTTTTAAAATTGTTTCTATACAGGGTGGCCCCAAAAAACGGAACGGCATATTTCGCTACCCTGAGACTCAAACAACCTATACCAATTTATGGGTAATTTTGTTCAAAGAAAAATGATGCCAGGATCACCCGATTCGGTCCAGTAGTTTTGGTGAAACAAATTTGGTGGTCATTTGGTCCCAAGGTGTATAAACTAAACCGGGCCGACGAATTTGACTTAATTGGATAGAGGGATTAATTACGTAATAATACCCATAAGACAAATGTGTGTGAGGGCTGGATATTTATGTTATACCTATTTCTTTGTTCATTAGGCCTAGGCAGGATAAATTCTGTTTTAAACACAAGTATACAATCATCATGCTCTTCGTGCTCTCTCTGGAACAATTGGCTAAGTGACCCGATTTTGCTTCACAAAATAGGCTCTGGAGCAAAAACTACTGAACCGAATCAGGAGGTCTTCGTATCATTTTCTTCTAAAAAGATTCTCCACCATCGGTACAGGTGGTTTGACTCTAAGGGTAGTGGAAGTACGCCGTTCCGGGATTTTTTGGGGGCCACCCTGTATATATAGACTGTATAGACTTGATTATGAAGAAGGGTGTGTCCAAACAGTTTAAAACTGGTTTCCATTGGGGCCCTGCATACATTTTTTAAAATTAAAAATGAATATTTACAGACATACAAAAAATGAATATTTACACATATAGGCCTACATACAAAAATACAAATACAAAAAATGTACATAAATATATCTATGCATATATCTAATGTATACGGTCAAAATATCATATGAAGTACCGGTAGCTTACTCTTAAAAATAGTCTGGGTTTTTGAAGAACGAGAAGTATTAACTTGGCGTTTAGGTCGGAATATAGACCGGTAAAACGTAAATTTCAGTCACTATGAAATACGGGCTTATTCGTAGTACTCCACATGCCTAAGTAAAGATAACTAGGAGAGTGACCGGTCACGTGAAAGGGTTTCACCAATAAGAGGGAAAAGGGGTCTAATTTTCGTATGACACCGTCACCGTGAGAATAGAGTACCGAAGTGATGACGTCAATGCAATGTTTGCAACCAGAATACTTCTGTTATTTTGTGTCAATGTGTTTGCATGACTGGCTGTTTGGAGCCAGTTGTCGCGCCAACTGACGTCAGACTTCGGTACTCTATAGAGTACCGAAGTCTGACGTCAGTTGCCGCGGCAATGGTTCCAAGCACATGCAGTTTAGAATGTATTCCAAACATTGCATTGATTGACGTCATCACTTCGGTACTCTATACTGCCAGCCGATGATGAGGTATTATCCTGATGAGGTATTATCCATTTTACTGTCTGATCTGGTCTGGTATCCTGTTGTTAGGTCCGGGCCTAGCATTCGTGGCCTACCCAACTGCAGTAGACACAATGGCAGCGGCACCGTTCTGGTCGGTTCTATTCTTCGGCATGCTGATTATGCTGGGGTTGGACAGTCAGGTAACAAACCATTAAAACCAGTTAGATAATGATTTTATCGTTGAGGCCAAGCAAAGTAGTTCTGGTGTAAGGCTTTTCCTGTCAGAAAAAAAATCCTAAAAGAATTTAAGAATCTGTACATCTAAAAGATAAGCAGATGTGGAATTAGGGACTCCAATTATACGGTGTTGAAAATTGTGAGAAGAAACTAAAGTTTCGGCCAATCTACTTCCCCTGTTGCCATGTCGACAATTTCCCAAAACTGAAAAGCATCGAGTTTGTATGCCATATAAACACGGAAGCTACTTTTGACGACAATATACGTTTTTCCTCGTAGCATACCATGAAGCACAGAATATAGAAATCGTCATATTCATTTGCTGTCATTGTTCGGTGTATATCAGCTTCATATGCGAAATTTTTGAAGATCCTTATTTTGACATGGATGAGAGAGAGCTTCGGGATTAATATTTTTACCCGTTTTAGGAGAATTAGGTGTTTGGATGTGTATGTTAGCGGTCCTATATCAAGAACAGAGAACAAAATAAATTTTTTTAATGGGGGTGGGTTTGTTTTTGCATTGAAAAGGGGGACCTTTAACAATAGAGGGCAATGTGTCCCCGGTTGAGAAAGATTTCCGTTTGAAAATCGTGTACAAAACCAATGATGGTCCTTGCCAAAAAGTATTTTAGAGTCTCATTTCCGCTGCATTGTCTGCCGCACGCGCGGCCGGCCAATCACAAACTGGGTCACTACAACCGCAAGTCAACCTATACCGGCGGTATAGCCGCCGATACCGGCGGCATGGGAAACAAGAAAATAGATGAGTCCGCTACAGTATGAACAATAGGAGGACAATAGGAGGTCCCCGATTTAAGGTGTTTACACACTTGGGTGAGTTAGTCTCACCAATGATGGAGTTACCCCGCCTGAGTCTGTACGTCTGAAAATAGGGATAAACCGTAAGGGTGGTTGGGCTGGCAACCTATCCCACCACCTCTGTTGTAGCCCTTTACCTATAAGAGCGGCTTGTAGCCTTGTATTGGGCGACTTCCATTCAAAGATGATATCAGGACAAAATGTCCTCGATTGGCAACCTGTCCTTGGTTGGAAAGTTACAAACAAAAGAAGCCATGGGAAGAACAATGGGAAGTTTTCGATATACACCATAATACAAACATTTGCTGAGGAAGGGGAGTTGGAAAAGGTTTTTAGAGGGCGGGCGGGAAGGGTGAATGAAATCCT
The DNA here is from genome assembly GCA_037893225.1 of Hippasteria phrygiana. Classification (NCBI taxonomy): domain Eukaryota; kingdom Metazoa; phylum Echinodermata; class Asteroidea; order Valvatida; family Goniasteridae; genus Hippasteria; species Hippasteria phrygiana. Next base: position 672,624 of record JAZGUH010000100.1, read on the forward strand.
CCAGCGTATACTCTCCCCACCCCGATTCCACACTCTTTCAGGCAGAATGGCGTCCATCCCTCGCTTAATGAACCTCCCTTGACCATTTCTTGTGAGACAGTTTTGCGTAGTGGAAGGTTTTGCCACATCCATCATGGACGCCTGGCCGAGATTGAAGCTCAGGAAGCACCGGACTCTCTTCCTTATCTCAATCTGTGTTCTCGACTTCTTCTTGAATCTCTTCTGCATAACCGAGGTCAGAAATTCTCCAACTTCAAGATAATTAACTAAAGGAAGTGTACTATTTTTTGTTCACATATTCTATGTACAGAAAACCATTGTAACATTTAGGTCAGTGTGCATGTTCTATTTTTTAGAAGTTAACCTACGGAATATACCGAAGTGATGACGTCACCGGGCAATGTGAACTAGATTACTCAAGCAATATCCAGTTTGCACGACTGGTCATTAACGAAGGGAGTGTCAGATTCACGATGTTTTAGCAAATGAATTCGATTCTCACAATTCTGGGAACATATCATCCATGATATGAGTTTGTTTAGGACCAGTTAGCACGTTAACTGACGTCACACTTCAGTTACGGTACTCTATTAAGCACGGTCCAAATAAGACATACACGCAAACCGGTACCTGGAACTGCCAAGCACAAATATTTTCTTAGCACGAAAAGGCTTTCTCGGTAAAACTAGGATTAACCATCCAAATTTCACGCTTCAGCTGTTTACTTAGCATGAAAATCCCATGGAGTTTTAGCTGGTAACCTGTTTTTACTAAGCAGGACTTTTTGGTGCTAAGCAAACTTTTGTCTTCAGCAGCTCCAAGAAATTGGCCCCTGATCACAAACCACATTTTCTTTCAACGAGACGATCACGTTTCTTTACATTACAGGGAGGCATCTACATCTTCCAGTTAATGGATAGCTATGCAGCGAGCGGCATGCCCTTGTTGTGGGTAGCCGGCTGGGAGTGCGTGGCCATATCGTACGGTTACGGCGCTCGGAGATTCTACGGTGACCTCAACACCATGCTGACCTTCAGACCAGGGTGGTTCTGGCCACTCAGCTGGGTCATACTGACCCCAGTGGTGTCCTTCGTAAGTTGAAGGGTTAATTTGTTTTTAAGTCTGTAGGCTTTTTAAAATGTGGTGTTAAGAGTAACACCATGTGGTATGGGTACACTGAGACGCCATGGTGTTAAACACCACAGTTTTTACAGTGTAATTATTACATTGAAATGTAAGTGGTGTTTTACGAAATGCAAAAAAAATGATTTACACAAAGCCTTCTCCTCCATGATTTTACTCACCACTGATTTAAATTTGTTCCGAACAATCAGAAGGGGGATGAAGATTTTTGTCCGAAATCACCCTAAAAATTGACCCCTGGAAAACAATTCTACCTGAAAAATTATCATCTCCTACAGTTATATAGACCTACACCATTTAAAATTTCGGTTGGGCTTTCTTTATACATTGTTGCATGTATTATAGAACAATATGGAACATTACATTAATAGATCAAGACGCAGTCAAGCCATTGCAGACGTTACTCAATTCAAATCGTCCATGAATGACCTTTAGGTTCCTTTCGCGAGTAGAGGTTAAATGTCATGTTAAATTTTTGTATACTTAAATTCTGTTTTTGGCGTGAGCAAAGAAAATTTACAAGAGGAAGATTTGAACATGTGACCTCTGAGTCACCGTACCATTAATATAACAACTGAGCTATATTGCCTTATGCTGGCAGTCTACCTTTTTGTCGGTAACTTTGTTTAGCGAGCGCTAATCAGAAGTCAGAAACCCATACTGCCCTTATATAGTGATCACGCCCCTATATTACAATACAACCTGGGAAACGGCACTCGTGGGGATCACTTGGTAATGATTTTTTATTTCATTAGTCTATAACAGCACCACTATTAACTCCTCCTCTGCATGCAAATTATTACCAAAGATAATGATTTGGCAGTGATGATTTCAGATTCATAATTACAATTACAACTTTCACTCGGCTATTCACTCTAATGAATTATCTCTTTCGTTGCCGAACAGGGAATTTTTCTCTTCAGTCTAGTGTACTACAAAGGACCCAAGTACGGGAAGAATTACATCTACCCACCCACAGGGGAAATGCTAGGCTGGTTGATGGCCCTAGCTCCCATGCAGTGGATACCAACGTATGCTATATATCTCTTCTTTACTACACCGGGAACAGTTCAAGAGGTAAGTGCACGAACAAATATATATAATAAAGACCTTACTTGATAGTTAATAAATAATAGTCTCAAGCATCCTGTGAAATCATGGCACCTGGGTGGTGTCATTTTCAAGAAAAGTGAAATTTTTGTATCAATTTCCAATGATAGTCGGCCGACCATCGTTGCGAAAAAAAGAGCACTTTTTTTCAAATACTGCCCCCAATTTAGTTAGTCCACATTTTGTTTGCAATCGGTATACATCCGTGAACGGGTGCAAGCCAGCTAGTCTGGTTCCCTGACCTGACAATTCCCTGACGTCTATGAATTGCTCTATTTCGTTTGAAGTAGGATCAGGAAACCAGACTACAAGAATAGCATTTATTTTCTTGGTTTTTCCCAGCATAAAACTCTAAACAATTCGTTGCAATAATATTTGCAATACAATACTAAATCCACATCCATCCATTTCTGAAAATTGCATCAAAAGCAAATGTTGTATACCTTTAAACCAATACAATGCCTTTAGAGTGCCACCTTAACAAACTAAAATTCCAAAGTTATGTGAATGAATGAAATATAATTGGAATTCTATGAATATTAATGAAGTACAAGTCGAAGAGGGTTTGCATTCCTTTCCACGTGATAGGCATGCGGTCACACAATACATTCAAAGTATGTATTGATATTCAAATGAGCCAGTAGGAGTGGCCGTATATAAGCCCAAGTAGAAAGGCACAAGGCATCTTTTCTGAGGAGCAACCAATATGAGCTCTTTTTGACCAAAGCAGTGGGGCTGGGAAATTTTTTTTTTTTTTTAAGGAGGGGAGGGACCTTCTTCGACTTGTACTTCATTAATATTCATAGAATTCCAATTATATTTCATTCATTCACATAATTTTGGAATTCTATTTCATAACATTCGTACAAGTCTTCAGAGGGTTTGCATGTTCAAAGCTAAGTGAAATATTGTAATGGGCAAAAAAGAGAAATGACACCATCAACAGCAATGACATGATTGTTCACAATACCCAGTTTGGTAGTTCTCTTTCCAGGAACAACATTATACACTTGATAAAATCGTATGGCCAAAAGATACTTCATCTTCGATAGGTGTATGGTAAAACCGAGCAAAGGTATTTGCATTACTTCAATTTGCAGTTTTTAGTACGTCTTGAAGGCTAACACCATGGGCAAAAGCCATAGAAGTGGATGCACTGCGGTAGCTGTGAGCAGTGTAAATGGAGGGATCTACCCCTGCAACACGTAACACATCTTTCATCCATCTAGCCAAAGTTAACGTAGTAACACCTTTATGGGGTTTCCTTGTAGACAGAAATAGTCTCGTCTCCTTACTGGACGTTCTTATATCTGCAGTACGACGTATATAGTCTTTCAGTGTGGAGAAAACGCATAATTTGGGGTTCTCCTTGAATTTCGGGATAATAATCTTATTATTAGATATACCCTTTCGAGGACAGTTAGTTTTCAAGATTTCCATAACTGATATGACACAACTACTATCCAAAAAATCAATATACTTTAAATCGATACAAGCAAGCGTTTGTGTTCGCTGAGCGGACACCAAAGCAATTAGAGCTAAAAGTTTCTTGCTCAAACTTAGTAGGGAGAGTTCACTATTTTGAGGTAAAGAAATAATGTACTCTAGAACAGTAGAAACATTCCAGGTTTTATTATATTTAGGTTTTGGAGGTGTGGTATTAAATACACCTTTCATTAGCCGTGTAACCAGAGGGTGTTGACCGGCTGCATATCTCTCAACTAAAGGTAGGGCGGATGATAGCGCTGATCTATACATGTTTAAGGTGGAATATGACTTTCCACTTGATTGTGCATGGGCCAAAAAATTAACAATATCCGCTATAGCGGGTGATAATGGATCAGTCTATTGTTGATTACACCAACCAATCCAACCCTTCCATGCAGACTCATACTGCCTCTCCGTGCTAGATCGCCAGGAATTGGCGATGAGGTTGGAAGCCGCCTCTGAAAGGCCTTTTGTCTGCCACTGTTCCCTGAGATGACCCAAGCGGCCAGGTGCAGGTTGGGAATCGGTTGTGGTCGAGGTGCTAGGCAATCCTCTGGTAGTTTGATCGGGTTGGCGATCAGCATGTGGAGCAGTTGTGAGAACCATGGTTGGGCTTTCCAAATAGGTGCTATTATTATTATTATTGGCTGTTTCGTAGTTTTACGAAACAGCCCTTGTTTTCGTTAAGATTTTTTTTTTTTTTGGGCTTTTCCGACAATCCGTCGGAAAAGGCCTTGTTTTTGTTCTGATTTTTTTTTTTTGGCTTTTCCGACAATCCGTCGGAAAAGGCTTTGTTTTTGTTCTGATTTTTTTTTTTTTATTGGCTTTTCCGACAATCCGTCGGAAAAGGCTTTGTTTTTGTTCTGATTTTTGGCTTTTCCGACAATCCGTCGGAAAAGGCTTTGTTTTTGTTCTGATTTTTTTTTTTTTATTTCTTCTTCTTCTTCTTCTTCTTCTTCTTCAGTCAGGTCGTGTTTTTCTCGAGCTCCGGAAAAAGTAAGAATATTTAGCTTGTTAGACCTTGTATGGTCCTAGGTTTTATACTGTTATATTCGGTTTTCTTTATAGGTCTAACTAGACCGTCCTCCTTCTGTCGGGTGTTATCATTTTAGAGTAAATTTACGTTCATTTTGCATTTCATTTCGTTGGTTTTCTAGCTGTGGCTGGTCTCCATGACCAGTCAAGCGAAACCACCTGTAAGGGCTCAGCCGGGCGTGCCCTCGGCTGGCCCGAGCGTGCCCTCGGCTGGGCCTACTAAGCCCATTGTTGAGGGTAATGAGCCTTTCAGGAATGTTACCCGCAACAATGGCATTTCATTCAAGGCGGCTGACAATGTCTCCGTTCAATCCTACATGGCCGCTATAACCAAAAACCTTAACCCCAACGACATACTCTCAGCTTCTCGGATTTCCAATGGCCGAATTGCCATCTATCTCAGCTCGAGAGAGGCGGTCGTCGATGCAGTTCAACAACAAGAACTAGCGTACGACGGCTCCTTTCTCGAGCTGACCCCTCTTGTCCGTCCTACTACCCGTCTAACACTTTCTAATGTCTACCCTGAAATTCCGAACGGAGTCATTGCGGCCAACCTGTCGTCTTTCTGTAAGGTGGTGTCGCAGATTCGGCCCATTCCCCTGGGACTAAAGAGTAAAAATCTCACACACATAATGAGCTTCCGAAGACAGGTCCAAATTCTTCTCAACCCCAATGTCACCCCTCCCGATCACATCAATTTTAATTTCTCTGGCACTAATTATCGGGTCTTTCTATCCACGGAGTCGGTGCGCTGCTTCAATTGCGGCGAATTCGGCCACATAAGCAGAGCCTGCAAGAAGCAGAACCCCGCCCGCGGGGACGACGGTGCCAATGGCGACACCAACCCCCTCAACCCCCCACCCGTCTTCGTCAAACCTAATTCCAAATCCGACCCCAAACACCCACCCAAACGATCCAAATCCGACCCGCCCGGCCCCGCCTCCCCTGCGCCTGCGGGGTCGGCGCGTCGGTCGGAAGTTCCGACCGCCGCGCCACCCCCACCCACGGGCGGGGTCCCTGAGGGGTCCCGGCCCTGGGCCGCAGCGTGCGCGCCCCCCGAGAGCTATGCTGGTCCTCGGCCATCATGGGGCTACGGCCGTTATTCGTCCGGCTCGCCCCGCGCGTCGGACTCGGCCGGCCCGAGCACGCTCGCTGCGGATGCAGCGCGCACCCCTGGCGGGGGCGGAGTCCGGGCTCCTCCTACCAATCCTCCCTCCAATTCCCCCGAAGTGCTGCCGATATGGGGCTCCCCCCCTCCCCCCTCCAGATCCTTCTCGGACGTTGTTGCTAAACGCAAACAGGTTTCCCCCACTCCTGTGAATGACTCCTCCAAACTCATTCCCCTTCATTCACCCTCTCCTCGCAGAAAACTGGCCAGGAAACAACCGAGCCCCATGTCGACAGCCTCTCCCACCCTCTCCCAAGCCCTCAACTCCCAGTCCTCCATCCCACCCACCCCCCTCGGTGGTTCCCAAACACCCATGCCCTCGACTCCGGCGTCCACCGCGGGCGAGGCCGACACCGACTCCGTGAACTGGGAGGACACACAGACGGACGAAGACCTTCCGTCTAAAGTCTTCCCACTAACCAAAGGCCCACTATCTCAATCCGAACTCATTGATTTCCTGTCTTCGGTTAAAGCTAGAAAGAAGCCAGCCCAGATTGCCAGAAAATTCACGGCAAACATTCCTGGGCTGGTTAGACAACTCAAACCCCTACGCAACCACCCCCTTCTGCAAAAACGCATGCAGCAGAGGATTTCCAAACTTCTCAATACATTGGATAAATAATATTTTTTTTCATTATGGAGTTATGTAGATTTGTGCCCATCCTAGCAATGACACTGTCACTGCTGACTCTCAACACCGGGGGCTGTTCCGCACCTATCCAAAACACTTCTTTTCAAATATACATTGATCAAATTGCCTCTAACCCCGACCTAGTTTTTTTACAAGAAACCTATATTTTAAACGAAAACAGCCCTTGCTGGAACATGTGGTCCTACACCCCTTTTTGCTCTCCCGGGCCCAAAGGCTCGGGAGTTACCATTCTTGTTAAAAACAACAATAATATTGATATTATTTCCTCATGTACCATCTACGATGGACATATTATATATTCCAAAATTAAATTCAATAATATCATTTATCATATTTATAATACCCTCATCCCTCAGTTCGATAAAAACGCTTTACTTGCTATCAATCAATTACTGGACCACTGTTCCGGCTGCGGTGACGGTGTCATTGTGATCGGAGGTGACTTTAATTGTACCGAAAACCCGGCTATTGATCGTCTGTGTATGCCGATCGAGCACAGACCCAAAGTTGCCATGGCTCTCAGGGACGCTGTCAATGCATTGTCTCTGTGTGACGCCTGGCGCAGACTGAATCCCCTGGACCAAAACTTCACCTGGCTGAGGAATAATCCCGCTAAACTATGCGGGGTTTCCAAAGCCAGGTTGGATCGCTTTTATGTGTCACCTAGTATTTTTCCTTCCATTCACTCCTGCTCCATTCTTCCGTGCTCCCTTTCAGACCACTGTGCAGTCACCTTAACAATTAAAATCCCTTCGCATACTCCGAGGAGCAGTGCCTATTGGCATTTCAACAACTTGCTCCTCGGAGATAACAACTACCGCGATATTATTATTCAATTCTGGATACAATGGAGAGAGGACAAGTGCAACTTTCCAAATCTCGCCGCTTGGTGGGATTTCGGAAAGTTGCACATTAAATCTCTTAGCCAAATGTACGGCTCTAAATTAGCTAAAGAAAAACGCCACGCATTCTTAGATATAAACCGCAAAATTGATGAGATTCATTCTGCGCCAGACTTAACACCCCAAACTCGGGAAACTTTAGCCGAGCAGAGAAACCATTTAAATCACCTCCTTAAAATTGAAGCACAGGGCGCTCTTGTCAGATCTCGTTTTAAACATCTTAACGAAACTGACTCGTGCTCTACTTACTTCTTTAATCTGGAAAAATCTAATTCTCAATCTAAACACATCTCCCATATTCGCTTGCCTTCTGGAACTATCTCCCAGAATCCCTCTGAAATTAAAACGCACATTCGCGACTTTTACAAAAATCTTTATAGCCGAGTCCCCACTGACAAGAGCGCCCTCAACCTGTTGTTACAAGATGTCAGCGAGCTCGACTCCGAAGATTCAGAGGACCTTGATTGTCCTCTGTCTATTGAGGAACTCGAGCTCGCTGTCAAGCAGCTTGGCAAAGATAAAACACCCGGCCTGGACGGCCTCACTTCAGAATTTTTCCTGTCTTTCTGGTCCGTCCTTAAAAACGACTTCTTTTCAGTTCTTGAATCTTCAGTTCAATCTGGTTCTCTGCCCTACTCTCTACGGAAAGCAGTAATAACTCTGCTTCCCAAAAAGGGGGACCTGGCTAACATTGGCAATTGGCGGCCGGTCTCCCTTCTTAACACCGACTATAAAATCTTTGCCAAGTTGCTTGCAAACAGGCTGAGACAGTGCATTGGCAGCGTCGTTGGCGAAGATCAAAGTTACTGTGTCCCCGGTCGTTCAATCCACGATAACATCAACCTAATCCGTGATATCATTTCTTATTCTAATTTTAATGATACCCCCCTTGCCGTGATCAACTTGGATCAAAAGAAAGCTTTCGACAACGTTGATCACGGCTATCTGTTCGACACCTTGGGAGCCATGGGCTTTGGAAACAAATTCATTTCCTATCTCCAAATTTTGTACGGCGGCGCCGAGAGCCTCGTCAAAGTGTGTGGCACCCTGACGGCCCCCTTCTCATTTGAGAAGGGGATACGTCAGGGATGCCCGCTCTCGGGGCTGCTCTATTCAATTGCTATTGAACCCTTCTTAATTACTCTCAGAAAGAAACTTGCCGATCAGGCCTTTTCTATTCCTAATACGGATTTTTCGTGCGCTGTGTCGGCGTACGCAGACGACATTTCCGTATTTGTCACCTCCGATCCGGGCTTTGTAGCAGTCGAAGAGGCCTATGGCCTCTTCGCAAGATCCTCTGCTGCATGTCTAAACACTCAGAAGTCCCAGGGTCTCTGGGCCGGTTCTTGGACCGGACGAAGCGACAAACCCTTACATTTTTCATGGAATAGTGAAGGTCTCTCCTTCCTCGGAGTTCACTTAGGAAACTCAAACAAATATGACCAACAAAATTGGGAAAAATGCAAAAGTAAACTAAACAAAACTCTCTCCTCCTGGTCCCGTCTTTTTTACGCCCTCTCCTTCAAAGGCAAAATTATCATCGCAAATCAACTTGCTGCCTCCAAAATTTTTCATTCTCTGGCCGTTCTCTCCCCTCCAGCTAATGTCCTAAGTGAACTCCAGAATGCCCTTGTCGACTTCGTCTGGTCCAACAAGAGACACTACCTCACAAAAGTGACTTTATATAAACATCCCGACAAGGGAGGACTGGGTCTTGTATGCCTCCAAGCACGCATGTTCACTTTTAGACTTACCACAGTCCAACGATTTCTTAGTCTCCATTCCCATCCCGCCTTCTTTCTAATCGGCCACTTTTTCAAACAATACCAAAAACTCGGCTTTGCTTTTAATCTCTTTCATCTTGACACCGACCCGAAATTCTATACTAGTATCCCCGTTTTTCATAGCGAACTCTTGCGTGCTTGGACGGCGTCCGGAGCTCGAATCGAAACACAACCTGATTCTCTTAACCATGTCTACAATTTGCCCTTAAACTGCCCTCTTTTGAGTAGTGCAGCTGATGGTGGGGGACCGTTTCCCGTGCGTCTCGCGGCGTGTGGACTCAGTCTCGTCCGCCATCTTCTGGATCTCAACACCGGCCTATGGATCGAAGCCCTTACCTTCATCACTTCTTTCCGAGGACTCCGACCTCCCTCTCTACGCCTGCTAAATCTGGACATTAAACATCTCCGCTCTTCGCTCATCCTTCAATTTCCTAAGCTTTTCTCCGAGGAAGGATGCATCCTACCGTCTTCTGATCTTCAACACATCTCCGTTCTTCCAGACTGTCCAGTCCTTTTCAACCTACCCTCCTACGACAATGGACTCTCCGCACCATCCAAAACTCTGTACGCCATTCTCAACGAGGAGATCCATCATCTGTCTACTCTCTCCTCTTCCCACTGGCATGAACTGGGATTCCTCGACTATTCCACTAAAATTCAATGGAGGAACATCTATCAGCTTCCTACTTCCAAGAAAGAGGGCGATCTTCAATTTAAGCTTCTCCACAATTTTCTGCCCTCGCTTGCTGTCCTCCACCATCTCAATCCCGACATCTCTTCTACCTGCGGATGGTGCGGAGAGAAGGGCTCGATCCATCATCTCTTCATCACCTGTCCTGCTATTCAACCTGCTCTCAACCTGCTACACTCACTACTCAATCGGTTACTGCCTACTCTCCAACTCAACTTCGACCTCTACTGGGCGCTGATTCCGCACGCTAAGGGACGCACAACGGAGGCGGTTCGTTTAGCTAACTTCCTCATCATCAGCTGCAAAAATGTCATATATTATCTATATCGTACATCCCGTTTCGTTGACCCACTCACTATCTGGCAGCATCGCTTGAAAAACAGAATTCTCTTTGACTTGACTTACTACAAAATGTCCGATAATTTCCATGCCTTCTCTAATAAATGGTCTGTAAATAACGCCCTTCTAGTTTGTAATAGAAATGACGTAACTTGGTTTTTCTAAATATATTGGTTTGATCTACTTTTGAGAGGGGGTGGGGTCACTAGCCCGAGTCCTGGATAGCTGTTCGCCTTAGTTTAGGTGTGACGTGTTACGGCTCTGCCACTGGGACTTGGGCTGGACCAAGCCCCTTCTCTTTTTTTTGTTCCCCCTCTACCATTTACAATTTGTCCCCAATTTTTGTAATTGTGACATGGTTTTTCCCCCCCTCCCCTTCCTCCTCACCTCTCTGACCCCTCCCGGTTCACTCTCCCCCTCCCAGGGTCCATCCAGGACCCTACCCCTTTCTCTCCCTTCTTTTTCTTTCGCCTATCCCTTGGGGAGCCGCCGGAGTGGGCCATTTTGGCCCACACCCAGTTATCTGGTGCCCCCCCCCCCCCCAGGGGATCCTCGACGGGGTCAGCCAAATCGTGCTGTTTCCCCGGCCGTACAGGATCCCCCTTTTTCTCCTTTCCCTTGCTCCCTTGCATAAATAATTTTGTTTGTTTCTACTGCTTTCCATCCTTGAAATTTTTGTGAATTACTTTAAAGTAAAATTGTGTGACATATTGGTTAAATGTTTGTATTATCTATAAGTTATTGAAAGTAATGTTTGTCATGTAATGTCTTTCTCTTTGTGTATTATTGGTTTTCCTTAGTTAACCATTCAACAATTGTATGATTTTCCGTTTACTATCCTTTTATTTGTATATTATTTAATTGTATACATTTTCCTTAATTATTGTACGTATTTCAATTGGAATAAAGTGTTTCTTTTGAAAAGTCAAAAAGTCTTCTTCTTCTTCTTCTTACTTTAGTTCTATCCTAAATCCCATAGACTTTGTACACGAATTTTATGACAGCCACTTTGGTCACTAAACAATCTCAGATCTTAATTAAACTTAACACAAACATAGACCCATACCTGAAATTGTATGCCGAAGAGTGACGTCATAATGACTTCATCACGTGATTTTTTATGATTTTTTGAATTTTGAAAATCGTAACATTCTTTTCAATATATCTAGCGAACAAAACAAGATATTTTCAAAATTCTTTTTGTTATGGCTTTGGTATGTCTCAAAGATATGCCCTAAAAAGCGAAAATTGTGTGACGTCATGATGACTTCATCAAAAATGTGTTTTTTTGTTAACGCATGTAAGTGTCAATCCGATTACAAAAATGTATACATTGAATTTGTCTGTACCTAATTCCAAAATTTCATGATCGTGGCTCACTCAAGTAAGAAATAACAGCCATTTCAAAATTTAGACCAAATTCAATATAACACAAAGGAATTCTGGGACGGGCAGATAACCATGGGTATTATGTGCTTGCTGTTTATAAAAGGGGTTGATTTCTAGTCTTTTTTCAAGTCGCTGAATTTTTGAAGTTTTAAAATCGTAACATTCTTTTCAATATATCTAGCGAACAAAACAAGATATTTTCAAAATTCTTTTTGTTATAGCTTTGGTATGTTTCAAAGATATGCTCTAAAAAGCGAAAATTGTGTGACGTCATGATGACGTAATAAAATAAATCTGTTTTCAAGTCGCTTGAATAGTGCCCATAGCATTGTAAACGTGTTCTTTCTTACCGGCCACTTTGGCTACTTTTAAACTTGGCAGACACTTACCCCAACTGCTCACAGTGTGTGCCGACCTTTTACGTCATGATGACGTCATCACATGTCACGTGACGTCATCTTAAAGATGATTTTTCAAGGGCCCATATCTAGAGAGCCGTAGGTCCGATTGCCTTTAAACCCGGTATGTTGGTAGACCACCACGTGTTATAGATGAAAATTTACGTGACGTCATGATGACGTCATCATACGATTTTATAGTAATTTTAAAGTTTTTGAACATTAAAGTTTCTTAAAGCCATATCTCATGAACAGAACATGCTAAATCCAAAATTCTTTTTGGAATAGCTTTGTTAGCTCCTATATTCTTTCACATAAATGGGAAAATGTGTGACGTCATCATGACGTCATCAAAAATGTTCTTTTTTGAAACACATATAAGGGTACGTTCGATCGTCATAAAAATTGCTGGGTAGGTAGATAATGCTACTAGCATGTAAAATCCAAAGTGACGTCATGATGACGTCATCGGCTGATTTTCTATGAAATTTTTAGTTCTATCCCAAATCCCATAGACTTTGTAGACGAATTTTGTAAGTGGCACTTTGGTCACTAAACAACCACAGATGTTAATCAGGCTTAACACAAACAAAGACCCTAAGCTGAAAATGTATGCCGAAACGTGACGTCATGATGACGTCATCACGTGTCACGTGACGTCATCCTAAACGTGCATTTTTCAAGGGCCCATATCTAGAGAACCGTATGTCCGATTGCCTTTAAACCTGGTATGTTGGTGGGCCACCACGTGTTATAGATGAAAATTGAGGTGACGTCATGATGACGTCACCATACGATTTTATAGTAATTTTAAAGTTTTTGAACCGTCAAAGTTTCTTAAAGCCATATCTCATCAACAGAACATGCTAAATTCAAAATTCTTTTTGGAATAGCTTTGTTAGCTCCTATATTCTTTCACGTAAATGTGAAAATGTGTGACGTCATCATCACGTCATCAAAATGTTTTTTTTTAATAACATATATAAGAATAGGTCTGAGTATCATAAAAAAATTGTGGGAAGGTAGATAGTGCCAGTAGAATGTAACATCCGAAGTGAAGTCATGATGACGTCATCGGCTAATTGTCTATGAATGTTTCAGTTCTATCCAAAATCCCATAGACTTTGTACACGAATTTTGTACAAACCACTTTACTCACTATAAACATCAGATCTTAATCAAACTTAACACAAACATAGAACGTAACTTGAAGTTTTAGGGTGGAAAACAAAAAAAGAGGAAAAGCCTTGTGTTCTGTTTCAAACAGACACAAACCTCTAGTTTCTTCTTCTTCTTCTTCTTCTTCTTCTTCTTACTTTAGTTCTATCCTAAATCCCATAGACTTTGTACACGAATTTTATGACAGCCACTTTGGTCACTAAACAATCTCAGATCTTAATTAAACTTAACACAAACATAGACCCATACCTGAAATTGTATGCCGAAGAGTGACGTCATAATGACGTCATCACGTGATTTTTTATGATTTTTTGAATTTTGAAAATCGTAACATTCTTTTCAATATATCTAGCGAACAAAACAAGATATTTTCAAAATTCTTTTTGTTATGGCTTTGGTATGTCTCAAAGATATGCCCTAAAAAGCGAAAATTGTGTGACGTCATGATGACTTCATCAAAAATGTGTTTTTTTGTTAACGCATGTAAGTGTCAATCCGATTACAAAAATGTATACATTGAATTTTTCTGTACCTAATTCCAAAATTTCATGATCGTGGCTCACTCAAGTAAGAAATAACAGCCATTTCAAAATTTAGACCAAATTCAATATAACACAAAGGAATTCTGGGACGGGCAGATAACCATGGGTATTATGTGCTTGCTGTTTATAAAACGGGTTGATTTCTAGTCTTTTTTCAAGTCGCTGAATTTTTGAAGTTTTAAAATCGTAACATTCTTTTCAATATATCTAGCGAACAAAACAAGATATTTTCAAAATTCTTTTTGTTATAGCTTTGGTATGTCTCAAAGATATGCCCTAAAAAGCGAAAATTGTGTGACGTCATGATGACGTCATCCAAATTTTTTTTTTTTTTAAACCAATGTAAGTGTCAATTCGATTACAAAAATGTATACATTGAATTTTTCTCTACCTAATTCCAAAATTTCATGATCGTGGCTAACCCAAGTAAGAAATAGCAGCCATTTCAAAATTTAGACCAAATTCAATATAACACAAAGGAATTCTGGGAAGGGCAGATAACCATGGCTTAAAAGTGCATGCTGTTTATAAAAAGAATTGATTTGTAGTCTTTTTTCAAGTCGCTGAATTTCTAAATTGTTTAAATCGTAACATTCTTTTCAATATATCTAGCGAACAAAACAAGATATTTTCAAAATTCTTTTTGTTATAGCTTTGGTATGTTTCAAAGATATGCTCTAAAAAGCGAAAATTGTGTGACGTCATGATGACGTAATAAAATAAATCTGTTTTCAAGTCGCTTGAATAGTGCCCATAGCATTGTAAACGTTTTCTTTCTTACCGGCCACTTTGGCTACTTTTAAACTTGGCAGACACTTACCCCAACTGCTCACAGTGTGTGCCGACCTTTTACGTCATGATGACGTCATCACATGTCACGTGACGTCATCTTAAAGATGATTTTTCAAGGGCCCATATCTAGAGAGCCGTAGGTCCGATTGCCTTTAAACCCGGTATGTTGGTAGACCACCACGTGTTATAGATGAAAATTTACGTGACGTCATGATGACGTCATCATACGATTTTATAGTAATTTTAAAGTTTTTGAACATTAAAGTTTCTTAAAGCCATATCTCATGAACAGAACATGCTAAATCCAAAATTCTTTTTGGAATAGCTTTGTTAGCTCCTATATTCTTTCACATAAATGGGAAAATGTGTGACGTCATCATGACGTCATCAAAAATGTTCTTTTTTGAAACACATATAAGGGTACGTTCGATCGTCATAAAAATTGCTGGGTAGGTAGATAATGCTACTAGCATGTACAATCCAAAGTGACGTCATGATGACGTCATCGGCTGATTTTCTATGAAATTTTTAGTTCTATCCCAAATCCCATAGACTTTGTAGACGAATTTTGTAAGTGGCACTTTGGTCACTAAACAACCACAGATGTTAATCAGGCTTAACACAAACAAAGACCCTAAGCTGAAAATGTATGCCGAAACGTGACGTCATGATGACGTCATCACGTGTCACGTGACGTCATCCTAAACGTGCATTTTTCAAGGGCCCATATCTAGAGAACCGTATGTCCGATTGCCTTTAAACCTGGTATGTTGGTGGGCCACCACGTGTTATAGATGAAAATTGAGGTGACGTCATGATGACGTCACCATACGATTTTATAGTAATTTTAAAGTTTTTGAACCGTCAAAGTTTCTTAAAGCCATATCTCATCAACAGAACATGCTAAATTCAAAATTCTTTTTGGAATAGCTTTGTTAGCTCCTATATTCTTTCACGTAAATGTGAAAATGTGTGACGTCATCATCACGTCATCAAAATGTTTTTTTTTAATAACATATATAAGAATAGGTCTGAGTATCATAAAAAAATTGTGGGAAGGTAGATAGTGCCAGTAGAATGTAACATCCGAAGTGAAGTCATGATGACGTCATCGGCTAATTGTCTATGAATGTTTCAGTTCTATCCAAAATCCCATAGACTTTGTACACGAATTTTGTACAAACCACTTTACTCACTATAAACATCAGATCTTAATCAAACTTAACACAAACATAGAACGTAACTTGAAGTTTTAGGGTGGAAAACAAAAAAAGAGGAAAAGCCTTGTGTTCTGTTTCAAACAGACACAAACCTCTAGTTTTTATTTCTTCTTCTTCTTCTTCTTCTTACTTTAGTTCTATCCTAAATCCCATAGACTTTGTACACGAATTTTATGACAGCCACTTTGGTCACTAAACAATCTCAGATCTTAATTAAACTTAACACAAACATAGACCCATACCTGAAATTGTATGCCGAAGAGTGACGTCATAATGACGTCATCACGTGATTTTTTATGATTTTTTGAATTTTGAAAATCGTAACATTCTTTTCAATATATCTAGCGAACAAAACAAGATATTTTCAAAATTCTTTTTGTTATGGCTTTGGTATGTCTCAAAGATATGCCCTAAAAAGCGAAAATTGTGTGACGTCATGATGACTTCATCAAAAATGTGTTTTTTTGTTAACGCATGTAAGTGTCAATCCGATTACAAAAATGTATACATTGAATTTTCCTGTACCCAATTCCAAAATTTCATGATCGTGGCTCACTCAAGTAAGAAATAACAGCCATTTCAAAATTTAGACCAAATTCAATATAACACAAAGGAATTCTGGGACGGGCAGATAACCATGGGTATTATGTGCTTGCTGTTTATAAAACGGGTTGATTTCTAGTCTTTTTTCAAGTCGCTGAATTTTTGAAGTTTTAAAATCGTAACATTCTTTTCAATATATCTAGCGAACAAAACAAGATATTTTCAAAATTCTTTTTGTTATAGCTTTGGTATGTCTCAAAGATATGCCCTAAAAAGCGAAAATTGTGTGACGTCATGATGACGTCATCCAAATTTTTTTTTTTTTTAAACCAATGTAAGTGTCAATTCGATTACAAAAATGTATACATTGAATTTTTCTCTACCTAATTCCAAAATTTCATGATCGTGGCTAACCCAAGTAAGAAATAGCAGCCATTTCAAAATTTAGACCAAATTCAATATAACACAAAGGAATTCTGGGAAGGGCAGATAACCATGGCTTAAAAGTGCATGCTGTTTATAAAAAGAATTGATTTGTAGTCTTTTTTCAAGTCGCTGAATTTCTAAATTGTTTAAATCGTAACATTCTTTTCAATATATCTAGCGAACAAAACAAGATATTTTCAAAATTCTTTTTGTTATAGCTTTGGTATGTTTCAAAGATATGCTCTAAAAAGCGAAAATTGTGTGACGTCATGATGACGTAATAAAATAAATCTGTTTTCAAGTCGCTTGAATAGTGCCCATAGCATTGTAAACGTTTTCTTTCTTACCGGCCACTTTGGCTACTTTTAAACTTGGCAGACACTTACCCCAACTGCTCACAGTGTGTGCCGACCTTTTACGTCATGATGACGTCATCACATGTCACGTGACGTCATCTTAAAGATGATTTTTCAAGGGCCCATATCTAGAGAGCCGTAGGTCCGATTGCCTTTAAACCCGGTATGTTGGTAGACCACCACGTGTTATAGATGAAAATTTACGTGACGTCATGATGACGTCATCATACGATTTTATAGTAATTTTAAAGTTTTTGAACATTAAAGTTTCTTAAAGCCATATCTCATGAACAGAACATGCTAAATCCAAAATTCTTTTTGGAATAGCTTTGTTAGCTCCTATATTCTTTCACATAAATGGGAAAATGTGTGACGTCATCATGACGTCATCAAAAATGTTCTTTTTTGAAACACATATAAGGGTACGTTCGATCGTCATAAAAATTGCTGGGTAGGTAGATAATGCTACTAGCATGTAAAATCCAAAGTGACGTCATGATGACGTCATCGGCTGATTTTCTATGAAATTTTTAGTTCTATCCCAAATCCCATAGACTTTGTAGACGAATTTTGTAAGTGGCACTTTGGTCACTAAACAACCACAGATGTTAATCAGGCTTAACACAAACAAAGACCCTAAGCTGAAAATGTATGCCGAAACGTGACGTCATGATGACGTCATCACGTGTCACGTGACGTCATCCTAAACGTGCATTTTTCAAGGGCCCATATCTAGAGAACCGTATGTCCGATTGCCTTTAAACCTGGTATGTTGGTGGGCCACCACGTGTTATAGATGAAAATTGAGGTGACGTCATGATGACGTCACCATACGATTTTATAGTAATTTTAAAGTTTTTGAACCGTCAAAGTTTCTTAAAGCCATATCTCATCAACAGAACATGCTAAATTCAAAATTCTTTTTGGAATAGCTTTGTTAGCTCCTATATTCTTTCACGTAAATGTGAAAATGTGTGACGTCATCATCACGTCATCAAAATGTTTTTTTTTAATAACATATATAAGAATAGGTCTGAGTATCATAAAAAAATTGTGGGAAGGTAGATAGTGCCAGTAGAATGTAACATCCGAAGTGAAGTCATGATGACGTCATCGGCTAATTGTCTATGAATGTTTCAGTTCTATCCAAAATCCCATAGACTTTGTACACGAATTTTGTACAAACCACTTTACTCACTATAAACATCAGATCTTAATCAAACTTAACACAAACATAGAACGTAACTTGAAGTTTTAGGGTGGAAAACAAAAAAAGAGGAAAAGCCTTGTGTTCTGTTTCAAACAGACACAAACCTCTAGTTTTTATTTCTTCTTCTTCTTCTTCTTCTTACTTTAGTTCTATCCTAAATCCTATAGACTTTGTACACGAATTTTATGACAGCCACTTTGGTCACTAAACAATCTCAGATCTTAATTAAACTTAACACAAACATAGACCCATACCTGAAATTGTATGCCGAAGAGTGACGTCATAATGACGTCATCACGTGATTTTTTATGATTTTTTGAATTTTGAAAATCGTAACATTCTTTTCAATATATCTAGCGAACAAAACAAGATATTTTCAAAATTCTTTTTGTTATGGCTTTGGTATGTCTCAAAGATATGCCCTAAAAAGCGAAAATTGTGTGACGTCATGATGACTTCATCAAAAATGTGTTTTTTTGTTAACGCATGTAAGTGTCAATCCGATTACAAAAATGTATACATTGAATTTTCCTGTACCCAATTCCAAAATTTCATGATCGTGGCTCACTCAAGTAAGAAATAACAGCCATTTCAAAATTTAGACCAAATTCAATATAACACAAAGGAATTCTGGGAAGGGCAGATAACCATGGGTATTATGTGCTTGCTGTTTATAAAAGGGGTTGATTTCTAGTCTTTTTTCAAGTCGCTGAATTTTTGAAGTTTTAAAATCGTAACATTCTTTTCAATATATCTAGCGAACAAAACAAGATATTTTCAAAATTCTTTTTGTTATAGCTTTGGTATGTCTCAAAGATATGCCCTAAAAAACGAAAATTGTGTGACGTCATGATGACGTAATAAAATAAATCTGTTTTCAAGTCGCTAGAATAGTGCCCATAGCATTGTAAACGTTTTCTTTCTTACCGGCCACTTTGGCTACTTTTAAACTTGGCAGACACTTACCCCAACTGCTCACAATGTGTGCCGACCTTTTACGTCATGATGACGTCATCACATGTCACGTGACGTCATCTTAAAGATGATTTTTCAAGGGCCCATATCTAGAGAGCCGTAGGTCCGATTGCCTTTAAACCCGGTATGTTGGTAGACCACCACGTGTTATAGATGAACATTTACGTGACGTCATGATGACGTCATCATACGATTTTATAGCAATTTTAAAGTTTTTGAACATTAAAGTTTCTTAAAGCCATATCTCATCAACAGAACATGCTAAATCCAAAATTCTTTTTGGAATAGCTTTGTTAGCTCCTATATTCTTTCACATAAATGGGAAAATGTGTGACGTCATCATGACGTCATCAAAAATGTTCTTTTTTGAAACACATATAAGGGTACGTTCGATCGTCATAAAAATTGCTGGGTAGGTAGATAATGCTACTAGCATGTAAAATCCAAAGTGACGTCATGATGACGTCATCGGCTGATTTTCTATGAAATTTTTAGTTCTATCCCAAATCCCATAGACTTTGTAGACGAATTTTGTAAGTGGCACTTTGGTCACTAAACAACCTCAGATCTTAATCAGGCTTAACACAAACATAGAACGTAAGCTGAAGTTTTAGGGTGGAAAACAAAAAAAGAGGAAAAGCCTTGTGTTCTGTTTCAAACAGACACAAACCTCTAGTTTATTTCTTCTTCTTCTTCTTCTTACTTTAGTTCTATCCCAAATCCCATAGACTTTGTACATGAATTTTATAGGTGGCACTTTGGTCACTAAACAATCTCAGATCTTAATCAAACTTAACACAAACAAAGACCCTAACCTGAAATTGTATGCCGAAGAGTGACGTCATAATGACGTCATCACGTGATTTTTTATGATTTTTTGAAGTTTTTAAATCGTAACATTCTTTTCAATATATCTAGCGAACAAAACAAGATATTTTCAAAATTCTTTTTGTTATGGCTTTGGTATGTCTCAAAGATATGCCCTAAAAAGCGAACATTGTGTGACGTCATGATGACGTCATCCAAAAAAATTTATTTTTTAAACGAATGTAAGTGTCAATTCGATTACAAAAATGTATACATTGAATTTTTCTCTACCTAATTCCAAAATTTCATGATCGTGGCTAACCCAAGTAAGAAATAGCAGCCATTTCAAAATGTAGACCAAATTCAATATAACACAAAGGAATTCTGGGAAGGGCAGATAACCATGGCTTAAAAGTGCATGCTGTTTATAAAAAGAATTTATTTGTAGTCTTTGTTCAAGTCGCTGAATTTCTAAATTGTTTAAATCGTAAGATTCTTTTCAATATATCTAGCGAACAAAACAAGATATTTTCAAAATTCTTTTTGTTATAGCTTTGGTATGTTTCAAAGATATGCCCTAAAAAGCGAAAATTGTGTGACGTCATGATGACGTAATAAAATAAATCTGTTTTCAAGTCGCTAGAATAGTGCCCATAGCATTGTAAACGTTTTCTTTCTTACCGGCCACTTTGGCTACTTTTAAACTTGGCAGACACTTACCCCAACTGCTCACAATGTGTGCCGACCTTTTACGTCATGATGACGTCATCACATGTCACGTGACGTCATCTTAAAGGGGCATTTTTTCGAAGCCATATATCTACAAAAGTACAAGTCCGATTAAGTTGAAACGTAATATCTAGGTATGCCACCGGGTGTTATAGATGAACATTGACATGATGTTATGATGACGTCATCACATGTCACGTGACGTCATCTTAAAGGGGCAGTTTTTGAAGCCATAAACAAAAGTACAAGTCCGATTAAGTTGAAAAGAAATATCTATGTAACCCAATAGGTTTATAGATGAAAATTGACATGACATTATTATGATGTCATCACATGTCACATGACGTCATCTTAAAGGTGCAGTTTTTGAAGCCATATATAAACAAAAGTACAAGTCCGATTAAGTTCAAAAGTAATATCTAGGTAGCCCAGTAGGTATTTTAAATAAAAAAAATTATGATGTCATGATTACGTCATCACTTGTTTCGTGTCATTATCTTAAAGGGGCATTTTTCGAAGCCATAAATCTACAAAAGTACAGGTCCGATTTATTTGAAATGTAATATATAGTCGGGTAGGCAAGCAGGTTCACAGATAAAAATTGACGTGACGTTATGATGACGTCATCACATGTCACGTGACGTTATCTTAAAGGGGCAGTTTTTAAAGCCATACATTGTATATCTACAAAAGTACAAGTTCGATTATTTTAAATGTAATATCTAGGTAGGTCAGCAAGTTTACAGATGTAAATTTACATTACGTTATGATGACGTCATCACAAGTGACTATTACAAACAACCTAAATTATTTTCAAAGTCTAACATAGAAAACTGGCAGGAGCGCGATTGTTTGACGAAGTTTAATTATTGTATTCCCTTTTCACATCCAAACAAAAAAAACAAAAAACGAAACAGCCCTGTGTTTGTCCACAAACACCGTCCGTCTAGTTATTATTATTATTACATTTCTTTACCCAGGGTATGCCCAAACAGTTTAAAACTGGTTTTCTATTGGGGCCCTGCATATTATTAGTTAAAACTGAATATTTACACATTCATACAAAATATTTAAACAAATACAATAATGTTTACACAAATAAATCAATTTTCTGTTAACTTTTCAACTCTCCAGAAGCCTATTCCTGATATACGGGATGGGCGAAAAACCCGCGAAAAAACCTTCAAGGGTGAAAAACAAGGGGAAATTCCCATCCGGCTCCAAAGTATTTTGGCAACCAAGTTTATAACTCCGCAGATCAGCGTAAATGACAGAAATATCACTGATAGATGGCTTTACGTAGCTCCGATTTAAATGTACTTAAGGAGTTTATGGTTCTCATTTGTTCAGGCAGATTATTCCATATACTGGCACCACTCACAGCGAAACTTGTCACGTAGCATTCCTTTTTGGCGAAAGGAACTTTCAGTGCCATTTGGGTCGATTGTCGTGTTTCACGAATCACTGTAAGTGGTGTGAACAGATTTGTCATGTACAAAGGAGTCATTTTGTTAAGGCTTTTGAAAACAAAGATAGCCTTTTTGGACTGAACTCTTTCTTTAAAAGGAATCCAATTTAGTCTGGCAAACATATCAGCTGAGGGGGTGAGGGAGGTACATTTAAGGATTATCCGTGCGGCTCTTTTTATACATTTGTTGAGGGTATTGTCGTGAGATATGTACCTTCCTCCCCACACCGTACAACAATACTCTAAAGATGGCATAACTAAACTTACAAAGAGTGTGTGCAGGCTGCTTTGGGGAACGTAATCACGAATTCTGTTTAACACACCCAATTTAGACGAAACAGTCTTCCTTACGTATTCAACATGTGTACCCCAACTTAATGTTTCATCAACAACTACACCCAAGCATTTACAATATTTCACTTTTTCGATAACCTTATCAGCAATGCACACGTTCAGGTCGACGTTGGATATTTTCTGCCTTGAACCAATAAGCATACATTTGGTTTTGTTGGCATTTAATGCTAGTTTGTTTCTTAGGCACCAGTTGTGAATACTAGCAAGAGCTACATTTAAGTTCCTTTCTATTTCGTTAATACTAGAGGAGCTACACGTTAACGTGGAGTCATCTGCATACATAAATAAATTGCAATTTTGGGGTATACAAGATGGAAAATCACTACTATAAACAATGAATAAAAGTGGCCCTAAGATCGACCCTTGTGGAACGCCTATGTCTATGGGCAAGACCTTCGATATTGTGCCCTTAATATTTACAGACTGACTACGACCGCCTAGGTACGACTTAAACCAATTAATTACAGAAGATGACAAATTCAGCTTCTTCAATTTGCCTAGTAGGATTACATGATCCACACAATCAAAAGCTTTACTGAGATCTATGAACACGCTACCTGTAACTTTACCTTGCTCCATAGCCTCAAAACACTTGTTTGTTAAATCGTGTAGAGTGCTTTCAGTTGAGTGTAAGGGTCTAAATCCCGATTGGCAACTAGGTAACAAATTGTTATCATCGAGGTAGTTATATACTGCCGAGTGCACCCATCTTTCTAGAATCTTAGAGATAATTGGCAGTATAGAAATAGGCCGATAATTACTTGTACTACATTTATCTCCTCCCTTGTGAATTGGTGTTACCAAGGCGTGTTTCCAATCTTTAGGGTATTGCTCGCATCTTATGGAGAGGTTAAAAATATAAGTTAAAGATTTAGTAATATAAGGGGAAGCAATTTTAATCATTTTAACACTGATGCCATCCAGACCTGTTGCTTTCCCAACCGACATGGATGATATTTGCTTTTGAACGAACTCTTCTGTAATATTAGGTACAGTGCATTCTTCAAGTTCATCCAGAGAATCAACGATAGAGGCGTAGGTATCATTGTTTTCAAGTTCGCCCGATGGGCAATTTCTAGCTGTACGTTTTCCTATTGTAGAAAAGTGTTCATTTAATGTATCAGCAATGTCAGTGGGATCGTCAATATGAGAAGGCAAACCGATGTCTGGTCCTGTGAGATTTTGTCCAGAATTCTAGACAGCAAACAAAATGGGGGGAAAATGTAAGGTGTTAAACCTGACCAGGACAATGAAAAGGCATCAATGGCCCAAGCAAATGGATCTGATTTCCATGAAACATAACAATCTAATTGGTGATGTATACAAGACGCAAACAAATCAACGTCTGGGACTATCGATCTACTGACAATTTCGTCAAATACGTGTGGGTGAAGACTTGAGTCTTTAGTCATTCCTTTTCGGGAAAGAGAATCTGCTATAACATTTTCTACACCAGCGATATGGGTGGCTGACAGATGAATGTTTCTTTCAATGCACCAATCATGAATAGATTTTGCAATTTCATTCAGGTGCTCAATGGTTCCGCCCATTTTGGCAATATATGCAACTGTAGTGCTGTTGTCTGATTTGATCAGAACGTTAGCATCAATGAGATTTCCACAGAGTTGGCACTGAATATTTTACCGCCAACAATTCAAGCATATTAATATGCAACAATTGCTCAGCTCTAGACCATTTACCATGGACGTAGGAATTGTCCGTTTCTGAAACAGCTCCCCAGCCTGTACTGCTAGCATCTGTCAAAATAACCATATCAATAGATGGGATTTTAATAAATGACTTGGCCTCACTAGAGGGGAGAGTCAACCACCATTTGATTTCTGGAATAACGCTGGTTTCAACTGGAATAGTTGCGTCAAAATTACCATTGTGTCTTATAAGAGCTCTGGTTTTAGCGAATTCAAGATTTCGAAAGTGCAATTTGCCCTGTGACAATTTCTTTTGATAAAGTTCGAGTTCCTTCAATTTGCAATTTCTCAATTTTTGAATGAGGAACACGGATGGTCATTGATTTTGAATCAATTTGAAAACCAAGGTAGGTCAATTGGGATAGTGGTTTTAAACAAGACTTTTCCCTGTTAATGACGAATCCCAAAGATTCCAGTAAATGTACAACAAAACTAGTGTGCCTTGCACTTTCTGCTGCTGATGACGCCATGATAAGGATATCATCCAAATAGATTATCAGCCGAATGCCCTCACTTCTGGCTGATGCCAGCACAGGCTTCATTACCTTGGTAAAAATACGAGGAGCTGAACTCAACCCAAAGGGCAAGCAAGTAAACGTGTACAAAATGTTCTCCCACGAGAAACACAGGTAAGATTGATCACCCAAACACATAGGGATTGAAAAATACGCATCTTTGAGATCGATAGAGGTAAGGACGTCGTTATAATGAATTATGTCCTTAACGAGTCTAATATTTTCCATTTTAAAGTGTTCATATTTCACAAAGGTATTCAAATTTTTCAGATTTATAACCGGTCTCATGCCACCAGACTTTTTGGGAATAAGAAAAAAGTTCGACACAAATCGACACTCGGGTGTAGCAATGGGTCGAATCGCTCCCTTAGAGAGCAAATCCTTAATCTCCTTGTTAGCTACTAGGATATCTGTATTAGAGAAAATTATATTTCTCGGTCTGGTTGTTTGTACAGGACATCGAACAAAGTCGATTTTGCAGCCTGATATGGTGTTCAATATCCACCAGTCTGAGGTGATTTGAGACCAATTATCATGGTATAATTTTAAGCGTCCGGCACTCGCCGAAGCACAAGATAAGTGATCATCCACATACCAGTTTTTTGACTCCGAGTTGTCATGAGTGGACGTTGCCGGCTTGGCTTGATAACGTCCTGTTGTACGCCCTCGGCGATAGCCGCTACGGGTGCTGTATGAGGACGCAAGGCGTCCGTAAGATAGACCCCTCGATCCAGGGTTACGATAGCCGTGACGAACGTCTTTGGCTCTGTGTGTGTAAGGCTCATATCGGTGCTGGTAATTAGCCCTTGTGGTGCTGTCAAAAGTCAGCTTTCTGCCGGCTTTAAAAGCTTCGGCAACTTGTTTCATTGAGGCATTAAGATCTTGGCCAAAGAGTTTGTCAGTAACAGGTGTGTTACGAGAACACAAGCCCCTATACATGGGATTGAGACAGGGTTTCAATTCCTCCCGTCTTTTCATACTTAACTCGTATGACGCATTGCCCGATAGAGATATGCCGTCTAGAGCAAACTGTTTGATTTTTTCCAAGGTAACTGGATTGCCAGATTTGGATGCTCCACGGAGCTCATTCATAATATAGAAGTAGGGTATCATGCCCTTCACCACATGTTTTTGAATTATTTGGGTAGCCACATCTTTGGTGCGGGCTGCCGCGGGAATTGTATTCCACAAATCCGCATCCACTCTAGGCGCAGTTACTGCTTGTGCGTTTGCAGGGATCAAGTATTTCTCTGCTATTTTGCTGTAGTTTTCCTTTTTGATCGGCAGGGTAACAGCTTTGATGGCTCTATCTGCCAAATTTACAAATATCTCCGGGCCTTTGGCCTCAGTGTTTTCATACAAATTGCCACAAGGCAACAAATCAAAATCTCCCTGGTCGTCACCCTGGGGAGAGTCTGCCGTCAAGTTACTGATCAGCTCAAAATCTAGACTTGGGTCATAGCAATCTTGTTCATCAACGGAATCATGACACGTTACCTCTTTGGCCTGGTCTTTATTCAGGAGTGCTAACAGCATATTGTGCACTCCGGCAACAGAAGTTGACAATTTTTGGATGTCGTCTGAATTAGCCTGAAGCTTAGCTTCTAAGCCATCTTTTTCACTTGCCATGGCTCTGCCTGATGGCTGAAAATCCGACTCAAAGTCCGAATGGACTTCAATCTCCAGGGGATCCAGCGTCGTTTCCGTCCGCAATGCCGTGCACACGAAGAAAAGATGCCTTGTGCCTTTCTACTTGGGCTTATATACGGGCCACTCCTACTGGCTCATTTGAATATCAATACATACTTTGAATGTATTGTGTGACCGCATGCCTATCACGTGGAAAGGAATGCAAACCCTCTGAAGACTTGTACGAATGTTATGAAATAGAATACCAGTTTTGTCAGTGGTCTCTTTGTTGTTAATTCATTGTTCATCTACAAAATATTGATCTATGCTTGGTGGTGCCCTTGTCAATATACTGGGTAATGTATTCAGTAAAGACTTCAACTGTGTCACAATAATCCACACATGTCCACATCACTCATCACAAATCCTCTTCGTAAGTGTGACGCCACACATTTGAATCCGGAATTGAAGTGCAAACGAATTGAGTAGGCGCGCCTGGCTGTTCATAAACCTTTTTGCAATCAATGAAGAGAACCAATCCTTGCTGTTATGAGTCAACGTTCCAAATCAGTATTTGAATTAGTGCCAATTTAACGTCAACTCTGCCCCACGTCTGTTTCAAATTTATGTAAATTCGCAAGTTAAATTAACACAACACGGTATTTTTCTCTCTTCATGAAAAACAGCGTGTTCAATTCATGACCACGCCCAGGGTGTTCCCTAAAATTCCAGCCCAGCCTCCCACTGATAGAGACCGGGCGATAGGCGATGAGCTCTCGGTAACTCGGCTGGAGATGGTGAGGCAAGATTCAGTGGATCGTCCCCCGGGCTATGAGGTGGCGATAGCCGGGCAGCTGATCGAAGACAGGCAACACAATGCTGATGTATAGATGTACACTGTAGACGTGGACACTCCGTAAAATCCGCAGTCTCAATTTATTTGATTTCTTTTTCATTCGTATTTTTATTTTTCGTCAAAACATCCACAAGGAAAACTGACTAGGTAAATTTGAATGGGAGACTGCCAACATAGGGCAAGATAGCTCAGTTGGTAGAGCGCCGGTGCGGTATTTCGAAGGTCGCAGGTTCGAATCCCGCTCCTACCAGTTTTCTTTGTTCACTTTGAAAATGTATTTTATTTTTGTAATACTAATTTGCCATTTTCTCATTGTAACATCGTCATTTATTTTGTATTACATCTGTAACATATTTGCTCCTATTATGGTTACTCTATATTTTGTCTTTTCTCTTGTTCACTTTAGGAGTATAATACACAGGAGTATCTATATCTTGCGGCATGCGCTCCTAACGATACAATCAAGCGGCGTTTGCCTTTAAAATGCACGGGCAACGGCTGTGGATGTTATGTAAATGAGCAATGTCATTACCGTGAAGGTTGCTCGCAATCCCACTCTTTACCCATGATGCAGTGCAATGCAATTTCGCTTTTATGATGCATAACCCTTAACCTCATACCAACCCTAACCAAAACCCTATTTCTCACCCTAATCCTCACCCTCACACTAATCCTACTGTTTTTACTGAGCATGCGCGCTATAACCAACAAGTCCGATTTTCAGGGAGTCTGATACGCTCAAGATTGAACTCGTGAACAGTATTTTCTGTTCACAGCAATTATTTGTATGCTAAGGGTATATAAAAGCCCACCGATTTACGTTGCTTAGTTGTCTATTTCATTAATCCATACTGCGGCTGCTGAAACGTGAAATACATGTATTGACATAATTATCGGGATAGAGATCCAAATTTCATAAAGTATCTGAATTGTTCTATTGGAAATCTCCAGTTATGATTCAAATTCCTGCTCATACGGCATATGATGCACGATATGGGGCAGAGGGAACCCCCCTCTTTTGTGTTGGTCATTGTGTTCCCGGAATCTCAGGAATTCTTTTTTAGATGTCTAGGGGGGATGTGTTAGGTAACAATAGTCTGTTGAGTGTATATGGTATAGGGACAAAAGGGGGGTACCCCTCTGCCCCATATCGTGCTGGGCATATCATACGGAGTCCATTGCATGATGCAGGTTTAACCCCTTGGGCACGGTATTTTACGGGAGACGTCGGGGTGTTGCAGCGGTTCTAGCAGCCAAATCGAACCGCTACAATGTGTTTGTGCAGTCAAGCATGACATAAACAATAATCCAACAATGGATTGAAACTGCACAAACGGCGGCCAATGGCGTCATCCGGCCCGGTGGCACTTTTTTTTTGACGCCATATGGCGTCATCCGTACGAAAGGGGGTTTTAAACTCCATTTTTGACGATTGCTATACACACTATAGACCGTGTGCCCTTTGTTTACATCTAAACCACCCTGCATTCAAATGTTCCTGGAGCACGCATCGTATTTTGCATGTCACCAATTTGCTTGCAAATATTTGCGATGTCGCATATTTTAGCGCAAATGTCTTTGCAAAAAAAAAAATTGCAATGCGATAAAATGTGCGCCTCACAAATATCTGCAAAGAAATGTGCGATGTGCGATGTCCCTTCAGGGCCACCACACCTAAACCAACTTTTATAAAATTCGTGCGCATACCGCCGGGCATATTTAAATATAGATGTAAATATGTGACGTCAGAGGGCACATTGTCTGTACGACTAAAAGTACTCTCTGGTGTATTTCATGCTCTTAGGCCAAAATTACAGCTTGTAACAACGTCGACTGACCAAAACGCGTGGGCTGATACTCCTCTGTGTTATACATGACATCCATCGTACCGTATTGTATTCGTTTGTAGCCAGTAATAGTTATATTAGTAATAGAAGCTCTATAGTTAATTTAGTTATCTTATGTCGACTGATGAATTTATTACTTTTGAAGGAAGGTGATCAGTAGTTTCAGTCGTTCAGCTAATGTTATTTCCTTCAAATATTTTATGACTTCTGTATATTAAATTATTTTAAAACATTTCTTAAGCCCGGTTCATACTTCATGCGAATGCGTATGCGAAGCGAATTCGTTAAGGTAACGGAGAACGTCACAATGAAACTTCGACGTCATGAAATTCGCTTCGCATTCGCATGAAGTATGAACCGGGCTTTACTGTCTGGGCCTATGTGGGCGACTGTACAATCAGTACAAAATGCATTCATGAAAAGAGAAAGATATCTTTCCCGTTACTGCATTTTCAAATATCTTATTTTAAAGGCAGTGTTCATTGTTGCAATTTTCAGAAATGGGCGGATTTGGGGTTAGTATTTTATAGGAAATATCGTTCCACTGACCTGTTCAAAGTTTTGCGTTGTTGGATGGCGAAAAAAACGAGAGAAAAACGGCGCTCGTTTTGAACCGTCGGGCGGATGGTAGCCTTTATTCAAGGCGCGCGTGGCTATGCCATGGCGCCATCATGTCCGGGGCGCGCCACTCGTCCGGGTAGCCACGCGCGCCTTGACTAACGGGGGGGGGGGGGGGGGGAGAGTAGGGGGGGGGGGGGGGGGCTCACAGTGTTTTTTTCTTATAATACTATTATTTTCTGTGTTTGCGAAATTTTCAGGGGGGGGGGGGGGCGACTGGGGGGGGGGGGGGGGGCTTGGCACTGCAAACGCTTACTCGGAAATTGAAACTGACGACTTTCCCTGGAAGTATTTAGAAACGGATATTTTTAGTAGACAAACAAAATACGGATAGTGATTCTCTAAGGAGATTATATATTTTGTTTTACAATGAACGTAGAAAATTGTAAATGTGGAACGACAGCCGGTCTCAGTGGCATTGAAATGCATGTGTTAGGCACAAATGAAATTAATATAGGTTTTCCCGGCCATTAACTCATTCTGTACTTGCAGTCCCTGCAAGTCCTTTCACAAGTACTTTCGCAAGCCCAGTCAGAAGTCCTTTCATAAAGCCTGTCACAAGTAACTGGATGAACAATGACAAAGAAATGCCTTTGTCAAAGCTCATTTGAACCCTAATCACACCTCTTTGTTCCTGTCTTCCTGGCTGTCCTTTCCTCTCCCTTTGATGTTTACCCACTGCCTATCTGCCATGCTCCTTTGCATCCCTCTTTTGTGTTTCTCCACCCACCCCCTCATGCATGTGTGTTCCCTACATGTTTGTTTCTTGTACTCTGTCATTCACCTTTGAGAAAGAACTTGCTTAAGTTCGAAACGTCAGGCCAGCTAATTTTTTGATTTGAATAGCTTGTGATTAGGATTAAGACTGGAGGGCTTGTGATGGACTTGCAGGGACTTGTGAAAGGACTTGCAGGGACTCGAATACTCTGCTTGTGTGTCCCCCACATGTTTGTTTCTTGTACCACTGTCATTTGCCTTTGAGAAAGAACTTGCTTAAGTTCGAAACGTTAGGCCGGGTAATTGTGTTGATTCAAACTTAATATTTATGACAAACAGTGAGTATGGTTTCCATAATGATTTACACAGATTTTACTTTCGTTTTGGGAGTGTTTAGTTAATAATACCTGTGAAGATTACAACTCAAAAAAGAAGTTATAATGGGTGTTACTGTTCCAGATTAAATGATTTGGTTTTTAAATGAAACAAAAATGCATTACTTGGCAAATGACAGTTTTTGAGAAGTCCCAGACACAACCACACATGAAGATTATAAAGTGTGAATGTCACATTATTTATAAATGCACAACAAATGTAAATACTGAGAGGTGGGGGCCAACGACCAACTACGTGCATCTACTTCGGTCAGAGAACACAAACGGCACAACTGAAAATACAATTTTATTAACGTCCAACCGTAATGAATTTTCATTATATGTACACAATCCACACAATTACATTTTTCCCCACTTATGCATGTTTACGACGTAAGGTTACATACAGTTAGCTTTGGTTGAATGTATTCAAGAAATCTTACAATTAATAGGCTTTTGCACATAACATGATCATGAACAAAATGTATTGAGAACATTTCTTAAATCTAGCACTACACATCTAATCCCGATATAAAAACAGACAACTTCACTTGTTTAAATTACATATGTAATTTAAACAAGTTTGTATATAAAAGGCCCGGGACGTGATGAATTCGAAGAAAAAAAATACACTCATTTTATTAAGCCGCTGCCCCCCCCCCCCCCCCCCCCCCCAAGTGAAATTGATATAACGAATTCATTATAATGGACATATTTACTGTAACTTTTAACCTTTTTCCCAATTTTTGGCGTTTTAGGACCCTTTTGGAAAATTGTTTTGGAAAACTGATGCCTTCTTTGGCAAACGTTTCAGTCTCCTGGTTGGTCTGTAGAAACGAAAAGTAGTATAATGTCTATTTTTTATGAACTTAAAGAAAATCGCAATCTGAAATTGTTATTATTTTTTGAAACATTTGTACAGACAATAACTGAAACATTGCACTCATCAGCAGAAGATGGCACAACAATTTAAATAGTGACAAAAAAAATCTTTATTTCAAGTCTAAAGACTATACGTTCAGAGAACAGCTCACTATGATCTCACAAACCTCACTCTTTTTCCTAAAGAATCGCTGCGATTACACATTTCAGACGTATATGACATACAGTGCACTTTTCAAATATTTCATCACTTCGAAGCATGATTCATCAACAGGCTGGACTTGTTCATATCATGTGCAAGTCTACAATTCACAAAAACAATGACTCCAATACAACTCCAATACAACCTCAATGTTGATGTGAAAAAAATGCCTTTAACCCCTTGACCCCGGGTTTTAGATGGGAGGCGCCGGGGCACCAGGTCGGGTTATGCAGCCAAGCAAAACGGAAACAAGAGGCTTGTGCAGCCAAGCATAACGTACACAATACCCCAATAATGGATTGAAAGTGCAGAGATTGACACAAATAGAAGTCAACCGGCCTGGTGACAATTTTCAATCTGCACGTATTTGTGTCAACCGTACGCAAGGGGTTAAGCTAAAGGAATCAAAGAAGGTGTGAATATTTTATAGTCCACTGTAATCAGCCGTTCGCAAACAATAGAACGCAAGGCGATACGGACGAGTTGAAACACGAAATATTTGCTGCTTTTTGATTGGTTGGTTGGTTGGTAAGCAGTGATGACTTGTTGTGGATACGAGTAATTCAGGGGTATATAAAAACCGAAGCTGTTGTGTTTGGAAGTCATTTGCCGGACAACGACCGAAGATATCTGAAATTCTGCTCTGTAGCATCACACCAAACTAGCCATGGCTTCAGCATCCGGAAACAGCGCACCTCCGTCTTCCCCAACTGGTGGTTTGGAAAAAGGGCCGTTTGATTGCGTGATTAAGTTGACTCGCGTCCAAGTTAAAAGAGGATGGCGTGAGGGTTTTAGCACCAGCGAGAAGAGACCTTACTATTACAACATATTTACCAGAGAGAGTCTGTGGTCCATACCTACCGTCCAACAAACGCAACAGGAGGAGAGTCAGGCGGACTCTGGACCTGCACCAGACTTGCTGACGGCTGCTATGGCAGAGCTTTCCGGTACAGCGGATTTCACCCAGCTCCCGTTCGTGAAGGGAAAAGGCAAGAAGAGAAAGTTCAGTCCAGACCCGACCAGGAGGAGAACGACAAGAACACCGTCAGATTTCACATTGAAGGTGAGCGTTACGTTTATGTCAAACGTTTCAAGGGTCGCGTGTACGTTAACAGCAGAAAATATTATTTCAACTAGGACCAAACTAAACTACTTGCAGGAAAGAAGGGACTTAACCTGACGACTGAGGAATGGATGAATTTGGCCGATCGGTGCAAGGCGATCAGCCAGGCCATAGACATGGTCTAATGTATCGTCAAAGTGCATTTACCTCGACGCTAACATTTCCTACTTGTTTTCTACACTACCACAGATTCCACAAATCAGAATTTTTGTTTGTTTTTTGGATGGGGTCAAAGAGGGGAGGTTTTTGTGAGAATGGGGTTATTTCTGTGGGTTTGTCTTTTTGGTGGGTGTTTTTTGGGACGGCAGGGTGTACTAAAAAACCCGGGTACGCCTACTCACTGCCAGTAATATGTACTCCTTGCTCTTTTGTCTGTTCGTCTTCTTTTTTTCTCCTTTTGATAAAAGATATGTGCAATTTGTATCTAATAAAAAAATATGTGGGTGTGGCATGCTTTGTAACCCTATGCTTTTTAAAGATTAAGGCAAAAGCCTCCAGCTCACTGTACAGGTTTGGAAAGTCTTTTGTCTAGAATGCGTTCTTCTTTTCATCCTTTTTCGTTCACGTGCTCCTCGCACTTTGCATTATAGGTACGGCATGTGGGTGGTATGCATTGTGCCATGACGTGCCACTTCATTTCGTATAATCCAGTGTGATGCCGTCCCATAAAGACTTGTCCATTGCCTCGTTGAATTGTCGAGGCCTGGGTAATCCTGAAAAACGCAGGGATGTATTTCATTATTTAAAAAACAAGCAGTATTCCATTTTCTGCTTACAGGATGTGCATTTGTATACTTTTTGTCTTATTCTCACTAGGAACCTTCGGAGATGTAGGGGTGTAGAGGTAGGTTGAGGCGTACACATTTTTTGTTCAGTTCAACTTCATACAGTCGGCCCTCTTCAAGATATGCAAGGTGCGGAAATTGGGGTTGTTGATCATTTTCGAGGCTTACTCGGTGGTGGTGCAAATTTTTACATCAAGATGCTTCTCCTGGTTAGTGACGGTTTTGCCGTATGCGGAATTGCCAAGGGTACCCTTAGATCACATTCCACCATACCAAAGATGATTCATCGAGCACACCATCCAATATTTCCCGCTGAGTCATCCTCATGCGGCTCTCGTGAGGCATTCTCCTTGATTTCATTTCACTTATTCACAGTCGAACACCTTTAAAACAAGGTCCTTGGAACTTTACAATTTACCTTGTTATAACATGTACAATGTACCTTGTAATTATCAGTAATGAAAAACAAAGACTCAAGACCTATTTTTTTCCCTCGTTATAAGCAGGATGTTGTATTAACAGTGCTCTTATTATCAGGGTTCGACTATATATTTTTTCGTTACCGTATTGTAGTACCACAGTTTCTTTTCCGTCTCCGCAACACCTCACTCCCACCTCAATGGGGGGCGAAATGCTCACTCTTAAAGGAAACATGATTTAGGATTTATATTGCATTATTCCTGCTTAAAACAATAAAGTATTATCTTGACAATGATATTTTGTGTCCAGAGACAATTATTTCCCAGATTAAATATGAGAAAAAAAAATTGAAAATGTTTGTCCAAGCTACTTCGCCCCCTGAGTGGGACCCTCATTAACATAAGTGTGTGACGTAGATCGAGGCAAATTACAGATTCTGCTGCATCAAGCGTATGCATGTGTGTGTACATGTACGTGTGTGTGCAAAACGGCGAAAATTCTTCGTCCAAAATCTAAGCAAAATATAGTGTTTTTCGGCCATGCCGACAAGGTGTGTGGCTGCTGGGTGCAGCAAAACAACGAAGGATGGAGTAAGCCTTCATTTATTTCCAACTGATGCGACATATCGGAGAATTTGGACGGCGAAAGTGAAGGTGGTCCGGCCCCAGCAGCTTTTCAGCGTTATGTAGCGACCACTTTGAGCCGTCGTGTTTTGATACTGGTATTTTCAAATCCTTTGGGATGACCATTAAAATATCTCAAGTCCACTGCCATCTTAACAAAGTTCCCAGATGCGAGTAAGGTACAGGCAAAAGCAGTTAAACGGCCCATTCCCCGAGGAGCCTTCGCTAAAAGAGAAAAAATCAGGGTAAGTTCGATGTTAGTTGTTGCAACTTACGAAATTGCACGTGTAGACCTAGTGTGTATACAATGTACATGCGTCCGGGTCCAGACTATCGAGTCGATCCATGAATTTCGGTGCCTTGGTCTACGTCACGAACAGCGCCCTCAATTTGAGTCTCAACAAATTCCAAAAAGGGGGGGGGGGGTCAATTTTTGGGCGGCAAATAATCACACTAAAACTTCACTTAAACCAGTTTGGCTTTTAATTCACATTTAATACATATAAATGAATTTATTTATGAAATAAAATGTGATCCGGTCAGTTTGAGAAGCATGGTTCCTTTAACTATTCCTTTTTTTTCGTTACCGTATTGTAGTATACCACCGGTTTTTTTTCCGTCTCCGCCCCACCTCGCACCTCACTGCCACCTCGGTCCCACCTCAATGGGGGTCGAAATGCTCACTCTTAACTACTCACACCCCTATTTGCGGCAATGCCTCCTGATAAAATGTTTGTGTATCTACACTGTCATAAGATTGTCTCCGGCAACACTATCGGCATTAGAATATTATAGTGGAAAACTGACTTAAAACTAGACTGTATGGAATGCCAATCTATGTGGTGATGATATTTGCCACACTGACCAACAATACAATAGCATTGGGGTGAACCTAATTAAAAACCTCTTTATATCCACAAATACAATACAATCAAATAAATCTGATTTATAATGCTTTATATAAAAATAAAAGATTTCTAAACTGGAAGCCTCAAGCATGATCATAATATGTACATACATAATTACCTTTTATAAAAAGGTATGATACAGCACTGGAAGTGCTAGCTACAAAGTTATAATGTGTCTTTATACAGGTTGTCAGTCCCATCACTCATTTTCCATTTCGCCCATAACTACTTCACTTAAAGGAAACATGATTTAGGATTTATATTGCATTATTCCTGCTTAAAACAATAAAGTATTATCTTGACAATGATATTTTGTGTCCAGAGACAATTATTTCCCAGATTAAATATGAGAAAACAATTTTTAAAAATGTTTGTCCAAGCTACTCCGCCCCCTGAGTGGGACCCTCATTAACATACGTGTGTGACGTAGATCGAGGCACATTACCCATTCATCACGGGTATGCATTGTGTGTACATTGTACGGCGAAAATTCTTCGTCCAAAATCTAAGCAAAATATTATTGTTTTTCGGCCATGCCGACAAGGTGTGTGGCTGCTGGGTGCAGCAAAACAACGACGGATGGAGTAAGCCTTCATTTATTTCCAACTGATGCGAAATACCGGAGAATTTGGACGGCGAAAGTGAAGGTGACAAGAGCAAAGTGGTCGATCCGGCCCTAACAGCTTTTCAGCGTTATGTAGCGACCACTTTGAGCCGTCGTGTTTCGATACTGGTATTTTCAAATCCTTTGGGATGACCATTAAAAATATGCTCAAGTCCACTGCCATCCCAACAAAGTTCCCAGATGTGGGTAAGATATAGGCGAAAGCAGTTAAACGGCCCATTCCCCGAGTAGCCTTCGCTAAAAGGGAGAAAATCAGGGTAAGTTCGATGTTAGTTGTTGCAACTTACGAAATTGCACGTGTAGACCTAGTGTGTGTATATGGCCGGGTCCAGACTATCGAGTCGATCCATGAATTTCGGTGCCTCGGTCTACGTCACGAACAGCGCCCTCAATTTGAGTCTCAACAAATTTCAAAAAGGGGGGGGGGGGGTCAATTTTTGAGCGGCAAATAATCACACTAAAACTTCACTTGAACCAGTTTGGCTTTTAATTCACATTTAATACATATAAATGAATATATTTATGAAATAAAATGTGATCCGGTCAATTTGAGAAGCATGTTTCCATTAATTGCCACCTCGCCCAATTGCCACCTCGCCCAATTGCCACCTCGCCCAATTGCCACCAAGCCCTTAACCACCAAGCCCTCAACCACCAATGAGCGAAGCGGTTACGGGCGAAGCGGAAAATGGGCGAAGTGACGGTAAACCTTCATACATTGTGTGATTCAACATATAGATAGGCCTACACAAAATAACAAACCTGTTTAATTCTACGATCCGAGAGAGATGAAATAATTAGTGAAAAAGTGCAAATCATTGCGTCACACACTACGGAGCCCCGTGGAACCTTATTTAGTTACTAACCAATTGACCTATCGCGGTCGAATCGCGTCAACGCAGCTTGCGAATTATTGTCCAATCACATCAATTATAATTCACGTGGAACGCGCAAAATCTGAGACAAACCAAAATTACCACACAGAATTCCCATAGGGTTGTCTAAGGGGCGTGGTTAACTCGTAAACGGCGATAGGTCAATTACTGGACAAATCGAGAAAGGTGGCGCGCGAATATTGATGCGCGCGAATATTGATGCGCGCGAATATTGACGCGCGCGAATATTGACGCGCGCGAATATTGACGCGCGCGAATATTGACGCGCGCGAATATTGACGCGCGCGAATTTAGATGGTGGTACGATATGTCACTCCACGGCGCAACGAATGCAGACCTTTTTCACCGCCATGACAAGACTGCGTGAAACGTAAACAAAATCACCATATGGCATATAGAGTACCGAAGTGATGACGTCAATGCAATGTTTGGAACCAGAATACTTTTGTTATTTTGTGTCGATGTGTTTGCATGACTGGTTGTTAACAAAGTCGAAATCTTCCTTTGTTTGGAACCAGTTGTCGTGCCAACTGACGTCAGACTTCGGTACTCTATACTGGACTGGTTTACCTCATCAAGCACTTCATTAGCATTAGTACTGTATTATGTGGTCCATGACGACATGTGCCCTAACCATCACTTTGTGGAGCGACCAACACATTACAAAAGCCCTCATCATTTTTTAAAAATCTCCGTGCACATCAGGGATGGGCAGTTTTTAAAAAGTTGGTATTATCAAATATTCACATGGTTTTTTTATTCCAACGAAAACAATCTTTTTGGAGTACCGAAATACTGACTGGTGAAATTGCTTTTCTATTTCATTACCAGGTGTTTTTCAATACATGTACTGCCTTGATGATATTTTAGAAATTCGAAATAAAACGCATGATAAATTCAGTCATTTTAAAGACCTTGGCAATGTGTTCATATACAACTACTAATTGCACAATTGGTAAGGCTGTTCATGACCATGTGGCTTTACATAGGCGGATCCAGGATTTTTGCAAAGGGGGGTCCAACTTTAAAAGTGGGGGGGGGGGGGGGGGGCATACTGTGCTCCAAACTAATGCGAGCGCGAAGCCCTTGCGGCGTGGGGTTCGGGGCCCGCTTAAGGGCCCCGAAAAAAATTGGATTCTAGATGCTGCGGTGCAATCTGAGGCAATTTTTGACCACTTTAACCAATTTTTTTGGGAACAAAAGATCATCATTATTAAACACAAGTTTGATGTCCCCAGGAAAAATTCATGTATTTTTTGCGGTAAGCTTAATTTGTACCAGTAATGTATGAAGCTTTCCTAAAGTCTAGAGAGTCACTGTAAGATTTTTGTAAAGGTTCTTGTGTGTTTGTACGTGAGTAGGCCTATCCTATTCCTTGTGTATTTTTGTAGGCTTTTGCTTTTTTTTTCGTAGGCCCCCAATTATTTGGTAGGCCCTAGGCACAGTGTTTTATGTGCCTATAACTGGATAATCTGGTGCTTGGGGGGATGTTAGTTGTATGTTTTTCCAAAATGATTCCCGAGTTTAGGTCAGGTCCCCCCCCCCCCCCCCCCCAAAAAAAAAAGAAGAATATTTTTTAAAAACATATTAACAAAACATTAATTAAATAAAAAAATAAAAAAAATAAAAAATAATATTTAAAAAGGGGGGTCCAGACCCCCTGGACCCCACCCCCTGGATCCGCCCCTGGGCTTTAGACTACTTATGGAATGTCTTCGGGCCAATTTCACGGAGCTGCTAATAAGCACAAACATTTGCTTAGAACCAAAAAGTATTGCTAAGTTAAAACAGGTTACCAGCCAAAAGGCCGCGGGATTTTCATGCTAAGTAAACAGCTAAATGCCAGCCACAAGCGATACACTTCACATCAACATTCGGTTGATCCTGTACATGTATTTACCAAGGACTTTTCATGCTCAGCAAATGTTGGTGCTTAGCATCGACGTGAAATTGGCCCCTGGGCAATCAGACCGAAGGCCTGTAAATAAGCGCAGTCAGGCTGTATTTAGGCCTTTTGTTGTTTCCAATGATGTAATTTTTACACTACTGGTCATACTGAAGGTATACTGAGGTAAAGGCAATATCAATAATTTAAAACTAAATATCAGAATTTCACTTCATCTGGTCCGCTGTCCTCTGGAATTAATAATGGTTTGCTTTGATCTGTAAACAAGT
Organism: Hippasteria phrygiana; assembly: GCA_037893225.1. Taxonomy (NCBI): domain Eukaryota; kingdom Metazoa; phylum Echinodermata; class Asteroidea; order Valvatida; family Goniasteridae; genus Hippasteria; species Hippasteria phrygiana. The sequence goes on from JAZGUH010000100.1 coordinate 712,228, forward strand.
AAACAATCAAATTAATGTTTTGCAAGCTGATGATCAATTATACACAAACACGTCAATCGATGCAATGTTTGGAACCAGAATACATTCTAAACTGCATGTGTTTGGAACCATTGCCGCGGCAACTGACATCAGACTTCGGTACTCTATACCCACTGTACAACATGTATATTTACAGACGAATATCATGAACACAATTTCATTTGTGTATAATCCTAAAGTCCATGCCAAACCTTACTTTAATTACCCCATCACTGGAGGAAATTCATTGGCATTTTGGCAAAAAGAAGTCACACAAAATACACAAATATAGCTGGGTGAAAAGGTGGGTACTGTATGAAGGAAGGGGAGTGTTTTGGATTTTGGCAACAGTGCATGCAGAGAGATAGATTAAATTGACGGAATAAATATGTGAAGTGCTGTGGCCTCGTAGTCTAGTGTATTGGATCCGAGACCTTGGTGATACTACAGATTGTGGGTTCGAGACTAGCAGGGGTCATGGTGCTTGTGTCCTTGAGCAAGATGCTTTGTCAGAAGTTGCTTCTCTCAACCCAGGAGTAAATGAGGAAACACATTTTTATGTTTTCATAGCTACTAAAAAACAGAAAAGTCACCCAATAAAGAGCTATTTTGCCTGCCACTCCCCCCCAAAATGGGGCCCTTGAAAAAACAATGAAAAAAAACCAATCATGGGCTTTCTCCTATCTGATAAACAGCAGCCCCAGATAGAGGCAGCGGCATAACTGGTTGAAATTCCTGGGGAGAAGGGGGGCAATGTACAGATAGTGTATTGCAGCACGGGAAACAGGTATTTATAGCACAGCAGGATTCATGTCTCACTCATGCAAATTTGTATTTTTACATTTGCATTTGCAAAAATGATTTCTATTTTGTTTATAAATAAATATACATTTACATGTATTTAAAAATCATGGAAATACAAGTTAATTCAGAACAAGACAGTCATACATTGAAAACTTTGCATCTCTTTATTTATTTAGCCTTATATGCGTTTGACAAGAGACATTTTTACCCCAGATTTTTATTTATTATCTTTTTGACTGACCGACCCTCCTTCAAGGCGAAAAAAATATGAGAACCATAGAAATAAAAAGGAATGCCCCAATGAAAAATTTCACTGATTGTCCACAATTAAAAGAATCTGTCCTGTGTGCCATGGTGGTGAATAGTGTTCACAGTCTCTACTTCAAGGTAGAGATTAAATGATGGTGATGTTGAAATGACATTGATATGGCAGGGTTCTCTATGGAGAAAATTAACACAGAGGAGAAATGGATCCGATTTGCAGCTTGAACACTTGCAGTTATTTGCATATATATATATATATATATTTTATTTGCAGACATATATTTTTCCTTATGCACATGAGAAACATTACCCAATTTACATCATCCGTGACATCAATTCCATCTTTACATTGATTAGGCGGTATCCGCTGCTACAAATTCGAAACGGCCAGCCAACCCTGGCAAGCTCGGTAGTTGAGTGGTTAATGTCTGCAGTAGTAAGCAGGAGGTCTGCGGTTCGAGTCCCATCCGAGTAAGCCTGTGAATATATTCCCAGTGCTCTGTTTCTTCAGAAAACCCTGAGCATATAGTGCTTAATTCATACACTACGTCCGGAAAGAGCAAAAATCTCTTCCAATTTACATCATCCCTTACGCAAACTCCATCCCTTACGAAAACTGTGTATGAATTGTGCACACACAAATGGACTTTGATCCAGAGCCAAATTACTACTTTGTATTCGATAAAAAAAAATACTGACAGACATTTTTTTTTTATAACCCAACCCTGCGTCTGCAGTACCACATGGATCATGCACAGAATAGATGAACAACATGAATAGCTGTGGGAGAAATCAGAGATTTCAAAATCCGATTATCCTAATTTTATTCAAACCGGATATTCAAACCGATTCAATATCCGGTTTTCAAAATTGAAACCAAATAGGGGAATTCAAACCGAATGTTGAAGAATCTGGATTTATATCCCACTACAGTGGAACGCCGCTATACCAAACACCACTATACGGAACATTAATCACCTATACCAAACACCATCCTTGGCTCCCAAAGTGACAATGGTCAAAAGAGGGCACCGCTAATGCATGAAAACCGCAAAATTTGGGCAAATATGTAGCACAATTAAATAAAACTTTCAGTTACAATCAAAAGAGGGCGCACTTCAAATACGACGCAAGAGGGTGCTATTTAAAAGAACAGATGCCATGTTGAAAAATAGGCATGCGTAGGCTGAAAATCGCTATACCGAACGATCGCTATAATGAACAAAATCTGTGGATCCCACGATGTTCGTTATAGCGGCGTTCCAATGTACTAGACCTCGTTCCAAGCACTTATCCCACAACCTGAACAAAACCAAGGGAAATATGCCATGCAAAAAGGATAAAATAAAAACTGTGGGACCAAAATTTGAAGCTAATGACTACAGAAGATCTTTCAGTGTGAAGGTTTAAAGGATCGGGAGCATTTTATTACCACTGAGACTGGTGGCTATCCAATTGAGGATTCCATAACTTGGGAGAGAAGGAAAGAAGGAAATCATTTGTGTGAAGAATCGGGAGTAGGAAAGGGTGCTTCAAAACGTGGGCGGAAGCTCCTACTAACATCTGACAAGTCTCCCATTTGTCTGTCTTTGTTCGGGGGACACTAGTCAGAAGTCATAAACCCAAAAATGCTGTTTAGCCAGGGATCACGCCCCAACTTTACGATACAACCTGGGAAGCAGCAGTTACAAATGATCTCATTTGCTGAACACAAAATCAATGCAAACTTTAATTGTTAGTAGCATTTCTGCAGGAAGAAGTTATGATTTTCCATGCACCCTAGGTGGTTATAGGGTTGAACAAATATTGTATGCATGGCTGCAGTCAACGTTTTTACCACCTACGACACATCTCAGTTTAAGGGGGGTTTTCTTGTCGGCAAGGGCAGGTGCAATCATCAATCTTGATACATTACTTAAAAACACACATCAAAAAAGTGTTATGTATTTATTCAAAACGATTTGAAACCGATAGCTTTATTCCTGTTTTGATTTTGCAGCAGCCTTCCTTTTATTTCTAGGAACGTTTAAGAAGAAAAGAGAGAATTAAGCACCAGACCAACCTTGTCTATCACCTTCCAATGATGATCCCCCGAGAGGTTTGTACGGTGATCGTGACGAACCTTCTCCACAGCATGGGCTCCAGGGTTTGCTGAAGAGCTCAGTGACCTCCTCCAATGGCCGACCTTTGGTCTCTGGCAGCAAGCAGTACAGGAAGAGGAAACCAGCTAGCGAGATACCAGCATACATGAAAAACGTCCCTGGGTTGCGAGAAGTTGACAATGAAGATGACAATGAAAATTACAAGAATTTGTCACAATTTGATGATGGACAGAGACAGCCTGCAGCGGAACAACCATGGTCTGACCATGGGGAGGCGTTTGACCAATTCAAAATTATCTTTCAGAAATTCTCTAAAAATTTACAATTTCAGCCTTAACCCCTTGCGTACAGATCCCATTGGCCGCTGTTTGTGCAGTTTCAATCCATTGTTGGATTAAACAGTGCCACCAGGCCGGATGACGCCATTGGCCGCCGTTTGTGCAGTTTCAATCCATTGTTGGATTTTTTTGTATATATGTTACGCTTGACTGCTTGGCTGCCAGAGCCGCCACGGCACCCCGACGTCTCTCGTAAAATACCGTACTCATTGGGTTAAAGGTAACATACAACATTTGTAAACATCAAAAAGCCAAACTATCGAATTGTTATGAAATATCTTACTTGACTGAGTAAATAATGGTCTCAAGCATCCTGTGAAATCACTTCACCTGGTGTCGTCATTATCAAGAAAAGTGGAATTTCCAGCGATTGTCGGCTGACAATTGTTGGAAATTGTCTAATTCCCTGACCTGATAATTCCCTGATGACGTCTATATTTATCTCTGTTTTGTCTGAAGTAGGGTCAGGGAACCAGACTACAAGAACAATTTGTTTTCTGTTTTCCCAGCATCTAAGCACACAAAACTTTAAACAGATCACTGTTACAGTATTTGCTGTAAAATACTAACCGTCAAATCCATTCATTTCTGAAAATTTCTGCAAAAGCAAATATTGTATACTACCTTTAAAAATCTTTTAGAAAAATGAAAGGTTGCTTCGCATTTTTCCTTTTACATTGTCTAAATTTTGACAGCTACACTTTTGTATTATGGAGTTACCTTCTTGGTGCAGTTTGGCTTTTTTCGACTTTCTGCAATTGCCACCTTTTATTAGTGAGTTTCAAACTTATTCAGTTGAATATTGGCACTATTTCCTCCATAAAAACATAATCGCAAATTGGACGAACAATTTAAGTACCTTGAAATTCAGTCCAGAAGTCAAAAAGCTGTAGTCTGGAAATTGGGCGCAAAAGTGGGCCAAGGGCCTTTAAGTGGTGCACTTAAAGGGGCTGTGTCGTCGCGCCATCTCGCATTAACGAATCAAATATTGGAGTGCGCCCCCTTGCGCTTCATTTCGGTTATGTGCTATTTTTAACCTCCATCCGTTTGTTATGGCTGTTCTGAGAATTGGCTTTTGGAAACTACACCCCCTGGAACATGCACGCATGTCCAGCGTCTAGTTCTGCGTACTGAAATACACATACGTGCACACGTATACTTATAAACAAGTAGCACACATCATGGCACTCAGTTCTCTAAGAGTAAGATTATTAGAAAAAACGTTCAAATTTCATCTGTTTATTTCATAAAATTTCATTCACATGTACACAAGTGCCATGGAATATTTGTCTGAAAGTTGCATAGAATTGGAGGTTGGCGATATAGAAGTAGAACCTTACGCTGGAGAACCTATGACATGTGCATGCCGAAACTCTTGCCAGAGAGGACGACTCGGCACACGGGGTGCTTGTCCATGTAAATGTGCACAGCAAAACTGCAACGTGTCTTGTCGCTGTGGGTCAGTTCGCGCTAAATTTTGTACACAAAATCCCACAGGCGGGGTATCCGTAAAAGGGTCTATGTATTATGTGTACATTCATTTGGATGTATCTTGTTCGTATCTTGCTTGTAAACTTAGGTCGATAAAAAGCTTCAGGCTTATTTTGACCCGTCACTTCAATAAAAAATAAATATCATGCTACTAAAAGAGGGGTAGTGGCTGCAGACAGTTCTTTAGCAGCGAAAAAAACAATTAAAATCTAGAACTTAAAAGTACATTTTTTTAAAATAGTTGATAGATGGAGCTAAAACAACTTCACTTGGTTGCTATTCCAATGGCACTTGTCAACAACTCGCTGTGTGAAACAATTCCGCACATCAAGTCTACATGTAATGTACAGTCAACATGTACAGTACATACATTACATGTACAGTACATACATTACATGTACAGTACATCCGATCCATGTACTCGGTATACGGTGAATTGTTCATGTCATAAAAAGTAATAAGCGAATAATTCGTGCAAAACAGGGGAAAATTAGGGTTGTTTGAATATTTGTCGGGGTGTTTATTTCTTTGTTTCTTCGGTAGTCATCTTTATCATAGTGATGTGGTGATCTGTGCGCCAGTGGCGTAAACACGCGGAAGGAGTTCAGGGGCCCGCCGATTTGTATTTCGTTTTTGTTTCGTAAATTTAAAAAGGGGAAATTGTACACAAAGTGATGTTTCAAATTTCAAGCGGTGTTTGGGGCGGGGGTATCCCCCGTTGAGAAAAAGTTCAAGATGCAGTACTTCGTTGAAAAATTCAATAATCATCCCCACTTTTCGACACGGATTTACTCGCCACTGGTGAAATCTCATTTCACTGGCGTATATTATTTATTGGTAATAACTGTTATTATTGTGTTTATTATTTGATAGTGTTGAAATAACTCTTATGATGTAACTTTCCATAAAGTCCTGCCGTCAAATGTAACACAAGGTCGTGGACTCAATATCGCCATCAGTATAGCTGTTTTACTTTGATTTGCTCATCATTGCACGCACAGCCGATTTTAGTCGAAATTTATTTCGATACATAGGCCTACAACTTTATTTTTGTATAGGAAGAGGCTGGTGCATTATTTATTTTACAATTATACATACAGATTTACTTATTTACCTATTTTTGTTTGGTTCTGTCATGGTACATTTTGGCGTTTGGCCGGCGGGTGGGGTGTCATGGACTATGTTCGACTGTAGGCCTATCGTATATTTTTGGTGGCACAAACACATACAAAATACTTGTACATGCAGTATGTATCATAACTACAGGATCATGCATGCAGCAGTCATTGCAATTGTAATCTGATCTGGCGCGCGCCCTGTGGGTCAGCGCGCGGTCGTGGGGTATTATTTGCAGTTACTGGGTTCATCTGCGTTCATCAGTTCGGGATTCAGTGTACAGCCGCAAGCCTGCCATGATCGTGACGACACAGCCCCTTTAAGCAAACCTCAAGAAATCCCCAAATTAAAAATACCAGTCACAAGCAATATACATCACATGGAGTTATGGCTGCTAAGCTGGTTTTATTTTTGCTAAAGTAAATTTTTTGCTTAAGCAGCTCTAATGAAATTGGCCCCAGTTCAGTTTCCCTTGTGGTTTGTTTGACGATATTATAAATCATATCCTCATTGAGTGATCCCCGCAATGTCGCTTCCCAGGTTATATCAAAGTTGGGCTGTGATCCCTGGCTATACAGCATTATCGGATTATGACTTCTGACTAGCAACCCCCGAACAAAGGTACCGACAATTTGGGAGACCACCAACATAGGGCAAGATAGCTCAGTTGGTAGAGCGCCGGTACGGTATTCTAGAGGTTGCAGGTTCAAATCCTGCCCCTGCCAGTTTTCTTTGTTCACTTTGAAAATTCAAATTAAACTGTAAGAATTTAAGAAGTTGACAAATTTACAGTAAATACAAGATTTATGAACAAGGATATTTTGAATGCACCAAGATTTCACTTTCAGGTGCAATTTAGGGAAAAACTCAAATTCAGCCTAGCGTAAAAAAAACCTCATTGTGTGGCACATTAGATGATGCACCAAGTTACATATCGTCAATAATGTATTGACATATGCAAACCTTGCAGCAACCCTCAATTTGTACAACACCGCAGAGTTTAGTGTTATCAAATGTGGAGATGTGTGATTTGTTAGAAAACTGAACCTAGCGTACCCTGTCTGGTGATTGCCTCTGCTAGACTCAGGAACGTCATGGATATCAGAAGGTTGAACAACCAGTTGGTGGTAGATGACAGGGCATTGCCCGTACTGCGTGCCCACTGGGGGTAAATCTCTGAGTTGATTGTCCAGGGCATCGGACCCATACCTGACAAATAAATACCAGGGAATGAAGAATGAAAATTACACAGATCGCTGAGTAAAAAATGACTATGAAAACATGCATGCCACAATTACTTTTTAAAACGCAAACCCGAGTAGAAGTTCCATATTTGGATACTAGATCCTATATCAATGATTTCAACTTTATCTTATTTCAAGATTTAATCTTCTGGAAGGAGATTATCGGTGGATGAGTCCCTGCCACCAGCAGTGAAGAACTAGAATCGCTTTACCTCTTTAATACGGAGGACGACCATAGCCACGGTTTGAAAAAGACCACCTAGTCAGTTGTCGTCTGCATGTACATTCATGTGCATACTCAATCCATTCATGTTTAAACTATATCATTCTTGAATGGGAGTGTAATGAATAGATGGAGCTTTTTCAAACAAAGCTTTCATTCACATGAAAGGGGGGCTCCGAGTGCGATGAAGAGGACCACACTAATGACCGCTATAGTGTGGTGCCTACTGTTTGCATTTACGCTTGGCTACACAGTCTGTTCTTGGCACACTAGCCCCCTATCAATAACAGCCGGACACAATGCGTTAACTCAATAACTAACTGGGTATTCCTAAACCCATTCTTGATGGCCTTAAAGGCATACAGATTTGAAACAAATATAACATCCAGGGCAATATTTGTTAATGTCCTGCACTGAAACCTTCTGTTTTTGATCGTCGAACTTTGTGCACAATTCAAATTCTGATCATGTAGTGAACTGTGCGGCCATACAAGAGTGGACCTACGAATTAATGATGATGTTGCACTGTGTTTTTGTTTTCCCAAGTGGGGACGTGTGGGAAATATTACCACGTAGTAGCTTACGGTTTCTCTGAGAATATGCACTTTGTACGGATATGCTCATTATTTTGAGGATTATTTTTACTTTGTAATAGGGACTTAAAGGAAACCATTCCTGCATTCTTATGAGTTTGAAAAATGTGACCTGCTCTATATTATGTTGCACTATGTGAAAACACACACAAGGCGAGAAAATCTTCACATAAATGAAAAAAAATTGGGGGGGGGGGGGTTTGTTGGCTTCTATTATATTGATGTTTTCATAATTTATTTTCAGAAACATTAATATTGATAGAAATTACTTCTATCTCATTTCTTTGCACTTTTTGTGTTTAAAAGGCTAAATCTCTAAACGCACTTCCATAAAATTGGAAAACATGAGTGTACAAATGTCAAGATATCTCGAGAACACAAAAGGCCACAGGGGTCAAACCTACACCAAATTAAAGCTTAGGATGTGACAAATTTAACTATGTATATAACTCATTTTGCAAATTTTGCGACATAATACCCCTTTTTGTAGAGACGGTCACAAATGTAGTATAAATTTACATGACCCCAACTTGTACTGAAATGCATGTCGTGATACCACAAGCGTGCTGTTCCGTCCCTACCTGGCTGCGTAAATTCAAAGATGTAAATACGGCATAACGTCATTGCTTCATAGGTCCATTTCCATTCCCCAAGAAAAGGTCCCATAAAGTGTCATATGTAGCGCACCATGTTTTCTTTAATTCCATAATCATCCCATGGACTAATAACCCCTTGCCTCCAGCTGTTATTGATGGGGCGCTGGTATGCCAAGAACGGGGGTGCTGGTATGCCAAGAACGGGGCTGTGCAGCCAAGTGTAAATGCAAACAATAGGCACCACGCTTAATACAGTTGTCCTATTCATCGCACTTGGAGCCCCCCCATCTCTTTTGTGTGAATGAAAGCTTTGTTTGAAATTCTCCATCTATTCATTACACTCCCATTCAAGAACATAGTTGAAACATTAATGGATTGAGTATGTGCAGGAATGCGCCTATAGATCTCAACCAACCAGGTGGTCTTTTTCAAACTTTGTGGGTATTCTCCTGGCAGATGCCCAACATTAGAATTAGAAACACTGTTTTTAGAGGGTTAAAGTGTAACGTATCGGACATTCATATGCACACATTTTTGGATATGCCCTAAAATAACGACATGGAAGCCCCAGCCAAAAAAAAAACTGACTTTCTGAGACAACAATATGATCGGGAATTTTTGTTACATCATGGCCTGACAGGCATATGCAATGATGACGGAATATGGCGCAAAAAAAACAGTGCCACCAGGCCGGATGACGCCATTGGCCGCTGTTTGTGCAGTTTCAATCCATTGTTGGATTATTGTGTATATGTTACGCTTGACTGCACAAACACATTGTGGCCGTTTTGCTTGGCTGCCAGAGCCGCCGCGGCACCCAGACGTCTCCCGTAAGATACCGTACTCAAGGGGTTAAAGAGATGATTATTTAGAACACTCAATTCATTACAAGCTTGACAGTTCTTTTTATAGGGAACAAGTTTTCAAAAATATAGAATGTATTATCCATAATGACTTCATTGACAACACAGATGACCAAGCCATGATAATCACTCGGCCAATAAACAAACAATACCAACCTGGTGCAAAAAACATCAGGTAAACAATGAGACCGACAAGTGCCATGACACCGAACTGTGTTGGGCAGTATTCGGGTGACCAATCCAGCCTGCCCTCCCCATCAACGTATCCCTCGCCCACTGAGCAACGACCCACATTGGCGTATTCTGAGCTAGACTCGTTGACTGGTAGGCATGATCCGTTTGCTGCAGCATGCTGGCCCACCATGTCAAAACAGAAGCCGCACTCCTCCTGCAGGATGCAGTTTTCACAATACCTAGGGGGAAATAAATGAAAGAAAATTACCAGTGTTGACAAATACTACCAAGAGTTGTCCTTTCAACAGTAACCGCAGCATCAGAGGCAGTAACAGCAGCAGCAACAGTGTGCAGACGTGGCAACAGCACTATCAGCAGAGGCAGTTACAACAGCAATTATCATAAAAGGAACATCAAAAGAAAACAAACACAGCAGCAGCAGCAATAAACACAGTAGCGGCAGCAGCAGCATGCAGAATTGGCAACAGCAGCAACAGCACTACCAGCAGAGGCAGCGACAACAGCAATTACCATAAAAGAAACAAACACAGCAGCAGCTACAGCAGCAACAAAAACACAACAGCAACAGCAACAAACAGCAGCAGCAGCAGCACAACAACAAGAGCAAAAACAAACATACCAGTAGCAGCAGTACCAAATGCAGCAGCAGCTGCAGCAGCTGCAGCAGCAACAAAAAAGCAGAGCAGCAGCAGCAGCAACAAACACAGCAGCAGCAAACCCAGCACAAGCAGCAACAAACACAGCTTCAGCAACAAACACAGCTTCAGCAGCAGCAGCAACAAACACAGCTTCAGCAGCAGCAGCAACAAACACAGCTTCAGCAGCAGCAGCAACAAACACAGCTTCAGCAGCAGCAGCAACAAACACAGCTTCAGCAGCAGCAACAAACACAGCTTCAGCAGCAGCAGCAACAAACACAGCTTCAGCAGCAGCAGCAACAAACACAGCTTCAGCAGCAGCAGCAACAAACACAGCTTCAGCAGCAGCAGCAACAAACACAGCTTCAGCAGCAGCAGCAACAAACACAGCTTCAGCAGCAGCAGCAACAAACACAGCTTCAGCAGCAGCAGCAACAAACACAGCTTCAGCAGCAGCAGCAACAAACACAGCTTCAGCAGCAGCAACATAAATAACAGCAGCAGCAACACTAGGAGTTTGGTAACGCTAAGTAGCACTATGACATTGGCGCCCTTTTGATTGTATGAGGTACTAACCCATAAGTGTCACATTGTCCTGCCTGGGAGTTGAAGACAGTGACTGGTGGTGAGTATATGGCCATTAGAAGGAATCCTACACCAAGAAACACATGGCTGAAGGTCACACCTGTCCAGAGAATACAAACAAATCTTTAAAAATGTCACAGCCTCAGGGTAAGGGACAAACAATAAGGAAATAAATAATGTGCTAGGCCGGTTTGAAACAAGTACATTTATAGGGCCTGGACACTGATAATGACCCAAGCCAAAGGCGAGGGTCATTATCCGTGTCCAGGCCCCAAGGTGGTTTTAAACGTACTTGTTTAAAACCGGCCCAGCACATATTTATTCCCATTCTAAAATACCTTTTGTCTAATTCAGCAAAACCTCTGAAAAATATAAATTTCAAATGATTTTGTTTAAAATTGTTTATACCTTGTTTTGTAAAACACCCCTTTTAGCTATTTAATGGTACGTGCCTCACGCGAGTAGTGCTAAAAATGTCCTTATATGGAAATTGACGGGCGTGATGTGGTGTGATGTGGCACAGAACGCAGCAGTGCCGGTGTAGTGTGAAATTTTGGACTCTAAAATACAGATTCATTGGTAGTATTGTGCTTGCATAATTAGGAGAGTGACTGGTCACGCGAGTGTTCGGCAAATAATAGGGACCATTCTATAGGAGTCTAAATTTCAAGTGACACTGCAAAAAGTGCTTAAAACCAGTTGGTGTTTTATCGGCCATTTAAAACCACCCACGTGAAGGGCTCTCGACCAATAGGAATGGGTGAACTGTCTCAGGTATTTAGGAATAGGATTCTTTTTTATGACATGAATATGTTTAGCACAATCAGTGGATCTGCACAAATGCATAAATAGGGCGGCACAATCTCCTGATCTATCATTCGTGCATGCATTGGTCATTGCGCAAATGTCGGTCGATGGGGAAAACATCCATTGGTGCTGGGGAATTTTTGCATGAACCCAATCCTGCACAATCTACAAATTGCGTAACTTTTGCCCTTCATGATGTGTAGACAAATGTGTAGACAATTATGCCCAGCAAAACTATCCAGCATGATTCGTAGATGGCCGGAAATCTGCCGTGTGCAATTGGGTTTTGGGTTCATGTCCGACCAAAGTACAACTCAAGTTTTTTTCTCACGTTCTTTCAACTTTCACATTTTGGCCTGTTGTACCAAGACCCACTCTCACACAATAAACTGACAATTTTTTGCTTAATTTAACTGACAGTTCTCCAACTTAAAACCAAAGCAAGCTTTCCTGACTAACCTGAGAGACTTCCAAGAGTGAGAATCCGTCTCCCAACTTTATCCACCAAGTAAACGCCGACAATCGTGAAGAGGAAATTGACGAAACCGACGACAGCAGCCAGCCAGATCACTGTCGAGTTATCCTTCACGCCCGACATCCGAATGATTGTTGCACTATAATACCTGCGACAAACAGAGGATTTTGTGTTAGGGGCGGCCTGCTCTGGATGGGAATATTGCTACAAAGTCATTATGTTACTGTCCCAAAAATTGAAATGGCTGAAGTTTAAATTAACTTGAATTGCAAAAATGTTGTTTTCCGTTTTTTAATACTTCATCACAGATTTTGGAGGCAGTTTGCTGCTTGGGTGCAAAGAGATTCACGTCAGACAAAAAAATGCTGCCAAAGAGTTGCATGGACTAGAATTTTATCTGTTGGAAGTTGTGTCAGGTATCATGTAAGTTTAACCATGTTTGTTTTGCCCTTTCTGGCATAGAATAACAACATACGCTCAGTGCTTTCAGAGTGGCTTTGAGTTTTTGACAGGCTTTCAAGCAGACCAAGGTGAAAAAGTAGAATAGGAGGAACAAAGTAACAAAAAAGGGAAACAAAAGTAGGACTTTGGAGGACAAAAATCTGGATAAAATAGTGTTTTTGTGGGCTTTCAGTAGTAGTTTTGTTGTTGATACTCATCACCCATGTCCACAGTACCACAAGCCTCATTTGGCATGTTCTATGTACTCACAGCAGTTGTGCTCCATCCTCGACTAAAAAGCTCTTGAAAGTAAAGTTGCAATACTGCACCCAAGCCCTTTATTGTGTGACTTTTATATGACAGTGTGACATTCATTTGTAGAAAAGAGTAGGACAAATAGGAATTTCAAGAAAAAAAGCAGTAAAACTGGGAGCAATGAGAACAAAATTGTAAAAAGTAAGAATACTTGAAAGCCTGCTTTGAGAAAAAAAAACACTCCTGTAGGACTTGAACTCATAACCTGCTTATAATTACTTATTAATTTTGCTGTAATTTTCAGAAATAAATGGATTTGGGGATTAGTATTTTATAGCGTGCTAGCTAATACTGTAACACTGACCCGTTTTTGTGTGCATTTAGATGCTGGGAAAAAAGAGAAAAAAATTATGTTCTAGTAATCTGGTTCCCTGACCCTACTTTAGAAAAATTGGAGCAATTTATAGAGTCAGGGAATTATCAGGTCAGACAATCGGCCGACAATCGTTTGAAAAATGATATAAATGTCCACTTTTCTTGAAAACGACAGCACACCAGGTGCCATGATTTCACAGGATGCTGGAGACTGCTAGTTACTTGTGCTTCAGTAGTTTTGTTTTTTGCAAATGTTGTATACTACATTTAAATCCAATTTATGACAATAAGCCAGTTCGGTATTTCAACTGGCATGTGCACAATGACATACATGTAGTTATCCCGAATGACCCGTGACCTAATTACACGCAAGGTGGTGGCACAATGTACACATGTTAAATTCTATCAGAATGGCCGTTCGCGTAACATCACGTGACATTACGTCAGCAATTGTATCCCGCAGGGATGTAGTCGAGTCCATCACAAGTCCATCACAAGTCCATCACAAGTCCATCACAAGTCCATCACAAGTCCATCACAAGTCCATCACAAGTCCATCACAAGTCCATCACAAGTCCATCACAAGTCCATCAGCCCTAATTCCAATCACAAGCTATTCAAATAAGCTTTAACAAAGGCATTCCTTTGTCATTGTTCATCCAGTTACTTGTGACTGGACTTGCGAAAGGACTTGCAGGGACTTAACAACTCTAGTGTCCTGAATAACCTTTGACCTTTGAGATACCAAACTGACTTTTTGATATTTAATTACTAGGTTTCACAAAGACTAAATTTAACTCCAAGTAGTCAAGTTTAGGGAGGGAATCTTTATGAAACTGGCGGTACCAATAGCAGCACCACCCGAGTGATTTTTTCCAAATAATCTCTTGGGACAACACTGAGTATACAGTGTTTATGAAATACGTCGGTGAAGGGCAAAACCCAATATTGAATTTACATCATCCCGATGCAAATTCCATCTTATGAATAGCAGCACCACTGTTTTCACTGAGATGTACATGTACATCAGGATTTTGAATGGAAATCCCAACTTTCTGAATAGTAGAATAAACATGAGATGAAAAATTAAATAGAGAACTCATTAACTCCTAGTCGATAATGAATTATCCTACGAGGATACCACCTGTCAAGAATGAAGTCATTATCAAAAACACCTGGCCTCCAGAAACAGCAGTACTACTAATAATACTGTATGTAAAGGCCTTTTGTCCGGCTGTCATTGATGGGTGTTGGTATGCCAAGAATAGGCTGTGCAGTCAAGCGTAAATTAAACAATAGCGACCACACTGAATAGAGTGTTCCTATTCATCGCCCTCGAAGCCCCTTTTCGTGTGAATGAAAGCAATTTTTGCAAAAGCTCCATCTATTCATTACACTCCCATTCAAGCATAATATAGTTGAAACATGAATGGATTGAGTACATATGCCACAACCGGCAGTTTTAGCGGAGAAACTCACATGACTGTGTTTATTCCAGCCAGCTGCTGGAACATCTGCAGCCCACAACCCACGATGACAGCCTTGAGGACAGGTGGGGTCTTCAAAATACGTAGAATCACCCAATGACTTCCTGGAACGAAATCAAGAGAAATAAAAGAACATGAGCACATAAAACATCTACTACATTCCTAGACTATTTTTCTTTTAAAATTTGAAGGGGGGAGGGGAGCCCATTTGGAGGGAGTACAGCCTAAGGCTGGGAAAGCATATTAAACTCCATAGTTACCCCATAGTTACCAGTATACTAAAAAAAAAACCTGCTGCAAGCTATTTAATTTTTAAAAGTTATTTTCTGTCTTTTTTGGGAGGGCTTGCACACCAATCAGAACCTAGAAAGTAACTGTTCCCCCTCGTTTGGTGGCTTTGATGATTACTCTTAGACCAAGCACAGCCAGTGTCTTCTGGGGGTTTAGTTGCTTTTACAGGAAGAAAAATAATCAGAGTCTGAGACTCTGACCCACCCCTGCAAAAATATTCCTGGATCTCCCTCTGATCATGGGTGTCATTTTTTGCACCTGGAACAATACTGATCTCAATTGGGGGTAGAGGGAGTGGAAGCACAAGACTCAATAGGGAAAAGGGAATGTACCCCCTCCCCCCCAGTATAACCCCCTATAGTTACCCCAAAGATACCCGACTGCCGGCCTAACCTTTCAGAGACTGTTGCTCCTCCCGTTGTTCCAAGACGCTCCTGCTGATGCTCTTGAGCTGTTTGCCGACCTCCGGGCTACCTACTCCGTAGATCCGTGTCAGTACCTTCTTGGCCTTGTCTGGTCGATCATGGAGGATGAGCCAACGCGGACTCTCCGGTAAGAAGATGAAGCCTATTACCTGAATGACTGAGGGTATTGCTCCTAAGCCTAGCATCAACCTGGTACAGAACCACCGAGGTATGCAAGATGATTAAACGCGTCCATGATTAATTGCGCCAACAGTCGCCTGTTTGTATTACAGTCTTTGAAACAATTCAAACTCACGGTGGGAGATCTTATCACCATCTATTCAACATTTGTCAGGCCGGTTCTTATGCTGCTCCAGTCTGGTCTGGGGGTCTAACAAAGCAACAACGTGTAGCTCTTGAGCGTAAACAGAACCGTGCATGTCGAATTATACTCGGCAGCAACTACAGACAGTACTCGCAAGCACTTGAAGACTGTCAGCTTACCACGCTGGAAAGCAGACGTGACCATCTATGCTTGTCGTTTGCAAAATCCATACAAAATCAACCACCAAACGCGAAATAAAGCAACCCGAACTGAATATTGCTGCAGGACGGATCGGTTCAGAAATAGTCCTCTTCCGTACCTCACCCGAATTATTAATAATAACAACAATAGATAAATCAGTTCTTTCATGTCTTAAAATTGATGCGATCAATCTTTCTATTATTTTTATAGTGTGTGCTTTCACGTATGTATATCACTTAATACATTGCCTGAATTCTCATCAATAGTTTTAAACTTTACCTTAACCATTTTTTAGCTATCTTCTTATTGTAAACTTTTTTAATCTTGTGTGTGTTGTGCAATGTTTATCAGCCTTTGTTCTATTTGAGTACGTCTTCACTGGGTTTTATGGTATTATTGTAATATTAGCTATGTACATGCTTTGTCATTTTTTAATGTTTTATGTGCCGAGTAGTGTTTAATTTTGAGTCTTCTTTATGTTTATGTAAAAATCACGTAATTCAGCCTTCGGCCGCGATGATGATTTTTTAACCCCTTGACCCCGGATTTCATATGGGGGCGCCAGGCCGGCTTGTGCAGCCAAGCGAAACAGAAACAAGAGGCTTGTGCAGCCAAGCATAATGTACACAATAACCCAATAATGGATTGAACTGCAGAAATTGGCACAAATAAACGTCAACCGGCCAGGTGGCAATTTTCAATCCGTCACTATTTGGGGCAACCGGTGGCAAGGGGATAATAAACCATAAATCAATCAAATCATTTGATTCGTCCAACCCCCTTTCTTACAATTACTTTTTCTGGTGTTAGTCTGTATTTGGAATGGATTGTGTCACAGCCTGTCTGCCAGTTAGTTTAACCTCTTGTGTCCGGCTGTTATTGATGGGGGAAGGGGGGGGGGGGGGGGGGGGGGGGGCTGCATGCCAAGAATGGGCTGTGCAGCCAATTGTACATGTAAATGCAAACAATAGGCACCATACTTCATGTGAATGAAAGCTAAGTACATGCAGGAATGTGCCTAAAGACATCAAACTGCAGCTGTGGCCATCACCCATATTCAAGATGTTAACGAGTCCAGGAGTTTATACTTAAAGTTGGTTTTATTTTGTTTTATTTTGAAAGGTTTGGGTTGATTCAGGCCCTTTTTGGTATTAAATTGAGTTTGGTTGTATTTGGGATAGATTGGGTCTGCCAGTCAGTTTAAAGGGCTCACATTGCACTTAACCACCAAAAAATGTTATCTTTTTGGTCTGTTACATGTACCTAGCCTTTATTTCAAAAGTTGAGTGTAGAAATTGAACGGTCTTGAATGTACTAACCTCCACCCCCATGGCCAATAGGAGAGAGCTCCGTCAATTACTGAGGCTATAAACTGTCCCCCGGTTATGAACAGGTTATTGATGGTGACTAGACGGCCTCGTAGATGAGTGGGTGCAACTTCAGCAATGTACATGGGTACAGTCATGGAAGCAAAACCTGTGCAGATGAACAAGGACAACCAGGCAGGTAGCTAGACTTCATGAAGTGGGCGGGCCGCAGGCGGGCCGAAGGCGGGCCGAGGGGCGGCTAGAATACTGCCTGCCTAGAACACTGAATACATTCATTTACATGTATATTGATCCTATTAAAAGCCATTGAAATTTAAGTCTTTTATACGCCAATGCCAGAAGTATCGGAATGGGATTTAATAATGATTCTAGGGGTGTGCAATTACGGGTAGTAAAAGAACCGGGTACCCGATTGAAAAAAATACGGGTACCCGGGTACCCGTTAAAGAAACCCAACCCAAAACTTCCAATCCCAAAAGTTGTAATAATGTCTTTCTCCGAGATTCAAAAAGTCTGATAAATCTCATGCCTGTCCAGTAAACATGATCACTTATCTAACTCTGTGTGTGCCGGGCACATGCATGCACCGGCATATCACAAAAGACGGTTGTCCGGAAGCTTTATACAGTTGTATTTATTGTGGAATCGTCGAGGCTCTTTATCCATACCCAGACTACAAAAACCACAACCGGTAAATTCCCGTTTGTTGTCAACTTTGGTGAGCATCATAAACGTGAAATCTGTGCTGGTTTCCCATGTAGTCGGGTTTTAATTTTGAAAATTCCCGACAAATAACATTCAAAACCTTTGCTTTTTCATTGTCTGGGAAGTTACTATGCGATAAAGTTGTACGGGTACTCGATTCTATAATCTGGAACCGGTTCTAGACATGAAAGGTCAGGTAATCGGGTACCCGGTTCTGATGCACACCCTTAAAATGATTCCCTTGGTTTAAAGATGCCCTCTGTGACTAATACTGAAAGAAATTCTGGCCTTACCTACACCAAGACCCACAATGATTCGGCCGATGAGTAGAATTTCTTTGCTTTGGGAGACGCTCATGACGACAGCGCCAATTGTGAAGATAGTACTGGCCAAGATGATCACCGGTCTCCTGCCAAAAACATCGTTCAGTTTGCCGCCAGCAAAGGATGCAACTGCAGCTGCTGCTATAGTAACGCTTACCTAAATAAACATTTTAAAAATTCATAAAAGCCCTGAAATATTTGTTTTTGCGCAACTGAAATGTAAGCCTTGTGGTCTAGTGCCGTGGTCTAGTGCCGTGGCCTCGTGGTTTGGAGCATTTAATTCGTGGTCTGCGGGTAATTCTGAAAGTTGTGGGTTCGAGCCCAGTCCTGGGCTATAGCACTTCTACGCCTAATATGGGAAGAGGCATTATTAATGCCTTGCAGTGGACTAGTTATCCATCTCGACCATATTCATACTGTGAAGAGATCAGATTATCTTGTCTTGTTTCAGTGTGAGGGGCTGGTTCTTCCACACTTTCCTCTGTAGCCCACACCTCGAGTGGCCCTTGGCCTTGTGATGGGCGACTTGCATTAAAAATAGAAGTGCACTGACTCATCAAGATCTGGGTGCTACTATAAATTAGGGGTGTGCGTTTACGGGTAGTACGGGAATCAGGTACCCGATTGAATAAAAGCAAGGGTACCCGAGTACCCATTAAAGAAAGCCATTCCCAAATATTAAATCTCGGAAATTGCTATTCATATTGTTCGTAAAGGTCCGCACATTAATACTACCACATCGGTGTATGCAGCAAGATGTAAGTGTGTACAAATGAGCTCTATAGTTTTGCAGTGTAAATATGTTTTTGCAAGCGTCATAAACGTAAACTCTGTTTTGTTTTCCATATGTACACTGGTTTTCATTTTGAAAATTCCTCCCAAATGACAATCAAAATCTTTTTCATTGTCTGAGAAATTACTAAGTACATGTAATATGTTATACAACTATGGCCGTAGCCGAATAACATAATCCATGTACATGTACTTTAGAAATTTTGAGTACCCGGGTACTCGATTCCATAATCTGGGACTGGTTCCTGACATTAGCAGTTGGGTACTCGGGTACCCGATTTGAATGCACAGGCCTACTACATGCACAATGGTGTTTCAGCCCAACTAAGAACAGTCACTGTTGCTTGTGTCCTTGAGCGAGACACTTTGTCATAAATTGCATCTTGCCACCCAGGAGTACATGTAAATGGATACCTGTGAGGGAAGTGGTTGTTATATGTTTGCTTTAATAGCCTCGTGCATTTAACTTGTAGCCATGCAGAGCTGCAAATGGTTTCAGGATTGATTGCTTGGCATGATTATCAGGGGTAGTAATGTAGCACCTTGGGAACCATAATTATGGTGGATATGCGAGCTTTATAAATCTACATATTGTTATTACACCTAAAAATAACAGTTTTTGAAGAAAAAAATCTATACATGTAGATAAGCTTTTGTTGGAAAAAACAAGGGTAGGAAGGCCGTTATATTTTTTTCACGATCTCTGCCGACCCGTTATATATTTTAACAAAAGTCCACCGTCTGGTTTTTCTTGATAGTCTATGGCTGTATGAACAGCAGTATTGTAGTTGAAACCTTCATGTCCAAAACCAAGACCGAGAAAAAGGCTTTCGAGACTGAGACCGAGGCTTTCGAGACCGAGATTTTTGCAGGCCGAGACCGAAGCAACTTCCGAGACCGAGACTGAGACCAAACGAATAAAAAAATATATGGTGCAGAAGCTGATTTCCCTCATGGAGTGTTGTGCCCTGCTTTAGATTAAAATGTTCCCACGGATAGTACATTTTGTAATTTGTGCTGATGACTCATATGTGGGATCATCTTATCCAAAAATTTAAATAATCTAGCTGAAATCGGCTTGAACAAGGACCATTACAATGTACATGTAAATTCTGCAAGATATTAAGTGCTCATTAACTACATGTATAAAGACTCCAACAGCACGTACATATACATTGTAAATTAAATAATTCCACAAGACTTGACAGTTAATATTTCACCTCTGGTAAATAGTTGGGCTTTCAGACTTTTGATATGCCATATGGCACTGACAGGCAGATTGTAATTTCTCCCAACATTATTTGAATAAAAAATTGAACTGACTAGAATTGTTGATTAGCCAGAATGGACGATGCAACTGGATTTTCTGCAAAGTTGTTTATTGAAAGCTGATTTTTGAAGGAAGGCCTATCAATTTATTTTATTTCTAAATTATTCAAAACACTGTACAAAAAAAGGCAAATTGACCCTTGGAACACTTAATATCTTTACGTAAAAACATTAATAAAAAACTAATTTAAAAAAAATTTGATGGCGTCACCTACATTTTCATGTACATGCACAACACACACCCGATTATGTACCTCCAAAGTTTCAAACCCAATTAGCCTTATACATTTGTACTTCTCTAGATATCCTTTTATGTAATTATATATAAAAACTACTAAAAACACTGAAAGCATTATCATGGAGCAAGAACATCGAACACGTCTACCTATTTGCACACATGTGAAATTAAGCGCGCCTGTTGTCAGAAGCCCATATCATGTGCACCAGTGAAATACATGGGCGATGCACGTCCGCAGGTACCAGTAAGAATAAACAAGCTGCATTGACTGGTCTCCATTCAAGCTTCAATCTAATTCTTCAGCATGAAACTTGTATATTCATGTACAATGTTGTTTACATTTTGCATAAGACTAGATTAATGTTGTACATGTACATGTACAAATGTATGGCACATTGTATTTTGTTGTGGTCTCGGGGGTAAAACTCGAGACCGAGACTTGCACCTTTGAGACCGAGACCGGGACCGAGACTTGCACTTTTGAGACCGAGACCAGCCCTCCCGAGGCCGAGACTTTGCTAGGACGAGAACGAGACCGAAACCGAAAAAAAAAGTCTCGAAACCGTCAACACTGATGAACAGTACTGATTGTTTAGTATTTCACCCATGGCTTTTGTGATGTGATTTTACCACTTTACATGTATCATGTATCTTCTATCTTTTCAATCAGCTTTTGTTATAAATGTAAATATTCAGTTAAAAAAAGCATTTAAGTAGGCTGTGTGGTTTTTTTCCCGCATGGTTAAAAAAAAGTTTTAAAATATATTGCTAAATTGCTAGTTTTAGCCAAGTTACATATATATGTGAGACTTCCACCCCCCAAAAAAACCGCCACTGATAAGTAACAGGGGGTAAGTTACAATTTAGAATTGGAACATGATGATCCTCATTCTTAGTGTTAAAGTATAGGGCAATCTTCATGTCCACTGAATTGAAATTTTCTGTCAGAACACGCAGCTTTGAGCAGTTAGCTGTTTTTTTGCTTGAGTGATTTATGCATAAATAAACAAAGAACTGGATTGTAGATCATGCACATCCAGCATATAATCCAATGTGAAAAAAATACAGTTAAACACGCGGTAATTTCATTACCATATAATTATTCAATGTACCTGAATGCACCGAACACCACTGCAGCGACAGCTGTGATCATTTTGAACGATAGTTACATGTACAACAATGCTTCATCATTTAATAGCAGGCTTTTCTCACGTTACACCACAGTCCGGTGGCGAACGTCCCTCATTTTGCAGTGTGTGCATTCACGGGTCGACGTGTATTGCTGGTACTGTGATATTCTTCTATTTTTTCCTGCACTGTAAATAATTCCGTAAAATAATGGGGTTTTCCCCTAAAAACAAACAATCACCATATTTTAGTTTTAACAGATTTTGGACATAAAATTATGGTACTGTGACCTAGAAAAGATCACGTGTCCGTAGTTTTCGTGTTTAAAATCAATTTATACAAAGAGGATGTAAATTTACAAGACCACTTCGTCAGAATAACATATTTGCTGTAAATATACAGCAACACCAATGAAGTGTTACCATGGTTACAGAGAATATACTGACATTCTCCTACATAAATCTCATTACACAGCAATGAGAATTGCAGAAATTTGTGTTCACAAAAGCCATGTTAAATTGTAGTGTAGAGCAACAGCAAACTGCGCATGCGTAAAGGCGGTTTCACTGCACGGTATCCTTGCGAAAATCGCATCGAATCATTCACACGACCAATCTCGGTGATCGTCACACGGATGTCGCATCGATGCAAAATTTTGCAGGTCTTGATGTCACAAACTGCATGGGACCCATTGGATTTGGTGACAGGGATACACATTCACATGGCACAGAATCCGTGTGTTTGTGACATCAATGCGATTTCATCGCTTTTCTGAAACGGAAAATCATTGGCTCTACCGTGTTTCCAATGGTCGTGTGAAACGGGCTAATTAACATTCCCAAAACCTTCAGCTCCCTGGGGAGTATATACACGTACAGCTCAGTAATCAAACACATAACCACCAATGCCCTCAAATACCCATTTACTCCTAGATCTAGAGCAATTTGTGACAAAGTCGTGCAGTACCTGGAATCTGCTCCAAGGAAGCAGAAATGGGCTTCTTAGGAGTCAACTCCTCAAAACAATGGAATCCCTATTCCGATTCCATTGTTAAAGTTGAGCAGAGTCGACTCCTGCACGGAATCGCCCAAGCCTATTGGGGTGACATGCACTAAAGCCCATTTCACACGAGCATTGGAAACACGGGTCCCCGTGCGATGAAATCGCATCGATGTCACAAACGCACAGGATTCCGTGTCATGTAAAAGTGTATCCCTGTCACAAAATCACATGGGTCCCGTGGGGTTCATGACAGGGATCGAGACCTCCTCCAAAATTTCGCATCGATGCGACATCCGTGCGACGATCACCGAGATTGGTCGTGTGAATGTATCGATGCGATTTTCACAGGGACACTGTGCAGTGAAATCGCCTTTACGCATGCGCAGTTTGCTGTTGCTCGACACATGGAGGCAGGAAACACTACAATTATTTTAACATGGCTTTGGTAAACACAAATTCAGTTTTGATTGGTCAGTTGCTTGTTGCGTAATGAGATTTATGTAGATTCTCTGTAAATAAACAACATTTCATTGGTGTTGTATATTTACAGCAAATATGTTATATTTTTACAATTAAAGTACATGTAAATTTATATCCTCTTTGTATAAACATTGAAGTTAAACACGAAAACTACCGGTAGGGACACGTACACAGTACCATAATTTTACGTCCAAAATCGTTAAAACTAAAATACGGTGATTGATTGTTTTTAAAAGGGGAAAGACCTGTGGTTTCACAGAATTTTTTTGCAGTGCGGGAAAATCACCCTTATAAATTTCATTGTTCAGAGAATATTATAGTACCAGTGATACACGTGTAGCCTCTGACCCACACATGCAAACACTGCAAAATGTTCGCTACCGGACTGTGTTGTATCGTGTGAAAGCCTGCGATGAAATCACAGACATCCTTGGGTGTCAGACACCCGGCGCCAATCATCGCAGATGTGTTTCAAGCGCTCATGTGAAACGACGAAAAGCAACACACTGAAGGTCAAACTGATCAATTCATATTGTCTGAAAGCGGTATCAATTGCGTTAAAGGTACATGTACATTTGTAATATACAACATTTGCAAACATCAAAAAACAAAAATACTGAATTATGAAATACCTTACTTGACTGTAGGTAAATAATACTATCAAGCATCCTGCAAAATCATGGCACCTGATGTACTATCATTTTCAAATACACTGTAAAGTGAAATTTTTGTATCAACATCGTTGGGGAAAAAACTTTTTCAAATACTGCCCTGATTTATGAACTTTAGTTAGTCCACATTTTGTTTGCCAATTGGTTACACATCCATGAATGGGTAAACCAGCTACATGTACATGTAGTCTAGTAGTTCCCGGCTTGATAATTCCCTGACCTCTATAAATTGCTCCATTTTGGGTCAGGGAACCAGACTACAAGAACACCATTTTTGCCCTTCATTTTCCCAGTGTATGCACGCAAAACTTTAAACTGATCAGTGTTACAGTATTTGCTATAAACCCCAAATCCATTCATTTCTGAAAATTACAGCAAAAGCAAATGTTGTACAGTACCTTTAATGCTGTTTTTTTGCAGTACCAGCATTATTAATGCCCAGCTGGCTGCAATAATGGGCTCGTTCTTTACAGGTCAGTACACACAGGCAGTTTTGTTGAAGCAATATTCATAGCTGCCAGTGCATTAATTATCCTAACCCACCTCAATCCTCCAAAATCCGCCTTGCAGTTTTGGAGGATTTTGGAGGATTGGGGATAATTGGTATTTAAAAAGAAAAAGAGGATTTTGGAGGATTGAGGATGAATGGTGTTTCAAGCGAGGAGGATTTTGGAGGAATAGTATTATTTTTTTACAGAGGATTTTGGAGGATTGAGGATGAATGGTGTTTCAAGCAGAGGATTTTGGAGGATTGAGGATGAATGGTGTTTTTTATAAAAAAGGATTTTGGAGGATTGAGGATGAATGGTGTTTCAAGCAGAGGATTTTTGAGGATTGAGGATGAATGGTGTTTCAAGCAGAGGATTTTGGAGGATTGAGGATGAATGCATTTTTTGGGGCAGGGTAATCGGAGGATTTTGGAGGATTGAGGATGGTTCCTAGCAAAAAGGGTCTAGGGGGTTTTAGGGTTAACAAGAATCCAATTGTGCATCACTAATCCCTTGGCTCTCTGGATATAGAGTACCGAAGTGATGACGTCAATGCAATGTTTGGAACCAGAATACTTTTGTTGTTTTGTGTCAATGTGTTTGCATGACTGGCTGTTAACAAAGGAACAGTCAAAATCTACATTTGTTTGGAGCCAGTTGTCGTGCCAACTGACATCAGACTTTGGTACTCTATTCTATCTTGGTAGCAATGGGGGATTAAAGTATTACAAGCCAGAGCTGTTAATAATAAACATTCATTACAATATTACCTCTTAACCCTCCTGTTCTCAGGGCCAAACTGGACCCAGCTATGCTTTAGATCGCGTTCCCACTTGAATTGGGAAAAGGTGCATCAAGATCCGGCATTTTGGTGTGATCGCTGTCTAACCGCAACGAAACCGCAAGTCGCGTTCCCACTTATGCTTGATCCACCTTTTCGAACGGAAGTGTCGAGTCCGAAAGGTCACTGAGTTCGGTATTATGCATGCGCTTGCTTGCTGAGCGCGCGCTTTGTGGCAGCGTTGCATGGTGGGACGGGTCAAATTGCATACGTACACATACATGTACATATACATGAACGATGTTTTGGTGTTCAAAGTTTCACCATGGAGGAAGAAGTGTAGGCCTACTCTATGACAAGAATATCGACAAAAATATTTCTCTGAGGCGTATCTCCCGACAGACTCAAGTGAATCGTACATGTCGCACATGCGACAAACAAACATCTTTTACACAAATTTAACTTCTGCAAAGATGATGTCTGTTAGTTTTTACAAGATATTTATTGTGTCAAGATTTTCTGGAGTACTGGCTCGATCGGATCGAACGTTTAACCTAGTAAAACGTATGATTTTCTTCAAACTTTGCTACGGTTGTTGTTGTTCTATGACACGCTGCGGGCTATACACTAACACGGAATTATTTATGGATGGAAAAATAAGTAACATTACACGAATAAAAAAGGTTTAGAAATGGACGACTTTCCAGTACGCAACGAAAATTGTAAAAGGCCTAGGACGTACACATGTGCGCTGCACCCATCATGCATGCACACACACATCGCGCACCCGTGGTGACACATTTTGTATACAGCCCGTAGTTCAGTAGTTGTTTATTGTGCATGTCGAGCACGTAGGAAATTTTCACATGAGCTACACGCCTAAACGTATTTTTTCGTTCATCAGACCGCACACTTTTCGCGCCACTCGTGCACCAGCCGGATATTGACAGGTCAAATTGCCAGATCAGATCCACCTTTTGCGTTCTCACTTGATCGTGATCCACCAATTGGGGGATCTGTATCCTGGTCCAAAGGTGGATCAAGAAAGGTGGATCAGATCCTGATCCACCTTATAACGGTTAGCGTTCCCACTACACACAATTGCAGGATCTGATCCACACAATTGCAGGATCTGATCCACCAATTGGGGGATCTGATCCGGCAATTTGGCAAAAGGTGGATCAGATCCTCCAATTGGTGGATCTAGTGGGGAACGGGGCCTAATTATAAGATCAAAACCTATCAAGTGACAGATTGAAACACACACAAACTGTGAGAGTTGGTGTTTAGAGTTTTTGATAGGCTGTGATAGGTATAAGTATAGGAGGGTTTTAATGGGCTCTTCTTTCATGGTCTGGCGGCTCTGGCCATTCCTAAACAGCATTTAATGACTGCTGCAACAGGCTTTAATGAGGCTCCACTGTTTTGACCTCATGAATATTCAGTTGTTCAAGCTGGCTGCCTGGCTGCCTGCCTGCCTGCCCTCCCATTCATCAGCTAGGTTTGAGGTACCTGGACAATATGAAATACTCCCTTATTCCCCGCTGTTACATGTATGTAACAGAATTCCAGAATAATTTTTTTTTTAAATATCATCCGACAATAACTGGTAAACTTGTTGATCGCAAAAACAGTGGTTAATCACGCAATCATCCGTCAATCACGCAATCATCCGTCAATCACGCAATCATCCGTCAATCACGCAATCATCCGTCAATCACGCAATCATCCGTCAATAACGCAATCATCTGTCAATCACGCAATCATCCGTTAATCACGCAGGGCAATTTGATCATGCATGGTAACTTTCACCTTTCGGAGTTGTGGGGCAAAAAAGTAGAAACAATAGGAATTTCAAGATAAAAGTAGGAAAAGTAAGAACAAGGTAAAAAAAAAGAAGAAGTAAATAGTAGGAAAAGTAGGAATACTTGAAAGACTGCAGTATCCATTGAATATACCAACAGGGGTGAAATTGGCAGAAAATCCACGAAATCTGCGGTGTTTGGGGATCGCCGAAGACCCCAGAGCAACGTACATATGTACACGTAGGGTCTATGGTTTCTATTTGCCTAAAGGCACCCCTTAAATTACCTGTTTCTATTAGTCTGTATCCACTTTTATAGGTTAAAACACCATTATAACACCTCATAATTCCAGATTTCAAAAGAGATTGTTTAACAATTCTGAAATCAGTAAAAGTCCGACAAATCTCACCCCTGCACCAAACATGAAAATTGAACCAATCCTTAGGATTAAAAACCAACGAATATGAGCCTACCACTAGTTCTTGCCATACAGTGTTCAAATTGAACTCTTGCTTCAAGAGAATCATTGCCCCGGACACCACGCCCGTATCGTATCCAAAGAGGAAACCTCCAATCGCAGCAAAGGCAACCAGGACTTTGGTAAATGGTGTGATCGTCGGCGGCCCAGAAGGACTGACCAGTGCCGTCTTTGGGGAGTCTCCATTTTGGTCAGCCATGTCCTCGTTTACACTGCCTGTTGGCATGGCAGCATCGGTCAGCATACTGGTCATTTCAAACATTGGGGTTTACGGCGTCCACTTGTCATCCTGACCTGATGGGTTCTGTTGACTGTGGGGTGTTTCAGAGTCCTGTATTGACAAGATCCAGATTAATTTTTTTAGGATGTAAAGCTTCTTTGTTTAAAATACCGTAATGTTACAACTAAAATCTTTCCGATTCGAAGGGAGTCCTACTAAAGTAACTGCATTTATAAGGTAGTTAAAATGTGAAAATGTCTGATGTGACCCGTGTCCAGAAAAAGTATAAACTCAGGCAGGATGTGCGCTTCATGACGCACAAGTATCAGCCAACTTGACCATCTGTTTGCTCGAGTGGAGAGACAACTCGACTATCAACTCATCGAGACAACTTGTTTATTGAGTCATTGTTTGTTGGTGTGTTGTAGGCCTGTTGCATGTTCGGGGGTGGGTCACCAGGCTGAGTTGGGTGATTTAAAAGTACATGTATTTGGGTATGGGGCTGGGAATTTAATTAAGAAAATGTATTGCATGAGAATGTATTTTTCATCCTTCATCTGTGATTTGTACATATTGTAAGCTACATTTGTACATGTACATGTATGTACTCTGCAATTTGTTCTGAATGCCTTGTTTCCTGAATAAATTTGTGTTTTGTTCAAGAACAGAGAGAACTGTGATGCGTTTCTTCTTGACATGTAGTAATTAAAGCTGTATTTTCTTATTGAGATTAGATGAATCTGTAGGCCTATATAGTGCATGTGCACAAACACACGACATAAACACCAACGGTCGAGTTGTCTCAAGTCAAGTTGTCCCAACATTTGAGTTGTCTGACATCAGGCTTGGACAAGTTTGGCTTTAATTGGATAAAAACTACGAGAAAAAAAGCATTTTTGTAATTTTCAATACAATAAAATGAAAGTAAACTCTTTCTGCAAGCCGTTTAGGTCCCTGGAAGTTGTCAAACATGACAACATGGACAACGATTGTCATATTTGTACTTTCCCTGACCGGTAATACTACATGTAAATACCGTCAACAACTGTCAATGACCGTCAACAACTAAAAAATACACTGTACGCAATAATCATTCGCACATTTCCAGATTTTTTAATTGTATAAAAAGTAGCTATTTTTCATATGAAAATTATGTTTCTTTGACACGGTACTGTACTACTGGTTACCATCTTGCTTGCCTCTGTAAACTTTAAGTTGGACGAGTCCAATATTTTGTGTGTACGTCTTTTGCGTGAGGGAAATTTGCCAGGAGATTTAACCCCTTGGGCACAGTAATTTACGGGAGACGTCGGGGTGTCGCGGCGGTTCTGGCAGCCAAATCGAACCGCTACAATGTGTTTGTGCAGTCAAGCGTATCATAAACAATAATCCAACAATATATTGAAACTTCACAAACGGCGGCCTGGTGGCACTTTTTTTTTGCGTCCACAGACGTCATCCGTACGCAAAGGGTTAACCACGTTTTAGACAGAGTTGGAGTCAAGTCCCTGCAAGTCCTTTCGCAAGTACTTTCGCAAGCCCAGTCAGAAGTCCTTTCATAAAGCCGGTCACAAGTAACTGGATGAACAATGACAAAGGAATAGCTTTTCTGGATGAACAATGACAAAGGAATGCCTTTTTGCTCATTTGAATAGCTTGTTGATTGGGATTAGGACTGGAGGGCTTGTGATGGACTTGCAGGGGCTTGTGATGGACTTGCAGGGACTTGTGATGGACTTGCAGCGACTCTGGTTTTAGATGAAAAATATCAGTATTTCTGTGTTATTAACCCTAACCTCACATAAAGCTACAAAATACTACTAGTAGTACATGTAGTAAACTGTAGTATGCAGTACTCTCACCTATTTGTGTACAATGCTTACATTAATTTTTAGGGCACGGCAAGACAGGCCGTGAAGAGTGCGATTTTGTGAAGGGCACCATGGCAAACTTAAGGGCATCGACGGCACTGGCCGTCGTGGCCGCCGTTAAATTTGAGGCCTGTATTGCACTAATTATAAAATGTCCCAACAAAATTCTCAAAATTAAAGGTTGTGCAAAGTGTTTATACAATTACATGTATGAACACAAATGGATGGTTATTTTCCAAGATTTGCTGTTCCTTACCGATTTTGGTGGGGGTATTAAAGTAAAGTCTTTCCACAGAGAGACGCATTAAAACTGCTGTGGAAGATTTTTACCCATTTTGTTGATGATCCATAACTCTCTTGTCACAACATTTTCTGCCACAACATATACATATGTTGTGGCAGAAAATATATATGTTGTGCCTTAATATCTTGATAATGGTTATGTACAATAGGTTACATGTAGGTTCAATCATGGAGGAAGGAATTTTCCTACTATCGCCATTTATGAGTTAACCACGCCCCTTAGACAACCCTTTGGTAATTTTGTGTGGTAGGCCTAGGCCTAGTCCGAGTAACTTGGACCCTTCATCGCTTTTTTTAAAACATTTGGACATGATCTGGCGATAGTAGGGTCCAAGTACATGTACAACGATTTTCTATTCATTAATTAAATACGTCTAAAATCCCAACAAAAACATCCGAATTCAACCTTACAACGGCCACCAAAATACTAGATATGCCACCTTCGGAACAAGTGGAGTTTCATGATCAGATGAAGGTACCAAGGTTTACTTACCATCCAAATAACAAGTGAAATTTACCGTTTAATTCCCAGAGACACCCGCAGAACATGTCTTTTCGCTGTCTTGGAGTTCTAATCGTGACCCCTTGACCTTGCATGACGTCACCCTGATGCGCAGCGCCCGCATGCACTGCGCGACAACCTGTTTATGCCAGCGACTGTTTCGTGAGTGGTACAACGGTCGCGTTACGTGTTAGTGTGTAGATAGATTGATTCGAGGTTGCACGCACGCGCATCATGGGGGGGGGGGGGCTGGGAACTTCCTCCATGAACTCGGTTTTGTGTTTTGATTTCTTTTGTTTTGTTGTTGATGTTTTTTTGGTTATTGTTTTGTGGGATCCTTTCTTAATGACGTTCAAAGAGCTTGATTTAAATTTCATTGCAGGTATCTTATAATGTGTCCTACCTCCATGATGTATCTCAGTGATCTGCTCATGCCTGAAATTACACCCGCCCCCAATAATAAAACGCAACAGAACAAGTCCCACACGCGTGCAGCCTCCAATCGGACCGACACGACCGTTGTACCACTCACGAAACAGTCGCCGGCATAAACAGGTTATCGCGCGGTGCATGCGTGCGCTGCGCATCAGGGTGACGTCATGCAAGGTCGAGGGGTCACGATTTGAACTCCAAGAAGGCGAAAAGACATGTTCTGCGGGTGTCTCTGGGAATTAAACGGTAAATTTCACTTTTTATTTGGATGGTAAGTAAATCTTGGTACCTTCATCTGATCATGGAACTCCACTTTTCCGAAGGTGGCGTATCTAGTGATGTCGAGCGCAATCTTGAGTTTTGCGCAAGTTTATTGTACTCCTTCCTGAGTTCATATCCCTATGAATGGATTTCATTCAAAGGGAAATAAGCTCAAGAGAGAGTACAATAAACTTGCGCAAAACTCCAGATTGCGCTCGACAGTATTTTGGTGGCCGTTGTAAGGTTGAATTCGGATGTTTTTGTTGGGATTTTAGACGTATTTAATTAATGAATAGAAAATCGTCGTACACGTACTTGGACCCTACTATCGCCAGATCATGTCCAAATGTTAAAAAAGGCGATAAAGGGTCCAAGTTACTCGGACTAGCCACACATGCTAGCCTAGGCCTAGTCCCAGTAAGTAGGACCTTACTTATCGCTTCTTTAACATCTGGACATGATCTGGCGATAGTAAGGTCCCAGCGAATCGTGTACAAAAAACGGCGCAACTAAAAGAACGAAAACATAAGGCCCAAAAATATGGTAAAAAGAACTAAAGAGAATACAAATGAGAAAGAAGGTTACCCCTGATAGATCTATACATTCATGGCATTCCCTAATAAGGCCGCTTAAATTGTTCAGAACAACCGGTAATTTGACCAAAAAAAGTGAAAAATGTTCCGACAATCTTACCGCTGACATCTGCCAAGCACCGTTCACCATCGATTTCTTGGTTAAGCCGGTTTCGGATCGACTAGACTCGACTCCGGAGGGCGCGTGTTACGTCACAGTCGGGATCGAATGCAAACAAGTCACGCTTTATCAACGACTGTTTCATGGTATGATACGTGCGTGCGCAAGACAGTTTGGACTTATTATCACGAAACTTTACTGGACTGTTTAATTTGGGAATAAAGCATCCTGTAAAATCGTGGCTCCTGGTGTGCTGACATTTTCAAGTAAAGTGGTATTTTTAAGAAAGGACCGGCCATTTTAAAATTAAGTTCGAACTTTTCGAATAGCGTCATTTAAAAAAAAATATTGCAGTTGTTGAGTCCCAACAAAGTTGCTGCCGGTGTGTTTTGCGCACTGTCTTGCGCACGCACGTATCATACCATTAAACAGTTTCCTACCTCCATGCTGGGACTAGCCTAGTCCGAGTAACTTGGACCCTCTATCGCCTTTTTTAACATATGGACATGATCTGGCGATAGTAGGGTCCAAGTAAGTCTGCAGTGGTCGTGCGGTGATTTCGAAAAAATGTCTGAAATCCCAACCACTGTCAACAAAAACATCCGATTTCACCCTTAAAATGACCACTGAAATACTAGATACGCCACATGCGGAACAAGTGGAGTTCCATGATTAAGATGGAGGTACTACTACTAAGGTTCACTTACCATCCGGATAAAAAGTGAAATTTACCGTTCAATTCGCAGAGACCCGTAAGACATGTCTTTTCGCTGCCTGATAGAGTTCAAATCGTGACCCCTCGACCTTATAACGTCACCCCTGTGCGGGCTCATGCACGACAAGCTGTATGCCGGCGACTGTTTCACGTTCATTGTACCATTCATAAAACAGTCGTCGGGGGTCACAGGGGAGACGTCATCAGGTCGAGGGGTCACGATTTGAACTCCATAGCAGCGAAAAGACATGTCTTACGGGTCTCTGCGAATTGAACGGTAAATTTCACTTTTTATCCGGATGGTAAGTGAACCTTAGTACCTCCATCTTAATCATGGAACTCCACTTGTTCTGCAGGTGGCGTATCTAGTAGTAGTATTTTGGTGGTCGTTTTAAAGGTTAAATCGGATGTTTTTGTTGGCAGGGGTTGGGATTTCAGACATATTTTCGAAATCACCGCACGACCACTGCAGACTTACTTGGACCCTAGCTTGAAAATTCCAGCTCTTGGCTTATGACATGTGAGATTCGCCATTAGAGCTGGAAGTTATTCTATAGGGTAGGTTAGGGTCGTTTAAGATCTTGCCCATATCTTCCGTTTCCCTGAATATATCAACTAAACACTCACCGTCAGGGTAGAGCAGTCATTCATGCAGCTTGTCATCCCCTCAAAATGAGAATATGCTCAAGTTAAACCCGAAAAAAAATGAATTTTTCGTGCAAATCGGTGCATGCACAAACCAGCTGTGTAAAAAGTAATGGAGCGGATTTTTGAACATGAACGATGTTTTCCGATCGATTATCGGCCAGCGGCACTACGCGCGCCTCGGGGCTCGATATCCAACGGCTGTTTGCTGAAATACTGACAGCGATACTAAAAGTATATTAACGTTTAACGTTAGGCCTAATTTTTGTTTGTCAATGTCTCAGATTTTGCGCGTTCCACGTGGAATTATAATTGATGTGATTGGACAATAATTCACAAGCTGCATTGACGCGATTCGACCGCGATAGGTCAATTCCTTGAAATGTCACTGAAAAATGTGAAATTTTAGGAAAAATTCGCTTACCCAACACAGCAATCGCCCCACTATTAAATGGCACTAGTCTCGGCAGTTTCGCATCGTTTTTGTCGACTGAGGGCGCCCTAACACTCTCGACCACCGCATCGCAGCCACAGACATAAATATGTCTGTGATCGCAGCGCGGCCATCCTCGACTCCATGGGCGCGTGTGCGTTCCTCCACTAACCCCTGGCCGTGAGGAATACGTTAACGACGCTGACTGGCTATTCGAAATGAATAGTTATGTCTGAAAGCGAACCGCGCGCGTAATCCGAATGTTGAACGCCCTGTGTGCGCTTGCGCTCGCGCTCGCGCCCGCTTTAACATCCTGTTCGTCACGTCACATCAGCAAAACGACTCCGAGCACTTTTTTCCCATTATCAAGACAAGGCCACTAGTCTTGGTGGCTACGATAAACGATATGGATTTTTTCTGGTCGGGAAATTCATGTATTTTATGTTTAAACAGATAAAAAAGGGACACATTATAAATTCGAGTCGAGGCCGGAAATCAATTTTTCCAATCGATAGTAAATTTAATTTACTTATTTATCCAGTTGAAGAAAGCAGCTCATTCTCAATGACAGTGTTTTCCGCCGCTGCAGAAGATGCATCGAAAGGTTTGACAAATTTGCGAAAACAGCTGAGAAAAACATTTGGAAAATTACAAAACTGACATCCGGCGATAATGGCGGAAACGGTCATGACGGTCGTCATACTTTTCCTTCCTCCCGATCCCACCAGGTCGGCTGTTACTACTATTCAGTGCAGTGTTAGATTTAACGTCAGGCGGGAAAAACATTAGGCATCATTAGAATTAAGCTAATCGCATCCTTCCAAACGATTGATTCTACAAATAAAACCTTCCTACTAAAAACCACTGCGTCGCGCGTTAAACACATCGACTGCAGTCCTAATTACCATATCCCACTATCAGCGTGTTCGATTACTAACCCGCGCTTACTCGCGCCTCCAAATCGGGGAAAGTTGCACATGCGCAGTATGTTAGAGTAAACGAACGCTCTCGGGTCACTCGAGTGACGTCAACGCGGCTTGTGACAACATCTCTGTAGGCCTAGCGCCTGGTGGCGCTATTTTCGATGCCCAATTTTCTGTCAGCGCTGTGACTAGCTTATAATTTGTTTTTTATTTTTTGATCATTTATCATTGAAAAATAATTGGCGTTTGTTAATTGTTACTATTTTAAATGACTCATAGAATTATTGTTATTTTGATAACAAATTGATAAGAAATGATTGAGGCTCAAATTTTCAATTACTTTTTTTAGAAATTTAGTAATATGATCACAACATTTTAACTGAAATTGTCCTCCAAAATTACCAAAAATGTAATCAAAAATCCATAGCTTTGCATAGGGTTAACCTATCATGACCATTGACCCCTCAATTTATTTACTCTTTCCAGTGATATATTTAAATGAATTGAAGCAACTTAACATTTTCATGAATCTGCCGTGTTAGGCGGAGTGTCCATGACTGACGGACAGACAGAATCGGAGCCCCATTTTAAAGTGGATTGGTTTTAAATAAGGTGACACTCACAGAAAAAAATACACAGGTTGTGTACAATTTTACATAATTGCAATGTGCCATACGAACCTGCTAATAGTTAGATAAAACTTTACACAACAGGTGTTGGGTAAGGTTTTCATAAAAGTTTGGAAAATGTTTACTTTAAAAATTGGTACTAACATTTGCCTAATATCTCGGTAAAAACAATTTGGTAAAATTTTACCAAATTCGGAAGTTAAAAAATACATAGTTTCTATGTAGAATGACTAGAATTTAACTTTATTTTAAGTTTTTTTTTTACCGTTTCACCATGTCAAAAGTTTACTAAATCTTCAGGTAATTTGGTATTTATTAATAAAAGGTGAAATAAGTTTATCATAAGTGAAATAAATCAACACATAAACAAGAACATTTAATGCAAAACATAACTGTAAATTTATTCTCAATCACTTATTACAATTTCCAAGTAATCATTGTCCAATTTTATTCAATATTTTTTGTTACAATATACTTCAGAAGTATTGTTTGTCCATAATTCAGTGTTGATTTCCAACAATAACAGCAAAACACAAAGTTCAACGGTTATATACATGTGTGACACAAAAATAGGTCAGTCTTTTAGGATAAAGCTCTAGACTTGTCATCAAAACGTGCACGTATCTCATCAATTAGATTAAAGGAGTTAAAGCTAAAAACTACAGAAAATCTAATCTTTTGAAGCAAGTTTTTCTTTCTCAAAAGATACATTATCAGGTTTGTTTTTTAGTTTATGGATAAAATACTTAGCAAACAAATGCAACCACACAGTTACTTATTATGAGTGAGGTTCTTTAATACAACTCTGTCTCTTGAATAGTTTAATTAGCATCACATGTCAGACAAAAGATTTTGACTCTTTTTGGGGGTTGTAAGAAAAGTCAGTGGTCATTTGAAATATGGTCTATGTAGTTTTGTTCAAGGAAACATTTTTTTTTACTTTGATGTGAACTTTTGTCTGGCTTCAACAAACTACCATTCAAAGATTCTTGAAAACTTCTGGAAAATGTTAAATGCACAATAATGTAGTCTGCTTAAAATTCAGTATTACACTGAAATGTTTTAGAACTTGGCAATCATAAAGATTGTCTTGTACTGTACTGGTCTGATCACTGTTGAATTTTCATTTTTCAGGTCGGAAAAAAATGAAAAGACTAACAAACTTCATTTTTATTAATTCTTTTGTTTACATATTTGTACTGTCTTTATTACAACTTTTTATGGTCATTAATTAAACTTTAGATTACCTGAAACAATTATGATGGGCGTACATTTTGCTGGAGCTGAAGTCTCTAAAATCTCTGATAGTGCTATTTTAACAATGCCCTTGATGCCATACACTACTGATTCTAAGAACTCCCATGCCCCATCGCAATATCCTGATACTGTGGACTACACACAAAGTAGGACTTGAAACATACATCAAGTGCTTTAAGAAGTGGGATGGTTGCATAGCCCCCCTCTCCATGATCACGAAGAATTGTGGTGATGGTTGAGGCGGCCGATTTACTTACGGTCAAGTACCATGTTCCAAGTCCATGTTTTCCTAAAGAAGTACAAAAAAGCAATATAAATACTGTGTACATAAACCAAATCCCCAATTATTTACAACAAAGAAGCAGTCAACTTAAAAAAACATTTCTTTGCTAAACGTGTTATAGCCATGTAGGCATGAACTTATATGCATTTTAATGATTTAGACTTCAACATAGAAACAAACTGAGCAAATTCAGTGAAGCTAGCACAGCAACCTCTACAAACAGTATTTCAACTGAATGACAGATCTACAGCAAAAACTAGCACTAGCATTTGAAAAATATTGGGGAGTTTGTAGATCTTAAATGTGCTTCACAATGCTGCTCAGGGCAGGACATGGAAAAAGAAAATTTTCCTGAACTGGAGCTGAGTACATGGGCAGGCTAAGAAAGGAACAAGTTGTGGGCATACCCAGCAAAAATTTCACTACCTTCAAAGAGCATTGTAGTTGTCATATTTTTAGTGCATATGGCTGAAACTGTACTTGTATATTTAATTGTACATGTATATAGTTGATGGCAGTGCATCATTCACAGTATTATGCCGGTCATATTTGTCTTGTGACGGGCGACTTGCATTAAAAAAAAGTATTTTGACCGGGGTCAAAAGGTTTCATAATGAAGGTCTTAAAGTTGATGCTTTGTTCCAGGCCTTAATTTTAGAGTGTGAACCGTTCGTTTAATTAAATAAAAGATGTAAGATTTAGCTACACTCCTACAGTACTTACTCTCTGGAAGTCCATTGAATGCTCCTGAAGACTCACTGAAACTGATGCGGCCTCCTCTCCCCTTCCTTCTTCCAGTAAACAGAAGTGGAAGAACATGTATGGCCAAGTTCTTCCTAGTATAAAAGATAAACCCTGTTAATTATTTTGTGTGTCCAATGAGTAATACTTAGTTATAATATTAGCTCACACCAGTTTACACAATTTCTGAAACGGCACATTATAGGGACAACTCATGCACCTTCATGGCTAAGTAATAAAATCAAAAGTTTCCTTTAGAAACAACAGCAATAATGCCATTTTTTTTTAGATATTCAAATCTCTTTTTCAAATGAAATATGTGATTTGGTTGTATCCAAAGTTCATAAAATCTGGGTAGGCCTACACATGATATGTACAGGTGAAATTGCTTTTGTACATTGACTTTCTCAAACAATTCCAGCGGAGTCCCTGCGTGCACTGCCCATGTTTTACAAAATCAGTAGGTCTATACTGAAAAATTACTGTACCAAATTGTGACATGTTGGCCTACGTTATTGTTTACCTTCGAATGTCCGTATTTGTCGCTGTTTTGAATTAGTTTCCCACCTCTGGCGCATCGTCGGACGTGGCAGCCATGTTTTTAGCATGGCCTTATGGGATACTTACCCTACTAACCCGCTCGGCGAGTCGGTTAGTAGAGCCAGGCCCGAGTAAGCGCGACAAGTCACGCGAGAGCTAAATCGAACGGGCTCGCGCTTGCACGAGTAAGCGCGGGGTAAGTAATCGAACGCGGTGTATGTGGGATATGGTAATTACACAATTCCAGGGGTTAAGATCGCGCAAGGCATGGTGGGAAAACATGGCGCCGCAAGATCGTACCCATGGTAACGAGGTTGCAGCGCGGCTTTCATATCTAAAAATTTCGAAACGCTGGCTTCGTGTCGGCTTCGGCTCTGTCTCCGAATTCTGAATAACTGAGAAGCAAACCAAATGGAAATATTCTAAATTTTGGTGCATGTTCTGCTTCAGGAACATTCATTCTGTTAATTATGAAAGCAAAAATTAGAATACTTACATTTTGTTTGCTTCTCAGTTTATTCTGAAGTCGGAGACGAAGCCGAA
The DNA here is from genome assembly GCA_037893225.1 of Hippasteria phrygiana. NCBI lineage: Eukaryota > Metazoa > Echinodermata > Asteroidea > Valvatida > Goniasteridae > Hippasteria > Hippasteria phrygiana. The sequence continues at coordinate 750,898 of JAZGUH010000100.1, forward strand.
GCCAGCGTTTCGATTAGACGTCAGGGAATCTTCAGGTCAGGTAACCAGACTACGCGTGAATTCGAAGCAAAGGCCGTGTCCGAAATGGGCGTCAGAGCTAGCTACAGCTACGATACGTCACGCGTAGTTATAATGGACGAACACCTAGACAATAGCCCTAGACAAGCGATTCGGACGCAGCCAAAGAAAACAAAAATCCCGTCGGATTGTTTCCGCAGGAAACAGTCATATAAATATTTGCTTCAGGTTCGTACGGCATAGCAGCTGAAGCAAATATTTAGGTAATTTACACGTACATTGCGCAATGCCAACGGTAACAACTTTATGCTGATCGTGCTCTGCGCTTCTTTTATGGCATGAAAGATTCATTGTAATTTTAGTTTTTAAGTGGGAAGGTTATGTAATTTATAAAAAAGATTATTTTTAAGATTATATGAATTATAAAAGAGAAAGGGTAAACTTTTTTGCGTTATCCCTGCTTTTTCCACAGTATGGGGGACTCTCTGTTTAATTTTTTATTTATAGTTTTAGACAATTAACTAATTTATATCATTTCTATATGTGGAAATTGCGAATAAATCAAATCAAATCAAATCAAAAATGGATGTGTAATAGCACAGTTTTTGTTTGGCACTGACATTCTCGCTTTCAACCAGGTGTCATGCCAAAAAGTGCCCGGTGCCAAATACTGTCCGCTCATGAGCATACTGCTCTCTGATTGGTCAAATACTGGCCGGTGAGCACGTGCAAAAGACACGGACACTATTTGGCATGTATTACATGCCAAATATTGTCCGCTGCTAAAAAGGGTCCGCTCATGCATGCATTGCAACGTACCTTGCATTATGCACAGCACAATATGAACACCCACACACACACAAAGCACGCTACCAAATACTGTCCGTTCCTTGCCAAATACTGTCCGCTAAATTGCTGCCAAATACTGTCCGTTCCTTGCCAAATACTGTCGGCTAAATTGCTGCCAAATACTGTCCGCTAACCTGCCAAATACTGTCCGTTCCTTTCCAAATACTTCTTTTTTACTATACCTCATACGTATTCATGTACCAGCGACTATTTTGAATCGTTGGATGAGTTTTTATCCACTTTTTTTTCTTGACAGCCCGTTCAATGTTATCATACTGTCTGCTTGTTACTTATGTTCCCCCTTCATATTTCCCCCAATGTTCTCCTCTCCAAAATTCCCTTTTTGTATTTATTATAAATACTACATGTAAGTATCTGTATCTGTATCTGTATCTGTATCTGTATCTGTATCGTTTTCCTCCAGCAAAACGGCTACAGCCGCATCCCGCTAGAGTTGGCGCGGCGCGGGGGTAGAGGAGCTATGGGAAATTGGTATTGCACAGGAAATCAATGAGGGCATCTTTGAATTGATCCAGACTTTTAGCATTAATGACAAGGGGATGCAGGTTATTCCAGTGTGGGATTGTGGATGGATAAAAGCTGGTGCTGTAGATCTTACTTTTGGCGTGAAGTCGGTGGTATGAGAATTTATGAGACTTTCTGTGTGTTCTTGTTTGTAAGATGAGACTATGCCCAGCATCGATATCAACCAACCCATGGACAATTTTGTAGAGCATGATGAGGCGTATCGCTAATCTTCGGGACTCAAGGAGTGGCCATACATGGAAGTAACACTGGTGTTTCTAGTGAAGTTGTTACAACACATCTAGCAGCCGATCTAATACACTCGAGTTGTTTCCGTTCTTCTTCAGTGTATGGGGCCCAAGCGCAAACACCATATTCCAATTTGGGGCGAACTAAGGACTGGTACAGGCGGGACTTCACTTCTCGGCTGCAAGGCTTGAAATTTCGACGGATGACACCAAGTGTTTGCTTTGCAGCGGTGGTGATTTTGTTGATGTGGGGAGACCAAGTACACTTGCTACTAAGAATAATGCCCAAATATGGATGACTTGTGGTTTTTTGAAGAGGAGTGTTATTAATACTATAGCTGAATGTAATGGGAATCTTTTTAGTGGTCATGTGCATGACAAAACATTTGTTGGAATTAAACTTCATCTGCCATTTATACTCCCATGTGCACAGAGCATCGAGGTCTTTCTGGTATAAGTATATGTATTTAAGAACATTATGAAGATGCATGAACAAGATATGCCATGTTAAAGAGGCCAATCAGCAGCTAGTTCCCGTTTCAATTCAGGGGAAATTACAATCTTTTCAAGTCATAAACATTTTCCACATGAATGGTTTGCAATTTGAAAGTTTGCATTTTTTTTCATCCGAATATAAAAATCAACATTCCAGAAAGTGAGAATAATTCTTATTTTAATGCTGCTAATTGCCCTTTCGTCAAATTCATAAAAATCTACAATAAAAGAGGTAGAATAAACCCAAAAAGATGATATTGTAACATTATTGCAAATTGCTAGTTCCATATTTATATTTCTGTAGGATTAGGCGCGCCATAGTGCAGCGCTAACACTTGAGGGCGTTCAAGCAGCGCAGCGGCATGCATGCATCCTCGACTCCATGGGCGCGTGTGCGTTCCTTCACTAACCCCTGGCCGTGAGGAATACGTAAACGACGCTGACTGGCTATTCGAAATGAATATTTATGTACTGAAAGTGAACCGCGCGCGTAATCCGAATGTTGAACGCCCTGTGTGCGCTCGCGCCCGCTTTAACATCCTGTTCGTCACGTCACATCAGCAAAACGACTCCGAGCACTTTTTTCCATTATCAAGACAAGGCCACTGGTCTTGGTGGCTACGATAAACGATATGGATTTTTTCTGGTCAGGAAATACATGTATTTTATGTTTAAACAGAGATAGAAAAGGCACATCAAAATTGTTCCAATCGATAGCAAATTTACTCATTTATCCAGTTCAAGAAAGCAGCTCATTCTCAATGACAGTGTTTGCCGCCGCTGCAGAAGATGCATCGAAAGGTTTGACAAATTTGCGAAAACAGCTGAGAAAAACATTTGGAAAATTACACAACTGACATCCGGCGATAAAGGGCGGAAACGGTCATGACGGTCGTCATACTTTTCCTTCCTCCCGATCCCACCAGGCCGGCTGTTACTATACTACTCAGTGCAGTGTTAGATTTAACGTCAGGCGGGAAAAACATTAGGCATCATTATTAATATTAGGAGCTAATCTCATCCTTCCAAAAGATTGATTCTACAAATAAAACCTTCCTACTAAAAACACTGCGTCGCGCGTTAAACACATCGACTGCAGTCCTAATTACCATATCCCACTATGTGGGATATGGTAATTACACAATTCCAGGGGTTAGGATCGAGCAAGGCATGGTGGGAAAACATGGCGCCGCAAGATCGTGCCCATGGTAACGAGGTTGGCATGCATGATACGTGGTGTGCGCAGGGAGTAGCTGGTTAGATCTTGACCGTGGAAGACGTACACGGTACGCGCTCGTCAAAAAGGACGGAAACAAAGGAGGCGAATAGGACGGAAACAGAGGAGGCGCAAGGAAACTCGTGGCTAGCGTAGCGGAGTCAGTGGACTACAGTAATTAAGTATAATAGACAAAAAACAAAAACTGAATTTTGACGAAAAATTTCACCCTCTCAACGTTGAAAGGGCCAATACACATAAATGCATAGCGCGACTTATATCACCTTTTTCTGGAGCGGGTCACATATGTGCTGTCCATGTACCGGAGCGTACGTGGGCCATATACGGGGACTAGGGCGACACTCGGGACCGACGCCTCCAGTGGGCCGGACAGATAGCCTGCTGGAGTGCTGGACTAACGGGAGGCGTGGAGTCATTGTAGTAGGACTGACGTAGGACTGACGTGAGGCGCGGAGTCAAGTTGTAGTGACCATCGGGGCCTCTTGCGGATCGCAAGGGCCATAGGAAGGGACGACTACAAGCGGACATTCACGGAGCTAGCGCTGTCGAGAAGCATTCTTTCTAATTGGGCGAGGCGTCACCCACAAGCGCGAGGGTCAAGCAAATAGGAAGAGGCGCACCACACTGCTTGAGGCGTTGCTCGAGGAGTTACTTGAGGCGCACCACACTGCTTGAGGCGTTGCTCGAGGAGTTAATTGAGACGCACCAATTTACAAACGTTGGACAAACGTTGGACAACTTCATTTCACTCATTTTCCAACCTTATTATACCTTACGTCATATCAACGTTGTTTGTACGTTGGCGTTAACGTCATTTCGCTCAATTGTCAACCTTATTTCCACGTCATATAAGCGTCGGCTCAACATTGTTTGCACGTTGGCATGAACGTTGGACAAACGTCATTTCACTCATTTCTTTTAACGTTGTACCGACGGCATTTTTTGCACCCGATGCGACGTCAACTAAACGCTATTTTGTTTAAAATAACGTCTAGCCGACTTCAAGTCAACCTTTTTTCGACGCACGATTGACGTTCCGTCAACGTTTGCTTCACAACAACGTTTATAATACATAACTATTACACATTATACTAAAGTACACGTACATAATATGCTACTATAGTACAATAACCTACTACATGTACTACGATAATACTAGAAACTGTCGTCATGATTAAGTTTTATATGCACTTTATCCCGGCGATAGTGAAGTCATGGTTTCCCATTAAACATTTTCGACATTTGCACACAAAAGTAGATGAAATGAGATTATTCACTTATGTTTTCCCCCAAAAATGAAAATTTGTGTGTGGAATTGTTTGAATTACATATTATGGTCAGGAAATTGTGTTTTTTGATAAAAAATTGCGATTTAACACGACTTTTATGAACACAAATTTCCTGATTGGTCAGTTGCTGTGGACCATAAACTGACGTCTGACCGACGTCAAAATTTCGACGCAGGGCTGACGTCACGTGCTGACCATAAAGTGACGTCGCACAAACAGAAATGACAGACGCATACCAAATTCTGACGGTTCATACACCATTTTCAATGTCGGCACAACGTCATCTGCCGAGGGCGACGTATCCCGACCTGTGCCGACCTGTGCCGACCTTTGCCAACGTCGGTCTGCTGTCTGGGCGTATTTCTCAGCGTTAATTGTTTACGTCACTTTGTTGGAATTTTTGCATCATGATTTGCCAATAATGCCAACCGTGAATGGCAAAATGACGTTTCAAAGGAAAGGTCTATACTACACGTCGGATATCGAGGGCACACAGACGCGCAGCATAATGTTGACCATAATTTTACGTCTAATAACGTCAGTCCCTGACGCCACTCTGACGTCACAGTCGTGACCCTGATTTGACATCTGGCTGACGTCAGATTTTCGACTTTAGTTTGACCATAGCTTGACGTCCCGTTGACATCAAATATGCGACGCCAGACTGACGTCACAGCGATGACCATAATTTGACGTCCGCCTGACTTCCGATTTGCGACGCCAATCTGACGTCACAGTGGTGACCACAAGTTGACGTCTAACAGACGTCAGATTTGCGACGCCAAACTGACGTCACAATGGTGACCATAATTTTAAGTTAGTCTGACGTAAGATTTGCGACGCCAGACTGACGTCACAAGGGTGACCATTATTTTAAGCCCAATTAACGTCAGATTTGAGACGTCACTATGACATCACAGTGATAACGTAATTTAACGTCGGATTAACGTCGGATTAGCGACGACAAACCGATTTCATCATAATCTGACGTAAGTTCGACTTAGAATTTCGACGCCGTACTGACGTAATATTACCTTAATTTGACGTCTTACCAACGTTATAATTCTGACGCCCACCAACGTCACATCTTCAACGTTAAACAGACGTCACAATGACCAAAATGTCTAACCTATTGCCGACGTATGGAAAATATGGAAATCTCCTACCCATTTCTAACGTCGAACCGACGTCGTTCACACACGTGCGACGTTCGCCGACCTTTGCCGACGTCGGCTCGACGTATGCTTGCTGTCTGGGTAACTTGACGGCAAGGATGCGATGGATGCACGCTACGTACGCCCGGACACTATTTAGCAAGCTTCCGGTATCGCGATGACGTAATACTCACTTGACCAATCAGAGAGCAGTAGGCTAATGAGCGGACAGTATTTGGCACCGGACACTTTTTGGCATGACACCGGCCGGGGCTAAGTGTGAAATTCCTTTATCCTTCAGCTTTTCTAAAAAGACTGATCATACGACACCGGTTCACGTCGTATTGTTGTTTGCATTCATGCTATTCGGTCACGTGGGTGAAATGGGTTTGGAAATTTTTGCGCGCGAGCTCATTAATATTTTGTGATCCCTCAGGTAATTATGAATAAGAGGTCCTTCTTCTGGCCTATCAATGGGACTGATTGTAGAAATATTGTGGAAATCAAGCATTTGTGACTCGTGGCTTTCAACTCGAGGGATTCCGTTCACAAGAAATACCAATGTGTGGGTCTATTTGGCATAGAGACGGGGGGCTACTTTTAGAACTGGGCCCGGTGATTGACCAACATTTCAGAGGTGAATTTTTTGTTTAACAAGTCGACCGTATTAACCGTAACGATACCCGGGATCGAAACAGGTTACCTGTCAATATTGCATGTGACGGATACCGTTTGTCAATGGTTCTCTGTAGATTTTAAAACGGGGAAAATTGGCTAAGCAATATTCTGTATCAAGCAGTTCTGTCAAATTGGACCCTGTACTTGTCGCCTCTGAATCCACTAGACCACTATAGACCATAGACTCACCTCAGCCAGAACTTGGTATAGTTTCCTAAAAAAGTGATTGCACCCTCTTCAGTTTTGTGGAACTAAAGCCCTGGGGCGTCTTGTGGCGTTCGTAGCCCAAAATGCTCCGGTTATATTTGCTGTCGGGTGACGGGTTCCAATTTCTGCACCTCAGCACACAATGTTGCTCAGAAATGAATTCTCCTGCCTGGCATAAACTAGGCTATCTGTCAAAATTGCATGTGACGGATACCGTTTGTCATTGGTTCTCTGTGGATTTTAGCTGAACGGGAAAATTGGCTAAGCAATATTCTGTATCAAGCAGTTCTGTCAAATTGGACCCTGTCGCCTCTGAATCCAGAATCGGTTTCCTTGGTTCAAGTCGTCAAATCAAAGATTCCCAATCAATCCGGAGTGGACGACAGAGCGCATGTCGAAGCCACAGCCCAGGTTTTGGGAATACGGAGCTAAAGAAATTGTGGGAGAAAACAGATTTTGTTTTACAACAGGGAAATATGACGTGAACAAAAGACGTACACTTCCCACACCGGGAATCGAACCCTGGCCACGGCGGTGAGAGCGCCGAATCCTAACCACTAGACCATATGGGACTCACGTCAGGTTGCGAAAGACATGAATATATTTAACTTCGGTTTTCGCGAGTAGCTATTGCCTTTGGTCCTGTTCACGGTTATGACGTCCAAAAGGTCTTTTTGTTTCCTTGAACGCCAAAGCATACACCTGGACAATAGTCGATTGCTTTCAAATTCACAATTTCAGATCACTTCGTGAGGTCGGCTAGCTCAGTCGGTAGAGCGTCGTGCTGATAACGCGAAGGTCGTGGGTTCGGGCCCCACGCTGACCAACATACCTTTTCCTTCTGGCCTTAAGTTCAAGGTAACAATCTCTTTTAACCTGCCACCATTGACAAATAGAATCTCATTCGCGAAATTTCGTTCGGCTTGATTATTTTTGGCCCGTCTGCAGGGGTTCGACTGGGTGACAGGGTGACAGGGTCCAATTTCATGGAGCTGCCCGGCGGAAAATATTTCTAAGAACTGATTCCCCTGCTTGGCTAAGTTAGGTTACCTGTCAAAATTGCATGTGATGAATACCGCTTGTCGGTGGTTCTCTGTTGATTTTCACAGAACAGAAACATTTGCTGAGCAATATTCTTTAAAAAGCAGTTATGTAAAATTGGACCCTGATCTTATCGCCTTTGGATCCAGAATCGGTTTGTTTGGTTCATCAAGCAGTCAAAGATTCAAAAATGGTGCCGGAGTACAAGACAGAGCCCGTGCCGAAGCTGAAGCCCAGGTATTGAGATACGGCTGAAATAATTGTGCGGGAAAACTGAAGTTGTTTGACGTCATAAAACAATTATTATTATTCACATTGAAGTAATAATATTATACAAATATAGTGACAAAAAAAATCTCACTTCCCACACCGGGAATCGAACCCGGGCCACGGCGGTGAAAACGCCAGATCCTAACCACTAGACCATATGGGACTCACTTCGGTCTAGACTTGACATGGTTTCCTCAAAAATGATTTAACCCTCTTCAGTTTTGTGGAACTAAAGCCCTGGGGCGTGTTGTGGCGGTCGTAGCCCAACATGATCCGGTTTGATTTGCTGTCGGGTGACAGGTTTGAATTTCTGCACCTCAACACAAAATGTTGCTTAAAACTGAAATCTCCTGCTTGGCATAAACAGGTTATACCTGTCAAAATTGCATTTGGCGAATACCGTTTGTCACTGGTTCTCTGTGGATTTTAACTGAACGGGAAAATTGGCTACGCAATATTCTGTATCAAGCAGTTCTGTCAAATTGGACCCTGTCGCCTCTGAATCCGGAATCGGTTTCCTTGGTTCAAGTCGTCAAATCAAAGATTCCCAAGCAATCCGGGGTGGAAGACAGAGCGCATGCCTAAGCTACAGCCCAGGTTTTGAGATTATGGAGCTCAAGAAATTATGGGAGAAAACAGATTTTGTTCTACGACAGGGAAATCAGACGTGAACAAAAAGAAGTACACTTCCCAAACCGGGAATCGAACCCGGGCCACGGCGGTGAGAGCGCCGGATCCTAACCACTAGACCATATGGGACTCACGTCAGGTTGCGAAAGACATGATTCTATTTAACTTCGGTTTTCGCGAGTAGCTATTGCCTTTGGTCCTGTTCACGGTTATGACGTCCAAACGGGTTTTTTGTTTCCTTGAACGCCAAAGCATATACCTGGACAATAGTCGATTGCTTTCAAATTCACAATTTCAGATGATTTCGTGAGGTCGGCTAGCTCAGTCGGTAGAGCGTCGTGCTGATAACGCGAAGGTCGTGGGTTCGAGCCCCACGCTGACCAACATACCTTTTCCTTCTGGCCTTAAGTTCAAGGTAACAATCCCTTTTAACCTGCCACCATTGACAAATACAATCTCATTCGCGAAATTTCGTTCGGCTTGATTATTTTTGGCCCGTCTGCAGGGGTTCGACTATGTCCATTATTTGCTAACGGGTGACAGGGTCCAATTTCATGGAGCTGCCCTGCGGAAAATATTTCTAAGAACTGATTCCCCTGCTTGGCTAAGTTAGGTTACCTGTCAAAATTGCATGTGATGAATACCGCTTGTCGGTGGTTCTCTGTTGATTTTCACTGAACAGAAACATTTGCTGAGCAATATTCTTTAAAAAGCAGTTATGTAAAATTGGACCCTGGTCTTATCGCCTTTGGATCCAGAATCGGTTTGTTTGGTTCATCAAGCAGTCAAAGATTCAAAAATGGTGCCGGAGTACAAGACAGAGCCCGTTCCGAAGCTGAAGCCCAGGTATTGAGATACGGCTGAAATAATTGTGCGGGAAAACTGAAATTGTTAATTGACGTCATAAAACAATTATTATTATTCACATTGAAGTAATAATATTATACAAAAGGAGTGACCCAAAAAAATCACACTTCCCACACCGGGAATCGAACCCGGGCCACGGCGGTGAAAACGCCGGATCCTAACCACTAGACCATATGGGACTCACCTCGGTCTAGACTTGACATGGTTTCCTCAAAAATGATTTAACCCTCTTCAGTTTTGTGGAACTAAAGCCCTGGGGCGTGTTGTGGCGGTCGTAGCCCAAAATGATCCGGTTTGATTTGCTGTCGGGTGACAGGTTTCAATGTCTGCACCTCAGCACAAAATGTTGCTTAAAACTGAAATCTCCTGCTTGGCATAAACAGGTTGTACCTGTCAAAATTGCATTTGGCGAATACCGTTTGTCACTGGTTCTCTGTGGATTGTAACTGAACGGGGAAATTGGCTACGCAATATTCTGTATCAAGCAGTTCCGTCAAATTGGACCCTGTCGCCTCTGAATCCGGAATCGGTTTCCTTGGTTCAAGTCGTCAAATCAAAGATTCCCAAGCAATCCGGGGTGGAAGACAGAGCGCATGTCTAAGCTACAGCCCAGGTTTTGAGATTATGGAGCTCAAGAAATTATGGGAGAAAACAGATTTTGTTCTACGACAGGGAAATCGGACGTGAACAAAAGAAGTACACTTCCCACACCGGGAATCGAACCCGGGCCACGGCGGTGAGAGCGCCGGATCCTAACCACTAGACCATATGGGACTCACGTCAGGTTGCGAAAGACATGATTATATTTAACTTCGGTTTTCGCGAGTAGCTATTGCCTTTGGTCCTGTTCACGGTTATGACGTCCAAACGGGATTTTTGTTTCCTTGAACGCCAAAGCATATACCTGGACAATAGTCGATTGCTTTCAAATTCACAATTTCAGATCACATCGTGAGGTCGGCTAGCTCAGTCGGTAGAGCGTCGTGCTGATAACGCGAAGGTCGTGGGTTCGAGCCCCACGCTGACCAACATACCTTTTCCTTCTGGCCTTAAGTTCAAGGTAACAATCCCTTTTATAAACCTGCCACCATTGACAAATACAATCTCATTCGCGAAATTTCGTTCGGTTTGATTATTTTTGGCCCGTCTGCAGGGGTTCGACTATGTCCATTATTTGCTAACGGGTGACAGGGTCCAATTTCATGGAGCTGGCCGGCGGAAAATATTTCTAAGAACTGATTCCCCTGCTTGGCTAAGTTAGGTTACCTGTCAAAATTGCATGTGATGAATACCGCTTGTCGGTGGTTCTCTGTTGATTTTCACTGAACAGAAACATTTGCTGAGCAATATTCTTTAAAAAGCAGTTATGTAAAATTGGATCCTGATCTTATCGCCTTTGGATCCAGAATCGGTTTGTTTGGTTCATCAAGCAGTCAAAGATTCAAAAATGGTGCCGGAGTACAAGACAGAGCCCGTGCCGAAGCTGAAGCCCAGGTATTGAGATACGGCTGAAATAATTGTGCGGGAAAACTGAAATTGTTTGACGTCATAAAACAATTATTGTTATTCACATTGAAGTAATAATATTATACAAATAAAGTGACCCAAAAAAATCACACTTCCCACACCGGGAATCGAACCCGGGCCACGGCGGTGAAAACGCCGGATCCTAACCACTAGACCATATGGGACTCACCTCGGTCTAGACTTGACATGGTTTCCTCAAAAATGATTTAACCCTCTTCAGTTTTGTGGAACTAAAGCCCTGGGGCGTGTTGTGGCGGTCGTAGCCCAAAATGATCCGGTTTGATTTGCTGTCGGGTGACAGGTTTCAATGTCTGCACCTCAGCACAAAATGTTGCTTAAAACTGAAATCTCCTGCTTGGCATAAACAGGTTGTACCTGTCAAAATTGCATTTGGCGAATACCGTTTGTCACTGGTTCTCTGTGGATTGTAACTGAACGGGGAAATTGGCTACGCAATATTCTGTATCAAGCAGTTCCGTCAAATTGGACCATGTCGCCTCTGAATCCGGAATCGGTTTCCTTGGTTCAAGTCGTCAAATCAAAGATTCCCAAGCAATCCGGGGTGGAAGACAGAGCGCATGTCTAAGCTACAGCCCAGGTTTTGAGATTATTGAGCTCAAGAAATTATGGGAGAAAACAGATTTTGTTCTACGACAGGGAAATCGGACGTGAACAAAAGAAGTACACTTCCCACACCGGGAATCGAACCCGGGCCACGGCGGTGAGAGCGCCGGATTCTAACCACTAGACCATATGGGACTCACGTCAGGTTGCGAAAGACATGATTATATTTAACTTCGGTTTTCGCGAGTAGCTATTGCCTTTGGTCCTGTTCTCGGTTATGACGTCCAAACGGGTTTTTTGTTTCCTTGAACGCCAAAGCATATACCTGGACAATAGTCGATTGCTTTCAAATTCACAATTTCAGATGATTTCGTGAGGTCGGCTAGCTCAGTCGGTAGAGCGTCGTGCTGATAACGCGAAGGTCGTGGGTTCGAGCCCCACGCTGACCAACATACCTTTTCCTTCTGGCCTTAAGTTCAAGGTAACAATCCCTTTTAACCTGCCACCATTGACAAATACAATCTTATTCGCGAAATTTCGTTCGGCTTGATTATTTTTGGCCCGTCTGCAGGGGTTCGACTATGTCCATTATTTGCTAACGGGTGACAGGGTCCAATTTCATGGAGCTGCCCGGCGGAAAATATTTCTAAGAACTGATTCCCCTGCTTGGCTAAGTTAGGTTACCTGTCAAAATTGCATGTGATGAATACCGCTTGTCGGTGGTTCTCTGTTGATTTTCACTGAACAGAAACATTTGCTGAGCAATATTCTTTAAAAAGCAGTTATGTAAAATTGGACCCTGGTCTTATCGCCTTTGGATCCAGAATCGGTTTGTTTGGTTCATCAAGCAGTCAAAGATTCAAAAATGGTGCCGGAGTACAAGACAGAGCCCGTGCCGAAGCTGAAGCCCAGGTATTGAGATACGGCTGAAATAATTGTGCGGGAAAACTGAAATTGTTTGACGTCATAAAACAATTATTATTATTCACATTGAAGTAATAATATTATACAAAAGGAGTGACCCAAAAAAATCACATTTCCCACACCGGGAATCGCACCCGGGCCACGGCGGTGAAAACGCCGGATCCTAACCACTAGACCATATGGGACTGACCTCGGTCTAGACTTGACATGGTTTCCTCAAAAATGATTTAACCCTCTTCAGTTTTGTGGAACTAAAGCCCTGGGGCGTGTTGTGGCGGTCGTAGCCCAAAATGATCCGGTTTGATTTGCTGTCGGGTGACAGGTTTCAATTTCTGCACCTCAGCACAAAATGTTGCTTAAAACTGAAATCTCCTGCTTGGCATAAACAGGTTGTACCTGTCAAAATTGCATTTGGCGAATACCGTTTGTCACTGGTTCTCTGTGGATTTTAACTGAACGGGGAAATTGGCTACGCAATATTCTGTATCAAGCAGTTCCGTCAAATTGGACCCTGTCGCCTCTGAATCCGGAATCGGTTTCCTTGGTTCAAGTCGTCAAATCAAAGATTCCCAAGCAATCCGGGGTGGAAGACAGAGCGCATGTCTAAGCTACAGCCCAGGTTTTGAGATTATGGAGCTCAAGAAATTATGGGAGAAAACAGATTTTGTTCTACGACAGGGAAATCGGACGTGAACAAAAGAAGTACACTTCCCACACCGGGAATCGAACCCGGGCCACGGCGGTGAGAGCGCCGGATCCTAACCACTAGACCATATGGGACTCACGTCAGGTTGCGAAAGACATGATTATATTTAACTTCGGTTTTCGCGAGTAGCTATTGCCTTTGGTCCTGTTCACGGTTATGACGTCCAAACGGGTTTTTTGTTTCCTTGAACGCCAAAGCATATACCTGGACAATAGTCGATTGCTTTCAAATTCACAATTTCAGATCACTTCGTGAGGTCGGCTAGCTCAGTCGGTAGAGCGTCGTGCTGATAACGCGAAGGTCGTGGGTTCGAGCCCCACGCTGACCAACATACCTTTTCCTTCTGGCCTTAAGTTCAAGGTAACAATCCCTTTTAACCTGCCACCATTGACAAATACAATCTCATTCGCGAAATTTCGTTCGGCTTGATTATTTTTGGCCCGTCTGCAGGGGTTCGACTATGTCCATTATTTGCTAACGGGTGACAGGGTCCAATTTCATGGAGCTGGCCGGCGGAAAATATTTCTAAGAACTGATTCCCCTGCTTGGCTAAGTTAGGTTACCTGTCAAAATTGCATGTGATGAATACCGCTTGTCGGTGGTTCTCTGTTGATTTTCACTGAACAGAAACATTTGCTGAGCAATATTCTTTAAAAAGCAGTTATGTAAAATTGGATCCTGATCTTATCGCCTTTGGATCCAGAATTAGTTTGTTTGGTTCATCAAGCAGTCAAAGATTCAAAAATGGTGCCGGAGTACAAGACAGAGCCCGTGCCGAAGCTGAAGCCCAGGTATTGAGATACGGCTGAAATAATTGTGCGGGAAAACTGAAATTGTTTGACGTCATAAAACAATTATTGTTATTCACATTGAAGTAATAATATTATACAAATAAAGTGACCCAAAAAAATCACACTTCCCACACCGGGAACCGAACCCGGGCCACGGCGGTGAAAACGCCGGATCCTAACCACTAGACCATATGGGACTCACCTCGGTCTAGACTTGACATGGTTTCCTCAAAAATGATTTAACCCTCTTCAGTTTTGTGGAACTAAAGCCCTGGGGCGTGTTGTGGCGGTCGTAGCCCAAAATGATCCGGTTTGATTTGCTGTCGGGTGACAGGTTTCAATGTCTGCACCTCAGCACAAAATGTTGCTTAAAACTGAAATCTCCTGCTTGGCATAAACAGGTTGTACCTGTCAAAATTGCATTTGGCGAATACCGTTTGTCACTGGTTCTCTGTGGATTGTAACTGAACGGGGAAATTGGCTACGCAATATTCTGTATCAAACAGTTCCGTCAAATTGGACCCTGTCGCCTCTGAATCCGGAATCGGTTTCCTTGGTTCAAGTCGTCAAATCAAAGATTCCCAAGCAATCCGGGGTGGAAGACAGAGCGCATGTCTAAGCTACAGCCCAGGTTTTGAGATTATGGAGCTCAAGAAATTATGGGAGAAAACAGATTTTGTTCTACGACAGGGAAATCGGACGTGAACAAAAGAAGTACACTTCCCACACCGGGAATCGAACCCGGGCCACGGCGGTGAGAGCGCCGGATCCTAACCACTAGACCATATGGGACTCACGTCAGGTTGCGAAAGACATGATTATATTTAACTTCGGTTTTCGCGAGTAGCTATTGCCTTTGGTCCTGTTCACGGTTATGACGTCCAAACGGGATTTTTGTTTCCTTGAACGCCAAAGCATATACCTGGACAATAGTCGATTGCTTTCAAATTCACAATTTCAGATGATTTCGTGAGGTCGGCTAGCTCAGTCGGTAGAGCGTCGTGCTGATAACGCGAAGGTCGTGGGTTCGAGCCCCACGCTGACCAACATACCTTTTCCTTCTGGCCTTAAGTTCAAGGTAACAATCCCTTTTAACCTGCCACCATTGACAAATACAATCTCATTCGCGAAATTTAGTTCGGCTTGATTATTTTTGGCCCGTCTGCAGGGGTTCGACTATGTCCATTATTTGCTAACGGGTGACAGGGTCCAATTTCATGGAGCTGGCCGGCGGAAAATATTTCTAAGAACTGATTCCCCTGCTTGGCTAAGTTAGGTTACCTGTCAAAATTGCATGTGATGAATACCGCTTGTCGGTGGTTTTCTGTTGATTTTCACTGAACAGAAACATTTGCTGAGCAATATTCTTTAAAAAGCAGTTATGTAAAATTGGATCCTGATCTTATCGCCTTTGGATGCAGAATCGGTTTGTTTGGTTCATCAAGCAGTCAAAGATTCAAAAATGGTGCCGGAGTACAAGACAGAGCCCGTGCCGAAGCTGAAGCCCAGGTATTGAGATACGGCTGAAATAATTGTGCGGGAAAACTGAAATTGTTTGACGTCATAAAACAATTATTATTATTCACATTGAAGTAATAATATTATACAAATAAAGTGACCCAAAAAAATCACACTTCCCACACCGGGAATCGAACCCGGGCCACGGCGGTGAAAACGCCGGATCCTAACCACTAGACCATATGGGACTCACCTCGGTCTAGACTTGACATGGTTTCCTCAAAAATGATTTAACCCTCTTCAGTTTTGTGGAACTAAAGCCCTGGGGCGTGTTGTGGCGGTCGTAGCCCAAAATGATCAGGTTTGATTTGCTGTCGGGTGACAGGTTTCAATGTCTGCACCTCAGCACAAAATGTTGCTTAAAACTGAAATCTCCTGCTTGGCATAAACAGGTTGTACCTGTCAAAATTGCATTTGGCGAATACCGTTTGTCACTGGTTCTCTGTGGATTGTAACTGAACGGGGAAATTGGCTACGCAATATTCTGTATCAAACAGTTCCGTCAAATTGGACCCTGTCGCCTCTGAATCCGGAATCGGTTTCCTTGGTTCAAGTCGTCAAATCAAAGATTCCCAAGCAATCCGGGGTGGAAGACAGAGCGCATGTCTAAGCTACAGCCCAGGTTTTGAGATTATGGAGCTCAAGAAATTATGGGAGAAAACAGATTTTGTTCTACGACAGGGAAATCGGACGTGAACAAAAGAAGTACACTTCCCACACCGGGAATCGAACCCGGGCCACGGCGGTGAGAGCGCCGGATCCTAACCACTAGACCATATGGGACTCACGTCAGGTTGCGAAAGACATGAATATATTTAACTTCGGTTTTCGCGAGTAGCTATTGCCTTTGGTCCTGTTCACGGTTATGACGTCCAAACGGGATTTTTGTTTCCTTGAACGCCAAAGCATATACCTGGACAATAGTCGATTGCTTTCAAATTCACAATTTCAGATGATTTCGTGAGGTCGGCTAGCTCAGTCGGTAGAGCGTCGTGCTGATAACGCGAAGGTCGTGGGTTCGAGCCCCACGCTGACCAACATACCTTTTCCTTCTGGCCTTAAGTTCAAGGTAACAATCCCTTTTAACCTGCCACCATTGACAAATACAATCTCATTCGCGAAATTTAGTTCGGCTTGATTATTTTTGGCCGGTCTGCAGGGGTTCGACTATGTCCATTATTTGCTAACGGGTGACAGGGTCCAATTTCATGGAGCTGGCCGGCGGAAAATATTTCTAAGAACTGATTCCCCTGCTTGGCTAAGTTAGGTTACCTGTCAAAATTGCATGTGATGAATACCGCTTGTCGGTGGTTTTCTGTTGATTTTCACTGAACAGAAACATTTGCTGAGCAATATTCTTTAAAAAGCAGTTATGTAAAATTGGATCCTGATCTTATCGCCTTTGGATGCAGAATCGGTTTGTTTGGTTCATCAAGCAGTCAAAGATTCAAAAATGGTGCCGGAGTACAAGACAGAGCCCGTGCCGAAGCTGAAGCCCAGGTATTGAGATACGGCTGAAATAATTGTGCGGGAAAACTGAAATTGTTTGACGTCATAAAACAATTATTATTATTCACATTGAAGTAATAATATTATACAAATAAAGTGACCCAAAAAATCACACTTCCCACACCGGGAATCGAACCCGGGCCACGGCGGTGAAAACGCCGGATCCTAACCACTAGACCATATGGGACTCACCTCGGTCTAGACTTGACATGGTTTCCTCAAAAATGATTTAACCCTCTTCAGTTTTGTGGAACTAAAGCCCTGGGGCGTGTTGTGGCGGTCGTAGCCCAAAATGATCCGGTTTGATTTGTTGTCGGGTGACAGGTTTCAATGTCTGCACCTCAGCACAAAATGTTGCTTAAAACTGAAATCTCCTGCTTGGCATAAACAGGTTGTACCTGTCAAAATTGCATTTGGCGAATACCGTTTGTCACTGGTTCTCTGTGGATTGTAACTGAACGGGGAAATTGGCTACGCAATATTCTGTATCAAGCAGTTCCGTCAAATTGGACCCTGTCGCCTCTGAATCCGGAATCGGTTTCCTTGGTTCAAGTCGTCAAATCAAAGATTCCCAAGCAATCCGGGGTGGAAGACAGAGCGCATGTCTAAGCTACAGCCCAGGTTTTGAGATTATGGAGCTCAAGAAATTATGGGAGAAAACAAATTTTGTTCTACGACAGGGAAATCGGACGTGAACAAAAGAAATACACTTCCCACACCGGGAATCGAACCCGGGCCACGGCGGTGAGAGCGCCGGATCCTAACCACTAGACCATATGGGACTCACGTCAGGTTGCGAAAGACATGATTATATTTAACTTCGGTTTTCGCGAGTAGCTATTGCCTTTGGTCCTGTTCACGGTTATGACGTCCAAACGGGATTTTTGTTTCCTTGAACGCCAAAGCATATACCTGGACAATAGTCGATTGCTTTCAAATTCACAATTTCAGATGATTTCGTGAGGTCGGCTAGCTCAGTCGGTAGAGCGTCGTGCTGATAACGCGAAGGTCGTGGGTTCGAGCCCCACGCTGACCAACATACCTTTTCCTTCTGGCCTTAAGTTCAAGGTAACAATCCCTTTTAACCTGCCACCATTGACAAATACAATCTCATTCGCGAAATTTAGTTCGGCTTGATTATTTTTGGCCCGTCTGCAGGGGTTCGACTATGTCCATTATTTGCTAACGGGTGACAGGGTCCAATTTCATGGAGCTGGCCGGCGGAAAATATTTCTAAGAACTGATTCCCCTGCTTGGCTAAGTTAGGTTACCTGTCAAAATTGCATGTGATGAATACCGCTTGTCGGTGGTTCTCTGTTGATTTTCACTGAACAGAAACATTTGCTGAGCAATATTCTTTAAAAAGCAGTTATGTAAAATTGGACCCTGGTCTTATCGCCTTTGGATCCAGAATCGGTTTGTTTGGTTCATCAAGCAGTCAAAGATTCAAAAATGGTGCCGGAGTACAAGACAGAGCCCGTGCCGAAGCTGAAGCCCAGGTATTGAGATACGGCTGAAATAATTGTGCGGGAAAACTGAAATTGTTAATTGACGTCATAAAACAATTATTATTATTCACATTGAAGTAATAATATTATACAAAAGGAGTGACCCAAAAAAATCACACTTCCCACACCGGGAATCGAACCCGGGCCACGGCGGTGAAAACGCCGGATCCTAACCACTAGACCATATGGGACTCACCTCGGTCTAGACTTGACATGGTTTCCTCAAAAATGATTTAACCCTCTTCAGTTTTGTGGAACTAAAGCCCTGGGGCGTGTTGTGGCGGTCGTAGCCCAAAATGATCCGGTTTGATTTGCTGTCGGGTGACAGGTTTCAATTTCTGCACCTCAGCACAAAATGTTGCTTAAAACTGAAATCTCCTGCTTGGCATAAACAGGTTGTACCTGTCAAAATTGCATTTGGCGAATACCGTTTGTCACTGGTTCTCTGTGGATTTTAACTGAACGGGAAAATTGGCTACGCAATATTCTGTATCAAGCAGTTCCGTCAAATTGGACCCTGTCGCCTCTGAATCCGGAATCGGTTTCCTTGGTTCAAGTCGTCAAATCAAAGATTCCCAAGCAATCCGGGGTGGAAGACAGAGCGCATGTCTAAGCTACAGCCCAGGTTTTGAGATTATGGAGCTCAAGAAATTATGGGAGAAAACAGATTTTGTTCTACGACAGGGAAATCGGACGTGAACAAAAGAAGTACACTTCCCACACCGGGAATCGAACCCGGGCCACGGCGGTGAGAGCGCCGGATCCTAACCACTAGACCATATGGGACTCACGTCAGGTTGCGAAAGACATGATTATATTTAACTTCGGTTTTCGCGAGTAGCTATTGCCTTTGGTCCTGTTCTCGGTTATGACGTCCAAACGGGTTTTTTGTTTCCTTGAACGCCAAAGCATATACCTGGACAATAGTCGATTGCTTTCAAATTCACAATTTTAGATGATTTCGTGAGGTCGGCTAGCTCAGTCGGTAGAGCGTCGTGCTGATAACGCGAAGGTCGTGGGTTCGAGCCCCACGCTGACCAACATACCTTTTCCTTCTGGCCTTAAGTTCAAGGTAACAATCCCTTTTAACCTGCCACCATTGACAAATACAATCTTATTCGCGAAATTTCGTTCGGCTTGATTATTTTTGGCCCGTCTGCAGGGGTTCGACTATGTCCATTATTTGCTAACGGGTGACAGGGTCCAATTTCATGGAGCTGCCCGGCGGAAAATATTTCTAAGAACTGATTCCCCTGCTTGGCTAAGTTAGGTTACCTGTCAAAATTGCATGTGATGAATACCGCTTGTCGGTGGTTCTCTGTTGATTTTCACTGAACAGAAACATTTGCTGAGCAATATTCTTTAAAAAGCAGTTATGTAAAATTGGACCCTGGTCTTATCGCCTTTGGATCCAGAATCGGTTTGTTTGGTTCATCAAGCAGTCAAAGACTCAAAAATGGTGCCGGAGTACAAGACAGAGCCCGTGCCGAAGCTGAAGCCCAGGTATTGAGATACGGCTGAAATAATTGTGCGGGAAAACTGAAATTGTTTGACGTCATAAAACAATTATTGTTATTCACATTGAAGTAATAATATTATACAAATAAAGTGACCCAAAAAAATCACACTTCCCACACCGGGAACCGAACCCAGGCCACGGCGGTGAAAACGCCGGATCCTAACCACTAGACCATATGGGACTCACGTCAGTTTGCGAAAGACATGATTATATTTAACTTTTTTTTTCGCGAGTAGCTATTGCCTTTGGTCCTGTTCACGGTTATGACGTCCAAACGGGCTTTTTGTTTCCTTGAACGCCAAAGCATATACCTGGACAATAGTCGATTGCTTTCAAATTCACAATTTCAGATGATTTCGTGAGGTCGGCTAGCTCAGTTCGTAGAGCGTCGTGCTGATAACGCGAAGGTCGTGGGTTCGATCCCCACGCTGACCAACATACCTTTTCCTTCTGGCCTTAAGTTCAAGGTAACAATCCCTTTTAACCTGCCACCATTGACAAATACAATCTCATTCGCGAAATTTCGTTCGGCTTGATTATTTTTGGCCCGTCTGCAGGGGTTCGACTATGTCCATTATTTGCTAACGGGTGACAGGGTCCAATTTCATGGAGCTGGCCGGCGGAAAATATTTCTAAGAACTGATTCCCCTGCTTGGCTAAGTTAGGTTACCTGTCAAAATTGCATGTGATGAATACCGCTTATCGGTGGTTCTCTGTTGATTTTCACTGAACAGAAACATTTGCTGAGCAATATTCTTTAAAAAGCAGTTATGTAAAATTGGACCCTGGTCTTATCGCCTTTGGATCCAGAATCGGTTTGTTTGGTTCATCAAGCAGTCAAAGATTCAAAAATGGTGCCGGAGTACAAGACAGAGCCCGTGCCGAAGCTGAAGCCCAGGTATTGAGATACGGCTGAAATAATTGTGCGGAAAAACTGAAATTGTTTGACGTCATAAAACAATTATTATTATTCACATTGAAGTAATAATATTATACAAATAAAGTGACCCAAAAAAATCACACTTCCCACACCGGGAATCGAACCCGGGCCACGGCGGTGAAAACGCCGGATCCTAACCACTAGACCATATGGGACTCACCTCGGTCTAGACTTGACATGGTTTCCTCAAAAATGATTTAACCCTCTTCAGTTTTGTGGAACTAAAGCCCTGGGGCGTGTTGTGGCGGTCGTAGCCCAAAATGATCCGGTTTGATTTGCTGTCGGGTGACAGGTTTCAATTTCTGCACCTCAGCACAAAATGTTGCTTAAAACTGAAATCTCCTGCTTGGCATAAACAGGTTGTACCTGTCAAAATTGCATTTGGCGAATACCGTTTGTCACTGGTTCTCTGTGGATTTTAACTGAACGGGAAAATTGGCTACGCAATATTCTGTATCAAGCAGTTCCGTCAAATTGGACCCTGTCGCCTCTGAATCCGGAATCGGTTTCCTTGGTTCAAGTCGTCAAATCAAAGATTCCCAAGCAATCCGGGGTGGAAGACAGAGCGCATGTCTAAGCTACAGCCCAGGTTTTGAGATTATGGAGCTCAAGAAATTATGGGAGAAAACAGATTTTGTTCTACGACAGGGAAATCGGACGTGAACAAAAGAAGTACACTTCCCACACCGGGAATCGAACCCGGGCCACGGCGGTGAGAGCGCCGGATCCTAACCACTAGACCATATGGGACTCACGTCAGGTTGCGAAAGACATGATTATATTTAACTTTTTTTTTCGCGAGTAGCTATTGCCTTTGGTCCTGTTCACGGTTATGACGTCCAAACGGGCTTTTTGTTTCCTTGAACGCCAAAGCATATACCTGGACAATAGTCGATTGCTTTCAAATTCACAATTTCAGATGATTTCGTGAGGTCGGCTAGCTCAGTTCGTAGAGCGTCGTGCTGATAACGCGAAGGTCGTGGGTTCGATCCCCACGCTGACCAACATACCTTTTCCTTCTGGCCTTAAGTTCAAGGTAACAATCCCTTTTAACCTGCCACCATTGACAAATACAATCTCATTCGCGAAATTTCGTTCGGCTTGATTATTTTTGGCCCGTCTGCAGGGGTTCGACTATGTCCATTATTTGCTAACGGGTGGCAGGGTCCAATTTCATGGAGCTGGCCGGCGGAAAATATTTCTAAGAACTGATTCCCCTGCTTGGCTAAGTTAGGTTACCTGTCAAAATTGCATGTGATGAATACCGCTTATCGGTGGTTCTCTGTTGATTTTCACTGAACAGAAACATTTGCTGAGCAATATTCTTTAAAAAGCAGTTATGTAAAATTGGACCCTGGTCTTATCGCCTTTGGATCCAGAATCGGTTTGTTTGGTTCATCAAGCAGTCAAAGATTCAAAAATGGTGCCGGAGTACAAGACAGAGCCCGTGCCGAAGCTGAAGCCCAGGTATTGAGATACGGCTGAAATAATTGTGCGGGAAAACTGAAATTGTTTGACGTCATAAAACAATTATTATTATTCACATTGAAGTAATAATATTATACAAATAAAGTGACCCAAAAAAATCACACTTCCCACACCGGGAATCGAACCCGGGCCACGGCGGTGAAAACGCCGGATCCTAACCACTAGACCATATGGGACTCACCTCGGTCTAGACTTGACATGGTTTCCTCAAAAATGATTTAACCCTCTTCAGTTTTGTGGAACTAAAGCCCTGGGGCGTGTTGTGGCGGTCGTAGCCCAAAATGATCCGGTTTGATTTGCTGTCGGGTGACAGGTTTCAATTTCTGCACCTCAGCACAAAATGTTGCTTAAAACTGAAATCTCCTGCTTGGCATAAACAGGTTGTACCTGTCAAAATTGCATTTGGCGAATACCGTTTGTCACTGGTTCTCTGTGGATTTTAACTGAACGGGAAAATTGGCTACGCAATATTCTGTATCAAGCAGTTCCGTCAAATTGGACCCTGTCGCCTCTGAATCCGGAATCGGTTTCCTTGGTTCAAGTCGTCAAATCAAAGATTCCCAAGCAATCCGGGGTGGAAGACAGAGCGCATGTCTAAGCTACAGCCCAGGTTTTGAGATTATGGAGCTCAAGAAATTATGGGAGAAAACAGATTTTGTTCTACGACAGGGAAATCGGACGTGAACAAAAGAAGTACACTTCCCACACCGGGAATCGAACCCGGGCCACGGCGGTGAGAGCGCCGGATCCTAACCACTAGACCATATGGGACTCACGTCAGGTTGCGAAAGACATGATTATATTTAACTCTTTTTTTCGCGTGTAGCTATTGCCTTTGGTCCTGTTCACGGTTATGACGTCCAAACGGGCTTTTTGTTTCCTTGAACGCCAAAGCATATACCTGGACAATAGTCGATTGCTTTCAAATTCACAATTTCAGATGATTTCGTGAGGTCGGCTAGCTCAGTTCGTAGAGCGTCGTGCTGATAACGCGAAGGTCGTGGGTTCGATCCCCACGCTGACCAACATACCTTTTCCTTCTGGCCTTAAGTTCAAGGTAACAATCCCTTTTAACCTGCCACCATTGACAAATACAATCTCATTCGCGAAATTTCGTTCGGCTTGATTATTTTTGGCCCGTCTGCAGGGGTTCGACTATGTCCATTATTTGCTAACGGGTGACAGGGTCCAATTTCATGGAGCTGGCCGGCGGAAAATATTTCTAAGAACTGATTCCCCTGCTTGGCTAAGTTAGGTTACCTGTCAAAATTGCATGTGATGAATACCGCTTATCGGTGGTTCTCTGTTGATTTTCACTGAACAGAAACATTTGCTGAGCAATATTCTTTAAAAAGCAGTTATGTAAAATTGGACCCTGGTCTTATCGCCTTTGGATCCAGAATCGGTTTGTTTGGTTCATCAAGCAGTCAAAGATTCAAAAATGGTGCCGGAGTACAAGACAGAGCCCGTGCCGAAGCTGAAGCCCAGGTATTGAGATACGGCTGAAATAATTGTGCGGGAAAACTGAAATTGTTTGACGTCATAAAACAATTATTATTATTCACATTGAAGTAATAATATTATACAAATAAAGTGACCCAAAAAAATCACACTTCCCACACCGGGAATCGAACCCGGGCCACGGCGGTGAAAACGCCGGATCCTAACCACTAGACCATATGGGACTCACCTCGGTCTAGACTTGACATGGTTTCCTCAAAAATTGTTCTACGACAGGGAAATCGGACGTGAACAAAAGAAGTACACTTCCCACACCGGGAATCGAACCCGGGCCACGGCGGTGAGAGCGCCGGATCCTAACCACTAGACCATATGGGACTCACGTCAGGTTGCGAAAGACATGATTATATTTAACTTTTTTTTTCGCGAGTAGCTATTGCCTTTGGTCCTGTTCACGGTTATGACGTCCAAACGGGCTTTTTGTTTCCTTGAACGCCAAAGCATATACCTGGACAATAGTCGATTGCTTTCAAATTCACAATTTCAGATGATTTCGTGAGGTCGGCTAGCTCAGTTCGTAGAGCGTCGTGCTGATAACGCGAAGGTCGTGGGTTCGATCCCCACGCTGACCAACATACCTTTTCCTTCTGGCCTTAAGTTCAAGGTAACAATCCCTTTTAACCTGCCACCATTGACAAATACAATCTCATTCGCGAAATTTCGTTCGGCTTGATTATTTTTGGCCCGTCTGCAGGGGTTCGACTATGTCCATTATTTGCTAACGGGTGACAGGGTCCAATTTCATGGAGCTGGCCGGCGGAAAATATTTCTAAGAACTGATTCCCCTGCTTGGCTGAGTTAGGTTACCTGTCAAAATTGCATGTGATGAATACCGCTTGTCGGTGGTTCTCTGTTGATTTTCACTGAACAGAAACATTTGCTGAGCAATATTCTTTAAAAAGCAGTTATGTAAAATTGGACCCTGGTCTTATCGCCTTTGGATCCAGAATCGGTTTGTTTGGTTCATCAAGCAGTCAAAGATTCAAAAATGGTGCCGGAGTACAAGACAGAGCCCGTGCCGAAGCTGAAGCCCAGGTATTGAGATACGGCTGAAATAATTGTGCGGGAAAACTGAAATTGTTTGACGTCATAAAACAATTATTATTATTCACATTGAAGTAATAATATTATACAAATAAAGTGACCCAAAAAAATCACACTTCCCACACCGGGAATCGAACCCGGGCCACGGCGGTGAAAACGCCGGATCCTAACCACTAGACCATATGGGACTCACCTCGGTCTAGACTTGACATGGTTTCCTCAAAAATGATTTAACCCTCTTCAGTTTTGTGGAACTAAAGCCCTGGGGCGTGTTGTGGCGGTCGTAGCCCAAAATGATCCGGTTTGATTTGCTGTCGGGTGACAGGTTTCAATTTCTGCACCTCAGCACAAAATGTTGCTTAAAACTGAAATCTCCTGCTTGGCATAAACAGGTTGTACCTGTCAAAATTGCATTTGGCGAATACCGTTTGTCACTGGTTCTCTGTGGATTTTAACTGAACGGGAAAATTGGCTACGCAATATTCTGTATCAAGCAGTTCCGTCAAATTGGACCCTGTCGCCTCTGAATCCGGAATCGGTTTCCTTGGTTCAAGTCGTCAAATCAAAGATTCCCAAGCAATCCGGGGTGGAAGACAGAGCGCATGTCTAAGCTACAGCCCAGGTTTTGAGATTATGGAGCTCAAGAAATTATGGGAGAAAACAGATTTTGTTCTACGACAGGGAAATCGGACGTGAACAAAAGAAGTACACTTCCCACACCGGGAATCGAACCCGGGCCACGGCGGTGAGAGCGCCGGATCCTAACCACTAGACCATATGGGACTCACGTCAGGTTGCGAAAGACATGATTATATTTAACTTCGGTTTTCGCGAGTAGCTATTGCCTTTGGTCCTGTTCACGGTTATGACGTCCAAACGGGTTTTTTGTTTCCTTGAACGCCAAAGCATATACCTGGACAATAGTCGATTGCTTTCAAATTCACAATTTCAGATCACTTCGTGAGGTCGGCTAGCTCAGTCGGTAGAGCGTCGTGCTGATAACGCGAAAGTCGTGGGTTCGAGCCCCACGCTGACCAACATACCTTTTCCTTCTGGCCTTAAGTTCAAGGTAACAATCCCTTTTAACCTGCCACCATTGACAAATACAATCTCATTCGCGAAATTTCGTTCGGCTTGATTATTTTTGGCCCGTCTGCAGGGGTTCGACTATGTCCATTATTTGCTAACGGGTGACAGGGTCCAATTTCATGGAGCTGGCCGGCGGAAAATATTTCTAAGAACTGATTCCCCTGCTTGGCTAAGTTAGGTTACCTGTCAAAATTGCATGTGATGAATACCGCTTGTCGGTGGTTCTCTGTTCATTTTCACTGAACAGAAACATTTGCTGAGCAATATTCTTTAAAAAGCAGTTATGTAAAATTGGATCCTGATCTTATCGCCTTTGGATCCAGAATCGGTTTGTTTGGTTCATCAAGCAGTCAAAGATTCAAAAATGGTGCCGGAGTACAAGACAGAGCCCGTGCCGAAGCTGAAGCCCAGGTATTGAGATACGGCTGAAATAATTGTGCGGGAAAACTGAAATTGTTTGACGTCATAAAACAATTATTGTTATTCACATTGAAGTAATAATATTATACAAATAAAGTGACCCAAAAAAATCACACTTCCCACACCGGGAACCGAACCCAGGCCACGGCGGTGAAAACGCCGGATCCTAACCACTAGACCATATGGGACTCACTTCAGTTTGCGAAAGACATGATTATATTTAACTTTTTTTTTCGCGAGTAGCTATTGCCTTTGGTCCTGTTCACGGTTATGACGTCCAAACGGGCTTTTTGTTTCCTTGAACGCCAAAGCATATACCTGGACAATAGTCGATTGCTTTCAAATTCACAATTTCAGATGATTTCGTGAGGTCGGCTAGCTCAGTTCGTAGAGCGTCGTGCTGATAACGCGAAGGTCGTGGGTTCGATCCCCACGCTGACCAACATACCTTTTCCTTCTGGCCTTAAGTTCAAGGTAACAATCCCTTTTAACCTGCCACCATTGACAAATACAATCTCATTCGCGAAATTTCGTTCGGCTTGATTATTTTTGGCCCGTCTGCAGGGGTTCGACTATGTCCATTATTTGCTAACGGGTGACAGGGTCCAATTTCATGGAGCTGGCCGGCGGAAAATATTTCTAAGAACTGATTCCCCTGCTTGGCTAAGTTAGGTTACCTGTCAAAATTGCATGTGATGAATACCGCTTATCGGTGGTTCTCTGTTGATTTTCACTGAACAGAAACATTTGCTGAGCAATATTCTTTAAAAAGCAGTTATGTAAAATTGGACCCTGGTCTTATCGCCTTTGGATCCAGAATCGGTTTGTTTGGTTCATCAAGCAGTCAAAGATTCAAAAATGGTGCCGGAGTACAAGACAGAGCCCGTGCCGAAGCTGAAGCCCAGGTATTGAGATACGGCTGAAATAATTGTGCGGGAAAACTGAAATTGTTTGACGTCATAAAACAATTATTATTATTCACATTGAAGTAATAATATTATACAAATAAAGTGACCCAAAAAAATCACACTTCCCACACCGGGAATCGAACCCGGGCCACGGCGGTGAAAACGCCGGATCCTAACCACTAGACCATATGGGACTCACCTCGGTCTAGACTTGACATGGTTTCCTCAAAAATGATTTAACCCTCTTCAGTTTTGTGGAACTAAAGCCCTGGGGCGTGTTGTGGCGGTCGTAGCCCAAAATGATCCGGTTTGATTTGCTGTCGGGTGACAGGTTTCAATTTCTGCACCTCAGCACAAAATGTTGCTTAAAACTGAAATCTCCTGCTTGGCATAAACAGGTTGTACCTGTCAAAATTGCATTTGGCGAATACCGTTTGTCACTGGTTCTCTGTGGATTTTAACTGAACGGGAAAATTGGCCACGCAATATTCTGTATCAAGCAGTTCCGTCAAATTGGACCCTGTCGCCTCTGAATCCGGAATCGGTTTCCTTGGTTCAAGTCGTCAAATCAAAGATTCCCAAGCAATCCGGGGTGGAAGACAGAGCGCATGTCTAAGCTACAGCCCAGGTTTTGAGATTATGGAGCTCAAGAAATTATGGGAGAAAACAGATTTTGTTCTACGACAGGGAAATCGGACGTGAACAAAAGAAGTACACTTCCCACACCGGGAATCGAACCCGGGCCACGGCGGTGAGAGCGCCGGATCCTAACCACTAGACCATATGGGACTCACGTCAGGTTGCGAAAGACATGATTATATTTAACTTTTTTTTTCGCGAGTAGCTATTGCCTTTGGTCCTGTTCACGGTTATGACGTCCAAACGGGCTTTTTGTTTCCTTGAACGCCAAAGCATATACCTGGACAATAGTCGATTGCTTTCAAATTCACAATTTCAGATGATTTCGTGAGGTCGGCTAGCTCAGTTCGTAGAGCGTCGTGCTGATAACGCGAAGGTCGTGGGTTCGATCCCCACGCTGACCAACATACCTTTTCCTTCTGGCCTTAAGTTCAAGGTAACAATCCCTTTTAACCTGCCACCATTGACAAATACAATCTCATTCGCGAAATTTCGTTCGGCTTGATTATTTTTGGCCCGTCTGCAGGGGTTCGACTATGTCCATTATTTGCTAACGGGTGACAGGGTCCAATTTCATGGAGCTGGCCGGCGGAAAATATTTCTAAGAACTGATTCCCCTGCTTGGCTAAGTTAGGTTACCTGTCAAAATTGCATGTGATGAATACCGCTTGTCGGTGGTTCTCTGTTGATTTTCACTGAACAGAAACATTTGCTGAGCAATATTCTTTAAAAAGCAGTTATGTAAAATTGGACCCTGGTCTTATCGCCTTTGGATCCAGAATCGGTTTGTTTGGTTCATCAAGCAGTCAAAGATTCAAAAATGGTGCCGGAGTACAAGACAGAGCCCGTGCCGAAGCTGAAGCCCAGGTATTGAGATACGGCTGAAATAATTGTGCGGGAAAACTGAAATTGTTTGACGTCATAAAACAATTATTATTATTCACATTGAAGTAATAATATTATACAAATAAAGTGACCCAAAAAAATCACACTTCCCACACCGGGAATCGAACCCGGGCCACGGCGGTGAAAACGCCGGATCCTAACCACTAGACCATATGGGACTCACCTCGGTCTAGACTTGACATGGTTTCCTCAAAAATGATTTAACCCTCTTCAGTTTTGTGGAACTAAAGCCCTGGGGCGTGTTGTGGCGGTCGTAGCCCAAAATGATCCGGTTTGATTTGCTGTCGGGTGACAGGTTTCAATTTCTGCACCTCAGCACAAAATGTTGCTTAAAACTGAAATCTCCTGCTTGGCATAAACAGGTTGTACCTGTCAAAATTGCATTTGGCGAATACCGTTTGTCACTGGTTCTCTGTGGATTTTAACTGAACGGGAAAATTGGCTACGCAATATTCTGTATCAAGCAGTTCCGTCAAATTGGACCCTGTCGCCTCTGAATCCGGAATCGGTTTCCTTGGTTCAAGTCGTCAAATCAAAGATTCCCAAGCAATCCGGGGTGGAAGACAGAGCGCATGTCTAAGCTACAGCCCAGGTTTTGAGATTATGGAGCTCAAGAAATTATGGGAGAAAACAGATTTTGTTCTACGACAGGGAAATCGGACGTGAACAAAAGAAGTACACTTCCCACACCGGGAATCGAACCCGGGCCACGGCGGTGAGAGCGCCGGATCCTAACCACTAGACCATATGGGACTCACGTCAGGTTGCGAAAGACATGATTATATTTAACTTTTTTTTTCGCGAGTAGCTATTGCCTTTGGTCCTGTTCACGGTTATGACGTCCAAACGGGCTTTTTGTTTCCTTGAACGCCAAAGCATATACCTGGACAATAGTCGATTGCTTTCAAATTCACAATTTCAGATGATTTCGTGAGGTCGGCTAGCTCAGTTCGTAGAGCGTCGTGCTGATAACGCGAAGGTCGTGGGTTCGATCCCCACGCTGACCAACATACCTTTTCCTTCTGGCCTTAAGTTCAAGGTAACAATCCCTTTTAACCTGCCACCATTGACAAATACAATCTCATTCGCGAAATTTCGTTCGGCTTGATTATTTTTGGCCCGTCTGCAGGGGTTCGACTATGTCCATTATTTGCTAACGGGTGACAGGGTCCAATTTCATGGAGCTGGCCGGCGGAAAATATTTCTAAGAACTGATTCCCCTGCTTGGCTAAGTTAGGTTACCTGTCAAAATTGCATGTGATGAATACCGCTTATCGGTGGTTCTCTGTTGATTTTCACTGAACAGAAACATTTGCTGAGCAATATTCTTTAAAAAGCAGTTATGTAAAATTGGACCCTGGTCTTATCGCCTTTGGATCCAGAATCGGTTTGTTTGGTTCATCAAGCAGTCAAAGATTCAAAAATGGTGCCGGAGTACAAGACAGAGCCCGTGCCGAAGCTGAAGCCCAGGTATTGAGATACGGCTGAAATAATTGTGCGGGAAAACTGAAATTGTTTGACGTCATAAAACAATTATTATTATTCACATTGAAGTAATAATATTATACAAATAAAGTGACCCAAAAAAATCACACTTCCCACACCGGGAATCGAACCCGGGCCACGGCGGTGAAAACGCCGGATCCTAACCACTAGACCATATGGGACTCACCTCGGTCTAGACTTGACATGGTTTCCTCAAAAATGATTTAACCCTCTTCAGTTTTGTGGAACTAAAGCCCTGGGGCGTGTTGTGGCGGTCGTAGCCCAAAATGATCCGGTTTGATTTGCTGTCGGGTGACAGGTTTCAATTTCTGCACCTCAGCACAAAATGTTGCTTAAAACTGAAATCTCCTGCTTGGCATAAACAGGTTGTACCTGTCAAAATTGCATTTGGCGAATACCGTTTGTCACTGGTTCTCTGTGGATTTTAACTGAACGGGAAAATTGGCTACGCAATATTCTGTATCAAGCAGTTCCGTCAAATTGGACCCTGTCGCCTCTGAATCCGGAATCGGTTTCCTTGGTTCAAGTCGTCAAATCAAAGATTCCCAAGCAATCCGGGGTGGAAGACAGAGCGCATGTCTAAGCTACAGCCCAGGTTTTGAGATTATGGAGCTCAAGAAATTATGGGAGAAAACAGATTTTGTTCTACGACAGGGAAATCGGACGTGAACAAAAGAAGTACACTTCCCACACCGGGAATCGAACCCGGGCCACGGCGGTGAGAGCGCCGGATCCTAACCACTAGACCATATGGGACTCACGTCAGGTTGCGAAAGACATGATTATATTTAACTTTTTTTTTCGCGAGTAGCTATTGCCTTTGGTCCTGTTCACGGTTATGACGTCCAAACGGGCTTTTTGTTTCCTTGAACGCCAAAGCATATACCTGGACAATAGTCGATTGCTTTCAAATTCACAATTTCAGATGATTTCGTGAGGTCGGCTAGCTCAGTTCGTAGAGCGTCGTGCTGATAACGCGAAGGTCGTGGGTTCGATCCCCACGCTGACCAACATACCTTTTCCTTCTGGCCTTAAGTTCAAGGTAACAATCCCTTTTAACCTGCCACCATTGACAAATACAATCTCATTCGCGAAATTTCGTTCGGCTTGATTATTTTTGGCCCGTCTGCAGGGGTTCGACTATGTCCATTATTTGCTAACGGGTGACAGGGTCCAATTTCATGGAGCTGGCCGGCGGAAAATATTTCTAAGAACTGATTCCCCTGCTTGGCTAAGTTAGGTTACCTGTCAAAATTGCATGTGATGAATACCGCTTGTCGGTGGTTCTCTGTTGATTTTCACTGAACAGAAACATTTGCTGAGCAATATTCTTTAAAAAGCAGTTATGTAAAATTGGACCCTGGTCTTATCGCCTTTGGATCCAGAATCGGTTTGTTTGGTTCATCAAGCAGTCAAAGATTCAAAAATGGTGCCGGAGTACAAGACAGAGCCCGTGCCGAAGCTGAAGCCCAGGTATTGAGATACGGCTGAAATAATTGTGCGGGAAAACTGAAATTGTTTGACGTCATAAAACAATTATTATTATTCACATTGAAGTAATAATATTATACAAATAAAGTGACCCAAAAAAATCACACTTCCCACACCGGGAATCGAACCCGGGCCACGGCGGTGAAAACGCCGGATCCTAACCACTAGACCATATGGGACTCACCTCGGTCTAGACTTGACATGGTTTCCTCAAAAATGATTTAACCCTCTTCAGTTTTGTGGAACTAAAGCCCTGGGGCGTGTTGTGGCGGTCGTAGCCCAAAATGATCCGGTTTGATTTGCTGTCGGGTGACAGGTTTCAATTTCTGCACCTCAGCACAAAATGTTGCTTAAAACTGAAATCTCCTGCTTGGCATAAACAGGTTGTACCTGTCAAAATTGCATTTGGCGAATACCGTTTGTCACTGGTTCTCTGTGGATTTTAACTGAACGGGAAAATTGGCCACGCAATATTCTGTATCAAGCAGTTCCGTCAAATTGGACCCTGTCGCCTCTGAATCCGGAATCGGTTTCCTTGGTTCAAGTCGTCAAATCAAAGATTCCCAAGCAATCCGGGGTGGAAGACAGAGCGCATGTCTAAGCTACAGCCCAGGTTTTGAGATTATGGAGCTCAAGAAATTATGGGAGAAAACAGATTTTGTTCTACGACAGGGAAATCGGACGTGAACAAAAGAAGTACACTTCCCACACCGGGAATCGAACCCGGGCCACGGCGGTGAGAGCGCCGGATCCTAACCACTAGACCATATGGGACTCACGTCAGGTTGCGAAAGACATGATTATATTTAACTTTTTTTTTCGCGAGTAGCTATTGCCTTTGGTCCTGTTCACGGTTATGACGTCCAAACGGGCTTTTTGTTTCCTTGAACGCCAAAGCATATACCTGGACAATAGTCGATTGCTTTCAAATTCACAATTTCAGATGATTTCGTGAGGTCGGCTAGCTCAGTTCGTAGAGCGTCGTGCTGATAACGCGAAGGTCGTGGGTTCGATCCCCACGCTGACCAACATACCTTTTCCTTCTGGCCTTAAGTTCAAGGTAACAATCCCTTTTAACCTGCCACCATTGACAAATACAATCTCATTCGCGAAATTTCGTTCGGCTTGATTATTTTTGGCCCGTCTGCAGGGGTTCGACTATGTCCATTATTTGCTAACGGGTGACAGGGTCCAATTTCATGGAGCTGGCCGGCGGAAAATATTTCTAAGAACTGATTCCCCTGCTTGGCTAAGTTAGGTTACCTGTCAAAATTGCATGTGATGAATACCGCTTGTCGGTGGTTCTCTGTTGATTTTCACTGAACAGAAACATTTGCTGAGCAATATTCTTTAAAAAGCAGTTATGTAAAATTGGACCCTGGTCTTATCGCCTTTGGATCCAGAATCGGTTTGTTTGGTTCATCAAGCAGTCAAAGATTCAAAAATGGTGCCGGAGTACAAGACAGAGCCCGTGCCGAAGCTGAAGCCCAGGTATTGAGATACGGCTGAAATAATTGTGCGGGAAAACTGAAATTGTTTGACGTCATAAAACAATTATTATTATTCACATTGAAGTAATAATATTATACAAATAAAGTGACCCAAAAAAATCACACTTCCCACACCGGGAATCGAACCCGGGCCACGGCGGTGAAAACGCCGGATCCTAACCACTAGACCATATGGGACTCACCTCGGTCTAGACTTGACATGGTTTCCTCAAAAATGATTTAACCCTCTTCAGTTTTGTGGAACTAAAGCCCTGGGGCGTGTTGTGGCGGTCGTAGCCCAAAATGATCCGGTTTGATTTGCTGTCGGGTGACAGGTTTCAATTTCTGCACCTCAGCACAAAATGTTGCTTAAAACTGAAATCTCCTGCTTGGCATAAACAGGTTGTACCTGTCAAAATTGCATTTGGCGAATACCGTTTGTCACTGGTTCTCTGTGGATTTTAACTGAACGGGAAAATTGGCTACGCAATATTCTGTATCAAGCAGTTCCGTCAAATTGGACCCTGTCGCCTCTGAATCCGGAATCGGTTTCCTTGGTTCAAGTCGTCAAATCAAAGATTCCCAAGCAATCCGGGGTGGAAGACAGAGCGCATGTCTAAGCTACAGCCCAGGTTTTGAGATTATGGAGCTCAAGAAATTATGGGAGAAAACAGATTTT
This sequence comes from Hippasteria phrygiana, assembly GCA_037893225.1. Taxonomy (NCBI): domain Eukaryota; kingdom Metazoa; phylum Echinodermata; class Asteroidea; order Valvatida; family Goniasteridae; genus Hippasteria; species Hippasteria phrygiana. The sequence continues at coordinate 785,093 of JAZGUH010000100.1, forward strand.
GTTCTACGACAGGGAAATCGGACGTGAACAAAAGAAGTACACTTCCCACACCGGGAATCGAACCCGGGCCACGGCGGTGAGAGCGCCGGATCCTAACCACTAGACCATATGGGACTCACGTCAGGTTGCGAAAGACATGATTATATTTAACTTTTTTTTTCGCGAGTAGCTATTGCCTTTGGTCCTGTTCACGGTTATGACGTCCAAACGGGCTTTTTGTTTCCTTGAACGCCAAAGCATATACCTGGACAATAGTCGATTGCTTTCAAATTCACAATTTCAGATGATTTCGTGAGGTCGGCTAGCTCAGTTCGTAGAGCGTCGTGCTGATAACGCGAAGGTCGTGGGTTCGATCCCCACGCTGACCAACATACCTTTTCCTTCTGGCCTTAAGTTCAAGGTAACAATCCCTTTTAACCTGCCACCATTGACAAATACAATCTCATTCGCGAAATTTCGTTCGGCTTGATTATTTTTGGCCCGTCTGCAGGGGTTCGACTATGTCCATTATTTGCTAACGGGTGACAGGGTCCAATTTCATGGAGCTGGCCGGCGGAAAATATTTCTAAGAACTGATTCCCCTGCTTGGCTAAGTTAGGTTACCTGTCAAAATTGCATGTGATGAATACCGCTTATCGGTGGTTCTCTGTTGATTTTCACTGAACAGAAACATTTGCTGAGCAATATTCTTTAAAAAGCAGTTATGTAAAATTGGACCCTGGTCTTATCGCCTTTGGATCCAGAATCGGTTTGTTTGGTTCATCAAGCAGTCAAAGATTCAAAAATGGTGCCGGAGTACAAGACAGAGCCCGTGCCGAAGCTGAAGCCCAGGTATTGAGATACGGCTGAAATAATTGTGCGGGAAAACTGAAATTGTTTGACGTCATAAAACAATTATTATTATTCACATTGAAGTAATAATATTATACAAATAAAGTGACCCAAAAAAATCACACTTCCCACACCGGGAATCGAACCCGGGCCACGGCGGTGAAAACGCCGGATCCTAACCACTAGACCATATGGGACTCACCTCGGTCTAGACTTGACATGGTTTCCTCAAAAATGATTTAACCCTCTTCAGTTTTGTGGAACTAAAGCCCTGGGGCGTGTTGTGGCGGTCGTAGCCCAAAATGATCCGGTTTGATTTGCTGTCGGGTGACAGGTTTCAATTTCTGCACCTCAGCACAAAATGTTGCTTAAAACTGAAATCTCCTGCTTGGCATAAACAGGTTGTACCTGTCAAAATTGCATTTGGCGAATACCGTTTGTCACTGGTTCTCTGTGGATTTTAACTGAACGGGAAAATTGGCCACGCAATATTCTGTATCAAGCAGTTCCGTCAAATTGGACCCTGTCGCCTCTGAATCCGGAATCGGTTTCCTTGGTTCAAGTCGTCAAATCAAAGATTCCCAAGCAATCCGGGGTGGAAGACAGAGCGCATGTCTAAGCTACAGCCCAGGTTTTGAGATTATGGAGCTCAAGAAATTATGGGAGAAAACAGATTTTGTTCTACGACAGGGAAATCGGACGTGAACAAAAGAAGTACACTTCCCACACCGGGAATCGAACCCGGGCCACGGCGGTGAGAGCGCCGGATCCTAACCACTAGACCATATGGGACTCACGTCAGGTTGCGAAAGACATGATTATATTTAACTTTTTTTTTCGCGAGTAGCTATTGCCTTTGGTCCTGTTCACGGTTATGACGTCCAAACGGGCTTTTTGTTTCCTTGAACGCCAAAGCATATACCTGGACAATAGTCGATTGCTTTCAAATTCACAATTTCAGATGATTTCGTGAGGTCGGCTAGCTCAGTTCGTAGAGCGTCGTGCTGATAACGCGAAGGTCGTGGGTTCGATCCCCACGCTGACCAACATACCTTTTCCTTCTGGCCTTAAGTTCAAGGTAACAATCCCTTTTAACCTGCCACCATTGACAAATACAATCTCATTCGCGAAATTTCGTTCGGCTTGATTATTTTTGGCCCGTCTGCAGGGGTTCGACTATGTCCATTATTTGCTAACGGGTGACAGGGTCCAATTTCATGGAGCTGGCCGGCGGAAAATATTTCTAAGAACTGATTCCCCTGCTTGGCTAAGTTAGGTTACCTGTCAAAATTGCATGTGATGAATACCGCTTGTCGGTGGTTCTCTGTTGATTTTCACTGAACAGAAACATTTGCTGAGCAATATTCTTTAAAAAGCAGTTATGTAAAATTGGACCCTGGTCTTATCGCCTTTGGATCCAGAATCGGTTTGTTTGGTTCATCAAGCAGTCAAAGATTCAAAAATGGTGCCGGAGTACAAGACAGAGCCCGTGCCGAAGCTGAAGCCCAGGTATTGAGATACGGCTGAAATAATTGTGCGGGAAAACTGAAATTGTTTGACGTCATAAAACAATTATTATTATTCACATTGAAGTAATAATATTATACAAATAAAGTGACCCAAAAAAATCACACTTCCCACACCGGGAATCGAACCCGGGCCACGGCGGTGAAAACGCCGGATCCTAACCACTAGACCATATGGGACTCACCTCGGTCTAGACTTGACATGGTTTCCTCAAAAATGATTTAACCCTCTTCAGTTTTGTGGAACTAAAGCCCTGGGGCGTGTTGTGGCGGTCGTAGCCCAAAATGATCCGGTTTGATTTGCTGTCGGGTGACAGGTTTCAATTTCTGCACCTCAGCACAAAATGTTGCTTAAAACTGAAATCTCCTGCTTGGCATAAACAGGTTGTACCTGTCAAAATTGCATTTGGCGAATACCGTTTGTCACTGGTTCTCTGTGGATTTTAACTGAACGGGAAAATTGGCTACGCAATATTCTGTATCAAGCAGTTCCGTCAAATTGGACCCTGTCGCCTCTGAATCCGGAATCGGTTTCCTTGGTTCAAGTCGTCAAATCAAAGATTCCCAAGCAATCCGGGGTGGAAGACAGAGCGCATGTCTAAGCTACAGCCCAGGTTTTGAGATTATGGAGCTCAAGAAATTATGGGAGAAAACAGATTTTGTTCTACGACAGGGAAATCGGACGTGAACAAAAGAAGTACACTTCCCACACCGGGAATCGAACCCGGGCCACGGCGGTGAGAGCGCCGGATCCTAACCACTAGACCATATGGGACTCACGTCAGGTTGCGAAAGACATGATTATATTTAACTTTTTTTTTCGCGAGTAGCTATTGCCTTTGGTCCTGTTCACGGTTATGACGTCCAAACGGGCTTTTTGTTTCCTTGAACGCCAAAGCATATACCTGGACAATAGTCGATTGCTTTCAAATTCACAATTTCAGATGATTTCGTGAGGTCGGCTAGCTCAGTTCGTAGAGCGTCGTGCTGATAACGCGAAGGTCGTGGGTTCGATCCCCACGCTGACCAACATACCTTTTCCTTCTGGCCTTAAGTTCAAGGTAACAATCCCTTTTAACCTGCCACCATTGACAAATACAATCTCATTCGCGAAATTTCGTTCGGCTTGATTATTTTTGGCCCGTCTGCAGGGGTTCGACTATGTCCATTATTTGCTAACGGGTGACAGGGTCCAATTTCATGGAGCTGGCCGGCGGAAAATATTTCTAAGAACTGATTCCCCTGCTTGGCTAAGTTAGGTTACCTGTCAAAATTGCATGTGATGAATACCGCTTGTCGGTGGTTCTCTGTTGATTTTCACTGAACAGAAACATTTGCTGAGCAATATTCTTTAAAAAGCAGTTATGTAAAATTGGACCCTGGTCTTATCGCCTTTGGATCCAGAATCGGTTTGTTTGGTTCATCAAGCAGTCAAAGATTCAAAAATGGTGCCGGAGTACAAGACAGAGCCCGTGCCGAAGCTGAAGCCCAGGTATTGAGATACGGCTGAAATAATTGTGCGGGAAAACTGAAATTGTTTGACGTCATAAAACAATTATTATTATTCACATTGAAGTAATAATATTATACAAATAAAGTGACCCAAAAAAATCACACTTCCCACACCGGGAATCGAACCCGGGCCACGGCGGTGAAAACGCCGGATCCTAACCACTAGACCATATGGGACTCACCTCGGTCTAGACTTGACATGGTTTCCTCAAAAATGATTTAACCCTCTTCAGTTTTGTGGAACTAAAGCCCTGGGGCGTGTTGTGGCGGTCGTAGCCCAAAATGATCCGGTTTGATTTGCTGTCGGGTGACAGGTTTCAATTTCTGCACCTCAGCACAAAATGTTGCTTAAAACTGAAATCTCCTGCTTGGCATAAACAGGTTGTACCTGTCAAAATTGCATTTGGCGAATACCGTTTGTCACTGGTTCTCTGTGGATTTTAACTGAACGGGAAAATTGGCTACGCAATATTCTGTATCAAGCAGTTCCGTCAAATTGGACCCTGTCGCCTCTGAATCCGGAATCGGTTTCCTTGGTTCAAGTCGTCAAATCAAAGATTCCCAAGCAATCCGGGGTGGAAGACAGAGCGCATGTCTAAGCTACAGCCCAGGTTTTGAGATTATGGAGCTCAAGAAATTATGGGAGAAAACAGATTTTGTTCTACGACAGGGAAATCGGACGTGAACAAAAGAAGTACACTTCCCACACCGGGAATCGAACCCGGGCCACGGCGGTGAGAGCGCCGGATCCTAACCACTAGACCATATGGGACTCACGTCAGGTTGCGAAAGACATGATTATATTTAACTTTTTTTTTCGCGAGTAGCTATTGCCTTTGGTCCTGTTCACGGTTATGACGTCCAAACGGGCTTTTTGTTTCCTTGAACGCCAAAGCATATACCTGGACAATAGTCGATTGCTTTCAAATTCACAATTTCAGATGATTTCGTGAGGTCGGCTAGCTCAGTTCGTAGAGCGTCGTGCTGATAACGCGAAGGTCGTGGGTTCGATCCCCACGCTGACCAACATACCTTTTCCTTCTGGCCTTAAGTTCAAGGTAACAATCCCTTTTAACCTGCCACCATTGACAAATACAATCTCATTCGCGAAATTTCGTTCGGCTTGATTATTTTTGGCCCGTCTGCAGGGGTTCGACTATGTCCATTATTTGCTAACGGGTGACAGGGTCCAATTTCATGGAGCTGGCCGGCGGAAAATATTTCTAAGAACTGATTCCCCTGCTTGGCTAAGTTAGGTTACCTGTCAAAATTGCATGTGATGAATACCGCTTGTCGGTGGTTCTCTGTTGATTTTCACTGAACAGAAACATTTGCTGAGCAATATTCTTTAAAAAGCAGTTATGTAAAATTGGACCCTGGTCTTATCGCCTTTGGATCCAGAATCGGTTTGTTTGGTTCATCAAGCAGTCAAAGATTCAAAAATGGTGCCGGAGTACAAGACAGAGCCCGTGCCGAAGCTGAAGCCCAGGTATTGAGATACGGCTGAAATAATTGTGCGGGAAAACTGAAATTGTTTGACGTCATAAAACAATTATTATTATTCACATTGAAGTAATAATATTATACAAATAAAGTGACCCAAAAAAATCACACTTCCCACACCGGGAATCGAACCCGGGCCACGGCGGTGAAAACGCCGGATCCTAACCACTAGACCATATGGGACTCACCTCGGTCTAGACTTGACATGGTTTCCTCAAAAATGATTTAACCCTCTTCAGTTTTGTGGAACTAAAGCCCTGGGGCGTGTTGTGGCGGTCGTAGCCCAAAATGATCCGGTTTGATTTGCTGTCGGGTGACAGGTTTCAATTTCTGCACCTCAGCACAAAATGTTGCTTAAAACTGAAATCTCCTGCTTGGCATAAACAGGTTGTACCTGTCAAAATTGCATTTGGCGAATACCGTTTGTCACTGGTTCTCTGTGGATTTTAACTGAACGGGAAAATTGGCTACGCAATATTCTGTATCAAGCAGTTCCGTCAAATTGGACCCTGTCGCCTCTGAATCCGGAATCGGTTTCCTTGGTTCAAGTCGTCAAATCAAAGATTCCCAAGCAATCCGGGGTGGAAGACAGAGCGCATGTCTAAGCTACAGCCCAGGTTTTGAGATTATGGAGCTCAAGAAATTATGGGAGAAAACAGATTTTGTTCTACGACAGGGAAATCGGACGTGAACAAAAGAAGTACACTTCCCACACCGGGAATCGAACCCGGGCCACGGCGGTGAGAGCGCCGGATCCTAACCACTAGACCATATGGGACTCACGTCAGGTTGCGAAAGACATGATTATATTTAACTTTTTTTTTCGCGAGTAGCTATTGCCTTTGGTCCTGTTCACGGTTATGACGTCCAAACGGGCTTTTTGTTTCCTTGAACGCCAAAGCATATACCTGGACAATAGTCGATTGCTTTCAAATTCACAATTTCAGATGATTTCGTGAGGTCGGCTAGCTCAGTTCGTAGAGCGTCGTGCTGATAACGCGAAGGTCGTGGGTTCGATCCCCACGCTGACCAACATACCTTTTCCTTCTGGCCTTAAGTTCAAGGTAACAATCCCTTTTAACCTGCCACCATTGACAAATACAATCTCATTCGCGAAATTTCGTTCGGCTTGATTATTTTTGGCCCGTCTGCAGGGGTTCGACTATGTCCATTATTTGCTAACGGGTGACAGGGTCCAATTTCATGGAGCTGGCCGGCGGAAAATATTTCTAAGAACTGATTCCCCTGCTTGGCTAAGTTAGGTTACCTGTCAAAATTGCATGTGATGAATACCGCTTGTCGGTGGTTCTCTGTTGATTTTCACTGAACAGAAACATTTGCTGAGCAATATTCTTTAAAAAGCAGTTATGTAAAATTGGACCCTGGTCTTATCGCCTTTGGATCCAGAATCGGTTTGTTTGGTTCATCAAGCAGTCAAAGATTCAAAAATGGTGCCGGAGTACAAGACAGAGCCCGTGCCGAAGCTGAAGCCCAGGTATTGAGATACGGCTGAAATAATTGTGCGGGAAAACTGAAATTGTTTGACGTCATAAAACAATTATTATTATTCACATTGAAGTAATAATATTATACAAATAAAGTGACCCAAAAAAATCACACTTCCCACACCGGGAATCGAACCCGGGCCACGGCGGTGAAAACGCCGGATCCTAACCACTAGACCATATGGGACTCACCTCGGTCTAGACTTGACATGGTTTCCTCAAAAATGATTTAACCCTCTTCAGTTTTGTGGAACTAAAGCCCTGGGGCGTGTTGTGGCGGTCGTAGCCCAAAATGATCCGGTTTGATTTGCTGTCGGGTGACAGGTTTCAATTTCTGCACCTCAGCACAAAATGTTGCTTAAAACTGAAATCTCCTGCTTGGCATAAACAGGTTGTACCTGTCAAAATTGCATTTGGCGAATACCGTTTGTCACTGGTTCTCTGTGGATTTTAACTGAACGGGAAAATTGGCTACGCAATATTCTGTATCAAGCAGTTCCGTCAAATTGGACCCTGTCGCCTCTGAATCCGGAATCGGTTTCCTTGGTTCAAGTCGTCAAATCAAAGATTCCCAAGCAATCCGGGGTGGAAGACAGAGCGCATGTCTAAGCTACAGCCCAGGTTTTGAGATTATGGAGCTCAAGAAATTATGGGAGAAAACAGATTTTGTTCTACGACAGGGAAATCGGACGTGAACAAAAGAAGTACACTTCCCACACCGGGAATCGAACCCGGGCCACGGCGGTGAGAGCGCCGGATCCTAACCACTAGACCATATGGGACTCACGTCAGGTTGCGAAAGACATGATTATATTTAACTTTTTTTTTCGCGAGTAGCTATTGCCTTTGGTCCTGTTCACGGTTATGACGTCCAAACGGGCTTTTTGTTTCCTTGAACGCCAAAGCATATACCTGGACAATAGTCGATTGCTTTCAAATTCACAATTTCAGATGATTTCGTGAGGTCGGCTAGCTCAGTTCGTAGAGCGTCGTGCTGATAACGCGAAGGTCGTGGGTTCGATCCCCACGCTGACCAACATACCTTTTCCTTCTGGCCTTAAGTTCAAGGTAACAATCCCTTTTAACCTGCCACCATTGACAAATACAATCTCATTCGCGAAATTTCGTTCGGCTTGATTATTTTTGGCCCGTCTGCAGGGGTTCGACTATGTCCATTATTTGCTAACGGGTGACAGGGTCCAATTTCATGGAGCTGGCCGGCGGAAAATATTTCTAAGAACTGATTCCCCTGCTTGGCTAAGTTAGGTTACCTGTCAAAATTGCATGTGATGAATACCGCTTGTCGGTGGTTCTCTGTTGATTTTCACTGAACAGAAACATTTGCTGAGCAATATTCTTTAAAAAGCAGTTATGTAAAATTGGACCCTGGTCTTATCGCCTTTGGATCCAGAATCGGTTTGTTTGGTTCATCAAGCAGTCAAAGATTCAAAAATGGTGCCGGAGTACAAGACAGAGCCCGTGCCGAAGCTGAAGCCCAGGTATTGAGATACGGCTGAAATAATTGTGCGGGAAAACTGAAATTGTTTGACGTCATAAAACAATTATTATTATTCACATTGAAGTAATAATATTATACAAATAAAGTGACCCAAAAAAATCACACTTCCCACACCGGGAATCGAACCCGGGCCACGGCGGTGAAAACGCCGGATCCTAACCACTAGACCATATGGGACTCACCTCGGTCTAGACTTGACATGGTTTCCTCAAAAATGATTTAACCCTCTTCAGTTTTGTGGAACTAAAGCCCTGGGGCGTGTTGTGGCGGTCGTAGCCCAAAATGATCCGGTTTGATTTGCTGTCGGGTGACAGGTTTCAATTTCTGCACCTCAGCACAAAATGTTGCTTAAAACTGAAATCTCCTGCTTGGCATAAACAGGTTGTACCTGTCAAAATTGCATTTGGCGAATACCGTTTGTCACTGGTTCTCTGTGGATTTTAACTGAACGGGAAAATTGGCTACGCAATATTCTGTATCAAGCAGTTCCGTCAAATTGGACCCTGTCGCCTCTGAATCCGGAATCGGTTTCCTTGGTTCAAGTCGTCAAATCAAAGATTCCCAAGCAATCCGGGGTGGAAGACAGAGCGCATGTCTAAGCTACAGCCCAGGTTTTGAGATTATGGAGCTCAAGAAATTATGGGAGAAAACAGATTTTGTTCTACGACAGGGAAATCGGACGTGAACAAAAGAAGTACACTTCCCACACCGGGAATCGAACCCGGGCCACGGCGGTGAGAGCGCCGGATCCTAACCACTAGACCATATGGGACTCACGTCAGGTTGCGAAAGACATGATTATATTGAACTTTTTTTTTCGCGAGTAGCTATTGCCTTTGGTCCTGTTCACGGTTATGACGTCCAAACGGGCTTTTTGTTTCCTTGAACGCCAAAGCATATACCTGGACAATAGTCGATTGCTTTCAAATTCACAATTTCAGATGATTTCGTGAGGTCGGCTAGCTCAGTTCGTAGAGCGTCGTGCTGATAACGCGAAGGTCGTGGGTTCGATCCCCACGCTGACCAACATACCTTTTCCTTCTGGCCTTAAGTTCAAGGTAACAATCCCTTTTAACCTGCCACCATTGACAAATACAATCTCATTCGCGAAATTTCGTTCGGCTTGATTATTTTTGGCCCGTCTGCAGGGGTTCGACTATGTCCATTATTTGCTAACGGGTGACAGGGTCCAATTTCATGGAGCTGGCCGGCGGAAAATATTTCTAAGAACTGATTCCCCTGCTTGGCTAAGTTAGGTTACCTGTCAAAATTGCATGTGATGAATACCGCTTGTCGGTGGTTCTCTGTTGATTTTCACTGAACAGAAACATTTGCTGAGCAATATTCTTTAAAAAGCAGTTATGTAAAATTGGACCCTGGTCTTATCGCCTTTGGATCCAGAATCGGTTTGTTTGGTTCATCAAGCAGTCAAAGATTCAAAAATGGTGCCGGAGTACAAGACAGAGCCCGTGCCGAAGCTGAAGCCCAGGTATTGAGATACGGCTGAAATAATTGTGCGGGAAAACTGAAATTGTTTGACGTCATAAAACAATTATTATTATTCACATTGAAGTAATAATATTATACAAATAAAGTGACCCAAAAAAATCACACTTCCCACACCGGGAATCGAACCCGGGCCACGGCGGTGAAAACGCCGGATCCTAACCACTAGACCATATGGGACTCACCTCGGTCTAGACTTGACATGGTTTCCTCAAAAATGATTTAACCCTCTTCAGTTTTGTGGAACTAAAGCCCTGGGGCGTGTTGTGGCGGTCGTAGCCCAAAATGATCCGGTTTGATTTGCTGTCGGGTGACAGGTTTCAATTTCTGCACCTCAGCACAAAATGTTGCTTAAAACTGAAATCTCCTGCTTGGCATAAACAGGTTGTACCTGTCAAAATTGCATTTGGCGAATACCGTTTGTCACTGGTTCTCTGTGGATTTTAACTGAACGGGAAAATTGGCTACGCAATATTCTGTATCAAGCAGTTCCGTCAAATTGGACCCTGTCGCCTCTGAATCCGGAATCGGTTTCCTTGGTTCAAGTCGTCAAATCAAAGATTCCCAAGCAATCCGGGGTGGAAGACAGAGCGCATGTCTAAGCTACAGCCCAGGTTTTGAGATTATGGAGCTCAAGAAATTATGGGAGAAAACAGATTTTGTTCTACGACAGGGAAATCGGACGTGAACAAAAGAAGTACACTTCCCACACCGGGAATCGAACCCGGGCCACGGCGGTGAGAGCGCCGGATCCTAACCACTAGACCATATGGGACTCACGTCAGGTTGCGAAAGACATGATTATATTTAACTTTTTTTTTCGCGAGTAGCTATTGCCTTTGGTCCTGTTCACGGTTATGACGTCCAAACGGGCTTTTTGTTTCCTTGAACGCCAAAGCATATACCTGGACAATAGTCGATTGCTTTCAAATTCACAATTTCAGATGATTTCGTGAGGTCGGCTAGCTCAGTTCGTAGAGCGTCGTGCTGATAACGCGAAGGTCGTGGGTTCGATCCCCACGCTGACCAACATACCTTTTCCTTCTGGCCTTAAGTTCAAGGTAACAATCCCTTTTAACCTGCCACCATTGACAAATACAATCTCATTCGCGAAATTTCGTTCGGCTTGATTATTTTTGGCCCGTCTGCAGGGGTTCGACTATGTCCATTATTTGCTAACGGGTGACAGGGTCCAATTTCATGGAGCTGGCCGGCGGAAAATATTTCTAAGAACTGATTCCCCTGCTTGGCTAAGTTAGGTTACCTGTCAAAATTGCATGTGATGAATACCGCTTGTCGGTGGTTCTCTGTTGATTTTCACTGAACAGAAACATTTGCTGAGCAATATTCTTTAAAAAGCAGTTATGTAAAATTGGACCCTGGTCTTATCGCCTTTGGATCCAGAATCGGTTTGTTTGGTTCATCAAGCAGTCAAAGATTCAAAAATGGTGCCGGAGTACAAGACAGAGCCCGTGCCGAAGCTGAAGCCCAGGTATTGAGATACGGCTGAAATAATTGTGCGGGAAAACTGAAATTGTTTGACGTCATAAAACAATTATTATTATTCACATTGAAGTAATAATATTATACAAATAAAGTGACCCAAAAAAATCACACTTCCCACACCGGGAATCGAACCCGGGCCACGGCGGTGAAAACGCCGGATCCTAACCACTAGACCATATGGGACTCACCTCGGTCTAGACTTGACATGGTTTCCTCAAAAATGATTTAACCCTCTTCAGTTTTGTGGAACTAAAGCCCTGGGGCGTGTTGTGGCGGTCGTAGCCCAAAATGATCCGGTTTGATTTGCTGTCGGGTGACAGGTTTCAATTTCTGCACCTCAGCACAAAATGTTGCTTAAAACTGAAATCTCCTGCTTGGCATAAACAGGTTGTACCTGTCAAAATTGCATTTGGCGAATACCGTTTGTCACTGGTTCTCTGTGGATTTTAACTGAACGGGAAAATTGGCTACGCAATATTCTGTATCAAGCAGTTCCGTCAAATTGGACCCTGTCGCCTCTGAATCCGGAATCGGTTTCCTTGGTTCAAGTCGTCAAATCAAAGATTCCCAAGCAATCCGGGGTGGAAGACAGAGCGCATGTCTAAGCTACAGCCCAGGTTTTGAGATTATGGAGCTCAAGAAATTATGGGAGAAAACAGATTTTGTTCTACGACAGGGAAATCGGACGTGAACAAAAGAAGTACACTTCCCACACCGGGAATCGAACCCGGGCCACGGCGGTGAGAGCGCCGGATCCTAACCACTAGACCATATGGGACTCACGTCAGGTTGCGAAAGACATGATTATATTGAACTTTTTTTTTCGCGAGTAGCTATTGCCTTTGGTCCTGTTCACGGTTATGACGTCCAAACGGGCTTTTTGTTTCCTTGAACGCCAAAGCATATACCTGGACAATAGTCGATTGCTTTCAAATTCACAATTTCAGATGATTTCGTGAGGTCGGCTAGCTCAGTTCGTAGAGCGTCGTGCTGATAACGCGAAGGTCGTGGGTTCGATCCCCACGCTGACCAACATACCTTTTCCTTCTGGCCTTAAGTTCAAGGTAACAATCCCTTTTAACCTGCCACCATTGACAAATACAATCTCATTCGCGAAATTTCGTTCGGCTTGATTATTTTTGGCCCGTCTGCAGGGGTTCGACTATGTCCATTATTTGCTAACGGGTGACAGGGTCCAATTTCATGGAGCTGGCCGGCGGAAAATATTTCTAAGAACTGATTCCCCTGCTTGGCTAAGTTAGGTTACCTGTCAAAATTGCATGTGATGAATACCGCTTGTCGGTGGTTCTCTGTTGATTTTCACTGAACAGAAACATTTGCTGAGCAATATTCTTTAAAAAGCAGTTATGTAAAATTGGACCCTGGTCTTATCGCCTTTGGATCCAGAATCGGTTTGTTTGGTTCATCAAGCAGTCAAAGATTCAAAAATGGTGCCGGAGTACAAGACAGAGCCCGTGCCGAAGCTGAAGCCCAGGTATTGAGATACGGCTGAAATAATTGTGCGGGAAAACTGAAATTGTTTGACGTCATAAAACAATTATTATTATTCACATTGAAGTAATAATATTATACAAATAAAGTGACCCAAAAAAATCACACTTCCCACACCGGGAATCGAACCCGGGCCACGGCGGTGAAAACGCCGGATCCTAACCACTAGACCATATGGGACTCACCTCGGTCTAGACTTGACATGGTTTCCTCAAAAATGATTTAACCCTCTTCAGTTTTGTGGAACTAAAGCCCTGGGGCGTGTTGTGGCGGTCGTAGCCCAAAATGATCCGGTTTGATTTGCTGTCGGGTGACAGGTTTCAATTTCTGCACCTCAGCACAAAATGTTGCTTAAAACTGAAATCTCCTGCTTGGCATAAACAGGTTGTACCTGTCAAAATTGCATTTGGCGAATACCGTTTGTCACTGGTTCTCTGTGGATTTTAACTGAACGGGAAAATTGGCTACGCAATATTCTGTATCAAGCAGTTCCGTCAAATTGGACCCTGTCGCCTCTGAATCCGGAATCGGTTTCCTTGGTTCAAGTCGTCAAATCAAAGATTCCCAAGCAATCCGGGGTGGAAGACAGAGCGCATGTCTAAGCTACAGCCCAGGTTTTGAGATTATGGAGCTCAAGAAATTATGGGAGAAAACAGATTTTGTTCTACGACAGGGAAATCGGACGTGAACAAAAGAAGTACACTTCCCACACCGGGAATCGAACCCGGGCCACGGCGGTGAGAGCGCCGGATCCTAACCACTAGACCATATGGGACTCACGTCAGGTTGCGAAAGACATGATTATATTGAACTTTTTTTTTCGCGAGTAGCTATTGCCTTTGGTCCTGTTCACGGTTATGACGTCCAAACGGGCTTTTTGTTTCCTTGAACGCCAAAGCATATACCTGGACAATAGTCGATTGCTTTCAAATTCACAATTTCAGATGATTTCGTGAGGTCGGCTAGCTCAGTTCGTAGAGCGTCGTGCTGATAACGCGAAGGTCGTGGGTTCGATCCCCACGCTGACCAACATACCTTTTCCTTCTGGCCTTAAGTTCAAGGTAACAATCCCTTTTAACCTGCCACCATTGACAAATACAATCTCATTCGCGAAATTTCGTTCGGCTTGATTATTTTTGGCCCGTCTGCAGGGGTTCGACTATGTCCATTATTTGCTAACGGGTGACAGGGTCCAATTTCATGGAGCTGGCCGGCGGAAAATATTTCTAAGAACTGATTCCCCTGCTTGGCTAAGTTAGGTTACCTGTCAAAATTGCATGTGATGAATACCGCTTGTCGGTGGTTCTCTGTTGATTTTCACTGAACAGAAACATTTGCTGAGCAATATTCTTTAAAAAGCAGTTATGTAAAATTGGACCCTGGTCTTATCGCCTTTGGATCCAGAATCGGTTTGTTTGGTTCATCAAGCAGTCAAAGATTCAAAAATGGTGCCGGAGTACAAGACAGAGCCCGTGCCGAAGCTGAAGCCCAGGTATTGAGATACGGCTGAAATAATTGTGCGGGAAAACTGAAATTGTTTGACGTCATAAAACAATTATTATTATTCACATTGAAGTAATAATATTATACAAATAAAGTGACCCAAAAAAATCACACTTCCCACACCGGGAATCGAACCCGGGCCACGGCGGTGAAAACGCCGGATCCTAACCACTAGACCATATGGGACTCACCTCGGTCTAGACTTGACATGGTTTCCTCAAAAATGATTTAACCCTCTTCAGTTTTGTGGAACTAAAGCCCTGGGGCGTGTTGTGGCGGTCGTAGCCCAAAATGATCCGGTTTGATTTGCTGTCGGGTGACAGGTTTCAATTTCTGCACCTCAGCACAAAATGTTGCTTAAAACTGAAATCTCCTGCTTGGCATAAACAGGTTGTACCTGTCAAAATTGCATTTGGCGAATACCGTTTGTCACTGGTTCTCTGTGGATTTTAACTGAACGGGAAAATTGGCTACGCAATATTCTGTATCAAGCAGTTCCGTCAAATTGGACCCTGTCGCCTCTGAATCCGGAATCGGTTTCCTTGGTTCAAGTCGTCAAATCAAAGATTCCCAAGCAATCCGGGGTGGAAGACAGAGCGCATGTCTAAGCTACAGCCCAGGTTTTGAGATTATGGAGCTCAAGAAATTATGGGAGAAAACAGATTTTGTTCTACGACAGGGAAATCGGACGTGAACAAAAGAAGTACACTTCCCACACCGGGAATCGAACCCGGGCCACGGCGGTGAGAGCGCCGGATCCTAACCACTAGACCATATGGGACTCACGTCAGGTTGCGAAAGACATGATTATATTTAACTTTTTTTTTCGCGAGTAGCTATTGCCTTTGGTCCTGTTCACGGTTATGACGTCCAAACGGGCTTTTTGTTTCCTTGAACGCCAAAGCATATACCTGGACAATAGTCGATTGCTTTCAAATTCACAATTTCAGATGATTTCGTGAGGTCGGCTAGCTCAGTTCGTAGAGCGTCGTGCTGATAACGCGAAGGTCGTGGGTTCGATCCCCACGCTGACCAACATACCTTTTCCTTCTGGCCTTAAGTTCAAGGTAACAATCCCTTTTAACCTGCCACCATTGACAAATACAATCTCATTCGCGAAATTTCGTTCGGCTTGATTATTTTTGGCCCGTCTGCAGGGGTTCGACTATGTCCATTATTTGCTAACGGGTGACAGGGTCCAATTTCATGGAGCTGGCCGGCGGAAAATATTTCTAAGAACTGATTCCCCTGCTTGGCTAAGTTAGGTTACCTGTCAAAATTGCATGTGATGAATACCGCTTGTCGGTGGTTCTCTGTTGATTTTCACTGAACAGAAACATTTGCTGAGCAATATTCTTTAAAAAGCAGTTATGTAAAATTGGACCCTGGTCTTATCGCCTTTGGATCCAGAATCGGTTTGTTTGGTTCATCAAGCAGTCAAAGATTCAAAAATGGTGCCGGAGTACAAGACAGAGCCCGTGCCGAAGCTGAAGCCCAGGTATTGAGATACGGCTGAAATAATTGTGCGGGAAAACTGAAATTGTTTGACGTCATAAAACAATTATTATTATTCACATTGAAGTAATAATATTATACAAATAAAGTGACCCAAAAAAATCACACTTCCCACACCGGGAATCGAACCCGGGCCACGGCGGTGAAAACGCCGGATCCTAACCACTAGACCATATGGGACTCACCTCGGTCTAGACTTGACATGGTTTCCTCAAAAATGATTTAACCCTCTTCAGTTTTGTGGAACTAAAGCCCTGGGGCGTGTTGTGGCGGTCGTAGCCCAAAATGATCCGGTTTGATTTGCTGTCGGGTGACAGGTTTCAATTTCTGCACCTCAGCACAAAATGTTGCTTAAAACTGAAATCTCCTGCTTGGCATAAACAGGTTGTACCTGTCAAAATTGCATTTGGCGAATACCGTTTGTCACTGGTTCTCTGTGGATTTTAACTGAACGGGAAAATTGGCTACGCAATATTCTGTATCAAGCAGTTCCGTCAAATTGGACCCTGTCGCCTCTGAATCCGGAATCGGTTTCCTTGGTTCAAGTCGTCAAATCAAAGATTCCCAAGCAATCCGGGGTGGAAGACAGAGCGCATGTCTAAGCTACAGCCCAGGTTTTGAGATTATGGAGCTCAAGAAATTATGGGAGAAAACAGATTTTGTTCTACGACAGGGAAATCGGACGTGAACAAAAGAAGTACACTTCCCACACCGGGAATCGAACCCGGGCCACGGCGGTGAGAGCGCCGGATCCTAACCACTAGACCATATGGGACTCACGTCAGGTTGCGAAAGACATGATTATATTGAACTTTTTTTTTCGCGAGTAGCTATTGCCTTTGGTCCTGTTCACGGTTATGACGTCCAAACGGGCTTTTTGTTTCCTTGAACGCCAAAGCATATACCTGGACAATAGTCGATTGCTTTCAAATTCACAATTTCAGATGATTTCGTGAGGTCGGCTAGCTCAGTTCGTAGAGCGTCGTGCTGATAACGCGAAGGTCGTGGGTTCGATCCCCACGCTGACCAACATACCTTTTCCTTCTGGCCTTAAGTTCAAGGTAACAATCCCTTTTAACCTGCCACCATTGACAAATACAATCTCATTCGCGAAATTTCGTTCGGCTTGATTATTTTTGGCCCGTCTGCAGGGGTTCGACTATGTCCATTATTTGCTAACGGGTGACAGGGTCCAATTTCATGGAGCTGGCCGGCGGAAAATATTTCTAAGAACTGATTCCCCTGCTTGGCTAAGTTAGGTTACCTGTCAAAATTGCATGTGATGAATACCGCTTGTCGGTGGTTCTCTGTTGATTTTCACTGAACAGAAACATTTGCTGAGCAATATTCTTTAAAAAGCAGTTATGTAAAATTGGACCCTGGTCTTATCGCCTTTGGATCCAGAATCGGTTTGTTTGGTTCATCAAGCAGTCAAAGATTCAAAAATGGTGCCGGAGTACAAGACAGAGCCCGTGCCGAAGCTGAAGCCCAGGTATTGAGATACGGCTGAAATAATTGTGCGGGAAAACTGAAATTGTTTGACGTCATAAAACAATTATTATTATTCACATTGAAGTAATAATATTATACAAATAAAGTGACCCAAAAAAATCACACTTCCCACACCGGGAATCGAACCCGGGCCACGGCGGTGAAAACGCCGGATCCTAACCACTAGACCATATGGGACTCACCTCGGTCTAGACTTGACATGGTTTCCTCAAAAATGATTTAACCCTCTTCAGTTTTGTGGAACTAAAGCCCTGGGGCGTGTTGTGGCGGTCGTAGCCCAAAATGATCCGGTTTGATTTGCTGTCGGGTGACAGGTTTCAATTTCTGCACCTCAGCACAAAATGTTGCTTAAAACTGAAATCTCCTGCTTGGCATAAACAGGTTGTACCTGTCAAAATTGCATTTGGCGAATACCGTTTGTCACTGGTTCTCTGTGGATTTTAACTGAACGGGAAAATTGGCTACGCAATATTCTGTATCAAGCAGTTCCGTCAAATTGGACCCTGTCGCCTCTGAATCCGGAATCGGTTTCCTTGGTTCAAGTCGTCAAATCAAAGATTCCCAAGCAATCCGGGGTGGAAGACAGAGCGCATGTCTAAGCTACAGCCCAGGTTTTGAGATTATGGAGCTCAAGAAATTATGGGAGAAAACAGATTTTGTTCTACGACAGGGAAATCGGACGTGAACAAAAGAAGTACACTTCCCACACCGGGAATCGAACCCGGGCCACGGCGGTGAGAGCGCCGGATCCTAACCACTAGACCATATGGGACTCACGTCAGGTTGCGAAAGACATGATTATATTGAACTTTTTTTTTCGCGAGTAGCTATTGCCTTTGGTCCTGTTCACGGTTATGACGTCCAAACGGGCTTTTTGTTTCCTTGAACGCCAAAGCATATACCTGGACAATAGTCGATTGCTTTCAAATTCACAATTTCAGATGATTTCGTGAGGTCGGCTAGCTCAGTTCGTAGAGCGTCGTGCTGATAACGCGAAGGTCGTGGGTTCGATCCCCACGCTGACCAACATACCTTTTCCTTCTGGCCTTAAGTTCAAGGTAACAATCCCTTTTAACCTGCCACCATTGACAAATACAATCTCATTCGCGAAATTTCGTTCGGCTTGATTATTTTTGGCCCGTCTGCAGGGGTTCGACTATGTCCATTATTTGCTAACGGGTGACAGGGTCCAATTTCATGGAGCTGGCCGGCGGAAAATATTTCTAAGAACTGATTCCCCTGCTTGGCTAAGTTAGGTTACCTGTCAAAATTGCATGTGATGAATACCGCTTGTCGGTGGTTCTCTGTTGATTTTCACTGAACAGAAACATTTGCTGAGCAATATTCTTTAAAAAGCAGTTATGTAAAATTGGACCCTGGTCTTATCGCCTTTGGATCCAGAATCGGTTTGTTTGGTTCATCAAGCAGTCAAAGATTCAAAAATGGTGCCGGAGTACAAGACAGAGCCCGTGCCGAAGCTGAAGCCCAGGTATTGAGATACGGCTGAAATAATTGTGCGGGAAAACTGAAATTGTTTGACGTCATAAAACAATTATTATTATTATTCACATTGAAGTAATAATATTATACAAATAAAGTGACCCAAAAAAAATCACACTTCCCACACCGGGAATCGAACCCGGGCCACGGCGGTGAAAACGCCGGATCCTAACCACTAGACCATATGGGACTCACCTCGGTCTAGACTTGACATGGTTTCCTCAAAAATGATTTAACCCTCTTCAGTTTTGTGGAACTAAAGCCCTGGGGCGTGTTGTGGCGGTCGTAGCCCAAAATGATCCGGTTTGATTTGCTGTCGGGTGACAGGTTTCAATTTCTGCACCTCAGCACAAAATGTTGCTTAAAACTGAAATCTCCTGCTTGGCATAAACAGGTTGTACCTGTCAAAATTGCATTTGGCGAATACCGTTTGTCACTGGTTCTCTGTGGATTTTAACTGAACGGGAAAATTGGCTACGCAATATTCTGTATCAAGCAGTTCCGTCAAATTGGACCCTGTCGCCTCTGAATCCGGAATCGGTTTCCTTGGTTCAAGTCGTCAAATCAAAGATTCCCAAGCAATCCGGGGTGGAAGACAGAGCGCATGTCTAAGCTACAGCCCAGGTTTTGAGATTATGGAGCTCAAGAAATTATGGGAGAAAACAGATTTTGTTCTACGACAGGGAAATCGGACGTGAACAAAAGAAGTACACTTCCCACACCGGGAATCGAACCCGGGCCACGGCGGTGAGAGCGCCGGATCCTAACCACTAGACCATATGGGACTCACGTCAGGTTGCGAAAGACATGATTATATTTAACTTTTTTTTCGCGAGTAGCTATTGCCTTTGGTCCTGTTCACGGTTATGACGTCCAAACGGGTTTTTTGTTTCCTTGAACGCCAAAGCATATACCTGGACAATAGTCGATTGCTTTCAAATTCACAATTACAGATGATTTCGTGAGGTCGGCTAGCTCAGTTCGTAGAGCGTCGTGCTGATAACGCGAAGGTCGTGTTTTCGAGCCCCACGCTGACCAACATACCTTTTCCTTCTGGCCTTAAGTTCAAGGTAACAATCCCTTTTAACCTGCCACCATTGACAAATACAATCTCATTCGCGAAATTTCGTTCGGCTTGATTATTTTTGGCCCGTCTGCAGGGGTTCGACTATGTCCATTATTTGCTAACGGGTGACAGGGTCCAATTTCATGGAGCTGGCCGGCGGAAAATATTTCTAAGAACTGATTCCCCTGCTTGGCTAAGTTAGGTTACCTGTCAAAATTGCATGTGATGAATACCGCTTGTCGGTGGTTCTCTGTTGATTTTCACTGAACAGAAACATTTGCTGAGCAATATTCTTTAAAAAGCAGTTATGTAAAATTGGACCCTGGTCTTATCGCCTTTGGATCCAGAATCGGTTTGTTTAGTTCATCAAGCAGTCAAAGATTCAAAAATGGTGCCGGAGTACAAGACAGAGCCCGTGCCGAAGCTGAAGCCCAGGTATTGAGATACGGCTGAAATAATTGTGCGGGAAAACTGAAATTGTTTGACGTCATAAAACAATTATTAATATTCAAATTGAAGTAATAATATTATACAAATAAAGTGACCCAAAAAAATCACACTTCCCACACCGGGAATCGAACCCGGGCCACGGCGGTGAAAACGCCGGATCCTAACCACTAGACCATATGGGACTCACCTCGGTCTAGACTTGACATGGTTTTCTCAAAAATGATTTAACCCTCTTCAGTTTTGTGGAACTAAAGCCCTGGGGCGTGTTGTGGCGGTCGTAGCCCAAAATGATCCGGTTTGATTTGCTGTCGGGTGACAGGTTTCAATTTCTGCACCTCAGCACAAAATGTTGCTTAAAACTGAAATCTCCTGCTTGGCATAAACAGGTTGTACCTGTCAAAATTGCATTTGGCGAATACCGTTTGTCACTGGTTCTCTGTGGATTTTAACTGAGCGGGAAAATTGGCTACGCAATATTCTGTATCAAGCAGTTCCGTCAAATTGGACCCTGTCGCCTCTGAATCCGGAATCGGTTTCCTTGGTTCAAGTCGTCAAATCAAAGATTCCCAAGCAATCCGGGGTGGAAGACAGAGCGCATGTCTAAGCTACAGCCCAGGTTTTGAGATTATGGAGCTCAAGAAATTATGGGAGAAAACAGATTTTGTTCTACGACAGGGAAATCGGACGTGAACAAAAGAAATACACTTCCCACACCGGTAATCGAACCCGGGCCACGGCGGTGAGAGCGCCGGATCCTAACCACTAGACCATATGGGACTCACGTCAGGTTGCGAAAGACATGATTATATTTAACTTCGGTTTTCGCGAGTAGCTATTGCCTTTGGTCCTGTTCACGGTTATGACGTCCAAACGGGATTTTTGTTTCCTTGAACGCCAAAGCATATACCTGGACAATAGTCGATTGCTTTCAAATTCACAATTTCAGATCACTTCGTGAGGTCGGCTAGCTCAGTCGGTAGAGCGTCGTGCTGATAACGCGAAGGTCGTGGGTTCGAGCCCCACGCTGACCAACATACCTTTTCCTTCTGGCCTTAAGTTCAAGGTAACAATCCCTTTTAACCTGCCACCATTGACAAATACAATCTCATTCGCGAAATTTAGTTCGGCTTGATTATTTTTGGCCCGTCTGCAGGGGTTCGACTATGTCCATTATTTGCTAACGGGTGACAGGGTCCAATTTCATGGAGCTGGCCGGCGGAAAATATTTCTAAGAACTGATTCCCCTGCTTGGCTAAGTTAGGTTACCTGTCAAAATTGCATGTGATGAATACCGCTTGTGGGTGGTTTTCTGTTGATTTTCACTGAACAGAAACATTTGCTGAGCAATATTCTTTAAAAAGCAGTTATGTAAAATTGGATCCTGATCTTATCGCCTTTGGATCCAGAATCGGTTTGTTTGGTTCATCAAGCAGTCAAAGATTCAAAAATGGTGCCGGAGAACAAGACAGAGCCCGGGCCGAAGCTGAAGCCCAGGTATTGAGATACGGCTGAAATAATTGTGCGGAAAAACTGAAATTGTTTGACGTCATAAAACAATTATTATTATTCACATTGAAGTAATAATATTATACAAATAAAGTGACCCAAAAAAATCACACTTCCCACACCGGGAATCGAACCCGGGCCACGGCGGTGAAAACGCCGGATCCTAACCACTAGACCATATGGGACTCACCTCGGTCTAGACTTGACATGGTTTCCTCAAAAATGATTTAACCCTCTTCAGTTTTGTGGAACTAAACCCTGGGGCGTGTTGTGGCGGTCGTAACCCAAAATGATCCGGTTTGATTTGCTGTCGGGTGACAGGTTTCAATTTCTGCACCTCAGCACAAAATGTTGCTTAAAACTGAAATCTCCTGCTTGGCATAAACAGGTTGTACCTGTCAAAATTGCATTTGGCGAATACCGTTTGTCACTGGTTCTCTGTGGATTTTAACTGAACGGGAAAATTGGCTACGCAATATTCTGTATCAAGCAGTTCCGTCAAATTGGACCCTGTCGCCTCTGAATCCGGAATCGGTTTCCTTGGTTCAAGTCGTCAAATCAAAGATTCCCAAGCAATCCGGGGTGGAAGACAGAGCGCATGTCTAAGCTACAGCCCAGGTTTTGAGATTATGGAGCTCAAGGAATTATGGGAGAAAACAGATTTTGTTCTACAACAGGGAAATCGGACGTGAACAAAAGAAGTACACTTCCCACACCGGGAATCGAACCCGGGCCACGGCGGTGAGAGCGCCGGATCCTAACCACTAGACCATATGGGACTCACGTCAGGCTGCGAAAGACATGATTATATTTAACTTCGGTTTTCGCGAGTAGCTATTGCCTTTGGTCCTGTTCACGGTTATGACGTCCAAACGGGATTTTTGTTTCCTTGAACGCCAAAGCATATACCTGGACAATAGTCGATTGCTTTCAAATTCACAATTTCAGATCACTTCGTGAGGTCGGCTAGCTCAGTCGGTAGAGCGTCGTGCTGATAACGCGAAGGTCGTGGGTTCGAGCCCCACGCTGACCAACATACCTTTTCCTTCTGGCCTTAAGTTCAAGGTAACAATCCCTTTTAACCTGCCACCATTGACAAATACAATCTCATTCGCGAAATTTAGTTCGGCTTGATTATTTTTGGCCCGTCTGCAGGGGTTCGACTATGTCCATTATTTGCTAACGGGTGACAGGGTCCAATTTCATGGAGCTGGCCGGCGGAAAATATTTCTAAGAACTGATTCCCCTGCTTGGCTAAGTTAGGTTACCTGTCAAAATTGCATGTGATGAATACCGCTTGTCGGTGGTTTTCTGTTGATTTTCACTGAACAGAAACATTTGCTGAGCAATATTCTTTAAAATGCAGTTATGTAAAATTGGATCCTGATCTTATCGCCTTTGGATCCAGAATCGGTTTGTTTGGTTCATCAAGCAGTCAAAGATTCAAAAATGGTGCCGGAGTACAAGACAGAGCCCGTGCCGAAGCTGAAGCCCAGGTATTGAGATACGGCTGAAATAATTGTGCGGGAAAACTGAAATTGTTTGACGTCATCAAACAATTATTGTTATTCACATTGAAGTAATAATATTATACAAATAGAGTGACCCAAAAAATCACACTTCCCACACCGGGAATCGAACCCGGGCCACGGCGGTGAAAACGCCGGATCCTAACCACTAGACCATATGGGACTCACCTCGGTCTAGACTTGACATGGTTTCCTCAAAAATGATTTAACCCTCTTCAGTTTTGTGGAACTAAAGCCCTGGGGCGTGTTGTGGCGGTCGTAGCCCAAAATGATCCGGTTTGATTTGCTGTCGGGTGACAGGTTTCAATTTCTGCACCTCAGCACAAAATGTTGCTTAAAACTGAAATCTCCTGCTTGGCATAAACAGGTTGTACCTGTCAAAATTGCATTTGGCGAATACCGTTTGTCACTGGTTCTCTGTGGATTTTAACTGAGCGGGAAAATTGGCTACGCAATATTCTGTATCAAGCAGTTCCGTCAAATTGGACCCTGTCGCCTCTGAATCCGGAATCGGTTTCCTTGGTTCAAGTCGTCAAATCAAAGATTCCCAAGCAATCCGGGGTGGAAGACAGAGCGCATGTCTAAGCTACAGCCCAGGTTTTGAGATTATGGAGCTCAAGAAATTATGGGAGAAAACAGATTTTGTTCTACGACAGGGAAATCGGACGTGAACAAAAGAAATACACTTCCCACACCGGGAATCGAACCCGGGCCACGGCGGTGAGAGCGCCGGATCCTAACCACTAGACCATAAGAGACTCACGTCAGGCTGTGAAAGACATGATTATATTTAACTTCGGTTTTCGCGAGTAGCTATTGCCTTTGGTCCTGTTCACGGTTATGACGTCCAAACGGGATTTTTGTTTCCTTGAACGCCAAAGCATATACCCGGACAATAGTCGATTGCTTTCAAATTCACAATTTCAGATCACTTCGTGAGGTCGGCTAGCTCAGTCGGTAGAGCGTCGTGCTGATAACGCGAAGGTCGTGGGTTCGAGCCCCACGCTGACCAACATACCTTTTCCTTCTGGCCTTAAGTTCAAGGTAACAATCCCTTTTAACCTGCCACCATTGACAAATACAATCTCATTCGCGAAATTTAGTTCGGCTTGATTATTTTTGTCCGTCTGCAGGGGTTCGACTATGTCCATTATTTGCTAACGGGTGACAGGGTCCAATTTCATGGAGCTGGCCGGCGGAAAATATTTCTAAGAACTGATTCCCCTGCTTGGCTAAGTTAGGTTACCTGTCAAAATTGCATGTGATGAATACCGCTTGTCGGTGGTTTTCTGTTGATTTTCACTGAACAGAAACATTTGCTGAGCAATATTCTTTAAAATGCAGTTATGTAAAATTGGATCCTGATCTTATCGCCTTTGGATCCAGAATCGGTTTGTTTGGTTCATCAAGCAGTCAAAGATTCAAAAATGGTGCCGGAGTACAAGACAGAGCCCGTGCCGAAGCTGAAGCCCAGGTATTGAGATACGGCTGAAATAATTGTGCGGGAAAACTGAAATTGTTTGACGTCATAAAACAATTATTGTTATTCACATTGAAGTAATAATATTATACAAATAGAGTGACCCAAAAAATCACACTTCCCACACCGGGAATCGAACCCGGGCCACGGCGGTGAAAACGCCGGATCCTAACCACTAGACCATATGGGACTCACCTCGGTCTAGACTTGACATGGTTTCTTCAAAAATGATTTAACCCTCTTCAGTTTTGTGGAACTAAAGCCCTGGGGCGTGTTGTGGCGGTCGTAGCCCAAAATGATCCGGTTTGATTTGCTGTCGGGTGACAGGTTTCAATTTCTGCACCTCAGCACAAAATGATGCTTAAAACTGAAATCTCCTGCTTGGCATAAACAGGTTGTACCTGTCAAAATTGCATTTGGCGAATACCGTTTGTCACTGGTTCTCTGTGGATTTTAACTGAGCGGGAAAATTGGCTACGCAATATTCTGTATCAAGCAGTTCCGTCAAATTGGACCCTGTCGCCTCTGAATCCGGAATCGGTTTCCTTGGTTCAAGTCGTCAAATCAAAGATTCCCAAGCAATCCGGGGTGGAAGACAGAGCGCATGTCTAAGCTACAGCCCAGGTTTTGAGATTATGGAGCTCAAGAAATTATGGGAGAAAACAGATTTTGTTCTACGACAGGGAAATCGGACGTGAACAAAAGAAATACACTTCCCACACCGGGAATCGAACCCGGGCCACGGCGGTGAGAGCGCCGGATCCTATATATCCACTAGACCATATGGGACTCACGTCAGGTTGCGAAAGACATGATTATATTTAACTTCGGTTTTCGCGAGTAGCTATTGCCTTTGGTCCTGTTCACGGTTATGACGTCCAAACGGGATTTTTGTTTCCTTGAACGCCAAAGCATATACCTGGACAATAGTCGATTGCTTTCAAATTCACAATTTCAGATGATTTCGTGAGGTCGGCGAGCTCAGTCGGTAGAGCGTCGTGCTGATAACGCGAAGGTCGTGGGTTCGAGCCCCACGCTGACCAACATACCTTTTCCTTCTGGCCTTAAGTTCAAGGTAACAATCCCTTTTAACCTGCCACCATTGACAAATACAATCTCATTCGCGAAATTTAGTTCGGCTTGATTATTTTTGGCCCGTCTGCAGGGGTTCGACTATGTCCATTATTTGCTAACGGGTGACAGGGTCCAATTTCATGGAGCTGGCCGGCGGAAAATATTTCTAAGAACTGATTCCCCTGCTTGGCTAAGTTGGGTTACCTGTCAAAATTGCATGTGATGAATACCGCTTGTCGGTGGTTTTCTGTTGATTTTCACTGAACAGAAACATTTGCTGAGCAATATTCTTTAAAATGCAGTTATGTAAAATTGGATCCTGATCTTATCGCCTTTGGATCCAGAATCGGTTTGTTTGGTTCATCAAGCAGTCAAAGATTCAAAAATGGTGCCGGAGTACAAGACAGAGCCCGTGCCGAAGCTGAAGCCCAGGTATTGAGATACGGCTGAAATAATTGTGCGGGAAAACTGAAATTGTTTGACGTCATAAAACAATTATTATTATTCACATTGAAGTAATAATATTATACAAATAAAGTGACCCAAAAAAATCACACTTCCCACACCGGGAATCGAACCCGGGTCACGGCGGTGAAAACGCCGGATCCTAACCACTAGACCATATGGGACCCACCTCGGTCTAGACTTGACATGGTTTCCTCAAAAATGATTTAACCCTCTTCAGTTTTGTGGAACTAAAGCCCTGGGGCGTGTTGTGGCGGTCGTAGCCCAAAATGATCCGGTTTGATTTGCTGTCGGGTGACAGGTTTCAATTTCTGCACCTCAGCACAAAATGTTGCTTAAAACTGAAATCTCCTGCTTGGCATAAACAGGTTGTACCTGTCAAAATTGCATTTGGCGAATACCGTTTGTCACTGGTTCTCTGTGGATTTTAACTGAGCGGGAAAATTGGCTACGCGATATTCTGTATCAAGCAGTTCCGTCAAATTGAACCCTGTCGCCTCTGAATCCGGAATCGGTTTCCTTGGTTCAAGTCGTCAAATCAAAGATTCCCAAGCAATCCGGGGTGGAAGACAGAGCGAATGTCTAAGCTACAGCCCAGGTTTTGAGATTATGGAACTCAAGGAATTATGGGAGAAAACAGATTTTGTTCTACGACAGGGAAATCGGACGTGAACAAAAGAAATACACTTCCCACACCGGGAATCGAACCCGGGCCACGGCGGTGAGAGCGCCGGATCCTAACCACTAGACCATATGGGACTCACGTCAGGCTGCGAAAGACATGATTATATTTAACTTCGGTTTTCGCGAGTAGCTATTGCCTTTGGTCCTGTTCACGGTTATGACGTCCAAACGGGATTTTTGTTTCCTTGAACGCCAAAGCATATACCTGGACAATAGTCGATTGCTTTCAAATTCACAATTTCAGATCACTTCGTGAGGTCGGCTAGCTCAGTCGGTAGAGCGTCGTGCTGATAACGCGAAGGTCGTGGGTTCGAGCCCCACGCTGACCAACATACCTTTTACTTCTGGCCTTAAGTTCAAGGTAACAATCCCTTTTAACCTGCCACCATTGACAAATACAATCTCATTCGCGAAATTTAGTTCGGCTTGATTATTTTTGGCCCGTCTGCAGGGGTTCGACTATGTCCATTATTTGCTAACGGGTGACAGGGTCCAATTTCATGGAGCTGGCCGGCGGAAAATATTTCTAAGATCTGATTCCCCTGCTTGGCTAAGTTAGGTTACCTGTCAAAATTGCATGTGATGAATACCGCTTGTCGGTGGTTTTCTGTTGATTTTCACTGAACAGAAACATTTGCTGAGCAATATTCTTTAAAATGCAGTTATGTAAAATTGGATCCTGATCTTATCGCCTTTGGATCCAGAATCGGTTTGTTTGGTTCATCAAGCAGTCAAAGATTCAAAAATGGTGCCGGAGTACAAGACAGAGCCCGTGCCGAAGCTGAAGCCCAGGTATTGAGATACGGCTGAAATAATTGTGCGGGAAAACTGAAATTGTTTGACGTCATAAAACAATTATTGTTATTCACATTGAAGTAACAATATTATACAAATAGAGTGACCCAAAAAATCACACTTCCCACACCGGGAATCGAACCCGGGCCACGGCGGTGAAAACGCCGGATCCTAACCACTAGACCATATGGGACTCACCTCGGTCTAGACTTGACATGGTTTCCTCAAAAATGATTTAACCCTCTTCAGTTTTGTGGAACTAAAGCCCTGGGGCGTGTTGTGGCGGTCGTAGCCCAAAATGATCCGGTTTGATTTGCTGTCGGGTAACAGGTTTCAATTTCTGCACCTCAGCACAAAATGTTACTTAAAACTGAAATCTCCTGCTTGGCATAAACAGGTTGTAACCGTCAAAATTGCATTTGGCGAATACCGTTTGTCACTGGTTCTCTGTGGATTTTAACTGAGCGGGAAAATTGGCTACGCAATATTCTGTATCAAGCAGTTCCGTCAAATTGGACCCTGTCGCCTCTGAATCCGGAATCGGTTTCCTTAGTTCAAGTCGTCAAATCAAAGATTCCCAAGCAATCCGGGGTGGAAGACAGAGCGCATGTCTAAGCTACAGCCCAGGTTTTGAGATTATGGAGCTCAAGGAATTATGGGAGAAAACAGATTTTGTTCTACGACAGGGAAATCGGACGTGAACAAAAGAAGTACACTTCCCACACCGGGAATCGAACCCGGGCCACGGCGGTGAGAGCGCCGGATCCTATATATCCACTAGACCATATGGGACTCACGTCAGGTTGCGAAAGACATGATTATATTTAACTTCGGTTTTCGCGAGTAGCTATTGCCTTTGGTCCTGTTCACGGTTATGACGTCCAAACGGGATTTTTGTTTCCTTGAACGCCAAAGCATATACCTGGACAATAGTCGATTGCTTTCAAATTCACAATTTCAGATGATTTCGTGAGGTCGGCGAGCTCAGTCGGTAGAGCGTCGTGCTGATAACGCGAAGGTCGTGGGTTCGAGCCCCACGCTGACCAACATACCTTTTCCTTCTGGCCTTAAGTTCAAGGTAACAATCCCTTTTAACCTGCCACCATTGACAAATACAATCTCATTCGCGAAATTTAGTTCGGCTTGATTATTTTTGGCCCGTCTGCAGGGGTTCGACTATGTCCATTATTTGCTAACGGGTGACAGGGTCCAATTTCATGGAGCTGGCCGGCGGAAAATATTTCTAAGAACTGATTCCCCTGCTTGGCTAAGTTAGGTTACCTGTCAAAATTGCATGTGATGAATACCGCTTGTTGGTAGTTTTCTGTTGATTTTCACTGAACAGAAACATTTGCTGAGCAATATTCTTTAAAATGCAGTTATGTAAAATTGGATCCTGATCTTATCGCCTTTGGATCCAGAATCGGTTTGTTTGGTTCATCAAGCAGTCAAAGATTCAAAAATGGTGCCGGAGTACAAGACAGAGCCCGTGCCGAAGCTGAAGCCCAGGTATTGAGATACGGCTGAAATAATTGTGCGGGAAAACTGAAATTGTTTGACGTCATAAAACAATTATTATTATTCACATTGAAGTAATAATATTATACAAATAAAGTGACCCAAAAAAATCACACTTCCCACACCGGGAATCGAACCCGGGTCACGGCGGTGAAATCGCCGGATCCTAACCACTAGACCATATGGGACTCACCTCGGTCTAGACTTGACATGGTTTCCTCAAAAATGATTTAACCCTCTTCAGTTTTGTGGAACTAAAGCCCTGGGGCGTGTTGTGGCGGTCGTAGCCCAAAATGATCCGGTTTGATTTGCTGTCGGGTGACAGGTTTCAATTTCTGCACCTCAGCACAAAATGTTGCTTAAAACTGAAATCTCCTGCTTGGCATAAACAGGTTGTACCTGTCAAAATTGCATTTGGCGAATACCGTTTGTCACTGTTCTCTGTGGATTTTAACTGAGCGGGAAAATTGGCTACGCAATATTCTGTATCAAGCAGTTCCGTCAAATTGGACCCTGTCGCCTCTGAATCCGGAATCGGTTTCCTTGGTTCAAGTCGTCAAATCAAAGATTCCCAAGCAATCCGGGGTGGAAGACAGAGCGAATGTCTAAGCTACAGCCCAGGTTTTGAGATTATGGAACTCAAGGAATTATGGGAGAAAACAGATTTTGTTCTACGACAGGGAAATCGGACGTGAACAAAAGAAATACACTTCCCACACCGGGAATCGAACCCGGACCACGGCGGTGAGAGCGCCGGATCCTAACCACTAGACCATATGGGACTCACGTCAGGCTGCGAAAGACATGATTATATTTAACTTCGGTTTTCGCGAGTAGCTATTGCCTTTGGTCCTGTTCACGGTTATGACGTCCAAACGGGATTTTTGTTTCCTTGAACGCCAAAGCATATACCTGGACAATAGTCGATTGCTTTCAAATTCACAATTTCAGATCACTTCGTGAGGTCGGCTAGCTCAGTCGGTAGAGCGTCGTGCTGATAACGCGAAGGTCGTGGGTTCGAGCCCCACGCTGACCAACATACCTTTTACTTCTGGCCTTAAGTTCAAGGTAACAATCCCTTTTAACCTGCCACCATTGACAAATACAATCTCATTCGCGAAATTTAGTTCGGCTTGATTATTTTTGGCCCGTCTGCAGGGGTTCGACTATGTCCATTATTTGCTAACGGGTGACAGGGTCCAATTTCATGGAGCTGGCCGGCGGAAAATATTTCTAAGAACTGATTCCCCTGCTTGGCTAAGTTAGGTTACCTGTCAAAATTGCATGTGATGAATACCGCTTGTCGGTGGTTTTCTGTTGATTTTCACTGAACAGAAACATTTGCTGAGCAATATTCTTTAAAATGCAGTTATGTAAAATTGGATCCTGATCTTATCGCCTTTGGATCCAGAATCGGTTTGTTTGGTTCATCAAGCAGTCAAAGATTCAAAAATGGTGCCGGAGTACAAGACAGAGCCCGTGCCGAAGCTGAAGCCCAGGTATTGAGATACGGCTGAAATAATTGTGCGGGAAAACTGAAATTGTTTGACGTCATAAAACAATTATTATTATTCACATTGAAGTAATAATATTATGCAAATAAAGTGACCCAAAAAAATCACACTTCCCACACCGGGAATCGAACCCGGGTCACGGCGGTGAAAACGCCGGATCCTAACCACTAGACCATATGGGACTCACCTCGGTCTAGACTTGACATGGTTTCCTCAAAAATGATTTAACCCTCTTCAGTTTTGTGGAACTAAAGCCCTGGGGCGTGTTGTGGCGGTCGTAGCCCAAAATGATCCGGTTTGATTTGCTGTCGGGTGACAGGTTTCAATTTCTGCACCTCAGCACAAAATGTTGCTTAAAACTGAAATCTCCTGCTTGGCATAAACAGGTTGTACCTGTCAAAATTGCATTTGGCGAATACCGTTTGTCACTGGTTCTCTGTGGATTTTAACTGAGCGGGAAAATTGGCTACGCAATATTCTGTATCAAGCAGTTCCGTCAAATTGGACCCTGTCGCCTCTGAATCCGGAATCGGTTTCCTTGGTTCAAGTCGTCAAATCAAAGATTCCCAAGCAATCCGGGGTGGAAGACAGAGCGAATGTCTAAGCTACAGCCCAGGTTTTGAGATTATGGAACTCAAGGAATTATGGGAGAAAACAGATTTTGTTCTACGACAGGGAAATCGGACGTGAACAAAAGAAATACACTTCCCACACCGGGAATCGAACGCGGGCCATGGCGGTGAGAGCGCCGGATCCTAACCACTAGACCATATGGGACTCACGTCAGGCTGCGAAAGACATGATTATATTTAACTTCGGTTTTCGCGAGTAGCTATTGCCTTTGGTCCTGTTCACGGTTATGACGTCCAAACGGGATTTTTGTTTCCTTGAACGCCAAAGCATATACCTGGACAATAGTCGATTGCTTTCAAATTCACAATTTCAGATCACTTCGTGAGGTCGGCTAGCTCAGTCGGTAGAGCGTCGTGCTGATAACGCGAAGGTCGTGGGTTCGAGCCCCACGCTGACCAACATACCTTTTACTTCTGGCCTTAAGTTCAAGGTAACAATCCCTTTTAACCTGCCACCATTGACAAATACAATCTCATTCGCGAAATTTCGTTCGGCTTGATTATTTTTGGCCCGTCTGCAGGGGTTCGACTATGTCCATTATTTGCTAACGGGTGACAGGGTCCAATTTCATGGAGCTGGCCGGCGGAAAATATTTCTAAGAACTGATTCCCCTGCTTGGCTAAGTTAGGTTACCTGTCAAAATTGCATGTGATGAATACCGCTTGTCGGTGGTTTTCTGTTGATTTTCACTGAACAGAAACATTTGCTGAGCAATATTCTTTAAAATGCAGTTATGTAAAATTGGATCCTGATCTTATCGCCTTTGGATCCAGAATCGGTTTGTTTGGTTCATCAAGCAGTCAAAGATTCAAAAATGGTGCCGGAGTACAAGACAGAGCCCGTGCCGAAGCTGAAGCCCAGGTATTGAGATACGGCTGAAATAATTGTGCGGGAAAACTGAAATTGTTTGACGTCATAAAACAATTATTGTTATTCACATTGAAGTAACAATATTATACAAATAGAGTGACCCAAAAAATCACACTTCCCACACCGGGAATCGAACCCGGGCCACGGCGGTGAAAACGCCGGATCCTAACCACTAGACCATATGGGACTCACCTCGGTCTAGACTTGACATGGTTTCCTCAAAAATGATTTAACCCTCTTCAGTTTTGTGGAACTAAAGCCCTGGGGCGTGTTGTGGCGGTCGTAGCCCAAAATGATCCGGTTTGATTTGCTGTCGGGTGACAGGTTTCAATTTCTGCACCTCAGCACAAAATGTTGCTTAAAACTGAAATCTCCTGCTTGGCATAAACAGGTTGTACCTGTCAAAATTGCATTTGGCGAATACCGTTTGTCACTGGTTCTCTGTGGATTTTAACTGAGCGGGAAAATTGGCTACGCAATATTCTGTATCAAGCAGTTCCGTCAAATTGGACCCTGTCGCCTCTGAATCCGGAATCGGTTTCCTTGGTTCAAGTCGTCAAATCAAAGATTCCCAAGCAATCCGGGGTGGAAGACAGAGCGCATGTCTAAGCTACAGCCCAGGTTTTGAGATTATGGAGCTCAAGAAATTATGGGAGAAAACAGATTTTGTTCTACGACAGGGAAATCGGACGTGAACAAAAGAAATACACTTCCCACACCGGGAATCGAACCCGGGCCACGGCGGTGAGAGCGCCGGATCCTAACCACTAGACCATATGGGACTCACGTCAGGCTGCGAAAGACATGATTATATTTAACTTCGGTTTTCGCGAGTAGCTATTGCCTTTGGTCCTGTTCACGGTTATGACGTCCAAACGGGATTTTTGTTTCCTTGAACGCCAAAGCATATACCTGGACAATAGTCGATTGCTTTCAAATTCACAATTTCAGATCACTTCGTGAGGTCGGCTAGCTCAGTCGGTAGAGCGTCGTGCTGATAACGCGAAGGTCGTGGGTTCGAGCCCCACGCTGACCAACATACCTTTTACTTCTGGCCTTAAGTTCAAGGTAACAATCCCTTTTAACCTGCCACCATTGACAAATACAATCTCATTCGCGAAATTTAGTTCGGCTTGATTATTTTTGGCCCGTCTGCAGGGGTTCGACTATGTCCATTATTTGCTAACGGGTGACAGGGTCCAATTTCATGGAGCTGGCCGGCGGAAAATATTTCTAAGAACTGATTCCCCTGCTTGGCTAAGTTAGGTTACCTGTCAAAATTGCATGTGATGAATACCGCTTGTCGGTGGTTTTCTGTTGATTTTCACTGAACAGAAACATTTGCTGAGCAATATTCTTTAAAATGCAGTTATGTAAAATTGGATCCTGATCTTATCGCCTTTGGATCCAGAATCGGTTTGTTTGGTTCATCAAGCAGTCAAAGATTCAAAAATGGTGCCGGAGTACAAGACAGAGCCCGTGCCGAAGCTGAAGCCCAGGTATTGAGATACGGCTGAAATAATTGTGCGGGAAAACTGAAATTGTTTGACGTCATAAAACAATTATTGTTATTCACATTGAAGTAACAATATTATACAAATAGAGTGACCCAAAAAATCACACTTCCCACACCGGGAATCGAACCCGGGCCACGGCGGTGAAAACGCCGGATCCTAACCACTAGACCATATGGGACTCACCTCGGTCTAGACTTGACATGGTTTCCTCAAAAATGATTTAACCCTCTTCAGTTTTGTGGAACTAAAGCCCTGGGGCGTGTTGTGGCGGTCGTAGCCCAAAATGATCCGGTTTGATTTGCTGTCGGGTGACAGGTTTCAATTTCTGCACCTCAGCACAAAATGTTGCTTAAAACTGAAATCTCCTGCTTGGCATAAACAGGTTGTACCTGTCAAAATTGCATTTGGCGAATACCGTTTGTCACTGGTTCTCTGTGGATTTTAACTGAGCGGGAAAATTGGCTACGCAATATTCTGTATCAAGCAGTTCCGTCAAATTGGACCCTGTCGCCTCTGAATCCGGAATCGGTTTCCTTGGTTCAAGTCGTCAAATCAAAGATTCCCAAGCAATCCGGGGTGGAAGACAGAGCGCATGTCTAAGCTACAGCCCAGGTTTTGAGATTATGGAGCTCAAGAAATTATGGGAGAAAACAGATTTTGTTCTACGACAGGGAAATCGGACGTGAACAAAAGAAATACACTTCCCACACCGGGAATCGAACCCGGGCCACGGCGGTGAGAGCGCCGGATCCTAACCACTAGACCATATGGGACTCACGTCAGGCTGCGAAAGACATGATTATATTTAACTTCGGTTTTCGCGAGTAGCTATTGCCTTTGGTCCTGTTCACGGTTATGACGTCCAAACGGGATTTTTGTTTCCTTGAACGCCAAAGCATATACCTGGACAATAGTCGATTGCTTTCAAATTCACAATTTCAGATCACTTCGTGAGGTCGGCTAGCTCAGTCGGTAGAGCGTCGTGCTGATAACGCGAAGGTCGTGGGTTCGAGCCCCACGCTGACCAACATACCTTTTACTTCTGGCCTTAAGTTCAAGGTAACAATCCCTTTTAACCTGCCACCATTGACAAATACAATCTCATTCGCGAAATTTAGTTCGGCTTGATTATTTTTGGCCCGTCTGCAGGGGTTCGACTATGTCCATTATTTGCTAACGGGTGACAGGGTCCAATTTCATGGAGCTGGCCGGCGGAAAATATTTCTAAGAACTGATTCCCCTGCTTGGCTAAGTTAGGTTACCTGTCAAAATTGCATGTGATGAATACCGCTTGTCGGTGGTTTTCTGTTGATTTTCACTGAACAGAAACATTTGCTGAGCAATATTCTTTAAAATGCAGTTATGTAAAATTGGATCCTGATCTTATCGCCTTTGGATCCAGAATCGGTTTGTTTGGTTCATCAAGCAGTCAAAGATTCAAAAATGGTGCCGGAGTACAAGACAGAGCCCGTGCCGAAGCTGAAGCCCAGGTATTGAGATACGGCTGAAATAATTGTGCGGGAAAACTGAAATTGTTTGACGTCATAAAACAATTATTGTTATTCACATTGAAGTAACAATATTATACAAATAGAGTGACCCAAAAAATCACACTTCCCACACCGGGAATCGAACCCGGGCCACGGCGGTGAAAACGCCGGATCCTAACCACTAGACCATATGGGACTCACCTCGGTCTAGACTTGACATGGTTTCCTCAAAAATGATTTAACCCTCTTCAGTTTTGTGGAACTAAAGCCCTGGGGCGTGTTGTGGCGGTCGTAGCCCAAAATGATCCGGTTTGATTTGCTGTCGGGTGACAGGTTTCAATTTCTGCACCTCAGCACAAAATGTTGCTTAAAACTGAAATCTCCTGCTTGGCATAAACAGGTTGTACCTGTCAAAATTGCATTTGGCGAATACCGTTTGTCACTGGTTCTCTGTGGATTTTAACTGAGCGGGAAAATTGGCTACGCAATATTCTGTATCAAGCAGTTCCGTCAAATTGGACCCTGTCGCCTCTGAATCCGGAATCGGTTTCCTTGGTTCAAGTCGTCAAATCAAAGATTCCCAAGCAATCCGGGGTGGAAGACAGAGCGCATGTCTAAGCTACAGCCCAGGTTTTGAGATTATGGAGCTCAAGAAATTATGGGAGAAAACAGATTTTGTTCTACGACAGGGAAATCGGACGTGAACAAAAGAAATACACTTCCCACACCGGGAATCGAACCCGGGCCACGGCGGTGAGAGCGCCGGATCCTAACCACTAGACCATATGGGACTCACGTCAGGCTGCGAAAGACATGATTATATTTAACTTCGGTTTTCGCGAGTAGCTATTGCCTTTGGTCCTGTTCACGGTTATGACGTCCAAACGGGATTTTTGTTTCCTTGAACGCCAAAGCATATACCTGGACAATAGTCGATTGCTTTCAAATTCACAATTTCAGATCACTTCGTGAGGTCGGCTAGCTCAGTCGGTAGAGCGTCGTGCTGATAACGCGAAGGTCGTGGGTTCGAGCCCCACGCTGACCAACATACCTTTTACTTCTGGCCTTAAGTTCAAGGTAACAATCCCTTTTAACCTGCCACCATTGACAAATACAATCTCATTCGCGAAATTTAGTTCGGCTTGATTATTTTTGGCCCGTCTGCAGGGGTTCGACTATGTCCATTATTTGCTAACGGGTGACAGGGTCCAATTTCATGGAGCTGGCCGGCGGAAAATATTTCTAAGAACTGATTCCCCTGCTTGGCTAAGTTAGGTTACCTGTCAAAATTGCATGTGATGAATACCGCTTGTCGGTGGTTTTCTGTTGATTTTCACTGAACAGAAACATTTGCTGAGCAATATTCTTTAAAATGCAGTTATGTAAAATTGGATCCTGATCTTATCGCCTTTGGATCCAGAATCGGTTTGTTTGGTTCATCAAGCAGTCAAAGATTCAAAAATGGTGCCGGAGTACAAGACAGAGCCCGTGCCGAAGCTGAAGCCCAGGTATTGAGATACGGCTGAAATAATTGTGCGGGAAAACTGAAATTGTTTGACGTCATAAAACAATTATTGTTATTCACATTGAAGTAACAATATTATACAAATAGAGTGACCCAAAAAATCACACTTCCCACACCGGGAATCGAACCCGGGCCACGGCGGTGAAAACGCCGGATCCTAACCACTAGACCATATGGGACTCACCTCGGTCTAGACTTGACATGGTTTCCTCAAAAATGATTTAACCCTCTTCAGTTTTGTGGAACTAAAGCCCTGGGGCGTGTTGTGGCGGTCGTAGCCCAAAATGATCCGGTTTGATTTGCTGTCGGGTGACAGGTTTCAATTTCTGCACCTCAGCACAAAATGTTGCTTAAAACTGAAATCTCCTGCTTGGCATAAACAGGTTGTACCTGTCAAAATTGCATTTGGCGAATACCGTTTGTCACTGGTTCTCTGTGGATTTTAACTGAGCGGGAAAATTGGCTACGCAATATTCTGTATCAAGCAGTTCCGTCAAATTGGACCCTGTCGCCTCTGAATCCGGAATCGGTTTCCTTGGTTCAAGTCGTCAAATCAAAGATTCCCAAGCAATCCGGGGTGGAAGACAGAGCGCATGTCTAAGCTACAGCCCAGGTTTTGAGATTATGGAGCTCAAGAAATTATGGGAGAAAACAGATTTTGTTCTACGACAGGGAAATCGGACGTGAACAAAAGAAATACACTTCCCACACCGGGAATCGAACCCGGGCCACGGCGGTGAGAGCGCCGGATCCTAACCACTAGACCATATGGGACTCACGTCAGGCTGCGAAAGACATGATTATATTTAACTTCGGTTTTCGCGAGTAGCTATTGCCTTTGGTCCTGTTCACGGTTATGACGTCCAAACGGGATTTTTGTTTCCTTGAACGCCAAAGCATATACCTGGACAATAGTCGATTGCTTTCAAATTCACAATTTCAGATCACTTCGTGAGGTCGGCTAGCTCAGTCGGTAGAGCGTCGTGCTGATAACGCGAAGGTCGTGGGTTCGAGCCCCACGCTGACCAACATACCTTTTACTTCTGGCCTTAAGTTCAAGGTAACAATCCCTTTTAACCTGCCACCATTGACAAATACAATCTCATTCGCGAAATTTAGTTCGGCTTGATTATTTTTGGCCCGTCTGCAGGGGTTCGACTATGTCCATTATTTGCTAACGGGTGACAGGGTCCAATTTCATGGAGCTGGCCGGCGGAAAATATTTCTAAGAACTGATTCCCCTGCTTGGCTAAGTTAGGTTACCTGTCAAAATTGCATGTGATGAATACCGCTTGTCGGTGGTTTTCTGTTGATTTTCACTGAACAGAAACATTTGCTGAGCAATATTCTTTAAAATGCAGTTATGTAAAATTGGATCCTGATCTTATCGCCTTTGGATCCAGAATCGGTTTGTTTGGTTCATCAAGCAGTCAAAGATTCAAAAATGGTGCCGGAGTACAAGACAGAGCCCGTGCCGAAGCTGAAGCCCAGGTATTGAGATACGGCTGAAATAATTGTGCGGGAAAACTGAAATTGTTTGACGTCATAAAACAATTATTGTTATTCACATTGAAGTAACAATATTATACAAATAGAGTGACCCAAAAAATCACACTTCCCACACCGGGAATCGAACCCGGGCCACGGCGGTGAAAACGCCGGATCCTAACCACTAGACCATATGGGACTCACCTCGGTCTAGACTTGACATGGTTTCCTCAAAAATGATTTAACCCTCTTCAGTTTTGTGGAACTAAAGCCCTGGGGCGTGTTGTGGCGGTCGTAGCCCAAAATGATCCGGTTTGATTTGCTGTCGGGTGACAGGTTTCAATTTCTGCACCTCAGCACAAAATGTTGCTTAAAACTGAAATCTCCTGCTTGGCATAAACAGGTTGTACCTGTCAAAATTGCATTTGGCGAATACCGTTTGTCACTGGTTCTCTGTGGATTTTAACTGAGCGGGAAAATTGGCTACGCAATATTCTGTATCAAGCAGTTCCGTCAAATTGGACCCTGTCGCCTCTGAATCCGGAATCGGTTTCCTTGGTTCAAGTCGTCAAATCAAAGATTCCCAAGCAATCCGGGGTGGAAGACAGAGCGCATGTCTAAGCTACAGCCCAGGTTTTGAGATTATGGAGCTCAAGGAATTATGGGAGAAAACAGATTTTGTTCTACGACAGGGAAATCGGACGTGAACAAAAGAAGTACACTTCCCACACCGGGAATCGAACCCGGGCCACGGCGGTGAGAGCGCCGGATCCTAACCACTAGACCATATGGGACTCACGTCAGGTTGCGAAAGACATGATTATATTTAACTTCGGTTTTCGCGAGTAGCTATTGCCTTTGGTCCTGTTCACGGTTATGACGTCCAAACGGGATTTTTGTTTCCTTGAACGCCAAAGCATATACCTGGACAATAGTCGATTGCTTTCAAATTCACAATTTCAGATCACTTCGTGAGGTCGGCTAGCTCAGTCGGTAGAGCGTCGTGCTGATAACGCGAAGGTCGTGGGTTCGAGCCCCACGCTGACCAACATACCTTTTCCTTCTGGCCTTAAGTTCAAGGTAACAATCCCTTTTAACCTGCCACCATTGACAAATACAATCTCATTCGCGAAATTTAGTTCGGCTTGATTATTTTTGGCCCGTCTGCAGGGGTTCGACTATGTCCATTATTTGCTAACGGGTGACAGGGTCCAATTTCATGGAGCTGGCCGGCGGAAAATATTTCTAAGAACTGATTCCCCTGCTTGGCTAAGTTAGGTTACCTGTCAAAATTGCATGTGATGAATACCGCTTGTCGGTGGTTTTCTGTTGATTTTCACTGAACAGAAACATTTGCTGAGCAATATTCTTTAAAATGCAGTTATGTAAAATTGGATCCTGATCTTATCGCCTTTGGATCCAGAATCGGTTTGTTTGGTTCATCAAGCAGTCAAAGATTCAAAAATGGTGCCGGAGTACAAGACAGAGCCCGTGCCGAAGCTGAAGCCCAGGTATTGAGATACGGCTGAAATAATTGTGCGGGAAAACTGAAATTGTTTGACGTCATAAAACAATTATTATTATTCACATTGAAGTAATAATATTATGCAAATAAAGTGACCCAAAAAAATCACACTTCCCACACCGGGAATCGAACCCGGGTCACGGCGGTGAAAACGCCGGATCCTAACCACTAGACCATATGGGACTCACCTCGGTCTAGACTTGACATGGTTTCCTCAAAAATGATTTAACCCTCTTCAGTTTTGTGGAACTAAAGCCCTGGGGCGTGTTGTGGCGGTCGTAGCCCAAAATGATCCGGTTTGATTTGCTGTCGGGTGACAGGTTTCAATTTCTGCACCTCAGCACAAAATGTTGCTTAAAACTGAAATCTCCTGCTTGGCATAAACAGGTTGTACCTGTCAAAATTGCATTTGGCGAATACCGTTTGTCACTGGTTCTCTGTGGATTTTAACTGAGCGGGAAAATTGGCTACGCAATATTCTGTATCAAGCAGTTCCGTCAAATTGGACCCTGTCGCCTCTGAATCCGGAATCGGTTTCCTTGGTTCAAGTCGTCAAATCAAAGATTCCCAAGCAATCCGGGGTGGAAGACAGAGCGAATGTCTAAGCTACAGCCCAGGTTTTGAGATTATGGAACTCAAGGAATTATGGGAGAAAACAGATTTTGTTCTACGACAGGGAAATCGGACGTGAACAAAAGAAATACACTTCCCACACCGGGAATCGAACGCGGGCCATGGCGGTGAGAGCGCCGGATCCTAACCACTAGACCATATGGGACTCACGTCAGGCTGCGAAAGACATGATTATATTTAACTTCGGTTTTCGCGAGTAGCTATTGCCTTTGGTCCTGTTCACGGTTATGACGTCCAAACGGGATTTTTGTTTCCTTGAACGCCAAAGCATATACCTGGACAATAGTCGATTGCTTTCAAATTCACAATTTCAGATCACTTCGTGAGGTCGGCTAGCTCAGTCGGTAGAGCGTCGTGCTGATAACGCGAAGGTCGTGGGTTCGAGCCCCACGCTGACCAACATACCTTTTACTTCTGGCCTTAAGTTCAAGGTAACAATCCCTTTTAACCTGCCACCATTGACAAATACAATCTCATTCGCGAAATTTCGTTCGGCTTGATTATTTTTGGCCCGTCTGC
Source organism: Hippasteria phrygiana (assembly GCA_037893225.1). NCBI lineage: Eukaryota > Metazoa > Echinodermata > Asteroidea > Valvatida > Goniasteridae > Hippasteria > Hippasteria phrygiana. Next base: position 826,324 of record JAZGUH010000100.1, read on the forward strand.
AGGGGTTCGACTATGTCCATTATTTGCTAACGGGTGACAGGGTCCAATTTCATGGAGCTGGCCGGCGGAAAATATTTCTAAGAACTGATTCCCCTGCTTGGCTAAGTTAGGTTACCTGTCAAAATTGCATGTGATGAATACCGCTTGTCGGTGGTTTTCTGTTGATTTTCACTGAACAGAAACATTTGCTGAGCAATATTCTTTAAAATGCAGTTATGTAAAATTGGATCCTGATCTTATCGCCTTTGGATCCAGAATCGGTTTGTTTGGTTCATCAAGCAGTCAAAGATTCAAAAATGGTGCCGGAGTACAAGACAGAGCCCGTGCCGAAGCTGAAGCCCAGGTATTGAGATACGGCTGAAATAATTGTGCGGGAAAACTGAAATTGTTTGACGTCATAAAACAATTATTGTTATTCACATTGAAGTAACAATATTATACAAATAGAGTGACCCAAAAAATCACACTTCCCACACCGGGAATCGAACCCGGGCCACGGCGGTGAAAACGCCGGATCCTAACCACTAGACCATATGGGACTCACCTCGGTCTAGACTTGACATGGTTTCCTCAAAAATGATTTAACCCTCTTCAGTTTTGTGGAACTAAAGCCCTGGGGCGTGTTGTGGCGGTCGTAGCCCAAAATGATCCGGTTTGATTTGCTGTCGGGTGACAGGTTTCAATTTCTGCACCTCAGCACAAAATGTTGCTTAAAACTGAAATCTCCTGCTTGGCATAAACAGGTTGTACCTGTCAAAATTGCATTTGGCGAATACCGTTTGTCACTGGTTCTCTGTGGATTTTAACTGAGCGGGAAAATTGGCTACGCAATATTCTGTATCAAGCAGTTCCGTCAAATTGGACCCTGTCGCCTCTGAATCCGGAATCGGTTTCCTTGGTTCAAGTCGTCAAATCAAAGATTCCCAAGCAATCCGGGGTGGAAGACAGAGCGCATGTCTAAGCTACAGCCCAGGTTTTGAGATTATGGAGCTCAAGAAATTATGGGAGAAAACAGATTTTGTTCTACGACAGGGAAATCGGACGTGAACAAAAGAAATACACTTCCCACACCGGGAATCGAACCCGGGCCACGGCGGTGAGAGCGCCGGATCCTAACCACTAGACCATATGGGACTCACGTCAGGCTGCGAAAGACATGATTATATTTAACTTCGGTTTTCGCGAGTAGCTATTGCCTTTGGTCCTGTTCACGGTTATGACGTCCAAACGGGATTTTTGTTTCCTTGAACGCCAAAGCATATACCTGGACAATAGTCGATTGCTTTCAAATTCACAATTTCAGATCACTTCGTGAGGTCGGCTAGCTCAGTCGGTAGAGCGTCGTGCTGATAACGCGAAGGTCGTGGGTTCGAGCCCCACGCTGACCAACATACCTTTTACTTCTGGCCTTAAGTTCAAGGTAACAATCCCTTTTAACCTGCCACCATTGACAAATACAATCTCATTCGCGAAATTTAGTTCGGCTTGATTATTTTTGGCCCGTCTGCAGGGGTTCGACTATGTCCATTATTTGCTAACGGGTGACAGGGTCCAATTTCATGGAGCTGGCCGGCGGAAAATATTTCTAAGAACTGATTCCCCTGCTTGGCTAAGTTAGGTTACCTGTCAAAATTGCATGTGATGAATACCGCTTGTCGGTGGTTTTCTGTTGATTTTCACTGAACAGAAACATTTGCTGAGCAATATTCTTTAAAATGCAGTTATGTAAAATTGGATCCTGATCTTATCGCCTTTGGATCCAGAATCGGTTTGTTTGGTTCATCAAGCAGTCAAAGATTCAAAAATGGTGCCGGAGTACAAGACAGAGCCCGTGCCGAAGCTGAAGCCCAGGTATTGAGATACGGCTGAAATAATTGTGCGGGAAAACTGAAATTGTTTGACGTCATAAAACAATTATTGTTATTCACATTGAAGTAACAATATTATACAAATAGAGTGACCCAAAAAATCACACTTCCCACACCGGGAATCGAACCCGGGCCACGGCGGTGAAAACGCCGGATCCTAACCACTAGACCATATGGGACTCACCTCGGTCTAGACTTGACATGGTTTCCTCAAAAATGATTTAACCCTCTTCAGTTTTGTGGAACTAAAGCCCTGGGGCGTGTTGTGGCGGTCGTAGCCCAAAATGATCCGGTTTGATTTGCTGTCGGGTGACAGGTTTCAATTTCTGCACCTCAGCACAAAATGTTGCTTAAAACTGAAATCTCCTGCTTGGCATAAACAGGTTGTACCTGTCAAAATTGCATTTGGCGAATACCGTTTGTCACTGGTTCTCTGTGGATTTTAACTGAGCGGGAAAATTGGCTACGCAATATTCTGTATCAAGCAGTTCCGTCAAATTGGACCCTGTCGCCTCTGAATCCGGAATCGGTTTCCTTGGTTCAAGTCGTCAAATCAAAGATTCCCAAGCAATCCGGGGTGGAAGACAGAGCGCATGTCTAAGCTACAGCCCAGGTTTTGAGATTATGGAGCTCAAGAAATTATGGGAGAAAACAGATTTTGTTCTACGACAGGGAAATCGGACGTGAACAAAAGAAATACACTTCCCACACCGGGAATCGAACCCGGGCCACGGCGGTGAGAGCGCCGGATCCTAACCACTAGACCATATGGGACTCACGTCAGGCTGCGAAAGACATGATTATATTTAGCTTCGGTTTTCGCGAGTAGCTATTGCCTTTGGTCCTGTTCACGGTTATGACGTCCAAACGGGATTTTTGTTTCCTTGAACGCCAAAGCATATACCTGGACAATAGTCGATTGCTTTCAAATTCACAATTTCAGATCACTTCGTGAGGTCGGCTAGCTCAGTCGGTAGAGCGTCGTGCTGATAACGCGAAGGTCGTGGGTTCGAGCCCCACGCTGACCAACATACCTTTTACTTCTGGCCTTAAGTTCAAGGTAACAATCCCTTTTAACCTGCCACCATTGACAAATACAATCTCATTCGCGAAATTTCGTTCGGCTTGATTATTTTTGGCCCGTCTGCAGGGGTTCGACTATGTCCATTATTTGCTAACGGGTGACAGGGTCCAATTTCATGGAGCTGGCCGGCGGAAAATATTTCTAAGAACTGATTCCCCTGCTTGGCTAAGTTAGGTTACCTGTCAAAATTGCATGTGATGAATACCGCTTGTCGGTGGTTTTCTGTTGATTTTCACTGAACAGAAACATTTGCTGAGCAATATTCTTTAAAATGCAGTTATGTAAAATTGGATCCTGATCTTATCGCCTTTGGATCCAGAATCGGTTTGTTTGGTTCATCAAGCAGTCAAAGATTCAAAAATGGTGCCGGAGTACAAGACAGAGCCCGTGCCGAAGCTGAAGCCCAGGTATTGAGATACGGCTGAAATAATTGTGCGGGAAAACTGAAATTGTTTGACGTCATAAAACAATTATTGTTATTCACATTGAAGTAACAATATTATACAAATAGAGTGACCCAAAAAATCACACTTCCCACACCGGGAATCGAACCCGGGCCACGGCGGTGAAAACGCCGGATCCTAACCACTAGACCATATGGGACTCACCTCGGTCTAGACTTGACATGGTTTCCTCAAAAATGATTTAACCCTCTTCAGTTTTGTGGAACTAAAGCCCTGGGGCGTGTTGTGGCGGTCGTAGCCCAAAATGATCCGGTTTGATTTGCTGTCGGGTGACAGGTTTCAATTTCTGCACCTCAGCACAAAATGTTGCTTAAAACTGAAATCTCCTGCTTGGCATAAACAGGTTGTACCTGTCAAAATTGCATTTGGCGAATACCGTTTGTCACTGGTTCTCTGTGGATTTTAACTGAGCGGGAAAATTGGCTACGCAATATTCTGTATCAAGCAGTTCCGTCAAATTGGACCCTGTCGCCTCTGAATCCGGAATCGGTTTCCTTGGTTCAAGTCGTCAAATCAAAGATTCCCAAGCAATCCGGGGTGGAAGACAGAGCGCATGTCTAAGCTACAGCCCAGGTTTTGAGATTATGGAGCTCAAGAAATTATGGGAGAAAACAGATTTTGTTCTACGACAGGGAAATCGGACGTGAACAAAAGAAATACACTTCCCACACCGGGAATCGAACCCGGGCCACGGCGGTGAGAGCGCCGGATCCTAACCACTAGACCATATGGGACTCACGTCAGGCTGCGAAAGACATGATTATATTTAACTTCGGTTTTCGCGAGTAGCTATTGCCTTTGGTCCTGTTCACGGTTATGACGTCCAAACGGGATTTTTGTTTCCTTGAACGCCAAAGCATATACCTGGACAATAGTCGATTGCTTTCAAATTCACAATTTCAGATCACTTCGTGAGGTCGGCTAGCTCAGTCGGTAGAGCGTCGTGCTGATAACGCGAAGGTCGTGGGTTCGAGCCCCACGCTGACCAACATACCTTTTACTTCTGGCCTTAAGTTCAAGGTAACAATCCCTTTTAACCTGCCACCATTGACAAATACAATCTCATTCGCGAAATTTAGTTCGGCTTGATTATTTTTGGCCCGTCTGCAGGGGTTCGACTATGTCCATTATTTGCTAACGGGTGACAGGGTCCAATTTCATGGAGCTGGCCGGCGGAAAATATTTCTAAGAACTGATTCCCCTGCTTGGCTAAGTTAGGTTACCTGTCAAAATTGCATGTGATGAATACCGCTTGTCGGTGGTTTTCTGTTGATTTTCACTGAACAGAAACATTTGCTGAGCAATATTCTTTAAAATGCAGTTATGTAAAATTGGATCCTGATCTTATCGCCTTTGGATCCAGAATCGGTTTGTTTGGTTCATCAAGCAGTCAAAGATTCAAAAATGGTGCCGGAGTACAAGACAGAGCCCGTGCCGAAGCTGAAGCCCAGGTATTGAGATACGGCTGAAATAATTGTGCGGGAAAACTGAAATTGTTTGACGTCATAAAACAATTATTGTTATTCACATTGAAGTAACAATATTATACAAATAGAGTGACCCAAAAAATCACACTTCCCACACCGGGAATCGAACCCGGGCCACGGCGGTGAAAACGCCGGATCCTAACCACTAGACCATATGGGACTCACCTCGGTCTAGACTTGACATGGTTTCCTCAAAAATGATTTAACCCTCTTCAGTTTTGTGGAACTAAAGCCCTGGGGCGTGTTGTGGCGGTCGTAGCCCAAAATGATCCGGTTTGATTTGCTGTCGGGTGACAGGTTTCAATTTCTGCACCTCAGCACAAAATGTTGCTTAAAACTGAAATCTCCTGCTTGGCATAAACAGGTTGTACCTGTCAAAATTGCATTTGGCGAATACCGTTTGTCACTGGTTCTCTGTGGATTTTAACTGAGCGGGAAAATTGGCTACGCAATATTCTGTATCAAGCAGTTCCGTCAAATTGGACCCTGTCGCCTCTGAATCCGGAATCGGTTTCCTTGGTTCAAGTCGTCAAATCAAAGATTCCCAAGCAATCCGGGGTGGAAGACAGAGCGCATGTCTAAGCTACAGCCCAGGTTTTGAGATTATGGAGCTCAAGGAATTATGGGAGAAAACAGATTTTGTTCTACGACAGGGAAATCGGACGTGAACAAAAGAAGTACACTTCCCACACCGGGAATCGAACCCGGGCCACGGCGGTGAGAGCGCCGGATCCTAACCACTAGACCATATGGGACTCACGTCAGGTTGCGAAAGACATGATTATATTTAACTTCGGTTTTCGCGAGTAGCTATTGCCTTTGGTCCTGTTCACGGTTATGACGTCCAAACGGGATTTTTGTTTCCTTGAACGCCAAAGCATATACCTGGACAATAGTCGATTGCTTTCAAATTCACAATTTCAGATCACTTCGTGAGGTCGGCTAGCTCAGTCGGTAGAGCGTCGTGCTGATAACGCGAAGGTCGTGGGTTCGAGCCCCACGCTGACCAACATACCTTTTCCTTCTGGCCTTAAGTTCAAGGTAACAATCCCTTTTAACCTGCCACCATTGACAAATACAATCTCATTCGCGAAATTTAGTTCGGCTTGATTATTTTTGGCCCGTCTGCAGGGGTTCGACTATGTCCATTATTTGCTAACGGGTGACAGGGTCCAATTTCATGGAGCTGGCCGGCGGAAAATATTTCTAAGAACTGATTCCCCTGCTTGGCTAAGTTAGGTTACCTGTCAAAATTGCATGTGATGAATACCGCTTGTCGGTGGTTTTCTGTTGATTTTCACTGAACAGAAACATTTGCTGAGCAATATTCTTTAAAATGCAGTTATGTAAAATTGGATCCTGATCTTATCGCCTTTGGATCCAGAATCGGTTTGTTTGGTTCATCAAGCAGTCAAAGATTCAAAAATGGTGCCGGAGTACAAGACAGAGCCCGTGCCGAAGCTGAAGCCCAGGTATTGAGATACGGCTGAAATAATTGTGCGGGAAAACTGAAATTGTTTGACGTCATAAAACAATTATTATTATTCACATTGAAGTAATAATATTATACAAATAAAGTGACCCAAAAAAATCACACTTCCCACACCGGGAATCGAACCCGGGCCACGGCGGTGAAAACGCCGGATCCTAACCACTAGACCATATGGGACTCACCTCGGTCTAGACTTGACATGGTTTCCTCAAAAATGATTTAACCCTCTTCAGTTTTGTGGAACTAAAGCCCTGGGGCGTGTTGTGGCGGTCGTAGCCCAAAATGATCCGGTTTGATTTGCTGTCGGGTGACAGGTTTCAATTTCTGCACCTCAGCACAAAATGTTGCTTAAAACTGAAATCTCCTGCTTGGCATAAACAGGTTGTACCTGTCAAAATTGCATTTGGCGAATACCGTTTGTCACTGGTTCTCTGTGGATTTTAACTGAGCGGGAAAATTGGCTACGCAATATTCTGTATCAAGCAGTTCCGTCAAATTGGACCCTGTCGCCTCTGAATCCGGAATCGGTGTCCTTGGTTCAAGTCGTCAAATCAAAGATTCCCAAGCAATCCGGGGTGGAAGACAGAGCGCATGTCTAAGCTACAGCCCAGGTTTTGAGATTATGGAGCTCAAGGAATTATGGGAGAAAACAGATTTTGTTCTACGACAGGGAAATCGGACGTGAACAAAAGAAGTACACTTCCCACACCGGGAATCGAACCCGGGCCACGGCGGTGAGAGCGCCGGATCCTAACCACTAGACCATATGGGACTCACGTCAGGTTGCGAAAGACATGATTATATTTAACTTCGGTTTTCGCGAGTAGCTATTGCCTTTGGTCCTGTTCACGGTTATGACGTCCAAACGGGATTTTTGTTTCCTTGAACGCCAAAGCATATACCTGGACAATAGTCGATTGCTTTCAAATTCACAATTTCAGATCACTTCGTGAGGTCGGCTAGCTCAGTCGGTAGAGCGTCGTGCTGATAACGCGAAGGTCGTGGGTTCGAGCCCCACGCTGACCAACATACCTTTTCCTTCTGGCCTTAAGTTCAAGGTAACAATCCCTTTTAACCTGCCACCATTGACAAATACAATCTCATTCGCGAAATTTAGTTCGGCTTGATTATTTTTGGCCCGTCTGCAGGGGTTCGACTATGTCCATTATTTGCTAACGGGTGACAGGGTCCAATTTCATGGAGCTGGCCGGCGGAAAATATTTCTAAGAACTGATTCCCCTGCTTGGCTAAGTTAGGTTACCTGTCAAAATTGCATGTGATGAATACCGCTTGTCGGTGGTTTTCTGTTGATTTTCACTGAACAGAAACATTTGCTGAACAATATTCTTTAAAATGCAGTTATGTAAAATTGGATCCTGATCTTATCGCCTTTGGATCCAGAATCGGTTTGTTTGGTTCATCAAGCAGTCAAAGATTCAAAAATGGTGCCGGAGTACAAGACAGAGCCCGTGCCGAAGCTGAAGCCCAGGTATTGAGATACGGCTGAAATAATTGTGCGGGAAAACTGAAATTGTTTGACGTCATAAAACAATTATTGTTATTCACATTGAAGTAATAATATTATACAAATAAAGTGACCCAAAAATCACACTTCCCACACCGGGAATCGAACCCGGGCCACGGCGGTGAAAACGCCGGATCCTAACCACTAGACCATATGGGACTCACCTCGGTCTAGACTTGACATGGTTTCCTCAAAAATGATTTAACCCTCTTCAGTTTTGTGGAACTAAAGCCCTGGGGCGTGTTGTGGCGGTCGTAGCCCAAAATGATCCGGTTTGATTTGCTGTCGGGTGACAGGTTTCAATTTCTGCACCTCAGCACAAAATGTTGCTTAAAACTGAAATCTCCTGCTTGGCATAAACAGGTTGTACCTGTCAAAATTGCATTTGGCGAATACCGTTTGTCACTGGTTCTCTGTGGATTTTAACTGAGCGGGAAAATTGGCTACGCAATATTCTGTATCAAGCAGTTCCGTCAAATTGGACCCTGTCGCCTCTGAATCCGGAATCGGTTTCCTTGGTTCAAGTCGTCAAATCAAAGATTCCCAAGCAATCCGGGGTGGAAGACAGAGCGCATGTCTAAGCTACAGCCCAGGTTTTGAGATTATGGAGCTCAAGAAATTATGGGAGAAAACAGATTTTGTTCTACGACAGGGAAATCGGACGTGAACAAAAGAAATACACTTCCCACACCGGGAATCGAACCCGGGCCACGGCGGTGAGAGCGCCGGATCCTAACCACTAGACCATATGGGACTCACGTCAGGCTGCGAAAGACATGATTATATTTAACTTCGGTTTTCGCGAGTAGCTATTGCCTTTGGTCCTGTTCACGGTTATGACGTCCAAACGGGATTTTTGTTTCCTTGAACGCCAAAGCATATACCTGGACAATAGTCGATTGCTTTCAAATTCACAATTTCAGATCACTTCGTGAGGTCGGCTAGCTCAGTCGGTAGAGCGTCGTGCTGATAACGCGAAGGTCGTGGGTTCGAGCCCCACGCTGACCAACATACCTTTTCCTTCTGGCCTTAAGTTCAAGGTAACAATCCCTTTTAACCTGCCACCATTGACAAATACAATCTCATTCGCGAAATTTAGTTCGGCTTGATTATTTTTGGCCCGTCTGCAGGGGTTCGACTATGTCCATTATTTGCTAACGGGTGACAGGGTCCAATTTCATGGAGCTGGCCGGCGGAAAATATTTCTAAGAACTGATTCCCCTGCTTGGCTAAGTTAGGTTACCTGTCAAAATTGCATGTGATGAATACCGCTTGTGGGTGGTTTTCTGTTGATTTTCACTGAACAGAAACATTTGCTGAGCAATATTCTTTAAAATGCAGTTATGTAAAATTGGATCCTGATCTTATCGCCTTTGGATCCAGAATCGGTTTGTTTGGTTCATCAAGCAGTCAAAGATTCAAAAATGGTGCCGGAGTACAAGACAGAGCCCGTGCCGAAGCTGAAGCCCAGGTATTGAGATACGGCTGAAATAATTGTGCGGGAAAACTGAAATTGTTTGACGTCATAAAACAATTATTATTATTCACATTGAAGTAATAATATTATACAAATAAAGTGACCCAAAAACCTCACACTTCCCACACCGGGAATCGAACCCGGGCCACGGCGGTGAAAACGCCGGATCCTAACCACTAGACCATATGGGACTCACCTCGGTCTAGACTTGACATGGTTTCCTCAAAAATGATTTAACCCTCTTCAGTTTTGTGGAACTAAAGCCCTGGGGCGTGTTGTGGCGGTCGTAGCCCAAAATGATCCGGTTTGATTTGCTGTCGGGTGACAGGATTCAATTTCTGCACCTCAGCACAAAATGATGCTTAAAACTGAAATCTCCTGCTTGGCATAAACAGGTTGTACCTGTCAAAATTGCATTTGGCGAATACCGTTTGTCACTGGTTCTCTGTGGATTTTAACTGAGCGGGAAAATTGGCTACGCAATATTCTGTATCAAGCAGTTCCGTCAAATTGGACCCTGTCGCCTCTGAATCCGGAATCGGTTTCCTTGGTTCAAGTCGTCAAATCAAAGATTCCCAAGCAATCCGGGGTGGAAGACAGAGCGCATGTCTAAGCTACAGCCCAGGTTTTGAGATTATGGAGCTCAAGAAATTATGGGAGAAAACGGATTTTGTTCTACGACAGGGAAATCGGACGTGAACAAAAGAAATACACTTCCCACACCGGGAATCGAACCCGGGCCACGGCGGTGAGAGCGCCGGATCCTAACCACTAGACCATATGGGACTTACGTCAGGCTGCGAAAGACATGATTATATTTAACTTCGGTTTTCGCGAGTAGCTATTGCCTTTGGTCCTGTTCACGGTTATGACGTCCAAACGGGATTTTTGTTTCCTTGAACGCCAAAGCATATACCTGGACAATAGTCGATTGCTTTCAAATTCACAATTTCAGATGATTTCGTGAGGTCGGCTAGCTCAGTCGGTAGAGCGTCGTGCTGATAACGCGAAGGTCGTGGGTTCGAGCCCCACGCTGACCAACATACCTTTTCCTTCTGGCCTTAAGTTCAAGGTAACAATCCCTTTTAACCTGCCACCATTGACAAATACAATCTCATTCGCGAAATTTAGTTCGGCTTGATTATTTTTGGCCCGTCTGCAGGGGTTCGACTATGTCCATTATTTGCTAACGGGTGACAGGGTCCAATTTCATGGAGCTGGCCGGCGGAAAATATTTCTAAGAACTGATTCCCCTGCTTGGCTAAGTTAGGTTACCTGTCAAAATTGCATGTGATGAATACCGCTTGTCGGTGGTTTTCTGTTGATTTTCACTGAACAGAAACATTTGCTGAGCAATATTCTTTAAAATGCAGTTATGTAAAATTGGATCCTGATCTTATCGCCTTTGGATCCAGAATCGGTTTGTTTGGTTCATCAAGCAGTCAAAGATTCAAAAATGGTGCCGGAGTACAAGACAGAGCCCGTGCCGAAGCTGAAGCCCAGGTATTGAGATACGGCTGAAATAATTGTGCGGGAAAACTGAAATTGTTTGACGTCATAAAACAATTATTATTATTCACATTGAAGTAATAATATTATACAAATAAAGTGACCCAAAAAAAATCACACTTCCCACACCGGGAATCGAACCCGGGCCACGGCGGTGAAAACGCCGGATCCTAACCACTAGACCATATGGGACTCACCTCGGTCTAGACTTGACATGGTTTCCTCAAAAATGATTTAACCCTCTTCAGTTTTGTGGAACTAAAGCCCTGGGGCGTGTTGTGGCGGTCGTAGCCCAAAATGATCCGGTTTGATTTGCTGTCGGGTGACAGGTTTCAATTTCTGCACCTCAGCACAAAATGATGCTTAAAACTGAAATCTCCTGCTTGGCATAAACAGGTTGTACCTGTCAAAATTGCATTTGGCGAATACCGTTTGTCACTGGTTCTCTGTGGATTTTAACTGAGCGGGAAAATTGGCTACGCAATATTCTGTATCAAGCAGTTCCGTCAAATTGGACCCTGTCGCCTCTGAATCCGGAATCGGTTTCCTTGGTTCAAGTCGTCAAATCAAAGATTCCCAAGCAATCCGGGGTGGAAGACAGAGCGCATGTCTAAGCTACAGCCCAGGTTTTGAGATTATGGAGCTCAAGAAATTATGGGAGAAAACGGATTTTGTTCTACGACAGGGAAATCGGACGTGAACAAAAGAAATACACTTCCCACACCGGGAATCGAACCCGGGCCACGGCGGTGAGAGCGCCGGATCCTAACCACTAGACCATATGGGACTTACGTCAGGCTGCGAAAGACATTGATTATATTTAACTTCGGTTTTCGCGAGTAGCTATTGCCTTTGGTCCTGTTCACGGTTATGACGTCCAAACGGGATTTTTGTTTCCTTGAACGCCAAAGCATATACCTGGACAATAGTCGATTGCTTTCAAATTCACAATTTCAGATGATTTCGTGAGGTCGGCTAGCTCAGTCGGTAGAGCGTCGTGCTGATAACGCGAAGGTCGTGGGTTCGAGCCCCACGCTGACCAACATACCTTTTCCTTCTGGCCTTAAGTTCAAGGTAACAATCCCTTTTAACCTGCCACCATTGACAAATACAATCTCATTCGCGAAATTTAGTTCGGCTTGATTATTTTTGGCCCGTCTGCAGGGGTTCGACTATGTCCATTATTTGCTAACGGGTGACAGGGTCCAATTTCATGGAGCTGGCCGGCGGAAAATATTTCTAAGAACTGATTCCCCTGCTTGGCTAAGTTAGGTTACCTGTCAAAATTGCATGTGATGAATACCGCTTGTCGGTGGTTTTCTGTTGATTTTCACTGAACAGAAACATTTGCTGAGCAATATTCTTTAAAATGCAGTTATGTAAAATTGGATCCTGATCTTATCGCCTTTGGATCCAGAATCGGTTTGTTTGGTTCATCAAGCAGTCAAAGATTCAAAAATGGTGCCGGAGTACAAGACAGAGCCCGTGCCGAAGCTGAAGCCCAGGTATTGAGATACGGCTGAAATAATTGTGCGGGAAAACTGAAATTGTTTGACGTCATAAAACAATTATTATTATTCACATTGAAGTAATAATATTATACAAATAAAGTGACCCAAAAAAATCACACTTCCCACACCGGGAATCGAACCCGGGCCACGGCGGTGAAAACGCCGGATCCTAACCACTAGACCATATGGGACTCACCTCGGTCTAGACTTGACATGGTTTCCTCAAAAATGATTTAACCCTCTTCAGTTTTGTGGAACTAAAGCCCTGGGGCGTGTTGTGGCGGTCGTAGCCCAAAATGATCCGGTTTGATTTGCTGTCGGGTGACAGGTTTCAATTTCTGCACCTCAGCACAAAATGTTGCTTAAAACTGAAATCTCCTGCTTGGCATAAACAGGTTGTACCTGTCAAAATTGCATTTGGCGAATACCGTTTGTCACTGGTTCTCTGTGGATTTTAACTGAGCGGGAAAATTGGCTACGCAATATTCTGTATCAAGCAGTTCCGTCAAATTGGACCCTGTCGCCTCTGAATCCGGAATCGGTTTCCTTGGTTCAAGTCGTCAAATCAAAGATTCCCAAGCAATCCGGGGTGGAAGACAGAGCGCATGTCTAAGCTACAGCCCAGGTTTTGAGATTATGGAGCTCAAGAAATTATGGGAGAAAACAGATTTTGTTCTACGACAGGGAAATCGGACGTGAACAAAAGAAATACACTTCCCACACCGGGAATCGAACCCGGGCCACGGCGGTGAGAGCGCCGGATCCTAACCACTAGACCATATGGGACTCACGTCAGGCTGCGAAAGACATGATTATATTTAACTTCGGTTTTCGCGAGTAGCTATTGCCTTTGGTCCTGTTCACGGTTATGACGTCCAAACGGGATTTTTGTTTCCTTGAACGCCAAAGCATATACCTGGACAATAGTCGATTGCTTTCAAATTCACAATTTCAGATCACTTCGTGAGGTCGGCTAGCTCAGTCGGTAGAGCGTCGTGCTGATAACGCGAAGGTCGTGGGTTCGAGCCCCACGCTGACCAACATACCTTTTCCTTCTGGCCTTAAGTTCAAGGTAACAATCCCTTTTAACCTGCCACCATTGACAAATACAATCTCATTCGCGAAATTTAGTTCGGCTTGATTATTTTTGGCCCGTCTGCAGGGGTTCGACTATGTCCATTATTTGCTAACGGGTGACAGGGTCCAATTTCATGGAGCTGGCCGGCGGAAAATATTTCTAAGAACTGATTCCCCTGCTTGGCTAAGTTAGGTTACCTGTCAAAATTGCATGTGATGAATACCGCTTGTCGGTGGTTTTCTGTTGATTTTCACTGAACAGAAACATTTGCTGAGCAATATTCTTTAAAATGCAGTTATGTAAAATTGGATCCTGATCTTATTCTGGATCCTGGATCCAGAATCGGTTTGTTTGGTTCATCAAGCAGTCAAAGATTCAAAAATGGTGCCGGAGTACAAGACAGAGCCCGTGCCGAAGCTGAAGCCCAGGTATTGAGATACGGCTGAAATAATTGTGCGGGAAAACTGAAATTGTTTGACGTCATAAAACAATTATTATTATTCACATTGAAGTAATAATATTATACAAATAAAGTGACTCAAAAAAATCACACTTCCCACACCGGGAATCGAACCCGGGCCACGGCGGTGAAAACGCCGGATCCTAACCACTAGACCATATGGGACTCACCTCGGTCTAGACTTGACATGGTTTCCTCAAAAATGATTTAACCCTCTTCAGTTTTGTGGAACTAAAGCCCTGGGGCGTGTTGTGGCGGTCGTAGCCCAAAATGATCCGGTTTGATTTGCTGTCGGGTGACAGGTTTCAATTTCTGCACCTCAGCACAAAATGTTGCTTAAAACTGAAATCTCCTGCTTGGCATAAACAGGTTGTACCTGTCAAAATTGCATTTGGCGAATACCGTTTTCACTGGTTCTCTGTGGATTTTAACTGAGCGGGAAAATTGGCTACGCAATATTCTGTATCAAGCAGTTCCGTCAAATTGGACCCTGTCGCCTCTGAATCCGGAATCGGTTTCCTTGGTTCAAGTCGTCAAATCAAAGATTCCCAAGCAATCCGGGGTGGAAGACAGAGCGCATGTCTAAGCTACAGCCCAGGTTTTGAGATTATGGAGCTCAAGAAATTATGGGAGAAAACAGATTTTGTTCTACGACAGGGAAATCGGACGTGAACAAAAGAAATACACTTCCCACACCGGGAATCGAACCCGGGCCACGGCGGTGAGAGCGCCGGATCCTAACCACTAGACCATATGGGACTCACGTCAGGCTGCGAAAGACATGATTATATTTAACTTCGGTTTTCGCGAGTAGCTATTGCCTTTGGTCCTGTTCACGGTTATGACGTCCAAACGGGATTTTTGTTTCCTTGAACGCCAAAGCATATACCTGGACAATAGTCGATTGCTTTCAAATTCACAATTTCAGATCACTTCGTGAGGTCGGCTAGCTCAGTCGGTAGAGCGTCGTGCTGATAACGCGAAGGTCGTGGGTTCGAGCCCCACGCTGACCAACATACCTTTTCCTTCTGGCCTTAAGTTCAAGGTAACAATCCCTTTTAACCTGCCACCATTGACAAATACAATCTCATTCGCGAAATTTAGTTCGGCTTGATTATTTTTGGCCCGTCTGCAGGGGTTCGACTATGTCCATTATTTGCTAACGGGTGACAGGGTCCAATTTCATGGAGCTGGCCGGCGGAAAATATTTCTAAGAACTGATTCCCCTGCTTGGCTAAGTTAGGTTACCTGTCAAAATTGCATGTGATGAATACCGCTTGTCGGTGGTTTTCTGTTGATTTTCACTGAACAGAAACATTTGCTGAGCAATATTCTTTAAAATGCAGTTATGTAAAATTGGATCCTGATCTTATCGCCTTTGGATCCAGAATCGGTTTGTTTGGTTCATCAAGCAGTCAAAGATTCAAAAATGGTGCCGGAGTACAAGACAGAGCCCGTGCCGAAGCTGAAGCCCAGGTATTGAGATACGGCTGAAATAATTGTGCGGGAAAACTGAAATTGTTTGACGTCATAAAACAATTATTATTATTCACATTGAAGTAATAATATTATACAAATAAAGTGACCCAAAAACCTCACACTTCCCACACCGGGAATCGAACCCGGGCCACGGCGGTGAAAACGCCGGATCCTAACCACTAGACCATATGGGACTCACCTCGGTCTAGACTTGACATGGTTTCCTCAAAAATGATTTAACCCTCTTCAGTTTTGTGGAACTAAAGCCCTGGGGCGTGTTGTGGCGGTCGTAGCCCAAAATGATCCGGTTTGATTTGCTGTCGGGTGACAGGTTTCAATTTCTGCACCTCAGCACAAAATGATGCTTAAAACTGAAATCTCCTGCTTGGCATAAACAGGTTGTACCTGTCAAAATTGCATTTGGCGAATACCGTTTGTCACTGGTTCTCTGTGGATTTTAACTGAGCGGGAAAATTGGCTACGCAATATTCTGTATCAAGCAGTTCCGTCAAATTGGACCCTGTCGCCTCTGAATCCGGAATCGGTTTCCTTGGTTCAAGTCGTCAAATCAAAGATTCCCAAGCAATCCGGGGTGGAAGACAGAGCGCATGTCTAAGCTACAGCCCAGGTTTTGAGATTATGGAGCTCAAGAAATTATGGGAGAAAACGGATTTTGTTCTACGACAGGGAAATCGGACGTGAACAAAAGAAATACACTTCCCACACCGGGAATCGAACCCGGGCCACGGCGGTGAGAGCGCCGGATCCTAACCACTAGACCATATGGGACTTACGTCAGGCTGCGAAAGACATGATTATATTTAACTTCGGTTTTCGCGAGTAGCTATTGCCTTTGGTCCTGTTCACGGTTATGACGTCCAAACGGGATTTTTGTTTCCTTGAACGCCAAAGCATATACCTGGACAATAGTCGATTGCTTTCAAATTCACAATTTCAGATCACTTCGTGAGGTCGGCTAGCTCAGTCGGTAGAGCGTCGTGCTGATAACGCGAAGGTCGTGGGTTCGAGCCCCACGCTGACCAACATACCTTTTCCTTCTGGCCTTAAGTTCAAGGTAACAATCCCTTTTAACCTGCCACCATTGACAAATACAATCTCATTCGCGAAATTTAGTTCGGCTTGATTATTTTTGGCCCGTCTGCAGGGGTTCGACTATGTCCATTATTTGCTAACGGGTGACAGGGTCCAATTTCATGGAGCTGGCCGGCGGAAAATATTTCTAAGAACTGATTCCCCTGCTTGGCTAAGTTAGGTTACCTGTCAAAATTGCATGTGATGAATACCGCTTGTCGGTGGTTTTCTGTTGATTTTCACTGAACAGAAACATTTGCTGAGCAATATTCTTTAAAATGCAGTTATGTAAAATTGGATCCTGATCTTATCGCCTTTGGATCCAGAATCGGTTTGTTTGGTTCATCAAGCAGTCAAAGATTCAAAAATGGTGCCGGAGTACAAGACAGAGCCCGTGCCGAAGCTGAAGCCCAGGTATTGAGATACGGCTGAAATAATTGTGCGGGAAAACTGAAATTGTTTGACGTCATAAAACAATTATTATTATTCACATTGAAGTAATAATATTATACAAATAAAGTGACCCAAAAACCTCACACTTCCCACACCGGGAATCGAACCCGGGCCACGGCGGTGAAAACGCCGGATCCTAACCACTAGACCATATGGGACTCACCTCGGTCTAGACTTGACATGGTTTCCTCAAAAATGATTTAACCCTCTTCAGTTTTGTGGAACTAAAGCCCTGGGGCGTGTTGTGGCGGTCGTAGCCCAAAATGATCCGGTTTGATTTGCTGTCGGGTGACAGGTTTCAATTTCTGCACCTCAGCACAAAATGATGCTTAAAACTGAAATCTCCTGCTTGGCATAAACAGGTTGTACCTGTCAAAATTGCATTTGGCGAATACCGTTTGTCACTGGTTCTCTGTGGATTTTAACTGAGCGGGAAAATTGGCTACGCAATATTCTGTATCAAGCAGTTCCGTCAAATTGGACCCTGTCGCCTCTGAATCCGGAATCGGTTTCCTTGGTTCAAGTCGTCAAATCAAAGATTCCCAAGCAATCCGGGGTGGAAGACAGAGCGCATGTCTAAGCTACAGCCCAGGTTTTGAGATTATGGAGCTCAAGAAATTATGGGAGAAAACGGATTTTGTTCTACGACAGGGAAATCGGACGTGAACAAAAGAAATACACTTCCCACACCGGGAATCGAACCCGGGCCACGGCGGTGAGAGCGCCGGATCCTAACCACTAGACCATATGGGACTTACGTCAGGCTGCGAAAGACATGATTATATTTAACTTCGGTTTTCGCGAGTAGCTATTGCCTTTGGTCCTGTTCACGGTTATGACGTCCAAACGGGATTTTTGTTTCCTTGAACGCCAAAGCATATACCTGGACAATAGTCGATTGCTTTCAAATTCACAATTTCAGATCACTTCGTGAGGTCGGCTAGCTCAGTCGGTAGAGCGTCGTGCTGATAACGCGAAGGTCGTGGGTTCGAGCCCCACGCTGACCAACATACCTTTTCCTTCTGGCCTTAAGTTCAAGGTAACAATCCCTTTTAACCTGCCACCATTGACAAATACAATCTCATTCGCGAAATTTAGTTCGGCTTGATTATTTTTGGCCCGTCTGCAGGGGTTCGACTATGTCCATTATTTGCTAACGGGTGACAGGGTCCAATTTCATGGAGCTGGCCGGCGGAAAATATTTCTAAGAACTGATTCCCCTGCTTGGCTAAGTTAGGTTACCTGTCAAAATTGCATGTGATGAATACCGCTTGTCGGTGGTTTTCTGTTGATTTTCACTGAACAGAAACATTTGCTGAGCAATATTCTTTAAAATGCAGTTATGTAAAATTGGATCCTGATCTTATCGCCTTTGGATCCAGAATCGGTTTGTTTGGTTCATCAAGCAGTCAAAGATTCAAAAATGGTGCCGGAGTACAAGACAGAGCCCGTGCCGAAGCTGAAGCCCAGGTATTGAGATACGGCTGAAATAATTGTGCGGGAAAACTGAAATTGTTTGACGTCATAAAACAATTATTATTATTCACATTGAAGTAATAATATTATACAAATAAAGTGACCCAAAAACCTCACACTTCCCACACCGGGAATCGAACCCGGGCCACGGCGGTGAAAACGCCGGATCCTAACCACTAGACCATATGGGACTCACCTCGGTCTAGACTTGACATGGTTTCCTCAAAAATGATTTAACCCTCTTCAGTTTTGTGGAACTAAAGCCCTGGGGCGTGTTGTGGCGGTCGTAGCCCAAAATGATCCGGTTTGATTTGCTGTCGGGTGACAGGTTTCAATTTCTGCACCTCAGCACAAAATGATGCTTAAAACTGAAATCTCCTGCTTGGCATAAACAGGTTGTACCTGTCAAAATTGCATTTGGCGAATACCGTTTGTCACTGGTTCTCTGTGGATTTTAACTGAGCGGGAAAATTGGCTACGCAATATTCTGTATCAAGCAGTTCCGTCAAATTGGACCCTGTCGCCTCTGAATCCGGAATCGGTTTCCTTGGTTCAAGTCGTCAAATCAAAGATTCCCAAGCAATCCGGGGTGGAAGACAGAGCGCATGTCTAAGCTACAGCCCAGGTTTTGAGATTATGGAGCTCAAGAAATTATGGGAGAAAACGGATTTTGTTCTACGACAGGGAAATCGGACGTGAACAAAAGAAATACACTTCCCACACCGGGAATCGAACCCGGGCCACGGCGGTGAGAGCGCCGGATCCTAACCACTAGACCATATGGGACTTACGTCAGGCTGCGAAAGACATGATTATATTTAACTTCGGTTTTCGCGAGTAGCTATTGCCTTTGGTCCTGTTCACGGTTATGACGTCCAAACGGGATTTTTGTTTCCTTGAACGCCAAAGCATATACCTGGACAATAGTCGATTGCTTTCAAATTCACAATTTCAGATCACTTCGTGAGGTCGGCTAGCTCAGTCGGTAGAGCGTCGTGCTGATAACGCGAAGGTCGTGGGTTCGAGCCCCACGCTGACCAACATACCTTTTCCTTCTGGCCTTAAGTTCAAGGTAACAATCCCTTTTAACCTGCCACCATTGACAAATACAATCTCATTCGCGAAATTTAGTTCGGCTTGATTATTTTTGGCCCGTCTGCAGGGGTTCGACTATGTCCATTATTTGCTAACGGGTGACAGGGTCCAATTTCATGGAGCTGGCCGGCGGAAAATATTTCTAAGAACTGATTCCCCTGCTTGGCTAAGTTAGGTTACCTGTCAAAATTGCATGTGATGAATACCGCTTGTCGGTGGTTTTCTGTTGATTTTCACTGAACAGAAACATTTGCTGAGCAATATTCTTTAAAATGCAGTTATGTAAAATTGGATCCTGATCTTATCGCCTTTGGATCCAGAATCGGTTTGTTTGGTTCATCAAGCAGTCAAAGATTCAAAAATGGTGCCGGAGTACAAGACAGAGCCCGTGCCGAAGCTGAAGCCCAGGTATTGAGATACGGCTGAAATAATTGTGCGGGAAAACTGAAATTGTTTGACGTCATAAAACAATTATTATTATTCACATTGAAGTAATAATATTATACAAATAAAGTGACCCAAAAAAATCACACTTCCCACACCGGGAATCGAACCCGGGCAACGGCGGTGAAAACGCCGGATCCTAACCACTAGACCATATGGGACTCACCTCGGTCTAGACTTGACATGGTTTCCTCAAAAATGATTTAACCCTCTTCAGTTTTGTGGAACTAAAGCCCTGGGGCGTGTTGTGGCGGTCGTAGCCCAAAATGATCCGGTTTGATTTGCTGTCGGGTGACAGGTTTCAATTTCTGCACCTCAGCACAAAATGTTGCTTAAAACTGAAATCTCCTGCTTGGCATAAACAGGTTGTACCTGTCAAAATTGCATTTGGCGAATACCGTTTGTCACTGGTTCTCTGTGGATTTTAACTGAGCGGGAAAATTGGCTACGCAATATTCTGTATCAAGCAGTTCCGTCAAATTGGACCCTGTCGCCTCTGAATCCGGAATCGGTTTCCTTGGTTCAAGTCGTCAAATCAAAGATTCCCAAGCAATCCGGGGTGGAAGACAGAGCGCATGTCTAAGCTACAGCCCAGGTTTTGAGATTATGGAGCTCAAGGAATTATGGGAGAAAACAGATTTTGTTCTACGACAGGGAAATCGGACGTGAACAAAAGAAGTACACTTCCCACACCGGGAATCGAACCCGGGCCACGGCGGTGAGAGCGCCGGATCCTAACCACTAGACCATATGGGACTCACGTCAGGTTGCGAAAGACATGATTATATTTAACTTCGGTTTTCGCGAGTAGCTATTGCCTTTGGTCCTGTTCACGGTTATGACGTCCAAACGGGATTTTTGTTTCCTTGAACGCCAAAGCATATACCTGGACAATAGTCGATTGCTTTCAAATTCACAATTTCAGATCACTTCTTGAGGTCGGCTAGCTCAGTCGGTAGAGCGTCGTGCTGATAACGCGAAGGTCGTGGGTTCGAGCCCCACGCTGACCAACATACCTTTTCCTTCTGGCCTTAAGTTCAAGGTAACAATCCCTTTTAACCTGCCACCATTGACAAATACAATCTCATTCGCGAAATTTAGTTCGGCTTGATTATTTTTGGCCCGTCTGCAGGGGTTCGACTATGTCCATTATTTGCTAACGGGTGACAGGGTCCAATTTCATGGAGCTGGCCGGCGGAAAATATTTCTAAGAACTGATTCCCCTGCTTGGCTAAGTTAGGTTACCTGTCAAAATTGCATGTGATGAATACCGCTTGTCGGTGGTTTTCTGTTGATTTTCACTGAACAGAAACATTTGCTGAGCAATATTCTTTAAAATGCAGTTATGTAAAATTGGATCCTGATCTTATTCTGGATCCTGGATCCAGAATCGGTTTGTTTGGTTCATCAAGCAGTCAAAGATTCAAAAATGGTGCCGGAGTACAAGACAGAGCCCGTGCCGAAGCTGAAGCCCAGGTATTGAGATACGGCTGAAATAATTGTGCGGGAAAACTGAAATTGTTTGACGTCATAAAACAATTATTATTATTCACATTGAAGTAATAATATTATACAAATAAAGTGACTCAAAAAAATCACACTTCCCACACCGGGAATCGAACCCGGGCCACGGCGGTGAAAACGCCGGATCCTAACCACTAGACCATATGGGACTCACCTCGGTCTAGACTTGACATGGTTTCCTCAAAAATGATTTAACCCTCTTCAGTTTTGTGGAACTAAAGCCCTGGGGCGTGTTGTGGCGGTCGTAGCCCAAAATGATCCGGTTTGATTTGCTGTCGGGTGACAGGTTTCAATTTCTGCACCTCAGCACAAAATGTTGCTTAAAACTGAAATCTCCTGCTTGGCATAAACAGGTTGTACCTGTCAAAATTGCATTTGGCGAATACCGTTTTCACTGGTTCTCTGTGGATTTTAACTGAGCGGGAAAATTGGCTACGCAATATTCTGTATCAAGCAGTTCCGTCAAATTGGACCCTGTCGCCTCTGAATCCGGAATCGGTTTCCTTGGTTCAAGTCGTCAAATCAAAGATTCCCAAGCAATCCGGGGTGGAAGACAGAGCGCATGTCTAAGCTACAGCCCAGGTTTTGAGATTATGGAGCTCAAGAAATTATGGGAGAAAACAGATTTTGTTCTACACACACAAAATGAATGGTAAACAAATTATCGGTAAAAACAGTTTGGTAAAATATTACACAAGTTAAGTAAAATATGACGAAAATATAATACGCAACTATTCTGTAAGTTTAAAATATCTTGTTTTAAATGTAATTTAGGTTTTTTACACAAGTTATGTAATCTTGCTCAAGTTTTCATAGCGACCACGTAAGTTTTACACAATTCGATGTGAAATCTGTCACGCGTTGTGTAAATATTACTTAGTTAAGGGGTATTCGACACCATGTGCTTCGCATCGATTCATAACGGACGTGTCGTGCACAACGAGCTTCGACGGAAAACATGAAGAAAAGCCTGTCCGGGTGGTGTTTTGATCATCTGATATGGACATTCGAAGGTAAACAATAACGTAGGCCAACATGCCACAATTTGGTACAGTAATTTTTCAGTGTAGAGCTACTGATTTTGTAAAACATGGGCAGTGCAGGGACGCCGGTGAAAGTGTTTGAGAAAGTCAATGTAGGCTACGATGTAGGCCTATACATTTACATGCAGGCCTGCCACACACTGTAGGCTGCGATGGTTATGGTACACAAATAGCATACCCGGTGTATAAATCAGTGGCGCGGACTGTCAAAAACGGATTATTAATCCATATAGATGTGGCTAAAATACTGGACTTCCTTCGTATATTGTACATTTTGTTATACGCAGTGGCTATTTTTACGGCAGCCGTAACGCGACTTTCAAACGCTATTGTTACAATAGGCAGTTCCGTAACGAGGGCTGCCGTAACAATAGCCACTGCGTTTATTATATTTTTGAAGCCCCCAAATGTCGGAGCTGTTGCAAAGTATGTTTTTCTGTTCATGGCGACTGTTCATGACGACTTTCTAAAAAAGCATGGCATTATTGCTGTTGTTTATATAATTAATGTTGTATATTCTTATTTATCCAGAACAAAGGAAGAACTTGGCCATACATGTTCTTCCACTTCTGTTTACTGGAAGAAGGAAGGGGGAGGAGGCCTATCAGTTTCAGTGAGTCTTCAGGAACATTCATGGACTTCCAGAGAGTAAGTAGCTAAATCTTACATCTTTTATTTTATTAACGGTTCACACTCTAAAATTAGGCCTGGAACAAAGCATCAACTTTAAGACCTTTATTATGAAACCTTTTGACCCTGGTCAAAATAATTTTTTTAATGCAAGTCGCCCGTCACAAGACAAATATGACAGGCATAATAATGTTAATGATGCACTGCCATCAACTATAGAATAGTATACAACTTTACAAGTACAGTTTCAGTCATATGCACTAAAAATATGACAACTACAATGCTCTTTGAAGGTAGTGACATTTTTGCTGGTTCTGCCCACAACTTTTCCTTTCTTAGCCCTGGCCATGTACTCGGCTCCAGTTCAGGAACATTTACTTTGTCCATGTCCTGCCCTGAGCAGCATTGTGAACCATTTAAGATCTACACACTCCCCAATATTTTTCAAATGCTAGTGCTAGTTTTTACTGTAGATCTGTCATTCAGTTGAAGTGCTGTTTATAGAGGTTGCCGGGCTAGCTTCACTGAATTTGCTCAGTTTGTTTCTATGTTGAAATCTAAATCATTAAAATGCACATAAAGTTCATGCCTACATGGCTATACACGTTTAGCAAAGAATTTTTTTTTTCAAGTTGACTTCTTCTTTGTTGTAAAGAATTAGGGATTTGGTTTATGTACACAGTATTTATGTTGCTTTTTTGTACTTCTTTAGGAAAACATGGACTTGGAACACGGTACTTGACCGTAAGTAAATCGGCCGCCTCAACCATCACCACAAGTCTAAGTGATCATGGAGAGGAGGGCTATGCAACCATCCCACTTCTTAAAGCACTTGATGTATGTTTCAAGTCCTACTTTGTGTGTAGCCTACAGTATCAGGATAAGTGCGATGGGGCATGGGAGTTCTTAGAATCAGTAGTGTATGGCATCAAGGGCATTGTCAAAAGTAGCACTATCAGAGACTTTAGAGACTTCAGCTCCAGTAAAATGTACGCCCATCATAATTGTTTCAGGTAATCTAAAGTGTAATTAATGACCATAAAAAGTTGTAGTAATTAAAACAGTACAGATATGTAAAAAAAAAAAAAAAAAGTTTGTTATTCTTTTCATTTTCTTCGCACCTGAAAATTCAACAGTGATCAGAACAGTACAGTACAAGGCAATCTTTATGATTGCCAAGTTCTAAAACATTTCAGTGTACTGAATTTTAAGCAGACTGCATTATTGTGGATTTAACATTTTCCAGAAGTTTTTAGGAATCTTCGATTGGTAGTTTGTTGAAGCCAGAAAAAGTTCAAAGTAAACAAATTGTTTCCTTGAACAAAACTACATAGACCATATTTCAAATGACCACTGACTTTTCTTACAAGTACACCTAAAAGAGTCAAAATCTTTTGTCTGACATGTGATGCTAATTAAACTATTCAAGAGACAGTTGTATTGAAGAACCTCACTCATAATAAGTAACTGTGTGGTTGCATTTGTTTGCTAAGTATTTTATCCATCAACTAAAAAACAAACCTGATAATGTATCTTTTGAGAAAGAAAAACTAGCTTAAAAAGATTAGATTTTCTGTAGTTTTTAGCTTTAACTCTTTTAATCTAATTAATGAGATACCTGTGAGTTTTGATGACCAGTCTAGAGCTTTATCCTTAAAGACCGACTTATTTTTGTGTCACACATGTATACAACTGTTGAACTTTGTGTTTTGCTGTTGTTATTGTTGCAAATCAACACTGAATTATGGACAAACAATACTTCTGAAGCATATTATAACTAAAAATATTGAATAAAATTGGACAATGATTACTTGGAAATTGTAATAAGTGATTGAAAATAAATTTAAAGTTATGTTTTGCATTAAATGTTCTTGTTTATGTGTTGATTTATTTCACTTATGAGAAACTTATTTAACCTTTTATTAATAAATACCAAATTACCTGAAAATTTAGTAAACTTTTGACATGGTGAAACAGTAAAAACAACACCTTAAAATAATGTAAAATTCTAGTCATTCTACATAGAAACGACGTATTTTTTAACTTCTGAATTTGGTAAAATTTTACCAAATTGCTTTTACCGAGATATTAGGCAAATGTTCGTACCAATTTTGAAAGTAAAATTTTACCAAACTTTTATGAAAAACCTTACCCAACACCTGTTGTGTAAAATTTTACCTAACTATTAGCAGGTTCGTATGGCACATTGCAATTATGTAAAATTTTACACAACCTGTGTAATTTTTTCTGTGAGTGTACGACAGGGAAATCGGACGTGAACAAAAGAAATACACTTCCCACACCGGGAATCGAACCCGGGCCACGGCGGTGAGAGCGCCGGATCCTAACCACTAGACCATATGGGACTCACGTCAGGCTGCGAAAGACATGATTATATTTAACTTCGGTTTTCGCGAGTAGCTATTGCCTTTGGTCCTGTTCACGGTTATGACGTCCAAACGGGATTTTTGTTTCCTTGAACGCCAAAGCATATACCTGGACAATAGTCGATTGCTTTCAAATTCACAATTTCAGATCACTTCGTGAGGTCGGCTAGCTCAGTCGGTAGAGCGTCGTGCTGATAACGCGAAGGTCGTGGGTTCGAGCCCCACGCTGACCAACATACCTTTTCCTTCTGGCCTTAAGTTCAAGGTAACAATCCCTTTTAACCTGCCACCATTGACAAATACAATCTCATTCGCGAAATTTAGTTCGGCTTGATTATTTTTGGCCCGTCTGCAGGGGTTCGACTATGTCCATTATTTGCTAACGGGTGACAGGGTCCAATTTCATGGAGCTGGCCGGCGGAAAATATTTCTAAGAACTGATTCCCCTGCTTGGCTAAGTTAGGTTACCTGTCAAAATTGCATGTGATGAATACCGCTTGTCGGTGGTTTTCTGTTGATTTTCACTGAACAGAAACATTTGCTGAGCAATATTCTTTAAAATGCAGTTATGTAAAATTGGATCCTGATCTTATCGCCTTTGGATCCAGAATCGGTTTGTTTGGTTCATCAAGCAGTCAAAGATTCAAAAATGGTGCCGGAGTACAAGACAGAGCCCGTGCCGAAGCTGAAGCCCAGGTATTGAGATACGGCTGAAATAATTGTGCGGGAAAACTGAAATTGTTTGACGTCATAAAACAATTATTATTATTCACATTGAAGTAATAATATTATACAAATAAGGTGACCCAAAAAAATCACACTTCCCACACCGGGAATCGAACCCGGGAAACGGCGGTGAAAACGCCGGATCCTAACCACTAGACCATATGGGACTCACCTCGGTCTAGACTTGACATGGTTTCCTCAAAAATGATTTAACCCTCTTCAGTTTTGTGGAACTAAAGCCCTGGGGCGTGTTGTGGCGGTCGTAGCCCAAAATGATCCGGTTTGATTTGCTGTCGGGTGACAGGTTTCAATTTCTGCACCTCAGCACAAAATGTTGCTTAAAACTGAAATCTCCTGCTTGGCATAAACAGGTTGTACCTGTCAAAATTGCATTTGGCGAATACCGTTTGTCACTGGTTCTCTGTGGATATTAACTGAGCGGGAAAATTGGCTACGCAATATTCTCTATCAAGCAGTTCCGTCAAATTGGACCCTGTCGCCTCTGAATCCGGAATCGGTTTCCTTGGTTCAAGTCGTCAAATCAAAGACTCCCAAGCAATCCGGGGTGGAAGACAGAGCGCATGTCTAAGCTACAGCCCAGGTTTTGAGATTATGGAGCTCAAGAAATTATGGGAGAAAACAGATTTTGTTCTACGACAGGGAAATCGGACGTGAACAAAAGAAATACACTTCCCACACAAGGAATCGAACCCGGGCCACGGCGGTGAGAGCGCCGGATCCTAACCACTAGACCATATGGGACTCACGTCAGGCTGCGAAAGACATGATTATATTTAACTTCGGTTTTCGCGAGTAGCTATTGCCTTTGGTCCTGTTCACGGTTATGACGTCCAAACGGGATTTTTGTTTCCTTGAACGCCAAAGCATATACCTGGACAATAGTCGATTGCTTTCAAATTCACAATTTCAGATCACTTCGTGAGGTCGGCTTGCTCAGTCGGTAGAGCGTCGTGCTGATAACGCGAAGGTCGTGGGTTCGAGCCCCACGCTGACCAACATACCTTTTCCTTCTGGCCTTAAGTTCAAGGTAACAATCCCTTTTAACCTGCCACCATTGACAAATACAATCTCATTCGCGAAATTTAGTTCGGCTTGATTATTTTTGGCCCGTCTGCAGGGGTTCGACTATGTCCATTATTTGCTAACGGGTGACAGGGTCCAATTTCATGGAGCTGGCCGGCGGAAAATATTTCTAAGAACTGATTCCCCTGCTTGGCTAAGTTAGGTTACCTGTCAAAATTGCATGTGATGAATACCGCTTGTCGGTGGTTTTCTGTTGATTTTCACTGAACAGAAACATTTGCTGAGCAATATTCTTTAAAATGCAGTTATGTAAAATTGGATCCTGATCTTATCGCCTTTGGATCCAGAATCGGTTTGTTTGGTTCATCAAGCAGTCAAAGATTCAAAAATGGTGCCGGAGTACAAGACAGAGCCCGTGCCGAAGCTGAAGCCCAGGTATTGAGATACGGCTGAAATAATTGTGCGGGAAAACTGAAATTGTTTGACGTCATAAAACAATTATTATTATTCACATTGAAGTAATAATATTATACAAATAAGGTGACCCAAAAAAATCACACTTCCCACACCGGGAATCGAACCCGGGAAACGGCGGTGAAAACGCCGGATCCTAACCACTAGACCATATGGGACTCACCTCGGTCTAGACTTGACATGGTTTCCTCAAAAATGATTTAACCCTCTTCAGTTTTGTGGAACTAAAGCCCTGGGGCGTGTTGTGGCGGTCGTAGCCCAAAATGATCCGGTTTGATTTGCTGTCGGGTGACAGGTTTCAATTTCTGCACCTCAGCACAAAATGTTGCTTAAAACTGAAATCTCCTGCTTGGCATAAACAGGTTGTACCTGTCAAAATTGCATTTGGCGAATACCGTTTGTCACTGGTTCTCTGTGGATATTAACTGAGCGGGAAAATTGGCTACGCAATATTCTCTATCAAGCAGTTCCGTCAAATTGGACCCTGTCGCCTCTGAATCCGGAATCGGTTTCCTTGGTTCAAGTCGTCAAATCAAAGACTCCCAAGCAATCCGGGGTGGAAGACAGAGCGCATGTCTAAGCTACAGCCCAGGTTTTGAGATTATGGAGCTCAAGAAATTATGGGAGAAAACAGATTTTGTTCTACGACAGGGAAATCGGACGTGAACAAAAGAAATACACTTCCCACACAAGGAATCGAACCCGGGCCACGGCGGTGAGAGCGCCGGATCCTAACCACTAGACCATATGGGACTCACGTCAGGCTGCGAAAGACATGATTATATTTAACTTCGGTTTTCGCGAGTAGCTATTGCCTTTGGTCCTGTTCACGGTTATGACGTCCAAACGGGATTTTTGTTTCCTTGAACGCCAAAGCATATACCTGGACAATAGTCGATTGCTTTCAAATTCACAATTTCAGATCACTTCGTGAGGTCGGCTTGCTCAGTCGGTAGAGCGTCGTGCTGATAACGCGAAGGTCGTGGGTTCGAGCCCCACGCTGACCAACATACCTTTTCCTTCTGGCCTTAAGTTCAAGGTAACAATCCCTTTTAACCTGCCACCATTGACAAATACAATCTCATTCGCGAAATTTAGTTCGGCTTGATTATTTTTGGCCCGTCTGCAGGGGTTCGACTATGTCCATTATTTGCTAACGGGTGACAGGGTCCAATTTCATGGAGCTGGCCGGCGGAAAATATTTCTAAGAACTGATTCCCCTGCTTGGCTAAGTTAGGTTACCTGTCAAAATTGCATGTGATGAATACCGCTTGTCGGTGGTTTTCTGTTGATTTTCACTGAACAGAAACATTTGCTGAGCAATATTCTTTAAAATGCAGTTATGTAAAATTGGATCCTGATCTTATCGCCTTTGGATCCAGAATCGGTTTGTTTGGTTCATCAAGCAGTCAAAGATTCAAAAATGGTGCCGGAGTACAAGACAGAGCCCGTGCCGAAGCTGAAGCCCAGGTATTGAGATACGGCTGAAATAATTGTGCGGGAAAACTGAAATTGTTTGACGTCATAAAACAATTATTATTATTCACATTGAAGTAATAATATTATACAAATAAAGTGACCCAAAAATATCACACTTCCCACACCGGGAATCGAACCCGGGACACGGCGGTGAAAACGCCGGATCCTAACCACTAGACCATATGGGACTCACCTCGGTCTAGACTTGACATGGTTTCCTCAAAAATGATTTAACCCTCTTCAGTTTTGTGGAACTAAAGCCCTGGGGCGTGTTGTGGCGGTCGTAGCCCAAAATGATCCGGTTTGATTTGCTGTCGGGTGACAGGTTTCAATTTCTGCACCTCAGCACAAAATGTTGCTTAAAACTGAAATCTCCTGCTTGGCATAAACAGGTTGTACCTGTCAAAATTGCATTTGGCGAATACCGTTTGTCACTGGTTATCTGTGGATATTAACTGAGCGGAAAAATTGGCTACGCAATATTCTGTATCAAGCAGTTCCGTCAAATTGGACCCTGTCGCCTCTGAATCCGGAATCGGTTTCCTTGGTTCAAGTCGTCAAATCAAAGACTCCCAAGCAATCCGGGGTGGAAGACAGAGCGCATGTCTAAGCTACAGCCCAGGTTTTGAGATTATGGAGCTCAAGAAATTATGGGAGAAAACAGATTTTGTTCTACGACAGGGAAATCGTACGTGAACAAAAGAAATACACTTCCCACACCGGGAATCGAACCCGGGCCACGGCGGTGAGAGCGCCGGATCCTAACCACTAGACCATATGGGACTCACGTCAGGTTGCGAAAGACATGATTATATTTAACTTCGGTTTTCGCGAGTAGCTATTGCCTTTGGTCCTGTTCACGGTTATGACGTCCAAACGGGATTTTTGTTTCCTTGAACGCCAAAGCATATACCTGGACAATAGTCGATTGCTTTCAAATTCACAATTTCAGATCACTTCGTGAGGTCGGCTAGCTCAGTCGGTAGAGCGTCGTGCTGATAACGCGAAGGTCGTGGGTTCGATCCCCACGCTGACCAACATACCTTTTCCTTCTGGCCTTAAGTTCAAGGTAACAATCCCTTTTAACCTGCCACCATTGACAAATACAATCTCATTCGCGAAATTTAGTTCGGCTTGATTATTTTTGGCCCGTCTGCAGGGGTTCGACTATGTCCATTATTTGCTAACGGGTGACAGGGTCCAATTTCTTGGAGCTGGCCGGCGGAAAATATTTCTAAGAACTGATTCCCCTGTCAAAATTGCATGTGATGAATACCGCTTGTCGGTGGTTTTCTGTTGATTTTCACTGAACAGAAACATTTGCTGAGCAATATTCTTTAAAATGCAGTTATGTAAAATTGGATCCTGATCTTATCGCCTTTGGATCCAGAATCGGTTTGTTTGGTTCATCAAGCAGTCAAAGATTCAAAAATGGTGCCGGAGTACAAGACAGAGCCCGTGCCGAAGCTGAAGCCCAGGTATTGAGATACGGCTGAAATAATTGTGCGGGAAAACTGAAATTGTTTGACGTCATAAAACAATTATTATTATTCACATTGAAGTAATAATATTATACAAATAAAGTGACCCAAAAAAATCACACTTCCCACACCGGGAATCGAACCCGGGCCACGGCGGTGAAAACGCCGGATCCTAACCACTAGACCATATGGGACTCACCTCGGTCTAGACTTGACATGGTTTCCTCAAAAATGATTTAACCCTCTTCAGTTTTGTGGAACTAAAGCCCTGGGGCGTGTTGTGGCGGTCGTAGCCCAAAATGATCCGGTTTGATTTGCTGTCGGGTGACAGGTTTCAATTTCTGCACCTCAGCACAAAATGTTGCTTAAAACTGAAATCTCCTGCTTGGCATAAACAGGTTGTACCTGTCAAAATTGCATTTGGCGAATACCGTTTGTCACTGGTTCTCTGTGGATTTTAACTGAGCGGGAAAATTGGCTACGCAATATTCTGTATCAAGCAGTTCCGTCAAATTGGACCCTGTCGCCTCTGAATCCGGAATCGGTTTCCTTGGTTCAAGTCGTCAAATCAAAGATTCCCAAGCAATCCGGGGTGGAAGACAGAGCGCATGTCTAAGCTACAGCCCAGGTTTTGAGATTATGGAGCTCAAGAAATTATGGGAGAAAACAGATTTTGTTCTACGACAGGGAAATCGGACGTGAACAAAAGAAATACACTTCCCACACCGGGAATCGAACCCGGGCCACGGCGGTGAGAGCGCCGGATCCTAACCACTAGACCATATGGGACTCACGTCAGGTTGCGAAAGACATGATTATATTTAACTTCGGTTTTCGCGAGTAGCTATTGCCTTTGGTCCTGTTCACGGTTATGACGTCCAAACGGGATTTTTGTTTCCTTGAACGCCAAAGCATATACCTGGACAATAGTCGATTGCTTTCAAATTCACAATTTCAGATCACTTCGTGAGGTCGGCTAGCTCAGTCGGTAGAGCGTCGTGCTGATAACGCGAAGGTCGTGGGTTCGAGCCCCACGCTGACCAACATACCTTTTCCTTCTGGCCTTAAGTTCAAGGTAACAATCCCTTTTAACCTGCCACCATTGACAAATACAATCTCATTCGCGAAATTTAGTTCGGCTTGATTATTTTTGGCCCGTCTGTAGGGGTTCGACTATGTCCATTATTTGCTAACGGGTGACAGGGTCCAATTTCATGGAGCTGGCCGGCGGAAAATATTTCTAAGAACTGATTCCCCTGTCAAAATTGCATGTGATGAATACCGCTTGTCGGTGGTTTTCTGTTGATTTTCACTGAACAGAAACATTTGCTGAGCAATATTCTTTAAAATGCAGTTATGTAAAATTGGATCCTGATCTTATCGCCTTTGGATCCAGAATCGGTTTGTTTGGTTCATCAAGCAGTCAAAGATTCAAAAATGGTGCCGGAGTACAAGACAGAGCCCGTGCCGAAGCTGAAGCCCAGGTATTGAGATACGGCTGAAATAATTGTGCGGGAAAACTGAAATTGTTTGACGTCATAAAACAATTATTATTATTCACATTGAAGTAATAATATTATACAAATAAAGTGACCCAACAAAATCACACTTCCCACACCGGGAATCGAACCCGGGCCACGGCGGTGAAAACGCCGGATCCTAACCACTAGACCATATGGGACTCACCTCGGTCTAGACTTGACATGGTTTCCTCAAAAATGATTTAACCCTCTTCAGTTTTGTGGAACTAAAGCACTGGGGCGTGTTGTGGCGGTCGTAGCCCAAAATGATCCGGTTTGATTTGCTGTCGGGTGACAGGTTTCAATTTCTGCACCTCAGCACAAAATGTTGCTTAAAACTGAAATCTCCTGCTTGGCATAAACAGGTTGTACCTGTCAAAATTGCATTTGGCGAATACCGTTTGTCACTGGTTCTCTGTGGATTTTAACTGAGCGGGAAAATTGGCTACGCAATATTCTGTATCAAGCAGTTCCGTCAAATTGGACCCTGTCGCCTCTGAATCCGGAATCGGTTTCCTTGGTTCAAGTCGTCAAATCAAAGATTCCCAAGCAATCCGGGGTGGAAGACAGAGCGCATGTCTAAGCTACAGCCCAGGTTTTGAGATTATGGAGCTCAAGAAATTATGGGAGAAAACAGATTTTGTTCTACGACAGGGAAATCGGACGTGAACAAAAGAAATACACTTCCCACACCGGGAATCGAACCCGGGCCACGGCGGTGAGAGCGCCGGATCCTAACCACTAGACCATATGGGACTCACGTCAGGCTGCGAAAGACATGATTATATTTAACTTCGGTTTTCGCGAGTAGCTATTGCCTTTGGTCCTGTTCACGGTTATGACGTCCAAACGGGATTTTTGTTTCCTTGAACGCCAAAGCATATACCTGGACAATAGTCGATTGCTTTCAAATTCACAATTTCAGATCACTTCGTGAGGTCGGCTAGCTCAGTCGGTAGAGCGTCGTGCTGATAACGCGAAGGTCGTGGGTTCGATCCCCACGCTGACCAACATACCTTTTCCTTCTGGCCTTAAGTTCAAGGTAACAATCCCTTTTAACCTGCCACCATTGACAAATACAATCTCATTCGCGAAATTTAGTTCGGCTTGATTATTTTTGGCCCGTCTGCAGGGGTTCGACTATGTCCATTATTTGCTAACGGGTGACAGGGTCCAATTTCATGGAGCTGGCCGGCGGAAAATATTTCTAAGAACTGATTCCCCTGCTTGGCTAAGTTAGGTTACCTGTCAAAATTGCATGTGATGAATACCGCTTGTCGGTGGTTTTCTGTTGATTTTCACTGAACAGAAACATTTTGCTGAGCAATATTCTTTAAAATGCAGTTATGTAAAATTGGATCCTGATCTTATCGCCTTTGGATCCAGAATCGGTTTGTTTGGTTCATCAAGCAGTCAAAGATTCAAAAATGGTGCCGGAGTACAAGACAGAGCCCGTGCCGAAGCTGAAGCCCAGGTATTGAGATACGGCTGAAATAATTGTGCGGGAAAACTGAAATTGTTTGACGTCATAAAACAATTATTATTATTCACATTGAAGTAATAATATTATACAAATAAAGTGACCCAACAAAATCACACTTCCCACACCGGGAATCGAACCCGGGCCACGGCGGTGAAAACGCCGGATCCTAACCACTAGACCATATGGGACTCACCTCGGTCTAGACTTGACATGGTTTCCTCAAAAATGATTTAACCCTCTTCAGTTTTGTGGAACTAAAGCACTGGGGCGTGTTGTGGCGGTCGTAGCCCAAAATGATCCGGTTTGATTTGCTGTCGGGTGACAGGTTTCAATTTCTGCACCTCAGCACAAAATGTTGCTTAAAACTGAAATCTCCTGCTTGGCATAAACAGGTTGTACCTGTCAAAATTGCATTTGGCGAATACCGTTTGTCACTGGTTCTCTGTGGATTTTAACTGAGCGGGAAAATTGGCTACGCAATATTCTGTATCAAGCAGTTCCGTCAAATTGGACCCTGTCGCCTCTGAATCCGGAATCGGTTTCCTTGGTTCAAGTCGTCAAATCAAAGATTCCCAAGCAATCCGGGGTGGAAGACAGAGCGCATGTCTAAGCTACAGCCCAGGTTTTGAGATTATGGAGCTCAAGAAATTATGGGAGAAAACAGATTTTGTTCTACGACAGGGAAATCGGACGTGAACAAAAGAAATACACTTCCCACACCGGGAATCGAACCCGGGCCACGGCGGTGAGAGCGCCGGATCCTAACCATGGGACTCACGTCAGGCTGCGAAAGACATGATTATATTTAACTTCGGTTTTCGCGAGTAGCTATTGCCTTTGGTCCTGTTCACGGTTATGACGTCCAAACGGGATTTTTGTTTCCTTGAACGCCAAAGCATATACCTGGACAATAGTCGATTGCTTTCAAATTCACAATTTCAGATCACTTCGTGAGGTCGGCTAGCTCAGTCGGTAGAGCGTCGTGCTGATAACGCGAAGGTCGTGGGTTCGATCCCCACGCTGACCAACATACCTTTTCCTTCTGGCCTTAAGTTCAAGGTAACAATCCCTTTTAACCTGCCACCATTGACAAATACAATCTCATTCGCGAAATTTAGTTCGGCTTGATTATTTTTGGCCCGTCTGCAGGGGTTCGACTATGTCCATTATTTGCTAACGGGTGACAGGGTCCAATTTCATGGAGCTGGCCGGCGGAAAATATTTCTAAGAACTGATTCCCCTGCTTGGCTAAGTTAGGTTACCTGTCAAAATTGCATGTGATGAATACCGCTTGTCGGTGGTTTTCTGTTGATTTTCACTGAACAGAAACATTTTGCTGAGCAATATTCTTTAAAATGCAGTTATGTAAAATTGGATCCTGATCTTATCGCCTTTGGATCCAGAATCGGTTTGTTTGGTTCATCAAGCAGTCAAAGATTCAAAAATGGTGCCGGAGTACAAGACAGAGCCCTTGCCGAAGCTGAAGCCCAGGTATTGAGATACGGCTGAAATAATTGTGCGGGAAAACTGAAATTGTTTGACGTCATAAAACAATTATTGTTATTCACATTGAAGTAATAATATTATACAAATAAAGTGACCCAAAAAATCACACTTCCCACACCGGGAATCGAACCCGGGCCACGGCGGTGAAAACGCCGGATCCTAACCACTAGACCATATGGGACTCACCTCGGTCTAGACTTGACATGGTTTCCTCAAAAATGATTTAACCCTCTTCAGTTTTGTGGAACTAAAGCCCTGGGGCGTGTTGTGGCGGTCGTAGCCCAAAATGATCCGGTTTGATTTGCTGTCGGGTGACAGGTTTCAATTTCTGCACCTCAGCACAAAATGTTGCTTAAAACTGAAATCTCCTGCTTGGCATAAACAGGTTGTACCTGTCAAAATTGCATTTGGCGAATACCGTTTGTCACTGGTTCTCTGTGGATTTTAACTGAGCGGGAAAATTGGCTACGCAATATTCTGTATCAAGCAGTTCCGTCAAATTGGACCCTGTCGCCTCTGAATCCGGAATCGGTTTCCTTGGTTCAAGTCGTCAAATCAAAGATTCCCAAGCAATCCGGGGTGGAAGACAGAGCGCATGTCTAAGCTACAGCCCAGGTTTTGAGATTATGGAGCTCAAGAAATTATGGGAGAAAACGGATTTTGTTCTACGACAGGGAAATCGGACGTGAACAAAAGAAATACACTTCCCACACCGGGAATCGAACCCGGGCCACGGCGGTGAGAGCGCCGGATCCTAACCACTAGACCATATGGGACTGACGTCAGGCTGCGAAAGACATGATTATATTTAACTTCGGTTTTCGCGAGTAGCTATTGCCTTTGGTCCTGTTCACGGTTATGACGTCCAAACGGGATTTTTGTTTCCTTGAACGCCAAAGCATATACCTGGACAATAGTCGATTGCTTTCAAATTCACAATTTCAGATCACTTCGTGAGGTCGGCTAGCTCAGTCGGTAGAGCGTCGTGCTGATAACGCGAAGGTCGTGGGTTCGAGCCCCACGCTGACCAACATACCTTTTCCTTCTGGCCTTAAGTTCAAGGTAACAATCCCTTTTAACCTGCCACCATTGACAAATACAATCTCATTCGCGAAATTTAGTTCGGCTTGATTATTTTTGGCCCGTCTGCAGGGGTTCGACTATGTCCATTATTTGCTAACGGGTGACAGGGTCCAATTTCATGGAGCTGGCCGGCGGAAAATATTTCTAAGAACTGATTCCCCTGCTTGGCTAAGTTAGGTTACCTGTCAAAATTGCATGTGATGAATACCGCTTGTCGGTGGTTTTCTGTTGATTTTCACTGAACAGAAACATTTTGCTGAGCAATATTCTTTAAAATGCAGTTATGTAAAATTGGATCCTGATCTTATCGCCTTTGGATCCAGAATCGGTTTGTTTGGTTCATCAAGCAGTCAAAGATTCAAAAATGGTGCCGGAGTACAAGACAGAGCCCTTGCCGAAGCTGAAGCCCAGGTATTGAGATACGGCTGAAATAATTGTGCGGGAAAACTGAAATTGTTTGACGTCATAAAACAATTATTGTTATTCACATTGAAGTAATAATATTATACAAATAAAGTGACCCAAAAAATCACACTTCCCACACCGGGAATCGAACCCGGGCCACGGCGGTGAAAACGCCGGATCCTAACCACTAGACCATATGGGACTCACCTCGGTCTAGACTTGACATGGTTTCCTCAAAAATTATTTAACCCTCTTCAGTTTTGTGGAACTAAAGCCCTGGGGCGTGTTGTGGCGGTCGTAGCCCAAAATGATCCGGTTTGATTTGCTGTCGGGTGACAGGTTTCAATTTCTGCACCTCAGCACAAAATGTTGCTTAAAACTGAAATCTCCTGCTTGGCATAAACAGGTTGTACCTGTCAAAATTGCATTTGGCGAATACCGTTTGTCACTGGTTCTCTGTGGATTTTAACTGAGCGGGAAAATTGGCTACGCAATATTCTGTATCAAGCAGTTCCGTCAAATTGGACCCTGTCGCCTCTGAATCCGGAATCGGTTTCCTTGGTTCAAGTCGTCAAATCAAAGATTCCCAAGCAATCCGGGGTGGAAGACAGAGCGCATGTCTAAGCTACAGCCCAGGTTTTGAGATTATGGAGCTCAAGAAATTATGGGAGAAAACAGATTTTGTTCTACGACAGGGAAATCGGACGTGAACAAAAGAAATACACTTCCCACACCGGGAATCGAACCCGGGCCACGGCGGTGAGAGCGCCGGATCCTAACCACTAGACCATATGGGACTCACGTCAGGCTGCGAAAGACATGATTATATTTAACTTCGGTTTTCGCGAGTAGCTATTGCCTTTGGTCCTGTTCACGGTTATGACGTCCAAACGGGATTTTTGTTTCCTTGAACGCCAAAGCATATACCTGGACAATAGTCGATTGCTTTCAAATTCACAATTTCAGATCACTTCGTGAGGTCGGCTAGCTCAGTCGGTAGAGCGTCGTGCTGATAACGCGAAGGTCGTGGGTTCGATCCCCACGCTGACCAACATACCTTTTCCTTCTGGCCTTAAGTTCAAGGTAACAATCCCTTTTAACCTGCCACCATTGACAAATACAATCTCATTCGCGAAATTTAGTTCGGCTTGATTATTTTTGGCCCGTCTGCAGGGGTTCGACTATGTCCATTATTTGCTAACGGGTGACAGGGTCCAATTTCATGGAGCTGGCCGGCGGAAAATATTTCTAAGAACTGATTCCCCTGCTTGGCTAAGTTAGGTTACCTGTCAAAATTGCATGTGATGAATACCGCTTGTCGGTGGTTTTCTGTTGATTTTCACTGAACAGAAACATTTTGCTGAGCAATATTCTTTAAAATGCAGTTATGTAAAATTGGATCCTGATCTTATCGCCTTTGGATCCAGAATCGGTTTGTTTGGTTCATCAAGCAGTCAAAGATTCAAAAATGGTGCCGGAGTACAAGACAGAGCCCTTGCCGAAGCTGAAGCCCAGGTATTGAGATACGGCTGAAATAATTGTGCGGGAAAACTGAAATTGTTTGACGTCATAAAACAATTATTGTTATTCACATTGAAGTAATAATATTATACAAATAAAGTGACCCAAAAAATCACACTTCCCACACCGGGAATCGAACCCGGGCCACGGCGGTGAAAACGCCGGATCCTAACCACTAGACCATATGGGACTCACCTCGGTCTAGACTTGACATGGTTTCCTCAAAAATGATTTAACCCTCTTCAGTTTTGTGGAACTAAAGCCCTGGGGCGTGTTGTGGCGGTCGTAGCCCAAAATGATCCGGTTTGATTTGCTGTCGGGTGACAGGTTTCAATTTCTGCACCTCAGCACAAAATGTTGCTTAAAACTGAAATCTCCTGCTTGGCATAAACAGGTTGTACCTGTCAAAATTGCATTTGGCGAATACCGTTTGTCACTGGTTCTCTGTGGATTTTAACTGAGCGGGAAAATTGGCTACGCAATATTCTGTATCAAGCAGTTCCGTCAAATTGGACCCTGTCGCCTCTGAATCCGGAATCGGTTTCCTTGGTTCAAGTCGTCAAATCAAAGATTCCCAAGCAATCCGGGGTGGAAGACAGAGCGCATGTCTAAGCTACAGCCCAGGTTTTGAGATTATGGAGCTCAAGAAATTATGGGAGAAAACGGATTTTGTTCTACGACAGGGAAATCGGACGTGAACAAAAGAAATACACTTCCCACACCGGGAATCGAACCCGGGCCACGGCGGTGAGAGCGCCGGATCCTAACCACTAGACCATATGGGACTGACGTCAGGCTGCGAAAGACATGATTATATTTAACTTCGGTTTTCGCGAGTAGCTATTGCCTTTGGTCCTGTTCACGGTTATGACGTCCAAACGGGATTTTTGTTTCCTTGAACGCCAAAGCATATACCTGGACAATAGTCGATTGCTTTCAAATTCACAATTTCAGATCACTTCGTGAGGTCGGCTAGCTCAGTCGGTAGAGCGTCGTGCTGATAACGCGAAGGTCGTGGGTTCGAGCCCCACGCTGACCAACATACCTTTTCCTTCTGGCCTTAAGTTCAAGGTAACAATCCCTTTTAACCTGCCACCATTGACAAATACAATCTCATTCGCGAAATTTAGTTCGGCTTGATTATTTTTGGCCCGTCTGCAGGGGTTCGACTATGTCCATTATTTGCTAACGGGTGACAGGGTCCAATTTCATGGAGCTGGCCGGCGGAAAATATTTCTAAGAACTGATTCCCCTGCTTGGCTAAGTTAGGTTACCTGTCAAAATTGCATGTGATGAATACCGCTTGTCGGTGGTTTTCTGTTGATTTTCACTGAACAGAAACATTTTGCTGAGCAATATTCTTTAAAATGCAGTTATGTAAAATTGGATCCTGATCTTATCGCCTTTGGATCCAGAATCGGTTTGTTTGGTTCATCAAGCAGTCAAAGATTCAAAAATGGTGCCGGAGTACAAGACAGAGCCCTTGCCGAAGCTGAAGCCCAGGTATTGAGATACGGCTGAAATAATTGTGCGGGAAAACTGAAATTGTTTGACGTCATAAAACAATTATTGTTATTCACATTGAAGTAATAATATTATACAAATAAAGTGACCCAAAAAATCACACTTCCCACACCGGGAATCGAACCCGGGCCACGGCGGTGAAAACGCCGGATCCTAACCACTAGACCATATGGGACTCACCTCGGTCTAGACTTGACATGGTTTCCTCAAAAATTATTTAACCCTCTTCAGTTTTGTGGAACTAAAGCCCTGGGGCGTGTTGTGGCGGTCGTAGCCCAAAATGATCCGGTTTGATTTGCTGTCGGGTGACAGGTTTCAATTTCTGCACCTCAGCACAAAATGTTGCTTAAAACTGAAATCTCCTGCTTGGCATAAACAGGTTGTACCTGTCAAAATTGCATTTGGCGAATACCGTTTGTCACTGGTTCTCTGTGGATTTTAACTGAGCGGGAAAATTGGCTACGCAATATTCTGTATCAAGCAGTTCCGTCAAATTGGACCCTGTCGCCTCTGAATCCGGAATCGGTTTCCTTGGTTCAAGTCGTCAAATCAAAGATTCCCAAGCAATCCGGGGTGGAAGACAGAGCGCATGTCTAAGCTACAGCCCAGGTTTTGAGATTATGGAGCTCAAGAAATTATGGGAGAAAACAGATTTTGTTCTACGACAGGGAAATCGGACGTGAACAAAAGAAATACACTTCCCACACCGGGAATCGAACCCGGGCCACGGCGGTGAGAGCGCCGGATCCTAACCACTAGACCATATGGGACTCACGTCAGGCTGCGAAAGACATGATTATATTTAACTTCGGTTTTCGCGAGTAGCTATTGCCTTTGGTCCTGTTCACGGTTATGACGTCCAAACGGGATTTTTGTTTCCTTGAACGCCAAAGCATATACCTGGACAATAGTCGATTGCTTTCAAATTCACAATTTCAGATCACTTCGTGAGGTCGGCTAGCTCAGTCGGTAGAGCGTCGTGCTGATAACGCGAAGGTCGTGGGTTCGATCCCCACGCTGACCAACATACCTTTTCCTTCTGGCCTTAAGTTCAAGGTAACAATCCCTTTTAACCTGCCACCATTGACAAATACAATCTCATTCGCGAAATTTAGTTCGGCTTGATTATTTTTGGCCCGTCTGCAGGGGTTCGACTATGTCCATTATTTGCTAACGGGTGACAGGGTCCAATTTCATGGAGCTGGCCGGCGGAAAATATTTCTAAGAACTGATTCCCCTGCTTGGCTAAGTTAGGTTACCTGTCAAAATTGCATGTGATGAATACCGCTTGTCGGTGGTTTTCTGTTGATTTTCACTGAACAGAAACATTTTGCTGAGCAATATTCTTTAAAATGCAGTTATGTAAAATTGGATCCTGATCTTATCGCCTTTGGATCCAGAATCGGTTTGTTTGGTTCATCAAGCAGTCAAAGATTCAAAAATGGTGCCGGAGTACAAGACAGAGCCCTTGCCGAAGCTGAAGCCCAGGTATTGAGATACGGCTGAAATAATTGTGCGGGAAAACTGAAATTGTTTGACGTCATAAAACAATTATTGTTATTCACATTGAAGTAATAATATTATACAAATAAAGTGACCCAAAAAATCACACTTCCCACACCGGGAATCGAACCCGGGCCACGGCGGTGAAAACGCCGGATCCTAACCACTAGACCATATGGGACTCACCTCGGTCTAGACTTGACATGGTTTCCTCAAAAATGATTTAACCCTCTTCAGTTTTGTGGAACTAAAGCCCTGGGGCGTGTTGTGGCGGTCGTAGCCCAAAATGATCCGGTTTGATTTGCTGTCGGGTGACAGGTTTCAATTTCTGCACCTCAGCACAAAATGTTGCTTAAAACTGAAATCTCCTGCTTGGCATAAACAGGTTGTACCTGTCAAAATTGCATTTGGCGAATACCGTTTGTCACTGGTTCTCTGTGGATTTTAACTGAGCGGGAAAATTGGCTACGCAATATTCTGTATCAAGCAGTTCCGTCAAATTGGACCCTGTCGCCTCTGAATCCGGAATCGGTTTCCTTGGTTCAAGTCGTCAAATCAAAGATTCCCAAGCAATCCGGGGTGGAAGACAGAGCGCATGTCTAAGCTACAGCCCAGGTTTTGAGATTATGGAGCTCAAGAAATTATGGGAGAAAACGGATTTTGTTCTACGACAGGGAAATCGGACGTGAACAAAAGAAATACACTTCCCACACCGGGAATCGAACCCGGGCCACGGCGGTGAGAGCGCCGGATCCTAACCACTAGACCATATGGGACTGACGTCAGGCTGCGAAAGACATGATTATATTTAACTTCGGTTTTCGCGAGTAGCTATTGCCTTTGGTCCTGTTCACGGTTATGACGTCCAAACGGGATTTTTGTTTCCTTGAACGCCAAAGCATATACCTGGACAATAGTCGATTGCTTTCAAATTCACAATTTCAGATCACTTCGTGAGGTCGGCTAGCTCAGTCGGTAGAGCGTCGTGCTGATAACGCGAAGGTCGTGGGTTCGAGCCCCACGCTGACCAACATACCTTTTCCTTCTGGCCTTAAGTTCAAGGTAACAATCCCTTTTAACCTGCCACCATTGACAAATACAATCTCATTCGCGAAATTTAGTTCGGCTTGATTATTTTTGGCCCGTCTGCAGGGGTTCGACTATGTCCATTATTTGCTAACGGGTGACAGGGTCCAATTTCATGGAGCTGGCCGGCGGAAAATATTTCTAAGAACTGATTCCCCTGCTTGGCTAAGTTAGGTTACCTGTCAAAATTGCATGTGATGA
The DNA here is from genome assembly GCA_037893225.1 of Hippasteria phrygiana. Classification (NCBI taxonomy): domain Eukaryota; kingdom Metazoa; phylum Echinodermata; class Asteroidea; order Valvatida; family Goniasteridae; genus Hippasteria; species Hippasteria phrygiana. The sequence continues at coordinate 868,938 of JAZGUH010000100.1, forward strand.
ATACCGCTTGTCGGTGGTTTTCTGTTGATTTTCACTGAACAGAAACATTTTGCTGAGCAATATTCTTTAAAATGCAGTTATGTAAAATTGGATCCTGATCTTATCGCCTTTGGATCCAGAATCGGTTTGTTTGGTTCATCAAGCAGTCAAAGATTCAAAAATGGTGCCGGAGTACAAGACAGAGCCCTTGCCGAAGCTGAAGCCCAGGTATTGAGATACGGCTGAAATAATTGTGCGGGAAAACTGAAATTGTTTGACGTCATAAAACAATTATTGTTATTCACATTGAAGTAATAATATTATACAAATAAAGTGACCCAAAAAATCACACTTCCCACACCGGGAATCGAACCCGGGCCACGGCGGTGAAAACGCCGGATCCTAACCACTAGACCATATGGGACTCACCTCGGTCTAGACTTGACATGGTTTCCTCAAAAATTATTTAACCCTCTTCAGTTTTGTGGAACTAAAGCCCTGGGGCGTGTTGTGGCGGTCGTAGCCCAAAATGATCCGGTTTGATTTGCTGTCGGGTGACAGGTTTCAATTTCTGCACCTCAGCACAAAATGTTGCTTAAAACTGAAATCTCCTGCTTGGCATAAACAGGTTGTACCTGTCAAAATTGCATTTGGCGAATACCGTTTGTCACTGGTTCTCTGTGGATTTTAACTGAACGGGAAAATTGGCTACGCAATATTCTGTATCAAGCAGTTCCGTCAAATTGGACCCTGTCGCCTCTGAATCCGGAATCGGTTTCCTTGGTTCAAGTCGTCAAATCAAAGATTCCCAAGCAATCCGGGGTGGAAGACAGAGCGCATGTCTAAGCTACAGCCCAGGTTTTGAGATTATGGAGCTCAAGAAATTATGGGAGAAAACAGATTTTGTTCTACGACAGGGAAATCGGACGTGAACAAAAGAAGTACACTTCCCACACCGGGAATCGAACCCGGGCCACGGCGGTGAGAGCGCCGGATCCTAACCACTAGACCATATGGGACTCACGTCAGGTTGCGAAAGACATGATTATATTTAACTTTTTTTTCCGCGAGTAGCTATTGCCTTTGGTCCTGTTCACGGTTATGACGTCCAAACGGGCTTTTTGTTTCCTTGAACGCCAAAGCATATACCTGGACAATAGTCGATTGCTTTCAAATTCACAATTTCAGATGATTTCGTGAGGTCGGCTAGCTCAGTTCGTAGAGCGTCGTGCTGATAACGCGAAGGTCGTGGGTTCGATCCCCACGCTGACCAACATACCTTTTCCTTCTGGCCTTAAGTTCAAGGTAACAATCCCTTTTAACCTGCCACCATTGACAAATACAATCTCATTCGCGAAATTTCGTTCGGCTTGATTATTTTTGGCCCGTCTGCAGGGGTTCGACTATGTCCATTATTTGCTAACGGGTGACAGGGTCCAATTTCATGGAGCTGGCCGGCGGAAAATATTTCTAAGAACTGATTCCCCTGCTTGGCTAAGTTAGGTTACCTGTCAAAATTGCATGTGATGAATACCGCTTGTCGGTGGTTCTCTGTTGATTTTCACTGAACAGAAACATTTGCTGAGCAATATTCTTTAAAAAGCAGTTATGTAAAATTGGACCCTGGTCTTATCGCCTTTGGATCCAGAATCGGTTTGTTTGGTTCATCAAGCAGTCAAAGATTCAAAAATGGTGCCGGAGTACAAGACAGAGCCCGTGCCGAAGCTGAAGCCCAGGTATTGAGATACGGCTGAAATAATTGTGCGGGAAAACTGAAATTGTTTGACGTCATAAAACAATTATTATTATTCACATTGAAGTAATAATATTATACAAATAAAGTGACCCAAAAAAATCACACTTCCCACACCGGGAATCGAACCCGGGCCACGGCGGTGAAAACGCCGGATCCTAACCACTAGACCATATGGGACTCACCTCGGTCTAGACTTGACATGGTTTCCTCAAAAATGATTTAACCCTCTTCAGTTTTGTGGAACTAAAGCCCTGGGGCGTGTTGTGGCGGTCGTAGCCCAAAATGATCCGGTTTGATTTGCTGTCGGGTGACAGGTTTCAATTTCTGCACCTCAGCACAAAATGTTGCTTAAAACTGAAATCTCCTGCTTGGCATAAACAGGTTGTACCTGTCAAAATTGCATTTGGCGAATACCGTTTGTCACTGGTTCTCTGTGGATTTTAACTGAACGGGAAAATTGGCTACGCAATATTCTGTATCAAGCAGTTCCGTCAAATTGGACCCTGTCGCCTCTGAATCCGGAATCGGTTTCCTTGGTTCAAGTCGTCAAATCAAAGATTCCCAAGCAATCCGGGGTGGAAGACAGAGCGCATGTCTAAGCTACAGCCCAGGTTTTGAGATTATGGAGCTCAAGAAATTATGGGAGAAAACAGATTTTGTTCTACGACAGGGAAATCGGACGTGAACAAAAGAAGTACACTTCCCACACCGGGAATCGAACCCGGGCCACGGCGGTGAGAGCGCCGGATCCTAACCACTAGACCATATGGGACTCACGTCAGGTTGCGAAAGACATGATTATATTTAACTTTTTTTTTCGCGAGTAGCTATTGCCTTTGGTCCTGTTCACGGTTATGACGTCCAAACGGGCTTTTTGTTTCCTTGAACGCCAAAGCATATACCTGGACAATAGTCGATTGCTTTCAAATTCACAATTTCAGATGATTTCGTGAGGTCGGCTAGCTCAGTTCGTAGAGCGTCGTGCTGATAACGCGAAGGTCGTGGGTTCGATCCCCACGCTGACCAACATACCTTTTCCTTCTGGCCTTAAGTTCAAGGTAACAATCCCTTTTAACCTGCCACCATTGACAAATACAATCTCATTCGCGAAATTTCGTTCGGCTTGATTATTTTTGGCCCGTCTGCAGGGGTTCGACTATGTCCATTATTTGCTAACGGGTGACAGGGTCCAATTTCATGGAGCTGGCCGGCGGAAAATATTTCTAAGAACTGATTCCCCTGCTTGGCTAAGTTAGGTTACCTGTCAAAATTGCATGTGATGAATACCGCTTGTCGGTGGTTCTCTGTTGATTTTCACTGAACAGAAACATTTGCTGAGCAATATTCTTTAAAAAGCAGTTATGTAAAATTGGACCCTGGTCTTATCGCCTTTGGATCCAGAATCGGTTTGTTTGGTTCATCAAGCAGTCAAAGATTCAAAAATGGTGCCGGAGTACAAGACAGAGCCCGTGCCGAAGCTGAAGCCCAGGTATTGAGATACGGCTGAAATAATTGTGCGGGAAAACTGAAATTGTTTGACGTCATAAAACAATTATTATTATTCACATTGAAGTAATAATATTATACAAATAAAGTGACCCAAAAAAATCACACTTCCCACACCGGGAATCGAACCCGGGCCACGGCGGTGAAAACGCCGGATCCTAACCACTAGACCATATGGGACTCACCTCGGTCTAGACTTGACATGGTTTCCTCAAAAATGATTTAACCCTCTTCAGTTTTGTGGAACTAAAGCCCTGGGGCGTGTTGTGGCGGTCGTAGCCCAAAATGATCCGGTTTGATTTGCTGTCGGGTGACAGGTTTCAATTTCTGCACCTCAGCACAAAATGTTGCTTAAAACTGAAATCTCCTGCTTGGCATAAACAGGTTGTACCTGTCAAAATTGCATTTGGCGAATACCGTTTGTCACTGGTTCTCTGTGGATTTTAACTGAACGGGAAAATTGGCTACGCAATATTCTGTATCAAGCAGTTCCGTCAAATTGGACCCTGTCGCCTCTGAATCCGGAATCGGTTTCCTTGGTTCAAGTCGTCAAATCAAAGATTCCCAAGCAATCCGGGGTGGAAGACAGAGCGCATGTCTAAGCTACAGCCCAGGTTTTGAGATTATGGAGCTCAAGAAATTATGGGAGAAAACAGATTTTGTTCTACGACAGGGAAATCGGACGTGAACAAAAGAAGTACACTTCCCACACCGGGAATCGAACCCGGGCCACGGCGGTGAGAGCGCCGGATCCTAACCACTAGACCATATGGGACTCACGTCAGGTTGCGAAAGACATGATTATATTGAACTTTTTTTTTCGCGAGTAGCTATTGCCTTTGGTCCTGTTCACGGTTATGACGTCCAAACGGGCTTTTTGTTTCCTTGAACGCCAAAGCATATACCTGGACAATAGTCGATTGCTTTCAAATTCACAATTTCAGATGATTTCGTGAGGTCGGCTAGCTCAGTTCGTAGAGCGTCGTGCTGATAACGCGAAGGTCGTGGGTTCGATCCCCACGCTGACCAACATACCTTTTCCTTCTGGCCTTAAGTTCAAGGTAACAATCCCTTTTAACCTGCCACCATTGACAAATACAATCTCATTCGCGAAATTTCGTTCGGCTTGATTATTTTTGGCCCGTCTGCAGGGGTTCGACTATGTCCATTATTTGCTAACGGGTGACAGGGTCCAATTTCATGGAGCTGGCCGGCGGAAAATATTTCTAAGAACTGATTCCCCTGCTTGGCTAAGTTAGGTTACCTGTCAAAATTGCATGTGATGAATACCGCTTGTCGGTGGTTCTCTGTTGATTTTCACTGAACAGAAACATTTGCTGAGCAATATTCTTTAAAAAGCAGTTATGTAAAATTGGACCCTGGTCTTATCGCCTTTGGATCCAGAATCGGTTTGTTTGGTTCATCAAGCAGTCAAAGATTCAAAAATGGTGCCGGAGTACAAGACAGAGCCCGTGCCGAAGCTGAAGCCCAGGTATTGAGATACGGCTGAAATAATTGTGCGGGAAAACTGAAATTGTTTGACGTCATAAAACAATTATTATTATTCACATTGAAGTAATAATATTATACAAATAAAGTGACCCAAAAAAATCACACTTCCCACACCGGGAATCGAACCCGGGCCACGGCGGTGAAAACGCCGGATCCTAACCACTAGACCATATGGGACTCACCTCGGTCTAGACTTGACATGGTTTCCTCAAAAATGATTTAACCCTCTTCAGTTTTGTGGAACTAAAGCCCTGGGGCGTGTTGTGGCGGTCGTAGCCCAAAATGATCCGGTTTGATTTGCTGTCGGGTGACAGGTTTCAATTTCTGCACCTCAGCACAAAATGTTGCTTAAAACTGAAATCTCCTGCTTGGCATAAACAGGTTGTACCTGTCAAAATTGCATTTGGCGAATACCGTTTGTCACTGGTTCTCTGTGGATTTTAACTGAACGGGAAAATTGGCTACGCAATATTCTGTATCAAGCAGTTCCGTCAAATTGGACCCTGTCGCCTCTGAATCCGGAATCGGTTTCCTTGGTTCAAGTCGTCAAATCAAAGATTCCCAAGCAATCCGGGGTGGAAGACAGAGCGCATGTCTAAGCTACAGCCCAGGTTTTGAGATTATGGAGCTCAAGAAATTATGGGAGAAAACAGATTTTGTTCTACGACAGGGAAATCGGACGTGAACAAAAGAAGTACACTTCCCACACCGGGAATCGAACCCGGGCCACGGCGGTGAGAGCGCCGGATCCTAACCACTAGACCATATGGGACTCACGTCAGGTTGCGAAAGACATGATTATATTGAACTTTTTTTTTCGCGAGTAGCTATTGCCTTTGGTCCTGTTCACGGTTATGACGTCCAAACGGGCTTTTTGTTTCCTTGAACGCCAAAGCATATACCTGGACAATAGTCGATTGCTTTCAAATTCACAATTTCAGATGATTTCGTGAGGTCGGCTAGCTCAGTTCGTAGAGCGTCGTGCTGATAACGCGAAGGTCGTGGGTTCGATCCCCACGCTGACCAACATACCTTTTCCTTCTGGCCTTAAGTTCAAGGTAACAATCCCTTTTAACCTGCCACCATTGACAAATACAATCTCATTCGCGAAATTTCGTTCGGCTTGATTATTTTTGGCCCGTCTGCAGGGGTTCGACTATGTCCATTATTTGCTAACGGGTGACAGGGTCCAATTTCATGGAGCTGGCCGGCGGAAAATATTTCTAAGAACTGATTCCCCTGCTTGGCTAAGTTAGGTTACCTGTCAAAATTGCATGTGATGAATACCGCTTGTCGGTGGTTCTCTGTTGATTTTCACTGAACAGAAACATTTGCTGAGCAATATTCTTTAAAAAGCAGTTATGTAAAATTGGACCCTGGTCTTATCGCCTTTGGATCCAGAATCGGTTTGTTTGGTTCATCAAGCAGTCAAAGATTCAAAAATGGTGCCGGAGTACAAGACAGAGCCCGTGCCGAAGCTGAAGCCCAGGTATTGAGATACGGCTGAAATAATTGTGTGGGAAAACTGAAATTGTTTGACGTCATAAAACAATTATTATTATTCACATTGAAGTAATAATATTATACAAATAAAGTGACCCAAAAAAATCACACTTCCCACACCGGGAATCGAACCCGGGCCACGGCGGTGAAAACGCCGGATCCTAACCACTAGACCATATGGGACTCACCTCGGTCTAGACTTGACATGGTTTCCTCAAAAATGATTTAACCCTCTTCAGTTTTGTGGAACTAAAGCCCTGGGGCGTGTTGTGGCGGTCGTAGCCCAAAATGATCCGGTTTGATTTGCTGTCGGGTGACAGGTTTCAATTTCTGCACCTCAGCACAAAATGTTGCTTAAAACTGAAATCTCCTGCTTGGCATAAACAGGTTGTACCTGTCAAAATTGCATTTGGCGAATACCGTTTGTCACTGGTTCTCTGTGGATTTTAACTGAACGGGAAAATTGGCTACGCAATATTCTGTATCAAGCAGTTCCGTCAAATTGGACCCTGTCGCCTCTGAATCCGGAATCGGTTTCCTTGGTTCAAGTCGTCAAATCAAAGATTCCCAAGCAATCCGGGGTGGAAGACAGAGCGCATGTCTAAGCTACAGCCCAGGTTTTGAGATTATGGAGCTCAAGAAATTATGGGAGAAAACAGATTTTGTTCTACGACAGGGAAATCGGACGTGAACAAAAGAAGTACACTTCCCACACCGGGAATCGAACCCGGGCCACAGCGGTGAGAGCGCCGGATCCTAACCACTAGACCATATGGGACTCACGTCAGGTTGCGAAAGACATGATTATATTGAACTTTTTTTTTCGCGAGTAGCTATTGCCTTTGGTCCTGTTCACGGTTATGACGTCCAAACGGGCTTTTTGTTTCCTTGAACGCCAAAGCATATACCTGGACAATAGTCGATTGCTTTCAAATTCACAATTTCAGATGATTTCGTGAGGTCGGCTAGCTCAGTTCGTAGAGCGTCGTGCTGATAACGCGAAGGTCGTGGGTTCGATCCCCACGCTGACCAACATACCTTTTCCTTCTGGCCTTAAGTTCAAGGTAACAATCCCTTTTAACCTGCCACCATTGACAAATACAATCTCATTCGCGAAATTTCGTTCGGCTTGATTATTTTTGGCCCGTCTGCAGGGGTTCGACTATGTCCATTATTTGCTAACGGGTGACAGGGTCCAATTTCATGGAGCTGGCCGGCGGAAAATATTTCTAAGAACTGATTCCCCTGCTTGGCTAAGTTAGGTTACCTGTCAAAATTGCATGTGATGAATACCGCTTGTCGGTGGTTCTCTGTTGATTTTCACTGAACAGAAACATTTGCTGAGCAATATTCTTTAAAAAGCAGTTATGTAAAATTGGACCCTGGTCTTATCGCCTTTGGATCCAGAATCGGTTTGTTTGGTTCATCAAGCAGTCAAAGATTCAAAAATGGTGCCGGAGTACAAGACAGAGCCCGTGCCGAAGCTGAAGCCCAGGTATTGAGATACGGCTGAAATAATTGTGCGGGAAAACTGAAATTGTTTGACGTCATAAAACAATTATTATTATTCACATTGAAGTAATAATATTATACAAATAAAGTGACCCAAAAAAATCACACTTCCCACACCGGGAATCGAACCCGGGCCACGGCGGTGAAAACGCCGGATCCTAACCACTAGACCATATGGGACTCACCTCGGTCTAGACTTGACATGGTTTCCTCAAAAATGATTTAACCCTCTTCAGTTTTGTGGAACTAAAGCCCTGGGGCGTGTTGTGGCGGTCGTAGCCCAAAATGATCCGGTTTGATTTGCTGTCGGGTGACAGGTTTCAATTTCTGCACCTCAGCACAAAATGTTGCTTAAAACTGAAATCTCCTGCTTGGCATAAACAGGTTGTACCTGTCAAAATTGCATTTGGCGAATACCGTTTGTCACTGGTTCTCTGTGGATTTTAACTGAGCGGGAAAATTGGCTACGCAATATTCTGTATCAAGCAGTTCCGTCAAATTGGACCCTGTCGCCTCTGAATCCGGAATCGGTTTCCTTGGTTCAAGTCGTCAAATCAAAGATTCCCAAGCAATCCGGGGTGGAAGACAGAGCGCATGTCTAAGCTACAGCCCAGGTTTTGAGATTATGGAGCTCAAGAAATTATGGGAGAAAACGGATTTTGTTCTACGACAGGGAAATCGGACGTGAACAAAAGAAATACACTTCCCACACCGGGAATCGAACCCGGGCCACGGCGGTGAGAGCGCCGGATCCTAACCACTAGACCATATGGGACTCACGTCAGGCTGCGAAAGACATGATTATATTTAACTTCGGTTTTCGCGAGTAGCTATTGCCTTTGGTCCTGTTCACGGTTATGACGTCCAAACGGGATTTTTGTTTCCTTGAACGCCAAAGCATATACCTGGACAATAGTCGATTGCTTTCAAATTCACAATTTCAGATCACTTCGTGAGGTCGGCTAGCTCAGTCGGTAGAGCGTCGTGCTGATAACGCGAAGGTCGTGGGTTCGAGCTCCACGCTGACCAACATACCTTTTCCTTCTGGCCTTAAGTTCAAGGTAACAATCCCTTTTAACCTGCCACCATTGACAAATACAATCTCATTCGCGAAATTTAGTTCGGCTTGATTATTTTTGGCCCGTCTGCAGGGGTTCGACTATGTCCATTATTTGCTAACGGGTGACAGGGTCCAATTTCATGGAGCTGGCCGGCGAAAAATATTTCTAAGAACTGATTCCCCTGCTTGGCTAAGTTAGGTTACCTGTCAAAATTGCATGTGATGAATACCGCTTGTCGGTGGTTTTCTGTTGATTTTCACTGAACAGAAACATTTGCTGAGCAATATTCTTTAAAAAGCAGTTATGTAAAATTGGATCCTGATCTTATCGCCTTTGGATCCAGAATCGGTTTGTTTGGTTCATCAAGCAGTCAAAGATTCAAAAATGGTGCCGGAGTACAAGAGAGAGCCCGTGCCGAAGCCGAAGCCCAGGTATTGAGATACGGCTGAAATAATTGTGCGGGAAAACTGAAATTGTTTGACGTCATAAAACAATTATTGTTATTCACATTGAAGTAATAATATTATACAAATAAAGTGACCCAAAAATCACACTTCCCACACCGGGAATCGAACCCGGGCCACGGCGGTGAAAACGCCGGATCCTAACCACTAGACCATATGGGACTCACCTCGGTCTAGACTTGACATGGTTTCCTCAAAAATGATTTAACCCTCTTCAGTTTTGTGGAACTAAAGCCCTGGGGCGTGTTGTGGCGGTCGTAGCCCAAAATGATCCGGTTTGATTTGCTGTCGGGTGACAGGTTTCAATTTCTGCACCTCAGCACAAAATGTTGCTTAAAACTGAAATCTCCTGCTTGGCATAAACAGGTTGTACCTGTCAAAATTGCATTTGGCGAATACCGTTTGTCACTGGTTCTCTGTGGATTTTAACTGAGCGGGAAAATTGGCTACGCAATATTCTGTATCAAGCAGTTCCGTCAAATTGGACCCTGTCGCCTCTGAATCCGGAATCGGTTTCCTTTGTTCAAGTCGTCAAATCAAAGATTCCCAAGCAATCCGGGGTGGAAGACAGAGCGCATGTCTAAGCTACAGCCCAGGTTTTGAGATTATGGAGCTCAAGAAATTATGGGAGAAAACGGATTTTGTTCTACGACAGGGAAATCGGACGTGAACAAAAGAAATACACTTCCCACACCGGGAATCGAACCCGGGCCACGGCGGTGAGAGCGCCGGATCCTAACCACTAGACCATATGGGACTCACGTCAGGCTGCGAAAGACATGATTATATTTAACTTCGGTTTTCGCGAGTAGCTATTGCCTTTGGTCCTGTTCACGGTTATGACGTCCAAACGGGATTTTTGTTTCCTTGAACGCCAAAGCATATACCTGGACAATAGTCGATTGCTTTCAAATTCACAATTTCAGATCACTTCGTGAGGTCGGCTAGCTCAGTCGGTAGAGCGTCGTGCTGATAACGCGAAGGTCGTGGGTTCGAGCTCCACGCTGACCAACATACCTTTTCCTTCTGGCCTTAAGTTCAAGGTAACAATCCCTTTTAACCTGCCACCATTGACAAATACAATCTCATTCGCGAAATTTAGTTCGGCTTGATTATTTTTGGCCCGTCTGCAGGGGTTCGACTATGTCCATTATTTGCTAACGGGTGACAGGGTCCAATTTCATGGAGCTGGCCGGCGAAAAATATTTCTAAGAACTGATTCCCCTGCTTGGCTAAGTTAGGTTACCTGTCAAAATTGCATGTGATGAATACCGCTTGTCGGTGGTTTTCTGTTGATTTTCACTGAACAGAAACATTTGCTGAGCAATATTCTTTAAAAAGCAGTTATGTAAAATTGGATCCTGATCTTATCGCCTTTGGATCCAGAATCGGTTTGTTTGGTTCATCAAGCAGTCAAAGATTCAAAAATGGTGCCGGAGTACAAGAGAGAGCCCGTGCCGAAGCCGAAGCCCAGGTATTGAGATACGGCTGAAATAATTGTGCGGGAAAACTGAAATTGTTTGACGTCATAAAACAATTATTGTTATTCACATTGAAGTAATAATATTATACAAATAAAGTGACCCAAAAATCACACTTCCCACACCGGGAATCGAACCCGGGCCACGGCGGTGAAAACGCCGGATCCTAACCACTAGACCATATGGGACTCACCTCGGTCTAGACTTGACATGGTTTCCTCAAAAATGATTTAACCCTCTTCAGTTTTGTGGAACTAAAGCCCTGGGGCGTGTTGTGGCGGTCGTAGCCCAAAATGATCCGGTTTGATTTGCTGTCGGGTGACAGGTTTCAATTTCTGCACCTCAGCACAAAATGTTGCTTAAAACTGAAATCTCCTGCTTGGCATAAAAACAGGTTGTACCTGTCAAAATTGCATTTGGCGAATACCGTTTGTCACTGGTTCTCTGTGGATTTTAACTGAGCGGGAAAATTGGCTACGCAATATTCTGTATCAAGCAGTTCCGTCAAATTGGACCCTGTCGCCTCTGAATCCGGAATCGGTTTCCTTGGTTCAAGTCGTCAAATCAAAGATTCCCAAGCAATCCGGGGTGGAAGACAGAGCGCATGTCTAAGCTACAGCCCAGGTTTTGAGATTATGGAGCTCAAGGAATTATGGGAGAAAACAGATTTTGTTCTACGACAGGGAAATCGGACGTGAACAAAAGAAGTACACTTCCCACACCGGGAATCGAACCCGGGCCACGGCGGTGAGAGCGCCGGATCCTATATAACCACTAGACCATATGGGACTCCCGTCAGGTTGCGAAAGACATGATTATATTTAACTTCGGTTTTCGCGAGTAGCTATTGCCTTTGGTCCTGTTCACGGTTATGACGTCCAAACGGGATTTTTGTTTCCTTGAACGCCAAAGCATATACCTGGACAATAGTCGATTGCTTTCAAATTCACAATTTCAGATCACTTCGTGAGGTCGGCTAGCTCAGTCGGTAGAGCGTAGTGCTGATAACGCGAAGGTCGTTGGTTCGAGCCCCACGCTGACCAACATACCTTTTCCTTCTGGCCTTAAGTTCAAGGTAACAATCCCTTTTAACCTGCCACCATTGACAAATACAATCTCATTCGCGAAATTTAGTTCGGCTTGATTATTTTTGGCCCGTCTGCAGGGGTTCGACTATGTCCATTATTTGCTAACGGGTGACAGGGTCCAATTTCATGGAGCTGGCCGGCGGAAAATATTTCTAAGAACTGATTCCCCTGCTTGGCTAAGTTAGGTTACCTGTCAAAATTGCATGTGATGAATACCGCTTGTCGGTGGTTTTCTGTTGATTTTCACTGAACAGAAACATTTGCTGAGCAATATTCTTTAAAATGCAGTTATGTAAAATTGGATCCTGATCTTATCGCCTTTGGATCCAGAATCGGTTTGTTTGGTTCATCAAGCAGTCAAAGATTCAAAAATGGTGCCGGAGTACAAGACAGAGCCCGTGCCGAAGCTGAAGCCCAGGTATTGAGATACGGCTGAAATAATTGTGCGGGAAAACTGAAATTGTTTGACGTCATAAAACAATTATTGTTATTCACATTGAAGTAATAATATTATACAAATAGAGTGACCCAAAAAATCACACTTCCCACACCGGGAATCGAAGCCGGGACACGGCGGTGAAAACGCCGGATCCTAACCACTAGACCATATGGGACTCACCTCGGTCTAGACTTGACATGGTTTCCTCAAAAATGATTTAACCCTCTTCAGTTTTGTGGAACTAAAGCCCTGGGGCGTGTTGTGGCGGTCGTAGCCCAAAATGATCCGGTTTGATTTGCTGTCGGGTGACAGGTTTCAATTTCTGCACCTCAGCACAAAATGTTGCTTAAAACTGAAATCTCCTGCTTGGCATAAACAGGTTGTACCTGTCAAAATTGCATTTGGCGAATACCGTTTGTCACTGGTTCTCTGTGGATTTTAACTGAGCGGGAAAATTGGCTACGCAATATTCTGTATCAAGCAGTTCCGTCAAATTGGACCCTGTCGCCTCTGAATCCGGAATCGGTTTCCTTGGTTCAAGTCGTCAAATCAAAGACTCCCAAGCAATCCGGGGTGGAAGACAGAGCGCATGTCTAAGCTACAGCCCAGGTTTTGAGATTATGGAGCTCAAGAAATTATGGGAGAAAACAGATTTTGTTCTACGACAGGGAAATCGGACGTGAACAAAAGAAATACACTTCCCACACAAGGAATCGAACCCGGGCCACGGCGGTGAGAGCGCCGGATCCTAACCACTAGACCATATGGGACTCACGTCAGGCTGCGAAAGACATGATTATATTTAACTTCGGTTTTCGCGAGTAGCTATTGCCTTTGGTCCTGTTCACGGTTATGACGTCCAAACGGGATTTTTGTTTCCTTGAACGCCAAAGCATATACCTGGACAATAGTCGATTGCTTTCAAATTCACAATTTCAGATCACTTCGTGAGGTCGGCTTGCTCAGTCGGTAGAGCGTCGTGCTGATAACGCGAAGGTCGTGGGTTCGAGCCCCACGCTGACCAACATACCTTTTCCTTCTGGCCTTAAGTTCAAGGTAACAATCCCTTTTAACCTGCCACCATTGACAAATACAATCTCATTCGCGAAATTTAGTTCGGCTTGATTATTTTTGGCCCGTCTGCAGGGGTTCGACTATGTCCATTATTTGCTAACGGGTGACAGGGTCCAATTTCATGGAGCTGGCCGGTGGAAAATATTTCTAAGAACTGATTCCCCTGCTTGGCTAAGTTAGGTTACCTGTCAAAATTGCATGTGATGAATACCGCTTGTCGGTGGTTTTCTGTTGATTTTCACTGAACAGAAACATTTGCTGAGCAATATTCTTTAAAATGCAGTTATGTAAAATTGGATCCTGATCTTATCGCCTTTGGATCCAGAATCGGTTTGTTTGGTTCATCAAGCAGTCAAAGATTCAAAAATGGTGCCGGAGTACAAGACAGAGCCCGTGCCGAAGCTGAAGCCCAGGTATTGAGATACGGCTGAAATAATTGTGCGGGAAAACTGAAATTGTTTGACGTCATAAAACAATTATTATTATTCACATTGAAGTAATAATATTATACAAATAAAGTGACCCAAAAATATCACACTTCCCACACCGGGAATCGAACCCGGGACACGGCGGTGAAAACGCCGGATCCTAACCACTAGACCATATGGGACTCACCTCGGTCTAGACTTGACATGGTTTCCTCAAAAATGATTTAACCCTCTTCAGTTTTGTGGAACTAAAGCCCTGGGGCGTGTTGTGGCGGTCGTAGCCCAAAATGATCCGGTTTGATTTGCTGTCGGGTGACAGGTTTCAATTTCTGCACCTCAGCACAAAATGTTGCTTAAAACTGAAATCTCCTGCTTGGCATAAACAGGTTGTACCTGTCAAAATTGCATTTGGCGAATACCGTTTGTCACTGGTTATCTGTGGATATTAACTGAGCGGAAAAATTGGCTACGCAATATTCTGTATTAAGCAGTTCCGTCAAATTGGACCCTGTCGCCTCTGAATCCGGAATCGGTTTCCTTGGTTCAAGTCGTCAAATCAAAGACTCCCAAGCAATCCGGGGTGGAAGACTGAGCGCATGTCTAAGCTACAGCCCAGGTTTTGAGATTATGGAGCTCAAGAAATTATGGGAGAAAACAGATTTTGTTCTACGACAGGGAAATCGTACGTGAACAAAAGAAATACACTTCCCACACCGGGAATCGAACCCGGGCCACGGCGGTGAGAGCGCCGGATCCTAACCACTAGACCATATGGGACTCACGTCAGGTTGCGAAAGACATGATTATATTTAACTTCGGTTTTCGCGAGTAGCTATTGCCTTTGGTCCTGTTCACGGTTATGACGTCCAAACGGGATTTTTGTTTCCTTGAACGCCAAAGCATATACCTGGACAATAGTCGATTGCTTTCAAATTCACAATTTCAGATCACTTCGTGAGGTCGGCTAGCTCAGTCGGTAGAGCGTCGTGCTGATAACGCGAAGGTCGTGGGTTCGATCCCCACGCTGACCAACATACCTTTTCCTTCTGGCCTTAAGTTCAAGGTAACAATCCCTTTTAACCTGCCACCATTGACAAATACAATCTCATTCGCGAAATTTAGTTCGGCTTGATTATTTTTGGCCCGTCTGCAGGGGTTCGACTATGTCCATTATTTGCTAACGGGTGACAGGGTCCAATTTCTTGGAGCTGGCCGGCGGAAAATATTTCTAAGAACTGATTCCCCTGTCAAAATTGCATGTGATGAATACCGCTTGTCGGTGGTTTTCTGTTGATTTTCACTGAACAGAAACATTTGCTGAGCAATATTCTTTAAAATGCAGTTATGTAAAATTGGATCCTGATCTTATCGCCTTTGGATCCAGAATCGGTTTGTTTGGTTCATCAAGCAGTCAAAGATTCAAAAATGGTGCCGGAGTACAAGACAGAGCCCGTGCCGAAGCTGAAGCCCAGGTATTGAGATACGGCTGAAATAATTGTGCGGGAAAACTGAAATTGTTTGACGTCATAAAACAATTATTATTATTCACATTGAAGTAATAATATTATACAAATAAAGTGACCCAAAAAAATCACACTTCCCACACCGGGAATCGAACCCGGGCCACGGCGGTGAAAACGCCGGATCCTAACCACTAGACCATATGGGACTCACCTCGGTCTAGACTTGACATGGTTTCCTCAAAAATGATTTAACCCTCTTCAGTTTTGTGGAACTAAAGCCCTGGGGCGTGTTGTGGCGGTCGTAGCCCAAAATGATCCGGTTTGATTTGCTGTCGGGTGACAGGTTTCAATTTCTGCACCTCAGCACAAAATGTTGCTTAAAACTGAAATCTCCTGCTTGGCATAAACAGGTTGTACCTGTCAAAATTGCATTTGGCGAATACCGTTTGTCACTGGTTCTCTGTGGATTTTAACTGAGCGGGAAAATTGGCTACGCAATATTCTGTATCAAGCAGTTCCGTCAAATTGGACCCTGTCGCCTCTGAATCCGGAATCGGTTTCCTTGGTTCAAGTCGTCAAATCAAAGATTCCCAAGCAATCCGGGGTGGAAGACAGAGCGCATGTCTAAGCTACAGCCCAGGTTTTGAGATTATGGAGCTCAAGAAATTATGGGAGAAAACAGATTTTGTTCTACGACAGGGAAATCGGACGTGAACAAAAGAAGTACACTTCCCACACCGGGAATCGAACCCGGGCCACGGCGGTGAGACCGCCGGATCCTAACCACTAGACCATATGGGACTCACGTCAGGTTGCGAAAGACATGATTATATTTAACTTCGGTTTTCGCGAGTAGCTATTGCCTTTGGTCCTGTTCACGGTTATGACGTCCAAACGGGATTTTTGTTTCCTTGAACGCCAAAGCATATACCTGGACAATAGTCGATTGCTTTCAAATTCACAATTTCAGATCACTTCGTGAGGTCGGCTAGCTCAGTCGGTAGAGCGTCGTGCTGATAACGCGAAGGTCGTGGGTTCGAGCCCCACGCTGACCAACATACCTTTTCCTTCTGGCCTTAAGTTCAAGGTAACAATCCCTTTTAACCTGCCACCATTGACAAATACAATCTCATTCGCGAAATTTAGTTCGGCTTGATTATTTTTGGCCCGTCTGTAGGGGTTCGACTATGTCCATTATTTGCTAACGGGTGACAGGGTCCAATTTCATGGAGCTGGCCGGCGGAAAATATTTCTAAGAACTGATTCCCCTGTCAAAATTGCATGTGATGAATACCGCTTGTCGGTGGTTTTCTGTTGATTTTCACTGAACAGAAACATTTGCTGAGCAATATTCTTTAAAATGCAGTTATGTAAAATTGGATCCTGATCTTATCGCCTTTGGATCCAGAATCGGTTTGTTTGGTTCATCAAGCAGTCAAAGATTCAAAAATGGTGCCGGAGTACAAGACAGAGCCCGTGCCGAAGCTGAAGCCCAGGTATTGAGATACGGCTGAAATAATTGTGCGGGAAAACTGAAATTGTTTGACGTCATAAAACAATTATTATTATTCACATTGAAGTAATAATATTATACAAATAAAGTGACCCAACAAAATCACACTTCCCACACCGGGAATCGAACCCGGGCCACGGCGGTGAAAACGCCGGATCCTAACCACTAGACCATATAGAACTCACCTCGGTCTAGACTTGACATGGTTTCCTCAAAAATGATTTAACCCTCTTCAGTTTTGTGGAACTAAAGCCCTGGGGCGTGTTGTGGCGGTCGTAGCCCAAAATGATCCGGTTTGATTTGCTGTCGGGTGACAGGTTTCAATTTCTGCACCTCAGCACAAAATGTTGCTTAAAACTGAAATCTCCTGCTTGGCATAAACAGGTTGTACCTGTCAAAATTGCATTTGGCGAATACCGTTTGTCACTGGTTCTCTGTGGATTTTAACTGAGCGGGAAAATTGGCTACGCAATATTCTGTATCAAGCAGTTCCGTCAAATTGGACCCTGTCGCCTCTGAATCCGGAATCGGTTTCCTTGGTTCAAGTCGTCAAATCAAAGATTCCCAAGCAATCCGGGGTGGAAGACAGAGCGCATGTCTAAGCTACAGCCCAGGTTTTGAGATTATGGAGCTCAAGAAATTATGGGAGAAAACAGATTTTGTTCTACGACAGGGAAATCGGACGTGAACAAAAGAAATACACTTCCCACACCGGGAATCGAACCCGGGCCACGGCGGTGAGAGCGCCGGATCCTAACCACTAGACCATATGGGACTCACGTCAGGCTGCGAAAGACATGATTATATTTAACTTCGGTTTTCGCGAGTAGCTATTGCCTTTGGTCCTGTTCACGGTTATGACGTCCAAACGGGATTTTTGTTTCCTTGAACGCCAAAGCATATACCTGGACAATAGTCGATTGCTTTCAAATTCACAATTTCAGATCACTTCGTGAGGTCGGCTAGCTCAGTCGGTAGAGCGTCGTGCTGATAACGCGAAGGTCGTGGGTTCGATCCCCACGCTGACCAACATACCTTTTCCTTCTGGCCTTAAGTTCAAGGTAACAATCCCTTTTAACCTGCCACCATTGACAAATACAATCTCATTCGCGAAATTTAGTTCGGCTTGATTATTTTTGGCCCGTCTGCAGGGGTTCGACTATGTCCATTATTTGCTAACGGGTGACAGGGTCCAATTTCATGGAGCTGGCCGGCGGAAAATATTTCTAAGAACTGATTCCCCTGCTTGGCTAAGTTAGGTTACCTGTCAAAATTGCATGTGATGAATACCGCTTGTCGGTGGTTTTCTGTTGATTTTCACTGAACAGAAACATTTTGCTGAGCAATATTCTTTAAAATGCAGTTATGTAAAATTGGATCCTGATCTTATCGCCTTTGGATCCAGAATCGGTTTGTTTGGTTCATCAAGCAGTCAAAGATTCAAAAATGGTGCCGGAGTACAAGACAGAGCCCTTGCCGAAGCTGAAGCCCAGGTATTGAGATACGGCTGAAATAATTGTGCGGGAAAACTGAAATTGTTTGACGTCATAAAACAATTATTGTTATTCACATTGAAGTAATAATATTATACAAATAAAGTGACCCAAAAAATCACACTTCCCACACCGGGAATCGAACCCGGGCCACGGCGGTGAAAACGCCGGATCCTAACCACTAGACCATATGGGACTCACCTCGGTCTAGACTTGACATGGTTTCTTCAAAAATGATTTAACCCTCTTCAGTTTTGTGGAACTAAAGCCCTGGGGCGTGTTGTGGCGGTCGTAGCCCAAAATGATCCGGTTTGATTTGCTGTCGGGTGACAGGTTTCAATTTCTGCACCTCAGCACAAAATGTTGCTTAAAACTGAAATCTCCTGCTTGGCATAAACAGGTTGTACCTGTCAAAATTGCATTTGGCGAATACCGTTTGTCACTGGTTCTCTGTGGATTTTAACTGAGCGGGAAAATTGGCTACGCAATATTCTGTATCAAGCAGTTCCGTCACATTGGACCCTGTCGCCTCTGAATCCGGAATCGGTTTCCTTGGTTCAAGTCGTCAAATCAAAGATTCCCAAGCAATCCGGGGTGGAAGACAGAGCGCATGTCTAAGCTACAGCCCAGGTTTTGAGATTATGGAGCTCAAGAAATTATGGGAGAAAACGGATTTTGTTCTACGACAGGGAAATCGGACGTGAACAAAAGAAATACACTTCCCACACCGGGAATCGAACCCGGGCCACGGCGGTGAGAGCGCCGGATCCTAACCACTAGACCATATGGGACTCACGTCAGGCTGCGAAAGACATGATTATATTTAACTTCGGTTTTCGCGAGTAGCTATTGCCTTTGGTCCTGTTCACGGTTATGACGTCCAAACGGGATTTTTGTTTCCTTGAACGCCAAAGCATATACCTGGACAATAGTCGATTGCTTTCAAATTCACAATTTCAGATCACTTCGTGAGGTCGGCTAGCTCAGTCGGTAGAGCGTCGTGCTGATAACGCGAAGGTCGTGGGTTCGAGCCCCACGCTGACCAACATACCTTTTCCTTCTGGCCTTAAGTTCAAGGTAACAATCCCTTTTAACCTGCCACCATTGACAAATACAATCTCATTCGCGAAATTTAGTTCGGCTTGATTATTTTTGGCCCGTCTGCAGGGGTTCGACTATGTCCATTATTTGCTAACGGGTGACAGGGTCCAATTTCATGGAGCTGGCCGGCGGAAAATATTTCTAAGAACTGATTCCCCTGCTTGGCTAAGTTAGGTTACCTGTCAAAATTGCATGTGATGAATACCGCTTGTCGGTGGTTTTCTGTTGATTTTCACTGAACAGAAACATTTTGCTGAGCAATATTCTTTAAAATGCAGTTATGTAAAATTGGATCCTGATCTTATCGCCTTTGGATCCAGAATCGGTTTGTTTGGTTCATCAAGCAGTCAAAGATTCAAAAATGGTGCCGGAGTACAAGACAGAGCCCTTGCCGAAGCTGAAGCCCAGGTATTGAGATACGGCTGAAATAATTGTGCGGGAAAACTGAAATTGTTTGACGTCATAAAACAATTATTGTTATTCACATTGAAGTAATAATATTATACAAATAAAGTGACCCAAAAAATCACACTTCCCACACCGGGAATCGAACCCGGGCCACGGCGGTGAAAACGCCGGATCCTAACCACTAGACCATATGGGACTCACCTCGGTCTAGACTTGACATGGTTTCTTCAAAAATGATTTAACCCTCTTCAGTTTTGTGGAACTAAAGCCCTGGGGCGTGTTGTGGCGGTCGTAGCCCAAAATGATCCGGTTTGATTTGCTGTCGGGTGACAGGTTTCAATTTCTGCACCTCAGCACAAAATGTTGCTTAAAACTGAAATCTCCTGCTTGGCATAAACAGGTTGTACCTGTCAAAATTGCATTTGGCGAATACCGTTTGTCACTGGTTCTCTGTGGATTTTAACTGAGCGGGAAAATTGGCTACGCAATATTCTGTATCAAGCAGTTCCGTCACATTGGACCCTGTCGCCTCTGAATCCGGAATCGGTTTCCTTGGTTCAAGTCGTCAAATCAAAGATTCCCAAGCAATCCGGGGTGGAAGACAGAGCGCATGTCTAAGCTACAGCCCAGGTTTTGAGATTATGGAGCTCAAGAAATTATGGGAGAAAACGGATTTTGTTCTACGACAGGGAAATCGGACGTGAACAAAAGAAATACACTTCCCACACCGGGAATCGAACCCGGGCCACGGCGGTGAGAGCGCCGGATCCTAACCACTAGACCATATGGGACTCACGTCAGGCTGCGAAAGACATGATTATATTTAACTTCGGTTTTCGCGAGTAGCTATTGCCTTTGGTCCTGTTCACGGTTATGACGTCCAAACGGGATTTTTGTTTCCTTGAACGCCAAAGCATATACCTGGACAATAGTCGATTGCTTTCAAATTCACAATTTCAGATCACTTCGTGAGGTCGGCTAGCTCAGTCGGTAGAGCGTCGTGCTGATAACGCGAAGGTCGTGGGTTCGAGCCCCACGCTGACCAACATACCTTTTCCTTCTGGCCTTAAGTTCAAGGTAACAATCCCTTTTAACCTGCCACCATTGACAAATACAATCTCATTCGCGAAATTTAGTTCGGCTTGATTATTTTTGGCCCGTCTGCAGGGGTTCGACTATGTCCATTATTTGCTAACGGGTGACAGGGTCCAATTTCATGGAGCTGGCCGGCGGAAAATATTTCTAAGAACTGATTCCCCTGCTTGGCTAAGTTAGGTTACCTGTCAAAATTGCATGTGATGAATACCGCTTGTCGGTGGTTTTCTGTTGATTTTCACTGAACAGAAACATTTGCTGAGCAATATTCTTTAAAATGCAGTTATGTAAAATTGGATCCTGATCTTATCGCCTTTGGATCCAGAATCGGTTTGTTTGGTTCATCAAGCAGTCAAAGATTCAAAAATGGTGCCGGAGTACAAGACAGAGCCCGTGCCGAAGCTGAAGCCCAGGTATTGAGATACGGCTGAAATAATTGTGCGGGAAAACTGAAATTGTTTGACGTCATAAAACAATTATTGTTATTCACATTGAAGTAATAATATTATACAAATAGAGTGACCCAAAAAATCACACTTCCCACACCGGGAATCGAACCCGGGCCACGGCGGTGAAAACGCCGGATCCTAACCACTAGACCATATGGGACTCACCTCGGTCTAAACTTGACATGGTTTCCTCAAAAATGATTTAACCCTCTTCAGTTTTGTGGAACTAAAGCCCTGGGGCGTGTTGTGGCGGTCGTAGCCCAAAATGATCCGGTTTGATTTGCTGTCGGGTGACAGGTTTCAATTTCTGCACCTCAGCACAAAATGTTGCTTAAAACTGAAATCTCCTGCTTGGCATAAACAGGTTGTACCTGTCAAAATTGCATTTGGCGAATACCGTTTGTCACTGGTTCTCTGTGGATTTTAACTGAGCGGGAAAATTGGCTACGCAATATTCTGTATCAAGCAGTTCCGTCAAATTGGACCCTGTCGCCTCTGAATCCGGAATCGGTTTCCTTGGTTCAAGTCGTCAAATCAAAGATTCCCAAGCAATCCGGGGTGGAAGACAGAGCGCATGTCTAAGCTACAGCCCAGGTTTTGAGATTATGGAGCTCAAGGAATTATGGGAGAAAACAGATTTTGTTCTACGACAGGGAAATCGGACGTGAACAAAAGAAATACACTTCCCACACCGGGAATCGAACCCGGGCCACGGCGGTGAGAGCGCCGGATCCTAACCACTAGACCATATGGGACTCACGTCAGGCTGCGAAAGACATGATTATATTTAACTTCGGTTTTCGCGAGTAGCTATTGCCTTTGGTCCTGTTCACGGTTATGACGTCCAAACGGGATTTTTGTTTCCTTGAACGCCAAAGCATATACCTGGACAATAGTCGATTGCTTTCAAATTCACAATTTCAGATCACTTCGTGAGGTCGGCTAGCTCAGTCGGTAGAGCGTCGTGCTGATAACGCGAAGGTCGTGGGTTCGATCCCCACGCTGACCAACATACCTTTTCCTTCTGGCCTTAAGTTCAAGGTAACAATCCCTTTTAACCTGCCACCATTGACAAATACAATCTCATTCGCGAAATTTAGTTCGGCTTGATTATTTTTGGCCCGTCTGCAGGGGTTCGACTATGTCCATTATTTGCTAACGGGTGACAGGGTCCAATTTCATGGAGCTGGCCGGCGGAAAATATTTCTAAGAACTGATTCCCCTGCTTGGCTAAGTTAGGTTACCTGTCAAAATTGCATGTGATGAATACCGCTTGTCGGTGGTTTTCTGTTGATTTTCACTGAACAGAAACATTTTGCTGAGCAATATTCTTTAAAATGCAGTTATGTAAAATTGGATCATGATCTTATCGCCTTTGGATCCAGAATCGGTTTGTTTGGTTCATCAAGCAGTCAAAGATTCAAAAATGGTGCCGGAGTACAAGACAGAGCCCTTGCCGAAGCTGAAGCCCAGGTATTGAGATACGGCTGAAATAATTGTGCGGGAAAACTGAAATTGTTTGACGTCATAAAACAATTATTGTTATTCACATTGAAGTAATAATATTATACAAATAAAGTGACCCAAAAAATCACACTTCCCACACCGGGAATCGAACCCGGGCCACGGCGGTGAAAACGCCGGATCCTAACCACTAGACCATATGGGACTCACCTCGGTCTAAACTTGACATGGTTTCCTCAAAAATGATTTAACCCTCTTCAGTTTTGTGGAACTAAAGCCCTGGGGCGTGTTGTGGCGGTCGTAGCCCAAAATGATCCGGTTTGATTTGCTGTCGGGTGACAGGTTTCAATTTCTGCACCTCAGCACAAAATGTTGCTTAAAACTGAAATCTCCTGCTTGGCATAAACAGGTTGTACCTGTCAAAATTGCATTTGGCGAATACCGTTTGTCACTGGTTCTCTGTGGATTTTAACTGAGCGGGAAAATTGGCTACGCAATATTCTGTATCAAGCAGTTCCGTCAAATTGGACCCTGTCGCCTCTGAATCCGGAATCGGTTTCCTTGGTTCAAGTCGTCAAATCAAAGATTCCCAAGCAATCCGGGGTGGAAGACAGAGCGCATGTCTAAGCTACAGCCCAGGTTTTGAGATTATGGAGCTCAAGGAATTATGGGAGAAAACAGATTTTGTTCTACGACAGGGAAATCGGACGTGAACAAAAGAAATACACTTCCCACACCGGGAATCGAACCCGGGCCACGGCGGTGAGAGCGCCGGATCCTAACCACTAGACCATATGGGACTCACGTCAGGCTGCGAAAGACATGATTATATTTAACTTCGGTTTTCGCGAGTAGCTATTGCCTTTGGTCCTGTTCACGGTTATGACGTCCAAACGGGATTTTTGTTTCCTTGAACGCCAAAGCATATACCTGGACAATAGTCGATTGCTTTCAAATTCACAATTTCAGATCACTTCGTGAGGTCGGCTAGCTCAGTCGGTAGAGCGTCGTGCTGATAACGCGAAGGTCGTGGGTTCGATCCCCACGCTGACCAACATACCTTTTCCTTCTGGCCTTAAGTTCAAGGTAACAATCCCTTTTAACCTGCCACCATTGACAAATACAATCTCATTCGCGAAATTTAGTTCGGCTTGATTATTTTTGGCCCGTCTGCAGGGGTTCGACTATGTCCATTATTTGCTAACGGGTGACAGGGTCCAATTTCATGGAGCTGGCCGGCGGAAAATATTTCTAAGAACTGATTCCCCTGCTTGGCTAAGTTAGGTTACCTGTCAAAATTGCATGTGATGAATACCGCTTGTCGGTGGTTTTCTGTTGATTTTCACTGAACAGAAACATTTTGCTGAGCAATATTCTTTAAAATGCAGTTATGTAAAATTGGATCATGATCTTATCGCCTTTGGATCCAGAATCGGTTTGTTTGGTTCATCAAGCAGTCAAAGATTCAAAAATGGTGCCGGAGTACAAGACAGAGCCCTTGCCGAAGCTGAAGCCCAGGTATTGAGATACGGCTGAAATAATTGTGCGGGAAAACTGAAATTGTTTGACGTCATAAAACAATTATTGTTATTCACATTGAAGTAATAATATTATACAAATAAAGTGACCCAAAAAATCACACTTCCCACACCGGGAATCGAACCCGGGCCACGGCGGTGAAAACGCCGGATCCTAACCACTAGACCATATGGGACTCACCTCGGTCTAGACTTGACATGGTTTCCTCAAAAATGATTTAACCCTCTTCAGTTTTGTGGAACTAAAGCCCTGGGGCGTGTTGTGGCGGTCGTAGCCCAAAATGATCCGGTTTGATTTGCTGTCGGGTGACAGGTTTCAATTTCTGCACCTCAGCACAAAATGTTGCTTAAAACTGAAATCTCCTGCTTGGCATAAACAGGTTGTACCTGTCAAAATTGCATTTGGCGAATACCGTTTGTCACTGGTTCTCTGTGGATTTTAACTGAGCGGGAAAATTGGCTACGCAATATTCTGTATCAAGCAGTTCCGTCAAATTGGACCCTGTCGCCTCTGAATCCGGAATCGGTTTCCTTGGTTCAAGTCGTCAAATCAAAGATTCCCAAGCAATCCGGGGTGGAAGACAGAGCGCATGTCTAAGCTACAGCCCAGGTTTTGAGATTATGGAGCTCAAGAAATTATGGGAGAAAACGGATTTTGTTCTACGACAGGGAAATCGGACGTGAACAAAAGAAGTACACTTCCCACACCGGGAATCGAACCCGGGCCACGGCGGTGAGAGCGCCGGATCCTATATAACCACTAGACCATATGGGACTCCCGTCAGGTTGCGAAAGACATGATTATTAACTTCGGTTTTCGCGAGTAGCTATTGCCTTTGGTCCTGTTCACGGTTATGACGTCCAAACGGGATTTTTGTTTCCTTGAACGCCAAAGCATATACCTGGACAATAGTCGATTGCTTTCAAATTCACAATTTCAGATCACTTCGTGAGGTCGGCTAGCTCAGTCGGTAGAGCGTAGTGCTGATAACGCGAAGGTCGTGGGTTCGAGCCCCACGCTGACCAACATACCTTTTCCTTCTGGCCTTAAGTTCAAGGTAACAATCCCTTTTAACCTGCCACCATTGACAAATACAATCTCATTCGCGAAATTTAGTTCGGCTTGATTATTTTTGGCCCGTCTGCAGGGGTTCGACTATGTCCATTATTTGCTAACGGGTGACAGGGTCCAATTTCATGGAGCTGGCCGGCGGAAAATATTTCTAAGAACTGATTCCCCTGCTTGGCTAAGTTAGGTTACCTGTCAAAATTGCATGTGATGAATACCGCTTGTCGGTGGTTTTCTGTTGATTTTCACTGAACAGAAACATTTGCTGAGCAATATTCTTTAAAATGCAGTTATGTAAAATTGGATCCTGATCTTATCGCCTTTGGATCCAGAATCGGTTTGTTTGGTTCATCAAGCAGTCAAAGATTCAAAAATGGTGCCGGAGTACAAGACAGAGCCCGTGCCGAAGCTGAAGCCCAGGTATTGAGATACGGCTGAAATAATTGTGCGGGAAAACTGAAATTGTTTGACGTCATAAAACAATTATTGTTATTCACATTGAAGTAATAATATTATACAAATAGAGTGACCCAAAAAATCACACTTCCCACACCGGGAATCGAACCCGGGCCACGGCGGTGAAAACGCCGGATCCTAACCACTAGACAATATGGGACTCACCTCGGTCTAAACTTGACATGGTTTCCTCAAAAATGATTTAACCCTCTTCAGTTTTGTGGAACTAAAGCCCTGGGGCGTGTTGTGGCGGTCGTAGCCCAAAATGATCCGGTTTGATTTGCTGTCGGGTGACAGGTTTCAATTTCTGCACCTCAGCACAAAATGTTGCTTAAAACTGAAATCTCCTGCTTGGCATAAACAGGTTGTACCTGTCAAAATTGCATTTGGCGAATACCGTTTGTCACTGGTTCTCTGTGGATTTTAACTGAGCGGGAAAATTGGCTACGCAATATTCTGTATCAAGCAGTTCCGTCAAATTGGACCCTGTCGCCTCTGAATCCGGAATCGGTTTCCTTGGTTCAAGTCGTCAAATCAAAGATTCCCAAGCAATCCGGGGTGGAAGACAGAGCGCATGTCTAAGCTACAGCCCAGGTTTTGAGATTATGGAGCTCAAGAAATTATGGGAGAAAACAGATTTTGTTCTACGACAGGGAAATCGGACGTGAACAAAAGAAATACACTTCCCACACCGGGAATCGAACCCGGGCCACGGCGGTGAGAGCGCCGGATCCTAACCACTAGACCATATGGGACTCACGTCAGGCTGCGAAAGACATGATTATATTTAACTTCGGTTTTCGCGAGTAGCTATTGCCTTTGGTCCTGTTCACGGTTATGACGTCCAAACGGGATTTTTGTTTCCTTGAACGCCAAAGCATATACCTGGACAATAGTCGATTGCTTTCAAATTCACAATTTCAGATGATTTCGTGAGGTCGGCTAGCTCAGTCGGTAGAGCGTCGTGCTGATAACGCGAAGGTCGTGGGTTCGAGCCCCACGCTGACCAACATACCTTTTCCTTCTGGCCTTAAGTTCAAGGTAACAATCCCTTTTAACCTGCCACCATTGACAAATACAATCTCATTCGCGAAATTTAGTTCGGCTTGATTATTTTTGGCCCGTCTGCAGGGGTTCGACTATGTCCATTATTTGCTAACGGGTGACAGGGTCCAATTTCATGGAGCTGGCCGGCGGAAAATATTTCTAAGAACTGATTCCCCTGCTTGGCTAAGTTAGGTTACCTGTCAAAATTGCATGTGATGAATACCGCTTGTCGGTGGTTTTCTGTTGATTTTCACTGAACAGAAACATTTGCTGAGCAATATTCTTTAAAAAGCAGTTATGTAAAATTGGATCCTGATCTTATCGCCTTTGGATCCAGAATCGGTTTGTTTGGTTCATCAAGCAGTCAAAGATTCAAAAATGGTGCCGGAGTACAAGACAGAGCCCTTGCCGAAGCTGAAGCCCAGGTATTGAGATACGGCTGAAATAATTGTGCGGGAAAACTGAAATTGTTTGACGTCATAAAACAATTATTGTTATTCACATTGAAGTAATAATATTATACAAATAGAGTGACCCAAAAAATCACACTTCCCACACCGGGAATCGAACCCGGGACACGGCGGTGAAAACGCCGGATCCTAACCACTAGACCATATGGGACTCACCTCGGTCTAGACTTGACATGGTTTCCTCAAAAATGATTTAACCCTCTTCAGTTTTGTGGAACTAAAGCCCTGGGGCGTGTTGTGGCGGTCGTAGCCCAAAATGATCCGGTTTGATTTGCTGTCGGGTGACAGGTTTCAATTTCTGCACCTCAGCACAAAATGTTGCTTAAAACTGAAATCTCCTGCTTGGCATAAACAGGTTGTACCTGTCAAAATTGCATTTGGCGAATACCGTTTGTCACTGGTTCTCTGTGGATTTTAACTGAGCGGGAAAATTGGCTACGCAATATTCTGTATCAAGCAGTTCCGTCACATTGGACCCTGTCGCCTCTGAATCCGGAATCGGTTTCCTTGGTTCAAGTCGTCAAATCAAAGATTCCCAAGCAATCCGGGGTGGAAGACAGAGCGCATGTCTAAGCTACAGCCCAGGTTTTGAGATTATGGAGCTCAAGGAATTATGGGAGAAAACAGATTTTGTTCTACGACAGGGAAATCGGACGTGAACAAAAGAATTACACTTCCCACACCGGGAATCGAACCCGGGCCACGGCGGTGAGAGCGCCGGATCCTAACCACTAGACCATATGGGACTCACGTCAGGTTGCGAAAGACATGATTATATTTAACTTCGGTTTTCGCGAGTAGCTATTGCCTTTGGTCCTGTTCACGGTTATGACGTCCAAACGGGATTTTTGTTTCCTTGAACGCCAAAGCATATACCTGGACAATAGTCGATTGCTTTCAAATTCACAATTTCAGATCACTTCGTGTGGTCGGCTAGCTCAGTCGGTAGAGCGTCGTGCTGATAACGCGAAGGTCGTGGGTTCGAGCCCCACGCTGACCAACATACCTTTTCCTTCTGGCCTTAAGTTCAAGGTAACAATCCCTTTTAACCTGCCACCATTGACAAATACAATCTCATTCGCGAAATTTAGTTCGGCTTGATTATTTTTGGCCCGTCTGCAGGGGTTCGACTATGTCCATTATTTGCTAACGGGTGACAGGGTCCAATTTCATGGAGCTGGCCGGCGGGAAATATTTCTAAGAACTGATTCCCCTGCTTGGCTAAGTTAGGTTACCTGTCAAAATTGCATGTGATGAATACCGCTTGTCGGTGGTTTTCTGTTGATTTTCACTGAACAGAAACATTTGCTGAGCAATATTCTTTAAAATGCAGTTATGTAAAATTGGATCCTGATCTTATCGCCTTTGGATCCAGAATCGGTTTGTTTGGTTCATCAAGCAGTCAAAGATTCAAAAATGGTGCCGGAGTACAAGACAGAGCCCGTGCCGAAGCTGAAGCCCAGGTATTGAGATACGGCTGAAATAATTGTGCGGGAAAACTGAAATTGTTTGACGTCATAAAACAATTATTATTATTCACATTGAAGTAATAATATTATACAAATAAAGTGACCCAAAAATATCACACTTCCCACACCGGGAATCGAACCCGGGCCACGGCGGTGAAAACGCCGGATCCTAACCACTAGACCATATGGGACTCACCTCGGTCTAGACTTGACATGGTTTCCTCAAAAATGATTTAACCCTCTTCAGTTTTGTGGAACTAAAGCCCTGGGGCGTGTTGTGGCGGTCGTAGCCCAAAATGATCCGGTTTGATTTGCTGTCGGGTGACAGGTTTCAATTTCTGCACCTCAGCACAAAATGTTGCTTAAAACTGAAATCTCCTGCTTGGCATAAACAGGTTGTACCTGTCAAAATTGCATTTGGCGAATACCGTTTGTCACTGGTTCTCTGTGGATTTTAACTGAGCGGGAAAATTGGCTACGCAATATTCTGTATCAAGCAGTTCCGTCAAATTGGACCCTGTCGCCTCTGAATCCGGAATCGGTTTCCTTGGTTCAAGTCGTCAAATCAAAGATTCCCAAGCAATCCGGGGTGGAAGACAGAGCGCATGTCTAAGCTACAGCCCAGGTTTTGAGATTATGGAGCTCAAGGAATTATGGGAGAAAACAGATTTTGTTCTACGACAGGGAAATCGGACGTGAACAAAAGAAGTACACTTCCCACACCGGGAATCGAACCCGGGCCACGGCGGTGAGAGCGCCGGATCCTAACCACTAGACCATATGGGACTCACGTCAGGTTGCGAAAGACATGATTATATTTAACTTCGGTTTTCGCGAGTAGCTATTGCCTTTGGTCCTGTTCACGGTTATGACGTCCAAACGGGATTTTTGTTTCCTTGAACGCCAAAGCATATACCTGGACAATAGTCGATTGCTTTCAAATTCACAATTTCAGATCACTTCGTGAGGTCGGCTAGCTCAGTCGGTAGAGCGTCGTGCTGATAACGCGAAGGTCGTGGGTTCGATCCCCACGCTGACCAACATACCTTTTCCTTCTGGCCTTAAGTTCAAGGTAACAATCCCTTTTAACCTGCCACCATTGACAAATACAATCTCATTCGCGAAATTTAGTTCGGCTTGATTATTTTTGGCCCGTCTGCAGGGGTTCGACTATGTCCATTATTTGCTAACGGGTGACAGGGTCCAATTTCATGGAGCTGGCCGGCGGAAAATATTTCTAAGAACCGATTCCCCTGCTTGGCTAAGTTAGGTTACCTGTCAAAATTGCATGTGATGAATACCGCTTGTCGGTGGTTTTCTGTTGATTTTCACTGAACAGAAACATTTGCTGAGCAATATTCTTTAAAAAGCAGTTATGTAAAATTGGATCCTGATCTTATCGCCTTTGGATCCAGAATCGGTTTGTTTGGTTCATCAAGCAGTCAAAGATTCAAAAATGGTGCCGGAGTACAAGACAGAGCCCGTGCCGAAGCTGAAGCCCAGGTATTGAGATACGGCTGAAATAATTGTGCGGGAAAACTGAAATTGTTCGACGTCATAAAACAATCATTATTATTCACATTGAAGTAATAATATTATACAAATAAAGTGACCCAAAAAAATCACACTTCCCACACCGGGAATCGAACCCGAGCCACGGCGGTGAAAACGCCGGATCCTAACCACTAGACCATATGGGACTCACCTCGGTCTAGACTTGACATGGTTTCCTCAAAAATGATTTAACCCTCTTCAGTTTTGTGGAACTAAAGCCCTGGGGCGTGTTGTGGCGGTCGTAGCCCAAAATGATCCGGTTTGATTTGCTGTCGGGTGACAGGTTTCAATTTCTGCACCTCAGCACAAAATGTTGCTTAAAACTGAAATCTCCTGCTTGGCATAAACAGGTTGTACCTGTCAAAATTGCATTTGGCGAATACCGTTTGTCACTGGTTCTCTGTGGATTTTAACTGAGCGGGAAAATTGGCTACGCAATATTCTGTATCAAGCAGTTCCGTCAAATTGGACCCTGTCGCCTCTGAATCCGGAATCGGTTTCCTTGGTTCAAGTCGTCAAATCAAAGATTCCCAAGCAATCCGGGGTGGAAGACAGAGCGCATGTCTAAGCTACAGCCCAGGTTTTGAGATTATGGAGCTCAAGGAATTATGGGAGAAAACAGATTTTGTTCTACGACAGGGAAATCGGACGTGAACAAAAGAAATACACTTCCCACACCGGGAATCGAACCCGGGCCACGGCGGTGAGAGCGCCGGATCCTAACCACTAGACCATATGGGACTCACGTCAGGTTGCGAAAGACATGATTATATTTAACTTCGGTTTTCGCGAGTAGCTATTGCCTTTGGTCCTGTTCACGGTTATGACGTCCAAATGGGATTTTTGTTTCCTTGAACGCCAAAGCATATACCTGGACAATAGTCGATTGCTTTCAAATTCACAATTTCAGATCACTTCGTGAGGTCGGCTAGCTCAGTCGGTAGAGCGTCGTGCTGATAACGCGAAGGTCGTGGGTTCGAGCCCCACGCTGACCAACATACCTTTTCCTTCTGGCCTTAAGTTCAAGGTAACAATCCCTTTTAACCTGCCACCATTGACAAATACAATCTCATTCGCGAAATTTAGTTCGGCTTGATTATTTTTGGCCCGTCTGCAGGGGTTCGACTATGTCCATTATTTGCTAACGGGTGACAGGGTCCAATTTCATGGAGCTGGCCGGCGAAAATATTTCTAAGAACCGATTCCCCTGCTTGGCAAAGTTAGGTTACCTGTCAAAATTGCATGTGATGAATACCGCTTGTCGGTGGTTTTCTGTTGATTTTCACTGAACAGAAACATTTGCTGAGCAATATTCTTTAAAATGCAGTTATGTAAAATTGGATCCTGATCTTATCGCCTTTGGATCCAGAATCGGTTTGTTTGGTTCATCAAGCAGTCAAAGATTCAAAAATGGTGCCGGAGTACAAGACAGAGCCCGTGCCGAAGCTGAAGCCCAGGTATTGAGATACGGCTGAAATAATTGTGCGGGAAAACTGAAATTGTTTGACGTCATAAAACAATTATTGTTATTCACATTGAAGTAATAATATTATACAAATAGAGTGACCCAAAAAATCACACTTCCCACACCGGGAATCGAACCCGGGCCACGGCGGTGAAAACGCCGGATCCTAACCACTAGACCATATGGGACTCACCTCGGTCTAAACTTGACATGGTTTCCTCAAAAATGATTTAACCCTCTTCAGTTTTGTGGAACTAAAGCCCTGGGGCGTGTTGTGGCGGTCGTAGCCCAAAATGATCCGGTTTGATTTGCTGTCGGGTGACAGGTTTCAATTTCTGCACCTCAGCACAAAATGTTGCTTAAAACTGAAATCTCCTGCTTGGCATAAACAGGTTGTACCTGTCAAAATTGCATTTGGCGAATACCGTTTGTCACTGGTTCTCTGTGGATTTTAACTGAGCGGGAAAATTGGCTACGCAATATTCTGTATCAAGCAGTTCCGTCAAATTGGACCCTGTCGCCTCTGAATCCGGAATCGGTTTCCTTGGTTCAAGTCGTCAAATCAAAGATTCCCAAGCAATCCGGGGTGGAAGACAGAGCGCATGTCTAAGCTACAGCCCAGGTTTTGAGATTATGGAGCTCAAGGAATTATGGGAGAAAACAGATTTTGTTCTACGACAGGGAAATCGGACGTGAACAAAAGAAATACACTTCCCACACCGGGAATCGAACCCGGGCCACGGCGGTGAGAGCGCCGGATCCTAACCACTAGACCATATGGGACTCACGTCAGGCTGCGAAAGACATGATTATATTTAACTTCGGTTTTCGCGAGTAGCTATTGCCTTTGGTCCTGTTCACGGTTATGACGTCCAAACGGGATTTTTGTTTCCTTGAACGCCAAAGCATATACCTGGACAATAGTCGATTGCTTTCAAATTCACAATTTCAGATCACTTCGTGAGGTCGGCTAGCTCAGTCGGTAGAGCGTCGTGCTGATAACGCGAAGGTCGTGGGTTCGATCCCCACGCTGACCAACATACCTTTTCCTTCTGGCCTTAAGTTCAAGGTAACAATCCCTTTTAACCTGCCACCATTGACAAATACAATCTCATTCGCGAAATTTAGTTCGGCTTGATTATTTTTGGCCCGTCTGCAGGGGTTCGACTATGTCCATTATTTGCTAACGGGTGACAGGGTCCAATTTCATGGAGCTGGCCGGCGGAAAATATTTCTAAGAACTGATTCCCCTGCTTGGCTAAGTTAGGTTACCTGTCAAAATTGCATGTGATGAATACCGCTTGTCGGTGGTTTTCTGTTGATTTTCACTGAACAGAAACATTTTGCTGAGCAATATTCTTTAAAATGCAGTTATGTAAAATTGGATCATGATCTTATCGCCTTTGGATCCAGAATCGGTTTGTTTGGTTCATCAAGCAGTCAAAGATTCAAAAATGGTGCCGGAGTACAAGACAGAGCCCTTGCCGAAGCTGAAGCCCAGGTATTGAGATACGGCTGAAATAATTGTGCGGGAAAACTGAAATTGTTTGACGTCATAAAACAATTATTGTTATTCACATTGAAGTAATAATATTATACAAATAAAGTGACCCAAAAAATCACACTTCCCACACCGGGAATCGAACCCGGGCCACGGCGGTGAAAACGCCGGATCCTAACCACTAGACCATATGGGACTCACCTCGGTCTAAACTTGACATGGTTTCCTCAAAAATGATTTAACCCTCTTCAGTTTTGTGGAACTAAAGCCCTGGGGCGTGTTGTGGCGGTCGTAGCCCAAAATGATCCGGTTTGATTTGCTGTCGGGTGACAGGTTTCAATTTCTGCACCTCAGCACAAAATGTTGCTTAAAACTGAAATCTCCTGCTTGGCATAAACAGGTTGTACCTGTCAAAATTGCATTTGGCGAATACCGTTTGTCACTGGTTCTCTGTGGATTTTAACTGAGCGGGAAAATTGGCTACGCAATATTCTGTATCAAGCAGTTCCGTCAAATTGGACCCTGTCGCCTCTGAATCCGGAATCGGTTTCCTTGGTTCAAGTCGTCAAATCAAAGATTCCCAAGCAATCCGGGGTGGAAGACAGAGCGCATGTCTAAGCTACAGCCCAGGTTTTGAGATTATGGAGCTCAAGGAATTATGGGAGAAAACAGATTTTGTTCTACGACAGGGAAATCGGACGTGAACAAAAGAAATACACTTCCCACACCGGGAATCGAACCCGGGCCACGGCGGTGAGAGCGCCGGATCCTAACCACTAGACCATATGGGACTCACGTCAGGCTGCGAAAGACATGATTATATTTAACTTCGGTTTTCGCGAGTAGCTATTGCCTTTGGTCCTGTTCACGGTTATGACGTCCAAACGGGATTTTTGTTTCCTTGAACGCCAAAGCATATACCTGGACAATAGTCGATTGCTTTCAAATTCACAATTTCAGATCACTTCGTGAGGTCGGCTAGCTCAGTCGGTAGAGCGTCGTGCTGATAACGCGAAGGTCGTGGGTTCGATCCCCACGCTGACCAACATACCTTTTCCTTCTGGCCTTAAGTTCAAGGTAACAATCCCTTTTAACCTGCCACCATTGACAAATACAATCTCATTCGCGAAATTTAGTTCGGCTTGATTATTTTTGGCCCGTCTGCAGGGGTTCGACTATGTCCATTATTTGCTAACGGGTGACAGGGTCCAATTTCATGGAGCTGGCCGGCGGAAAATATTTCTAAGAACTGATTCCCCTGCTTGGCTAAGTTAGGTTACCTGTCAAAATTGCATGTGATGAATACCGCTTGTCGGTGGTTTTCTGTTGATTTTCACTGAACAGAAACATTTTGCTGAGCAATATTCTTTAAAATGCAGTTATGTAAAATTGGATCATGATCTTATCGCCTTTGGATCCAGAATCGGTTTGTTTGGTTCATCAAGCAGTCAAAGATTCAAAAATGGTGCCGGAGTACAAGACAGAGCCCTTGCCGAAGCTGAAGCCCAGGTATTGAGATACGGCTGAAATAATTGTGCGGGAAAACTGAAATTGTTTGACGTCATAAAACAATTATTGTTATTCACATTGAAGTAATAATATTATACAAATAAAGTGACCCAAAAAATCACACTTCCCACACCGGGAATCGAACCCGGGCCACGGCGGTGAAAACGCCGGATCCTAACCACTAGACCATATGGGACTCACCTCGGTCTAGACTTGACATGGTTTCCTCAAAAATGATTTAACCCTCTTCAGTTTTGTGGAACTAAAGCCCTGGGGCGTGTTGTGGCGGTCGTAGCCCAAAATGATCCGGTTTGATTTGCTGTCGGGTGACAGGTTTCAATTTCTGCACCTCAGCACAAAATGTTGCTTAAAACTGAAATCTCCTGCTTGGCATAAACAGGTTGTACCTGTCAAAATTGCATTTGGCGAATACCGTTTGTCACTGGTTCTCTGTGGATTTTAACTGAGCGGGAAAATTGGCTACGCAATATTCTGTATCAAGCAGTTCCGTCAAATTGGACCCTGTCGCCTCTGAATCCGGAATCGGTTTCCTTGGTTCAAGTCGTCAAATCAAAGATTCCCAAGCAATCCGGGGTGGAAGACAGAGCGCATGTCTAAGCTACAGCCCAGGTTTTGAGATTATGGAGCTCAAGAAATTATGGGAGAAAACGGATTTTGTTCTACGACAGGGAAATCGGACGTGAACAAAAGAAGTACACTTCCCACACCGGGAATCGAACCCGGGCCACGGCGGTGAGAGCGCCGGATCCTATATAACCACTAGACCATATGGGACTCCCGTCAGGTTGCGAAAGACATGATTATTAACTTCGGTTTTCGCGAGTAGCTATTGCCTTTGGTCCTGTTCACGGTTATGACGTCCAAACGGGATTTTTGTTTCCTTGAACGCCAAAGCATATACCTGGACAATAGTCGATTGCTTTCAAATTCACAATTTCAGATCACTTCGTGAGGTCGGCTAGCTCAGTCGGTAGAGCGTAGTGCTGATAACGCGAAGGTCGTGGGTTCGAGCCCCACGCTGACCAACATACCTTTTCCTTCTGGCCTTAAGTTCAAGGTAACAATCCCTTTTAACCTGCCACCATTGACAAATACAATCTCATTCGCGAAATTTAGTTCGGCTTGATTATTTTTGGCCCGTCTGCAGGGGTTCGACTATGTCCATTATTTGCTAACGGGTGACAGGGTCCAATTTCATGGAGCTGGCCGGCGGAAAATATTTCTAAGAACTGATTCCCCTGCTTGGCTAAGTTAGGTTACCTGTCAAAATTGCATGTGATGAATACCGCTTGTCGGTGGTTTTCTGTTGATTTTCACTGAACAGAAACATTTGCTGAGCAATATTCTTTAAAATGCAGTTATGTAAAATTGGATCCTGATCTTATCGCCTTTGGATCCAGAATCGGTTTGTTTGGTTCATCAAGCAGTCAAAGATTCAAAAATGGTGCCGGAGTACAAGACAGAGCCCGTGCCGAAGCTGAAGCCCAGGTATTGAGATACGGCTGAAATAATTGTGCGGGAAAACTGAAATTGTTTGACGTCATAAAACAATTATTGTTATTCACATTGAAGTAATAATATTATACAAATAGAGTGACCCAAAAAATCACACTTCCCACACCGGGAATCGAACCCGGGCCACGGCGGTGAAAACGCCGGATCCTAACCACTAGACAATATGGGACTCACCTCGGTCTAAACTTGACATGGTTTCCTCAAAAATGATTTAACCCTCTTCAGTTTTGTGGAACTAAAGCCCTGGGGCGTGTTGTGGCGGTCGTAGCCCAAAATGATCCGGTTTGATTTGCTGTCGGGTGACAGGTTTCAATTTCTGCACCTCAGCACAAAATGTTGCTTAAAACTGAAATCTCCTGCTTGGCATAAACAGGTTGTACCTGTCAAAATTGCATTTGGCGAATACCGTTTGTCACTGGTTCTCTGTGGATTTTAACTGAGCGGGAAAATTGGCTACGCAATATTCTGTATCAAGCAGTTCCGTCAAATTGGACCCTGTCGCCTCTGAATCCGGAATCGGTTTCCTTGGTTCAAGTCGTCAAATCAAAGATTCCCAAGCAATCCGGGGTGGAAGACAGAGCGCATGTCTAAGCTACAGCCCAGGTTTTGAGATTATGGAGCTCAAGAAATTATGGGAGAAAACAGATTTTGTTCTACGACAGGGAAATCGGACGTGAACAAAAGAAATACACTTCCCACACCGGGAATCGAACCCGGGCCACGGCGGTGAGAGCGCCGGATCCTAACCACTAGACCATATGGGACTCACGTCAGGCTGCGAAAGACATGATTATATTTAACTTCGGTTTTCGCGAGTAGCTATTGCCTTTGGTCCTGTTCACGGTTATGACGTCCAAACGGGATTTTTGTTTCCTTGAACGCCAAAGCATATACCTGGACAATAGTCGATTGCTTTCAAATTCACAATTTCAGATGATTTCGTGAGGTCGGCTAGCTCAGTCGGTAGAGCGTCGTGCTGATAACGCGAAGGTCGTGGGTTCGAGCCCCACGCTGACCAACATACCTTTTCCTTCTGGCCTTAAGTTCAAGGTAACAATCCCTTTTAACCTGCCACCATTGACAAATACAATCTCATTCGCGAAATTTAGTTCGGCTTGATTATTTTTGGCCCGTCTGCAGGGGTTCGACTATGTCCATTATTTGCTAACGGGTGACAGGGTCCAATTTCATGGAGCTGGCCGGCGGAAAATATTTCTAAGAACTGATTCCCCTGCTTGGCTAAGTTAGGTTACCTGTCAAAATTGCATGTGATGAATACCGCTTGTCGGTGGTTTTCTGTTGATTTTCACTGAACAGAAACATTTGCTGAGCAATATTCTTTAAAAAGCAGTTATGTAAAATTGGATCCTGATCTTATCGCCTTTGGATCCAGAATCGGTTTGTTTGGTTCATCAAGCAGTCAAAGATTCAAAAATGGTGCCGGAGTACAAGACAGAGCCCTTGCCGAAGCTGAAGCCCAGGTATTGAGATACGGCTGAAATAATTGTGCGGGAAAACTGAAATTGTTTGACGTCATAAAACAATTATTGTTATTCACATTGAAGTAATAATATTATACAAATAGAGTGACCCAAAAAATCACACTTCCCACACCGGGAATCGAACCCGGGACACGGCGGTGAAAACGCCGGATCCTAACCACTAGACCATATGGGACTCACCTCGGTCTAGACTTGACATGGTTTCCTCAAAAATGATTTAACCCTCTTCAGTTTTGTGGAACTAAAGCCCTGGGGCGTGTTGTGGCGGTCGTAGCCCAAAATGATCCGGTTTGATTTGCTGTCGGGTGACAGGTTTCAATTTCTGCACCTCAGCACAAAATGTTGCTTAAAACTGAAATCTCCTGCTTGGCATAAACAGGTTGTACCTGTCAAAATTGCATTTGGCGAATACCGTTTGTCACTGGTTCTCTGTGGATTTTAACTGAGCGGGAAAATTGGCTACGCAATATTCTGTATCAAGCAGTTCCGTCACATTGGACCCTGTCGCCTCTGAATCCGGAATCGGTTTCCTTGGTTCAAGTCGTCAAATCAAAGATTCCCAAGCAATCCGGGGTGGAAGACAGAGCGCATGTCTAAGCTACAGCCCAGGTTTTGAGATTATGGAGCTCAAGGAATTATGGGAGAAAACAGATTTTGTTCTACGACAGGGAAATCGGACGTGAACAAAAGAATTACACTTCCCACACCGGGAATCGAACCCGGGCCACGGCGGTGAGAGCGCCGGATCCTAACCACTAGACCATATGGGACTCACGTCAGGTTGCGAAAGACATGATTATATTTAACTTCGGTTTTCGCGAGTAGCTATTGCCTTTGGTCCTGTTCACGGTTATGACGTCCAAACGGGATTTTTGTTTCCTTGAACGCCAAAGCATATACCTGGACAATAGTCGATTGCTTTCAAATTCACAATTTCAGATCACTTCGTGTGGTCGGCTAGCTCAGTCGGTAGAGCGTCGTGCTGATAACGCGAAGGTCGTGGGTTCGAGCCCCACGCTGACCAACATACCTTTTCCTTCTGGCCTTAAGTTCAAGGTAACAATCCCTTTTAACCTGCCACCATTGACAAATACAATCTCATTCGCGAAATTTAGTTCGGCTTGATTATTTTTGGCCCGTCTGCAGGGGTTCGACTATGTCCATTATTTGCTAACGGGTGACAGGGTCCAATTTCATGGAGCTGGCCGGCGGGAAATATTTCTAAGAACTGATTCCCCTGCTTGGCTAAGTTAGGTTACCTGTCAAAATTGCATGTGATGAATACCGCTTGTCGGTGGTTTTCTGTTGATTTTCACTGAACAGAAACATTTGCTGAGCAATATTCTTTAAAATGCAGTTATGTAAAATTGGATCCTGATCTTATCGCCTTTGGATCCAGAATCGGTTTGTTTGGTTCATCAAGCAGTCAAAGATTCAAAAATGGTGCCGGAGTACAAGACAGAGCCCGTGCCGAAGCTGAAGCCCAGGTATTGAGATACGGCTGAAATAATTGTGCGGGAAAACTGAAATTGTTTGACGTCATAAAACAATTATTATTATTCACATTGAAGTAATAATATTATACAAATAAAGTGACCCAAAAATATCACACTTCCCACACCGGGAATCGAACCCGGGCCACGGCGGTGAAAACGCCGGATCCTAACCACTAGACCATATGGGACTCACCTCGGTCTAGACTTGACATGGTTTCCTCAAAAATGATTTAACCCTCTTCAGTTTTGTGGAACTAAAGCCCTGGGGCGTGTTGTGGCGGTCGTAGCCCAAAATGATCCGGTTTGATTTGCTGTCGGGTGACAGGTTTCAATTTCTGCACCTCAGCACAAAATGTTGCTTAAAACTGAAATCTCCTGCTTGGCATAAACAGGTTGTACCTGTCAAAATTGCATTTGGCGAATACCGTTTGTCACTGGTTCTCTGTGGATTTTAACTGAGCGGGAAAATTGGCTACGCAATATTCTGTATCAAGCAGTTCCGTCAAATTGGACCCTGTCGCCTCTGAATCCGGAATCGGTTTCCTTGGTTCAAGTCGTCAAATCAAAGATTCCCAAGCAATCCGGGGTGGAAGACAGAGCGCATGTCTAAGCTACAGCCCAGGTTTTGAGATTATGGAGCTCAAGGAATTATGGGAGAAAACAGATTTTGTTCTACGACAGGGAAATCGGACGTGAACAAAAGAAGTACACTTCCCACACCGGGAATCGAACCCGGGCCACGGCGGTGAGAGCGCCGGATCCTAACCACTAGACCATATGGGACTCACGTCAGGTTGCGAAAGACATGATTATATTTAACTTCGGTTTTCGCGAGTAGCTATTGCCTTTGGTCCTGTTCACGGTTATGACGTCCAAACGGGATTTTTGTTTCCTTGAACGCCAAAGCATATACCTGGACAATAGTCGATTGCTTTCAAATTCACAATTTCAGATCACTTCGTGAGGTCGGCTAGCTCAGTCGGTAGAGCGTCGTGCTGATAACGCGAAGGTCGTGGGTTCGATCCCCACGCTGACCAACATACCTTTTCCTTCTGGCCTTAAGTTCAAGGTAACAATCCCTTTTAACCTGCCACCATTGACAAATACAATCTCATTCGCGAAATTTAGTTCGGCTTGATTATTTTTGGCCCGTCTGCAGGGGTTCGACTATGTCCATTATTTGCTAACGGGTGACAGGGTCCAATTTCATGGAGCTGGCCGGCGGAAAATATTTCTAAGAACCGATTCCCCTGCTTGGCTAAGTTAGGTTACCTGTCAAAATTGCATGTGATGAATACCGCTTGTCGGTGGTTTTCTGTTGATTTTCACTGAACAGAAACATTTGCTGAGCAATATTCTTTAAAAAGCAGTTATGTAAAATTGGATCCTGATCTTATCGCCTTTGGATCCAGAATCGGTTTGTTTGGTTCATCAAGCAGTCAAAGATTCAAAAATGGTGCCGGAGTACAAGACAGAGCCCGTGCCGAAGCTGAAGCCCAGGTATTGAGATACGGCTGAAATAATTGTGCGGGAAAACTGAAATTGTTCGACGTCATAAAACAATCATTATTATTCACATTGAAGTAATAATATTATACAAATAAAGTGACCCAAAAAAATCACACTTCCCACACCGGGAATCGAACCCGAGCCACGGCGGTGAAAACGCCGGATCCTAACCACTAGACCATATGGGACTCACCTCGGTCTAGACTTGACATGGTTTCCTCAAAAATGATTTAACCCTCTTCAGTTTTGTGGAACTAAAGCCCTGGGGCGTGTTGTGGCGGTCGTAGCCCAAAATGATCCGGTTTGATTTGCTGTCGGGTGACAGGTTTCAATTTCTGCACCTCAGCACAAAATGTTGCTTAAAACTGAAATCTCCTGCTTGGCATAAACAGGTTGTACCTGTCAAAATTGCATTTGGCGAATACCGTTTGTCACTGGTTCTCTGTGGATTTTAACTGAGCGGGAAAATTGGCTACGCAATATTCTGTATCAAGCAGTTCCGTCAAATTGGACCCTGTCGCCTCTGAATCCGGAATCGGTTTCCTTGGTTCAAGTCGTCAAATCAAAGATTCCCAAGCAATCCGGGGTGGAAGACAGAGCGCATGTCTAAGCTACAGCCCAGGTTTTGAGATTATGGAGCTCAAGGAATTATGGGAGAAAACAGATTTTGTTCTACGACAGGGAAATCGGACGTGAACAAAAGAAATACACTTCCCACACCGGGAATCGAACCCGGGCCACGGCGGTGAGAGCGCCGGATCCTAACCACTAGACCATATGGGACTCACGTCAGGTTGCGAAAGACATGATTATATTTAACTTCGGTTTTCGCGAGTAGCTATTGCCTTTGGTCCTGTTCACGGTTATGACGTCCAAATGGGATTTTTGTTTCCTTGAACGCCAAAGCATATACCTGGACAATAGTCGATTGCTTTCAAATTCACAATTTCAGATCACTTCGTGAGGTCGGCTAGCTCAGTCGGTAGAGCGTCGTGCTGATAACGCGAAGGTCGTGGGTTCGAGCCCCACGCTGACCAACATACCTTTTCCTTCTGGCCTTAAGTTCAAGGTAACAATCCCTTTTAACCTGCCACCATTGACAAATACAATCTCATTCGCGAAATTTAGTTCGGCTTGATTATTTTTGGCCCGTCTGCAGGGGTTCGACTATGTCCATTATTTGCTAACGGGTGACAGGGTCCAATTTCATGGAGCTGGCCGGCGAAAATATTTCTAAGAACCGATTCCCCTGCTTGGCAAAGTTAGGTTACCTGTCAAAATTGCATGTGATGAATACCGCTTGTCGGTGGTTTTCTGTTGAGTTTCACTGAACAGAAACATTTGCTGAGCAATATTCTTTAAAAAGCAGTTATGTAAAAAATGATCCTGATCTTATCGCCTTTGGATCCAGAATCGGTTTGTTTGGTTCATCAAGCAGTCAAAGATTCAAAAATGGTACCGGAGTACAAGACAGAGCCCGTGCCGAAGCTGAAGCCCAGGTATTGAGATACGGCTGAAATAATTGTGCGGGAAAACTGAAATTGTTTGACGTCATAAAACAATTATTATTATTCACATTGAAGTAATAATATTATACAAATAAAGTGACCCAAAAAAATCACACTTCCCACACCGGGAATCGAACCCGAGCCACGGCGGTGAAAACGCCGGATCCTAACCACTAGACCATATGGGACTCACCTCGGTCTAGACTTGACATGGTTTCCTCAAAAATGATTTAACCCTCTTCAGTTTTGTGGAACTAAAGCCCTGGGGCGTGTTGTGGCGGTCGTAGCCCAAAATGATCCGGTTTGATTTGCTGTCGGGTGACAGGTTTCAATTTCTGCACCTCAGCACAAAATGTTGCTTAAAACTGAAATCTCCTGCTTGGCATAAACAGGTTGTACCTGTCAAAATTGCATTTGGCGAATACCGTTTGTCACTGGTTCTCTGTGGATTTTAACTGAGCGGGAAAATTGGCTACGCAATATTCTGTATCAAGCAGTTCCGTCAAATTGGACCCTGTCGCCTCTGAATCCGGAATCGGTTTCCTTGGTTCAAGTCGTCAAATCAAAGATTCCCAAGCAATCCGGGGTGGAAGACAAAGCGCATGTCTAAGCTACAGCCCAGGTTTTGAGATTATGGAGCTCAAGGAATTATGGGAGAAAACAGATTTTGTTCTACGACAGGGAAATCGGACGTGAACAAAAGAAATACACTTCCCACACCGGGAATCGAACCCGGGCCACGCCGGTGAGAGCGCCGGATCCTAACCACTAGACCATATGGGACTCACGTCAGGTTGCGAAAGACATGATTATATTTAACTTCGGTTTTCGCGAGTAGCTATTGCCTTTGGTCCTGTTCACGGTTATGACGTCCAAACGGGATTTTTGTTTCCTTGAACGCCAAAGCATATACCTGGACAATAGTCGATTGCTTTCAAATTCACAATTTCAGATCACTTCGTGAGGTCGGCTAGCTCAGTCGGTAGAGCGTCGTGCTGATAACGCGAAGGTCGTGGGTTCGAGCCCCACGCTGACCAACATACCTTTTCCTTCTGGCCTTAAGTTCAAGGTAACAATCCCTTTTAACCTGCCACCATTGACAAATACAATCTCATTCGCGAAATTTAGTTCGGCTTGATTATTTTTGGCCCGTCTGCAGGGGTTCGACTATGTCCATTATTTGCTAACGGGTGACAGGGTCCAATTTCATGGAGCTGGCCGGCGGAAAATATTTCTAAGAACTGATTCCCCTGCTTGGCTAAGTTAGGTTACCTGTCAAAATTGCATGTGATGAATACCGCTTGTCGGTGGTTTTCTGTTGATTTTCACTGAACAGAAACATTTGCTGAGCAATATTCTTTAAAAAGCAGTTATGTAAAAAATGATCCTGATCTTATCGCCTTTGGATCCAGAATCGGTTTGTTTGGTTCATCAAGCAGTCAAAGATTCAAAAATGGTACCGGAGTACAAGACAGAGCCCGTGCCGAAGCTGAAGCCCAGGTATTGAGATACGGCTGAAATAATTGTGCGGGAAAACTGAAATTGTTTGACGTCATAAAACAATTATTATTATTCACATTGAAGTAATAATATTATACAAATAAAGTGACCCAAAAAATCACACTTCCCACACCGGGAATCGAACCCGAGCCACGGCGGTGAAAACGCCGGATCCTAACCACTAGACCATATGGGACTCACCTCGGTCTAGACTTGACATGGTTTCCTCAAAAATGATTTAACCCTCTTCAGTTTTGTGGAACTAAAGCCCTGGGGCGTGTTGTGGCGGTCGTAGCCCAAAATGATCCGGTTTGATTTGCTGTCGGGTGACAGGTTTCAATTTCTGCACCTCAGCACAAAATGTTGCTTAAAACTGAAATCTCCTGCTTGGCATAAACAGGTTGTACCTGTCAAAATTGCATTTGGCGAATACCGTTTGTCACTGGTTCTCTGTGGATTTTAACTGAGCGGGAAAATTGGCTACGCAATATTCTGTATCAAGCAGTTCCGTCAAATTGGACCCTGTCGCCTCTGAATCCAGAATCGGTTTCCTTGGTTCAAGTCGTCAAATCAAAGATTCCCAAGCAATCCGGGGTGGAAGACAGAGCGCATGTCTAAGCTACAGCCCAGGTTTTGAGATTATGGAGCTCAAGGAATTATGGGAGAAAACAGATTTTGTTCTACGACAGGGAAATCGGACGTGA
Source organism: Hippasteria phrygiana (assembly GCA_037893225.1). Taxonomy (NCBI): domain Eukaryota; kingdom Metazoa; phylum Echinodermata; class Asteroidea; order Valvatida; family Goniasteridae; genus Hippasteria; species Hippasteria phrygiana. Next base: position 913,560 of record JAZGUH010000100.1, read on the forward strand.
ACAAAAGAAGTACACTTCCCACACCGGGAATCGAACCCGGGCCACGGCGGTGAGAGCGCCGGATCCTAACCACTAGACCATATGGGACTCACGTCAGGTTGCGAAAGACATGATTATATTTAACTTCGGTTTTCGCGAGTAGCTATTGCCTTTGGTCCTGTTCACGGTTATGACGTCCAAACGGGATTTTTGTTTCCTTGAACGCCAAAGCATATACCTGGACAATAGTCGATTGCTTTCAAATTCACAATTTCAGATCACTTCGTGAGGTCGGCTAGCTCAGTCGGTAGAGTGTCGTGCTGATAACGCGAAGGGGTTCGAGCCCCACGCTGACCAACATACCTTTTCCTTCTGGCCTTAAGTTCAAGGTAACAATCCCTTTTATAAACCTGCCACCATTGACAAATACAATCTCATTCGCGAAATTTAGTTCGGCTTGATTATTTTTGGCCCGTCTGCAGGGGTTCGACTATGTCCATTATTTGCTAACGGGTGACAGGGTCCAATTTCATGGAGCTGGCCGGCGGAAAATATTTCTAAGAACCGATTCCCCTGCTTGGCTAAGTTAGGTTACCTGTCAAAATTGCATGTGATGAATACCGCTTGTCGGTGGTTTTCTGTTGATTTTCACTGAACAGAAACATTTGCTGAGCAATATTCTTTAAAAAGCAGTTATGTAAAATTGGATCCTGATCTTATCGCCTTTGGATCCAGAATCGGTTTGTTTGGTTCATCAAGCAGTCAAAGATTCAAAAATGGTGCCGGAGTACAAGACAGAGCCCGTGCCGAAGCTGAAGCCCAGGTATTGAGATACGGCTGAAATAATTGTGCGGGAAAACTGAAATTGTTTGACGTCATAAAACAATCATTATTATTCACATTGAAGTAATAATATTATACAAATAAAGTGACCCAAAAAAATCACACTTCCCACACCGGGAATCGAACCCGAGCCACGGCGGTGAAAACGCCGGATCCTAACCACTAGACCATATGGGACTCACCTCGGTCTAGACTTGACATGGTTTCCTCAAAAATGATTTAACCCTCTTCAGTTTTGTGGAACTAAAGCCCTGGGGCGTGTTGTGGCGGTCGTAGCCCAAAATGATCCGGTTTGATTTGCTGTCGGGTGACAGGTTTCAATTTCTGCACCTCAGCACAAAATGTTGCTTAAAACTGAAATCTCCTGCTTGGCATAAACAGGTTGTACCTGTCAAAATTGCATTTGGCGAATACCGTTTGTCACTGGTTCTCTGTGGATTTTAACTGAGCGGGAAAATTGGCTACGCAATATTCTGTATCAAGCAGTTCCGTCAAATTGGACCCTGTCGCCTCTGAATCCGGAATCGGTTTCCTTGGTTCAAGTCGTCAAATCAAAGATTCCCAAGCAATCCGGGGTGGAAGACAGAGCGCATGTCTAAGCTACAGCCCAGGTTTTGAGATTATGGAGCTCAAGGAATTATGGGAGAAAACAGATTTTGTTCTACGACAGGGAAATCGGACGTGAACAAAAGAAATACACTTCCCACACCGGGAATCGAACCCGGGCCACGGCGGTGAGAGCGCCGGATCCTAACCACTAGACCATATGGGACTCACGTCAGGTTGCGAAAGACATGATTATATTTAACTTCGGTTTTCGCGAGTAGCTATTGCCTTTGGTCCTGTTCACGGTTATGACGTCCAAATGGGATTTTTGTTTCCTTGAACGCCAAAGCATATACCTGGACAATAGTCGATTGCTTTCAAATTCACAATTTCAGATCACTTCGTGAGGTCGGCTAGCTCAGTCGGTAGAGCGTCGTGCTGATAACGCGAAGGTCGTGGGTTCGAGCCCCACGCTGACCAACATACCTTTTCCTTCTGGCCTTAAGTTCAAGGTAACAATCCCTTTTAACCTGCCACCATTGACAAATACAATCTCATTCGCGAAATTTAGTTCGGCTTGATTATTTTTGGCCCGTCTGCAGGGGTTCGACTATGTCCATTATTTGCTAACGGGTGACAGGGTCCAATTTCATGGAGCTGGCCGGCGAAAATATTTCTAAGAACCGATTCCCCTGCTTGGCAAAGTTAGGTTACCTGTCAAAATTGCATGTGATGAATACCGCTTGTCGGTGGTTTTCTGTTGAGTTTCACTGAACAGAAACATTTGCTGAGCAATATTCTTTAAAAAGCAGTTATGTAAAAAATGATCCTGATCTTATCGCCTTTGGATCCAGAATCGGTTTGTTTGGTTCATCAAGCAGTCAAAGATTCAAAAATGGTACCGGAGTACAAGACAGAGCCCGTGCCGAAGCTGAAGCCCAGGTATTGAGATACGGCTGAAATAATTGTGCGGGAAAACTGAAATTGTTTGACGTCATAAAACAATTATTATTATTCACATTGAAGTAATAATATTATACAAATAAAGTGACCCAAAAAAATCACACTTCCCACACCGGGAATCGAACCCGAGCCACGGCGGTGAAAACGCCGGATCCTAACCACTAGACCATATGGGACTCACCTCGGTCTAGACTTGACATGGTTTCCTCAAAAATGATTTAACCCTCTTCAGTTTTGTGGAACTAAAGCCCTGGGGCGTGTTGTGGCGGTCGTAGCCCAAAATGATCCGGTTTGATTTGCTGTCGGGTGACAGGTTTCAATTTCTGCACCTCAGCACAAAATGTTGCTTAAAACTGAAATCTCCTGCTTGGCATAAACAGGTTGTACCTGTCAAAATTGCATTTGGCGAATACCGTTTGTCACTGGTTCTCTGTGGATTTTAACTGAGCGGGAAAATTGGCTACGCAATATTCTGTATCAAGCAGTTCCGTCAAATTGGACCCTGTCGCCTCTGAATCCGGAATCGGTTTCCTTGGTTCAAGTCGTCAAATCAAAGATTCCCAAGCAATCCGGGGTGGAAGACAAAGCGCATGTCTAAGCTACAGCCCAGGTTTTGAGATTATGGAGCTCAAGGAATTATGGGAGAAAACAGATTTTGTTCTACGACAGGGAAATCGGACGTGAACAAAAGAAATACACTTCCCACACCGGGAATCGAACCCGGGCCACGCCGGTGAGAGCGCCGGATCCTAACCACTAGACCATATGGGACTCACGTCAGGTTGCGAAAGACATGATTATATTTAACTTCGGTTTTCGCGAGTAGCTATTGCCTTTGGTCCTGTTCACGGTTATGACGTCCAAACGGGATTTTTGTTTCCTTGAACGCCAAAGCATATACCTGGACAATAGTCGATTGCTTTCAAATTCACAATTTCAGATCACTTCGTGAGGTCGGCTAGCTCAGTCGGTAGAGCGTCGTGCTGATAACGCGAAGGTCGTGGGTTCGAGCCCCACGCTGACCAACATACCTTTTCCTTCTGGCCTTAAGTTCAAGGTAACAATCCCTTTTAACCTGCCACCATTGACAAATACAATCTCATTCGCGAAATTTAGTTCGGCTTGATTATTTTTGGCCCGTCTGCAGGGGTTCGACTATGTCCATTATTTGCTAACGGGTGACAGGGTCCAATTTCATGGAGCTGGCCGGCGGAAAATATTTCTAAGAACTGATTCCCCTGCTTGGCTAAGTTAGGTTACCTGTCAAAATTGCATGTGATGAATACCGCTTGTCGGTGGTTTTCTGTTGATTTTCACTGAACAGAAACATTTGCTGAGCAATATTCTTTAAAAAGCAGTTATGTAAAAAATGATCCTGATCTTATCGCCTTTGGATCCAGAATCGGTTTGTTTGGTTCATCAAGCAGTCAAAGATTCAAAAATGGTACCGGAGTACAAGACAGAGCCCGTGCCGAAGCTGAAGCCCAGGTATTGAGATACGGCTGAAATAATTGTGCGGGAAAACTGAAATTGTTTGACGTCATAAAACAATTATTATTATTCACATTGAAGTAATAATATTATACAAATAAAGTGACCCAAAAAATCACACTTCCCACACCGGGAATCGAACCCGAGCCACGGCGGTGAAAACGCCGGATCCTAACCACTAGACCATATGGGACTCACCTCGGTCTAGACTTGACATGGTTTCCTCAAAAATGATTTAACCCTCTTCAGTTTTGTGGAACTAAAGCCCTGGGGCGTGTTGTGGCGGTCGTAGCCCAAAATGATCCGGTTTGATTTGCTGTCGGGTGACAGGTTTCAATTTCTGCACCTCAGCACAAAATGTTGCTTAAAACTGAAATCTCCTGCTTGGCATAAACAGGTTGTACCTGTCAAAATTGCATTTGGCGAATACCGTTTGTCACTGGTTCTCTGTGGATTTTAACTGAGCGGGAAAATTGGCTACGCAATATTCTGTATCAAGCAGTTCCGTCAAATTGGACCCTGTCGCCTCTGAATCCAGAATCGGTTTCCTTGGTTCAAGTCGTCAAATCAAAGATTCCCAAGCAATCCGGGGTGGAAGACAGAGCGCATGTCTAAGCTACAGCCCAGGTTTTGAGATTATGGAGCTCAAGGAATTATGGGAGAAAACAGATTTTGTTCTACGACAGGGAAATCGGACGTGAACAAAAGAAGTACACTTCCCACACCGGGAATCGAACCCGGGCCACGGCGGTGAGAGCGCCGGATCCTAACCACTAGACCATATGGGACTCACGTCAGGTTGCGAAAGACATGATTATATTTAACTTCGGTTTTCGCGAGTAGCTATTGCCTTTGGTCCTGTTCACGGTTATGACGTCCAAACGGGATTTTTGTTTCCTTGAACGCCAAAGCATATACCTGGACAATAGTCGATTGCTTTCAAATTCACAATTTCAGATCACTTCGTGAGGTCGGCTAGCTCAGTCGGTAGAGTGTCGTGCTGATAACGCGAAGGGGTTCGAGCCCCACGCTGACCAACATACCTTTTCCTTCTGGCCTTAAGTTCAAGGTAACAATCCCTTTTATAAACCTGCCACCATTGACAAATACAATCTCATTCGCGAAATTTAGTTCGGCTTGATTATTTTTGGCCCGTCTGCAGGGGTTCGACTATGTCCATTATTTGCTAACGGGTGACAGGGTCCAATTTCATGGAGCTGGCCGGCGGAAAATATTTCTAAGAACTGATTCCCCTGCTTGGCTAAGTTAGGTTACCTGTCAAAATTGCATGTGATGAATACCGCTTGTCGGTGGTTTTCTGTTGATTTTCACTGAACAGAAACATTTGCTGAGCAATATTCTTTAAAATGCAGTTATGTAAAATTGGATCCTGATCTTATCGCCTTTGGATCCAGAATCGGTTTGTTTGGTTCATCAAGCATTCAAAGATTCAAAAATGGTGCCGGAGTACAAGACAGAGCCCGTGCCGAAGCTGAAGCCCAGGTATTGAGATACGGCTGAAATAATTGTGCGGGAAAACTGAAATTGTTTGACGTCATAAAACAATTATTATTATTCACATTGAAGTAATAATATTATACAAATAAAGTGACCCAAAAAAATCACACTTCCCACACCGGGAATCGAACCCGGGCCACGGCGGTGAAAACGCCGGATCCTAACCACTAGACCATATGTGACTCACCTCGGTCTAGACTTGACATGGTTTCCTCAAAAATGATTTAACCCTCTTCAGTTTTGTGGAACTAAAGCCCTGGGGCGTGTTGTGGCGGTCGTAGCCCAAAATGATCCGGTTTGATTTGCTGTCGGGTGACAGGTTTCAATTTCTGCACCTCAGCACAAAATGTTGCTTAAAACTGAAATCTCCTGCTTGGCATAAACAGGTTGTACCTGTCAAAATTGCATTTGGCGAATACCGTTTGTCACTGGTTCTCTGTGGATTTTAACTGAGCGGGAAAATTGGCTACGCAATATTCTGTATCAAGCAGTTCCGTCAAATTGGACCCTGTCGCCTCTGAATCCGGAATCGGTTTCCTTGGTTCAAGTCGTCAAATCAAAGATTCCCAAGCATTCCGGGGTGGAAGACAGAGCGCATGTCTAAGCTACAGCCCAGGTTTTGAGATTATGGAGCTCAAGGAATTATGGGAGAAAACAGATTTTGTTCTACGACAGGGAAATCGGACGTGAACAAAAGAAGTACACTTCCCACACCGGGAATCGAACCCGGGCCACGGCGGTGAGAGCGTCGGATCCTAACCACTAGACCATATGGGACTCACGTCAGGTTGCGAAAGACATGATTATATTTAACTTCGGTTTTCGCGAGTAGCTATTGCCTTTGGTCCTGTTCACGGTTATGACGTCCAAACGGGATTTTTGTTTCCTTGAACGCCAAAGCATATACCTGGACAATAGTCGATTGCTTTCAAATTCACAATTTCAGATCACTTCGTGAGGTCGGCTAGCTCAGTCGGTAGAGCGTCGTGCTGATAACGCGAAGGTCGTGGGTTCGAGCCCCACGCTGACCAACATACCTTTTCCTTCTGGCCTTAAGTTCAAGGTAACAATCCCTTTTAACCTGCCACCATTGACAAATACAATCTCATTCGCGAAATTTAGTTCGGCTTGATTATTTTTGGCCCGTCTGCAGGGGTTCGACTATGTCCATTATTTGCTAACGGGTGACAGGGTCCAATTTCATGGAGCTGGCCGGCGGAAAATATTTCTAAGAACTGATTCCCCTGCTTGGCTAAGTTAGGTTACCTGTCAAAATTGCATGTGATGAATACCGCTTGTCGGTGGTTTTCTGTTGATTTTCACTGAACAGAAACATTTGCTGAACAATATTCTTTAAAATGCAGTTATGTAAAATTGGATCCTGATCTTATCGCCTTTGGATCCAGAATCGGTTTGTTTGGTTCATCAAGCAGTCAAAGATTCAAAAATGGTGCCGGAGTACAAGACAGAGCCCGTGCCGAAGCTGAAGCCCAGGTATTGAGATACGGCTGAAATAATTGTGCGGGAAAACTGAAATTGTTTGACGTCATAAAACAATTATTGTTATTCACATTGAAGTAATAATATTATACAAATAAAGTGACCCAAAAATCACACTTCCCACACCGGGAATCGAACCCAGGCCACGGCGGTGAAAACGCCGGATCCTAACCACTAGACCATATGGGACTCACCTCGGACTAGACTTGACATGGTTTCCTCAAAAATGATTTAACCCTCTTCAGTTTTGTGGAACTAAAGCCCTGGGGCGTGTTGTGGCGGTCGTAGCCCAAAATGATCCGGTTTGATTTGCTGTCGGGTGACAGGTTTCAATTTCTGCACCTCAGCACAAAATGTTGCTTAAAACTGAAATCTCCTGCTTGGCATAAACAGGTTGTACCTGTCAAAATTGCATTTGGCGAATACCGTTTGTCACTGGTTCTCTGTGGATTTTAACTGAGCGGGAAAATTGGCTACGCAATATTCTGTATCAAGCAGTTCCGTCAAATTGGACCCTGTCGCCTCTGAATCCGGAATCGGTTTCCTTGGTTCAAGTCGTCAAATCAAAGATTCCCAAGCAATCCGGGGTGGAAGACAGAGCGCATGTCTAAGCTACAGCCCAGGTTTTGAGATTATGGAGCTCAAGGAATTATGGGAGAAAACAGATTTTGTTCTACGACAGGGAAATCGGACGTGAACAAAAGAAGTACACTTCCCACACCGGGAATCGAACCCGGGCCACGGCGGTGAGAGCGTCGGATCCTAACCACTAGACCATATGGGACTCACGTCAGGTTGCGAAAGACATGATTATATTTAACTTCGGTTTTCGCGAGTAGCTATTGCCTTTGGTCCTGTTCACGGTTATGACGTCCAAACGGGATTTTTGTTTCCTTGAACGCCAAAGCATATACCTGGACAATAGTCGATTGCTTTCAAATTCACAATTTCAGATCACTTCGTGAGGTCGGCTAGCTCAGTCGGTAGAGCGTCGTGCTGATAACGCGAAGGTCGTGGGTTCGAGCCCCACGCTGACCAACATACCTTTTCCTTCTGGCCTTAAGTTCAAGGTAACAATCCCTTTTAACCTGCCACCATTGACAAATACAATCTCATTGGCGAAATTTAGTTCGGCTTGATTATTTTTGGCCCGTCTGCAGGGGTTCGACTATGTCCATTATTTGCTAACGGGTGACAGGGTCCAATTTCATGGAGCTGGCCGGCGGAAAATATTTCTAAGAACTGATTCCCCTGCTTGGCTAAGTTAGGTTACCTGTCAAAATTGCATGTGATGAATACCGCTTGTCGGTGGTTTTCTGTTGATTTTCACTGAACAGAAACATTTGCTGAGCAATATTCTTTAAAATGCAGTTATGTAAAATTGGATCCTGATCTTATCGCCTTTGGATCCAGAATCGGTTTGTTTGGTTCATCAAGCAGTCAAAGATTCAAAAATGGTGCCGGAGTACAAGACAGAGCCCGTGCCGAAGCTGAAGCCCAGGTATTGAGATACGGCTGAAATAATTGTGCGGGAAAACTGAAATTGTTTGACGTCATAAAACAATTATTATTATTATTCACATTGAAGTAATAATATTATACAAATAAAGTGACCCAAAAAAATCACACTTCCCACACCGGGAATCGAACCCGGGCCACGGCGGTGAAAACGCCGGATCCTAACCACTAGACCATATGGGACTCACCTCGGTCTAGACTTGACATGGTTTCCTCAAAAATGATTTAACCCTCTTCAGTTTTGTGGAACTAAAGCCCTGGGGCGTGTTGTGGCGGTCGTAGCCCAAAATGATCCGGTTTGATTTGCTGTCGGGTGACAGGTTTCAATTTCTGCACCTCAGCACAAAATGTTGCTTAAAACTGAAATCTCCTGCTTGGCATAAACAGGTTGTACCTGTCAAAATTGCATTTGGCGAATACCGTTTGTCACTGGTTCTCTGTGGATTTTAACTGAGCGGGAAAATTGGCTACGCAATATTCTGTATCAAACAGTTCCGTCACATTGGACCCTGTCGCCTCTGAATCCGGAATCGGTTTCCTTGGTTCAAGTCGTCAAATCAAAGATTCCCAAGCAATCCGGGGTGGAAGACTGAGCGCATGTCTAAGCTACAGCCCAGGTTTTGAGATTATGGAGCTCAAGGAATTATGGGAGAAAACAGATTTTGTTCTACGACAGGGAAATCGGACGTGAACAAAAGAAGTACACTTCCCACACCGGGAATCGAACCCGGGCCACGGCGGTGAGAGCGCCGGATCCTAACCACTAGACCATATGGGACTCACGTCAGGTTGCGAAAGACATGATTATATTTAACTTCGGTTTTCGCGAGTAGCTATTGCTTTTGGTCCTGTTCACGGTTATGACGTCCAAACGGGATTTTTGTTTCCTTGAACGCCAAAGCATATACCTGGACAATAGTCGATTGCTTTCAAATTCACAATTTCAGATCACTTCGTGAGGTCGGCTAGCTCAGTCGGTAGAGCGTCGTGCTGATAACGCGAAGGTCGTGGGTTCGAGCCCAACGCTGACCAACATACCTTTTCCTTCTGGCCTTAAGTTCAAGGTAACAATCCCTTTTAACCTGCCACCATTGACAAATACAATCTCATTCGCGAAATTTAGTTCGGCTTGATTATTTTTGGCCCGTCTGCAGGGGTTCGACTATGTCCATTATTTGCTAACGGGTGACAGGGTCCAATTTCATGGAGCTGGCCGGCGGAAAATATTTCTAAGAACTGATTCCCCTGCTTGGCTAAGTTAGGTTACCTGTCAAAATTGCATGTGATGAATACCGCTTGTCGGCGGTTTTCTGTTGATTTTCACTGAACAGAAACATTTGCTGAGCAATATTCTTTAAAATGCAGTTATGTAAAATTGGATCCTGATCTTATCGCCTTTGGATCCAGAATCGGTTTGTTTGGTTCATCAAGCAGTCAAAGATTCAAAAATGGTGCCGGAGTACAAGACAGAGCCCGTGCCGAAGCTGAAGCCCAGGTATTGAGATACGGCTGAAATAATTGTGCGGGAAAACTGAAATTGTTTGACGTCATAAAACAATTATTATTATTCACATTGAAGTAATAATATTATACAAATAAAGTGACCCAAAAAAATCACACTTCCCACACCGGGAATCGAACCCGGGCCACGGCGGTGAAAACGCCGGATCCTAACCACTAGACCATATGGGACTCACCTCGGTCTAGACTTGACATGGTTTCCTCAAAAATGATTTAACCCTCTTCAGTTTTGTGGAACTAAAGCCCTGGGGCGTGTTGTGGCGGTCGTAGCCCAAAATGATCCGGTTTGATTTGCTGTCGGGTGACAGGTTTCAATTTCTGCACCTCAGCACAAAATGTTGCTTAAAACTGAAATCTCCTGCTTGGCATAAACAGGTTGTACCTGTCAAAATTGCATTTGGCGAATACCGTTTGTCACTGGTTCTCTGTGGATTTTAACTGAGCGGGAAAATTGGCTACGCAATATTCTGTATCAAGCAGTTCCGTCAAATTGGACCCTGTCGCCTCTGAATCCGGAATCGGTTTCCTTGGTTCAAGTCGTCAAATCAAAGATTCCCAAGCATTCCGGGGTGGAAGACAAAGCGCATGTCTAAGCTACAGCCCAGGTTTTGAGATTATGGAGCTCAAGGAATTATGGGAGAAAATAGATTTTGTTCTACGACAGGGAAATCGGACGTGAACAAAAGAAGTACACTTCCCACACCGGGAAGTGTAACCCGGGCCACGGCGGTGAGAGCGCCGGATCCTAACCACTGGACCATATGGGACTCACGTCAGGTTGCGAAAGACATGATTATATTTAACTTCGGTTTTCGCGAGTAGCTATTGCCTTTGGTCCTGTTCACGGTTATGACGTCCAAACGGGATTTTTGTTTCCTTGAACGCCAAAGCATATACCTGGACAATAGTCGATTGCTTTCAAATTCACAATTTCAGATCACTTCGTGAGGTCGGCTAGCTCAGTCGGTAGAGCGTCGTGCTGATAACGCGAAGGTCGTGGGTTCGAGCCCCACGCTGACCAACATACCTTTTCCTTCTGGCCTTAAGTTCAAGGTAACAATCCCTTTTATAAACCTGCCACCATTGACAAATACAATCTCAATCGCGAAATTTAGTTCGGCTTGATTATTTTTGGCCCGTCTGCAGGGGTTCGACTATGTCCATTATTTGCTAACGGGTGACAGGGTCCAATTTCATGGAGCTGGCCGGCGGAAAATATTTCTAAGAACTGATTCCCCTGCTTGGCTAAGTTAGGTTACCTGTCAAAATTGCATGTGATGAATACCGCTTGTCGGTGGTTTTCTGTTGATTTTCACTGAACAGAAACATTTGCTGAGCAATATTCTTTAAAATGCAGTTATGTAAAATTGGATCCTGATCTTATCGCCTTTGGATCCAGAATCGGTTTGTTTGGTTCATCAAGCAGTCAAAGATTCAAAAATGGTGCCGGAGTACAAGACAGAGCCCGTGCCGAAGCTGAAGCCCAGGTATTGAGATACGGCTGAAATAATTGTGCGGGAAAACTGAAATTGTTTGACGTCATAAAACAATTATTATTATTCACATTGAAGTAATAATATTATACAAATAAAGTGACCCCAAAAAACCACACTTCCCACACCGGGAATCGAACCCGGGCCACGGCGGTGAAAACGCCGGATCCTAACCACTAGACCATATGGGACTCACCTCGGTCTAGATTTGACATGGTTTCCTCAAAAATGATTTAACCCTCTTCAGTTTTGTGGAACTAAAGCCCTGGGGCGTGTTGTGGCGGTCGTAGCCCAAAATGATCCGGTTTGATTTGCTGTCGGGTGACAGGTTTCAATTTCTGCACCTCAGCACAAAATGTTGCTTAAAACTGAAATCTCCTGCTTGGCATAAACAGGTTGTACCTGTCAAAATTGCATTTGGCGAATACCGTTTGTCACTGGTTCTCTGTGGATTTTAACTGAGCGGGAAAATTGGCTACGCAATATTCTGTATCAAGCAGTTCCGTCAAATTGGACCCTGTCGCCTCTGAATCCGGAATCGGTTTCCTTGGTTCAAGTCGTCAAATCAAAGATTCCCAAGCAATCCGGGGTGGAAGACAGAGCGCATGTCTAAGCTACAGCCCAGGTTTTGAGATTATGGAGCTCAAGAAATTATGGGAGAAAACAGATTTTGTTCTACGACAGGGAAATCGGACGTGAACAAAAGAAGTACACTTCCCACACCTGGAATCGAACCCGGTCCACGGCGGTGAGAGCGCCGGATCCTAACCACTAGACCATGGGACTCACTTCAGGTTTTGAAAGACATGATTATATTTAACTTCGGTTTTCGCGAGTAGCTATTGCCTTTGGTCCTGTTCACGGTTATGACGTCCAAACGGGATTTTTGTTTCCTTGAACGCCAAAGCATATACCTGGACAATAGTCGATTGCTTTCAAATTCACAATTTCAGATCACTTCGTGAGGTCGGCTAGCTCAGTCGGTAGAGCGTCGTGCTGATAACGCGAAGGTCGTGGGTTCGAGCCCCACGCTGACCAACATACCTTTTCCTTCTGGCCTTAAGTTCAAGGTAACAATCCCTTTTAACCTGCCACCATTGACAAATACAATCTCATTCGCGAAATTTAGTTCGGCTTGATTATTTTTGGCCCGTCTGCAGGGGTTCGACTATGTCCATTATTTGCTAACGGGTGACAGGGTCCAATTTCATGGAGCTGGCCGGCGGAAAATATTTCTAAGAACTGATTCCCCTGCTTGGCTAAGTTAGGTTACCTGTCAAAATTGCATGTGATGAATACCGCTTGTCGGTGGTTTTCTGTTGATTTTCACTGAACAGAAACATTTGCTGAGCAATATTCTTTAAAATGCAGTTATGTAAAATTGGATCCTGATCTTATCGCCTTTGGATCCAGAATCGGTTTGTTTGGTTCATCAAGCAGTCAAAGATTCAAAAATGGTGCCGGAGTACAAGACAGAGCCCGTGCCGAAGCTGAAGCCCAGGTATTGAGATACGGCTGAAATAATTGTGCGGGAAAACTGAAATTGTTTGACGTCATAAAACAATTATTATTATTCACATTGAAGTAATAATATTATACAAATAAAGTGACCCCAAAAAACCACACTTCCCACACCGGGAATCGAACCCGGGCCACGGCGGTGAAAACGCCGGATCCTAACCACTAGACCATATGGGACTCACCTCGGTCTAGATTTGACATGGTTTCCTCAAAAATGATTTAACCCTCTTCAGTTTTGTGGAACTAAAGCCCTGGGGCGTGTTGTGGCGGTCGTAGCCCAAAATGATCCGGTTTGATTTGCTGTCGGGTGACAGGTTTCAATTTCTGCACCTCAGCACAAAATGTTGCTTAAAACTGAAATCTCCTGCTTGGCATAAACAGGTTGTACCTGTCAAAATTGCATTTGGCGAATACCGTTTGTCACTGGTTCTCTGTGGATTTTAACTGAGCGGGAAAATTGGCTACGCAATATTCTGTATCAAGCAGTTCCGTCAAATTGGACCCTGTCGCCTCTGAATCCGGAATCGGTTTCCTTGGTTCAAGTCGTCAAATCAAAGATTCCCAAGCAATCCGGGGTGGAAGACAGAGCGCATGTCTAAGCTACAGCCCAGGTTTTGAGATTATGGAGCTCAAGAAATTATGGGAGAAAACAGATTTTGTTCTACGACAGGGAAATCGGACGTGAACAAAAGAAGTACACTTCCCACACCGGGAATCGAACCCGGTCCACGGCGGTGAGAGCGCCGGATCCTAACCACTAGACCATGGGACTCACTTCAGGTTTCGAAAGACATGATTATATTTAACTTCGGTTTTCGCGAGTAGCTATTGCCTTTGGTCCTGTTCACGGTTATGACGTCCAAACGGGATTTTTGTTTCCTTGAACGCCAAAGCATATACCTGGACAATAGTCGATTGCTTTCAAATTCACAATTTCAGATCACTTCGTGAGGTCGGCTAGCTCAGTCGGTAGAGCGTCGTGCTGATAACGCGAAGGTCGTGGGTTCGAGCCCCACGCTGACCAACATACCTTTTCCTTCTGGCCTTAAGTTCAAGGTAACAATCCCTTTTAACCTGCCACCATTGACAAATACAATCTCATTCGCGAAATTTAGTTCGGCTTGATTATTTTTGGCCCGTCTGCAGGGGTTCGACTATGTCCATTATTTGCTAACGGGTGACAGGGTCCAATTTCATGGAGCTGGCCGGCGGAAAATATTTCTAAGAACTGATTCCCCTGCTTGGCTAAGTTAGGTTACCTGTCAAAATTGCATGTGATGAATACCGCTTGTCGGTGGTTTTCTGTTGATTTTCACTGAACAGAAACATTTGCTGAGCAATATTCTTTAAAATGCAGTTATGTAAAATTGGATCCTGATCTTATCGCCTTTGGATCCAGAATCGGTTTGTTTGGTTCATCAAGCAGTCAAAGATTCAAAAATGGTGCCGGAGTACAAGACAGAGCCCGTGCCGAAGCTGAAGCCCAGGTATTGAGATACGGCTGAAATAATTGTGCGGGAAAACTGAAATTGTTTGACGTCATAAAACAATTATTGTTATTCACATTGAAGTAATAATATTATACAAATAAAGTGACCCAAAAATCACACTTCCCACACCGGGAATCGAACCCGGGCCACGGCGGTGAAAACGCCGGATCCTAACCACTAGACCATATGGGACTCACCTCGGTCTAGACTTGACATGGTTTCCTCAAAAATGATTTAACCCTCTTCAGTTTTGTGGAACTAAAGCCCTGGGGCGTGTTGTGGCGGTCGTAGCCCAAAATGATCCGGTTTGATTTGCTGTCGGGTGACAGGTTTCAATTTCTGCACCTCAGCACAAAATGTTGCTTAAAACTGAAATCTCCTGCTTGGCATAAACAGGTTGTACCTGTCAAAATTGCATTTGGCGAATACCGTTTGTCACTGGTTCTCTGTGGATTTTAACTGAGCGGGAAAATTGGCTACGCAATATTCTGTATCAAGCAGTTCCGTCACATTGGACCCTGTCGCCTCTGAATCCGGAATCGGTTTCCTTGGTTCAAGTCGTCAAATCAAAGATTCCCAAGCAATCCGGGGTGGAAGACAGAGCGCATGTCTAAGCTACAGCCCAGGTTTTGAGATTATGGAGCTCAAGGAATTATGGGAGAAAACAGATTTTGTTCTACGACAGGGAAATCGGACGTGAACAAAAGAAGTACACTTCCCACACCGGGAATCGAACCCGGGCCACGGCGGTGAGAGCGCCGGATCCTAACCACTAGACCATATGGGACTCACGTCAGGTTGCGAAAGACATGATTATATTTAACTTCGGTTTTCGCGAGTAGCTATTGCCTTTGGTCCTGTTCACGGTTATGACGTCCAAACGGGATTTTTGTTTCCTTGAACGCCAAAGCATATACCTGGACAATAGTCGATTGCTTTCAAATTCACAATTTCAGATCACTTCGTGAGGTCGGCTAGCTCAGTCGGTAGAGCGTCGTACTGATAACGCGAAGGTCGTGGGTTCGAGCCCCACGCTGACCAACATACCTTTTCCTTCTGGCCTTAAGTTCAAGGTAACAATCCCTTTTATTAACCTGCCACCATTGACAAATACAATCTCAATCGCGAAATTTAGTTCGGCTTGATTATTTTTGGCCCGTCTGCAGGGGTTCGACTATGTCCATTATTTGCTAACGGGTGACAGGGTCCAATTTCATGGAGCTGGCCGGCGGAAAATATTTCTAAGAACTGATTCCCCTGCTTGGCTAAGTTAGGTTACCTGTCAAAATTGCATGTGATGAATACCGCTTGTCGGTGGTTTTCTGTTGATTTTCACTGAACAGAAACATTTGCTGAGCAATATTCTTTAAAATGCAGTTATGTAAAATTGGATCCTGATCTTATCGCCTTTGGATCCAGAATCGGTTTGTTTGGTTCATCAAGCAGTCAAAGATTCAAAAATGGTGCCGGAGTACAAGACAGAGCCCGTGCCGAAGCTGAAGCCCAGGTATTGAGATACGGCTGAAATAATTGTGCGGGAAAACTGAAATTGTTTGACGTCATAAAACAATTATTGTTATTCACATTGAAGTAATAATATTATACAAATAAAGTGACCCAAAAACCTCACACTTCCCACACCGGGAATCGAACCCGGGCCACGGCGGTGAAAACGCCGGATCCTAACCACTAGACCATATGGGACTCATCTCGGTCTAGACTTGACATGGTTTCCTCAAAAATGATTTAACCCTCTTCAGTTTTGTGGAACTAAAGCCCTGGGGCGTGTTGTGGCGGTCGTAGCCCAAAATGATCCGGTTTGATTTGCTGTCGGGTGACAGGTTTCAATTTCTGCACCTCAGCACAAAATGTTGCTTAAAACTGAAATCTCCTGCTTGGCATAAACAGGTTGTACCTGTCAAAATTGCATTTGGCGAATACCGTTTGTCACTGGTTCTCTGTGGATTTTAACTGAGCGGGAAAATTGGCTACGCAATATTCTGTATCAAGCAGTTCCGTCAAATGGGACCCTGTCGCCTCTGAATCCGGAATCGGTTTCCTTGGTTCAAGTCGTCAAATCAAAGATTCCCAAGCAATCCGGGGTGGAAGACAGAGCGCATGTCTAAGCTACAGCCCAGGTTTTGAGATTATGGAGCTCAAGAAATTATGGGAGAAAACAGATTTTGTTCTACGACAGGGAAATCGGACGTGAACAAAAGAAGTACACTTCCCACACCGGGAATCGAACCCGGTCCACGGCGGTGAGAGCGCCGGATCCTAACCACTAGACCATGGGACTCACTTCAGGTTTCGAAAGACATGATTATATTTAACTTCGGTTTTCGCGAGTAGCTATTGCCTTTGGTCCTGTTCACGGTTATGACGTCCAAACGGGATTTTTGTTTCCTTGAACGCCAAAGCATATACCTGGACAATAGTCGATTGCTTTCAAATTCACAATTTCAGATCACTTCGTGAGGTCGGCTAGCTCAGTCGGTAGAGCGTCGTGCTGATAACGCGAAGGTCGTGGGTTCGAGCCCCACGCTGACCAACATACCTTTTCCTTCTGGCCTTAAGTTCAAGGTAACAATCCCTTTTAACCTGCCACCATTGACAAATACAATCTCATTCGCGAAATTTAGTTCGGCTTGATTATTTTTGGCCCGTCTGCAGGGGTTCGACTATGTCCATTATTTGCTAACGGGTGACAGGGTCCAATTTCATGGAGCTGGCCGGCGGAAAATATTTCTAAGAACTGATTCCCCTGCTTGGCTAAGTTAGGTTACCTGTCAAAATTGCATGTGATGAATACCGCTTGTCGGTGGTTTTCTGTTGATTTTCACTGAACAGAAACATTTGCTGAGCAATATTCTTTAAAATGCAGTTATGTAAAATTGGATCCTGATCTTATCGCCTTTGGATCCAGAATCGGTTTGTTTGGTTCATCAAGCAGTCAAAGATTCAAAAATGGTGCCGGAGTACAAGACAGAGCCCGTGCCGAAGCTGAAGCCCAGGTATTGAGATACGGCTGAAATAATTGTGCGGGAAAACTGAAATTGTTTGACGTCATAAAACAATTATTGTTATTCACATTGAAGTAATAATATTATACAAATAAAGTGACCCAAAAAATCACACTTCCCACACCGGGAATCGAACCCGGGCCACGGCGGTGAAAACGCCGGATCCTAACCACTAGACCATATGGGACTCACCTCGGTCTAGACTTGACATGGTTTCCTCAAAAATGATTTAACCCTCTTCACTTTTGTGGAACTAAAGCCCTGGGGCGTGTTGTGGCGGTCGTAGCCCAAAATGATCCGGTTTGATTTGCTGTCGGGTGACAGGTTTCAATTTCTGCACCTCAGCACAAAATGTTGCTTAAAACTGAAATCTCCTGCTTGGCATAAACAGGTTGTACCTGTCAAAATTGCATTTGGCGAATACCGTTTGTCACTGGTTCTCTGTGGATTTTAACTGAGCGGGAAAATTGGCTACGCAATATTCTGTATCAAGCAGTTCCGTCACATTGGACCCTGTCGCCTCTGAATCCGGAATCGGTTTCCTTGGTTCAAGTCGTCAAATCAAAGATTCCCAAGCAATCCGGGGTGGAAGACAGAGCGCATGTCTAAGCTACAGCCCAGGTTTTGAGATTATGGAGCTCAAGGAATTATGGGAGAAAACAGATTTTGTTCTACGACAGGGAAATCGGACGTGAACAAAAGAAGTACACTTCCCACACCGGGAATCGAACCCGGGCCACGGCGGTGAGAGCGCCGGATCCTAACCACTAGACCATATGGGACTCACGTCAGGTTGCGAAAGACATGATTATATTTAACTTCGGTTTTCGCGAGTAGCTATTGCCTTTGGTCCTGTTCACGGTTATGACGTCCAAACGGGATTTTTGTTTCCTTGAACGCCAAAGCATATACCTGGACAATAGTCGATTGCTTTCAAATTCACAATTTCAGATCACATCGTGAGGTCGGCTAGCTCAGTCGGTAGAGCGTCGTACTGATAACGCGAAGGTCGTGGGTTCGAGCCCCACGCTGACCAACATACCTTTTCCTTCTGGCCTTAAGTTCAAGGTAACAATCCCTTTTATTAACCTGCCACCATTGACAAATACAATCTCAATCGCGAAATTTAGTTCGGCTTGATTATTTTTGGCCCGTCTGCAGGGGTTCGACTATGTCCATTATTTGCTAACGGGTGACAGGGTCCAATTTCATGGAGCTGGCCGGCGGAAAATATTTCTAAGAACTGATTCCCCTGCTTGGCTAAGTTAGGTTACCTGTCAAAATTGCATGTGATGAATACCGCTTGTCGGTGGTTTTCTGTTGATTTTCACTGAACAGAAACATTTGCTGAGCAATATTCTTTAAAATGCAGTTATGTAAAATTGGATCCTGATCTTATCGCCTTTGGATCCAGAATCGGTTTGTTTGGTTCATCAAGCAGTCAAAGATTCAAAAATGGTGCCGGAGTACAAGACAGAGCCCGTGCCGAAGCTGAAGCCCAGGTATTGAGATACGGCTGAAATAATTGTGCGGGAAAACTGAAATTGTTTGACGTCATAAAACAATTATTGTTATTCACATTGAAGTAATAATATTATACAAATAAAGTGACCCAAAAACCTCACACTTCCCACACCGGGAATCGAACCCGGGCCACGGCGGTGAAAACGCCGGATCCTAACCACTAGACCATATGGGACTCATCTCGGTCTAGACTTGACATGGTTTCCTCAAAAATGATTTAACCCTCTTCAGTTTTGTGGAACTAAAGCCCTGGGGCGTGTTGTGGCGGTCGTAGCCCAAAATGATCCGGTTTGATTTGCTGTCGGGTGACAGGTTTCAATTTCTGCACCTCAGCACAAAATGTTGCTTAAAACTGAAATCTCCTGCTTGGCATAAACAGGTTGTACCTGTCAAAATTGCATTTGGCGAATACCGTTTGTCACTGGTTCTCTGTGGATTTTAACTGAGCGGGAAAATTGGCTACGCAATATTCTGTATCAAGCAGTTCCGTCAAATTGGACCCTGTCGCCTCTGAATCCGGAATCGGTTTCCTTGGTTCAAGTCGTCAAATCAAAGATTCCCAAGCAATCCGGGGTGGAAGACAGAGCGCATGTCTAAGCTACAGCCCAGGTTTTGAGATTATGGAGCTCAAGAAATTATGGGAGAAAACAGATTTTGTTCTACGACAGGGAAATCGGACGTGAACAAAAGAAGTACACTTCCCACACCGGGAATCGAACCCGGTCCACGGCGGTGAGAGCGCCGGATCCTAACCACTAGACCATGGGACTCACTTCAGGTTTCGAAAGACATGATTATATTTAACTTCGGTTTTCGCGAGTAGCTATTGCCTTTGGTCCTGTTCACGGTTATGACGTCCAAACGGGATTTTTGTTTCCTTGAACGCCAAAGCATATACCTGGACAATAGTCGATTGCTTTCAAATTCACAATTTCAGATCACTTCGTGAGGTCGGCTAGCTCAGTCGGTAGAGCGTCGTGCTGATAACGCGAAGGTCGTGGGTTCGAGCCCCACGCTGACCAACATACCTTTTCCTTCTGGCCTTAAGTTCAAGGTAACAATCCCTTTTAACCTGCCACCATTGACAAATACAATCTCATTCGCGAAATTTAGTTCGGCTTGATTATTTTTGGCCCGTCTGCAGGGGTTCGACTATGTCCATTATTTGCTAACGGGTGACAGGGTCCAATTTCATGGAGCTGGCCGGCGGAAAATATTTCTAAGAACTGATTCCCCTGCTTGGCTAAGTTAGGTTACCTGTCAAAATTGCATGTGATGAATACCGCTTGTCGGTGGTTTTCTGTTGATTTTCACTGAACAGAAACATTTGCTGAGCAATATTCTTTAAAATGCAGTTATGTAAAATTGGATCCTGATCTTATCGCCTTTGGATCCAGAATCGGTTTGTTTGGTTCATCAAGCAGTCAAAGATTCAAAAATGGTGCCGGAGTACAAGACAGAGCCCGTGCCGAAGCTGAAGCCCAGGTATTGAGATACGGCTGAAATAATTGTGCGGGAAAACTGAAATTGTTTGACGTCATAAAACAATTATTGTTATTCACATTGAAGTAATAATATTATACAAATAAAGTGACCCAAAAACCTCACACTTCCCACACCGGGAATCGAACCCGGGCCACGGCGGTGAAAACGCCGGATCCTAACCACTAGACCATATGGGACTCATCTCGGTCTAGACTTGACATGGTTTCCTCAAAAATGATTTAACCCTCTTCAGTTTTGTGGAACTAAAGCCCTGGGGCGTGTTGTGGCGGTCGTAGCCCAAAATGATCCGGTTTGATTTGCTGTCGGGTGACAGGTTTCAATTTCTGCACCTCAGCACAAAATGTTGCTTAAAACTGAAATCTCCTGCTTGGCATAAACAGGTTGTACCTGTCAAAATTGCATTTGGCGAATACCGTTTGTCACTGGTTCTCTGTGGATTTTAACTGAGCGGGAAAATTGGCTACGCAATATTCTGTATCAAGCAGTTCCGTCAAATTGGACCCTGTCGCCTCTGAATCCGGAATCGGTTTCCTTGGTTCAAGTCGTCAAATCAAAGATTCCCAAGCAATCCGGGGTGGAAGACAGAGCGCATGTCTAAGCTACAGCCCAGGTTTTGAGATTATGGAGCTCAAGAAATTATGGGAGAAAACAGATTTTGTTCTACGACAGGGAAATCGGACGTGAACAAAAGAAGTACACTTCCCACACCGGGAATCGAACCCGGTCCACGGCGGTGAGAGCGCCGGATCCTAACCACTAGACCATGGGACTCACTTCAGGTTTCGAAAGACATGATTATATTTAACTTCGGTTTTCGCGAGTAGCTATTGCCTTTGGTCCTGTTCACGGTTATGACGTCCAAACGGGATTTTTGTTTCCTTGAACGCCAAAGCATATACCTGGACAATAGTCGATTGCTTTCAAATTCACAATTTCAGATCACTTCGTGAGGTCGGCTAGCTCAGTCGGTAGAGCGTCGTGCTGATAACGCGAAGGTCGTGGGTTCGAGCCCCACGCTGACCAACATACCTTTTCCTTCTGGCCTTAAGTTCAAGGTAACAATCCCTTTTAACCTGCCACCATTGACAAATACAATCTCATTCGCGAAATTTAGTTCGGCTTGATTATTTTTGGCCCGTCTGCAGGGGTTCGACTATGTCCATTATTTGCTAACGGGTGACAGGGTCCAATTTCATGGAGCTGGCCGGCGGAAAATATTTCTAAGAACTGATTCCCCTGCTTGGCTAAGTTAGGTTACCTGTCAAAATTGCATGTGATGAATACCGCTTGTCGGTGGTTTTCTGTTGATTTTCACTGAACAGAAACATTTGCTGAGCAATATTCTTTAAAATGCAGTTATGTAAAATTGGATCCTGATCTTATCGCCTTTGGATCCAGAATCGGTTTGTTTGGTTCATCAAGCAGTCAAAGATTCAAAAATGGTGCCGGAGTACAAGACAGAGCCCGTGCCGAAGCTGAAGCCCAGGTATTGAGATACGGCTGAAATAATTGTGCGGGAAAACTGAAATTGTTTGACGTCATAAAACAATTATTGTTATTCACATTGAAGTAATAATATTATACAAATAAAGTGACCCAAAAAATCACACTTCCCACACCGGGAATCGAACCCGGGCCACGGCGGTGAAAACGCCGGATCCTAACCACTAGACCATATGGGACTCACCTCGGTCTAGACTTGACATGGTTTCCTCAAAAATGATTTAACCCTCTTCACTTTTGTGGAACTAAAGCCCTGGGGCGTGTTGTGGCGGTCGTAGCCCAAAATGATCCGGTTTGATTTGCTGTCGGGTGACAGGTTTCAATTTCTGCACCTCAGCACAAAATGTTGCTTAAAACTGAAATCTCCTGCTTGGCATAAACAGGTTGTACCTGTCAAAATTGCATTTGGCGAATACCGTTTGTCACTGGTTCTCTGTGGATTTTAACTGAGCGGGAAAATTGGCTACGCAATATTCTGTATCAAGCAGTTCCGTCACATTGGACCCTGTCGCCTCTGAATCCGGAATCGGTTTCCTTGGTTCAAGTCGTCAAATCAAAGATTCCCAAGCAATCCGGGGTGGAAGACAGAGCGCATGTCTAAGCTACAGCCCAGGTTTTGAGATTATGGAGCTCAAGGAATTATGGGAGAAAACAGATTTTGTTCTACGACAGGGAAATCGGACGTGAACAAAAGAAGTACACTTCCCACACCGGGAATCGAACCCGGGCCACGGCGGTGAGAGCGCCGGATCCTAACCACTAGACCATATGGGACTCACGTCAGGTTGCGAAAGACATGATTATATTTAACTTCGGTTTTCGCGAGTAGCTATTGCCTTTGGTCCTGTTCACGGTTATGACGTCCAAACGGGATTTTTGTTTCCTTGAACGCCAAAGCATATACCTGGACAATAGTCGATTGCTTTCAAATTCACAATTTCAGATCACATCGTGAGGTCGGCTAGCTCAGTCGGTAGAGCGTCGTACTGATAACGCGAAGGTCGTGGGTTCGAGCCCCACGCTGACCAACATACCTTTTCCTTCTGGCCTTAAGTTCAAGGTAACAATCCCTTTTATTAACCTGCCACCATTGACAAATACAATCTCAATCGCGAAATTTAGTTCGGCTTGATTATTTTTGGCCCGTCTGCAGGGGTTCGACTATGTCCATTATTTGCTAACGGGTGACAGGGTCCAATTTCATGGAGCTGGCCGGCGGAAAATATTTCTAAGAACTGATTCCCCTGCTTGGCTAAGTTAGGTTACCTGTCAAAATTGCATGTGATGAATACCGCTTGTCGGTGGTTTTCTGTTGATTTTCACTGAACAGAAACATTTGCTGAGCAATATTCTTTAAAATGCAGTTATGTAAAATTGGATCCTGATCTTATCGCCTTTGGATCCAGAATCGGTTTGTTTGGTTCATCAAGCAGTCAAAGATTCAAAAATGGTGCCGGAGTACAAGACAGAGCCCGTGCCGAAGCTGAAGCCCAGGTATTGAGATACGGCTGAAATAATTGTGCGGGAAAACTGAAATTGTTTGACGTCATAAAACAATTATTGTTATTCACATTGAAGTAATAATATTATACAAATAAAGTGACCCAAAAACCTCACACTTCCCACACCGGGAATCGAACCCGGGCCACGGCGGTGAAAACGCCGGATCCTAACCACTAGACCATATGGGACTCATCTCGGTCTAGACTTGACATGGTTTCCTCAAAAATGATTTAACCCTCTTCAGTTTTGTGGAACTAAAGCCCTGGGGCGTGTTGTGGCGGTCGTAGCCCAAAATGATCCGGTTTGATTTGCTGTCGGGTGACAGGTTTCAATTTCTGCACCTCAGCACAAAATGTTGCTTAAAACTGAAATCTCCTGCTTGGCATAAACAGGTTGTACCTGTCAAAATTGCATTTGGCGAATACCGTTTGTCACTGGTTCTCTGTGGATTTTAACTGAGCGGGAAAATTGGCTACGCAATATTCTGTATCAAGCAGTTCCGTCAAATTGGACCCTGTCGCCTCTGAATCCGGAATCGGTTTCCTTGGTTCAAGTCGTCAAATCAAAGATTCCCAAGCAATCCGGGGTGGAAGACAGAGCGCATGTCTAAGCTACAGCCCAGGTTTTGAGATTATGGAGCTCAAGGAATTATGGGAGAAAACAGATTTTGTTCTACGACAGGGAAATCGGACGTGAACAAAAGAAGTACACTTCCCACACCGGGAATCGAACCCGGTCCACGGCGGTGAGAGCGCCGGATCCTAACCACTAGACCATGGGACTCACTTCAGGTTTCGAAAGACATGATTATATTTAACTTCGGTTTTCGCGAGTAGCTATTGCCTTTGGTCCTGTTCACGGTTATGACGTCCAAACGGGATTTTTGTTTCCTTGAACGCCAAAGCATATACCTGGACAATAGTCGATTGCTTTCAAATTCACAATTTCAGATCACTTCGTGAGGTCGGCTAGCTCAGTCGGTAGAGCGTCGTGCTGATAACGCGAAGGTCGTGGGTTCGAGCCCCACGCTGACCAACATACCTTTTCCTTCTGGCCTTAAGTTCAAGGTAACAATCCCTTTTAACCTGCCACCATTGACAAATACAATCTCATTCGCGAAATTTAGTTCGGCTTGATTATTTTTGGCCCGTCTGCAGGGGTTCGACTATGTCCATTATTTGCTAACGGGTGACAGGGTCCAATTTCATGGAGCTGGCCGGCGGAAAATATTTCTAAGAACTGATTCCCCTGCTTGGCTAAGTTAGGTTACCTGTCAAAATTGCATGTGATGAATACCGCTTGTCGGTGGTTTTCTGTTGATTTTCACTGAACAGAAACATTTGCTGAGCAATATTCTTTAAAATGCAGTTATGTAAAATTGGATCCTGATCTTATCGCCTTTGGATCCAGAATCGGTTTGTTTGGTTCATCAAGCAGTCAAAGATTCAAAAATGGTGCCGGAGTACAAGACAGAGCCCGTGCCGAAGCTGAAGCCCAGGTATTGAGATACGGCTGAAATAATTGTGCGGGAAAACTGAAATTGTTTGACGTCATAAAACAATTATTGTTATTCACATTGAAGTAATAATATTATACAAATAAAGTGACCCAAAAAATCACACTTCCCACACCGGGAATCGAACCCGGGCCACGGCGGTGAAAACGCCGGATCCTAACCACTAGACCATATGGGACTCACCTCGGTCTAGACTTGACATGGTTTCCTCAAAAATGATTTAACCCTCTTCACTTTTGTGGAACTAAAGCCCTGGGGCGTGTTGTGGCGGTCGTAGCCCAAAATGATCCGGTTTGATTTGCTGTCGGGTGACAGGTTTCAATTTCTGCACCTCAGCACAAAATGTTGCTTAAAACTGAAATCTCCTGCTTGGCATAAACAGGTTGTACCTGTCAAAATTGCATTTGGCGAATACCGTTTGTCACTGGTTCTCTGTGGATTTTAACTGAGCGGGAAAATTGGCTACGCAATATTCTGTATCAAGCAGTTCCGTCACATTGGACCCTGTCGCCTCTGAATCCGGAATCGGTTTCCTTGGTTCAAGTCGTCAAATCAAAGATTCCCAAGCAATCCGGGGTGGAAGACAGAGCGCATGTCTAAGCTACAGCCCAGGTTTTGAGATTATGGAGCTCAAGGAATTATGGGAGAAAACAGATTTTGTTCTACGACAGGGAAATCGGACGTGAACAAAAGAAGTACACTTCCCACACCGGGAATCGAACCCGGGCCACGGCGGTGAGAGCGCCGGATCCTAACCACTAGACCATATGGGACTCACGTCAGGTTGCGAAAGACATGATTATATTTAACTTCGGTTTTCGCGAGTAGCTATTGCCTTTGGTCCTGTTCACGGTTATGACGTCCAAACGGGATTTTTGTTTCCTTGAACGCCAAAGCATATACCTGGACAATAGTCGATTGCTTTCAAATTCACAATTTCAGATCACATCGTGAGGTCGGCTAGCTCAGTCGGTAGAGCGTCGTACTGATAACGCGAAGGTCGTGGGTTCGAGCCCCACGCTGACCAACATACCTTTTCCTTCTGGCCTTAAGTTCAAGGTAACAATCCCTTTTATTAACCTGCCACCATTGACAAATACAATCTCAATCGCGAAATTTAGTTCGGCTTGATTATTTTTGGCCCGTCTGCAGGGGTTCGACTATGTCCATTATTTGCTAACGGGTGACAGGGTCCAATTTCATGGAGCTGGCCGGCGGAAAATATTTCTAAGAACTGATTCCCCTGCTTGGCTAAGTTAGGTTACCTGTCAAAATTGCATGTGATGAATACCGCTTGTCGGTGGTTTTCTGTTGATTTTCACTGAACAGAAACATTTGCTGAGCAATATTCTTTAAAATGCAGTTATGTAAAATTGGATCCTGATCTTATCGCCTTTGGATCCAGAATCGGTTTGTTTGGTTCATCAAGCAGTCAAAGATTCAAAAATGGTGCCGGAGTACAAGACAGAGCCCGTGCCGAAGCTGAAGCCCAGGTATTGAGATACGGCTGAAATAATTGTGCGGGAAAACTGAAATTGTTTGACGTCATAAAACAATTATTGTTATTCACATTGAAGTAATAATATTATACAAATAAAGTGACCCAAAAACCTCACACTTCCCACACCGGGAATCGAACCCGGGCCACGGCGGTGAAAACGCCGGATCCTAACCACTAGACCATATGGGACTCATCTCGGTCTAGACTTGACATGGTTTCCTCAAAAATGATTTAACCCTCTTCAGTTTTGTGGAACTAAAGCCCTGGGGCGTGTTGTGGCGGTCGTAGCCCAAAATGATCCGGTTTGATTTGCTGTCGGGTGACAGGTTTCAATTTCTGCACCTCAGCACAAAATGTTGCTTAAAACTGAAATCTCCTGCTTGGCATAAACAGGTTGTACCTGTCAAAATTGCATTTGGCGAATACCGTTTGTCACTGGTTCTCTGTGGATTTTAACTGAGCGGGAAAATTGGCTACGCAATATTCTGTATCAAGCAGTTCCGTCAAATTGGACCCTGTCGCCTCTGAATCCGGAATCGGTTTCCTTGGTTCAAGTCGTCAAATCAAAGATTCCCAAGCAATCCGGGGTGGAAGACAGAGCGCATGTCTAAGCTACAGCCCAGGTTTTGAGATTATGGAGCTCAAGAAATTATGGGAGAAAACAGATTTTGTTCTACGACAGGGAAATCGGACGTGAACAAAAGAAGTACACTTCCCACACCGGGAATCGAACCCGGTCCACGGCGGTGAGAGCGCCGGATCCTAACCACTAGACCATGGGACTCACTTCAGGTTTCGAAAGACATGATTATATTTAACTTCGGTTTTCGCGAGTAGCTATTGCCTTTGGTCCTGTTCACGGTTATGACGTCCAAACGGGATTTTTGTTTCCTTGAACGCCAAAGCATATACCTGGACAATAGTCGATTGCTTTCAAATTCACAATTTCAGATCACTTCGTGAGGTCGGCTAGCTCAGTCGGTAGAGCGTCGTGCTGATAACGCGAAGGTCGTGGGTTCGAGCCCCACGCTGACCAACATACCTTTTCCTTCTGGCCTTAAGTTCAAGGTAACAATCCCTTTTAACCTGCCACCATTGACAAATACAATCTCATTCGCGAAATTTAGTTCGGCTTGATTATTTTTGGCCCGTCTGCAGGGGTTCGACTATGTCCATTATTTGCTAACGGGTGACAGGGTCCAATTTCATGGAGCTGGCCGGCGGAAAATATTTCTAAGAACTGATTCCCCTGCTTGGCTAAGTTAGGTTACCTGTCAAAATTGCATGTGATGAATACCGCTTGTCGGTGGTTTTCTGTTGATTTTCACTGAACAGAAACATTTGCTGAGCAATATTCTTTAAAATGCAGTTATGTAAAATTGGATCCTGATCTTATCGCCTTTGGATCCAGAATCGGTTTGTTTGGTTCATCAAGCAGTCAAAGATTCAAAAATGGTGCCGGAGTACAAGACAGAGCCCGTGCCGAAGCTGAAGCCCAGGTATTGAGATACGGCTGAAATAATTGTGCGGGAAAACTGAAATTGTTTGACGTCATAAAACAATTATTGTTATTCACATTGAAGTAATAATATTATACAAATAAAGTGACCCAAAAAATCACACTTCCCACACCGGGAATCGAACCCGGGCCACGGCGGTGAAAACGCCGGATCCTAACCACTAGACCATATGGGACTCACCTCGGTCTAGACTTGACATGGTTTCCTCAAAAATGATTTAACCCTCTTCACTTTTGTGGAACTAAAGCCCTGGGGCGTGTTGTGGCGGTCGTAGCCCAAAATGATCCGGTTTGATTTGCTGTCGGGTGACAGGTTTCAATTTCTGCACCTCAGCACAAAATGTTGCTTAAAACTGAAATCTCCTGCTTGGCATAAACAGGTTGTACCTGTCAAAATTGCATTTGGCGAATACCGTTTGTCACTGGTTCTCTGTGGATTTTAACTGAGCGGGAAAATTGGCTACGCAATATTCTGTATCAAGCAGTTCCGTCACATTGGACCCTGTCGCCTCTGAATCCGGAATCGGTTTCCTTGGTTCAAGTCGTCAAATCAAAGATTCCCAAGCAATCCGGGGTGGAAGACAGAGCGCATGTCTAAGCTACAGCCCAGGTTTTGAGATTATGGAGCTCAAGGAATTATGGGAGAAAACAGATTTTGTTCTACGACAGGGAAATCGGACGTGAACAAAAGAAGTACACTTCCCACACCGGGAATCGAACCCGGGCCACGGCGGTGAGAGCGCCGGATCCTAACCACTAGACCATATGGGACTCACGTCAGGTTGCGAAAGACATGATTATATTTAACTTCGGTTTTCGCGAGTAGCTATTGCCTTTGGTCCTGTTCACGGTTATGACGTCCAAACGGGATTTTTGTTTCCTTGAACGCCAAAGCATATACCTGGACAATAGTCGATTGCTTTCAAATTCACAATTTCAGATCACATCGTGAGGTCGGCTAGCTCAGTCGGTAGAGCGTCGTACTGATAACGCGAAGGTCGTGGGTTCGAGCCCCACGCTGACCAACATACCTTTTCCTTCTGGCCTTAAGTTCAAGGTAACAATCCCTTTTATTAACCTGCCACCATTGACAAATACAATCTCAATCGCGAAATTTAGTTCGGCTTGATTATTTTTGGCCCGTCTGCAGGGGTTCGACTATGTCCATTATTTGCTAACGGGTGACAGGGTCCAATTTCATGGAGCTGGCCGGCGGAAAATATTTCTAAGAACTGATTCCCCTGCTTGGCTAAGTTAGGTTACCTGTCAAAATTGCATGTGATGAATACCGCTTGTCGGTGGTTTTCTGTTGATTTTCACTGAACAGAAACATTTGCTGAGCAATATTCTTTAAAATGCAGTTATGTAAAATTGGATCCTGATCTTATCGCCTTTGGATCCAGAATCGGTTTGTTTGGTTCATCAAGCAGTCAAAGATTCAAAAATGGTGCCGGAGTACAAGACAGAGCCCGTGCCGAAGCTGAAGCCCAGGTATTGAGATACGGCTGAAATAATTGTGCGGGAAAACTGAAATTGTTTGACGTCATAAAACAATTATTATTATTCACATTGAAGTAATAATATTATACAAATAAAGTGACCCAAAAAAATCACACTTCCCACACCGGGAATCGAACCCGGGCCACGGCGATGAAAACGCCGGATCCTAACCACTAGACCATATGGGACTCACCTCGGTCTAGACTTGACATGGTTTCCTCAAAAATGATTTAACCCTCTTCACTTTTGTGGAACTAAAGCCCTGGGGCGTGTTGTGGCGGTCGTAGCCCAAAATGATCCGGTTTGATTTGCTGTCGGCTGACAGGTTTCAATTTCTGCACCTCAGCACAAAATGTTGCTTAAAACTGAAATCTCCTGCTTGGCATAAACAGGTTGTACCTGTCAAAATTGCATTTGGCGAATACCGTTTGTCACTGGTTCTCTGTGGATTTTAACTGAGCGGGAAAATTGGCTACGCAATATTATGTATCAAGCAGTTCCGTCAAATTGGACCCTGTCGCCTCTGAATCCGGAATCGGTTTCCTTGGTTCAAGTCGTCAAATCAAAGATTCCCAAGCAATCCGGGGTGGAAGACAGAGCGCATGTCTAAGCTACAGCCCAGGTTTTGAGATTATGGAGCTCAAGGAATTATGGGAGAAAACAGATTTTGTTCTACGACAGGGAAATCGGACGTGAACAAAAGAAATACACTTCCCACACCGGAAATCGAACCCGGGCCACGGCGGTGAGAGCGCCGGATCCTAACCACTAGACCATATGGGACTCACGTCAGGTTGCGAAAGACATGATTATATTTAACTTCGGTTTTCGCGTGTAGCTATTGCCTTTGGTCCTGTTCACGGTTATGACGTCCAAACGGGATTTTTGTTTCCTTGAACGCCAAAGCATATACCTGGACAATAGTCGATTGCTTTCAAATTCACAATTTCAGATCACTTCGTGAGGTCGGCTAGCTCAGTCGGTAGAGCGTCGTGCTGATAACGCGAAGGTCGTGGGTTCGAGCCCCACGCTGACCAACATACCTTTTCCTTCTGGCCTTAAGTTCAAGGTAACAATCCCTTTTAACCTGCCACCATTGACAAATACAATCTCATTCGCGAAATTTAGTTCGGCTTGATTATTTTTGGCCCGTCTGCAGGGGTTCGACTATGTCCATTATTTGCTAACGGGTGACAGGGTCCAATTTCATGGAGCTGGCCGGCGGAAAATATTTCTAAGAACTGATTCCCCTGCTTGGCTAAGTTAGGTTACCTGTCAAAATTGCATGTGATGAATACCGCTTGTCGGTGGTTTTCTGTTGATTTTCACTGAACAGAAACATTTGCTGAGCAATATTCTTTAAAATGCAGTTATGTAAAATTGGATCCTGATCTTATCGCCTTTGGATCCAGAATCGGTTTGTTTGGTTCATCAAGCAGTCAAAGATTCAAAAATGGTGCCGGAGTACAAGACAGAGCCCGTGCCGAAGCTGAAGCCCAGGTATTGAGATACGGCTGAAATAATTGTGCGGGAAAACTGAAATTGTTTGACGTCATAAAACAATTATTGTTATTCACATTGAAGTAATAATATTATACAAATAAAGTGACCCAAAAAATCACACTTCCCACACCGGGAATCGAACCCGGGCCACGGCGGTGAAAACGCCGGATCCTAACCACTAGACCATATGGGACTCACCTCGGTCTAGACTTGACATGGTTTCCTCAAAAATGATTTAACCCTCTTCAGTTTTGTGGAACTAAAGCCCTGGGGCGTGTTGTGGCGGTCGTAGCCCAAAATGATCCGGTTTGATTTGCTGTCGGGTGACAGGTTTCAATTTCTGCACCTCAGCACAAAATGTTGCTTAAAACTGAAATCTCCTGCTTGGCATAAACAGGTTGTAACTGTCAAAATTGCATTTGGCGAATACCGTTTGTCACTGGTTCTCTGTGGATTTTAACTGAGCGGGAAAATTGGCTACGCAATATTCTGTATCAAGCAGTTCCGTCAAATTGGACCCTGTCGCCTCTGAATCCGGAATCGGTTTCCTTGGTTCAAGTCGTCAAATCAAAGATTCCCAAGCAATCCGGGGTGGAAGACAGAGCGCATGTCTAAGCTACAGCCCAGGTTTTGAGATTATGGAGCTCAAGGAATTATGGGAGAAAACAGATTTTGTTCTACGACAGGGAAATCGGACGTGAACAAAAGAAGTACACTTCCCACACCGGGAATCGAACCCGGGCCACGGCGGTGAGAGCGCCGGATCCTAACCACTAGACCATATGGGACTCACGTCAGGTTGCGAAAGACATGATTATATTTAACTTCGGTTTTCGCGAGTAGCTATTGCCTTTGGTCCTGTTCACGGTTATGACGTCCAAACGGGATTTTTGTTTCCTTGAACGCCAAAGCATATACCTGGACAATAGTCGATTGCTTTCAAATTCACAATTTCAGATCACTTCGTGAGGTCGGCTAGCTCAGTCGGTAGAGCGTCGTGCTGATAACGCGAAGGTCGTGGGTTCGAGCCCCACGCTGACCAACATACCTTTTCCTTCTGGCCTTAAGTTCAAGGTAACAATCCCTTTTAACCTGCCACCATTGACAAATACAATCTCATTCGCGAAATTTAGTTCGGCTTGATTATTTTTGGCCCGTCTGCAGGGGTTCGACTATGTCCATTATTTGCTAACGGGTGACAGGGTCCAATTTCATGGAGCTGGCCGGCGGAAAATATTTCTAAGAACTGATTCCCCTGCTTGGCTAAGTTAGGTTACCTGTCAAAATTGCATGTGATGAATACCGCTTGTCGGTGGTTTTCTGTTGATTTTCACTGAACAGAAACATTTGCTGAGCAATATTCTTTAAAATGCAGTTATGTAAAATTGGATCCTGATCTTATCGCCTTTGGATCCAGAATCGGTTTGTTTGGTTCATCAAGCAGTCAAAGATTCAAAAATGGTGCCGGAGTACAAGACAGAGCCCGTGCCGAAGCTGAAGCCCAGGTATTGAGATACGGCTGAAATAATTGTGCGGGAAAACTGAAATTGTTTGACGTCATAAAACAATTATTGTTATTCACATTGAAGTAATAATATTATACAAATAAAGTGACCCAAAAAATCACACTTCCCACACCGGGAATCGAACCCGGGCCACGGCGGTGAAAACGCCGGATCCTAACCACTAGACCATATGGGACTCACCTCGGTCTAGACTTGACATGGTTTCCTCAAAAATGATTTAACCCTCTTCAGTTTTGTGGAACTAAAGCCCTGGGGCGTGTTGTGGCGGTCGTAGCCCAAAATGATCCGGTTTGATTTGCTGTCGGGTGACAGGTTTCAATTTCTGCACCTCAGCACAAAATGTTGCTTAAAACTGAAATCTCCTGCTTGGCATAAACAGGTTGTAACTGTCAAAATTGCATTTGGCGAATACCGTTTGTCACTGGTTCTCTGTGGATTTTAACTGAGCGGGAAAATTGGCTACGCAATATTCTGTATCAAGCAGTTCCGTCAAATTGGACCCTGTCGCCTCTGAATCCGGAATCGGTTTCCTTGGTTCAAGTCGTCAAATCAAAGATTCCCAAGCAATCCGGGGTGGAAGACAGAGCGCATGTCTAAGCTACAGCCCAGGTTTTGAGATTATGGAGCTCAAGAAATTATGGGAGAAAACAGATTTTGTTCTACGACAGGGAAATCGGACGTGAACAAAAGAAGTACACTTCCCACACCGGGAATCGAACCCGGGCCACGGCGGTGAAAGCGCCGGATCCTAACCACTAGACCATATGGGACTCACGTCAGGCTGCGAAAGACATGATTATATTTAACTTCGGTTTTCGCGAGTAGCTATTGCCTTTGGTCCTGTTCACGGTTATGACGTCCAAACGGGATTTTTGTTTCCTTGAACGCCAAAGCATATACCTGGACAATAGTCGATTGCTTTCAAATTCACAATTTCAGATCACTTCGTGAGGTCGGCTAGCTCAGTCGGTAGAGCGTCGTGCTGATAACGCGAAGGTCGTGGGTTCGAGCCCCACGCTGACCAACATACCTTTTCCTTCTGGCCTTAAGTTCAAGGTAACAATCCCTTTTAACCTGCCACCATTGACAAATACAATCTCAATCGCGAAATTTAGTTCGGCTTGATTATTTTTGGCCCGTCTGCAGGGGTTCGACTATGTCCATTATTTGCTAACGGGTGACAGGGTCCAATTTCATGGAGCTGGCCGGCGGAAAATATTTCTAAGAACTGATTCCCCTGCTTGGCTAAGTTAGGTTACCTGTCAAAATTGCATGTGATGAATACCGCTTGTCGGTGGTTTTCTGTTGATTTTCACTGAACAAAAACATTTGCTGAGCAATATTCTTTAAAATGCAGTGATGTAAAATTGGATCCTGATCTTATCGCCTTTGGATCCAGAATCGGTTTGTTTGGTTCATCAAGCAGTCAAAGATTCAAAAATGGTGCCGGAGTACAAGACAGAGCCCGTGCCGAAGCTGAAGCCCAGGTATTGAGATACGGCTGAAATAATTGTGCGGGAAAACTGAAATTGTTTGACGTCATAAAACAATTATTGTTATTCACATTGAAGTAATAATATTATACAAATAAAGTGACCCAAAAACCTCACACGTCCCACACCGGGAATCGAACCCGGGCCACGGCGGTGAAAACGCCGGATCCTAACCACTAGACCATATGGGACTCACCTCGGTCTAGACTTGACATGGTTTCCTCAAAAATGATTTAACCCTCTTCAGTTTTGTGGAACTAAAGCCCTGGGGCGTGTTGTGGCGGTCGTAGCCCAAAATGATCCGGTTTGATTTGCTGTCGGGTGACAGGTTTCAATTTCTGCACCTCAGCACAAAATGTTGCTTAAAACTGAAATCTCCTGCTTGGCATAAACAGGTTGTACCTGTCAAAATTGCATTTGGCGAATACCGTTTGTCACTGGTTCTCTGTGGATTTTAACTGAGCGGGAAAATTGGCTACGCAATATTCTGTATCAAGCAGTTCCGTCAAATTGGACCCTGTCGCCTCTGAATCCGGAATCGGTTTCCTTGGTTCAAGTCGTCAAATCAAAGATTCCCAAGCAATCCGGGGTGGAAGACAGAGCGCATGTCTAAGCTACAGCCCAGGTTTTGAGATTATGGAGCTCAAGAAATTATGCGAGAAAACGGATTTTGTTCTACGACAGGGAAATCGGACGTGAACAAAAGAAATACACTTCCCACACCGGGAATCGAACCCGGGCCACGGCGGTGAGAGCGCCGGATCCTAACCACTAGACCATATGGGACTCACGTCAGGCTGCGAAAGACATGATTATATTTAACTTCGGTTTTCGCGAGTAGCTATTGCCTTTGGTCCTGTTCACGGTTATGACGTCCAAACGGGATTTTTGTTTCCTTGAACGCCAAAGCATATACCTGGACAATAGTCGATTGCTTTCAAATTCACAATTTCAGATCACTTCGTGAGGTCGGCTAGCTCAGTCGGTAGAGCGTCGTGCTGATAACGCGAAGGTCGTGGGTTCGAGCCCCACGCTGACCAACATACCTTTTCCTTCTGGCCTTAAGTTCAAGGTAACAATCCCTTTTAACCTGCCACCATTGACAAATACAATCTCATTCGCGAAATTTAGTTCGGCTTGATTATTTTTGGCCCGTCTGCAGGGGTTCGACTATGTCCATTATTTGCTAACGGGTGACAGGGTCCAATTTCATGGAGCTGGCCGGCGGAAAATATTTCTAAGAACTGATTCCCCTGCTTGGCTAAGTTAGGTTACCTGTCAAAATTGCATGTGATGAATACCGCTTGTCGGTGGTTTTCTGTTGATTTTCACTGAACAGAAACATTTGCTGAGCAATATTCTTTAAAATGCAGTTATGTAAAATTGGATCCTGATCTTATCGCCTTTGGATCCAGAATCGGTTTGTTTGGTTCATCAAGCAGTCAAAGATTCAAAAATGGTGCCGGAGTACAAGACAGAGCCCGTGCCGAAGCTGAAGCCCAGGTATTGAGATACGGCTGAAATAATTGTGCGGGAAAACTGAAATTGTTTGACGTCATAAAACAATTATTGTTATTCACATTGAAGTAATAATATTATACAAATAAAGTGACCCAAAAAATCACACTTCCCACACCGGGAATCGAACCCGGGCCACGGCGGTGAAAACGCCGGATCCTAACCACTAGACCATATGGGACTCACCTCGGTCTAGACTTGACATGGTTTCCTCAAAAATGATTTAACCCTCTTCAGTTTTGTGGAACTAAAGCCCTGGGGCGTGTTGTGGCGGTCGTAGCCCAAAATGATCCGGTTTGATTTGCTGTCGGGTGACAGGTTTCAATTTCTGCACCTCAGCACAAAATGTTGCTTAAAACTGAAATCTCCTGCTTGGCATAAACAGGTTGTAACTGTCAAAATTGCATTTGGCGAATACCGTTTGTCACTGGTTCTCTGTGGATTTTAACTGAGCGGGAAAATTGGCTACGCAATATTCTGTATCAAGCAGTTCCGTCAAATTGGACCCTGTCGCCTCTGAATCCGGAATCGGTTTCCTTGGTTCAAGTCGTCAAATCAAAGATTCCCAAGCAATCCGGGGTGGAAGACAGAGCGCATGTCTAAGCTACAGCCCAGGTTTTGAGATTATGGAGCTCAAGAAATTATGGGAGAAAACAGATTTTGTTCTACGACAGGGAAATCGGACGTGAACAAAAGAAGTACACTTCCCACACCGGGAGTCGAACCCGGGCCACGGCGGTGAAAGCGCCGGATCCTAACCACTAGACCATATGGGACTCACGTCAGGCTGCGAAAGACATGATTATATTTAACTTCGGTTTTCGCGAGTAGCTATTGCCTTTGGTCCTGTTCACGGTTATGACGTCCAAACGGGATTTTTGTTTCCTTGAACGCCAAAGCATATACCTGGACAATAGTCGATTGCTTTCAAATTCACAATTTCAGATCACTTCGTGAGGTCGGCTAGCTCAGTCGGTAGAGCGTCGTGCTGATAACGCGAAGGTCGTGGGTTCGAGCCCCACGCTGACCAACATACCTTTTCCTTCTGGCCTTAAGTTCAAGGTAACAATCCCTTTTAACCTGCCACCATTGACAAATACAATCTCAATCGCGAAATTTAGTTAGGCTTGATTATTTTTGGCCCGTCTGCAGGGGTTCGACTATGTCCATTATTTGCTAACGGGTGACAGGGTCCAATTTCATGGAGCTGGCCGGCGGAAAATATTTCTAAGAACTGATTCCCCTGCTTGGCTAAGTTAGGTTACCTGTCAAAATTGCATGTGATGAATACCGCTTGTCGGTGGTTTTCTGTTGATTTTCACTGAACAGAAACATTTGCTGAGCAATATTCTTTAAAATGCAGTTATGTAAAATTGGATCCTGATCTTATCGCCTTTGGATCCAGAATCGGTTTGTTTGGTTCATCAAGCAGTCAAAGATTCAAAAATGGTGCCGGAGTACAAGACAGAGCCCGTGCCGAAGCTGAAGCCCAGGTATTGAGATACGGCTGAAATAATTGTGCGGGAAAACTGAAATTGTTTGACGTCATAAAACAATTATTGTTATTCACATTGAAGTAATAATATTATACAAATAAAGTGACCCAAAAACCTCACACGTCCCACACCGGGAATCGAACCCGGGCCACGGCGGTGAAAACGCCGGATCCTAACCACTAGACCATATGGGACTCACCTCGGTCTAGACTTGACATGGTTTCCTCAAAAATGATTTAACCCTCTTCAGTTTTGTGGAACTAAAGCCCTGGGGCGTGTTGTGGCGGTCGTAGCCCAAAATGATCCGGTTTGATTTGCTGTCGGGTGACAGGTTTCAATTTCTGCACCTCAGCACAAAATGTTGCTTAAAACTGAAATCTCCTGCTTGGCATAAACAGGTTGTACCTGTCAAAATTGCATTTGGCGAATACCGTTTGTCACTGGTTCTCTGTGGATTTTAACTGAGCGGGAAAATTGGCTACGCAATATTCTGTATCAAGCAGTTCCGTCAAATTGGACCCTGTCGCCTCTGAATCCGGAATCGGTTTCCTTGGTTCAAGTCGTCAAATCAAAGATTCCCAAGCAATCCGGGGTGGAAGACAGAGCGCATGTCTAAGCTACAGCCCAGGTTTTGAGATTATGGAGCTCAAGAAATTATGCGAGAAAACGGATTTTGTTCTACGACAGGGAAATCGGACGTGAACAAAAGAAATACACTTCCCACACCGGGAATCGAACCCGGGCCACGGCGGTGAGAGCGCCGGATCCTAACCACTAGACCATATGGGACTCACGTCAGGCTGCGAAAGACATGATTATATTTAACTTCGGTTTTCGCGAGTAGCTATTGCCTTTGGTCCTGTTCACGGTTATGACGTCCAAACGGGATTTTTGTTTCCTTGAACGCCAAAGCATATACCTGGACAATAGTCGATTGCTTTCAAATTCACAATTTCAGATCACTTCGTGAGGTCGGCTAGCTCAGTCGGTAGAGCGTCGTGCTGATAACGCGAAGGTCGTGGGTTCGAGCCCCACGCTGACCAACATACCTTTTCCTTCTGGCCTTAAGTTCAAGGTAACAATCCCTTTTAACCTGCCACCATTGACAAATACAATCTCATTCGCGAAATTTAGTTCGGCTTGATTATTTTTGGCCCGTCTGCAGGGGTTCGACTATGTCCATTATTTGCTAACGGGTGACAGGGTCCAATTTCATGGAGCTGGCCGGCGGAAAATATTTCTAAGAACTGATTCCCCTGCTTGGCTAAGTTAGGTTACCTGTCAAAATTGCATGTGATGAATACCGCTTGTCGGTGGTTTTCTGTTGATTTTCACTGAACAGAAACATTTGCTGAGCAATATTCTTTAAAATGCAGTTATGTAAAATTGGATCCTGATCTTATCGCCTTTGGATCCAGAATCGGTTTGTTTGGTTCATCAAGCAGTCAAAGATTCAAAAATGGTGCCGGAGTACAAGACAGAGCCCGTGCCGAAGCTGAAGCCCAGGTATTGAGATACGGCTGAAATAATTGTGCGGGAAAACTAAAATTGTTTGACGTCATAAAACAATTATTATTATTCACATTGAAGTAATAATATTATACAAATAAAGTGACACAAAAAAATCACACTTCCCACACCGGGAATCGAACCCGGGCCACGGCGGTGAAAACGCCGGATCCTAACCACTAGACCATATGGGACTCACCTCGGTCTAGACTTGACATGGTTTCCTCAAAAATGATTTAACCCTCTTCACTTTTGTGGAACTAAAGCCCTGGGGCGTGTTGTGGCGGTCGTAGCCCAAAATGATCCGGTTTGATTTGCTGTCGGGTGACAGGTTTCAATTTCTGCACCTCAGCACAAAATGTTGCTTAAAACTGAAATCTCCTGCTTGGCATAAACAGGTTGTACCTGTCAAAATTGCATTTGGCGAATACCGTTTGTCACTGGTTCTCTGTGGATTTTAACTGAGCGGGAAAATTGGCTACGCAATATTCTGTATCAAGCAGTTCCGTCAAATTGGACCCTGTCGCCTCTGAATCCGGAATCGGTTTCCTTGGTTCAAGTCGTCAAATCAAAGATTCCCAAGCAATCCGGGGTGGAAGACAGAGCGCATGTCTAAGCTACAGCCCAGGTTTTGAGATTATGGAGCTCAAGAAATTATGGGAGAAAACGGATTTTGTTCTACGACAGGGAAATCGGACGTGAACAAAAGAAATACACTTCCCACACCGGGAATCGAAACCGGGCCACGGCGGTGAGAGCGCCGGATCCTAACCACTAGACCATATGGGACTCACGTCAGGCTGCGAAAGACATGATTATATTTAACTTCGGTTTTCGCGAGTAGCTATTGCCTTTGGTCCTGTTCACGGTTATGACGTCCAAACGGGATTTTTGTTTCCTTGAACGCCAAAGCATATACCTGGACAATAGTCGATTGCTTTCAAATTCACAATTTCAGATCACTTCGTGAGGTCGGCTAGCTCAGTCGGTAGAGCGTCGTGCTGATAACGCGAAGGTCGTGGGTTCGAGCCCCACGCTGACCAACATACCTTTTCCTTCTGGCCTTAAGTTCAAGGTAACAATCCCTTTTAACCTGCCACCATTGACAAATACAATCTCATTCGCGAAATTTAGTTCGGCTTGATTATTTTTGGCCCGACTGCAGGGGTTCGACTATGTCCATTATTTGCTAACGGGTGACAGGGTCCAATTTCATGGAGCTGGCCGGCGGAAAATATTTCTAAGAACTGATTCCCCTGCTTGGCTAAGTTAGGTTACCTGTCAAAATTGCATGTGATGAATACCGCTTGTCGGTGGTTTTCTGTTGATTTTCACTGAACAGAAACATTTGCTGAGCAATATTCTTTAAAATGCAGTTATGTAAAATTGGATCCTGATCTTATCGCCTTTGGATCCAGAATCGGTTTGTTTGGTTCATCAAGCAGTCAAAGATTCAA
This sequence comes from Hippasteria phrygiana, assembly GCA_037893225.1. Classification (NCBI taxonomy): domain Eukaryota; kingdom Metazoa; phylum Echinodermata; class Asteroidea; order Valvatida; family Goniasteridae; genus Hippasteria; species Hippasteria phrygiana. The sequence continues at coordinate 953,540 of JAZGUH010000100.1, forward strand.
AAATGGTGCCGGAGTACAAGAGAGAGCCCGTGCCGAAGCTGAAGCCCAGGTATTGAGATACGGCTGAAATAATTGTGCGGGAAAACTGAAATTGTTTGACGTCATAAAACAATTATTGTTATTCACATTGAAGTAATAATATTATACAAATAAAGTGACCCAAAAAATCACACTTCCCACACCGGGAATCGAACCCGGGCCACGGCGGTGAAAACGCCGGATCCTAACCACTAGACCATATGGGACTCACCTCGGTCTAGACTTGACATGGTTTCCTCAAAAATGATTTAACCCTCTTCAGTTTTGTGGAACTAAAGCCCTGGGGCGTGTTGTGGCGGTCGTAGCCCAAAATGATCCGGTTTGATTTGCTGTCTGGTGACAGGTTTCAATTTCTGCACCTCAGCACAAAATGTTGCTTAAAACTGAAATCTCCTGCTTGGCATAAACAGGTTGTAACTGTCAAAATTGCATTTGGCGAATACCGTTTGTCACTGGTTCTCTGTGGATTTTAACTGAGCGGGAAAATTGGCTACGCAATATTCTGTATCAAGCAGTTCCGTCAAATTGGACCCTGTCGCCTCTGAATCCGGAATCGGTTTCCTTGGTTCAAGTCGTCAAATCAAAGATTCCCAAGCAATCCGGGGTGGAAGACAGAGCGCATGTCTAAGCTACAGCCCAGGTTTTGAGATTATGGAGCTCAAGGAATTATGGGAGAAAACAGATTTTGTTCTACGACAGGGAAATCGGACGTGAACAAAAGAAGTACACTTCCCACACCGGGAATCGAACCCGGGCCACGGCGGTGAGAGCGCCGGATCCTAACCACTAGACCATATGGGACTCACGTCAGGTTGCGAAAGACATGATTATATTTAACTTCGGTTTTCGCGAGTAGCTATTGCCTTTGGTCCTGTTCACGGTTATGACGTCCAAACGGGATTTTTGTTTCCTTGAACGCCAAAGCATATACCTGGACAATAGTCGATTGCTTTCAAATTCACAATTTCAGATCACTTCGTGAGGTCGGCTAGCTCAGTCGGTAGAGCGTCGTGCTGATAACGCGAAGGTCGTGGGTTCGAGCCCCACGCTGACCAACATACCTTTTCCTTCTGGCCTTAAGTTCAAGGTAACAATCCCTTTTAACCTGCCACCATTGACAAATACAATCTCATTCGCGAAATTTAGTTCGGCTTGATTATTTTTGGCCCGTCTGCAGGGGTTCGACTATGTCCATTATTTGCTAACGGGTGACAGGGTCCAATTTCATGGAGCTGGCCGGCGGAAAATATTTCTAAGAACTGATTCCCCTGCTTGGCTAAGTTAGGTTACCTGTCAAAATTGCATGTGATGAATACCGCTTGTCGGTGGTTTTCTGTTGATTTTCACTGAACAGAAACATTTGCTGAGCAATATTCTTTAAAAAGCAGTGATGTAAAATTGGATCCTGATCTTATCGCCTTTGGATCCAGAATCGGTTTGTTTGGTTCATCAAGCAGTCAAAGATTCAAAAATGGTGCCGGAGTACAAGACAGAGCCCGTGCCGAAGCTGAAGCCCAGGTATTGAGATACGGCTGAAATAATTGTGCGGGAAAACTGAAATTGTTTGACGTCATAAAACAATTATTATTATTCACATTGAAGTAATAATATTATACAAATAAAGTGACCCAAAAAAATCACACTTCCCACACCGGGAATCGAACCCGGGCCACGGCGGTGAAAACGCCGGATCCTAACCACTAGACCATATGGGACTCACCTCGGTCTAGACTTGACATGGTTTCCTCAAAAATGATTTAACCCTCTTCAGTTTTGTGGAACTAAAGCCCTGGGGCGTGTTGTGGCGGTCGTAGCCCAAAATGATCCGGTTTGATTTGCTGTCGGGTGACAGGTTTCAATTTCTGCACCTCAGCACAAAATGTTGCTTAAAACTGAAATCTCCTGCTTGGCATAAACAGGTTGTACCTGTCAAAATTGCATTTGGCGAATACCGTTTGTCACTGGTTCTCTGTGGATTTTAACTGAGCGGGAAAATTGGCTACGCAATATTCTGTATCAAGCAGTTCCGTCAAATTGGACCCTGTCGCCTCTGAATCCGGAATCGGTTTCCTTGGTTCAAGTCGTCAAATCAAAGATTCCCAAGCAATCCGGGGTGGAAGACAGAGCGCATGTCTAAGCTACAGCCCAGGTTTTGAGATTATGGAGCTCAAGGAATTATGGGAGAAAACAGATTTTGTTCTACGACAGGGAAATCGGACGTGAACAATAGAAGTACACTTCCCACACCGGGAATCGAACCCGGGCCACGGCGGTGAGAGCGCCGGATCCTAACCACTAGACCATATGGGACTCACGTCAGGTTGCGAAAGACATGATTATATTTAACTTCGGTTTTCGCGAGTAGCTATTGCCTTTGGTCCTGTTCACGGTTATGACGTCCAAACGGGATTTTTGTTTCCTTGAACGCCAAAGCATATACCTGGACAATAGTCGATTGCTTTCAAATTCACAATTTCAGATCACTTCGTGAGGTCGGCTAGCTCAGTCGGTAGAGCGTCGTGCTGATAACGCGAAGGTCGTGGGTTCGAGCCCCACGCTGACCAACATACCTTTTCCTTCTGGCCTTAAGTTCAAGGTAACAATCCCTTTTAACCTGCCACCATTGACAAATACAATCTCATTCGCGAAATTTAGTTCGGCTTGATTATTTTTGGCCCGTCTGCAGGGGTTCGACTATGTCCATTATTTGCTAACGGGTGACAGGGTCCAATTTCATGGAGCTGGCCGGCGGAAAATATTTCTAAGAACTGATTCCCCTGCTTGGCTAAGTTAGGTTACCTGTCAAAATTGCATGTGATGAATACCGCTTGTCGGTGGTTTTCTGTTGATTTTCACTGAACAGAAACATTTGCTGAGCAATATTCTTTAAAAAGCAGTGATGTAAAATTGGATCCTGATCTTATCGCCTTTGGATCCAGAATCGGTTTGTTTGGTTCATCAAGCAGTCAAAGATTCAAAAATGGTGCCGGAGTACAAGACAGAGCCCGTGCCGAAGCTGAAGCCCAGGCATTGAGATACGGCTGAAATAATTGTGCGGGAAAACTGAAATTGTTTGACGTCATAAAACAATTATTATTATTCACATTGAAGTAATAATATTATACAAATAAAGTGACCCAAAAAAATCACACTTCCCACACCGGGAATCGAACCCGGGCCACGGCGGTGAAAACGCCGGATCCTAACCACTAGACCATATGGGACTCACCTCGGTCTGGACTTGACATGGTTTCCTCAAAAATGATTTAACCCTCTTCAGTTTTGTGGAACTAAAGCCCTGGGGCGTGTTGTGGCGGTCGTAGCCCAAAATGATCCGGTTTGATTTGCTGTCGGGTGACAGGTTTCAATTTCTGCACCTCAGCACAAAATGTTGCTTAAAACTGAAATCTCCTGCTTGGCATAAACAGGTTGTACCTGTCAAAATTGCATTTGGCGAATACCGTTTGTCACTGGTTCTCTGTGGATTTTAACTGAGCGGGAAAATTGGCTACGCAATATTCTGTATCAAGCAGTTCCGTCAAATTGGACCCTGTCGCCTCTGAATCCGGAATCGGTTTCCTTGGTTCAAGTCGTCAAATCAAAGATTCCCAAGCAATCCGGGGTGGAAGACAGAGCGCATGTCTAAGCTACAGCCCAGGTTTTGAGATTATGGAGCTCAAGGAATTATGGGAGAAAACAGATTTTGTTCTACGACAGGGAAATCGGACGTGCACAATAGAAGTACACTTCCCACACCGGGAATCGAACCCGGGCCACGGCGGTGAGAGCGCCGGATCCTAACCACTAGACCATATGGGACTCACGTCAGGTTGCGAAAGACATGATTATATTTAACTTCGGTTTTCGCGAGTAGCTATTGCCTTTGGTCCTGTTCACGGTTATGACGTCCAAACGGGATTTTTGTTTCCTTGAACGCCAAAGCATATACCTGGACAATAGTCGATTGCTTTCAAATTCACAATTTCAGATCACTTCGTGAGGTCGGCTAGCTCAGTCGGTAGAGCGTCGTGCTGATAACGCGAAGGTCGTGGGTTCGAGCCCCACGCTGACCAACATACCTTTTCCTTCTGGCCTTAAGTTCAAGGTAACAATCCCTTTTAACCTGCCACCATTGACAAATACAATCTCATTCGCGAAATTTAGTTCGGCTTGACTATTTTTGGCCCGTCTGCAGGGATTCGACTATGTCCATTATTTGCTAACGGGTGACAGGGTCCAATTTCATGGAGCTGTGGCCGGCGGAAAATATTTCTAAGAACTGATTCCCCTGCTTGGCTAAGTTAGGTTACCTGTCAAAATTGCATGTGATGAATACCGCTTGTCGGTGGTTTTCTGTTGATTTTCACTGAACAGAAACATTTGCTGAGCAATATTCTTTAAAATGCAGTTATGTAAAATTGGATCCTGATCTTATCGCCTTTGGATCCAGAATCGGTTTGTTTGGTTCATCAAGCAGTCAAAGATTCAAAAATGGTGCCGGAGTACAAGACAGAGCCCGTGCCGAAGCTGAAGCCCAGGTATTGAGATACGGCTGAAATAATTGTGCGGGAAAACTGAAATTGTTTGACGTCATAAAACAATTATTGTTATTCACATTGAAGTAATAATATTATACAAATAAAGTGACCCAAACAATCACACTTCCCACACCGGGAATCGAACCCGGGCCACGGCGGTGAAAACGCCGGATCCTAACCACTAGACCATATGGGACTCACCTCGGTCTAGACTTGACATGGTTTCCTCAAAAATGATTTAACCCTCTTCAGTTTTGTGGAACTAAAGCCCTGGGGCGTGTTGTGGCGGTCGTAGCCCAAAATGATCCGGTTTGATTTGCTGTCGGGTGACAGGTTTCAATTTCTGCACCTCAGCACAAAATGTTGCTTAAAACTGAAATCTCCTGCTTGGCATAAACAGGTTGTACCTGTCAAAATTGCATTTGGCGAATACCGTTTGTCACTGGTTCTCTGTGGATTTTAACTGAGCGGGAAAATTGGCTACGCAATATTCTGTATCAAGCAGTTCCGTCAAATTGGACCCTGTCGCCTCTGAATCCGGAATCGGTTTCCTTGGTTCAAGTCGTCAAATCAAAGATTCCCAAGCAATCCGGGGTGGAAGACAGAGCGCATGTCTAAGCTACAGCCCAGGTTTTGAGATTATGGAGCTCAAGGAATTATAAGAGAAAACAGATTTTGTTCTACGACAGGGAAATCGGACGTGAACAAAAGAAGTACACTTCCCACACCGGGAATCGAACCCGGGCTACGGCGGTGAGAGCGCCGGATCCTAACCACTAGACCATATGGGACTCACGTCAGGTTGCGAAAGACATGATTATATTTAACTTCGGTTTTCGCGAGTAGCTATTGCCTTTGGTCCTGTTCACGGTTATGACGTCCAAACGGGATTTTTGTTTCCTTGAACGCCAAAGCATATACCTGGACAATAGTCGATTGCTTTCAAATTCACAATTTCAGATCACTTCGTGAGGTCGGCTAGCTCAGTCGGTAGAGCGTCGTGCTGATAACGCGAAGGTCGTGGGTTCGAGCCCCACGCTGACCAACATACCTTTTCCTTCTGGCCTTAAGTTCAAGGTAACAATCCCTTTTAACCTGCCACCATTGACAAATACAATCTCATTCGCGAAATTTAGTTCGGCTTGACTATTTTTGGCCCGTCTGCAGGGATTCGACTATGTCCATTATTTGCTAACGGGTGACAGGGTCCAATTTCATGGAGCTGTGGCCGGCGGAAAATATTTCTAAGAACTGATTCCCCTGCTTGGCTAAGTTAGGTTACCTGTCAAAATTGCATGTGATGAATACCGCTTGTCGGTGGTTTTCTGTTGATTTTCACTGAACAGAAACATTTGCTGAGCAATATTCTTTAAAATGCAGTTATGTAAAATTGGATCCTGATCTTATCGCCTTTGGATCCAGAATCGGTTTGTTTGGTTCATCAAGCAGTCAAAGATTCAAAAATGGTGCCGGAGTACAAGACAGAGCCCGTGCCGAAGCTGAAGCCCAGGTATTGAGATACGGCTGAAATAATTGTGCGGGAAAACTGAAATTGTTTGACGTCATAAAACAATTATTGTTATTCACATTGAAGTAATAATATTATACAAATAAAGTGACCCAAACAATCACACTTCCCACACCGGGAATCGAACCCGGGCCACGGCGGTGAAAACGCCGGATCCTAACCACTAGACCATATGGGACTCACCTCGGTCTAGACTTGACATGGTTTCCTCAAAAATGATTTAACCCTCTTCAGTTTTGTGGAACTAAAGCCCTGGGGCGTGTTGTGGCGGTCGTAGCCCAAAATGATCCGGTTTGATTTGCTGTCGGGTGACAGGTTTCAATTTCTGCACCTCAGCACAAAATGTTGCTTAAAACTGAAATCTCCTGCTTGGCATAAACAGGTTGTACCTGTCAAAATTGCATTTGGCGAATACCGTTTGTCACTGGTTCTCTGTGGATTTTAACTGAGCGGGAAAATTGGCTACGCAATATTCTGTATCAAGCAGTTCCGTCAAATTGGACCCTGTCGCCTCTGAATCCGGAATCGGTTTCCTTGGTTCAAGTCGTCAAATCAAAGATTCCCAAGCAATCCGGGGTGGAAGACAGAGCGCATGTCTAAGCTACAGCCCAGGTTTTGAGATTATGGAGCTCAAGGAATTATAAGAGAAAACAGATTTTGTTCTACGACAGGGAAATCGGACGTGAACAAAAGAAGTACACTTCCCACACCGGGAATCGAACCCGGGCTACGGCGGTGAGAGCGCCGGATCCTAACCACTAGACCATATGGGACTCACGTCAGGTTGCGAAAGACATGATTATATTTAACTTCGGTTTTCGCGAGTAGCTATTGCCTTTGGTCCTGTTCACGGTTATGACGTCCAAACGGGATTTTTGTTTCCTTGAACGCCAAAGCATATACCTGGACAATAGTCGATTGCTTTCAAATTCACAATTTCAGATCACTTCGTGAGGTCGGCTAGCTCAGTCGGTAGAGCGTCGTGCTGATAACGCGAAGGTCGTGGGTTCGAGCCACACGCTGACCAACATACCTTTTCCTTCTGGCCTTAAGTTCAAGGTAACAATCCCTTTTAACCTGCCACCATTGACAAATACAATCTCATTCGCGAAATTTAGTTCGGCTTGATTATTTTTGGCCCGTCTGCAGGGGTTCGACTATGTCCATTATTTGCTAACGGGTGACAGGGTCCAATTTCATGGAGCTGGCCGGCGGAAAATATTTCTAAGAACTGATTCCCCTGCTTGGCTAAGTTAGGTTACCTGTCAAAATTGCATGTGATGAATACCGCTTGTCGGTGGTTTTCTGTTGATTTTCACTGAACAGAAACATTTGCTGAGCAATATTCTTTAAAATGCAGTTATGTAAAATTGGATCCTGATCTTATCGCCTTTGGATCCAGAATCGGTTTGTTTGGTTCATCAAGCAGTCAAAGATTCAAAAATGGTGCCGGAGTACAAGACAGAGCCCGTGCCGAAGCTGAAGCCCAGGTATTGAGATACGGCTGAAATAATTGTGCGGGAAAACTGAAATTGTTTGACGTCATAAAACAATTATTGTTATTCACATTGAAGTAATAATATTATACAAATAAAGTGACCCAAACAATCACACTTCCCACACCGGGAATCGAACCCGGGCCACGGCGGTGAAAACGCCGGATCCTAACCACTAGACCATATGGGACTCACCTCGGTCTAGACTTGACATGGTTTCCTCAAAAATGATTTAACCCTCTTCAGTTTTGTGGAACTAAAGCCCTGGGGCGTGTTGTGGCGGTCGTAGCCCAAAATGATCCGGTTTGATTTGCTGTCGGGTGACAGGTTTCAATTTCTGCACCTCAGCACAAAATGTTGCTTAAAACTGAAATCTCCTGCTTGGCATAAACAGGTTGTACCTGTCAAAATTGCATTTGGCGAATACCGTTTGTCACTGGTTCTCTGTGGATTTTAACTGAGCGGGAAAATTGGCTACGCAATATTCTGTATCAAGCAGTTCCGTCAAATTGGACCCTGTCGCCTCTGAATCCGGAATCGGTTTCCTTGGTTCAAGTCGTCAAATCAAAGATTCCCAAGCAATCCGGGGTGGAAGACAGAGCGCATGTCTAAGCTACAGCCCAGGTTTTGAGATTATGGAGCTCAAGGAATTATAAGAGAAAACAGATTTTGTTCTACGACAGGGAAATCGGACGTGAACAAAAGAAGTACACTTCCCACACCGGGAATCGAACCCGGGCCACGGCGGTGAGAGCGCCGGATCCTAACCACTAGACCATATGGGACTCACGTCAGGTTGCGAAAGACATGATTATATTTAACTTCGGTTTTCGCGAGTAGCTATTGCCTTTGGTCCTGTTCACGGTTATGACGTCCAAACGGGATTTTTGTTTCCTTGAACGCCAAAGCATATACCTGGACAATAGTCGATTGCTTTCAAATTCACAATTTCAGATCACTTCGTGAGGTCGGCTAGCTCAGTCGGTAGAGCGTCGTGCTGATAACGCGAAGGTCGTGGGTTCGAGCCACACGCTGACCAACATACCTTTTCCTTCTGGCCTTAAGTTCAAGGTAACAATCCCTTTTAACCTGCCACCATTGACAAATACAATCTCATTCGCGAAATTTAGTTCGGCTTGATTATTTTTGGCCCGTCTGCAGGGGTTCGACTATGTCCATTATTTGCTAACGGGTGACAGGGTCCAATTTCATGGAGCTGGCCGGCGGAAAATATTTCTAAGAACTGATTCCCCTGCTTGGCTAAGTTAGGTTACCTGTCAAAATTGCATGTGATGAATACCGCTTGTCGGTGGTTTTCTGTTGATTTTCACTGAACAGAAACATTTGCTGAGCAATATTCTTTAAAATGCAGTTATGTAAAATTGGATCCTGATCTTATCGCCTTTGGATCCAGAATCGGTTTGTTTGGTTCATCAAGCAGTCAAAGATTCAAAAATGGTGCCGGAGTACAAGACAGAGCCCGTGCCGAAGCTGAAGCCCAGGTATTGAGATACGGCTGAAATAATTGTGCGGGAAAACTGAAATTGTTTGACGTCATAAAACAATTATTGTTATTCACATTGAAGTAATAATATTATACAAATAAAATGACCCAAACAATCACACTTCCCACATCGGGAACCGAACCCGGGCCACGGCGGTGAAAACGCCGGATCCTAACCACTAGACCATATGGGACTCACCTCGGTCTAGACTTGACATGGTTTCCTCAAAAATGATTTAACCCTCTTCAGTTTTGTGGAACTAAAGCCCTGGGGCGTGTTGTGGCGGTCGTAGCCCAAAATGATCCGGTTTGATTTGCTGTCGGGTGACAGGTTTCAATTTCTGCACCTCAGCACAAAATGTTGCTTAAAACTGAAATCTCCTGCTTGGCATAAACAGGTTGTACCTGTCAAAATTGCATTTGGCGAATACCGTTTGTCACTGGTTCTCTGTGGATTTTAACTGAGCGGGAAAATTGGCTACGCAATATTCTGTATCAAGCAGTTCCGTCAAATTGGACCCTGTCGCCTCTGAATCCGGAATCGGTTTCCTTGGTTCAAGTCGTCAAATCAAAGATTCCCAAGCAATCCGGGGTGGAAGACAGAGCGCATGTCTAAGCTACAGCCCAGGTTTTGAGATTATGGAGCTCAAGGAATTATGGGAGAAAACAGATTTTGTTCTACGACAGGGAAATCGGACGTGAACAAAAGAAGTACACTTCCCACACCGGGAATCGAACCCGGGCCACGGCGGTGAGAGCGCCGGATCCTAACCACTAGACCATATGGGACTCACGTCAGGTTGCGAAAGACATGATTATATTTAACTTCGGTTTTCGCGAGTAGCTATTGCCTTTGGTCCTGTTCACGGTTATGACGTCCAAACGGGATTTTTGTTTCCTTGAACGCCAAAGCATATACCTGGACAATAGTCGATTGCTTTCAAATTCACAATTTCAGATCACTTCGTGAGGTCGGCTAGCTCAGTCGGTAGAGCGTCGTGCTGATAACGCGAAGGTCGTGGGTTCGAGCCACACGCTGACCAACATACCTTTTCCTTCTGGCCTTAAGTTCAAGGTAACAATCCCTTTTAACCTGCCACCATTGACAAATACAATCTCATTCGCGAAATTTAGTTCGGCTTGATTATTTTTGGCCCGTCTGCAGGGGTTCGACTATGTCCATTATTTGCTAACGGGTGACAGGGTCCAATTTCATGGAGCTGGCCGGCGGAAAATATTTCTAAGAACTGATTCCCCTGCTTGGCTAAGTTAGGTTACCTGTCAAAATTGCATGTGATGAATACCGCTTGTCGGTGGTTTTCTGTTGATTTTCACTGAACAGAAACATTTGCTGAGCAATATTCTTTAAAATGCAGTTATGTAAAATTGGATCCTGATCTTATCGCCTTTGGATCCAGAATCGGTTTGTTTGGTTCATCAAGCAGTCAAAGATTCAAAAATGGTGCCGGAGTACAAGACAGAGCCCGTGCCGAAGCTGAAGCCCAGGTATTGAGATACGGCTGAAATAATTTTTCGGGAAAACTGAAATTGTTTGACGTCATAAAACAATTATTGTTATTCACATTGAAGTAATAATATTATACAAATAAAATGACCCAAACAATCACACTTCCCACATCGGGAATCGAACCCGGGCCACGGCGGTGAAAACGCCGGATCCTAACCACTAGACCATATGGGACTCACCTCGGTCTAGACTTGACATGGTTTCCTCAAAAATGATTTAACCCTCTTCAGTTTTGTGGAACTAAAGCCCTGGGGCGTGTTGTGGCGGTCGTAGCCCAAAATGATCCGGTTTGATTTGCTGTCGGGTGACAGGTTTCAATTTCTGCACCTCAGCACAAAATGTTGCTTAAAACTGAAATCTCCTGCTTGGCATAAACAGGTTGTACCTGTCAAAATTGCATTTGGCGAATACCGTTTGTCACTGGTTCTCTGTGGATTTTAACTGAGCGGGAAAATTGGCTACGCAATATTCTGTATCAAGCAGTTCCGTCAAATTGGACCCTGTCGCCTCTGAATCCGGAATCGGTTTCCTTGGTTCAAGTCGTCAAATCAAAGATTCCCAAGCAATCCGGGGTGGAAGACAGAGCGCATGTCTAAGCTACAGCCCAGGTTTTGAGATTATGGAGCTCAAGGAATTATGGGAGAAAACAGATTTTGTTCTACGACAGGGAAATCGGACGTGAACAAAAGAAGTACACTTCCCACACCGGGAATCGAACCCGGGCCACGGCGGTGAGAGCGCCGGATCCTAACTACTAGACCATATGGGACTCACGTCAGGTTGCGAAAGACATGATTATATTTAACTTCGGTTTTCGCGAGTAGCTATTGCCTTTGGTCCTGTTCACGGTTATGACGTCCAAACGGGATTTTTGTTTCCTTGAACGCCAAAGCATATACCTGGACAATAGTCGATTGCTTTCAAATTCACAATTTCAGATCACTTCGTGAGGTCGGCTAGCTCAGTCGGTAGAGCGTCGTGCTGATAACGCGAAGGTCGTGGGTTCGAGCCCCACGCTGACCAACATACCTTTTCCTTCTGGCCTTAAGTTCAAGGTAACAATCCTTTTTAACCTGCCACCATTGACAAATACAATCTCATTCGCGAAATTTAGTTCGGCTTGATTATTTTTGGCCCGTCTGCAGGGGTTCGACTATGTCCATTATTTGCTAACGGGTGACAGGGTCCAATTTCATGGAGTTGGCCGGCGGAAAATATTTCTAAGAACTGATTCCCCTGCTTGGCTAAGTTAGGTTACCTGTCAAAATTGCATGTGATGAATACCGCTTGTCGGTGGTTTTCTGTTGATTTTCACTGAACAGAAACATTTGCTGAGCAATATTCTTTAAAAAGCAGTTATGTAAAATTGGATCCTGATCTTATCGCCTTTGGATCCAGAATCGGTTTGTTTGGTTCATCAAGCAGTCAAAGATTCAAAAATGGTGCCGGAGTACAAGACAGAGCCCGTGCCGAAGCTGAAGCCCAGGTATTGAGATACGGCTGAAATAATTGTGCGGGAAAACTGAAATTGTTTGCCGTCATAAAACAATTATTATTATTCACATTGAAGTAATAATATTATACAAATAAAGTGACACAAAAAAATCACACTTCCCACACCGGGAATCGAACCCGGGCCACGGCGGTGAAAACGCCGGATCCTAACCACTAGACCATATGGGACTCACCTCGGTCTAGACTTGACATGGTTTCCTCAAAAATGATTTAACCCTCTTCAGTTTTGTGGAACTAAAGCCCTGGGGCGTGTTGTGGCGGTCGTAGCCCAAAATGATCCGGTTTGATTTGCTGTCGGGTGACAGGTTTCAATTTCTGCACCTCAGCACAAAATGTTGCTTAAAACTGAAATCTCCTGCTTGGCATAAACAGGTTGTACCTGTCAAAATTGCATTTGGCGAATACCGTTTGTCACTGGTTCTCTGTGGATTTTAACTGAGCGGGAAAATTGGCTACGCAATATTCTGTATCAAGCAGTTCCGTCAAATTGGACCCTGTCGCCTCTGAATCCGGAATCGGTTTCCTTGGTTCAAGTCGTCAAATCAAAGATTCCCAAGCAATCCGGGGTGGAAGACAGAGCGCATGTCTAAGCTACAGCCCAGGTTTTGAGATTATGGAGCTCAAGGAATTATGGGAGAAAACAGATTTTGTTCTACGACAGGGAAATCGGACGTGAACAAAAGAAGTACACTTCCCACACCGGGAATCGAACCCGGGCCACGGCGGTGAGAGCGCCGGATCCTAACCACTAGACCATATGGGACTCACGTCAGGTTGCGAAAGACATGATTATATTTAACTTCGGTTTTCGCGAGTAGCTATTGCCTTTGGTCCTGTTCACGGTTATGACGTCCAAACGGGATTTTTGTTTCCTTGAACGCCAAAGCATATACCCGGACAATAGTCGATTGCTTTCAAATTCACAATTTCAGATCACTTCGTGAGGTCGGCTAGCTCAGTCGGTAGAGCGTCGTGCTGATAACGCGAAGGTCGTGGGTTCGAGCCCCACGCTGACCAACATACCTTTTCCTTCTGGCCTTAAGTTCAAGGTAACAATCCTTTTTAACCTGCCACCATTGACAAATACAATCTCATTCGCGAAATTTAGTTCGGCTTGATTATTTTTGGCCCGTCTGCAGGGGTTCGACTATGTCCATTATTTGCTAACGGGTGACAGGGTCCAATTTCATGGAGCTGGCCGGCGGAAAATATTTCTAAGAACTGATTCCCCTGCTTGGCTAAGTTAGGTTACCTGTCAAAATTGCATGTGATGAATACCGCTTGTCGGTGGTTTTCTGTTGATTTTCACTGAACAGAAACATTTGCTGAGCAATATTCTTTAAAAAGCAGTTATGTAAAATTGGATCCTGATCTTATCGCCTTTGGATCCAGAATCGGTTTGTTTGGTTCATCAAGCAGTCAAAGATTCAAAAATGGTGCCGGAGTACAAGACAGAGCCCGTGCCGAAGCTGAAGCCCAGGTATTGAGATACGGCTGAAATAATTGTGCGGGAAAACTGAAATTGTTTGCCGTCATAAAACAATTATTATTATTCACATTGAAGTAATAATATTATACAAATAAAGTGACACAAAAAAATCACACTTCCCACACCGGGAATCGAACCCGGGTCACGGCGGTGAAAACGCCGGATCCTAACCACTAGACCATATGGGACTCACCTCGGTCTAGACTTGACATGGTTTCCTCAAAAATGATTTAACCCTCTTCAGTTTTGTGGAACTAAAGCCCTGGGGCGTGTTGTGGCGGTCGTAGCCCAAAATGATCCGGTTTGATTTGCTGTCGGGTGACAGGTTTCAATTTCTGCACCTCAGCACAAAATGTTGCTTAAAACTGAAATCTCCTGCTTGGCATAAACAGGTTGTACCTGTCAAAATTGCATTTGGCGAATACCGTTTGTCACTGGTTCTCTGTGGATTTTAACTGAGCAATATTCTGTATCAAGCAGTTCCGTCAAATTGGACCCTGTCGCCTCTGAATCCGGAATCGGTTTCCTTGGTTCAAGTCGTCAAATCAAAGATTCCCAAGCAATCCGGGGTGGAAGACAGAGCGCATGTCTAAGCTACAGCCCAGGTTTTGAGATTATGGAGCTCAAGGAATTATGGGAGAAAACAGATTTTGTTCTACGACAGGGAAATCGGACGTGAACAAAAGAAGTACACTTCCCACACCGGGAATCGAACCCGGGCCACGGCGGTGAGAGCGCCGGATCCTAACCACTAGACCATATGGGACTCACGTCAGGTTGCGAAAGACATGATTATATTTAACTTCGGTTTTCGCGAGTAGCTATTGCCTTTGGTCCTGTTCACGGTTATGACGTCCAAACGGGATTTTTGTTTCCTTGAACGCCAAAGCATATACCCGGACAATAGTCGATTGCTTTCAAATTCACAATTTCAGATCACTTCGTGAGGTCGGCTAGCTCAGTCGGTAGAGCGTCGTGCTGATAACGCGAAGGTCGTGGGTTCGAGCCCCACGCTGACCAACATACCTTTTCCTTCTGGCCTTAAGTTCAAGGTAACAATCCCTTTTAACCTGCCACCATTGACAAATACAATCTCATTCGCGAAATTTAGTTCGGCTTGATTATTTTTGGCCCGTCTGCAGGGGTTCGACTATGTCCATTATTTGCTAACGGGTGACAGGGTCCAATTTCATGGAGCTGGCCGGCGGAAAATATTTCTAAGAACTGATTCCCCTGCTTGGCTAAGTTAGGTTACCTGTCAAAATTGCATGTGATGAATACCGCTTGTCGGTGGTTTTCTGTTGATTTTCACTGAACAGAAACATTTGCTGAGCAATATTCTTTAAAAAGCAGTTATGTAAAATTGGATCCTGATCTTATCGCCTTTGGATCCAGAATCGGTTTGTTTGGTTCATCAAGCAGTCAAAGATTCAAAAATGGTGCCGGAGTACAAGACAGAGCCCGTGCCGAAGCTGAAGCCCAGGTATTGAGATACGGCTGAAATAATTGTGCGGGAAAACTGAAATTGTTTGACGTCATAAAACAATTATTATTATTCACATTGAAGTAATAATATTATACAAATAAAGTGACCCAAAAAAAACACACTTCCCACACCGGTAATCGAACCCGGGCCACGGCGGTGAAAACGCCGGATCCTAACCACTAGACCATATGGGACTCACCTCGGTCTAGACTTGACATGGTTTCCTCAAAAATGATTTAACCCTCTTCAGTTTTGTGGAACTAAAGTCCTGGGGCGTGTTGTGGCGGTCGTAGCCCAAAATGATCCGGTTTGATTTGCTGTCGGGTGACAGGTTTCAATTTCTGCACCTCAGCACAAAATGTTGCTTAAAACTGAAATCTCCTGCTTGGCATAAACAGGTTGTACCTGTCAAAATTGCATTTGGCGAATACCGTTTGTCACTGGTTCTCTGTGGATTTTAACTGAGCGGGAAAATTGGCTACGCAATATTCTGTATCAAGCAGTTCCGTCAAATTGGACCCTGTCGCCTCTGAATCCGGAATCGGTTTCCTTGGTTCAAGTCGTCAAATCAAAGATTCCCAAGCAATCCGGGGTGGAAGACAGAGCGCATGTCTAAGCTACAGCCCAGGTTTTGAGATTATGGAGCTCAAGGAATTATGGGAGAAAACAGATTTTGTTCTACGACAGGGAAATCGGACGTGAACAAAAGAAGTACACTTCCCACACCGGGAATCGAACCCGGGCCACGGCGGTGAGAGCGCCGGATCCTAACCACTAGACCATATGGGACTCACGTCAGGTTGCGAAAGACATGATTATATTTAACTTCGGTTTTCGCGAGTAGCTATTGCCTTTGGTCCTGTTCACGGTTATGACGTCCAAACGGGATTTTTGTTTCCTTGAACGCCAAAGCATATACCTGGACAATAGTCGATTGCTTTCAAATTCACAATTTCAGATCACTTCGTGAGGTCGGCTAGCTCAGTCGGTAGAGCGTCGTGCTGATAACGCGAAGGTCGTGGGTTCGAGCCCCACGCTGACCAACATACCTTTTCCTTCTGGCCTTAAGTTCAAGGTAACAATCCCTTTTAACCTGCCACCATTGACAAATACAATCTCATTCGCGAAATTTAGTTCGGCTTGATTATTTTTGGCCCGTCTGCAGGGGTTCGACTTTGTCCATTATTTGCTAACGGGTGACAGGGTCCAATTTCATGGAGCTGGCCGGCGGAAAATATTTCTAAGAACTGATTCCCCTGCTTGGCTAAGTTAGGTTACCTGTCAAAATTGCATGTGATGAATACCGCTTGTCGGTGGTTTTCTGTTGACTTTCACTGAACAGAAACATTTGCTGAGCAATATTCTTTAAAATGCAGTTATGTAAAATTGGATCCTGATCTTATCGCCTTTGGATCCAGAATCGGTTTGTTTGGTTCATCAAGCAGTCAAAGATTCAAAAATGGTGCCGGAGTACAAGACAGAGCCCGTGCCGAAGCTGAAGCCCAGGTATTGAGATACGGCTGAAATAATTGTGCGGGAAAACTGAAATTGTTTGACGTCATAAAACAATTATTGTTATTCACATTGAAGTAATAATATTATACAAATAAAGTGACCCAAAAAATCACACTTCCCACACCGGGAATCGAACCCGGGCCACGGCGATGAAAACGCCGGATCCTAACCACTAGACCATATGGGACTCACCTCGGTCTAGACTTGACATGGTTTCCTCAAAAATGATTTAACCCTCTTCAGTTTTGTGGAACTAAAGTCCTGGGGCGTGTTGTGGCGGTCGTAGCCCAAAATGATCCGGTTTGATTTGCTGTCGGGTGACAGGTTTCAATTTCTGCACCTCAGCACAAAATGTTGCTTAAAACTGAAATCTCCTGCTTGGCATAAACAGGTTGTACCTGTCAAAATTGCATTTGGCGAATACCGTTTGTCACTGGTTCTCTGTGGATTTTAACTGAGCGGGAAAATTGGCTACGCAATATTCTGTATCAAGCAGTTCCGTCAAATTGGACCCTGTCGCCTCTGAATCCGGAATCGGTTTCCTTGGTTCAAGTCGTCAAATCAAAGATTCCCAAGCAATCCGGGGTGGAAGACAGAGCGCATGTCTAAGCTACAGCCCAGGTTTTGAGATTATGGAGCTCAAGGAATTATGGGAGAAAACAGATTTTGTTCTACGACAGGGAAATCGGACGTGAACAAAAGAAGTACACTTCCCACACCGGGAATCGAACCCGGGCCACGGCGGTGAGAGCGCCGGATCCTAACCACTAGACCATATGGGACTCACGTCAGGTTGCGAAAGACATGATTATATTTAACTTCGGTTTTCGCGAGTAGCTATTGCCTTTGGTCCTGTTCACGGTTATGACGTCCAAACGGGATTTTTGTTTCCTTGAACGCCAAAGCATATACCTGGACAATAGTCGATTGCTTTCAAATTCACAATTTCAGATCACTTCGTGAGGTCGGCTAGCTCAGTCGGTAGAGCGTCGTGCTGATAACGCGAAGGTCGTGGGTTCGAGCCCCACGCTGACCAACATACCTTTTCCTTCTGGCCTTAAGTTCAAGGTAACAATCCCTTTTAACCTGCCACCATTGACAAATACAATCTCATTCGCGAAATTTAGTTCGGCTTGATTATTTTTGGCCCGTCTGCAGGGGTTCGACTTTGTCCATTATTTGCTAACGGGTGACAGGGTCCAATTTCATGGAGCTGGCCGGCGGAAAATATTTCTAAGAACTGATTCCCCTGCTTGGCTAAGTTAGGTTACCTGTCAAAATTGCATGTGATGAATACCGCTTGTCGGTGGTTTTCTGTTGACTTTCACTGAACAGAAACATTTGCTGAGCAATATTCTTTAAAATGCAGTTATGTAAAATTGGATCCTGATCTTATCGCCTTTGGATCCAGAATCGGTTTGTTTGGTTCATCAAGCAGTCAAAGATTCAAAAATGGTGCCGGAGTACAAGACAGAGCCCGTGCCGAAGCTGAAGCCCAGGTATTGAGATACGGCTGAAATAATTGTGCGGGAAAACTGAAATTGTTTGACGTCATAAAACAATTATTGTTATTCACATTGAAGTAATAATATTATACAAATAAAGTGACCCAAAAAATCACACTTCCCACACCGGGAATCGAACCCGGGCCACGGCGATGAAAACGCCGGATCCTAACCACTAGACCATATGGGACTAACCTCGGTCTAGACTTGACATGGTTTCCTCAAAAATGATTTAACCCTCTTCAGTTTTGTGGAACTAAAGCCCTGGGGCGTGTTGTGGCGGTCGTAGCCCAAAATGATCCGGTTTGATTTGCTGTCGGGTGACAGGTTTCAATTTCTGCACCTCAGCACAAAATGTTGCTTAAAACTGAAATCTCCTGCTTGGCATAAACAGGTTGTACCTGTCAAAATTGCATTTGGCGAATACCGTTTGTCACTGGTTCTCTGTGGATTTTAACTGAGCGGGAAAATTGGCTACGCAATATTCTGTATCAAGCAGTTCCGTCAAATTGGACCCAGTCGCCTCTGAATCCGGAATCGGTTTCCTTGGTTCAAGTCGTCAAATCAAAGATTCCCAAGCAATCCGGGGTGGAAGACAGAGCGCATGTCTAAGCTACAGCCCAGGTTTTGAGATTATGGAGCTCAAGGAATTATGGGAGAAAACAGATTTTGTTCTACGACAGGGAAATCGGACGTGAACAAAAGAAGTACACTTCCCACACCGGGAATCGAACCCGGGCCACGGCGGTGAGAGCGCCGGATCCTAACCACTAGACCATATGGGACTCACGTCAGGTTGCGAAAGACATGATTATATTTAACTTCGGTTTTCGCGAGTAGCTATTGCCTTTGGTCCTGTTCACGGTTATGACGTCCAAACGGGATTTTTGTTTCCTTGAACGCCAAAGCATATACCTGGACAATAGTCGATTGCTTTCAAATTCACAATTTCAGATCACTTCGTGAGGTCGGCTAGCTCAGTCGGTAGAGCGTCGTGCTGATAACGCGAAGGTCGTGGGTTCGAACCCCACGCTGACCAACATACCTTTTCCTTCTGGCCTTAAGTTCAAGGTAACAATCCCTTTTAACCTGCCACCATTGACAAATACAATCTCATTCGCGAAATTTAGTTCGGCTTGATTATTTTTGGCCCGTCTGCAGGGGTTCGACTTTGTCCATTATTTGCTAACGGGTGACAGGGTCCAATTTCATGGAGCTGGCCGGCGGAAAATATTTCTAAGAACTGATTCCCCTGCTTGGCTAAGTTAGGTTACCTGTCAAAATTGCATGTGATGAATACCGCTTGTCGGTGGTTTTCTGTTGATTTTCACTGAACAGAAACATTTGCTGAGCAATATTCTTTAAAAAGCAGTTATGTAAAATTGGATCCTGATCTTATCGCCTTTGGATCCAGAATCGGTTTGTTTGGTTCATCAAGCAGTCAAAGATTCAAAAATGGTGCCGGAGTACAAGACAGAGCCCGTGCCGAAGCTGAAGCCCAGGTATTGAGATACGGCTGAAATAATTGTGCGGGAAAACTGAAATTGTTTGACGTCATAAAACAATTATTATTATTCACATTGAAGTAATAATATTATACAAATAAAGTGACCCAAAAAAATCACACTTCCCACACCGGTAATCGAACCCGGGCCACGGCGGTGAAAACGCCGGATCCTAACCACTAGACCATATGGGACTCACCTCGGTCTAGACTTGACATGGTTTCCTCAAAAATGATTTAACCCTCTTCAGTTTTGTGGAACTAAAGCCCTGGGGCGTGTTGTGGCGGTCGTAGCCCAAAATGATCCGGTTTGATTTGCTGTCGGGTGACAGGTTTCAATTTCTGCACCTCAGCACAAAATGTTGCTTAAAACTGAAATCTCCTGCTTGGCATAAACAGGTTGTACCTGTCAAAATTGCATTTGGCGAATACCGTTTGTCACTGGTTCTCTGTGGATTTTAACTGAGCGGGAAAATTGGCTACGCAATATTCTGTATCAAGCAGTTCCGTCAAATTGGACCCTGTCGCCTCTGAATCCGGAATCGGTTTCCTTGGTTCAAGTCGTCAAATCAAAGATTCCCAAGCAATCCGGGGTGGAAGACAGAGCGCATGTCTAAGCTACAGCCCAGGTTTTGAGATTATGGAGCTCAAGGAATTATGGGAGAAAACAGATTTTGTTCTACGACAGGGAAATCGGACGTGAACAAAAGAAGTACACTTCCCACACCGGGAATCGAACCCGGGCCACGGCGGTGAGAGCGCCGGATCCTAACCACTAGACCATATGGGACTCACGTCAGGTTGCGAAAGACATGATTATATTTAACTTCGGTTTTCGCGAGTAGCTATTGCCTTTGGTCCTGTTCACGGTTATGACGTCCAAACGGGATTTTTGTTTCCTTGAACGCCAAAGCATATACCTGGACAATAGTCGATTGCTTTCAAATTCACAATTTCAGATCACTTCGTGAGGTCGGCTAGCTCAGTCGGTAGAGCGTCGTGCTGATAACGCGAAGGTCGTGGGTTCGAGCCCCACGCTGACCAACATACCTTTTCCTTCTGGCCTTAAGTTCAAGGTAACAATCCCTTTTAACCTGCCACCATTGACAAATACAATCTCATTCGCGAAATTTAGTTCGGCTTGATTATTTTTGGCCCGTCTGCAGGGGTTCGACTTTGTCCATTATTTGCTAACGGGTGACAGGGTCCAATTTCATGGAGCTGGCCGGCGGAAAATATTTCTAAGAACTGATTCCCCTGCTTGGCTAAGTTAGGTTACCTGTCAAAATTGCATGTGATGAATACCGCTTGTCGGTGGTTTTCTGTTGATTTTCACTGAACAGAAACATTTGCTGAGCAATATTCTTTAAAATGCAGTTATGTAAAATTGGATCCTGATCTTATCGCCTTTGGATCCAGAATCGGTTTGTTTGGTTCATCAAGCAGTCAAAGATTCAAAAATGGTGCCGGAGTACAAGACAGAGCCCGTGCCGAAGCTGAAGCCCAGGTATTGAGATACGGCTGAAATAATTGTGCGGGAAAACTGAAATTGTTTGACGTCATAAAACAATTATTGTTATTCACATTGAAGTAATAATATTATACAAATAAAGTGACCCAAAAAATCACACTTCCCACACCGGGAATCGAACCCGGGCCACGGCGATGAAAACGCCGGATCCTAACCACTAGACCATATGGGACTAACCTCGGTCTAGACTTGACATGGTTTCCTCAAAAATGATTTAACCCTCTTCAGTTTTGTGGAACTAAAGCCCTGGGGCGTGTTGTGGCGGTCGTAGCCCAAAATGATCCGGTTTGATTTGCTGTCGGGTGACAGGTTTCAATTTCTGCACCTCAGCACAAAATGTTGCTTAAAACTGAAATCTCCTGCTTGGCATAAACAGGTTGTACCTGTCAAAATTGCATTTGGCGAATACCGTTTGTCACTGGTTCTCTGTGGATTTTAACTGAGCGGGAAAATTGGCTACGCAATATTCTGTATCAAGCAGTTCCGTCAAATTGGACCCAGTCGCCTCTGAATCCGGAATCGGTTTCCTTGGTTCAAGTCGTCAAATCAAAGATTCCCAAGCAATCCGGGGTGGAAGACAGAGCGCATGTCTAAGCTACAGCCCAGGTTTTGAGATTATGGAGCTCAAGGAATTATGGGAGAAAACAGATTTTGTTCTACGACAGGGAAATCGGACGTGAACAAAAGAAGTACACTTCCCACACCGGGAATCGAACCCGGGCCACGGCGGTGAGAGCGCCGGATCCTAACCACTAGACCATATGGGACTCACGTCAGGTTGCGAAAGACATGATTATATTTAACTTCGGTTTTCGCGAGTAGCTATTGCCTTTGGTCCTGTTCACGGTTATGACGTCCAAACGGGATTTTTGTTTCCTTGAACGCCAAAGCATATACCTGGACAATAGTCGATTGCTTTCAAATTCACAATTTCAGATTACTTCGTGAGGTCGGCTAGCTCAGTCGGTAGAGCGTCGTGCTGATAACGCGAAGGTCGTGGGTTCGAGCCCCACGCTGACCAACATACCTTTTCCTTCTGGCCTTAAGTTCAAGGTAACAATCCCTTTTAACCTGCCACCATTGACAAATACAATCTCATTCGCGAAATTTAGTTCGGCTTGATTATTTTTGGCCCGTCTGCAGGGGTTCGACTATGTCCATTATTTGCTAACGGGTGACAGGGTCCAATTTCATGGAGCTGGCCGGCGGAAAATATTTCTAAGAACTGATTCCCCTGCTTGGCTAAGTTAGGTTACCTGTCAAAATTGCATGTGATGAATACCGCTTGTCGGTGGTTTTCTGTTGATTTTCACTGAACAGAAACATTTGCTGAGCAATATTCTTTAAAATGCAGTTATGTAAAATTGGATCCTGATCTTATCGCCTTTGGATCCAGAATCGGTTTGTTTGGTTCATCAAGCAGTCAAAGATTCAAAAATGGTGCCGGAGTACAAAACAGAGCCCGTGCCGAAGCTGAAGCCCAGGTATTGAGATACGGCTGAAATAATTGTGCGGGAAAACTGAAATTGTTTGACGTCATAAAACAATTATTGTTATTCACATTGAAGTAATAATATTATACAAATAAAGTGACCCAAAAAATCACACTTCCCACACCGGGAATCGAACCCGGGCCACGGCGGTGAAAACGCCGGATCCTAACCACTAGACCATATGGGACTCACCTCGGTCTAGACTTGACATGGTTTCCTCAAAAATGATTTAACCCTCTTCAGTTTTGTGGAACTAAAGCCCTGGGGCGTGTTGTGGCGGTCGTAGCCCAAAATGATCCGGTTTGATTTGCTGTCGGGTGACAGGTTTCAATTTCTGCACCTCAGCACAAAATGTTGCTTAAAACTGAAATCTCCTGCTTGGCATAAACAGGTTGTACCTGTCAAAATTGCATTTGGCGAATACCGTTTGTCACTGGTTCTCTGTGGATTTTAACTGAGCGGGAAAATTGGCTACGCAATATTCTGTATCAAGCAGTTCCGTCAAATTGGACCCTGTCGCCTCTGAATCCGGAATCGGTTTCCTTGGTTCAAGTCGTCAAATCAAAGATTCCCAAGCAATCCGGGGTGGAAGACAGAGCGCATGTCTAAGCTACAGCCCAGGTTTTGAGATTATGGAGCTCAAGAAATTATGGGAGAAAACAGATTTTGTTCTACGACAGGGAAATCGGACGTGAACAAAAGAAGTACACTTCCCACACCGGGAATCGAACCCGGGCCACGGCGGTGAAAGCGCCGGATCCTAACCACTAGACCATATGGGACTCACGTCAGGCTGCGAAAGACATGATTATATTTAACTTCGGTTTTCGCGAGTAGCTATTGCCTTTGGTCCTGTTCACGGTTATGACGTCCAAACGGGATTTTTGTTTCCTTGAACGCCAAAGCATATACCTGGACAATAGTCGATTGCTTTCAAATTCACAATTTCAGATCACTTCGTGAGGTCGGCTAGCTCAGTCGGTAGAGCGTCGTACTGATAACGCGAAGGTCGTGGGTTCGAGCCCCACGCTGACCAACATACCTTTTCCTTCTGGCCTTAAGTTCAAGGTAACAATCCCTTTTAACCTGCCACCATTGACAAATACAATCTCATTCGCGAAATTTAGTTCGGCTTGATTATTTTTGGCCCGTCTGCAGGGGTTCGACTATGTCCATTATTTGCTAACGGGTGACAGGGTCCAATTTCATGGAGCTGGCCGGCGGAAAATATTTCTAAGAACTGATTCCCCTGCTTGGCTAAGTTAGGTTACCTGTCAAAATTGCATGTGATGAATACCGCTTGTCGGTGGTTTTCTGTTGATTTTCACTGAACAGAAACATTTGCTGAGCAATATTCTTTAAAATGCAGTTATGTAAAATTGGATCCTGATCTTATCGCCGTTGGATCCAGAATCGGTTTGTTTGGTTCATCAAGCAGTCAAAGATTCAAAAATGGTGCCGGAGTACAAGACAGAGCCCGTGCCGAAGCTGAAGCCCAGGTATTGAGATACGGCTGAAATAATTGTGCGGGAAAACTGAAATTGTTTGACGTCATAAAACAATTATTGTTATTCACATTGAAGTAATAATATTATACAAATAAAGTGACCCAAAAAATCACACTTCCCACACCGGGAATCGAACCCGGGACACGGCGGTGAAAACGCCGGATCCTAACCACTAGACCATATGGGACTCACCTCGGTCTAGACTTGACATTTTTTCCTCAAAAATGATTTAACCCTCTTCAGTTTTGTGGAACTAAAGCCCTGGGGCGTGTTGTGGCGGTCGTAGCCCAAAATGATCCGGTTTGATTTGCTGTCGGGTGACAGGTTTCAATTTCTGCACCTCAGCACAAAATGTTGCTTAAAACTGAAATCTCCTGCTTGGCATAAACAGGTTGTACCTGTCAAAATTGCATTTGGCGAATACCGTTTGTCACTGGTTCTCTGTGGATTTTAACTGAGCAATATTCTGTATCAAGCAGTTCCGTCAAATTGGACCCTGTCGCCTCTGAATCCGGAATCGGTTTCCTTGGTTCAAGTCGTCAAATCAAAGATTCCCAAGCAATCCGGGGTGGAAGACAGAGCGCATGTCTAAGCTACAGCCCAGGTTTTGAGATTATGGAGCTCAAGGAATTATGGGAGAAAACAGATTTTGTTCTACGACAGGGAAATCGGACGTGAACAAAAGAAGTACACTTCCCACACCGGGAATCGAACCCGGGCCACGGCGGTGAGAGCGCCGGATCCTAACCACTAGACCATATGGGACTCACGTCAGGTTGCGAAAGACATGATTATATTTAACTTCGGTTTTCGCGAGTAGCTATTGCCTTTGGTCCTGTTCACGGTTATGACGTCCAAACGGGATTTTTGTTTCCTTGAACGCCAAAGCATATACCCGGACAATAGTCGATTGCTTTCAAATTCACAATTTCAGATCACTTCGTGAGGTCGGCTAGCTCAGTCGGTAGAGCGTCGTGCTGATAACGCGAAGGTCGTGGGTTCGAGCCCCACGCTGACCAACATACCTTTTCCTTCTGGCCTTAAGTTCAAGGTAACAATCCCTTTTAACCTGCCACCATTGACAAATACAATCTCATTCGCGAAATTTAGTTCGGCTTGATTATTTTTGGCCCGTCTGCAGGGGTTCGACTATGTCCATTATTTGCTAACGGGTGACAGGGTCCAATTTCATGGAGCTGGCCGGCGGAAAATATTTCTAAGAACTGATTCCCCTGCTTGGCTAAGTTAGGTTACCTGTCAAAATTGCATGTGATGAATACCGCTTGTCGGTGGTTTTCTGTTGATTTTCACTGAACAGAAACATTTGCTGAGCAATATTCTTTAAAAAGCAGTTATGTAAAATTGGATCCTGATCTTATCGCCTTTGGATCCAGAATCGGTTTGTTTGGTTCATCAAGCAGTCAAAGATTCAAAAATGGTGCCGGAGTACAAGACAGAGCCCGTGCCGAAGCTGAAGCCCAGGTATTGAGATACGGCTGAAATAATTGTGCGGGAAAACTGAAATTGTTTGACGTCATAAAACAATTATTATTATTCACATTGAAGTAATAATATTATACAAATAAAGTGACCCAAAAAAAACACACTTCCCACACCGGTAATCGAACCCGGGCCACGGCGGTGAAAACGCCGGATCCTAACCACTAGACCATATGGGACTCACCTCGGTCTAGACTTGACATGGTTTCCTCAAAAATGATTTAACCCTCTTCAGTTTTGTGGAACTAAAGTCCTGGGGCGTGTTGTGGCGGTCGTAGCCCAAAATGATCCGGTTTGATTTGCTGTCGGGTGACAGGTTTCAATTTCTGCACCTCAGCACAAAATGTTGCTTAAAACTGAAATCTCCTGCTTGGCATAAACAGGTTGTACCTGTCAAAATTGCATTTGGCGAATACCGTTTGTCACTGGTTCTCTGTGGATTTTAACTGAGCGGGAAAATTGGCTACGCAATATTCTGTATCAAGCAGTTCCGTCAAATTGGACCCTGTCGCCTCTGAATCCGGAATCGGTTTCCTTGGTTCAAGTCGTCAAATCAAAGATTCCCAAGCAATCCGGGGTGGAAGACAGAGCGCATGTCTAAGCTACAGCCCAGGTTTTGAGATTATGGAGCTCAAGGAATTATGGGAGAAAACAGATTTTGTTCTACGACAGGGAAATCGGACGTGAACAAAAGAAGTACACTTCCCACACCGGGAATCGAACCCGGGCCACGGCGGTGAGAGCGCCGGATCCTAACCACTAGACCATATGGGACTCACGTCAGGTTGCGAAAGACATGATTATATTTAACTTCGGTTTTCGCGAGTAGCTATTGCCTTTGGTCCTGTTCACGGTTATGACGTCCAAACGGGATTTTTGTTTCCTTGAACGCCAAAGCATATACCTGGACAATAGTCGATTGCTTTCAAATTCACAATTTCAGATCACTTCGTGAGGTCGGCTAGCTCAGTCGGTAGAGCGTCGTGCTGATAACGCGAAGGTCGTGGGTTCGAGCCCCACGCTGACCAACATACCTTTTCCTTCTGGCCTTAAGTTCAAGGTAACAATCCCTTTTAACCTGCCACCATTGACAAATACAATCTCATTCGCGAAATTTAGTTCGGCTTGATTATTTTTGGCCCGTCTGCAGGGGTTCGACTTTGTCCATTATTTGCTAACGGGTGACAGGGTCCAATTTCATGGAGCTGGCCGGCGGAAAATATTTCTAAGAACTGATTCCCCTGCTTGGCTAAGTTAGGTTACCTGTCAAAATTGCATGTGATGAATACCGCTTGTCGGTGGTTTTCTGTTGACTTTCACTGAACAGAAACATTTGCTGAGCAATATTCTTTAAAATGCAGTTATGTAAAATTGGATCCTGATCTTATCGCCTTTGGATCCAGAATCGGTTTGTTTGGTTCATCAAGCAGTCAAAGATTCAAAAATGGTGCCGGAGTACAAGACAGAGCCCGTGCCGAAGCTGAAGCCCAGGTATTGAGATACGGCTGAAATAATTGTGCGGGAAAACTGAAATTGTTTGACGTCATAAAACAATTATTATTATTCACATTGAAGTAATAATATTATACAAATAAAGTGACCCAAAAAAAACACACTTCCCACACCGATAATCGAACCCGGGCCACGGCGGTGAAAACGCCGGATCCTAACCACTAGACCATATGGGACTCACCTCGGTCTAGACTTGACATGGTTTCCTCAAAAATGATTTAACCCTCTTCAGTTTTGTGGAACTAAAGTCCTGGGGCGTGTTGTGGCGGTCGTAGCCCAAAATGATCCGGTTTGATTTGCTGTCGGGTGACAGGTTTCAATTTCTGCACCTCAGCACAAAATGTTGCTTAAAACTGAAATCTCCTGCTTGGCATAAACAGGTTGTACCTGTCAAAATTGCATTTGGCGAATACCGTTTGTCACTGGTTCTCTGTGGATTTTAACTGAGCGGGAAAATTGGCTACGCAATATTCTGTATCAAGCAGTTCCGTCAAATTGGACCCTGTCGCCTCTGAATCCGGAATCGGTTTCCTTGGTTCAAGTCGTCAAATCAAAGATTCCCAAGCAATCCGGGGTGGAAGACAGAGCGCATGTCTAAGCTACAGCCCAGGTTTTGAGATTATGGAGCTCAAGGAATTATGGGAGAAAACAGATTTTGTTCTACGACAGGGAAATCGGACGTGAACAAAAGAAGTACACTTCCCACACCGGGAATCGAACCCGGGCCACGGCGGTGAGAGCGCCGGATCCTAACCACTAGACCATATGGGACTCACGTCAGGTTGCGAAAGACATGATTATATTTAACTTCGGTTTTCGCGAGTAGCTATTGCCTTTGGTCCTGTTCACGGTTATGACGTCCAAACGGGATTTTTGTTTCCTTGAACGCCAAAGCATATACCTGGACAATAGTCGATTGCTTTCAAATTCACAATTTCAGATCACTTCGTGAGGTCGGCTAGCTCAGTCGGTAGAGCGTCGTGCTGATAACGCGAAGGTCGTGGGTTCGAGCCCCACGCTGACCAACATACCTTTTCCTTCTGGCCTTAAGTTCAAGGTAACAATCCCTTTTAACCTGCCACCATTGACAAATACAATCTCATTCGCGAAATTTAGTTCGGCTTGATTATTTTTGGCCCGTCTGCAGGGGTTCGACTTTGTCCATTATTTGCTAACGGGTGACAGGGTCCAATTTCATGGAGCTGGCCGGCGGAAAATATTTCTAAGAACTGATTCCCCTGCTTGGCTAAGTTAGGTTACCTGTCAAAATTGCATGTGATGAATACCGCTTGTCGGTGGTTTTCTGTTGACTTTCACTGAACAGAAACATTTGCTGAGCAATATTCTTTAAAATGCAGTTATGTAAAATTGGATCCTGATCTTATCGCCTTTGGATCCAGAATCGGTTTGTTTGGTTCATCAAGCAGTCAAAGATTCAAAAATGGTGCCGGAGTACAAGACAGAGCCCGTGCCGAAGCTGAAGCCCAGGTATTGAGATACGGCTGAAATAATTGTGCGGGAAAACTGAAATTGTTTGACGTCATAAAACAATTATTGTTATTCACATTGAAGTAATAATATTATACAAATAAAGTGACCCAAAAAATCACACTTCCCACACCGGGAATCGAACCCGGGCCACGGCGATGAAAACGCCGGATCCTAACCACTAGACCATATGGGACTAACCTCGGTCTAGACTTGACATGGTTTCCTCAAAAATGATTTAACCCTCTTCAGTTTTGTGGAACTAAAGCCCTGGGGCGTGTTGTGGCGGTCGTAGCCCAAAATGATCCGGTTTGATTTGCTGTCGGGTGACAGGTTTCAATTTCTGCACCTCAGCACAAAATGTTGCTTAAAACTGAAATCTCCTGCTTGGCATAAACAGGTTGTACCTGTCAAAATTGCATTTGGCGAATACCGTTTGTCACTGGTTCTCTGTGGATTTTAACTGAGCGGGAAAATTGGCTACGCAATATTCTGTATCAAGCAGTTCCGTCAAATTGGACCCAGTCGCCTCTGAATCCGGAATCGGTTTCCTTGGTTCAAGTCGTCAAATCAAAGATTCCCAAGCAATCCGGGGTGGAAGACAGAGCGCATGTCTAAGCTACAGCCCAGGTTTTGAGATTATGGAGCTCAAGGAATTATGGGAGAAAACAGATTTTGTTCTACGACAGGGAAATCGGACGTGAACAAAAGAAGTACACTTCCCACACCGGGAATCGAACCCGGGCCACGGCGGTGAGAGCGCCGGATCCTAACCACTAGACCATATGGGACTCACGTCAGGTTGCGAAAGACATGATTATATTTAACTTCGGTTTTCGCGAGTAGCTATTGCCTTTGGTCCTGTTCACGGTTATGACGTCCAAACGGGATTTTTGTTTCCTTGAACGCCAAAGCATATACCTGGACAATAGTCGATTGCTTTCAAATTCACAATTTCAGATCACTTCGTGAGGTCGGCTAGCTCAGTCGGTAGAGCGTCGTGCTGATAACGCGAAGGTCGTGGGTTCGAACCCCACGCTGACCAACATACCTTTTCCTTCTGGCCTTAAGTTCAAGGTAACAATCCCTTTTAACCTGCCACCATTGACAAATACAATCTCATTCGCGAAATTTAGTTCGGCTTGATTATTTTTGGCCCGTCTGCAGGGGTTCGACTTTGTCCATTATTTGCTAACGGGTGACAGGGTCCAATTTCATGGAGCTGGCCGGCGGAAAATATTTCTAAGAACTGATTCCCCTGCTTGGCTAAGTTAGGTTACCTGTCAAAATTGCATGTGATGAATACCGCTTGTCGGTGGTTTTCTGTTGATTTTCACTGAACAGAAACATTTGCTGAGCAATATTCTTTAAAAAGCAGTTATGTAAAATTGGATCCTGATCTTATCGCCTTTGGATCCAGAATCGGTTTGTTTGGTTCATCAAGCAGTCAAAGATTCAAAAATGGTGCCGGAGTACAAGACAGAGCCCGTGCCGAAGCTGAAGCCCAGGTATTGAGATACGGCTGAAATAATTGTGCGGGAAAACTGAAATTGTTTGACGTCATAAAACAATTATTATTATTCACATTGAAGTAATAATATTATACAAATAAAGTGACCCAAAAAAATCACACTTCCCACACCGGTAATCGAACCCGGGCCACGGCGGTGAAAACGCCGGATCCTAACCACTAGACCATATGGGACTCACCTCGGTCTAGACTTGACATGGTTTCCTCAAAAATGATTTAACCCTCTTCAGTTTTGTGGAACTAAAGCCCTGGGGCGTGTTGTGGCGGTCGTAGCCCAAAATGATCCGGTTTGATTTGCTGTCGGGTGACAGGTTTCAATTTCTGCACCTCAGCACAAAATGTTGCTTAAAACTGAAATCTCCTGCTTGGCATAAACAGGTTGTACCTGTCAAAATTGCATTTGGCGAATACCGTTTGTCACTGGTTCTCTGTGGATTTTAACTGAGCGGGAAAATTGGCTACGCAATATTCTGTATCAAGCAGTTCCGTCAAATTGGACCCTGTCGCCTCTGAATCCGGAATCGGTTTCCTTGGTTCAAGTCGTCAAATCAAAGATTCCCAAGCAATCCGGGGTGGAAGACAGAGCGCATGTCTAAGCTACAGCCCAGGTTTTGAGATTATGGAGCTCAAGGAATTATGGGAGAAAACAGATTTTGTTCTACGACAGGGAAATCGGACGTGAACAAAAGAAGTACACTTCCCACACCGGGAATCGAACCCGGGCCACGGCGGTGAGAGCGCCGGATCCTAACCACTAGACCATATGGGACTCACGTCAGGTTGCGAAAGACATGATTATATTTAACTTCGGTTTTCGCGAGTAGCTATTGCCTTTGGTCCTGTTCACGGTTATGACGTCCAAACGGGATTTTTGTTTCCTTGAACGCCAAAGCATATACCTGGACAATAGTCGATTGCTTTCAAATTCACAATTTCAGATCACTTCGTGAGGTCGGCTAGCTCAGTCGGTAGAGCGTCGTGCTGATAACGCGAAGGTCGTGGGTTCGAGCCCCACGCTGACCAACATACCTTTTCCTTCTGGCCTTAAGTTCAAGGTAACAATCCCTTTTAACCTGCCACCATTGACAAATACAATCTCATTCGCGAAATTTAGTTCGGCTTGATTATTTTTGGCCCGTCTGCAGGGGTTCGACTTTGTCCATTATTTGCTAACGGGTGACAGGGTCCAATTTCATGGAGCTGGCCGGCGGAAAATATTTCTAAGAACTGATTCCCCTGCTTGGCTAAGTTAGGTTACCTGTCAAAATTGCATGTGATGAATACCGCTTGTCGGTGGTTTTCTGTTGATTTTCACTGAACAGAAACATTTGCTGAGCAATATTCTTTAAAATGCAGTTATGTAAAATTGGATCCTGATCTTATCGCCTTTGGATCCAGAATCGGTTTGTTTGGTTCATCAAGCAGTCAAAGATTCAAAAATGGTGCCGGAGTACAAGACAGAGCCCGTGCCGAAGCTGAAGCCCAGGTATTGAGATACGGCTGAAATAATTGTGCGGGAAAACTGAAATTGTTTGACGTCATAAAACAATTATTGTTATTCACATTGAAGTAATAATATTATACAAATAAAGTGACCCAAAAAATCACACTTCCCACACCGGGAATCGAACCCGGGCCACGGCGATGAAAACGCCGGATCCTAACCACTAGACCATATGGGACTAACCTCGGTCTAGACTTGACATGGTTTCCTCAAAAATGATTTAACCCTCTTCAGTTTTGTGGAACTAAAGCCCTGGGGCGTGTTGTGGCGGTCGTAGCCCAAAATGATCCGGTTTGATTTGCTGTCGGGTGACAGGTTTCAATTTCTGCACCTCAGCACAAAATGTTGCTTAAAACTGAAATCTCCTGCTTGGCATAAACAGGTTGTACCTGTCAAAATTGCATTTGGCGAATACCGTTTGTCACTGGTTCTCTGTGGATTTTAACTGAGCGGGAAAATTGGCTACGCAATATTCTGTATCAAGCAGTTCCGTCAAATTGGACCCAGTCGCCTCTGAATCCGGAATCGGTTTCCTTGGTTCAAGTCGTCAAATCAAAGATTCCCAAGCAATCCGGGGTGGAAGACAGAGCGCATGTCTAAGCTACAGCCCAGGTTTTGAGATTATGGAGCTCAAGGAATTATGGGAGAAAACAGATTTTGTTCTACGACAGGGAAATCGGACGTGAACAAAAGAAGTACACTTCCCACACCGGGAATCGAACCCGGGCCACGGCGGTGAGAGCGCCGGATCCTAACCACTAGACCATATGGGACTCACGTCAGGTTGCGAAAGACATGATTATATTTAACTTCGGTTTTCGCGAGTAGCTATTGCCTTTGGTCCTGTTCACGGTTATGACGTCCAAACGGGATTTTTGTTTCCTTGAACGCCAAAGCATATACCTGGACAATAGTCGATTGCTTTCAAATTCACAATTTCAGATTACTTCGTGAGGTCGGCTAGCTCAGTCGGTAGAGCGTCGTGCTGATAACGCGAAGGTCGTGGGTTCGAGCCCCACGCTGACCAACATACCTTTTCCTTCTGGCCTTAAGTTCAAGGTAACAATCCCTTTTAACCTGCCACCATTGACAAATACAATCTCATTCGCGAAATTTAGTTCGGCTTGATTATTTTTGGCCCGTCTGCAGGGGTTCGACTATGTCCATTATTTGCTAACGGGTGACAGGGTCCAATTTCATGGAGCTGGCCGGCGGAAAATATTTCTAAGAACTGATTCCCCTGCTTGGCTAAGTTAGGTTACCTGTCAAAATTGCATGTGATGAATACCGCTTGTCGGTGGTTTTCTGTTGATTTTCACTGAACAGAAACATTTGCTGAGCAATATTCTTTAAAATGCAGTTATGTAAAATTGGATCCTGATCTTATCGCCTTTGGATCCAGAATCGGTTTGTTTGGTTCATCAAGCAGTCAAAGATTCAAAAATGGTGCCGGAGTACAAAACAGAGCCCGTGCCGAAGCTGAAGCCCAGGTATTGAGATACGGCTGAAATAATTGTGCGGGAAAACTGAAATTGTTTGACGTCATAAAACAATTATTGTTATTCACATTGAAGTAATAATATTATACAAATAAAGTGACCCAAAAAATCACACTTCCCACACCGGGAATCGAACCCGGGCCACGGCGGTGAAAACGCCGGATCCTAACCACTAGACCATATGGGACTCACCTCGGTCTAGACTTGACATGGTTTCCTCAAAAATGATTTAACCCTCTTCAGTTTTGTGGAACTAAAGCCCTGGGGCGTGTTGTGGCGGTCGTAGCCCAAAATGATCCGGTTTGATTTGCTGTCGGGTGACAGGTTTCAATTTCTGCACCTCAGCACAAAATGTTGCTTAAAACTGAAATCTCCTGCTTGGCATAAACAGGTTGTACCTGTCAAAATTGCATTTGGCGAATACCGTTTGTCACTGGTTCTCTGTGGATTTTAACTGAGCGGGAAAATTGGCTACGCAATATTCTGTATCAAGCAGTTCCGTCAAATTGGACCCTGTCGCCTCTGAATCCGGAATCGGTTTCCTTGGTTCAAGTCGTCAAATCAAAGATTCCCAAGCAATCCGGGGTGGAAGACAGAGCGCATGTCTAAGCTACAGCCCAGGTTTTGAGATTATGGAGCTCAAGAAATTATGGGAGAAAACAGATTTTGTTCTACGACAGGGAAATCGGACGTGAACAAAAGAAGTACACTTCCCACACCGGGAATCGAACCCGGGCCACGGCGGTGAAAGCGCCGGATCCTAACCACTAGACCATATGGGACTCACGTCAGGCTGCGAAAG
This sequence comes from Hippasteria phrygiana, assembly GCA_037893225.1. Taxonomy (NCBI): domain Eukaryota; kingdom Metazoa; phylum Echinodermata; class Asteroidea; order Valvatida; family Goniasteridae; genus Hippasteria; species Hippasteria phrygiana. The sequence continues at coordinate 987,555 of JAZGUH010000100.1, forward strand.
ACATGATTATATTTAACTTCGGTTTTCGCGAGTAGCTATTGCCTTTGGTCCTGTTCACGGTTATGACGTCCAAACGGGATTTTTGTTTCCTTGAACGCCAAAGCATATACCTGGACAATAGTCGATTGCTTTCAAATTCACAATTTCAGATCACTTCGTGAGGTCGGCTAGCTCAGTCGGTAGAGCGTCGTGCTGATAACGCGAAGGTCGTGGGTTCGAGCCCCACGCTGACCAACATACCTTTTCCTTCTGGCCTTAAGTTCAAGGTAACAATCCCTTTTAACCTGCCACCATTGACAAATACAATCTCATTCGCGAAATTTAGTTCGGCTTGATTATTTTTGGCCCGTCTGCAGGGGTTCGACTATGTCCATTATTTGCTAACGGGTGACAGGGTCCAATTTCATGGAGCTGGCCGGCGGAAAATATTTCTAAGAACTGATTCCCCTGCTTGGCTAAGTTAGGTTACCTGTCAAAATTGCATGTGATGAATACCGCTTGTCGGTGGTTTTCTGTTGATTTTCACTGAACAGAAACATTTGCTGAGCAATATTCTTTAAAATGCAGTTATGTAAAATTGGATCCTGATCTTATCGCCGTTGGATCCAGAATCGGTTTGTTTGGTTCATCAAGCAGTCAAAGATTCAAAAATGGTGCCGGAGTACAAGACAGAGCCCGTGCCGAAGCTGAAGCCCAGGTATTGAGATACGGCTGAAATAATTGTGCGGGAAAACTGAAATTGTTTGACGTCATAAAACAATTATTGTTATTCACATTGAAGTAATAATATTATACAAATAAAGTGACCCAAAAAATCACACTTCCCACACCGGGAATCGAACCCGGGACACGGCGGTGAAAACGCCGGATCCTAACCACTAGACCATATGGGACTCACCTCGGTCTAGACTTGACATTTTTTCCTCAAAAATGATTTAACCCTCTTCAGTTTTGTGGAACTAAAGCCCTGGGGCGTGTTGTGGCGGTCGTAGCCCAAAATGATCCGGTTTGATTTGCTGTCGGGTGACAGGTTTCAATTTCTGCACCTCAGCACAAAATGTTGCTTAAAACTGAAATCTCCTGCTTGGCATAAACAGGTTGTACCTGTCAAAATTGCATTTGGCGAATACCGTTTGTCACTGGTTCTCTGTGGATTTTAACTGAGCGGGAAAATTGGCTACGCAATATTCTGTATCAAGCAGTTCCGTCAAATTGGACCCTGTCGCCTCTGAATCCGGAATCGGTTTCCTTGGTTCAAGTCGTCAAATCAAAGATTCCCAAGCAATCCGGGGTGGAAGACAGAGCGCATGTCTAAGCTACAGCCCAGGTTTTGAGATTATGGAGCTCAAGGAATTATGGGAGAAAACAGATTTTGTTCTACGACAGGGAAATCGGACGTGAACAAAAGAAGTACACTTCCCACACCGGGAATCGAACCCGGGCCACGGCGGTGAGAGCGCCGGATCCTAACCACTAGACCATATGGGACTCACGTCAGGTTGCGAAAGACATGATTATATTTAACTTCGGTTTTCGCGAGTAGCTATTGCCTTTGGTCCTGTTCACGGTTATGACGTCCAAACGGGATTTTTGTTTCCTTGAACGCTAAAGCATATACCTGGACAATAGTCGATTGCTTTCAAATTCACAATTTCAGATCACTTCGTGAGGTCGGCTAGCTCAGTCGGTAGAGCGTCGTGCTGATAACGCGAAGGTCGTGGGTTCGAGCCCCACGCTGACCAACATACCTTTTCCTTCTGGCCTTAAGTTCAAGGTAACAATCCCTTTTAACCTGCCACCATTGACAAATACAATCTCATTCGCGAAATTTAGTTCGGCTTGATTATTTTTGGCCCGTCTGCAGGGGTTCGACTATGTCCATTATTTGCTAACGGGTGACAGGGTCCAATTTCATGGAGCTGGCCGGCGGAAAATATTTCTAAGAACTGATTCCCCTGCTTGGCTAAGTTAGGTTACCTGTCAAAATTGCATGTGATGAATACCGCTTGTCGGTGGTTTTCTGTTGATTTTCACTGAACAGAAACATTTGCTGAGCAATATTCTTTAAAATGCAGTTATGTAAAATTGGATCCTGATCTTATCGCCGTTGGATCCAGAATCGGTTTGTTTGGTTCATCAAGCAGTCAAAGATTCAAAAATGGTGCCGGAGTACAAGACAGAGCCCGTGCCGAAGCTGAAGCCCAGGTATTGAGATACGGCTGAAATAATTGTGCGGGAAAACTGAAATTGTTTGACGTCATAAAACAATTATTGTTATTCACATTGAAGTAATAATATTATACAAATAAAGTGACCCAAAAAATCACACTTCCCACACCGGGAATCGAACCCGGGCCACGGCGGTGAAAACGCCGGATCCTAACCACTAGACCATATGGGACTCACCTCGGTCTAGACTTGACATGGTTTCCTCAAAAATGATTTAACCCTCTTCAGTTTTGTGGAACTAAAGCCCTGGGGCGTGTTGTGGCGGTCGTAGCCCAAAATGATCCGGTTTGATTTGCTGTCGGGTGACAGGTTTCAATTTCTGCACCTCAGCACAAAATGTTGCTTAAAACTGAAATCTCCTGCTTGGCATAAACAGGTTGTACCTGTCAAAATTGCATTTGGCGAATACCGTTTGTCACTGGTTCTCTGTGGATTTTAACTGAGCGGGAAAATTGGCTACGCAATATTCTGTATCAAGCAGTTCCGTCAAATTGGACCCTGTCGCCTCTGAATCCGGAATCGGTTTCCTTGGTTCAAGTCGTCAAATCAAAGATTCCCAAGGAATCCGGGGTGGAAGACAGAGCGCATGTCTAAGCTACAGCCCAGGTTTTGAGATTATGGAGCTCAAGGAATTATGAGAGAAAACAGATTTTGTTCTACGACAGGGAAATCGGACGTGAACAAAAGAAGTACACTTCCCACACCGGGAATCGAACCCGGGCCACGGCGGTGAGAGCGCCGGATCCTAACCACTAGACCATATGGGACTCACGTCAGGTTGCGAAAGACATGATTATATTTAACTTCGGTTTTCGCGAGTAGCTATTGCCTTTGGTCCTGTTCACGGTTATGACGTCCAAACGGGATTTTTGTTTCCTTGAACGCCAAAGCATATACCTGGACAATAGTCGATTGCTTTCAAATTCACAATTTCAGATCACTTCGTGAGGTCGGCTAGCTCAGTCGGTAGAGCGTCGTGCTGATAACGCGAAGGTCGTGGGTTCGAGCCCCACGCTGACCAACATACCTTTTCCTTCTGGCCTTAAGTTCAAGGTAACAATCCCTTTTAACCTGCCACCATTGACAAATACAATCTCATTCGCGAAATTTAGTTCGGCTTGATTATTTTTGGCCCGTCTGCAGGGGTTCGACTATGTCCATTATTTGCTAACGGGTGACAGGGTCCAATTTCATGGAGCTGGCCGGCGGAAAATATTTCTAAGAACTGATTCCCCTGCTTGGCTAAGTTAGGTTACCTGTCAAAATTGCATGTGATGAATACCGCTTGTCGGTGGTTTTCTGTTGATTTTCACTGAACAGAAACATTTGCTGAGCAATATTCTTTAAAATGCAGTTATGTAAAATTGGATCCTGATCTTATCGCCTTTGGATCCAGAATCGGTTTGTTTGGTTCATCAAGCAGTCAAAGATTCAAAAATGGTGCCGGAGTACAAGAGAGAGCCCGTGCCGAAGCTGAAGCCCAGGTATTGAGATACGGCTGAAATAATTGTGCGGGAAAACTGAAATTGTTTGACGTCATAAAACAATTATTGTTATTCACATTGAAGTAATAATATTATACAAATAAAGTGACCTAAAAAATCACACTTCCCACACCGGGAATCGAACCCGGGCCACGGCGGTGAAAACGCCGGATCCTAACCACTAGACCATATGGGACTCACCTCGGTCTAGACTTGACATGGTTTCCTCAAAAATGATTGAACCCTCTTCAGTTTTGTGGAACTAAAGCCCTGGGGCGTGTTGTGGCGGTCGTAGCCCAAAATGATCCGGTTTGATTTGCTGTCGGGTGACAGGTTTCAATTTCTGCACCTCAGCACAAAATGTTGCTTAAAACTGAAATCTCCTGCTTGGCATAAACAGGTTGTACCTGTCAAAATTGCATTTGGCGAATACCGTTTGTCACTGGTTCTCTGTGGATTTTAACTGAGCGGGAAAATTGGCTACGCAATATTCTGTATCAAGCAGTTCCGTCAAATTGGACCCTGTCGCCTCTGAATCCGGAATCGGTTTCCTTGGTTCAAGTCGTCAAATCAAAGATTCCCAAGCAATCCGGGGTGGAAGACAGAGCGCATGTCTAAGCTACAGCCCAGGTTTTGAGATTATGGAGCTCAAGGAATTATGGGAGAAAACAGATTTTGTTCTACGACAGGGAAATCGGACGTGAACAAAAGAAGTACACTTCCCACACCGGGAATCGAACCCGGGCCACGGCGGTGAGATCGCCGGATCCTAACCACTAGACCATATGGGACTCACGTCAGATTGTGAAAGACATGATTATATTTAACTTCGGTTTTCGCGAGTAGCTATTGCCTTTGGTCCTGTTCACGGTTATGACGTCCAAACGGGATTTTTGTTTCTTTGAACGCCAAAGCATATACCTGGACAATAGTCGATTGCTTTCAAATTCACAATTTCAGATCACTTCGTGAGGTCGGCTAGCTCAGTCGGTAGAGCGTCGTGCTGATAACGCGAAGGTCGTGGATTCGAGCCCCACGCTGACCAACATACCTTTTCCTTCTGGCCTTAAGTTCAAGGTAACAATCCCTTTTATAAACCTGCCACCATTGACAAATACAATCTCATTCGCGAAATTTAGTTCGGCTTGATTATTTTTGGCCCGTCTGCAGGGGTTCGACTATGTCCATTATTTGCTAACGGGTGACAGGGTCCAATTTCATGGAGCTGGCCGGCGGAAAATATTTCTAAGAACTGATTCCCCTGCTTGGCTAAGTTAGGTTACCTGTCAAAATTGCATGTGATGAATACCGCTTGTCGGTGGTTTTCTGTTGATTTTCACTGAACAGAAACATTTGCTGAGCAATATTCTTTAAAATGCAGTTATGTAAAATTGGATCCTGATCTTATCGCCTTTGGATCCAGAATCGGTTTGTTTGGTTCATCAAGCAGTCAAAGATTCAAAAATGGTGCCGGAGTACAAGACAGAGCCCGTGCCGAAGCTGAAGCCCAGGTATTGAGATACGGCTGAAATAATTGTGCGGGAAAACTGAAATTGTTTGACGTCATAAAACAATTATTGTTATTCACATTGAAGTAATAATATTATACAAATAAAGTGACCCAAAAATCACACTTCCCACACCGGGAATCGAACCCGAGCCACGGCGGTGAAACCGCCGGATCCTAACCACTAGACCATATGGGACTCACCTCGGTCTAGACTTGACATGGTTTCCTCAAAAATGATTTAACCCTCTTCAGTTTTGTGGAACTAAAGCCCTGGGGCGTGTTGTGGCGGTCGTAGCCCAAAATGATCCGGTTTGATTTGCTGTCGGGTGACAGGTTTCAATTTCTGCACCTCAGCACAAAATGTTGCTTAAAACTGAAATCTCCTGCTTGGCATAAACAGGTTGTACCTGTCAAAATTGCATTTGGCGAATACCGTTTGTCACTGGTTCTCTGTGGATTTTAACTGAGCGGGAAAATTGGCTACGCAATATTCTGTATCAAGCAGTTCCGTCACATTGGACCCTGTCGCCTCTGAATCCGGAATCGGTTTCCTTGGTTCAAGTCGTCAAATCAAAGATTCCCAAGCAATCCGGGGTGGAAGACAGAGCGCATGTCTAAGCTACAGCCCAGGTTTTGAGATTATGGAGCTCAAGGAATTATGGGAGAAAACAGATTTTGTTCTACGACAGGGAAATCGGACGTGAACAAAAGAAGTACACTTCCCACACCGGGAATCGAACCCGGGCCACGGCGGTGAGAGCGCCGGATCCTAACCACTAGACCATATGGGACTCACGTCATCAAGACATGATTATATTTAACTTCGGTTTTCGCGAGTAGCTATTGCCTTTGGTCCTGTTCACGGTTATGACGTCCAAACGGGATTTTTGTTTCCTTGAACGCCAAAGCATATACCTGGACAATAGTCGATTGCTTTCAAATTCACAATTTCAGATCACATCGTGAGGTCGGCTAGCTCAGTCGGTAAGCGTCGTGCTGATAACGCGAAGGTCGTGGGTTCGAGCCCCACGCTGACCAACATACCTTTTCCTTCTGGCCTTAAGTTCAAGGTAACAATCCCTTTTATAAACCTGCCACCATTGACAAATACAATCTCATTCGCGAAATTTAGTTCGGCTTGATTATTTTTGGCCCGTCTGCAGGGGTTCGACTATGTCCATTATTTGCTAACGGGTGACAGGGTCCAATTTCATGGAGCTGGCCGGCGGAAAATATTTCTAAGAACTGCTTCCCCTGCTTGGCTAAGTTAGGTTACCTGTCAAAATTGCATGTGATGAATACCGCTTGTCGGTGGTTTTCTGTTGATTTTCACTGAACAGAAACATTTGCTGAGCAATATTCTTTAAAATGCAGTTATGTAAAATTGGATCCTGATCTTATCGCCTTTGGATCCAGAATCGGTTTGTTTGGTTCATCAAGCAGTCAAAGATTCAAAAATGGTGCCGGAGTACAAGACAGAGCCCGTGCCGAAGCTGAAGCCCAGGTATTGAATACGGCTGAAATAATTGTGCGGGAAAACTGAAATTGTTTGACGTCATAAAACAATTATTATTATTCACATTGAAGTAATAATATTATACAAATAAAGTGACCCAAAAAATCACACTTCCCACACCGGGAATCGAACCCGGGCCACGGCGGTGAAAACGCCGGATCCTAACCACTAGACCATTTGGGACTCACCTCGGTCTAGACTTGACATGGTTTCCTCAAAAATGATTTAACCCTCTTCAGTTTTGTGGAACTAAAGCCCTGGGGCGTGTTGTGGCGGTCGTAGCCCAAAATGATCCGGTTTGATTTGCTGTCGGGTGACAGGTTTCAATTTCTGCACCTCAGCACAAAATGTTGCTTAAAACTGAAATCTCCTGCTTGGCATAAACAGGTTGTACCTGTCAAAATTGCATTTGGCGAATACCGTTTGTCACTGGTTCTCTGTGGATTTTAACTGAGCGGGAAAATTGGCTACGCAATATTCTGTATCAAGCAGTTCCGTCAAATTGGACCCTGTCGCCTCTGAATCCGGAATCGGTTTCCTTGGTTCAAGTCGTCAAATCAAAGATTCCCAAGCAATCCGGGGTGGAAGACAGAGCGCATGTCTAAGCTACAGCCCAGGTTTTGAGATTATGGAGCTCAAGAAATTATGGGAGAAAACAGATTTTGTTCTACGACAGGGAAATCGGACGTGAACAAAAGAAGTACACTTCCCACACCGGGAATCGAACCCGGTCCACGGCGGTGAGAGCGCCGGATCCTAACCACTAGACCATGGGACTCACTTCAGGTTTCGAATGACATGATTATATTTAACTTCGGTTTTCGCGAGTAGCTATTGCCTTTGGTCCTGTCACGGTTATGACGTCCAAACGGGATTTTTGTTTCCTTGAACGCCAAAGCATATACCTGGACAATAGTCGATTGCTTTCAAATTCACAATTTCAGATCACATCGTGAGGTCGGCTAGCTCAGTCGGTAAGCGTCGTGCTGATAACGCGAAGGTCGTGGGTTCGAGCCCCACGCTGACCAACATACCTTTTCCTTCTGGCCTTAAGTTCAAGGTAACAATCCCTTTTATAAACCTGCCACCATTGACAAATACAATCTCATTCGCGAAATTTAGTTCGGCTTGATTATTTTTGGCCCGTCTGCAGGGGTTCGACTATGTCCATTATTTGCTAACGGGTGACAGGGTCCAATTTCATGGAGCTGGCCGGCGGAAAATATTTCTAAGAACTGCTTCCCCTGCTTGGCTAAGTTAGGTTACCTGTCAAAATTGCATGTGATGAATACCGCTTGTCGGTGGTTTTCTGTTGATTTTCACTGAACAGAAACATTTGCTGAGCAATATTCTTTAAAATGCAGTTATGTAAAATTGGATCCTGATCTTATCGCCTTTGGATCCAGAATCGGTTTGTTTGGTTCATCAAGCAGTCAAAGATTCAAAAATGGTGCCGGAGTACAAGACAGAGCCCGTGCCGAAGCTGAAGCCCAGGTATTGAATACGGCTGAAATAATTGTGCGGGAAAACTGAAATTGTTTGACGTCATAAAACAATTATTATTATTCACATTGAAGTAATAATATTATACAAATAAAGTGACCCAAAAAATCACACTTCCCACACCGGGAATCGAACCCGGGCCACGGCGGTGAAAACGCCGGATCCTAACCACTAGACCATTTGGGACTCACCTCGGTCTAGACTTGACATGGTTTCCTCAAAAATGATTTAACCCTCTTCAGTTTTGTGGAACTAAAGCCCTGGGGCGTGTTGTGGCGGTCGTAGCCCAAAATGATCCGGTTTGATTTGCTGTCGGGTGACAGGTTTCAATTTCTGCACCTCAGCACAAAATGTTGCTTAAAACTGAAATCTCCTGCTTGGCATAAACAGGTTGTACCTGTCAAAATTGCATTTGGCGAATACCGTTTGTCACTGGTTCTCTGTGGATTTTAACTGAGCGGGAAAATTGGCTACGCAATATTCTGTATCAAGCAGTTCCGTCAAATTGGACCCTGTCGCCTCTGAATCCGGAATCGGTTTCCTTGGTTCAAGTCGTCAAATCAAAGATTCCCAAGCAATCCGGGGTGGAAGACAGAGCGCATGTCTAAGCTACAGCCCAGGTTTTGAGATTATGGAGCTCAAGAAATTATGGGAGAAAACAGATTTTGTTCTACGACAGGGAAATCGGACGTGAACAAAAGAAGTACACTTCCCACACCGGGAATCGAACCCGGTCCACGGCGGTGAGAGCGCCGGATCCTAACCACTAGACCATGGGACTCACTTCAGGTTTCGAATGACATGATTATATTTAACTTCGGTTTTCGCGAGTAGCTATTGCCTTTGGTCCTGTCACGGTTATGACGTCCAAACGGGATTTTTGTTTCCTTGAACGCCAAAGCATATACCTGGACAATAGTCGATTGCTTTCAAATTCACAATTTCAGATCACATCGTGAGGTCGGCTAGCTCAGTCGGTAAGCGTCGTGCTGATAACGCGAAGGTCGTGGGTTCGAGCCCCACGCTGACCAACATACCTTTTCCTTCTGGCCTTAAGTTCAAGGTAACAATCCCTTTTAACCTGCCACCATTGACAAATACAATCTCATTCGCGAAATTTAGTTCGGCTTGATTATTTTTGGCCCGTCTGCAGGGGTTCGACTATGTCCATTATTTGCTAACGGGTGACAGGGTCCAATTTCATGGAGCTGGCCGGCGGAAAATATTTCTAAGAACTGATTCCCCTGCTTGGCTAAGTTAGGTTACCTGTCAAAATTGCATGTGATGAATACCGCTTGTCGGTGGTTTTCTGTTGATTTTCACTGAACAGAAACATTTGCTGAGCAATATTCTTTAAAATGCAGTTATGTAAAATTGGATCCTGATCTTATCGCCTTTGGATCCAGAATCGGTTTGTTTGGTTCATCAAGCAGTCAAAGATTCAAAAATGGTGCCGGAGTACAAGAGAGAGCCCGTGCCGAAGCTGAAGCCCAGGTATTGAGATACGGCTGAAATAATTGTGCGGGAAAACTGAAATTGTTTGACGTCATAAAACAATTATTGTTATTCACATTGAAGTAATAATATTATACAAATAAAGTGACCCAAAAATCACACTTCCCACACCGGGAATCGAACCCGAGCCACGGCGGTGAAACCGCCGGATCCTAACCACTAGACCATATGGGACTCACCTCGGTCTAGACTTGACATGGTTTCCTCAAAAATGATTTAACCCTCTTCAGTTTTGTGGAACTAAAGCCCTGGGGCGTGTTGTGGCGGTCGTAGCCCAAAATGATCCGGTTTGATTTGCTGTCGGGTGACAGGTTTCAATTTCTGCACCTCAGCACAAAATGTTGCTTAAAACTGAAATCTCCTGCTTGGCATAAACAGGTTGTACCTGTCAAAATTGCATTTGGCGAATACCGTTTGTCACTGGTTCTCTGTGGATTTTAACTGAGCGGGAAAATTGGCTACGCAATATTCTGTATCAAGCAGTTCCGTCACATTGGACCCTGTCGCCTCTGAATCCGGAATCGGTTTCCTTGGTTCAAGTCGTCAAATCAAAGATTCCCAAGCAATCCGGGGTGGAAGACAGAGCGCATGTCTAAGCTACAGCCCAGGTTTTGAGATTATGGAGCTCAAGGAATTATGGGAGAAAACAGATTTTGTTCTACGACAGGGAAATCGGACGTGAACAAAAGAAGTACACTTCCCACACCGGGAATCGAACCCGGGCCACGGCGGTGAGAGCGCCGGATCCTAACCACTAGACCATATGGGACTCACGTCATCAAGACATGATTATATTTAACTTCGGTTTTCGCGAGTAGCTATTGCCTTTGGTCCTGTTCACGGTTATGACGTCCAAACGGGATTTTTGTTTCCTTGAACGCCAAAGCATATACCTGGACAATAGTCGATTGCTTTCAAATTCACAATTTCAGATCACATCGTGAGGTCGGCTAGCTCAGTCGGTAAGCGTCGTGCTGATAACGCGAAGGTCGTGGGTTCGAGCCCCACGCTGACCAACATACCTTTTCCTTCTGGCCTTAAGTTCAAGGTAACAATCCCTTTTATAAACCTGCCACCATTGACAAATACAATCTCATTCGCGAAATTTAGTTCGGCTTGATTATTTTTGGCCCGTCTGCAGGGGTTCGACTATGTCCATTATTTGCTAACGGGTGACAGGGTCCAATTTCATGGAGCTGGCCGGCGGAAAATATTTCTAAGAACTGCTTCCCCTGCTTGGCTAAGTTAGGTTACCTGTCAAAATTGCATGTGATGAATACCGCTTGTCGGTGGTTTTCTGTTGATTTTCACTGAACAGAAACATTTGCTGAGCAATATTCTTTAAAATGCAGTTATGTAAAATTGGATCCTGATCTTATCGCCTTTGGATCCAGAATCGGTTTGTTTGGTTCATCAAGCAGTCAAAGATTCAAAAATGGTGCCGGAGTACAAGACAGAGCCCGTGCCGAAGCTGAAGCCCAGGTATTGAATACGGCTGAAATAATTGTGCGGGAAAACTGAAATTGTTTGACGTCATAAAACAATTATTATTATTCACATTGAAGTAATAATATTATACAAATAAAGTGACCCAAAAAATCACACTTCCCACACCGGGAATCGAACCCGGGCCACGGCGGTGAAAACGCCGGATCCTAACCACTAGACCATCTGGGACTCACCTCGGTCTAGACTTGACATGGTTTCCTCAAAAATGATTTAACCCTCTTCAGTTTTGTGGAACTAAAGCCCTGGGGCGTGTTGTGGCGGTCGTAGCCCAAAATGATCCGGTTTGATTTGCTGTCGGGTGACAGGTTTCAATTTCTGCACCTCAGCACAAAATGTTGCTTAAAACTGAAATCTCCTGCTTGGCATAAACAGGTTGTACCTGTCAAAATTGCATTTGGCGAATACCGTTTGTCACTGGTTCTCTGTGGATTTTAACTGAGCGGGAAAATTGGCTACGCAATATTCTGTATCAAGCAGTTCCGTCAAATTGGACCCTGTCGCCTCTGAATCCGGAATCGGTTTCCTTGGTTCAAGTCGTCAAATCAAAGATTCCCAAGCAATCCGGGGTGGAAGACAGAGCGCATGTCTAAGCTACAGCCCAGGTTTTGAGATTATGGAGCTCAAGAAATTATGGGAGAAAACAGATTTTGTTCTACGACAGGGAAATCGGACGTGAACAAAAGAAGTACACTTCCCACACCGGGAATCGAACCCGGTCCACGGCGGTGAGAGCGCCGGATCCTAACCACTAGACCATGGGACTCACTTGAGGTTTCGAAAGACATGATTATATTTAACTTCGGTTTTCGCGAGTAGCTATTGCCTTTGGTCCTGTTCACGGTTATGACGTCCAAACGGGATTTTTGTTTCCTTGAACGCCAAAGCATATACCTGGACAATAGTCGATTGCTTTCAAATTCACAATTTCAGATCACTTCGTGAGGTCGGCTAGCTCAGTCGGTAGAGCGTCGTGCTGATAACGCGAAGGTCGTGGGTTCGAGCCCCACGCTGACCAACATACCTTTTCCTTCTGGCCTTAAGTTCAAGGTAACAATCCCTTTTAACCTGCCACCATTGACAAATACAATCTCATTCGCGAAATTTAGTTCGGCTTGATTATTTTTGGCCCGTCTGCAGGGGTTCGACTATGTCCATTATTTGCTAACGGGTGACAGGGTCCAATTTCATGGAGCTGGCCGGCGGAAAATATTTCTAAGAACTGATTCCCCTGCTTGGCTAAGTTAGGTTACCTGTCAAAATTGCATGTGATGAATACCGCTTGTCGGTGGTTTTCTGTTGATTTTCACTGAACAGAAACATTTGCTGAGCAATATTCTTTAAAATGCAGTTATGTAAAATTGGATCCTGATCTTATCGCCTTTGGATCCAGAATCGGTTTGTTTGGTTCATCAAGCAGTCAAAGATTCAAAAATGGTGCCGGAGTACAAGACAGAGCCCGTGCCGAAGCTGAAGCCCAGGTATTGAGATACGGCTGAAATAATTGTGCGGGAAAACTGAAATTGTTTGACGTCATAAAACAATTATTGTTATTCACATTGAAGTAATAATATTATACAAATAAAGTGACCCAAAAATCACACTTCCCACACCGGGAATCGAACCCAGGCCAAGGCGGTGAAAACGCCGGATCCTAACCACTAGACCATATGGGACTCACCTCGGTCTAGACTTGACATGGTTTCCTCAAAAATGATTTAACCCTCTTCAGTTTTGTGGAACTAAAGCCCTGGGGCGTGTTGTGGCGGTCGTAGCCCAAAATGATCCGGTTTGATTTGCTGTCGGGTGACAGGTTTCAATTTCTGCACCTCAGCACAAAATGTTGCTTAAAACTGAAATCTCCTGCTTGGCATAAACAGGTTGTACCTGTCAAAATTGCATTTGGCGAATACCGTTTGTCACTGGTTCTCTGTGGATTTTAACTGAGCGGGAAAATTGGCTACGCAATATTCTGTATCAAGCAGTTCCGTCACATTGGACCCTGTCGCCTCTGAATCCGGAATCGGTTTCCTTGGTTCAAGTCGTCAAATCAAAGATTCCCAAGCAATCCGGGGTGGAAGACAGAGCGCATGTCTAAGCTACAGCCCAGGTTTTGAGATTATGGAGCTCAAGGAATTATGGGAGAAAACAGATTTTGTTCTACGACAGGGAAATCGGACGTGAACAAAAGAAGTACACTTCCCACACCGGGAATCGAACCCGGGCCACGGCGGTGAGAGCGCCGGATCCTAACCACTAGACCATATGGGACTCACGTCAGGTTGCGAAAGACATGATTATATTTAACTTCGGTTTTCGCGAGTAGCTATTGCCTTTGGTCCTGTTCACGGTTATGACGTCCAAACGGGATTTTTGTTTCCTTGAACGCCAAAGCATATACCTGGACAATAGTCGATTGCTTTCAAATTCACAATTTCAGATCACATCGTGAGGTCGGCTAGCTCAGTCGGTAGAGCGTCGTACTGATAACGCGAAGGTCGTGGGTTCGAGCCCCACGCTGACCAACATACCTTTTCCTTCTGGCCTTAAGTTCAAGGTAACAATCCCTTTTATTAACCTGCCACCATTGACAAATACAATCTCAATCGCGAAATTTAGTTCGGCTTGATTATTTTTGGCCCGTCTGCAGGGGTTCGACTATGTCCATTATTTGCTAACGGGTGACAGGGTCCAATTTCATGGAGCTGGCCGGCGGAAAATATTTCTAAGAACTGATTCCCCTGCTTGGCTAAGTTAGGTTACCTGTCAAAATTGCATGTGATGAATACCGCTTGTCGGTGGTTTTCTGTTGATTTTCACTGAACAGAAACATTTGCTGAGCAATATTCTTTAAAATGCAGTTATGTAAAATTGGATCCTGATCTTATCGCCTTTGGATCCAGAATCGGTTTGTTTGGTTCATCAAGCAGTCAAAGATTCAAAAATGGTGCCGGAGTACAAGACAGAGCCCGTGCCGAAGCTGAAGCCCAGGTATTGAGATACGGCTGAAATAATTGTGCGGGAAAACTGAAATTGTTTGACGTCATAAAACAATTATTGTTATTCACATTGAAGTAATAATATTATACAAATAAAGTGACCCAAAAACCTCACACTTCCCACACCGGGAATCGAACCCGGGCCACGGCGGTGAAAACGCCGGATCCTAACCACTAGACCATATGGGACTCACCTCGGTCTAGACTTGACATGGTTTCCTCAAAAATGATTTAACCCTCTTCAGTTTTGTGGAAGTAAAGCCCTGGGGCGTGTTGTGGCGGTCGTAGCCCAAAATGATCCGGTTTGATTTGCTGTCGGGTGACAGGTTTCAATTTCTGCACCTCAGCACAAAATGTTGCTTAAAACTGAAATCTCCTGCTTGGCATAAACAGGTTGTACCTGTCAAAATTGCATTTGGCGAATACCGTTTGTCACTGGTTCTCTGTGGATTTTAACTGAGCGGGAAAATTGGCTACGCAATATTCTGTATCAAGCAGTTCCGTCAAATTGGACCCTGTCGCCTCTGAATCCGGAATCGGTTTCCTTGGTTCAAGTCGTCAAATCAAAGATTCCCAAGCAATCCGGGGTGGAAGACAGAGCGCATGTCTAAGCTACAGCCCAGGTTTTGAGATTATGGAGCTCAAGAAATTATGGGAGAAAACAGATTTTGTTCTACGACAGGGAAATCGGACGTGAACAAAAGAAGTACACTTCCCACACCGGGAATCGAACCCGGTCCACGGCGGTGAGAGCGCCGGATCCTAACCACTAGTCCATGGGACTCACTTCAGGTTTCGAAAGACATGATTATATTTAACTTCGGTTTTCGCGAGTAGCTATTGCCTTTGGTCCTGTTCACGGTTATGACGTCCAAACGGGATTTTTGTTTCCTTGAACGCCAAAGCATATACCTGGACAATAGTCGATTGCTTTCAAATTCACAATTTCAGATCACTTCGTGAGGTCGGCTAGCTCAGTCGGTAGAGCGTCGTGCTGATAACGCGAAGGTCGTGGGTTCGAGCCCCACGCTGACCAACATACCTTTTCCTTCTGGCCTTAAGTTCAAGGTAACAATCCCTTTTAACCTGCCACCATTGACAAATACAATCTCATTCGCGAAATTTAGTTCGGCTTGATTATTTTTGGCCCGTCTGCAGGGGTTCGACTATGTCCATTATTTGCTAACGGGTGACAGGGTCCAATTTCATGGAGCTGGCCGGCGGAAAATATTTCTAAGAACTGATTCCCCTGCTTGGCTAAGTTAGGTTACCTGTCAAAATTGCATGTGATGAATACCGCTTGTCGGTGGTTTTCTGTTGATTTTCACTGAACAGAAACATTTGCTGAGCAATATTCTTTAAAATGCAGTTATGTAAAATTGGATCCTGATCTTATCGCCTTTGGATCCAGAATCGGTTTGTTTGGTTCATCAAGCAGTCAAAGATTCAAAAATGGTGCCGGAGTACAAGACAGAGCCCGTGCCGAAGCTGAAGCCCAGGTATTGAGATACGGCTGAAATAATTGTGCGGGAAAACTGAAATTGTTTGACGTCATAAAACAATTATTGTTATTCACATTGAAGTAATAATATTATACAAATAAAGTGACCCAAAAATCACACTTCCCACACCGGGAATCGAACCCAGGCCACGGCGGTGAAAACGCCGGATCCTAACCACTAGACCATATGGGACTCACCTCGGTCTAGACTTGACATGGTTTCCTCAAAAATGATTTAACCCTCTTCAGTTTTGTGGAACTAAAGCCCTGGGGCGTGTTGTGGCGGTCGTAGCCCAAAATGATCCGGTTTGATTTGCTGTCGGGTGACAGGTTTCAATTTCTGCACCTCAGCACAAAATGTTGCTTAAAACTGAAATCTCCTGCTTGGCATAAACAGGTTGTACCTGTCAAAATTGCATTTGGCGAATACCGTTTGTCACTGGTTCTCTGTGGATTTTAACTGAGCGGGAAAATTGGCTACGCAATATTCTGTATCAAGCAGTTCCGTCACATTGGACCCTGTCGCCTCTGAATCCGGAATCGGTTTCCTTGGTTCAAGTCGTCAAATCAAAGATTCCCAAGCAATCCGGGGTGGAAGACAGAGCGCATGTCTAAGCTACAGCCCAGGTTTTGAGATTATGGAGCTCAAGGAATTATGGGAGAAAACAGATTTTGTTCTACGACAGGGAAATCGGACGTGAACAAAAGAAGTACACTTCCCACACCGGGAATCGAACCCGGGCCACGGCGGTGAGAGCGCCGGATCCTAACCACTAGACCATATGGGACTCACGTCAGGTTGCGAAAGACATGATTATATTTAACTTCGGTTTTCGCGAGTAGCTATTGCCTTTGGTCCTGTTCACGGTTATGACGTCCAAACGGGATTTTTGTTTCCTTGAACGCCAAAGCATATACCTGGACAATAGTCGATTGCTTTCAAATTCACAATTTCAGATCACATCGTGAGGTCGGCTAGCTCAGTCGGTAGAGCGTCGTACTGATAACGCGAAGGTCGTGGGTTCGAGCCCCACGCTGACCAACATACCTTTTCCTTCTGGCCTTAAGTTCAAGGTAACAATCCCTTTTATTAACCTGCCACCATTGACAAATACAATCTCAATCGCGAAATTTAGTTCGGCTTGATTATTTTTGGCCCGTCTGCAGGGGTTCGACTATGTCCATTATTTGCTAACGGGTGACAGGGTCCAATTTCATGGAGCTGGCCGGCGGAAAATATTTCTAAGAACTGATTCCCCTGCTTGGCTAAGTTAGGTTACCTGTCAAAATTGCATGTGATGAATACCGCTTGTCGGTGGTTTTCTGTTGATTTTCACTGAACAGAAACATTTGCTGAGCAATATTCTTTAAAATGCAGTTATGTAAAATTGGATCCTGATCTTATCGCCTTTGGATCCAGAATCGGTTTGTTTGGTTCATCAAGCAGTCAAAGATTCAAAAATGGTGCCGGAGTACAAGACAGAGCCCGTGCCGAAGCTGAAGCCCAGGTATTGAGATACGGCTGAAATAATTGTGCGGGAAAACTGAAATTGTTTGACGTCATAAAACAATTATTGTTATTCACATTGAAGTAATAATATTATACAAATAAAGTGACCCAAAAACCTCACACTTCCCACACCGGGAATCGAACCCGGGCCACGGCGGTGAAAACGCCGGATCCTAACCACTAGACCATATGGGACTCACCTCGGTCTAGACTTGACATGGTTTCCTCAAAAATGATTTAACCCTCTTCAGTTTTGTGGAAGTAAAGCCCTGGGGCGTGTTGTGGCGGTCGTAGCCCAAAATGATCCGGTTTGATTTGCTGTCGGGTGACAGGTTTCAATTTCTGCACCTCAGCACAAAATGTTGCTTAAAACTGAAATCTCCTGCTTGGCATAAACAGGTTGTACCTGTCAAAATTGCATTTGGCGAATACCGTTTGTCACTGGTTCTCTGTGGATTTTAACTGAGCGGGAAAATTGGCTACGCAATATTCTGTATCAAGCAGTTCCGTCAAATTGGACCCTGTCGCCTCTGAATCCGGAATCGGTTTCCTTGGTTCAAGTCGTCAAATCAAAGATTCCCAAGCAATCCGGGGTGGAAGACAGAGCGCATGTCTAAGCTACAGCCCAGGTTTTGAGATTATGGAGCTCAAGAAATTATGGGAGAAAACAGATTTTGTTCTACGACAGGGAAATCGGACGTGAACAAAAGAAGTACACTTCCCACACCGGGAATCGAACCCGGTCCACGGCGGTGAGAGCGCCGGATCCTAACCACTAGTCCATGGGACTCACTTCAGGTTTCGAAAGACATGATTATATTTAACTTCGGTTTTCGCGAGTAGCTATTGCCTTTGGTCCTGTTCACGGTTATGACGTCCAAACGGGATTTTTGTTTCCTTGAACGCCAAAGCATATACCTGGACAATAGTCGATTGCTTTCAAATTCACAATTTCAGATCACTTCGTGAGGTCGGCTAGCTCAGTCGGTAGAGCGTCGTGCTGATAACGCGAAGGTCGTGGGTTCGAGCCCCACGCTGACCAACATACCTTTTCCTTCTGGCCTTAAGTTCAAGGTAACAATCCCTTTTAACCTGCCACCATTGACAAATACAATCTCATTCGCGAAATTTAGTTCGGCTTGATTATTTTTGGCCCGTCTGCAGGGGTTCGACTATGTCCATTATTTGCTAACGGGTGACAGGGTCCAATTTCATGGAGCTGGCCGGCGGAAAATATTTCTAAGAACTGATTCCCCTGCTTGGCTAAGTTAGGTTACCTGTCAAAATTGCATGTGATGAATACCGCTTGTCGGTGGTTTTCTGTTGATTTTCACTGAACAGAAACATTTGCTGAGCAATATTCTTTAAAATGCAGTTATGTAAAATTGGATCCTGATCTTATCGCCTTTGGATCCAGAATCGGTTTGTTTGGTTCATCAAGCAGTCAAAGATTCAAAAATGGTGCCGGAGTACAAGACAGAGCCCGTGCCGAAGCTGAAGCCCAGGTATTGAGATACGGCTGAAATAATTGTGCGGGAAAACTGAAATTGTTTGACGTCATAAAACAATTATTGTTATTCACATTGAAGTAATAATATTATACAAATAAAGTGACCCAAAAATCACACTTCCCACACCGGGAATCGAACCCAGGCCACGGCGGTGAAAACGCCGGATCCTAACCACTAGACCATATGGGACTCACCTCGGTCTAGACTTGACATGGTTTCCTCAAAAATGATTTAACCCTCTTCAGTTTTGTGGAACTAAAGCCCTGGGGCGTGTTGTGGCGGTCGTAGCCCAAAATGATCCGGTTTGATTTGCTGTCGGGTGACAGGTTTCAATTTCTGCACCTCAGCACAAAATGTTGCTTAAAACTGAAATCTCCTGCTTGGCATAAACAGGTTGTACCTGTCAAAATTGCATTTGGCGAATACCGTTTGTCACTGGTTCTCTGTGGATTTTAACTGAGCGGGAAAATTGGCTACGCAATATTCTGTATCAAGCAGTTCCGTCACATTGGACCCTGTCGCCTCTGAATCCGGAATCGGTTTCCTTGGTTCAAGTCGTCAAATCAAAGATTCCCAAGCAATCCGGGGTGGAAGACAGAGCGCATGTCTAAGCTACAGCCCAGGTTTTGAGATTATGGAGCTCAAGGAATTATGGGAGAAAACAGATTTTGTTCTACGACAGGGAAATCGGACGTGAACAAAAGAAGTACACTTCCCACACCGGGAATCGAACCCGGGCCACGGCGGTGAGAGCGCCGGATCCTAACCACTAGACCATATGGGACTCACGTCAGGTTGCGAAAGACATGATTATATTTAACTTCGGTTTTCGCGAGTAGCTATTGCCTTTGGTCCTGTTCACGGTTATGACGTCCAAACGGGATTTTTGTTTCCTTGAACGCCAAAGCATATACCTGGACAATAGTCGATTGCTTTCAAATTCACAATTTCAGATCACATCGTGAGGTCGGCTAGCTCAGTCGGTAGAGCGTCGTACTGATAACGCGAAGGTCGTGGGTTCGAGCCCCACGCTGACCAACATACCTTTTCCTTCTGGCCTTAAGTTCAAGGTAACAATCCCTTTTATTAACCTGCCACCATTGACAAATACAATCTCAATCGCGAAATTTAGTTCGGCTTGATTATTTTTGGCCCGTCTGCAGGGGTTCGACTATGTCCATTATTTGCTAACGGGTGACAGGGTCCAATTTCATGGAGCTGGCCGGCGGAAAATATTTCTAAGAACTGATTCCCCTGCTTGGCTAAGTTAGGTTACCTGTCAAAATTGCATGTGATGAATACCGCTTGTCGGTGGTTTTCTGTTGATTTTCACTGAACAGAAACATTTGCTGAGCAATATTCTTTAAAATGCAGTTATGTAAAATTGGATCCTGATCTTATCGCCTTTGGATCCAGAATCGGTTTGTTTGGTTCATCAAGCAGTCAAAGATTCAAAAATGGTGCCGGAGTACAAGACAGAGCCCGTGCCGAAGCTGAAGCCCAGGTATTGAGATACGGCTGAAATAATTGTGCGGGAAAACTGAAATTGTTTGACGTCATAAAACAATTATTGTTATTCACATTGAAGTAATAATATTATACAAATAAAGTGACCCAAAAACCTCACACTTCCCACACCGGGAATCGAACCCGGGCCACGGCGGTGAAAACGCCGGATCCTAACCACTAGACCATATGGGACTCACCTCGGTCTAGACTTGACATGGTTTCCTCAAAAATGATTTAACCCTCTTCAGTTTTGTGGAAGTAAAGCCCTGGGGCGTGTTGTGGCGGTCGTAGCCCAAAATGATCCGGTTTGATTTGCTGTCGGGTGACAGGTTTCAATTTCTGCACCTCAGCACAAAATGTTGCTTAAAACTGAAATCTCCTGCTTGGCATAAACAGGTTGTACCTGTCAAAATTGCATTTGGCGAATACCGTTTGTCACTGGTTCTCTGTGGATTTTAACTGAGCGGGGAAATTGGCTACGCAATATTCTGTATCAAGCAGTTCCGTCAAATTGGACCCTGTCGCCTCTGAATCCGGAATCGGTTTCCTTGGTTCAAGTCGTCAAATCAAAGATTCCCAAGCAATCCGGGGTGGAAGACAGAGCGCATGTCTAAGCTACAGCCCAGGTTTTGAGATTATGGAGCTCAAGAAATTATGGGAGAAAACAGATTTTGTTCTACGACAGGGAAATCGGACGTGAACAAAAGAAGTACACTTCCCACACCGGGAATCGAACCCGGTCCACGGCGGTGAGAGCGCCGGATCCTAACCACTAGACCATGGGACTCACTTCAGGTTTCGAAAGACATGATTATATTTAACTTCGGTTTTCGCGAGTAGCTATTGCCTTTGGTCCTGTTCACGGTTATGACGTCCAAACGGGATTTTTGTTTCCTTGAACGCCAAAGCATATACCTGGACAATAGTCGATTGCTTTCAAATTCACAATTTCAGATCACTTCGTGAGGTCGGCTAGCTCAGTCGGTAGAGCGTCGTGCTGATAACGCGAAGGTCGTGGGTTCGAGCCCCACGCTGACCAACATACCTTTTCCTTCTGGCCTTAAGTTCAAGGTAACAATCCCTTTTAACCTGCCACCATTGACAAATACAATCTCATTCGCGAAATTTAGTTCGGCTTGATTATTTTTGGCCCGTCTGCAGGGGTTCGACTATGTCCATTATTTGCTAACGGGTGACAGGGTCCAATTTCATGGAGCTGGCCGGCGGAAAATATTTCTAAGAACTGATTCCCCTGCTTGGCTAAGTTAGGTTACCTGTCAAAATTGCATGTGATGAATACCGCTTGTCGGTGGTTTTCTGTTGATTTTCACTGAACAGAAACATTTGCTGAGCAATATTCTTTAAAATGCAGTTATGTAAAATTGGATCCTGATCTTATCGCCTTTGGATCCAGAATCGGTTTGTTTGGTTCATCAAGCAGTCAAAGATTCAAAAATGGTGCCGGAGTACAAGACAGAGCCCGTGCCGAAGCTGAAGCCCAGGTATTGAGATACGGCTGAAATAATTGTGCGGGAAAACTGAAATTGTTTGACGTCATAAAACAATTATTGTTATTCACATTGAAGTAATAATATTATACAAATAAAGTGACCCAAAAATCACACTTCCCACACCGGGAATCGAACCCAGGCCACGGCGGTGAAAACGCCGGATCCTAACCACTAGACCATATGGGACTCACCTCGGTCTAGACTTGACATGGTTTCCTCAAAAATGATTTAACCCTCTTCAGTTTTGTGGAACTAAAGCCCTGGGGCGTGTTGTGGCGGTCGTAGCCCAAAATGATCCGGTTTGATTTGCTGTCGGGTGACAGGTTTCAATTTCTGCACCTCAGCACAAAATGTTGCTTAAAACTGAAATCTCCTGCTTGGCATAAACAGGTTGTACCTGTCAAAATTGCATTTGGCGAATACCGTTTGTCACTGGTTCTCTGTGGATTTTAACTGAGCGGGAAAATTGGCTACGCAATATTCTGTATCAAGCAGTTCCGTCACATTGGACCCTGTCGCCTCTGAATCCGGAATCGGTTTCCTTGGTTCAAGTCGTCAAATCAAAGATTCCCAAGCAATCCGGGGTGGAAGACAGAGCGCATGTCTAAGCTACAGCCCAGGTTTTGAGATTATGGAGCTCAAGGAATTATGGGAGAAAACAGATTTTGTTCTACGACAGGGAAATCGGACGTGAACAAAAGAAGTACACTTCCCACACCGGGAATCGAACCCGGGCCACGGCGGTGAGAGCGCCGGATCCTAACCACTAGACCATATGGGACTCACGTCAGGTTGCGAAAGACATGATTATATTTAACTTCGGTTTTCGCGAGTAGCTATTGCCTTTGGTCCTGTTCACGGTTATGACGTCCAAACGGGATTTTTGTTTCCTTGAACGCCAAAGCATATACCTGGACAATAGTCGATTGCTTTCAAATTCACAATTTCAGATCACATCGTGAGGTCGGCTAGCTCAGTCGGTAGAGCGTCGTACTGATAACGCGAAGGTCGTGGGTTCGAGCCCCACGCTGACCAACATACCTTTTCCTTCTGGCCTTAAGTTCAAGGTAACAATCCCTTTTATTAACCTGCCACCATTGACAAATACAATCTCAATCGCGAAATTTAGTTCGGCTTGATTATTTTTGGCCCGTCTGCAGGGGTTCGACTATGTCCATTATTTGCTAACGGGTGACAGGGTCCAATTTCATGGAGCTGGCCGGCGGAAAATATTTCTAAGAACTGATTCCCCTGCTTGGCTAAGTTAGGTTACCTGTCAAAATTGCATGTGATGAATACCGCTTGTCGGTGGTTTTCTGTTGATTTTCACTGAACAGAAACATTTGCTGAGCAATATTCTTTAAAATGCAGTTATGTAAAATTGGATCCTGATCTTATCGCCTTTGGATCCAGAATCGGTTTGTTTGGTTCATCAAGCAGTCAAAGATTCAAAAATGGTGCCGGAGTACAAGACAGAGCCCGTGCCGAAGCTGAAGCCCAGGTATTGAGATACGGCTGAAATAATTGTGCGGGAAAACTGAAATTGTTTGACGTCATAAAACAATTATTGTTATTCACATTGAAGTAATAATATTATACAAATAAAGTGACCCAAAAACCTCACACTTCCCACACCGGGAATCGAACCCGGGCCACGACGGTGAAAACGCCGGATCCTAACCACTAGACCATATGGGACTCACCTCGGTCTAGACTTGACATGGTTTCCTCAAAAATGATTTAACCCTCTTCAGTTTTGTGGAAGTAAAGCCCTGGGGCGTGTTGTGGCGGTCGTAGCCCAAAATGATCCGGTTTGATTTGCTGTCGGGTGACAGGTTTCAATTTCTGCACCTCAGCACAAAATGTTGCTTAAAACTGAAATCTCCTGCTTGGCATAAGCAGGTTGTACCTGTCAAAATTGCATTTGGCGAATACCGTTTGTCACTGGTTCTCTGTGGATTTTAACTGAGCGGGAAAATTGGCTACGCAATATTCTGTATCAAGCAGTTCCGTCAAATTGGACCCTGTCGCCTCTGAATCCGGAATCGGTTTCCTTGGTTCAAGTCGTCAAATCAAAGATTCCCAAGCAATCCGGGGTGGAAGACAGAGCGCATGTCTAAGCTACAGCCCAGGTTTTGAGATTATGGAGCTCAAGAAATTATGGGAGAAAACAGATTTTGTTCTACGACAGGGAAATCGGACGTGAACAAAAGAAGTACACTTCCCACACCGGGAATCGAACCCGGTCCACGGCGGTGAGAGCGCCGGATCCTAACCACTAGACCATGGGACTCACTTCAGGTTTCGAAAGACATGATTATATTTAACTTCGGTTTTCGCGAGTAGCTATTGCCTTTGGTCCTGTTCACGGTTATGACGTCCAAACGGGATTTTTGTTTCCTTGAACGCCAAAGCATATACCTGGACAATAGTCGATTGCTTTCAAATTCACAATTTCAGATCACTTCGTGAGGTCGGCTAGCTCAGTCGGTAGAGCGTCGTGCTGATAACGCGAAGGTCGTGGGTTCGAGCCCCACGCTGACCAACATACCTTTTCCTTCTGGCCTTAAGTTCAAGGTAACAATCCCTTTTAACCTGCCACCATTGACAAATACAATCTCATTCGCGAAATTTAGTTCGGCTTGATTATTTTTGGCCCGTCTGCAGGGGTTCGACTATGTCCATTATTTGCTAACGGGTGACAGGGTCCAATTTCATGGAGCTGGCCGGCGGAAAATATTTCTAAGAACTGATTCCCCTGCTTGGCTAAGTTAGGTTACCTGTCAAAATTGCATGTGATGAATACCGCTTGTCGGTGGTTTTCTGTTGATTTTCACTGAACAGAAACATTTGCTGAGCAATATTCTTTAAAATGCAGTTATGTAAAATTGGATCCTGATCTTATCGCCTTTGGATCCAGAATCGGTTTGTTTGGTTCATCAAGCAGTCAAAGATTCAAAAATGGTGCCGGAGTACAAGACAGAGCCCGTGCCGAAGCTGAAGCCCAGGTATTGAGATACGGCTGAAATAATTGTGCGGGAAAACTGAAATTGTTTGACGTCATAAAACAATTATTGTTATTCACATTGAAGTAATAATATTATACAAATAAAGTGACCCAAAAATCACACTTCCCACACCGGGAATCGAACCCAGGCCACGGCGGTGAAAACGCCGGATCCTAACCACTAGACCATATGGGACTCACCTCGGTCTAGACTTGACATGGTTTCCTCAAAAATGATTTAACCCTCTTCAGTTTTGTGGAACTAAAGCCCTGGGGCGTGTTGTGGCGGTCGTAGCCCAAAATGATCCGGTTTGATTTGCTGTCGGGTGACAGGTTTCAATTTCTGCACCTCAGCACAAAATGTTGCTTAAAACTGAAATCTCCTGCTTGGCATAAACAGGTTGTACCTGTCAAAATTGCATTTGGCGAATACCGTTTGTCACTGGTTCTCTGTGGATTTTAACTGAGCGGGAAAATTGGCTACGCAATATTCTGTATCAAGCAGTTCCGTCACATTGGACCCTGTCGCCTCTGAATCCGGAATCGGTTTCCTTGGTTCAAGTCGTCAAATCAAAGATTCCCAAGCAATCCGGGGTGGAAGACAGAGCGCATGTCTAAGCTACAGCCCAGGTTTTGAGATTATGGAGCTCAAGGAATTATGGGAGAAAACAGATTTGGTTCTACGACAGGGAAATCGGACGTGAACAAAAGAAGTACACTTCCCACACCGGGAATCGAACCCGGGCCACGGCGGTGAGAGCGCCGGATCCTAACCACTAGACCATATGGGACTCACGTCAGGTTGCGAAAGACATGATTATATTTAACTTCGGTTTTCGCGAGTAGCTATTGCCTTTGGTCCTGTTCACGGTTATGACGTCCAAACGGGATTTTTGTTTCCTTGAACGCCAAAGCATATACCTGGACAATAGTCGATTGCTTTCAAATTCACAATTTCAGATCACATCGTGAGGTCGGCTAGCTCAGTCGGTAGAGCGTCGTACTGATAACGCGAAGGTCGTGGGTTCGAGCCCCACGCTGACCAACATACCTTTTCCTTCTGGCCTTAAGTTCAAGGTAACAATCCCTTTTATTAACCTGCCACCATTGACAAATACAATCTCAATCGCGAAATTTAGTTCGGCTTGATTATTTTTGGCCCGTCTGCAGGGGTTCGACTATGTCCATTATTTGCTAACGGGTGACAGGGTCCAATTTCATGGAGCTGGCCGGCGGAAAATATTTCTAAGAACTGATTCCCCTGCTTGGCTAAGTTAGGTTACCTGTCAAAATTGCATGTGATGAATACCGCTTGTCGGTGGTTTTCTGTTGATTTTCACTGAACAGAAACATTTGCTGAGCAATATTCTTTAAAATGCAGTTATGTAAAATTGGATCCTGATCTTATCGCCTTTGGATCCAGAATCGGTTTGTTTGGTTCATCAAGCAGTCAAAGATTCAAAAATGGTGCCGGAGTACAAGACAGAGCCCGTGCCGAAGCTGAAGCCCAGGTATTGAGATACGGCTGAAATAATTGTGCGGGAAAACTGAAATTGTTTGACGTCATAAAACAATTATTGTTATTCACATTGAAGTAATAATATTATACAAATAAAGTGACCCAAAAACCTCACACTTCCCACACCGGGAATCGAACCCGGGCCACGGCGGTGAAAACGCCGGATCCTAACCACTAGACCATATGGGACTCACCTCGGTCTAGACTTGACATGGTTTCCTCAAAAATGATTTAACCCTCTTCAGTTTTGTGGAACTAAAGCCCTGGGGCGTGTTGTGGCGGTCGTAGCCCAAAATGATCCGGTTTGATTTGCTGTCGGGTGACAGGTTTCAATTTCTGCACCTCAGCACAAAATGTTGCTTAAAACTGAAATCTCCTGCTTGGCATAAACAGGTTGTACCTGTCAAAATTGCATTTGGCGAATACCGTTTGTCACTGGTTCTCTGTGGATTTTAACTGAGCGGGAACATTGGCTACGCAATATTCTGTATCAAGCAGTTCCGTCACATTGGACCCTGTCGCCTCTGAATCCGGAATCGGTTTCCTTGGTTCAAGTCGTCAAATCAAAGATTCCCAAGCAATCCGGGGTGGAAGACAGAGCGCATGTCTAAGCTACAGCCCAGGTTTTGAGATTATGGAGCTCAAGGAATTATGGGAGAAAACAGATTTTGTTCTACGACAGGGAAATCGGACGTGAACAAAAGAAGTACACTTCCCACACCGGGAATCGAACCCGGGCCACGGCGGTGAGAGCGCCGGATCCTAACCACTAGACCATATGGGACTCACGTCAGGTTGCGAAAGACATGATTATATTTAACTTCGGTTTTCGCGAGTAGCTATTGCCTTTGGTCCTGTTCACGGTTATGACGTCCAAACGGGATTTTTGTTTCCTTGAACGCCAAAGCATATACCTGGACAATAGTCGATTGCTTTCAAATTCACAATTTCAGATCACATCGTGAGGTCGGCTAGCTCAGTCGGTAGAGCGTCGTACTGATAACGCGAAGGTCGTGGGTTCGAGCCCCACGCTGACCAACATACCTTTTCCTTCTGGCCTTAAGTTCAAGGTAACAATCCCTTTTATTAACCTGCCACCATTGACAAATACAATCTCAATCGCGAAATTTAGTTCGGCTTGATTATTTTTGGCCCGTCTGCAGGGGTTCGACTATGTCCATTATTTGCTAACGGGTGACAGGGTCCAATTTCATGGAGCTGGCCGGCGGAAAATATTTCTAAGAACTGATTCCCCTGCTTGGCTAAGTTAGGTTACCTGTCAAAATTGCATGTGATGAATACCGCTTGTCGGTGGTTTTCTGTTGATTTTCACTGAACAGAAACATTTGCTGAGCAATATTCTTTAAAATGCAGTTATGTAAAATTGGATCCTGATCTTATCGCCTTTGGATCCAGAATCGGTTTGTTTGGTTCATCAAGCAGTCAAAGATTCAAAAATGGTGCCGGAGTACAAGACAGAGCCCGTGCCGAAGCTGAAGCCCAGGTATTGAGATACGGCTGAAATAATTGTGCGGGAAAACTGAAATTGTTTGACGTCATAAAACAATTATTGTTATTCACATTGAAGTAATAATATTATACAAATAAAGTGACCCAAAAACCTCACACTTCCCACACCGGGAATCGAACCCGGGCCACGGCGGTGAAAACGCCGGATCCTAACCACTAGACCATATGGGACTCACCTCGGTCTAGACTTGACATGGTTTCCTCAAAAATGATTTAACCCTCTTCAGTTTTGTGGAAGTAAAGCCCTGGGGCGTGTTGTGGCGGTCGTAGCCCAAAATGATCCGGTTTGATTTGCTGTCGGGTGACAGGTTTCAATTTCTGCACCTCAGCACAAAATGTTGCTTAAAACTGAAATCTCCTGCTTGGCATAAACAGGTTGTACCTGTCAAAATTGCATTTGGCGAATACCGTTTGTCACTGGTTCTCTGTGGATTTTAACTGAGCGGGGAAATTGGCTACGCAATATTCTGTATCAAGCAGTTCCGTCAAATTGGACCCTGTCGCCTCTGAATCCGGAATCGGTTTCCTTGGTTCAAGTCGTCAAATCAAAGATTCCCAAGCAATCCGGGGTGGAAGACAGAGCGCATGTCTAAGCTACAGCCCAGGTTTTGAGATTATGGAGCTCAAGAAATTATGGGAGAAAACAGATTTTGTTCTACGACAGGGAAATCGGACGTGAACAAAAGAAGTACACTTCCCACACCGGGAATCGAACCCGGTCCACGGCGGTGAGAGCGCCGGATCCTAACCACTAGACCATGGGACTCACTTCAGGTTTCGAAAGACATGATTATATTTAACTTCGGTTTTCGCGAGTAGCTATTGCCTTTGGTCCTGTTCACGGTTATGACGTCCAAACGGGATTTTTGTTTCCTTGAACGCCAAAGCATATACCTGGACAATAGTCGATTGCTTTCAAATTCACAATTTCAGATCACTTCGTGAGGTCGGCTAGCTCAGTCGGTAGAGCGTCGTGCTGATAACGCGAAGGTCGTGGGTTCGAGCCCCACGCTGACCAACATACCTTTTCCTTCTGGCCTTAAGTTCAAGGTAACAATCCCTTTTAACCTGCCACCATTGACAAATACAATCTCATTCGCGAAATTTAGTTCGGCTTGATTATTTTTGGCCCGTCTGCAGGGGTTCGACTATGTCCATTATTTGCTAACGGGTGACAGGGTCCAATTTCATGGAGCTGGCCGGCGGAAAATATTTCTAAGAACTGATTCCCCTGCTTGGCTAAGTTAGGTTACCTGTCAAAATTGCATGTGATGAATACCGCTTGTCGGTGGTTTTCTGTTGATTTTCACTGAACAGAAACATTTGCTGAGCAATATTCTTTAAAATGCAGTTATGTAAAATTGGATCCTGATCTTATCGCCTTTGGATCCAGAATCGGTTTGTTTGGTTCATCAAGCAGTCAAAGATTCAAAAATGGTGCCGGAGTACAAGACAGAGCCCGTGCCGAAGCTGAAGCCCAGGTATTGAGATACGGCTGAAATAATTGTGCGGGAAAACTGAAATTGTTTGACGTCATAAAACAATTATTGTTATTCACATTGAAGTAATAATATTATACAAATAAAGTGACCCAAAAATCACACTTCCCACACCGGGAATCGAACCCAGGCCACGGCGGTGAAAACGCCGGATCCTAACCACTAGACCATATGGGACTCACCTCGGTCTAGACTTGACATGGTTTCCTCAAAAATGATTTAACCCTCTTCAGTTTTGTGGAACTAAAGCCCTGGGGCGTGTTGTGGCGGTCGTAGCCCAAAATGATCCGGTTTGATTTGCTGTCGGGTGACAGGTTTCAATTTCTGCACCTCAGCACAAAATGTTGCTTAAAACTGAAATCTCCTGCTTGGCATAAACAGGTTGTACCTGTCAAAATTGCATTTGGCGAATACCGTTTGTCACTGGTTCTCTGTGGATTTTAACTGAGCGGGAAAATTGGCTACGCAATATTCTGTATCAAGCAGTTCCGTCACATTGGACCCTGTCGCCTCTGAATCCGGAATCGGTTTCCTTGGTTCAAGTCGTCAAATCAAAGATTCCCAAGCAATCCGGGGTGGAAGACAGAGCGCATGTCTAAGCTACAGCCCAGGTTTTGAGATTATGGAGCTCAAGGAATTATGGGAGAAAACAGATTTTGTTCTACGACAGGGAAATCGGACGTGAACAAAAGAAGTACACTTCCCACACCGGGAATCGAACCCGGGCCACGGCGGTGAGAGCGCCGGATCCTAACCACTAGACCATATGGGACTCACGTCAGGTTGCGAAAGACATGATTATATTTAACTTCGGTTTTCGCGAGTAGCTATTGCCTTTGGTCCTGTTCACGGTTATGACGTCCAAACGGGATTTTTGTTTCCTTGAACGCCAAAGCATATACCTGGACAATAGTCGATTGCTTTCAAATTCACAATTTCAGATCACATCGTGAGGTCGGCTAGCTCAGTCGGTAGAGCGTCGTACTGATAACGCGAAGGTCGTGGGTTCGAGCCCCACGCTGACCAACATACCTTTTCCTTCTGGCCTTAAGTTCAAGGTAACAATCCCTTTTATTAACCTGCCACCATTGACAAATACAATCTCAATCGCGAAATTTAGTTCGGCTTGATTATTTTTGGCCCGTCTGCAGGGGTTCGACTATGTCCATTATTTGCTAACGGGTGACAGGGTCCAATTTCATGGAGCTGGCCGGCGGAAAATATTTCTAAGAACTGATTCCCCTGCTTGGCTAAGTTAGGTTACCTGTCAAAATTGCATGTGATGAATACCGCTTGTCGGTGGTTTTCTGTTGATTTTCACTGAACAGAAACATTTGCTGAGCAATATTCTTTAAAATGCAGTTATGTAAAATTGGATCCTGATCTTATCGCCTTTGGATCCAGAATCGGTTTGTTTGGTTCATCAAGCAGTCAAAGATTCAAAAATGGTGCCGGAGTACAAGACAGAGCCCGTGCCGAAGCTGAAGCCCAGGTATTGAGATACGGCTGAAATAATTGTGCGGGAAAACTGAAATTGTTTGACGTCATAAAACAATTATTGTTATTCACATTGAAGTAATAATATTATACAAATAAAGTGACCCAAAAACCTCACACTTCCCACACCGGGAATCGAACCCGGGCCACGACGGTGAAAACGCCGGATCCTAACCACTAGACCATATGGGACTCACCTCGGTCTAGACTTGACATGGTTTCCTCAAAAATGATTTAACCCTCTTCAGTTTTGTGGAAGTAAAGCCCTGGGGCGTGTTGTGGCGGTCGTAGCCCAAAATGATCCGGTTTGATTTGCTGTCGGGTGACAGGTTTCAATTTCTGCACCTCAGCACAAAATGTTGCTTAAAACTGAAATCTCCTGCTTGGCATAAGCAGGTTGTACCTGTCAAAATTGCATTTGGCGAATACCGTTTGTCACTGGTTCTCTGTGGATTTTAACTGAGCGGGAAAATTGGCTACGCAATATTCTGTATCAAGCAGTTCCGTCAAATTGGACCCTGTCGCCTCTGAATCCGGAATCGGTTTCCTTGGTTCAAGTCGTCAAATCAAAGATTCCCAAGCAATCCGGGGTGGAAGACAGAGCGCATGTCTAAGCTACAGCCCAGGTTTTGAGATTATGGAGCTCAAGAAATTATGGGAGAAAACAGATTTTGTTCTACGACAGGGAAATCGGACGTGAACAAAAGAAGTACACTTCCCACACCGGGAATCGAACCCGGTCCACGGCGGTGAGAGCGCCGGATCCTAACCACTAGACCATGGGACTCACTTCAGGTTTCGAAAGACATGATTATATTTAACTTCGGTTTTCGCGAGTAGCTATTGCCTTTGGTCCTGTTCACGGTTATGACGTCCAAACGGGATTTTTGTTTCCTTGAACGCCAAAGCATATACCTGGACAATAGTCGATTGCTTTCAAATTCACAATTTCAGATCACTTCGTGAGGTCGGCTAGCTCAGTCGGTAGAGCGTCGTGCTGATAACGCGAAGGTCGTGGGTTCGAGCCCCACGCTGACCAACATACCTTTTCCTTCTGGCCTTAAGTTCAAGGTAACAATCCCTTTTAACCTGCCACCATTGACAAATACAATCTCATTCGCGAAATTTAGTTCGGCTTGATTATTTTTGGCCCGTCTGCAGGGGTTCGACTATGTCCATTATTTGCTAACGGGTGACAGGGTCCAATTTCATGGAGCTGGCCGGCGGAAAATATTTCTAAGAACTGATTCCCCTGCTTGGCTAAGTTAGGTTACCTGTCAAAATTGCATGTGATGAATACCGCTTGTCGGTGGTTTTCTGTTGATTTTCACTGAACAGAAACATTTGCTGAGCAATATTCTTTAAAATGCAGTTATGTAAAATTGGATCCTGATCTTATCGCCTTTGGATCCAGAATCGGTTTGTTTGGTTCATCAAGCAGTCAAAGATTCAAAAATGGTGCCGGAGTACAAGACAGAGCCCGTGCCGAAGCTGAAGCCCAGGTATTGAGATACGGCTGAAATAATTGTGCGGGAAAACTGAAATTGTTTGACGTCATAAAACAATTATTGTTATTCACATTGAAGTAATAATATTATACAAATAAAGTGACCCAAAAATCACACTTCCCACACCGGGAATCGAACCCAGGCCACGGCGGTGAAAACGCCGGATCCTAACCACTAGACCATATGGGACTCACCTCGGTCTAGACTTGACATGGTTTCCTCAAAAATGATTTAACCCTCTTCAGTTTTGTGGAACTAAAGCCCTGGGGCGTGTTGTGGCGGTCGTAGCCCAAAATGATCCGGTTTGATTTGCTGTCGGGTGACAGGTTTCAATTTCTGCACCTCAGCACAAAATGTTGCTTAAAACTGAAATCTCCTGCTTGGCATAAACAGGTTGTACCTGTCAAAATTGCATTTGGCGAATACCGTTTGTCACTGGTTCTCTGTGGATTTTAACTGAGCGGGAAAATTGGCTACGCAATATTCTGTATCAAGCAGTTCCGTCACATTGGACCCTGTCGCCTCTGAATCCGGAATCGGTTTCCTTGGTTCAAGTCGTCAAATCAAAGATTCCCAAGCAATCCGGGGTGGAAGACAGAGCGCATGTCTAAGCTACAGCCCAGGTTTTGAGATTATGGAGCTCAAGGAATTATGGGAGAAAACAGATTTGGTTCTACGACAGGGAAATCGGACGTGAACAAAAGAAGTACACTTCCCACACCGGGAATCGAACCCGGGCCACGGCGGTGAGAGCGCCGGATCCTAACCACTAGACCATATGGGACTCACGTCAGGTTGCGAAAGACATGATTATATTTAACTTCGGTTTTCGCGAGTAGCTATTGCCTTTGGTCCTGTTCACGGTTATGACGTCCAAACGGGATTTTTGTTTCCTTGAACGCCAAAGCATATACCTGGACAATAGTCGATTGCTTTCAAATTCACAATTTCAGATCACATCGTGAGGTCGGCTAGCTCAGTCGGTAGAGCGTCGTACTGATAACGCGAAGGTCGTGGGTTCGAGCCCCACGCTGACCAACATACCTTTTCCTTCTGGCCTTAAGTTCAAGGTAACAATCCCTTTTATTAACCTGCCACCATTGACAAATACAATCTCAATCGCGAAATTTAGTTCGGCTTGATTATTTTTGGCCCGTCTGCAGGGGTTCGACTATGTCCATTATTTGCTAACGGGTGACAGGGTCCAATTTCATGGAGCTGGCCGGCGGAAAATATTTCTAAGAACTGATTCCCCTGCTTGGCTAAGTTAGGTTACCTGTCAAAATTGCATGTGATGAATACCGCTTGTCGGTGGTTTTCTGTTGATTTTCACTGAACAGAAACATTTGCTGAGCAATATTCTTTAAAATGCAGTTATGTAAAATTGGATCCTGATCTTATCGCCTTTGGATCCAGAATCGGTTTGTTTGGTTCATCAAGCAGTCAAAGATTCAAAAATGGTGCCGGAGTACAAGACAGAGCCCGTGCCGAAGCTGAAGCCCAGGTATTGAGATACGGCTGAAATAATTGTGCGGGAAAACTGAAATTGTTTGACGTCATAAAACAATTATTGTTATTCACATTGAAGTAATAATATTATACAAATAAAGTGACCCAAAAACCTCACACTTCCCACACCGGGAATCGAACCCGGGCCACGGCGGTGAAAACGCCGGATCCTAACCACTAGACCATATGGGACTCACCTCGGTCTAGACTTGACATGGTTTCCTCAAAAATGATTTAACCCTCTTCAGTTTTGTGGAACTAAAGCCCTGGGGCGTGTTGTGGCGGTCGTAGCCCAAAATGATCCGGTTTGATTTGCTGTCGGGTGACAGGTTTCAATTTCTGCACCTCAGCACAAAATGTTGCTTAAAACTGAAATCTCCTGCTTGGCATAAACAGGTTGTACCTGTCAAAATTGCATTTGGCGAATACCGTTTGTCACTGGTTCTCTGTGGATTTTAACTGAGCGGGAACATTGGCTACGCAATATTCTGTATCAAGCAGTTCCGTCACATTGGACCCTGTCGCCTCTGAATCCGGAATCGGTTTCCTTGGTTCAAGTCGTCAAATCAAAGATTCCCAAGCAATCCGGGGTGGAAGACAGAGCGCATGTCTAAGCTACAGCCCAGGTTTTGAGATTATGGAGCTCAAGGAATTATGGGAGAAAACAGATTTTGTTCTACGACAGGGAAATCGGACGTGAACAAAAGAAGTACACTTCCCACACCGGGAATCGAACCCGGGCCACGGCGGTGAGAGCGCCGGATCCTAACCACTAGACCATATGGGACTCACGTCAGGTTGCGAAAGACATGATTATATTTAACTTCGGTTTTCGCGAGTAGCTATTGCCTTTGGTCCTGTTCACGGTTATGACGTCCAAACGGGATTTTTGTTTCCTTGAACGCCAAAGCATATACCTGGACAATAGTCGATTGCTTTCAAATTCACAATTTCAGATCACATCGTGAGGTCGGCTAGCTCAGTCGGTAGAGCGTCGTGCTGATAACGCGAAGGTCGTGGGTTCGAGCCCCACGCTGACCAACATACCTTTTCCTTCTGGCCTTAAGTTCAAGGTAACAATCCCTTTTATAAACCTGCCACCATTGACAAATACAATCTCAATCGCGAAATTTAGTTCGGCTTGATTATTTTTGGCCCGTCTGCAGGGGTTCGACTATGTCCATTATTTGCTAACGGGTGACAGGGTCCAATTTCATGGAGCTGGCCGGCGGAAAATATTTCTAAGAACTGATTCCCCTGCTTGGCTAAGTTAGGTTACCTGTCAAAATTGCATGTGATGAATACCGCTTGTCGGTGGTTTTCTGTTGATTTTCACTGAACAGAAACATTTGCTGAGCAATATTCTTTAAAATGCAGTTATGTAAAATTGGATCCTGATCTTATCGCCTTTGGATCCAGAATCGGTTTGTTTGGTTCATCAAGCAGTCAAAGATTCAAAAATGGTGCCGGAGTACAAGACAGAGCCCGTGCCGAAGCTGAAGCCCAGGTATTGAGATACGGCTGAAATAATTGTGCGGGAAAACTGAAATTGTTTGACGTCATAAAACAATTATTGTTATTCACATTGAAGTAATAATATTATACAAATAAAGTGACCCAAAAAAATCACACTTCCCACACCGGGAATCGAACCCGGGCCACGGCGGTGAAAACGCCGGATCCTAACCACTAGACCATATGGGACTCACCTCGGTCTAGACTTGACATGGTTTCCTCAAAAATGATTTAACCCTCTTCAGTTTTGTGGAACTAAAGCCCTGGGGCGTGTTGTGGCGGTCGTAGCCCAAAATGATCCGGTTTGATTTGCTGTCGGGTGACAGGTTTCAATTTCTGCACCTCAGCACAAAATGTTGCTTAAAACTGAAATCTCCTGCTTGGCATAAACAGGTTGTACCTGTCAAAATTGCATTTGGCGAATACCGTTTGTCACTGGTTCTCTGTGGATTTTAACTGAGCGGGAAAATTGGCTACGCAATATTCTGTATCAAGCAGTTCCGTCAAATTGGACCCTGTCGCCTCTGAATCCGGAATCGGTTTCCTTGGTTCAAGTCGTCAAATCAAAGATTCCCAAGCAATCCGGGGTGGAAGACAGAGCGCATGTCTAAGCTACAGCCCAGGTTTTGAGATTATGGAGCTCAAGAAATTATGGGAGAAAACGGATTTTGTTCTACGACAGGGAAATCGGACGTGAACAAAAGAAATACACTTCCCACACCGGGAATCGAACCCGGGCCACGGCGGTGAGAGCGCCGGATCCTAACCACTAGACCATATGGGACTCACGTCAGGCTGCGAAAGACATGATTATATTTAACTTCGGTTTTCGCGAGTAGCTATTGCCTTTGGTCCTGTTCACGGTTATGACGTCCAAACGGGATTTTTGTTTCCTTGAACGCCAAAGCATATACCTGGACAATAGTCGATTGCTTTCAAATTCACAATTTCAGATCACTTCGTGAGGTCGGCTAGCTCAGTCGGTAGAGCGTCGTGCTGATAACGCGAAGGTCGTGGGTTCGAGCCCCACGCTGACCAACATACCTTTTCCTTCTGGCCTTAAGTTCAAGGTAACAATCCCTTTTAACCTGCCACCATTGACAAATACAATCTCATTCGCGAAATTTAGTTCGGCTTGATTATTTTTGGCCCGTCTGCAGGGGTTCGACTATGTCCATTATTTGCTAACGGGTGACAGGGTCCAATTTCATGGAGCTGGCCGGCGGAAAATATTTCTAAGAACTGATTCCCCTGCTTGGCTAAGTTAGGTTACCTGTCAAAATTGCATGTGATGAATACCGCTTGTCGGTGGTTTTCTGTTGATTTTCACTGAACAGAAACATTTGCTGAGCAATATTCTTTAAAATGCAGTTATGTAAAATTGGATCCTGATCTTATCGCCTTTGGAACCAGAATCGGTTTGTTTGGTTCATCAAGCAGTCAAAGATTCAAAAATGGTGCCGGAGTACAAGACAGAGCCCGTGCCGAAGCTGAAGCCCAGGTATTGAGATACGGCTGAAATAATTGTGCGGGAAAACTGAAATTGTTTGACGTCATAAAACAATTATTATTATTCACATTGAAGTAATAATAGTATACAAATAAAGTGACCCAAAAAAATCACACTTCCCACACCGGGAATCGAACCCGGGCCACGGCGATGAAAACGCCGGATCCTAACCACTAGACCATATGGGACTCACCTCGGTCTAGACTTGACATGGTTTCCTCAAAAATGATTTAACCCTCTTCAGTTTTGTGGAACTAAAGCCCTGGGGCGTGTTGTGGCGGTCGTAGCCCAAAATGATCCGGTTTGATTTGCTGTCGGCTGACAGGTTTCAATTTCTGCACCTCAGCACAAAATGTTGCTTAAAACTGAAATCTCCTGCTTGGCATAAACAGGTTGTACCTGTCAAAATTGCATTTGGCGAATACCGTTTGTCACTGGTTCTCTGTGGATTTTAACTGAGCGGGAAAATTGGCTACGCAATATTCTGTATCAAGCAGTTCCGTCAAATTGGACCCTGTCGCCTCTGAATCCGGAATCGGTTTCCTTGGTTCAAGTCGTCAAATCAAAGATTCCCAAGCAATCCGGGGTGGAAGACAGAGCGCATGTCTAAGCTACAGCCCAGGTTTTGAGATTATGGAGCTCAAGAAATTATGGGAGAAAACGGATTTTGTTCTACGACAGGGAAATCGGACGTGAACAAAAGAAATACACTTCCCACACCGGGAATCGAACCCGGGCCACGGCGGTGAGAGCGCCGGATCCTAACCACTAGACCATATGGGACTCACGTCAGGCTGCGAAAGACATGATTATATTTAACTTCGGTTTTCGCGAGTAGCTATTGCCTTTGGTCCTGTTCACGGTTATGACGTCCAAACGGGATTTTTGTTTCCTTGAACGCCAAAGCATATACCTGGACAATAGTCGATTGCTTTCAAATTCACAATTTCAGATCACTTCGTGAGGTCGGCTAGCTCAGTCGGTAGAGCGTCGTGCTGATAACGCGAAGGTCGTGGGTTCGAGCCCCACGCTGACCAACATACCTTTTCCTTCTGGCCTTAAGTTCAAGGTAACAATCCCTTTTAACCTGCCACCATTGACAAATACAATCTCATTCGCGAAATTTAGTTCGGCTTGATTATTTTTGGCCCGTCTGCAGGGTTTCGACTATGTCCATTATTTGCTAACGGGTGACAGGGTCCAATTTCATGGAGCTGGCCGGCGGAAAATATTTCTAAGAACTGATTCCCCTGCTTGGCTAAGTTAGGTTACCTGTCAAAATTGCATGTGATGAATACCGCTTGTCGGTGGTTTTCTGTTGATTTTCACTGAACAGAAACATTTGCTGAGCAATATTCTTTAAAATGCAGTTATGTAAAATTGGATCCTGATCTTATCGCCTTTGGATCCAGAATCGGTTTGTTTGGTTCATCAAGCAGTCAAAGATTCAAAAATGGTGCCGGAGTACAAGACAGAGCCCGTGCCGAAGCTGAAGCCCAGGTATTGAGATACGGCTGAAATAATTGTGCGGGAAAACTGAAATTGTTTGACGTCATAAAACAATTATTGTTATTCACATTGAAGTAATAATATTATACAAATAAAGTGACCCAAAAAATCACACTTCCCACACCGGGAATCGAACCCGGGCCACGGCGGTGAAAACGCCGGATCCTAACCACTAGACCATATGGGACTCACCTCGGTCTACACTTGACATGGTTTCCTCAAAAATGATTTAACCCTCTTCAGTTTTGTGGAACTAAAGCCCTGGGGCGTGTTGTGGCGGTCGTAGCCCAAAATGATCCGGTTTGATTTGCTGTCGGGTGACAGGTTTCAATTTCTGCACCTCAGCACAAAATGTTGCTTAAAACTGAAATCTCCTGCTTGGCATAAACAGGTTGTACCTGTCAAAATTGCATTTGGCGAATACCGTTTGTCACTGGTTCTCTGTGGATTTTAACTGAGCGGGAAAATTGGCTACGCAATATTCTGTATCAAGCAGTTCCGTCAAATTGGACCCTGTCGCCTCTGAATCCGGAATCGGTTTCCTTGGTTCAAGTCGTCAAATCAAAGATTCCCAAGCAATCCGGGGTGGAAGACAGAGCCCATGTCTAAGCTACAGCCCAGGTTTTGAGATTATGGAGCTCAAGGAATTATGGGAGAAAACAGATTTTGTTCTACGACAGGGAAATCGGACGTGAACAAAAGAAGTACACTTCCCACACCGGGAATCGAACCCGGGCCACGGCGGTGAGAGCGCCGGATCCTAACCACTAGACCATATGGGACTCACGTCAGGTTGCGAAAGACATGATTATATTTAACTTCGGTTTTCGCGAGTAGCTATTGCCTTTGGTCCTGTTCACGGTTATGACGTCCAAACGGGATTTTTGTTTCCTTGAACGCCAAAGCATATACCTGGACAATAGTCGATTGCTTTCAAATTCACAATTTCAGATCACTTCGTGAGGTCGGCTAGCTCAGTCGGTAGAGCGTCGTGCTGATAACGCGAAGGTCGTGGGTTCGAGCCCCACGCTGACCAACATACCTTTTCCTTCTGGCCTTAAGTTCAAGGTAACAATCCCTTTTAACCTGCCACCATTGACAAATACAATCTCATTCGCGAAATTTAGTTCGGCTTGATTATTTTTGGCCCGTCTGCAGGGGTTCGACTATGTCCATTATTTGCTAACGGGTGACAGGGTCCAATTTCATGGAGCTGGCCGGCGGAAAATATTTCTAAGAACTGATTCCCCTGCTTGGCTAAGTTAGGTTACCTGTCAAAATTGCATGTGATGAATACCGCTTGTCGGTGGTTTTCTGTTGATTTTCACTGAACAGAAACATTTGCTGAGCAATATTCTTTAAAATGCAGTTATGTAAAATTGGATCCTGATCTTATCGCCTTTGGATCCAGAATCGGTTTGTTTGGTTCATCAAGCAGTCAAAGATTCAAAAATGGTGCCGGAGTACAAGACAGAGCCCGTGCCGAAGCTGAAGCCCAGATATTGAGATACGGCTGAAATAATTGTGCGGGAAAACTGAAATTGTTTGACGTCATAAAACAATTATTGTTATTCACATTGAAGTAATAATATTATACAAATAAAGTGACCCAAAAAATCACACTTCCCACACCGGGAATCGAACCCGGGCCACGGCGGTGAAAACGCCGGATCCTAACCACTAGACCATATGGGACTCACCTCGGTCTACACTTGACATGGTTTCCTCAAAAATGATTTAACCCTCTTCAGTTTTGTGGAACTAAAGCCCTGGGGCGTGTTGTGGCGGTCGTAGCCCAAAATGATCCGGTTTGATTTGCTGTCGGGTGACAGGTTTCAATTTCTGCACCTCAGCACAAAATGTTGCTTAAAACTGAAATCTCCTGCTTGGCATAAACAGGTTGTACCTGTCAAAATTGCATTTGGCGAATACCGTTTGTCACTGGTTCTCTGTGGATTTTAACTGAGCGGGAAAATTGGCTACGCAATATTCTGTATCAAGCAGTTCCGTCAAATTGGACCCTGTCGCCTCTGAATCCGGAATCGGTTTCCTTGGTTCAAGTCGTCAAATCAAAGATTCCCAAGCAATCCGGGGTGGAAGACAGAGCGCATGTCTAAGCTACAGCCCAGGTTTTGAGATTATGGAGCTCAAGGAATTATGGGAGAAAACAGATTTTGTTCTACGACAGGGAAATCGGACGTGAACAAAAGAAGTACACTTCCCACACCGGGAATCGAACCCGGGCCACGGCGGTGAGAGCGCCGGATCCTAACCACTATACCATATGGGACTCACGTCAGGTTGCGAAAGACATGATTATATTTAACTTCGGTTTTCGCGAGTAGCTATTGCCTTTGGTCCTGTTCACGGTTATGACGTCCAAACGGGATTTTTGTTTCCTTGAACGCCAAAGCATATACCTGGACAATAGTCGATTGCTTTCAAATTCACAATTTCAGATCACTTCGTGAGGTCGGCTAGCTCAGTCGGTAGAGCGTCGTGCTGATAACGCGAAGGTCGTGGGTTCGAGCCCCACGCTGACCAACATACCTTTTCCTTCTGGCCTTAAGTTCAAGGTAACAATCCCTTTTAACCTGCCACCATTGACAAATACAATCTCATTCGCGAAATTTAGTTCGGCTTGATTATTTTTGGCCCGTCTGCAGGGGTTCGACTATGTCCATTATTTGCTAACGGGTGACAGGGTCCAATTTCATGGAGCTGGCCGGCGGAAAATATTTCTAAGAACTGATTCCCCTGCTTGGCTAAGTTAGGTTACCTGTCAAAATTGCATGTGATGAATACCGCTTGTCGGTGGTTTTCTGTTGATTTTCACTGAACAGAAACATTTGCTGAGCAATATTCTTTAAAATGCAGTTATGTAAAATTGGATCCTGATCTTATCGCCTTTGGATCCAGAATCGGTTTGTTTGGTTCATCAAGCAGTCAAAGATTCAAAAATGGTGCCGGAGTACAAGACAGAGCCCGTGCCGAAGCTGAAGCCCAGGTATTGAGATACGGCTGAAATAATTGTGCGGGAAAACTGAAATTGTTTGACGTCATAAAACAATTATTGTTATTCACATTGAAGTAATAATATTATACAAATAAAGTGACCCAAAAAATCACACTTCCCACACCGGGAATCGAACCCGGGCCACGGCGGTGAAAACGCCGGATCCTAACCACTAGACCATATGGGACTCACCTCGGTCTACACTTGACATGGTTTCCTCAAAAATGATTTAACCCTCTTCAGTTTTGTGGAACTAAAGCCCTGGGGCGTGTTGTGGCGGTCGTAGCCCAAAATGATCCGGTTTGATTTGCTGTCGGGTGACAGGTTTCAATTTCTGCACCTCAGCACAAAATGTTGCTTAAAACTGAAATCTCCTGCTTGGCATAAACAGGTTGTACCTGTCAAAATTGCATTTGGCGAATACCGTTTGTCACTGGTTCTCTGTGGATTTTAACTGAGCGGGAAAATTGGCTACGCAATATTCTGTATCAAGCAGTTCCGTCAAATTGGACCCTGTCGCCTCTGAATCCGGAATCGGTTTCCTTGGTTCAAGTCGTCAAATCAAAGATTCCCAAGCAATCCGGGGTGGAAGACAGAGCCCATGTCTAAGCTACAGCCCAGGTTTTGAGATTATGGAGCTCAAGGAATTATGGGAGAAAACAGATTTTGTTCTACGACAGGGAAATCGGACGTGAACAAAAGAAGTACACTTCCCACACCGGGAATCGAACCCGGGCCACGGCGGTGAGAGCGCCGGATCCTAACCACTAGACCATATGGGACTCACGTCAGGTTGCGAAAGACATGATTATATTTAACTTCGGTTTTCGCGAGTAGCTATTGCCTTTGGTCCTGTTCACGGTTATGACGTCCAAACGGGATTTTTGTTTCCTTGAACGCCAAAGCATATACCTGGACAATAGTCGATTGCTTTCAAATTCACAATTTCAGATCACTTCGTGAGGTCGGCTAGCTCAGTCGGTAGAGCGTCGTGCTGATAACGCGAAGGTCGTGGGTTCGAGCCCCACGCTGACCAACATACCTTTTCCTTCTGGCCTTAAGTTCAAGGTAACAATCCCTTTTAACCTGCCACCATTGACAAATACAATCTCATTCGCGAAATTTAGTTCGGCTTGATTATTTTGGGCCCGTCTGCAGGGGTTCGACTATGTCCATTATTTGCTAACGGGTGACAGGGTCCAATTTCATGGAGCTGGCCGGCGGAAAATATTTCTAAGAACTGATTCCCCTGCTTGGCTAAGTTAGGTTACCTGTCAAAATTGCATGTGATGAATACCGCTTGTCGGTGGTTTTCTGTTGATTTTCACTGAACAGAAACATTTGCTGAGCAATATTCTTTAAAATGCAGTTATGTAAAATTGGATCCTGATCTTATCGCCTTTGGATCCAGAATCGGTTTGTTTGGTTCATCAAGCAGTCAAAGATTCAAAAATGGTGCCGGAGTACAAGACAGAGCCCGTGCCGAAGCTGAAGCCCAGGTATTGAGATACGGCTGAAATAATTGTGCGGGAAAACTGAAATTGTTTGACGTCATAAAACAATTATTGTTATTCACATTGAAGTAATAATATTATACAAATAAAGTGACCCAAAAAATCACACTTCCCACACCTGGAATCGAACCCGGGCCACGGCGGTGAAAACGCCGGATCCTAACCACTAGACCATATGGGACTCACCTCGGTCTAGACTTGACATGGTTTCCTCAAAAATGATTTAACCCTCTTCAGTTTTGTGGAACTAAAGCCCTGGGGCGTGTTGTGGCGGTCGTAGCCCAAAATGATCCGGTTTGATTTGCTGTCGGGTGACAGGTTTCAATTTCTGCACCTCAGCACAAAATGTTGCTTAAAACTGAAATCTCCTGCTTGGCATAAACAGGTTGTACCTGTCAAAATTGCATTTGGCGAATACCGTTTGTCACTGGTTCTCTGTGGATTTTAACTGAGCGGGAAAATTGGCTACGCAATATTCTGTATCAAGCAGTTCCGTCAAATTGGACCCTGTCGCCTCTGAATCCGGAATCGGTTTCCTTGGTTCAAGTCGTCAAATCAAAGATTCCCAAGCAATCCGGGGTGGAAGACAGAGCGCATGTCTAAGCTATAGCCCAGGTTTTGAGATTATGGAGCTCAAGAAATTATGGGAGAAAACGGATTTTGTTCTACGACAGGGAAATCGGACGTGAACAAAAGAAATACACTTCCCACACCGGGAATCGAACCCGGGCCACGGCGGTGAGAGCGCCGGATCCTAACCACTAGACCATATGGGACTCACGTCAGGCTGCGAAAGACATGATTATATTTAACTTCGGTTTTCGCGAGTAGCTATTGCCTTTGGTCCTGTTCACGGTTATGACGTCCAAACGGGATTTTTGTTTCCTTGAACGCCAAAGCATATACCTGGACAATAGTCGATTGCTTTCAAATTCACAATTTCAGATCACTTCGTGAGGTCGGCTAGCGCAGTCGGTAGAGCGTCGTACTGATAACGCGAAGGTCGTGGGTTCGAGACCCACGCTGACCAACATACCTTTTCCTTCTGGCCTTAAGTTCAAGGTAACAATCCCTTTTAACCTGCCACCATTGACAAATACAATCTCATTCGCGAAATTTAGTTCGGCTTGATTATTTTTGGCCCGTCTGCAGGGGTTCGACTATGTCCATTATTTGCTAACGGGTGACAGGGTCCAATTTCATGGAGCTGGCCGGCGGAAAATATTTCTAAGAACTGATTCCCCTGCTTGGCTAAGTTAGGTTACCTGTCAAAATTGCATGTGATGAATACCGCTTGTCGGTGGTTTTCTGTTGATTTTCACTGAACAGAAACATTTGCTGAGCAATATTCTTTAAAATGCAGTTATGTAAAATTGGATCCTGATCTTATCGCCTTTGGATCCAGAATCGGTTTGTTTGGTTCATCAAGCAGTCAAAGATTCAAAAATGGTGCCGGAGTACAAGACAGAGCCCGTGCCGAAGCTGAAGCCCAGGTATTGAGATACGGCTGAAATAATTGTGCGGGAAAACTGAAATTGTTTGACGTCATAAAACAATTATTGTTATTCACATTGAAGTAATAATATTATACAAATAAAGTGACCCAAAAAATCACACTTCCCACACCTGGAATCGAACCCGGGCCACGGCGGTGAAAACGCCGGATCCTAACCACTAGACCATA
The DNA here is from genome assembly GCA_037893225.1 of Hippasteria phrygiana. Lineage (NCBI taxonomy): Eukaryota > Metazoa > Echinodermata > Asteroidea > Valvatida > Goniasteridae > Hippasteria > Hippasteria phrygiana. The sequence goes on from JAZGUH010000100.1 coordinate 1,032,176, forward strand.
TGGGACTCACCTCGGTCTAGACTTGACATGGTTTCCTCAAAAATGATTTAACCCTCTTCAGTTTTGTGGAACTAAAGCCCTGGGGCGTGTTGTGGCGGTCGTAGCCCAAAATGATCCGGTTTGATTTGCTGTCGGGTGACAGGTTTCAATTTCTGCACCTCAGCACAAAATGTTGCTTAAAACTGAAATCTCCTGCTTGGCATAAACAGGTTGTACCTGTCAAAATTGCATTTGGCGAATACCGTTTGTCACTGGTTCTCTGTGGATTTTAACTGAGCGGGAAAATTGGCTACGCAATATTCTGTATCAAGCAGTTCCGTCAAATTGGACCCTGTCGCCTCTGAATCCGGAATCGGTTTCCTTGGTTCAAGTCGTCAAATCAAAGATTCCCAAGCAATCCGGGGTGGAAGACAGAGCGCATGTCTAAGCTATAGCCCAGGTTTTGAGATTATGGAGCTCAAGAAATTATGGGAGAAAACGGATTTTGTTCTACGACAGGGAAATCGGACGTGAACAAAAGAAATACACTTCCCACACCGGGAATCGAACCCGGGCCACGGCGGTGAGAGCGCCGGATCCTAACCACTAGACCATATGGGACTCACGTCAGGCTGCGAAAGACATGATTATATTTAACTTCGGTTTTCGCGAGTAGCTATTGCCTTTGGTCCTGTTCACGGTTATGACGTCCAAACGGGATTTTTGTTTCCTTGAACGCCAAAGCATATACCTGGACAATAGTCGATTGCTTTCAAATTCACAATTTCAGATCACTTCGTGAGGTCGGCTAGCGCAGTCGGTAGAGCGTCGTACTGATAACGCGAAGGTCGTGGGTTCGAGACCCACGCTGACCAACATACCTTTTCCTTCTGGCCTTAAGTTCAAGGTAACAATCCCTTTTAACCTGCCACCATTGACAAATACAATCTCATTCGCGAAATTTAGTTCGGCTTGATTATTTTTGGCCCGTCTGCAGGGGTTCGACTATGTCCATTATTTGCTAACGGGTGACAGGGTCCAATTTCATGGAGCTGGCCGGCGGAAAATATTTCTAAGAACTGATTCCCCTGCTTGGCTAAGTTAGGTTACCTGTCAAAATTGCATGTGATGAATACCGCTTGTCGGTGGTTTTCTGTTGATTTTCACTGAACAGAAACATTTGCTGAGCAATATTCTTTAAAATGCAGTTATGTAAAATTGGATCCTGATCTTATCGCCTTTGGATCCAGAATCGGTTTGTTTGGTTCATCAAGCAGTCAAAGATTCAAAAATGGTGCCGGAGTACAAGACAGAGCCCGTGCCGAAGCTGAAGCCCAGGTATTGAGATACGGCTGAAATAATTGTGCGGGAAAACTGAAATTGTTTGACGTCATAAAACAATTATTATTATTCACATTGAAGTAATAATAGTATACAAATAAAGTGACCCAAAAAAATCACACTTCCCACACCGGGAATCGAACCCGGGCCACGGCGATGAAAACGCCGGATCCTAACCACTAGACCATATGGGACTCACCTCGGTCTAGACTTGACATGGTTTCCTCAAAAATGATTTAACCCTCTTCACTTTTGTGGAACTAAAGCCCTGGGGCGTGTTGTGGCGGTCGTAGCCCAAAATGATCCGGTTTGATTTGCTGTCGGCTGACAGGTTTCAATTTCTGCACCTCAGCACAAAATGTTGCTTAAAACTGAAATCTCCTGCTTGGCATAAACAGGTTGTACCTGTCAAAATTGCATTTGGCGAATACCGTTTGTCACTGGTTCTCTGTGGATTTTAACTGAGCGGGAAAATTGGCTACGCAATATTCTGTATCAAGCAGTTCCGTCAAATTGGACCCTGTCGCCTCTGAATCCGGAATCGGTTTCCTTGGTTCAAGTCGTCAAATCAAAGATTCCCAAGCAATCCGGGGTGGAAGACAGAGCGCATGTCTAAGCTACAGCCCAGGTTTTGAGATTATGGAGCTCAAGGAATTATGGGAGAAAACAGATTTTGTTCTACGACAGGGAAATCGGACGTGAACAAAAGAAGTACACTTCCCACACCGGGAATCGAACCCGGGCCACGGCGGTGAGAGCGCCGGATCCTAACCACTAGACCATATGGGACTCACGTCAGGTTGCGAAAGACATGATTATATTTAACTTCGGTTTTCGCGAGTAGCTATTGCCTTTGGTCCTGTTCACGGTTATGACGTCCAAACGGGATTTTTGTTTCCTTGAACGCCAAAGCATATACCTGGACAATAGTCGATTGCTTTCAAATTCACAATTTCAGATCACTTCGTGAGGTCGGCTAGCTCAGTCGGTAGAGCGTCGTGCTGATAACGCGAAGGTCGTGGGTTCGAGCCCCACGCTGACCAACATACCTTTTCCTTCTGGCCTTAAGTTCAAGGTAACAATCCCTTTTAACCTGCCACCATTGACAAATACAATCTCATTCGCGAAATTTAGTTCGGCTTGATTATTTTTGGCCCGTCTGCAGGGGTTCGACTATGTCCATTATTTGCTAACGGGTGACAGGGTCCAATTTCATGGAGCTGGCCGGCGGAAAATATTTCTAAGAACTGATTCCCCTGCTTGGCTAAGTTAGGTTACCTGTCAAAATTGCATGTGATGAATACCGCTTGTCGGTGGTTTTCTGTTGATTTTCACTGAACAGAAACATTTGCTGAGCAATATTCTTTAAAATGCAGTTATGTAAAATTGGATCCTGATCTTATCGCCTTTGGATCCAGAATCGGTTTGTTTGGTTCATCAAGCAGTCAAAGATTCAAAAATGGTGCCGGAGTACAAGACAGAGCCCGTGCCGAAGCTGAAGCCCAGGTATTGAGATACGGCTGAAATAATTGTGCGGGAAAACTGAAATTGTTTGACGTCATAAAACAATTATTATTATTCACATTGAAGTAATAATAGTATACAAATAAAGTGACCCAAAAAAATCACACTTCCCACACCGGGAATCGAACCCGGGCCACGGCGATGAAAACGCCGGATCCTAACCACTAGACCATATGGGACTCACCTCGGTCTAGACTTGACATGGTTTCCTCAAAAATGATTTAACCCTCTTCACTTTTGTGGAACTAAAGCCCTGGGGCGTGTTGTGGCGGTCGTAGCCCAAAATGATCCGGTTTGATTTGCTGTCGGCTGACAGGTTTCAATTTCTGCACCTCAGCACAAAATGTTGCTTAAAACTGAAATCTCCTGCTTGGCATAAACAGGTTGTACCTGTCAAAATTGCATTTGGCGAATACCGTTTGTCACTGGTTCTCTGTGGATTTTAACTGAGCGGGAAAATTGGCTACGCAATATTCTGTATCAAGCAGTTCCGTCAAATTGGACCCTGTCGCCTCTGAATCCGGAATCGGTTTCCTTGGTTCAAGTCGTCAAATCAAAGATTCCCAAGCAATCCGGGGTGGAAGACAGAGCGCATGTCTAAGCTACAGCCCAGGTTTTGAGATTATGGAGCTCAAGGAATTATGGGAGAAAACAGATTTTGTTCTACGACAGGGAAATCGGACGTGAACAAAAGAAGTACACTTCCCACACCGGGAATCGAACCCGGGCCACGGCGGTGAGAGCGCCGGATCCTAACCACTAGACCATATGGGACTCACGTCAGGTTGCGAAAGACATGATTATATTTAACTTCGGTTTTCGCGAGTAGCTATTGCCTTTGGTCCTGTTCACGGTTATGACGTCCAAACGGGATTTTTGTTTCCTTGAACGCCAAAGCATATACCTGGACAATAGTCGATTGCTTTCAAATTCACAATTTCAGATCACTTCGTGAGGTCGGCTAGCTCAGTCGGTAGAGCGTCGTGCTGATAACGCGAAGGTCGTGGGTTCGAGCCCCACGCTGACCAACATACCTTTTCCTTCTGGCCTTAAGTTCAAGGTAACAATCCCTTTTAACCTGCCACCATTGACAAATACAATCTCATTCGCGAAATTTAGTTCGGCTTGATTATTTTTGGCCCGTCTGCAGGGGTTCGACTATGTCCATTATTTGCTAACGGGTGACAGGGTCCAATTTCATGGAGCTGGCCGGCGGAAAATATTTCTAAGAACTGATTCCCCTGCTTGGCTAAGTTAGGTTACCTGTCAAAATTGCATGTGATGAATACCGCTTGTCGGTGGTTTTCTGTTGATTTTCACTGAACAGAAACATTTGCTGAGCAATATTCTTTAAAATGCAGTTATGTAAAATTGGATCCTGATCTTATCGCCTTTGGATCCAGAATCGGTTTGTTTGGTTCATCAAGCAGTCAAAGATTCAAAAATGGTGCCGGAGTACAAGACAGAGCCCGTGCCGAAGCTGAAGCCCAGGTATTGAGATACGGCTGAAATAATTGTGCGGGAAAACTGAAATTGTTTGACGTCATAAAACAATTATTGTTATTCACATTGAAGTAATAATATTATACAAATAAAGTGACCCAAAAATCACACTTCCCACACCGGGAATCGAACCCAGGCCACGGCGGTGAAAACGCCGGATCCTAACCACTAGACCATATGGGACTCACCTCGGTCTAGACTTGACATGGTTTCCTCAAAAATGATTTAACCCTCTTCAGTTTTGTGGAACTAAAGCCCTGGGGCGTGTTGTGGCGGTCGTAGCCCAAAATGATCCGGTTTGATTTGCTGTCGGGTGACAGGTTTCAATTTCTGCACCTCAGCACAAAATGTTGCTTAAAACTGAAATCTCCTGCTTGGCATAAACAGGTTGTACCTGTCAAAATTGCATTTGGCGAATACCGTTTGTCACTGGTTCTCTGTGGATTTTAACTGAGCGGGAAAATTGGCTACGCAATATTCTGTATCAAGCAGTTCCGTCAAATTGGACCCTGTCGCCTCTGAATCCGGAATCGGTTTCCTTGGTTCAAGTCGTCAAATCAAAGATTCCCAAGCAATCCGGGGTGGAAGACAGAGCCCATGTCTAAGCTACAGCCCAGGTTTTGAGATTATGGAGCTCAAGGAATTATGGGAGAAAACAGATTTTGTTCTACGACAGGGAAATCGGACGTGAACAAAAGAAGTACACTTCCCACACCGGGAATCGAACCCGGGCCACGGCGGTGAGAGCGCCGGATCCTAACCACTAGACCATATGGGACTCACGTCAGGTTGCGAAAGACATGATTATATTTAACTTCGGTTTTCGCGAGTAGCCATTGCCTTTGGTCCTGTTCACGGTTATGACGTCCAAACGGGATTTTTGTTTCCTTGAACGCCAAAGCATATACCTGGACAATAGTCGATTGCTTTCAAATTCACAATTTCAGATCACTTCGTGAGGTCGGCTAGCTCAGTCGGTAGAGCGTCGTGCTGATAACGCGAAGGTCGTGGGTTCGAGCCCCACGCTGACCAACATACCTTTTCCTTCTGGCCTTAAGTTCAAGGTAACAATCCCTTTTAACCTGCCACCATTGACAAATACAATCTCATTCGCGAAATTTAGTTCGGCTTGATTATTTTGGGCCCGTCTGCAGGGGTTCGACTATGTCCATTATTTGCTAACGGGTGACAGGGTCCAATTTCATGGAGCTGGCCGGCGGAAAATATTTCTAAGAACTGATTCCCCTGCTTGGCTAAGTTAGGTTACCTGTCAAAATTGCATGTGATGAATACCGCTTGTCGGTGGTTTTCTGTTGATTTTCACTGAACAGAAACATTTGCTGAGCAATATTCTTTAAAATGCAGTTATGTAAAATTGGATCCTGATCTTATCGCCTTTGGATCCAGAATCGGTTTGTTTGGTTCATCAAGCAGTCAAAGATTCAAAAATGGTGCCGGAGTACAAGACAGAGCCCGTGCCGAAGCTGAAGCCCAGGTATTGAGATACGGCTGAAATAATTGTGCGGGAAAACTGAAATTGTTTGACGTCATAAAACAATTATTATTATTCACATTGAAGTAATAATAGTATACAAATAAAGTGACCCAAAAAAATCACACTTCCCACACCGGGAATCGAACCCGGGCCACGGCGATGAAAACGCCGGATCCTAACCACTAGACCATATGGGACTCACCTCGGTCTAGACTTGACATGGTTTCCTCAAAAATGATTTAACCCTCTTCACTTTTGTGGAACTAAAGCCCTGGGGCGTGTTGTGGCGGTCGTAGCCCAAAATGATCCGGTTTGATTTGCTGTCGGCTGACAGGTTTCAATTTCTGCACCTCAGCACAAAATGTTGCTTAAAACTGAAATCTCCTGCTTGGCATAAACAGGTTGTACCTGTCAAAATTGCATTTGGCGAATACCGTTTGTCACTGGTTCTCTGTGGATTTTAACTGAGCGGGAAAATTGGCTACGCAATATTCTGTATCAAGCAGTTCCGTCAAATTGGACCCTGTCGCCTCTGAATCCGGAATCGGTTTCCTTGGTTCAAGTCGTCAAATCAAAGATTCCCAAGCAATCCGGGGTGGAAGACAGAGCGCATGTCTAAGCTACAGCCCAGGTTTTGAGATTATGGAGCTCAAGGAATTATGGGAGAAAACAGATTTTGTTCTACGACAGGGAAATCGGACGTGAACAAAAGAAGTACACTTCCCACACCGGGAATCGAACCCGGGCCACGGCGGTGAGAGCGCCGGATCCTAACCACTAGACCATATGGGACTCACGTCAGGTTGCGAAAGACATGATTATATTTAACTTCGGTTTTCGCGAGTAGCTATTGCCTTTGGTCCTGTTCACGGTTATGACGTCCAAACGGGATTTTTGTTTCCTTGAACGCCAAAGCATATACCTGGACAATAGTCGATTGCTTTCAAATTCACAATTTCAGATCACTTCGTGAGGTCGGCTAGCTCAGTCGGTAGAGCGTCGTGCTGATAACGCGAAGGTCGTGGGTTCGAGCCCCACGCTGACCAACATACCTTTTCCTTCTGGCCTTAAGTTCAAGGTAACAATCCCTTTTAACCTGCCACCATTGACAAATACAATCTCATTCGCGAAATTTAGTTCGGCTTGATTATTTTTGGCCCGTCTGCAGGGGTTCGACTATGTCCATTATTTGCTAACGGGTGACAGGGTCCAATTTCATGGAGCTGGCCGGCGGAAAATATTTCTAAGAACTGATTCCCCTGCTTGGCTAAGTTAGGTTACCTGTCAAAATTGCATGTGATGAATACCGCTTGTCGGTGGTTTTCTGTTGATTTTCACTGAACAGAAACATTTGCTGAGCAATATTCTTTAAAATGCAGTTATGTAAAATTGGATCCTGATCTTATCGCCTTTGGATCCAGAATCGGTTTGTTTGGTTCATCAAGCAGTCAAAGATTCAAAAATGGTGCCGGAGTACAAGACAGAGCCCGTGCCGAAGCTGAAGCCCAGGTATTGAGATACGGCTGAAATAATTGTGCGGGAAAACTGAAATTGTTTGACGTCATAAAACAATTATTGTTATTCACATTGAAGTAATAATATTATACAAATAAAGTGACCCAAAAATCACACTTCCCACACCGGGAATCGAACCCAGGCCACGGCGGTGAAAACGCCGGATCCTAACCACTAGACCATATGGGACTCACCTCGGTCTAGACTTGACATGGTTTCCTCAAAAATGATTTAACCCTCTTCAGTTTTGTGGAACTAAAGCCCTGGGGCGTGTTGTGGCGGTCGTAGCCCAAAATGATCCGGTTTGATTTGCTGTCGGGTGACAGGTTTCAATTTCTGCACCTCAGCACAAAATGTTGCTTAAAACTGAAATCTCCTGCTTGGCATAAACAGGTTGTACCTGTCAAAATTGCATTTGGCGAATACCGTTTGTCACTGGTTCTCTGTGGATTTTAACTGAGCGGGAAAATTGGCTACGCAATATTCTGTATCAAGCAGTTCCGTCAAATTGGACCCTGTCGCCTCTGAATCCGGAATCGGTTTCCTTGGTTCAAGTCGTCAAATCAAAGATTCCCAAGCAATCCGGGGTGGAAGACAGAGCCCATGTCTAAGCTACAGCCCAGGTTTTGAGATTATGGAGCTCAAGGAATTATGGGAGAAAACAGATTTTGTTCTACGACAGGGAAATCGGACGTGAACAAAAGAAGTACACTTCCCACACCGGGAATCGAACCCGGGCCACGGCGGTGAGAGCGCCGGATCCTAACCACTAGACCATATGGGACTCACGTCAGGTTGCGAAAGACATGATTATATTTAACTTCGGTTTTCGCGAGTAGCCATTGCCTTTGGTCCTGTTCACGGTTATGACGTCCAAACGGGATTTTTGTTTCCTTGAACGCCAAAGCATATACCTGGACAATAGTCGATTGCTTTCAAATTCACAATTTCAGATCACTTCGTGAGGTCGGCTAGCTCAGTCGGTAGAGCGTCGTGCTGATAACGCGAAGGTCGTGGGTTCGAGCCCCACGCTGACCAACATACCTTTTCCTTCTGGCCTTAAGTTCAAGGTAACAATCCCTTTTAACCTGCCACCATTGACAAATACAATCTCATTCGCGAAATTTAGTTCGGCTTGATTATTTTGGGCCCGTCTGCAGGGGTTCGACTATGTCCATTATTTGCTAACGGGTGACAGGGTCCAATTTCATGGAGCTGGCCGGCGGAAAATATTTCTAAGAACTGATTCCCCTGCTTGGCTAAGTTAGGTTACCTGTCAAAATTGCATGTGATGAATACCGCTTGTCGGTGGTTTTCTGTTGATTTTCACTGAACAGAAACATTTGCTGAGCAATATTCTTTAAAATGCAGTTATGTAAAATTGGATCCTGATCTTATCGCCTTTGGATCCAGAATCGGTTTGTTTGGTTCATCAAGCAGTCAAAGATTCAAAAATGGTGCCGGAGTACAAGACAGAGCCCGTGCCGAAGCTGAAGCCCAGGTATTGAGATACGGCTGAAATAATTGTGCGGGAAAACTGAAATTGTTTGACGTCATAAAACAATTATTATTATTCACATTGAAGTAATAATAGTATACAAATAAAGTGACCCAAAAAAATCACACTTCCCACACCGGGAATCGAACCCGGGCCACGGCGATGAAAACGCCGGATCCTAACCACTAGACCATATGGGACTCACCTCGGTCTAGACTTGACATGGTTTCCTCAAAAATGATTTAACCCTCTTCACTTTTGTGGAACTAAAGCCCTGGGGCGTGTTGTGGCGGTCGTAGCCCAAAATGATCCGGTTTGATTTGCTGTCGGCTGACAGGTTTCAATTTCTGCACCTCAGCACAAAATGTTGCTTAAAACTGAAATCTCCTGCTTGGCATAAACAGGTTGTACCTGTCAAAATTGCATTTGGCGAATACCGTTTGTCACTGGTTCTCTGTGGATTTTAACTGAGCGGGAAAATTGGCTACGCAATATTCTGTATCAAGCAGTTCCGTCAAATTGGACCCTGTCGCCTCTGAATCCGGAATCGGTTTCCTTGGTTCAAGTCGTCAAATCAAAGATTCCCAAGCAATCCGGGGTGGAAGACAGAGCGCATGTCTAAGCTACAGCCCAGGTTTTGAGATTATGGAGCTCAAGGAATTATGGGAGAAAACAGATTTTGTTCTACGACAGGGAAATCGGACGTGAACAAAAGAAGTACACTTCCCACACCGGGAATCGAACCCGGGCCACGGCGGTGAGAGCGCCGGATCCTAACCACTAGACCATATGGGACTCACGTCAGGTTGCGAAAGACATGATTATATTTAACTTCGGTTTTCGCGAGTAGCTATTGCCTTTGGTCCTGTTCACGGTTATGACGTCCAAACGGGATTTTTGTTTCCTTGAACGCCAAAGCATATACCTGGACAATAGTCGATTGCTTTCAAATTCACAATTTCAGATCACTTCGTGAGGTCGGCTAGCTCAGTCGGTAGAGCGTCGTGCTGATAACGCGAAGGTCGTGGGTTCGAGCCCCACGCTGACCAACATACCTTTTCCTTCTGGCCTTAAGTTCAAGGTAACAATCCCTTTTAACCTGCCACCATTGACAAATACAATCTCATTCGCGAAATTTAGTTCGGCTTGATTATTTTTGGCCCGTCTGCAGGGGTTCGACTATGTCCATTATTTGCTAACGGGTGACAGGGTCCAATTTCATGGAGCTGGCCGGCGGAAAATATTTCTAAGAACTGATTCCCCTGCTTGGCTAAGTTAGGTTACCTGTCAAAATTGCATGTGATGAATACCGCTTGTCGGTGGTTTTCTGTTGATTTTCACTGAACAGAAACATTTGCTGAGCAATATTCTTTAAAATGCAGTTATGTAAAATTGGATCCTGATCTTATCGCCTTTGGATCCAGAATCGGTTTGTTTGGTTCATCAAGCAGTCAAAGATTCAAAAATGGTGCCGGAGTACAAGACAGAGCCCGTGCCGAAGCTGAAGCCCAGGTATTGAGATACGGCTGAAATAATTGTGCGGGAAAACTGAAATTGTTTGACGTCATAAAACAATTATTGTTATTCACATTGAAGTAATAATATTATACAAATAAAGTGACCCAAAAATCACACTTCCCACACCGGGAATCGAACCCAGGCCACGGCGGTGAAAACGCCGGATCCTAACCACTAGACCATATGGGACTCACCTCGGTCTAGACTTGACATGGTTTCCTCAAAAATGATTTAACCCTCTTCAGTTTTGTGGAACTAAAGCCCTGGGGCGTGTTGTGGCGGTCGTAGCCCAAAATGATCCGGTTTGATTTGCTGTCGGGTGACAGGTTTCAATTTCTGCACCTCAGCACAAAATGTTGCTTAAAACTGAAATCTCCTGCTTGGCATAAACAGGTTGTACCTGTCAAAATTGCATTTGGCGAATACCGTTTGTCACTGGTTCTCTGTGGATTTTAACTGAGCGGGAAAATTGGCTACGCAATATTCTGTATCAAGCAGTTCCGTCAAATTGGACCCTGTCGCCTCTGAATCCGGAATCGGTTTCCTTGGTTCAAGTCGTCAAATCAAAGATTCCCAAGCAATCCGGGGTGGAAGACAGAGCCCATGTCTAAGCTACAGCCCAGGTTTTGAGATTATGGAGCTCAAGGAATTATGGGAGAAAACAGATTTTGTTCTACGACAGGGAAATCGGACGTGAACAAAAGAAGTACACTTCCCACACCGGGAATCGAACCCGGGCCACGGCGGTGAGAGCGCCGGATCCTAACCACTAGACCATATGGGACTCACGTCAGGTTGCGAAAGACATGATTATATTTAACTTCGGTTTTCGCGAGTAGCCATTGCCTTTGGTCCTGTTCACGGTTATGACGTCCAAACGGGATTTTTGTTTCCTTGAACGCCAAAGCATATACCTGGACAATAGTCGATTGCTTTCAAATTCACAATTTCAGATCACTTCGTGAGGTCGGCTAGCTCAGTCGGTAGAGCGTCGTGCTGATAACGCGAAGGTCGTGGGTTCGAGCCCCACGCTGACCAACATACCTTTTCCTTCTGGCCTTAAGTTCAAGGTAACAATCCCTTTTAACCTGCCACCATTGACAAATACAATCTCATTCGCGAAATTTAGTTCGGCTTGATTATTTTGGGCCCGTCTGCAGGGGTTCGACTATGTCCATTATTTGCTAACGGGTGACAGGGTCCAATTTCATGGAGCTGGCCGGCGGAAAATATTTCTAAGAACTGATTCCCCTGCTTGGCTAAGTTAGGTTACCTGTCAAAATTGCATGTGATGAATACCGCTTGTCGGTGGTTTTCTGTTGATTTTCACTGAACAGAAACATTTGCTGAGCAATATTCTTTAAAATGCAGTTATGTAAAATTGGATCCTGATCTTATCGCCTTTGGATCCAGAATCGGTTTGTTTGGTTCATCAAGCAGTCAAAGATTCAAAAATGGTGCCGGAGTACAAGACAGAGCCCGTGCCGAAGCTGAAGCCCAGGTATTGAGATACGGCTGAAATAATTGTGCGGGAAAACTGAAATTGTTTGACGTCATAAAACAATTATTGTTATTCACATTGAAGTAATAATATTATACAAATAAAGTGACCCAAAAATCACACTTCCCACACCGGGAATCGAACCCGGGCCACGGCGGTGAAAACGCCGGATCCTAACCACTAGACCATATGGGACTCACCTCGGTCTAGACTTGACATGGTTTCCTCAAAAATGATTTAACCCTCTTCAGTTTTGTGGAACTAAAGCCCTGGGGCGTGTTGTGGCGGTCGTAGCCCAAAATGATCCGGTTTGATTTGCTGTCGGGTGACAGGTTTCAATTTCTGCACCTCAGCACAAAATGTTGCTTAAAACTGAAATCTCCTGCTTGGCATAAACAGGTTGTACCTGTCAAAATTGCATTTGGCGAATACCGTTTGTCACTGGTTCTCTGTGGATTTTAACTGAGCGGGAAAATTGGCTACGCAATATTCTGTATCAAGCAGTTCCGTCACATTGGACCCTGTCGCCTCTGAATCCGGAATCGGTTTCCTTGGTTCAAGTCGTCAAATCAAAGATTCCCAAGCAATCCGGGGTGGAAGACAGAGCGCATGTCTAAGCTACAGCCCAGGTTTTGAGATTATGGAGCTCAAGGAATTATGGGAGAAAACAGATTTTGTTCTACGACAGGGAAATCGGACGTGAACAAAAGAAGTACACTTCCCACACCGGGAATCGAACCCGGGCCACGGCGGTGAGAGCGCCGGATCCTAACCACTAGACCATATGGGACTCACGTCAGGTTGCGAAAGACATGATTATATTTAACTTCGGTTTTCGCGAGTAGCTATTGCCTTTGGTCCTGTTCACGGTTATGACGTCCAAACGGGATTTTTGTTTCCTTGAACGCCAAAGCATATACCTGGACAATAGTCGATTGCTTTCAAATTCACAATTTCAGATCACTTCGTGAGGTCGGCTAGCTCAGTCGGTAGAGCGTCGTGCTGATAACGCGAAGGTCGTGGGTTCGAGCCCCACGCTGACCAACATACCTTTTCCTTCTGGCCTTAAGTTCAAGGTAACAATCCCTTTTAACCTGCCACCATTGACAAATACAATCTCATTCGCGAAATTTAGTTCGGCTTGATTATTTTTGGCCCGTCTGCAGGGGTTCGACTATGTCCATTATTTGCTAACGGGTGACAGGGTCCAATTTCATGGAGCTGGCCGGCGGAAAATATTTCTAAGAACTGATTCCCCTGCTTGGCTAAGTTAGGTTACCTGTCAAAATTGCATGTGATGAATACCGCTTGTCGGTGGTTTTCTGTTGATTTTCACTGAACAGAAACATTTGCTGAGCAATATTCTTTAAAATGCAGTTATGTAAAATTGGATCCTGATCTTATCGCCTTTGGATCCAGAATCGGTTTGTTTGGTTCATCAAGCAGTCAAAGATTCAAAAATGGTGCCGGAGTACAAGACAGAGCCCGTGCCGAAGCTGAAGCCCAGGTATTGAGATACGGCTGAAATAATTGTGCGGGAAAACTGAAATTGTTTGACGTCATAAAACAATTATTGTTATTCACATTGAAGTAATAATATTATACAAATAAAGTGACCCAAAAATCACACTTCCCACACCGGGAATCGAACCCAGGCCACGGCGGTGAAAACGCCGGATCCTAACCACTAGACCATATGGGACTCACCTCGGTCTAGACTTGACATGGTTTCCTCAAAAATGATTTAACCCTCTTCAGTTTTGTGGAACTAAAGCCCTGGGGCGTGTTGTGGCGGTCGTAGCCCAAAATGATCCGGTTTGATTTGCTGTCGGGTGACAGGTTTCAATTTCTGCACCTCAGCACAAAATGTTGCTTAAAACTGAAATCTCCTGCTTGGCATAAACAGGTTGTACCTGTCAAAATTGCATTTGGCGAATACCGTTTGTCACTGGTTCTCTGTGGATTTTAACTGAGCGGGAAAATTGGCTACGCAATATTCTGTATCAAGCAGTTCCGTCAAATTGGACCCTGTCGCCTCTGAATCCGGAATCGGTTTCCTTGGTTCAAGTCGTCAAATCAAAGATTCCCAAGCAATCCGGGGTGGAAGACAGAGCCCATGTCTAAGCTACAGCCCAGGTTTTGAGATTATGGAGCTCAAGGAATTATGGGAGAAAACAGATTTTGTTCTACGACAGGGAAATCGGACGTGAACAAAAGAAGTACACTTCCCACACCGGGAATCGAACCCGGGCCACGGCGGTGAGAGCGCCGGATCCTAACCACTAGACCATATGGGACTCACGTCAGGTTGCGAAAGACATGATTATATTTAACTTCGGTTTTCGCGAGTAGCCATTGCCTTTGGTCCTGTTCACGGTTATGACGTCCAAACGGGATTTTTGTTTCCTTGAACGCCAAAGCATATACCTGGACAATAGTCGATTGCTTTCAAATTCACAATTTCAGATCACTTCGTGAGGTCGGCTAGCTCAGTCGGTAGAGCGTCGTGCTGATAACGCGAAGGTCGTGGGTTCGAGCCCCACGCTGACCAACATACCTTTTCCTTCTGGCCTTAAGTTCAAGGTAACAATCCCTTTTAACCTGCCACCATTGACAAATACAATCTCATTCGCGAAATTTAGTTCGGCTTGATTATTTTGGGCCCGTCTGCAGGGGTTCGACTATGTCCATTATTTGCTAACGGGTGACAGGGTCCAATTTCATGGAGCTGGCCGGCGGAAAATATTTCTAAGAACTGATTCCCCTGCTTGGCTAAGTTAGGTTACCTGTCAAAATTGCATGTGATGAATACCGCTTGTCGGTGGTTTTCTGTTGATTTTCACTGAACAGAAACATTTGCTGAGCAATATTCTTTAAAATGCAGTTATGTAAAATTGGATCCTGATCTTATCGCCTTTGGATCCAGAATCGGTTTGTTTGGTTCATCAAGCAGTCAAAGATTCAAAAATGGTGCCGGAGTACAAGACAGAGCCCGTGCCGAAGCTGAAGCCCAGGTATTGAGATACGGCTGAAATAATTGTGCGGGAAAACTGAAATTGTTTGACGTCATAAAACAATTATTATTATTCACATTGAAGTAATAATAGTATACAAATAAAGTGACCCAAAAAAATCACACTTCCCACACCGGGAATCGAACCCGGGCCACGGCGATGAAAACGCCGGATCCTAACCACTAGACCATATGGGACTCACCTCGGTCTAGACTTGACATGGTTTCCTCAAAAATGATTTAACCCTCTTCACTTTTGTGGAACTAAAGCCCTGGGGCGTGTTGTGGCGGTCGTAGCCCAAAATGATCCGGTTTGATTTGCTGTCGGCTGACAGGTTTCAATTTCTGCACCTCAGCACAAAATGTTGCTTAAAACTGAAATCTCCTGCTTGGCATAAACAGGTTGTACCTGTCAAAATTGCATTTGGCGAATACCGTTTGTCACTGGTTCTCTGTGGATTTTAACTGAGCGGGAAAATTGGCTACGCAATATTCTGTATCAAGCAGTTCCGTCAAATTGGACCCTGTCGCCTCTGAATCCGGAATCGGTTTCCTTGGTTCAAGTCGTCAAATCAAAGATTCCCAAGCAATCCGGGGTGGAAGACAGAGCGCATGTCTAAGCTACAGCCCAGGTTTTGAGATTATGGAGCTCAAGGAATTATGGGAGAAAACAGATTTTGTTCTACGACAGGGAAATCGGACGTGAACAAAAGAAGTACACTTCCCACACCGGGAATCGAACCCGGGCCACGGCGGTGAGAGCGCCGGATCCTAACCACTAGACCATATGGGACTCACGTCAGGTTGCGAAAGACATGATTATATTTAACTTCGGTTTTCGCGAGTAGCTATTGCCTTTGGTCCTGTTCACGGTTATGACGTCCAAACGGGATTTTTGTTTCCTTGAACGCCAAAGCATATACCTGGACAATAGTCGATTGCTTTCAAATTCACAATTTCAGATCACTTCGTGAGGTCGGCTAGCTCAGTCGGTAGAGCGTCGTGCTGATAACGCGAAGGTCGTGGGTTCGAGCCCCACGCTGACCAACATACCTTTTCCTTCTGGCCTTAAGTTCAAGGTAACAATCCCTTTTAACCTGCCACCATTGACAAATACAATCTCATTCGCGAAATTTAGTTCGGCTTGATTATTTTTGGCCCGTCTGCAGGGGTTCGACTATGTCCATTATTTGCTAACGGGTGACAGGGTCCAATTTCATGGAGCTGGCCGGCGGAAAATATTTCTAAGAACTGATTCCCCTGCTTGGCTAAGTTAGGTTACCTGTCAAAATTGCATGTGATGAATACCGCTTGTCGGTGGTTTTCTGTTGATTTTCACTGAACAGAAACATTTGCTGAGCAATATTCTTTAAAATGCAGTTATGTAAAATTGGATCCTGATCTTATCGCCTTTGGATCCAGAATCGGTTTGTTTGGTTCATCAAGCAGTCAAAGATTCAAAAATGGTGCCGGAGTACAAGACAGAGCCCGTGCCGAAGCTGAAGCCCAGGTATTGAGATACGGCTGAAATAATTGTGCGGGAAAACTGAAATTGTTTGACGTCATAAAACAATTATTGTTATTCACATTGAAGTAATAATATTATACAAATAAAGTGACCCAAAAATCACACTTCCCACACCGGGAATCGAACCCAGGCCACGGCGGTGAAAACGCCGGATCCTAACCACTAGACCATATGGGACTCACCTCGGTCTAGACTTGACATGGTTTCCTCAAAAATGATTTAACCCTCTTCAGTTTTGTGGAACTAAAGCCCTGGGGCGTGTTGTGGCGGTCGTAGCCCAAAATGATCCGGTTTGATTTGCTGTCGGGTGACAGGTTTCAATTTCTGCACCTCAGCACAAAATGTTGCTTAAAACTGAAATCTCCTGCTTGGCATAAACAGGTTGTACCTGTCAAAATTGCATTTGGCGAATACCGTTTGTCACTGGTTCTCTGTGGATTTTAACTGAGCGGGAAAATTGGCTACGCAATATTCTGTATCAAGCAGTTCCGTCACATTGGACCCTGTCGCCTCTGAATCCGGAATCGGTTTCCTTGGTTCAAGTCGTCAAATCAAAGATTCCCAAGCAATCCGGGGTGGAAGACAGAGCGCATGTCTAAGCTACAGCCCAGGTTTTGAGATTATGGAGCTCAAGGAATTATGGGAGAAAACAGATTTTGTTCTACGACAGGGAAATCGGACGTGAACAAAAGAAGTACACTTCCCACACCGGGAATCGAACCCGGGCCACGGCGGTGAGAGCGCCGGATCCTAACCACTAGACCATATGGGACTCACGTCAGGTTGCGAAAGACATGATTATATTTAACTTCGGTTTTCGCGAGTAGCTATTGCCTTTGGTCCTGTTCACGGTTATGACGTCCAAACGGGATTTTTGTTTCCTTGAACGCCAAAGCATATACCTGGACAATAGTCGATTGCTTTCAAATTCACAATTTCAGATCACTTCGTGAGGTCGGCTAGCTCAGTCGGTAGAGCGTCGTGCTGATAACGCGAAGGTCGTGGGTTCGAGCCCCACGCTGACCAACATACCTTTTCCTTCTGGCCTTAAGTTCAAGGTAACAATCCCTTTTAACCTGCCACCATTGACAAATACAATCTCATTCGCGAAATTTAGTTCGGCTTGATTATTTTTGGCCCGTCTGCAGGGGTTCGACTATGTCCATTATTTGCTAACGGGTGACAGGGTCCAATTTCATGGAGCTGGCCGGCGGAAAATATTTCTAAGAACTGATTCCCCTGCTTGGCTAAGTTAGGTTACCTGTCAAAATTGCATGTGATGAATACCGCTTGTCGGTGGTTTTCTGTTGATTTTCACTGAACAGAAACATTTGCTGAGCAATATTCTTTAAAATGCAGTTATGTAAAATTGGATCCTGATCTTATCGCCTTTGGATCCAGAATCGGTTTGTTTGGTTCATCAAGCAGTCAAAGATTCAAAAATGGTGCCGGAGTACAAGACAGAGCCCGTGCCGAAGCTGAAGCCCAGGTATTGAGATACGGCTGAAATAATTGTGCGGGAAAACTGAAATTGTTTGACGTCATAAAACAATTATTGTTATTCACATTGAAGTAATAATATTATACAAATAAAGTGACCCAAAAATCACACTTCCCACACCGGGAATCGAACCCAGGCCACGGCGGTGAAAACGCCGGATCCTAACCACTAGACCATATGGGACTCACCTCGGTCTAGACTTGACATGGTTTCCTCAAAAATGATTTAACCCTCTTCAGTTTTGTGGAACTAAAGCCCTGGGGCGTGTTGTGGCGGTCGTAGCCCAAAATGATCCGGTTTGATTTGCTGTCGGGTGACAGGTTTCAATTTCTGCACCTCAGCACAAAATGTTGCTTAAAACTGAAATCTCCTGCTTGGCATAAACAGGTTGTACCTGTCAAAATTGCATTTGGCGAATACCGTTTGTCACTGGTTCTCTGTGGATTTTAACTGAGCGGGAAAATTGGCTACGCAATATTCTGTATCAAGCAGTTCCGTCACATTGGACCCTGTCGCCTCTGAATCCGGAATCGGTTTCCTTGGTTCAAGTCGTCAAATCAAAGATTCCCAAGCAATCCGGGGTGGAAGACAGAGCGCATGTCTAAGCTACAGCCCAGGTTTTGAGATTATGGAGCTCAAGGAATTATGGGAGAAAACAGATTTTGTTCTACGACAGGGAAATCGGACGTGAACAAAAGAAGTACACTTCCCACACCGGGAATCGAACCCGGGCCACGGCGGTGAGAGCGCCGGATCCTAACCACTAGACCATATGGGACTCACGTCAGGTTGCGAAAGACATGATTATATTTAACTTCGGTTTTCGCGAGTAGCCATTGCCTTTGGTCCTGTTCACGGTTATGACGTCCAAACGGGATTTTTGTTTCCTTGAACGCCAAAGCATATACCTGGACAATAGTCGATTGCTTTCAAATTCACAATTTCAGATCACTTCGTGAGGTCGGCTAGCTCAGTCGGTAGAGCGTCGTGCTGATAACGCGAAGGTCGTGGGTTCGAGCCCCACGCTGACCAACATACCTTTTCCTTCTGGCCTTAAGTTCAAGGTAACAATCCCTTTTAACCTGCCACCATTGACAAATACAATCTCATTCGCGAAATTTAGTTCGGCTTGATTATTTTGGGCCCGTCTGCAGGGGTTCGACTATGTCCATTATTTGCTAACGGGTGACAGGGTCCAATTTCATGGAGCTGGCCGGCGGAAAATATTTCTAAGAACTGATTCCCCTGCTTGGCTAAGTTAGGTTACCTGTCAAAATTGCATGTGATGAATACCGCTTGTCGGTGGTTTTCTGTTGATTTTCACTGAACAGAAACATTTGCTGAGCAATATTCTTTAAAATGCAGTTATGTAAAATTGGATCCTGATCTTATCGCCTTTGGATCCAGAATCGGTTTGTTTGGTTCATCAAGCAGTCAAAGATTCAAAAATGGTGCCGGAGTACAAGACAGAGCCCGTGCCGAAGCTGAAGCCCAGGTATTGAGATACGGCTGAAATAATTGTGCGGGAAAACTGAAATTGTTTGACGTCATAAAACAATTATTATTATTCACATTGAAGTAATAATAGTATACAAATAAAGTGACCCAAAAAAATCACACTTCCCACACCGGGAATCGAACCCGGGCCACGGCGATGAAAACGCCGGATCCTAACCACTAGACCATATGGGACTCACCTCGGTCTAGACTTGACATGGTTTCCTCAAAAATGATTTAACCCTCTTCACTTTTGTGGAACTAAAGCCCTGGGGCGTGTTGTGGCGGTCGTAGCCCAAAATGATCCGGTTTGATTTGCTGTCGGCTGACAGGTTTCAATTTCTGCACCTCAGCACAAAATGTTGCTTAAAACTGAAATCTCCTGCTTGGCATAAACAGGTTGTACCTGTCAAAATTGCATTTGGCGAATACCGTTTGTCACTGGTTCTCTGTGGATTTTAACTGAGCGGGAAAATTGGCTACGCAATATTCTGTATCAAGCAGTTCCGTCAAATTGGACCCTGTCGCCTCTGAATCCGGAATCGGTTTCCTTGGTTCAAGTCGTCAAATCAAAGATTCCCAAGCAATCCGGGGTGGAAGACAGAGCGCATGTCTAAGCTACAGCCCAGGTTTTGAGATTATGGAGCTCAAGGAATTATGGGAGAAAACAGATTTTGTTCTACGACAGGGAAATCGGACGTGAACAAAAGAAGTACACTTCCCACACCGGGAATCGAACCCGGGCCACGGCGGTGAGAGCGCCGGATCCTAACCACTAGACCATATGGGACTCACGTCAGGTTGCGAAAGACATGATTATATTTAACTTCGGTTTTCGCGAGTAGCTATTGCCTTTGGTCCTGTTCACGGTTATGACGTCCAAACGGGATTTTTGTTTCCTTGAACGCCAAAGCATATACCTGGACAATAGTCGATTGCTTTCAAATTCACAATTTCAGATCACTTCGTGAGGTCGGCTAGCTCAGTCGGTAGAGCGTCGTGCTGATAACGCGAAGGTCGTGGGTTCGAGCCCCACGCTGACCAACATACCTTTTCCTTCTGGCCTTAAGTTCAAGGTAACAATCCCTTTTAACCTGCCACCATTGACAAATACAATCTCATTCGCGAAATTTAGTTCGGCTTGATTATTTTTGGCCCGTCTGCAGGGGTTCGACTATGTCCATTATTTGCTAACGGGTGACAGGGTCCAATTTCATGGAGCTGGCCGGCGGAAAATATTTCTAAGAACTGATTCCCCTGCTTGGCTAAGTTAGGTTACCTGTCAAAATTGCATGTGATGAATACCGCTTGTCGGTGGTTTTCTGTTGATTTTCACTGAACAGAAACATTTGCTGAGCAATATTCTTTAAAATGCAGTTATGTAAAATTGGATCCTGATCTTATCGCCTTTGGATCCAGAATCGGTTTGTTTGGTTCATCAAGCAGTCAAAGATTCAAAAATGGTGCCGGAGTACAAGACAGAGCCCGTGCCGAAGCTGAAGCCCAGGTATTGAGATACGGCTGAAATAATTGTGCGGGAAAACTGAAATTGTTTGACGTCATAAAACAATTATTGTTATTCACATTGAAGTAATAATATTATACAAATAAAGTGACCCAAAAATCACACTTCCCACACCGGGAATCGAACCCAGGCCACGGCGGTGAAAACGCCGGATCCTAACCACTAGACCATATGGGACTCACCTCGGTCTAGACTTGACATGGTTTCCTCAAAAATGATTTAACCCTCTTCAGTTTTGTGGAACTAAAGCCCTGGGGCGTGTTGTGGCGGTCGTAGCCCAAAATGATCCGGTTTGATTTGCTGTCGGGTGACAGGTTTCAATTTCTGCACCTCAGCACAAAATGTTGCTTAAAACTGAAATCTCCTGCTTGGCATAAACAGGTTGTACCTGTCAAAATTGCATTTGGCGAATACCGTTTGTCACTGGTTCTCTGTGGATTTTAACTGAGCGGGAAAATTGGCTACGCAATATTCTGTATCAAGCAGTTCCGTCACATTGGACCCTGTCGCCTCTGAATCCGGAATCGGTTTCCTTGGTTCAAGTCGTCAAATCAAAGATTCCCAAGCAATCCGGGGTGGAAGACAGAGCGCATGTCTAAGCTACAGCCCAGGTTTTGAGATTATGGAGCTCAAGGAATTATGGGAGAAAACAGATTTTGTTCTACGACAGGGAAATCGGACGTGAACAAAAGAAGTACACTTCCCACACCGGGAATCGAACCCGGGCCACGGCGGTGAGAGCGCCGGATCCTAACCACTAGACCATATGGGACTCACGTCAGGTTGCGAAAGACATGATTATATTTAACTTCGGTTTTCGCGAGTAGCTATTGCCTTTGGTCCTGTTCACGGTTATGACGTCCAAACGGGATTTTTGTTTCCTTGAACGCCAAAGCATATACCTGGACAATAGTCGATTGCTTTCAAATTCACAATTTCAGATCACTTCGTGAGGTCGGCTAGCTCAGTCGGTAGAGCGTCGTGCTGATAACGCGAAGGTCGTGGGTTCGAGCCCCACGCTGACCAACATACCTTTTCCTTCTGGCCTTAAGTTCAAGGTAACAATCCCTTTTAACCTGCCACCATTGACAAATACAATCTCATTCGCGAAATTTAGTTCGGCTTGATTATTTTTGGCCCGTCTGCAGGGGTTCGACTATGTCCATTATTTGCTAACGGGTGACAGGGTCCAATTTCATGGAGCTGGCCGGCGGAAAATATTTCTAAGAACTGATTCCCCTGCTTGGCTAAGTTAGGTTACCTGTCAAAATTGCATGTGATGAATACCGCTTGTCGGTGGTTTTCTGTTGATTTTCACTGAACAGAAACATTTGCTGAGCAATATTCTTTAAAATGCAGTTATGTAAAATTGGATCCTGATCTTATCGCCTTTGGATCCAGAATCGGTTTGTTTGGTTCATCAAGCAGTCAAAGATTCAAAAATGGTGCCGGAGTACAAGACAGAGCCCGTGCCGAAGCTGAAGCCCAGGTATTGAGATACGGCTGAAATAATTGTGCGGGAAAACTGAAATTGTTTGACGTCATAAAACAATTATTGTTATTCACATTGAAGTAATAATATTATACAAATAAAGTGACCCAAAAATCACACTTCCCACACCGGGAATCGAACCCAGGCCACGGCGGTGAAAACGCCGGATCCTAACCACTAGACCATATGGGACTCACCTCGGTCTAGACTTGACATGGTTTCCTCAAAAATGATTTAACCCTCTTCAGTTTTGTGGAACTAAAGCCCTGGGGCGTGTTGTGGCGGTCGTAGCCCAAAATGATCCGGTTTGATTTGCTGTCGGGTGACAGGTTTCAATTTCTGCACCTCAGCACAAAATGTTGCTTAAAACTGAAATCTCCTGCTTGGCATAAACAGGTTGTACCTGTCAAAATTGCATTTGGCGAATACCGTTTGTCACTGGTTCTCTGTGGATTTTAACTGAGCGGGAAAATTGGCTACGCAATATTCTGTATCAAGCAGTTCCGTCACATTGGACCCTGTCGCCTCTGAATCCGGAATCGGTTTCCTTGGTTCAAGTCGTCAAATCAAAGATTCCCAAGCAATCCGGGGTGGAAGACAGAGCGCATGTCTAAGCTACAGCCCAGGTTTTGAGATTATGGAGCTCAAGGAATTATGGGAGAAAACAGATTTTGTTCTACGACAGGGAAATCGGACGTGAACAAAAGAAGTACACTTCCCACACCGGGAATCGAACCCGGGCCACGGCGGTGAGAGCGCCGGATCCTAACCACTAGACCATATGGGACTCACGTCAGGTTGCGAAAGACATGATTATATTTAACTTCGGTTTTCGCGAGTAGCTATTGCCTTTGGTCCTGTTCACGGTTATGACGTCCAAACGGGATTTTTGTTTCCTTGAACGCCAAAGCATATACCTGGACAATAGTCGATTGCTTTCAAATTCACAATTTCAGATCACATCGTGAGGTCGGCTAGCTCAGTCGGTAGAGCGTCGTGCTGATAACGCGAAGGTCGTGGGTTCGAGCCCCACGCTGACCAACATACCTTTTCCTTCTGGCCTTAAGTTCAAGGTAACAATCCCTTTTAACCTGCCACCATTGACAAATACAATCTCATTCGCGAAATTTAGTTCGGCTTGATTATTTTTGGCCCGTCTGCAGGGGTTCGACTATGTCCATTATTTGCTAACGGGTGACAGGGTCCAATTTCATGGAGCTGGCCGGCGGAAAATATTTCTAAGAACTGATTCCCCTGCTTGGCTAAGTTAGGTTACCTGTCAAAATTGCATGTGATGAATACCGCTTGTCGGTGGTTTTCTGTTGATTTTCACTGAACAGAAACATTTGCTGAGCAATATTCTTTAAAATGCAGTTATGTAAAATTGGATCCTGATCTTATCGCCTTTGGATCCAGAATCGGTTTGTTTGGTTCATCAAGCAGTCAAAGATTCAAAAATGGTGCCGGAGTACAAGACAGAGCCCGTGCCGAAGCTGAAGCCCAGGTATTGAGATACGGCTGAAATAATTGTGCGGGAAAACTGAAATTGTTTGACGTCATAAAACAATTATTGTTATTCACATTGAAGTAATAATATTATACAAATAAAGTGACCCAAAAATCACACTTCCCACACCGGGAATCGAACCCAGGCCACGGCGGTGAAAACGCCGGATCCTAACCACTAGACCATATGGGACTCACCTCGGTCTAGACTTGACATGGTTTCCTCAAAAATGATTTAACCCTCTTCAGTTTTGTGGAACTAAAGCCCTGGGGCGTGTTGTGGCGGTCGTAGCCCAAAATGATCCGGTTTGATTTGCTGTCGGGTGACAGGTTTCAATTTCTGCACCTCAGCACAAAATGTTGCTTAAAACTGAAATCTCCTGCTTGGCATAAACAGGTTGTACCTGTCAAAATTGCATTTGGCGAATACCGTTTGTCACTGGTTCTCTGTGGATTTTAACTGAGCGGGAAAATTGGCTACGCAATATTCTGTATCAAGCAGTTCCGTCACATTGGACCCTGTCGCCTCTGAATCCGGAATCGGTTTCCTTGGTTCAAGTCGTCAAATCAAAGATTCCCAAGCAATCCGGGGTGGAAGACAGAGCGCATGTCTAAGCTACAGCCCAGGTTTTGAGATTATGGAGCTCAAGGAATTATGGGAGAAAACAGATTTTGTTCTACGACAGGGAAATCGGACGTGAACAAAAGAAGTACACTTCCCACACCGGGAATCGAACCCGGGCCACGGCGGTGAGAGCGCCGGATCCTAACCACTAGACCATATGGGACTCACGTCAGGTTGCGAAAGACATGATTATATTTAACTTCGGTTTTCGCGAGTAGCTATTGCCTTTGGTCCTGTTCACGGTTATGACGTCCAAACGGGATTTTTGTTTCCTTGAACGCCAAAGCATATACCTGGACAATAGTCGATTGCTTTCAAATTCACAATTTCAGATCACTTCGTGAGGTCGGCTAGCTCAGTCGGTAGAGCGTCGTGCTGATAACGCGAAGGTCGTGGGTTCGAGCCCCACGCTGACCAACATACCTTTTCCTTCTGGCCTTAAGTTCAAGGTAACAATCCCTTTTAACCTGCCACCATTGACAAATACAATCTCATTCGCGAAATTTAGTTCGGCTTGATTATTTTTGGCCCGTCTGCAGGGGTTCGACTATGTCCATTATTTGCTAACGGGTGACAGGGTCCAATTTCATGGAGCTGGCCGGCGGAAAATATTTCTAAGAACTGATTCCCCTGCTTGGCTAAGTTAGGTTACCTGTCAAAATTGCATGTGATGAATACCGCTTGTCGGTGGTTTTCTGTTGATTTTCACTGAACAGAAACATTTGCTGAGCAATATTCTTTAAAATGCAGTTATGTAAAATTGGATCCTGATCTTATCGCCTTTGGATCCAGAATCGGTTTGTTTGGTTCATCAAGCAGTCAAAGATTCAAAAATGGTGCCGGAGTACAAGACAGAGCCCGTGCCGAAGCTGAAGCCCAGGTATTGAGATACGGCTGAAATAATTGTGCGGGAAAACTGAAATTGTTTGACGTCATAAAACAATTATTGTTATTCACATTGAAGTAATAATATTATACAAATAAAGTGACCCAAAAATCACACTTCCCACACCGGGAATCGAACCCAGGCCACGGCGGTGAAAACGCCGGATCCTAACCACTAGACCATATGGGACTCACCTCGGTCTAGACTTGACATGGTTTCCTCAAAAATGATTTAACCCTCTTCAGTTTTGTGGAACTAAAGCCCTGGGGCGTGTTGTGGCGGTCGTAGCCCAAAATGATCCGGTTTGATTTGCTGTCGGGTGACAGGTTTCAATTTCTGCACCTCAGCACAAAATGTTGCTTAAAACTGAAATCTCCTGCTTGGCATAAACAGGTTGTACCTGTCAAAATTGCATTTGGCGAATACCGTTTGTCACTGGTTCTCTGTGGATTTTAACTGAGCGGGAAAATTGGCTACGCAATATTCTGTATCAAGCAGTTCCGTCACATTGGACCCTGTCGCCTCTGAATCCGGAATCGGTTTCCTTGGTTCAAGTCGTCAAATCAAAGATTCCCAAGCAATCCGGGGTGGAAGACAGAGCGCATGTCTAAGCTACAGCCCAGGTTTTGAGATTATGGAGCTCAAGGAATTATGGGAGAAAACAGATTTTGTTCTACGACAGGGAAATCGGACGTGAACAAAAGAAGTACACTTCCCACACCGGGAATCGAACCCGGGCCACGGCGGTGAGAGCGCCGGATCCTAACCACTAGACCATATGGGACTCACGTCAGGTTGCGAAAGACATGATTATATTTAACTTCGGTTTTCGCGAGTAGCTATTGCCTTTGGTCCTGTTCACGGTTATGACGTCCAAACGGGATTTTTGTTTCCTTGAACGCCAAAGCATATACCTGGACAATAGTCGATTGCTTTCAAATTCACAATTTCAGATCACATCGTGAGGTCGGCTAGCTCAGTCGGTAGAGCGTCGTGCTGATAACGCGAAGGTCGTGGGTTCGAGCCCCACGCTGACCAACATACCTTTTCCTTCTGGCCTTAAGTTCAAGGTAACAATCCCTTTTAACCTGCCACCATTGACAAATACAATCTCATTCGCGAAATTTAGTTCGGCTTGATTATTTTTGGCCCGTCTGCAGGGGTTCGACTATGTCCATTATTTGCTAACGGGTGACAGGGTCCAATTTCATGGAGCTGGCCGGCGGAAAATATTTCTAAGAACTGATTCCCCTGCTTGGCTAAGTTAGGTTACCTGTCAAAATTGCATGTGATGAATACCGCTTGTCGGTGGTTTTCTGTTGATTTTCACTGAACAGAAACATTTGCTGAGCAATATTCTTTAAAATGCAGTTATGTAAAATTGGATCCTGATCTTATCGCCTTTGGATCCAGAATCGGTTTGTTTGGTTCATCAAGCAGTCAAAGATTCAAAAATGGTGCCGGAGTACAAGACAGAGCCCGTGCCGAAGCTGAAGCCCAGGTATTGAGATACGGCTGAAATAATTGTGCGGGAAAACTGAAATTGTTTGACGTCATAAAACAATTATTGTTATTCACATTGAAGTAATAATATTATACAAATAAAGTGACCCAAAAATCACACTTCCCACACCGGGAATCGAACCCAGGCCACGGCGGTGAAAACGCCGGATCCTAACCACTAGACCATATGGGACTCACCTCGGTCTAGACTTGACATGGTTTCCTCAAAAATGATTTAACCCTCTTCACTTTTGTGGAACTAAAGCCCTGGGGCGTGTTGTGGCGGTCGTAGCCCAAAATGATCCGGTTTGATTTGCTGTCGGGTGACAGGTTTCAATTTCTGCACCTCAGCACAAAATGTTGCTTAAAACTGAAATCTCCTGCTTGCATAAACAGGTTGTACCTGTCAAAATTGCATTTGGCGAATACCGTTTGTCACTGGTTCTCTGTGGATTTTAACTGAGCGGGAAAATTGGCTACGCAATATTCTGTATCAAGCAGTTCCGTCACATTGGACCCTGTCGCCTCTGAATCCGGAATCGGTTTCCTTGGTTCAAGTCGTCAAATCAAAGATTCCCAAGCAATCCGGGGTGGAAGACAGAGCGCATGTCTAAGCTACAGCCCAGGTTTTGAGATTATGGAGCTCAAGGAATTATGGGAGAAAACAGATTTTGTTCTACGACAGGGAAATCGGACGTGAACAAAAGAAGTACACTTCCCACACCGGGAATCGAACCCGGGCCACGGCGGTGAGAGCGCCGGATCCTAACCACTAGACCATATGGGACTCACGTCAGGTTGCGAAAGACATGATTATATTTAACTTCGGTTTTCGCGAGTAGCTATTGCCTTTGGTCCTGTTCACGGTTATGACGTCCAAACGGGATTTTTGTTTCCTTGAACGCCAAAGCATATACCTGGACAATAGTCGATTGCTTTCAAATTCACAATTTCAGATCACATCGTGAGGTCGGCTAGCTCAGTCGGTAGAGCGTCGTACTGATAACGCGAAGGTCGTGGGTTCGAGCCCCACGCTGACCAACATACCTTTTCCTTCTGGCCTTAAGTTCAAGGTAACAATCCCTTTTATTAACCTGCCACCATTGACAAATACAATCTCAATCGCGAAATTTAGTTCGGCTTGATTATTTTTGGCCCGTCTGCAGGGGTTCGACTATGTCCATTATTTGCTAACGGGTGACAGGGTCCAATTTCATGGAGCTGGCCGGCGGAAAATATTTCTAAGAACTGATTCCCCTGCTTGGCTAAGTTAGGTTACCTGTCAAAATTGCATGTGATGAATACCGCTTGTCGGTGGTTTTCTGTTGATTTTCACTGAACAGAAACATTTGCTGAGCAATATTCTTTAAAATGCAGTTATGTAAAATTGGATCCTGATCTTATCGCCTTTGGATCCAGAATCGGTTTGTTTGGTTCATCAAGCAGTCAAAGATTCAAAAATGGTGCCGGAGTACAAGACAGAGCCCGTGCCGAAGCTGAAGCCCAGGTATTGAGATACGGCTGAAATAATTGTGCGGGAAAACTGAAATTGTTTGACGTCATAAAACAATTATTGTTATTCACATTGAAGTAATAATATTATACAAATAAAGTGACCCAAAAACCTCACACTTCCCACACCGGGAATCGAACCCGGGCCACGGCGGTGAAAACGCCGGATCCTAACCACTAGACCATATGGGACTCACCTCGGTCTAGACTTGACATGGTTTCCTCAAAAATGATTTAACCCTCTTCAGTTTTGTGGAACTAAAGCCCTGGGGCGTGTTGTGGCGGTCGTAGCCCAAAATGATCCGGTTTGATTTGCTGTCGGGTGACAGGTTTCAATTTCTGCACCTCAGCACAAAATGTTGCTTAAAACTGAAATCTCCTGCTTGGCATAAACAGGTTGTACCTGTCAAAATTGCATTTGGCGAATACCGTTTGTCACTGGTTCTCTGTGGATTTTAACTGAGCGGGAAAATTGGCTACGCAATATTCTGTATCAAGCAGTTCCGTCAAATTGGACCCTGTCGCCTCTGAATCCGGAATCGGTTTCCTTGGTTCAAGTCGTCAAATCAAAGATTCCCAAGCAATCCGGGGTGGAAGACAGAGCGCATGTCTAAGCTACAGCCCAGGTTTTGAGATTATGGAGCTCAAGAAATTATGGGAGAAAACAGATTTTGTTCTACGACAGGGAAATCGGACGTGAACAAAAGAAGTACACTTCCCACACCGGGAATCGAACCCGGTCCACGGCGGTGAGAGCGCCGGATCCTAACCACTAGACCATGGGACTCACTTCAGGTTTCGAAAGACATGATTATATTTAACTTCGGTTTTCGCGAGTAGCTATTGCCTTTGGTCCTGTTCACGGTTATGACGTCCAAACGGGATTTTTGTTTCCTTGAACGCCAAAGCATATACCTGGACAATAGTCGATTGCTTTCAAATTCACAATTTCAGATCACTTCGTGAGGTCGGCTAGCTCAGTCGGTAGAGCGTCGTGCTGATAACGCGAAGGTCGTGGGTTCGAGCCCCACGCTGACCAACATACCTTTTCCTTCTGGCCTTAAGTTCAAGGTAACAATCCCTTTTATTAACCTGCCACCATTGACAAATACAATCTCAATCGCGAAATTTAGTTCGGCTTGATTATTTTTGGCCCGTCTGCAGGGGTTCGACTATGTCCATTATTTGCTAACGGGTGACAGGGTCCAATTTCATGGAGCTGGCCGGCGGAAAATATTTCTAAGAACTGATTCCCCTGCTTGGCTAAGTTAGGTTACCTGTCAAAATTGCATGTGATGAATACCGCTTGTCGGTGGTTTTCTGTTGATTTTCACTGAACAGAAACATTTGCTGAGCAATATTCTTTAAAATGCAGTTATGTAAAATTGGATCCTGATCTTATCGCCTTTGGATCCAGAATCGGTTTGTTTGGTTCATCAAGCAGTCAAAGATTCAAAAATGGTGCCGGAGTACAAGACAGAGCCCGTGCCGAAGCTGAAGCCCAGGTATTGAGATACGGCTGAAATAATTGTGCGGGAAAACTGAAATTGTTTGACGTCATAAAACAATTATTGTTATTCACATTGAAGTAATAATATTATACAAATAAAGTGACCCAAAAACCTCACACTTCCCACACCGGGAATCGAACCCGGGCCACGGCGGTGAAAACGCCGGATCCTAACCACTAGACCATATGGGACTCACCTCGGTCTAGACTTGACATGGTTTCCTCAAAAATGATTTAACCCTCTTCAGTTTTGTGGAACTAAAGCCCTGGGGCGTGTTGTGGCGGTCGTAGCCCAAAATGAT
This sequence comes from Hippasteria phrygiana, assembly GCA_037893225.1. Taxonomy (NCBI): domain Eukaryota; kingdom Metazoa; phylum Echinodermata; class Asteroidea; order Valvatida; family Goniasteridae; genus Hippasteria; species Hippasteria phrygiana. The sequence goes on from JAZGUH010000100.1 coordinate 1,062,450, forward strand.
CCGGTTTGATTTGCTGTCGGGTGACAGGTTTCAATTTCTGCACCTCAGCACAAAATGTTGCTTAAAACTGAAATCTCCTGCTTGGCATAAACAGGTTGTACCTGTCAAAATTGCATTTGGCGAATACCGTTTGTCACTGGTTCTCTGTGGATTTTAACTGAGCGGGAAAATTGGCTACGCAATATTCTGTATCAAGCAGTTCCGTCAAATTGGACCCTGTCGCCTCTGAATCCGGAATCGGTTTCCTTGGTTCAAGTCGTCAAATCAAAGATTCCCAAGCAATCCGGGGTGGAAGACAGAGCGCATGTCTAAGCTACAGCCCAGGTTTTGAGATTATGGAGCTCAAGAAATTATGGCAGAAAACAGATTTTGTTCTACGACAGGGAAATCGGACGTGAACAAAAGAAGTACACTTCCCACACCGGGAATCGAACCCGGTCCACGGCGGTGAGAGCGCCGGATCCTAACCACTAGACCATGGGACTCACTTCAGGTTTCGAAAGACATGATTATATTTAACTTCGGTTTTCGCGAGTAGCTATTGCCTTTGGTCCTGTTCACGGTTATGACGTCCAAACGGGATTTTTGTTTCCTTGAACGCCAAAGCATATACCTGGACAATAGTCGATTGCTTTCAAATTCACAATTTCAGATCACTTCGTGAGGTCGGCTAGCTCAGTCGGTAGAGCGTCGTGCTGATAACGCGAAGGTCGTGGGTTCGAGCCCCACGCTGACCAACATACCTTTTCCTTCTGGCCTTAAGTTCAAGGTAACAATCCCTTTTAACCTGCCACCATTGACAAATACAATCTCATTCGCGAAATTTAGTTCGGCTTGATTATTTTTGGCCCGTCTGCAGGGGTTCGACTATGTCCATTATTTGCTAACGGGTGACAGGGTCCAATTTCATGGAGCTGGCCGGCGGAAAATATTTCTAAGAACTGATTCCCCTGCTTGGCTAAGTTAGGTTACCTGTCAAAATTGCATGTGATGAATACCGCTTGTCGGTGGTTTTCTGTTGATTTTCACTGAACAGAAACATTTGCTGAGCAATATTCTTTAAAATGCAGTTATGTAAAATTGGATCCTGATCTTATCGCCTTTGGATCCAGAATCGGTTTGTTTGGTTCATCAAGCAGTCAAAGATTCAAAAATGGTGCCGGAGTACAAGACAGAGCCCGTGCCGAAGCTGAAGCCCAGGTATTGAGATACGGCTGAAATAATTGTGCGGGAAAACTGAAATTGTTTGACGTCATAAAACAATTATTGTTATTCACATTGAAGTAATAATATTATACAAATAAAGTGACCCAAAAATCACACTTCCCACACCGGGAATCGAACCCAGGCCACGGCGGTGAAAACGCCGGATCCTAACCACTAGACCATATGGGACTCACCTCGGTCTAGACTTGACATGGTTTCCTCAAAAATGATTTAACCCTCTTCAGTTTTGTGGAACTAAAGCCCTGGGGCGTGTTGTGGCGGTCGTAGCCCAAAATGATCCGGTTTGATTTGCTGTCGGGTGACAGGTTTCAATTTCTGCACCTCAGCACAAAATGTTGCTTAAAACTGAAATCTCCTGCTTGGCATAAACAGGTTGTACCTGTCAAAATTGCATTTGGCGAATACCGTTTGTCACTGGTTCTCTGTGGATTTTAACTGAGCGGGAAAATTGGCTACGCAATATTCTGTATCAAGCAGTTCCGTCAAATTGGACCCTGTCGCCTCTGAATCCGGAATCGGTTTCCTTGGTTCAAGTCGTCAAATCAAAGATTCCCAAGCAATCCGGGGTGGAAGACAGAGCGCATGTCTAAGCTACAGCCCAGGTTTTGAGATTATGGAGCTCAAGAAATTATGGGAGAAAACAGATTTTGTTCTACGACAGGGAAATCGGACGTGAACAAAAGAAGTACACTTCCCACACCGGGAATCGAACCCGGTCCACGGCGGTGAGAGCGCCGGATCCTAACCACTAGACCATGGGACTCACTTCAGGTTTCGAAAGACATGATTATATTTAACTTCGGTTTTCGCGAGTAGCTATTGCCTTTGGTCCTGTTCACGGTTATGACGTCCAAACGGGATTTTTGTTTCCTTGAACGCCAAAGCATATACCTGGACAATAGTCGATTGCTTTCAAATTCACAATTTCAGATCACTTCGTGAGGTCGGCTAGCTCAGTCGGTAGAGCGTCGTGCTGATAACGCGAAGGTCGTGGGTTCGAGCCCCACGCTGACCAACATACCTTTTCCTTCTGGCCTTAAGTTCAAGGTAACAATCCCTTTTAACCTGCCACCATTGACAAATACAATCTCATTCGCGAAATTTAGTTCGGCTTGATTATTTTTGGCCCGTCTGCAGGGGTTCGACTATGTCCATTATTTGCTAACGGGTGACAGGGTCCAATTTCATGGAGCTGGCCGGCGGAAAATATTTCTAAGAACTGATTCCCCTGCTTGGCTAAGTTAGGTTACCTGTCAAAATTGCATGTGATGAATACCGCTTGTCGGTGGTTTTCTGTTGATTTTCACTGAACAGAAACATTTGCTGAGCAATATTCTTTAAAATGCAGTTATGTAAAATTGGATCCTGATCTTATCGCCTTTGGATCCAGAATCGGTTTGTTTGGTTCATCAAGCAGTCAAAGATTCAAAAATGGTGCCGGAGTACAAGACAGAGCCCGTGCCGAAGCTGAAGCCCAGGTATTGAGATACGGCTGAAATAATTGTGCGGGAAAACTGAAATTGTTTGACGTCATAAAACAATTATTGTTATTCACATTGTAGTAATAATATTATACAAATAAAGTGACCCAAAAAATCACACTTCCCACACCGGGAATCGAACCCAGGCCACGGCGGTGAAAACGCCGGATCCTAACCACTAGACCATATGGGACTCACCTCGGTCTAGACTTGACATGGTTTCCTCAAAAATGATTTAACCCTCTTCAGTTTTGTGGAACTAAAGCCCTGGGGCGTGTTGTGGCGGTCGTAGCCCAAAATGATCCGGTTTGATTTGCTGTCGGGTGACAGGTTTCAATTTCTGCACCTCAGCACAAAATGTTGCTTAAAACTGAAATCTCCTGCTTGGCATAAACAGGTTGTACCTGTCAAAATTGCATTTGGCGAATACCGTTTGTCACTGGTTCTCTGTGGATTTTAACTGAGCGGGAAAATTGGCTACGCAATATTCTGTATCAAGCAGTTCCGTCACATTGGACCCTGTCGCCTCTGAATCCGGAATCGGTTTCCTTGGTTCAAGTCGTCAAATCAAAGATTCCCAAGCAATCCGGGGTGGAAGACAGAGCGCATGTCTAAGCTACAGCCCAGGTTTTGAGATTATGGAGCTCAAGGAATTATGGGAGAAAACAGATTTTGTTCTACGACAGGGAAATCGGACGTGAACAAAAGAAGTACACTTCCCACACCGGGAATCGAACCCGGGCCACGGCGGTGAGAGCGCCGGATCCTAACCACTAGACCATATGGGACTCACGTCAGGTTGCGAAAGACATGATTATATTTAACTTCGGTTTTCGCGAGTAGCTATTGCCTTTGGTCCTGTTCACGGTTATGACGTCCAAACGGGATTTTTGTTTCCTTGAACGCCAAAGCATATACCTGGACAATAGTCGATTGCTTTCAAATTCACAATTTCAGATCACATCGTGAGGTCGGCTAGCTCAGTCGGTAGAGCGTCGTACTGATAACGCGAAGGTCGTGGGTTCGAGCCCCACGCTGACCAACATACCTTTTCCTTCTGGCCTTAAGTTCAAGGTAACAATCCCTTTTATTAACCTGCCACCATTGACAAATACAATCTCAATCGCGAAATTTAGTTCGGCTTGATTATTTTTGGCCCGTCTGCAGGGGTTCGACTATGTCCATTATTTGCTAACGGGTGACAGGGTCCAATTTCATGGAGCTGGCCGGCGGAAAATATTTCTAAGAACTGATTCCCCTGCTTGGCTAAGTTAGGTTACCTGTCAAAATTGCATGTGATGAATACCGCTTGTCGGTGGTTTTCTGTTGATTTTCACTGAACAGAAACATTTGCTGAGCAATATTCTTTAAAATGCAGTTATGTAAAATTGGATCCTGATCTTATCGCCTTTGGATCCAGAATCGGTTTGTTTGGTTCATCAAGCAGTCAAAGATTCAAAAATGGTGCCGGAGTACAAGACAGAGCCCGTGCCGAAGCTGAAGCCCAGGTATTGAGATACGGCTGAAATAATTGTGCGGGAAAACTGAAATTGTTTGACGTCATAAAACAATTATTGTTATTCACATTGAAGTAATAATATTATACAAATAAAGTGACCCAAAAACCTCACACTTCCCACACCGGGAATCGAACCCGGGCCACGGCGGTGAAAACGCCGGATCCTAACCACTAGACCATATGGGACTCACCTCGGTCTAGACTTGACATGGTTTCCTCAAAAATGATTTAACCCTCTTCAGTTTTGTGGAAGTAAAGCCCTGGGGCGTGTTGTGGCGGTCGTAGCCCAAAATGATCCGGTTTGATTTGCTGTCGGGTGACAGGTTTCAATTTCTGCACCTCAGCACAAAATGTTGCTTAAAACTGAAATCTCCTGCTTGGCATAAGCAGGTTGTACCTGTCAAAATTGCATTTGGCGAATACCGTTTGTCACTGGTTCTCTGTGGATTTTAACTGAGCGGGAAAATTGGCTACGCAATATTCTGTATCAAGCAGTTCCGTCCAATTGGACCCTGTCGCCTCTGAATCCGGAATCGGTTTCCTTGGTTCAAGTCGTCAAATCAAAGATTCCCAAGCAATCCGGGGTGGAAGACAGAGCGCATGTCTAAGCTACAGCCCAGGTTTTGAGATTATGGAGCTCAAGAAATTATGGGAGAAAACAGATTTTGTTCTACGACAGGGAAATCGGACGTGAACAAAAGAAGTACACTTCCCACACCGGGAATCGAACCCGGTCCACGGCGGTGAGAGCGCCGGATCCTAACCACTAGACCATGGGACTCACTTCAGGTTTCGAAAGACATGATTATATTTAACTTCGGTTTTCGCGAGTAGCTATTGCCTTTGGTCCTGTTCACGGTTATGACGTCCAAACGGGATTTTTGTTTCCTTGAACGCCAAAGCATATACCTGGACAATAGTCGATTGCTTTCAAATTCACAATTTCAGATCACTTCGTGAGGTCGGCTAGCTCAGTCGGTAGAGCGTCGTGCTGATAACGCGAAGGTCGTGGGTTCGAGCCCCACGCTGACCAACATACCTTTTCCTTCTGGCCTTAAGTTCAAGGTAACAATCCCTTTTAACCTGCCACCATTGACAAATACAATCTCATTCGCGAAATTTAGTTCGGCTTGATTATTTTTGGCCCGTCTGCAGGGGTTCGACTATGTCCATTATTTGCTAACGGGTGACAGGGTCCAATTTCATGGAGCTGGCCGGCGGAAAATATTTCTAAGAACTGATTCCCCTGCTTGGCTAAGTTAGGTTACCTGTCAAAATTGCATGTGATGAATACCGCTTGTCGGTGGTTTTCTGTTGATTTTCACTGAACAGAAACATTTGCTGAGCAATATTCTTTAAAATGCAGTTATGTAAAATTGGATCCTGATCTTATCGCCTTTGGATCCAGAATCGGTTTGTTTGGTTCATCAAGCAGTCAAAGATTCAAAAATGGTGCCGGAGTACAAGACAGAGCCCGTGCCGAAGCTGAAGCCCAGGTATTGAGATACGGCTGAAATAATTGTGCGGGAAAACTGAAATTGTTTGACGTCATAAAACAATTATTGTTATTCACATTGAAGTAATAATATTATACAAATAAAGTGACCCAAAAATCACACTTCCCACACCGGGAATCGAACCCAGGCCACGGCGGTGAAAACGCCGGATCCTAACCACTAGACCATATGGGACTCACCTCGGTCTAGACTTGACATGGTTTCCTCAAAAATGATTTAACCCTCTTCAGTTTTGTGGAACTAAAGCCCTGGGGCGTGTTGTGGCGGTCGTAGCCCAAAATGATCCGGTTTGATTTGCTGTCGGGTGACAGGTTTCAATTTCTGCACCTCAGCACAAAATGTTGCTTAAAACTGAAATCTCCTGCTTGGCATAAACAGGTTGTACCTGTCAAAATTGCATTTGGCGAATACCGTTTGTCACTGGTTCTCTGTGGATTTTAACTGAGCGGGAAAATTGGCTACGCAATATTCTGTATCAAGCAGTTCCGTCCAATTGGACCCTGTCGCCTCTGAATCCGGAATCGGTTTCCTTGGTTCAAGTCGTCAAATCAAAGATTCCCAAGCAATCCGGGGTGGAAGACAGAGCGCATGTCTAAGCTACAGCCCAGGTTTTGAGATTATGGAGCTCAAGAAATTATGGGAGAAAACAGATTTTGTTCTACGACAGGGAAATCGGACGTGAACAAAAGAAGTACACTTCCCACACCGGGAATCGAACCCGGTCCACGGCGGTGAGAGCGCCGGATCCTAACCACTAGACCATATGGGACTCACGTCAGGTTGCGAAAGACATGATTATATTTAACTTCGGTTTTCGCGAGTAGCTATTGCCTTTGGTCCTGTTCACGGTTATGACGTCCAAACGGGATTTTTGTTTCCTTGAACGCCAAAGCATATACCTGGACAATAGTCGATTGCTTTCAAATTCACAATTTCAGATCACATCGTGAGGTCGGCTAGCTCAGTCGGTAGAGCGTCGTACTGATAACGCGAAGGTCGTGGGTTCGAGCCCCACGCTGACCAACATACCTTTTCCTTCTGGCCTTAAGTTCAAGGTAACAATCCCTTTTATTAACCTGCCACCATTGACAAATACAATCTCAATCGCGAAATTTAGTTCGGCTTGATTATTTTTGGCCCGTCTGCAGGGGTTCGACTATGTCCATTATTTGCTAACGGGTGACAGGGTCCAATTTCATGGAGCTGGCCGGCGGAAAATATTTCTAAGAACTGATTCCCCTGCTTGGCTAAGTTAGGTTACCTGTCAAAATTGCATGTGATGAATACCGCTTGTCGGTGGTTTTCTGTTGATTTTCACTGAACAGAAACATTTGCTGAGCAATATTCTTTAAAATGCAGTTATGTAAAATTGGATCCTGATCTTATCGCCTTTGGATCCAGAATCGGTTTGTTTGGTTCATCAAGCAGTCAAAGATTCAAAAATGGTGCCGGAGTACAAGACAGAGCCCGTGCCGAAGCTGAAGCCCAGGTATTGAGATACGGCTGAAATAATTGTGCGGGAAAACTGAAATTGTTTGACGTCATAAAACAATTATTGTTATTCACATTGAAGTAATAATATTATACAAATAAAGTGACCCAAAAACCTCACACTTCCCACACCGGGAATCGAACCCGGGCCACGGCGGTGAAAACGCCGGATCCTAACCACTAGACCATATGGGACTCACCTCGGTCTAGACTTGACATGGTTTCCTCAAAAATGATTTAACCCTCTTCAGTTTTGTGGAACTAAAGCCCTGGGGCGTGTTGTGGCGGTCGTAGCCCAAAATGATCCGGTTTGATTTGCTGTCGGGTGACAGGTTTCAATTTCTGCACCTCAGCACAAAATGTTGCTTAAAACTGAAATCTCCTGCTTGGCATAAACAGGTTGTACCTGTCAAAATTGCATTTGGCGAATACCGTTTGTCACTGGTTCTCTGTGGATTTTAACTGAGCGGGAAAATTGGCTACGCAATATTCTGTATCAAGCAGTTCCGTCAAATTGGACCCTGTCGCCTCTGAATCCGGAATCGGTTTCCTTGGTTCAAGTCGTCAAATCAAAGATTCCCAAGCAATCCGGGGTGGAAGACAGAGCGCATGTCTAAGCTACAGCCCAGGTTTTGAGATTATGGAGCTCAAGAAATTATGGCAGAAAACAGATTTTGTTCTACGACAGGGAAATCGGACGTGAACAAAAGAAGTACACTTCCCACACCGGGAATCGAACCCGGTCCACGGCGGTGAGAGCGCCGGATCCTAACCACTAGACCATGGGACTCACTTCAGGTTTCGAAAGACATGATTATATTTAACTTCGGTTTTCGCGAGTAGCTATTGCCTTTGGTCCTGTTCACGGTTATGACGTCCAAACGGGATTTTTGTTTCCTTGAACGCCAAAGCATATACCTGGACAATAGTCGATTGCTTTCAAATTCACAATTTCAGATCACTTCGTGAGGTCGGCTAGCTCAGTCGGTAGAGCGTCGTGCTGATAACGCGAAGGTCGTGGGTTCGAGCCCCACGCTGACCAACATACCTTTTCCTTCTGGCCTTAAGTTCAAGGTAACAATCCCTTTTAACCTGCCACCATTGACAAATACAATCTCATTCGCGAAATTTAGTTCGGCTTGATTATTTTTGGCCCGTCTGCAGGGGTTCGACTATGTCCATTATTTGCTAACGGGTGACAGGGTCCAATTTCATGGAGCTGGCCGGCGGAAAATATTTCTAAGAACTGATTCCCCTGCTTGGCTAAGTTAGGTTACCTGTCAAAATTGCATGTGATGAATACCGCTTGTCGGTGGTTTTCTGTTGATTTTCACTGAACAGAAACATTTGCTGAGCAATATTCTTTAAAATGCAGTTATGTAAAATTGGATCCTGATCTTATCGCCTTTGGATCCAGAATCGGTTTGTTTGGTTCATCAAGCAGTCAAAGATTCAAAAATGGTGCCGGAGTACAAGACAGAGCCCGTGCCGAAGCTGAAGCCCAGGTATTGAGATACGGCTGAAATAATTGTGCGGGAAAACTGAAATTGTTTGACGTCATAAAACAATTATTGTTATTCACATTGAAGTAATAATATTATACAAATAAAGTGACCCAAAAATCACACTTCCCACACCGGGAATCGAACCCAGGCCACGGCGGTGAAAACGCCGGATCCTAACCACTAGACCATATGGGACTCACCTCGGTCTAGACTTGACATGGTTTCCTCAAAAATGATTTAACCCTCTTCAGTTTTGTGGAACTAAAGCCCTGGGGCGTGTTGTGGCGGTCGTAGCCCAAAATGATCCGGTTTGATTTGCTGTCGGGTGACAGGTTTCAATTTCTGCACCTCAGCACAAAATGTTGCTTAAAACTGAAATCTCCTGCTTGGCATAAACAGGTTGTACCTGTCAAAATTGCATTTGGCGAATACCGTTTGTCACTGGTTCTCTGTGGATTTTAACTGAGCGGGAAAATTGGCTACGCAATATTCTGTATCAAGCAGTTCCGTCAAATTGGACCCTGTCGCCTCTGAATCCGGAATCGGTTTCCTTGGTTCAAGTCGTCAAATCAAAGATTCCCAAGCAATCCGGGGTGGAAGACAGAGCGCATGTCTAAGCTACAGCCCAGGTTTTGAGATTATGGAGCTCAAGAAATTATGGGAGAAAACAGATTTTGTTCTACGACAGGGAAATCGGACGTGAACAAAAGAAGTACACTTCCCACACCGGGAATCGAACCCGGTCCACGGCGGTGAGAGCGCCGGATCCTAACCACTAGACCATGGGACTCACTTCAGGTTTCGAAAGACATGATTATATTTAACTTCGGTTTTCGCGAGTAGCTATTGCCTTTGGTCCTGTTCACGGTTATGACGTCCAAACGGGATTTTTGTTTCCTTGAACGCCAAAGCATATACCTGGACAATAGTCGATTGCTTTCAAATTCACAATTTCAGATCACTTCGTGAGGTCGGCTAGCTCAGTCGGTAGAGCGTCGTGCTGATAACGCGAAGGTCGTGGGTTCGAGCCCCACGCTGACCAACATACCTTTTCCTTCTGGCCTTAAGTTCAAGGTAACAATCCCTTTTAACCTGCCACCATTGACAAATACAATCTCATTCGCGAAATTTAGTTCGGCTTGATTATTTTTGGCCCGTCTGCAGGGGTTCGACTATGTCCATTATTTGCTAACGGGTGACAGGGTCCAATTTCATGGAGCTGGCCGGCGGAAAATATTTCTAAGAACTGATTCCCCTGCTTGGCTAAGTTAGGTTACCTGTCAAAATTGCATGTGATGAATACCGCTTGTCGGTGGTTTTCTGTTGATTTTCACTGAACAGAAACATTTGCTGAGCAATATTCTTTAAAATGCAGTTATGTAAAATTGGATCCTGATCTTATCGCCTTTGGATCCAGAATCGGTTTGTTTGGTTCATCAAGCAGTCAAAGATTCAAAAATGGTGCCGGAGTACAAGACAGAGCCCGTGCCGAAGCTGAAGCCCAGGTATTGAGATACGGCTGAAATAATTGTGCGGGAAAACTGAAATTGTTTGACGTCATAAAACAATTATTGTTATTCACATTGTAGTAATAATATTATACAAATAAAGTGACCCAAAAAATCACACTTCCCACACCGGGAATCGAACCCGGGCCACGGCGGTGAAAACGCCGGATCCTAACCACTAGACCATATGGGACTCACCTCGGTTTAGACTTGACATGGTTTCCTCAAAAATGATTTAACCCTCTTCAGTTTTGTGGAACTAAAGCCCTGGGGCGTGTTGTGGCGGTCGTAGCCCAAAATGATCCGGTTTGATTTGCTGTCGGGTGACAGGTTTCAATTTCTGCACCTCAGCACAAAATGTTGCTTAAAACTGAAATCTCCTGCTTGGCATAAACAGGTTGTACCTGTCAAAATTGCATTTGGCGAATACCGTTTGTCACTGGTTCTCTGTGGATTTTAACTGAGCGGGAAAATTGGCTACGCAATATTCTGTATCAAGCAGTTCCGTCACATTGGACCCTGTCGCCTCTGAATCCGGAATCGGTTTCCTTGGTTCAAGTCGTCAAATCAAAGATTCCCAAGCAATCCGGGGTGGAAGACAGAGCGCATGTCTAAGCTACAGCCCAGGTTTTGAGATTATGGAGCTCAAGGAATTATGGGAGAAAACAGATTTTGTTCTACGACAGGGAAATCGGACGTGAACAAAAGAAGTACACTTCCCACACCGGGAATCGAACCCGGGCCACGGCGGTGAGAGCGCCGGATCCTAACCACTAGACCATATGGGACTCACGTCAGGTTGCGAAAGACATGATTATATTTAACTTCGGTTTTCGCGAGTAGCTATTGCCTTTGGTCCTGTTCACGGTTATGACGTCCAAACGGGATTTTTGTTTCCTTGAACGCCAAAGCATATACCTGGACAATAGTCGATTGCTTTCAAATTCACAATTTCAGATCACATCGTGAGGTCGGCTAGCTCAGTCGGTAGAGCGTCGTACTGATAACGCGAAGGTCGTGGGTTCGAGCCCCACGCTGACCAACATACCTTTTCCTTCTGGCCTTAAGTTCAAGGTAACAATCCCTTTTATTAACCTGCCACCATTGACAAATACAATCTCAATCGCGAAATTTAGTTCGGCTTGATTATTTTTGGCCCGTCTGCAGGGGTTCGACTATGTCCATTATTTGCTAACGGGTGACAGGGTCCAATTTCATGGAGCTGGCCGGCGGAAAATATTTCTAAGAACTGATTCCCCTGCTTGGCTAAGTTAGGTTACCTGTCAAAATTGCATGTGATGAATACCGCTTGTCGGTGGTTTTCTGTTGATTTTCACTGAACAGAAACATTTGCTGAGCAATATTCTTTAAAATGCAGTTATGTAAAATTGGATCCTGATCTTATCGCCTTTGGATCCAGAATCGGTTTGTTTGGTTCATCAAGCAGTCAAAGATTCAAAAATGGTGCCGGAGTACAAGACAGAGCCCGTGCCGAAGCTGAAGCCCAGGTATTGAGATACGGCTGAAATAATTGTGCGGGAAAACTGAAATTGTTTGACGTCATAAAACAATTATTGTTATTCACATTGAAGTAATAATATTATACAAATAAAGTGACCCAAAAACCTCACACTTCCCACACCGGGAATCGAACCCGGGCCACGGCGGTGAAAACGCCGGATCCTAACCACTAGACCATATGGGACTCACCTCGGTCTAGACTTGACATGGTTTCCTCAAAAATGATTTAACCCTCTTCAGTTTTGTGGAAGTAAAGCCCTGGGGCGTGTTGTGGCGGTCGTAGCCCAAAATGATCCGGTTTGATTTGCTGTCGGGTGACAGGTTTCAATTTCTGCACCTCAGCACAAAATGTTGCTTAAAACTGAAATCTCCTGCTTGGCATAAGCAGGTTGTACCTGTCAAAATTGCATTTGGCGAATACCGTTTGTCACTGGTTCTCTGTGGATTTTAACTGAGCGGGAAAATTGGCTACGCAATATTCTGTATCAAGCAGTTCCGTCCAATTGGACCCTGTCGCCTCTGAATCCGGAATCGGTTTCCTTGGTTCAAGTCGTCAAATCAAAGATTCCCAAGCAATCCGGGGTGGAAGACAGAGCGCATGTCTAAGCTACAGCCCAGGTTTTGAGATTATGGAGCTCAAGAAATTATGGGAGAAAACAGATTTTGTTCTACGACAGGGAAATCGGACGTGAACAAAAGAAGTACACTTCCCACACCGGGAATCGAACCCGGTCCACGGCGGTGAGAGCGCCGGATCCTAACCACTAGACCATGGGACTCACTTCAGGTTTCGAAAGACATGATTATATTTAACTTCGGTTTTCGCGAGTAGCTATTGCCTTTGGTCCTGTTCACGGTTATGACGTCCAAACGGGATTTTTGTTTCCTTGAACGCCAAAGCATATACCTGGACAATAGTCGATTGCTTTCAAATTCACAATTTCAGATCACTTCGTGAGGTCGGCTAGCTCAGTCGGTAGAGCGTCGTGCTGATAACGCGAAGGTCGTGGGTTCGAGCCCCACGCTGACCAACATACCTTTTCCTTCTGGCCTTAAGTTCAAGGTAACAATCCCTTTTAACCTGCCACCATTGACAAATACAATCTCATTCGCGAAATTTAGTTCGGCTTGATTATTTTTGGCCCGTCTGCAGGGGTTCGACTATGTCCATTATTTGCTAACGGGTGACAGGGTCCAATTTCATGGAGCTGGCCGGCGGAAAATATTTCTAAGAACTGATTCCCCTGCTTGGCTAAGTTAGGTTACCTGTCAAAATTGCATGTGATGAATACCGCTTGTCGGTGGTTTTCTGTTGATTTTCACTGAACAGAAACATTTGCTGAGCAATATTCTTTAAAATGCAGTTATGTAAAATTGGATCCTGATCTTATCGCCTTTGGATCCAGAATCGGTTTGTTTGGTTCATCAAGCAGTCAAAGATTCAAAAATGGTGCCGGAGTACAAGACAGAGCCCGTGCCGAAGCTGAAGCCCAGGTATTGAGATACGGCTGAAATAATTGTGCGGGAAAACTGAAATTGTTTGACGTCATAAAACAATTATTGTTATTCACATTGAAGTAATAATATTATACAAATAAAGTGACCCAAAAATCACACTTCCCACACCGGGAATCGAACCCAGGCCACGGCGGTGAAAACGCCGGATCCTAACCACTAGACCATATGGGACTCACCTCGGTCTAGACTTGACATGGTTTCCTCAAAAATGATTTAACCCTCTTCAGTTTTGTGGAACTAAAGCCCTGGGGCGTGTTGTGGCGGTCGTAGCCCAAAATGATCCGGTTTGATTTGCTGTCGGGTGACAGGTTTCAATTTCTGCACCTCAGCACAAAATGTTGCTTAAAACTGAAATCTCCTGCTTGGCATAAACAGGTTGTACCTGTCAAAATTGCATTTGGCGAATACCGTTTGTCACTGGTTCTCTGTGGATTTTAACTGAGCGGGAAAATTGGCTACGCAATATTCTGTATCAAGCAGTTCCGTCACATTGGACCCTGTCGCCTCTGAATCCGGAATCGGTTTCCTTGGTTCAAGTCGTCAAATCAAAGATTCCCAAGCAATCCGGGGTGGAAGACAGAGCGCATGTCTAAGCTACAGCCCAGGTTTTGAGATTATGGAGCTCAAGGAATTATGGGAGAAAACAGATTTTGTTCTACGACAGGGAAATCGGACGTGAACAAAAGAAGTACACTTCCCACACCGGGAATCGAACCCGGGCCACGGCGGTGAGAGCGCCGGATCCTAACCACTAGACCATATGGGACTCACGTCAGGTTGCGAAAGACATGATTATATTTAACTTCGGTTTTCGCGAGTAGCTATTGCCTTTGGTCCTGTTCACGGTTATGACGTCCAAACGGGATTTTTGTTTCCTTGAACGCCAAAGCATATACCTGGACAATAGTCGATTGCTTTCAAATTCACAATTTCAGATCACATCGTGAGGTCGGCTAGCTCAGTCGGTAGAGCGTCGTACTGATAACGCGAAGGTCGTGGGTTCGAGCCCCACGCTGACCAACATACCTTTTCCTTCTGGCCTTAAGTTCAAGGTAACAATCCCTTTTATTAACCTGCCACCATTGACAAATACAATCTCAATCGCGAAATTTAGTTCGGCTTGATTATTTTTGGCCCGTCTGCAGGGGTTCGACTATGTCCATTATTTGCTAACGGGTGACAGGGTCCAATTTCATGGAGCTGGCCGGCGGAAAATATTTCTAAGAACTGATTCCCCTGCTTGGCTAAGTTAGGTTACCTGTCAAAATTGCATGTGATGAATACCGCTTGTCGGTGGTTTTCTGTTGATTTTCACTGAACAGAAACATTTGCTGAGCAATATTCTTTAAAATGCAGTTATGTAAAATTGGATCCTGATCTTATCGCCTTTGGATCCAGAATCGGTTTGTTTGGTTCATCAAGCAGTCAAAGATTCAAAAATGGTGCCGGAGTACAAGACAGAGCCCGTGCCGAAGCTGAAGCCCAGGTATTGAGATACGGCTGAAATAATTGTGCGGGAAAACTGAAATTGTTTGACGTCATAAAACAATTATTGTTATTCACATTGAAGTAATAATATTATACAAATAAAGTGACCCAAAAACCTCACACTTCCCACACCGGGAATCGAACCCGGGCCACGGCGGTGAAAACGCCGTATCCTAACCACTAGACCATATGGGACTCACCTCGGTCTAGACTTGACATGGTTTCCTCAAAAATGATTTAACCCTCTTCAGTTTTGTGGAACTAAAGCCCTGGGGCGTGTTGTGGCGGTCGTAGCCCAAAATGATCCGGTTTGATTTGCTGTCGGGTGACAGGTTTCAATTTCTGCACCTCAGCACAAAATGTTGCTTAAAACTGAAATCTCCTGCTTGGCATAAACAGGTTGTACCTGTCAAAATTGCATTTGGCGAATACCGTTTGTCACTGGTTCTCTGTGGATTTTAACTGAGCGGGAAAATTGGCTACGCAATATTCTGTATCAAGCAGTTCCGTCACATTGGACCCTGTCGCCTCTGAATCCGGAATCGGTTTCCTTGGTTCAAGTCGTCAAATCAAAGATTCCCAAGCAATCCGGGGTGGAAGACAGAGCGCATGTCTAAGCTACAGCCCAGGTTTTGAGATTATGGAGCTCAAGGAATTATGGGAGAAAACAGATTTTGTTCTACGACAGGGAAATCGGACGTGAACAAAAGAAGTACACTTCCCACACCGGGAATCGAACCCGGGCCACGGCGGTGAGAGCGCCGGATCCTAACCACTAGACCATATGGGACTCACGTCAGGTTGCGAAAGACATGATTATATTTAACTTCGGTTTTCGCGAGTAGCTATTGCCTTTGGTCCTGTTCACGGTTATGACGTCCAAACGGGATTTTTGTTTCCTTGAACGCCAAAGCATATACCTGGACAATAGTCGATTGCTTTCAAATTCACAATTTCAGATCACATCGTGAGGTCGGCTAGCTCAGTCGGTAGAGCGTCGTGCTGATAACGCGAAGGTCGTGGGTTCGAGCCCCACGCTGACCAACATACCTTTTCCTTCTGGCCTTAAGTTCAAGGTAACAATCCCTTTTATAAACCTGCCACCATTGACAAATACAATCTCAATCGCGAAATTTAGTTCGGCTTGATTATTTTTGGCCCGTCTGCAGGGGTTCGACTATGTCCATTATTTGCTAACGGGTGACAGGGTCCAATTTCATGGAGCTGGCCGGCGGAAAATATTTCTAAGAACTGATTCCCCTGCTTGGCTAAGTTAGGTTACCTGTCAAAATTGCATGTGATGAATACCGCTTGTCGGTGGTTTTCTGTTGATTTTCACTGAACAGAAACATTTGCTGAGCAATATTCTTTAAAATGCAGTTATGTAAAATTGGATCCTGATCTTATCGCCTTTGGATCCAGAATCGGTTTGTTTGGTTCATCAAGCAGTCAAAGATTCAAAAATGGTGCCGGAGTACAAGACAGAGCCCGTGCCGAAGCTGAAGCCCAGGTATTGAGATACGGCTGAAATAATTGTGCGGGAAAACTGAAATTGTTTGACGTCATAAAACAATTATTGTTATTCACATTGAAGTAATAATATTATACAAATAAAGTGACCCAAAAAAATCACACTTCCCACACCGGGAATCGAACCCGGGCCACGGCGGTGAAAACGCCGGATCCTAACCACTAGACCATATGGGACTCACCTCGGTCTAGACTTGACATGGTTTCCTCAAAAATGATTTAACCCTCTTCAGTTTTGTGGAACTAAAGCCCTGGGGCGTGTTGTGGCGGTCGTAGCCCAAAATGATCCGGTTTGATTTGCTGTCGGGTGACAGGTTTCAATTTCTGCACCTCAGCACAAAATGTTGCTTAAAACTGAAATCTCCTGCTTGGCATAAACAGGTTGTACCTGTCAAAATTGCATTTGGCGAATACCGTTTGTCACTGGTTCTCTGTGGATTTTAACTGAGCGGGAAAATTGGCTACGCAATATTCTGTATCAAGCAGTTCCGTCAAATTGGACCCTGTCGCCTCTGAATCCGGAATCGGTTTCCTTGGTTCAAGTCGTCAAATCAAAGATTCCCAAGCAATCCGGGGTGGAAGACAGAGCGCATGTCTAAGCTACAGCCCAGGTTTTGAGATTATGGAGCTCAAGAAATTATGGGAGAAAACGGATTTTGTTCTACGACAGGGAAATCGGACGTGAACAAAAGAAATACACTTCCCACACCGGGAATCGAACCCGGGCCACGGCGGTGAGAGCGCCGGATCCTAACCACTAGACCATATGGGACTCACGTCAGGCTGCGAAAGACATGATTATATTTAACTTCGGTTTTCGCGAGTAGCTATTGCCTTTGGTCCTGTTCACGGTTATGACGTCCAAACGGGATTTTTGTTTCCTTGAACGCCAAAGCATATACCTGGACAATAGTCGATTGCTTTCAAATTCACAATTTCAGATCACTTCGTGAGGTCGGCTAGCTCAGTCGGTAGAGCGTCGTGCTGATAACGCGAAGGTCGTGGGTTCGAGCCCCACGCTGACCAACATACCTTTTCCTTCTGGCCTTAAGTTCAAGGTAACAATCCCTTTTAACCTGCCACCATTGACAAATACAATCTCATTCGCGAAATTTAGTTCGGCTTGATTATTTTTGGCCCGTCTGCAGGGGTTCGACTATGTCCATTATTTGCTAACGGGTGACAGGGTCCAATTTCATGGAGCTGGCCGGCGGAAAATATTTCTAAGAACTGATTCCCCTGCTTGGCTAAGTTAGGTTACCTGTCAAAATTGCATGTGATGAATACCGCTTGTCGGTGGTTTTCTGTTGATTTTCACTGAACAGAAACATTTGCTGAGCAATATTCTTTAAAATGCAGTTATGTAAAATTGGATCCTGATCTTATCGCCTTTGGATCCAGAATCGGTTTGTTTGGTTCATCAAGCAGTCAAAGATTCAAAAATGGTGCCGGAGTACAAGACAGAGCCCGTGCCGAAGCTGAAGCCCAGGTATTGAGATACGGCTGAAATAATTGTGCGGGAAAACTGAAATTGTTTGACGTCATAAAACAATTATTGTTATTCACATTGAAGTAATAATATTATACAAATAAAGTGACCCAAAAACCTCACACTTCCCACACCGGGAATCGAACCCGGGCCACGGCGGTGAAAACGCCGGATCCTAACCACTAGACCATATGGGACTCACCTCGGTCTAGACTTGACATGGTTTCCTCAAAAATGATTTAACCCTCTTCAGTTTTGTGGAACTAAAGCCCTGGGGCGTGTTGTGGCGGTCGTAGCCCAAAATGATCCGGTTTGATTTGCTGTCGGGTGACAGGTTTCAATTTCTGCACCTCAGCACAAAATGTTGCTTAAAACTGAAATCTCCTGCTTGGCATAAACAGGTTGTACCTGTCAAAATTGCATTTGGCGAATACCGTTTGTCACTGGTTCTCTGTGGATTTTAACTGAGCTGGAAAATTGGCTACGCAATATTCTGTATCAAGCAGTTCCGTCACATTGGACCCTGTCGCCTCTGAATCCGGAATCGGTTTCCTTGGTTCAAGTCGTCAAATCAAAGATTCCCAAGCAATCCGGGGTGGAAGACAGAGCGCATGTCTAAGCTACAGCCCAGGTTTTGAGATTATGGAGCTCAAGGAATTATGGGAGAAAACAGATTTTGTTCTACGACAGGGAAATCGGACGTGAACAAAAGAAGTACACTTCCCACACCGGGAATCGAACCCGGGCCACGGCGGTGAGAGCGCCGGATCCTAACCACTAGACCATATGGGACTCACGTCAGGTTGCGAAAGACATGATTATATTTAACTTCGGTTTTCGCGAGTAGCTATTGCCTTTGGTCCTGTTCACGGTTATGACGTCCAAACGGGATTTTTGTTTCCTTGAACGCCAAAGCATATACCTGGACAATAGTCGATTGCTTTCAAATTCACAATTTCAGATCACATCGTGAGGTCGGCTAGCTCAGTCGGTAGAGCGTCGTGCTGATAACGCGAAGGTCGTGGGTTCGAGCCCCACGCTGACCAACATACCTTTTCCTTCTGGCCTTAAGTTCAAGGTAACAATCCCTTTTATAAACCTGCCACCATTGACAAATACAATCTCAATCGCGAAATTTAGTTCGGCTTGATTATTTTTGGCCCGTCTGCAGGGGTTCGACTATGTCCATTATTTGCTAACGGGTGACAGGGTCCAATTTCATGGAGCTGGCCGGCGGAAAATATTTCTAAGAACTGATTCCCCTGCTTGGCTAAGTTAGGTTACCTGTCAAAATTGCATGTGATGAATACCGCTTGTCGGTGGTTTTCTGTTGATTTTCACTGAACAGAAACATTTGCTGAGCAATATTCTTTAAAATGCAGTTATGTAAAATTGGATCCTGATCTTATCGCCTTTGGATCCAGAATCGGTTTGTTTGGTTCATCAAGCAGTCAAAGATTCAAAAATGGTGCCGGAGTACAAGACAGAGCCCGTGCCGAAGCTGAAGCCCAGGTATTGAGATACGGCTGAAATAATTGTGCGGGAAAACTGAAATTGTTTGACGTCATAAAACAATTATTGTTATTCACATTGAAGTAATAATATTATACAAATAAAGTGACCCAAAAAAATCACACTTCCCACACCGGGAATCGAACCCGGGCCACGGCGGTGAAAACGCCGGATCCTAACCACTAGACCATATGGGACTCACCTCGGTCTAGACTTGACATGGTTTCCTCAAAAATGATTTAACCCTCTTCAGTTTTGTGGAACTAAAGCCCTGGGGCGTGTTGTGGCGGTCGTAGCCCAAAATGATCCGGTTTGATTTGCTGTCGGGTGACAGGTTTCAATTTCTGCACCTCAGCACAAAATGTTGCTTAAAACTGAAATCTCCTGCTTGGCATAAACAGGTTGTACCTGTCAAAATTGCATTTGGCGAATACCGTTTGTCACTGGTTCTCTGTGGATTTTAACTGAGCGGGAAAATTGGCTACGCAATATTCTGTATCAAGCAGTTCCGTCAAATTGGACCCTGTCGCCTCTGAATCCGGAATCGGTTTCCTTGGTTCAAGTCGTCAAATCAAAGATTCCCAAGCAATCCGGGGTGGAAGACAGAGCGCATGTCTAAGCTACAGCCCAGGTTTTGAGATTATGGAGCTCAAGAAATTATGGGAGAAAACGGATTTTGTTCTACGACAGGGAAATCGGACGTGAACAAAAGAAATACACTTCCCACACCGGGAATCGAACCCGGGCCACGGCGGTGAGAGCGCCGGATCCTAACCACTAGACCATATGGGACTCACGTCAGGCTGCGAAAGACATGATTATATTTAACTTCGGTTTTCGCGAGTAGCTATTGCCTTTGGTCCTGTTCACGGTTATGACGTCCAAACGGGATTTTTGTTTCCTTGAACGCCAAAGCATATACCTGGACAATAGTCGATTGCTTTCAAATTCACAATTTCAGATCACTTCGTGAGGTCGGCTAGCTCAGTCGGTAGAGCGTCGTGCTGATAACGCGAAGGTCGTGGGTTCGAGCCCCACGCTGACCAACATACCTTTTCCTTCTGGCCTTAAGTTCAAGGTAACAATCCCTTTTAACCTGCCACCATTGACAAATACAATCTCATTCGCGAAATTTAGTTCGGCTTGATTATTTTTGGCCCGTCTGCAGGGGTTCGACTATGTCCATTATTTGCTAACGGGTGACAGGGTCCAATTTCATGGAGCTGGCCGGCGGAAAATATTTCTAAGAACTGATTCCCCTGCTTGGCTAAGTTAGGTTACCTGTCAAAATTGCATGTGATGAATACCGCTTGTCGGTGGTTTTCTGTTGATTTTCACTGAACAGAAACATTTGCTGAGCAATATTCTTTAAAATGCAGTTATGTAAAATTGGATCCTGATCTTATCGCCTTTGGATCCAGAATCGGTTTGTTTGGTTCATCAAGCAGTCAAAGATTCAAAAATGGTGCCGGAGTACAAGACAGAGCCCGTGCCGAAGCTGAAGCCCAGGTATTGAGATACGGCTGAAATAATTGTGCGGGAAAACTGAAATTGTTTGACGTCATAAAACAATTATTATTATTCACATTGAAGTAATAATAGTATACAAATAAAGTGACCCAAAAAAATCACACTTCCCACACCGGGAATCGAACCCGGGCCACGGCGATGAAAACGCCGGATCCTAACCACTAGACCATATGGGACTCACTTCGGTCTAGACTTGACATGGTTTCCTCAAAAATGATTTAACCCTCTTCACTTTTGTGGAACTAAAGCCCTGGGGCGTGTTGTGGCGGTCGTAGCCCAAAATGATCCGGTTTGATTTGCTGTCGGCTGACAGGTTTCAATTTCCGCACCTCAGCACAAAATGTTGCTTAAAACTGAAATCTCCTGCTTGGCATAAACAGGTTGTACCTGTCAAAATTGCATTTGGCGAATACCGTTTGTCACTGGTTCTCTGTGGATTTTAACTGAGCGGGAAAATTGGCTACGCAATATTCTGTATCAAGCAGTTCCGTCAAATTGGACCCTGTCGCCTCTGAATCCGGAATCGGTTTCCTTGGTTCAAGTCGTCAAATCAAAGATTCCCAAGCAATCCGGGGTGGAAGACAGAGCCCATGTCTAAGCTACAGCCCAGGTTTTGAGATTATGGAGCTCAAGGAATTATGGGAGAAAACAGATTTTGTTCTACGACAGGGAAATCGGACGTGAACAAAAGAAGTACACTTCCCACACCGGGAATCGAACCCGGGCCACGGCGGTGAGAGCGCCGGATCCTAACCACTAGACCATATGGGACTCACGTCAGGTTGCGAAAGACATGATTATATTTAACTTCGGTTTTCGCGAGTAGCTATTGCCTTTGGTCCTGTTCACGGTTATGACGTCCAAACGGGATTTTTGTTTCCTTGAACGCCAAAGCATATACCTGGACAATAGTCGATTGCTTTCAAATTCACAATTTCAGATCACTTCGTGAGGTCGGCTAGCTCAGTCGGTAGAGCGTCGTGCTGATAACGCGAAGGTCGTGGGTTCGAGCCCCACGCTGACCAACATACCTTTTCCTTCTGGCCTTAAGTTCAAGGTAACAATCCCTTTTAACCTGCCACCATTGACAAATACAATCTCATTCGCGAAATTTAGTTCGGCTTGATTATTTTTGGCCCGTCTGCAGGGGTTCGACTATGTCCATTATTTGCTAACGGGTGACAGGGTCCAATTTCATGGAGCTGGCCGGCGGAAAATATTTCTAAGAACTGATTCCCCTGCTTGGCTAAGTTAGGTTACCTGTCAAAATTGCATGTGATGAATACCGCTTGTCGGTGGTTTTCTGTTGATTTTCACTGAACAGAAACATTTGCTGAGCAATATTCTTTAAAATGCAGTTATGTAAAATTGGATCCTGATCTTATCGCCTTTGGATCCAGAATCGGTTTGTTTGGTTCATCAAGCAGTCAAAGATTCAAAAATGGTGCCGGAGTACAAGACAGAGCCCGTGCCGAAGCTGAAGCCCAGGTATTGAGATACGGCTGAAATAATTGTGCGGGAAAACTGAAATTGTTTGACGTCATAAAACAATTATTGTTATTCACATTGAAGTAATAATATTATACAAATAAAGTGACCCAAAAAATCACACTTCCCACACCGGGAATCGAACCCGGGCCACGGCGGTGAAAACGCCGGATCCTAACCACTAGACCATATGGGACTCACCTCGGTCTAGACTTGACATGGTTTCCTCAAAAATGATTTAACCCTCTTCAGTTTTGTGGAACTAAAGCCCTGGGGCGTGTTGTGGCGGTCGTAGCCCAAAATGATCCGGTTTGATTTGCTGTCGGGTGACAGGTTTCAATTTCTGCACCTCAGCACAAAATGTTGCTTAAAACTGAAATCTCCTGCTTGGCATAAACAGGTTGTACCTGTCAAAATTGCATTTGGCGAATACCGTTTGTCACTGGTTCTCTGTGGATTTTAACTGAGCGGGAAAATTGGCTACGCAATATTCTGTATCAAGCAGTTCCGTCAAATTGGACCCTGTCGCCTCTGAATCCGGAATCGGTTTCCTTGGTTCAAGTCGTCAAATCAAAGATTCCCAAGCAATCCGGGGTGGAAGACAGAGCCCATGTCTAAGCTACAGCCCAGGTTTTGAGATTATGGAGCTCAAGGAATTATGGGAGAAAACAGATTTTGTTCTACGACAGGGAAATCGGACGTGAACAAAAGAAGTACACTTCCCACACCGGGAATCGAACCCGGGCCACGGCGGTGAGAGCGCCGGATCCTAACCACTAGACCATATGGGACTCACGTCAGGTTGCGAAAGACATGATTATATTTAACTTCGGTTTTCGCGAGTAGCTATTGCCTTTGGTCCTGTTCACGGTTATGACGTCCAAACGGGATTTTTGTTTCCTTGAACGCCAAAGCATATACCTGGACAATAGTCGATTGCTTTCAAATTCACAATTTCAGATCACTTCGTGAGGTCGGCTAGCTCAGTCGGTAGAGCGTCGTGCTGATAACGCGAAGGTCGTGGGTTCGAGCCCCACGCTGACCAACATACCTTTTCCTTCTGGCCTTAAGTTCAAGGTAACAATCCCTTTTAAACTGCCACCATTGACAAATACAATCTCATTCGCGAAATTTAGTTCGGCTTGATTATTTTGGGCCCGTCTGCAGGGGTTCGACTATGTCCATTATTTGCTAACGGGTGACAGGGTCCAATTTCATGGAGCTGGCCGGCGGAAAATATTTCTAAGAACTGATTCCCCTGCTTGGCTAAGTTAGGTTACCTGTCAAAATTGCATGTGATGAATACCGCTTGTCGGTGGTTTTCTGTTGATTTTCACTGAACAGAAACATTTGCTGAGCAATATTCTTTAAAATGCAGTTATGTAAAATTGGATCCTGATCTTATCGCCTTTGGATCCAGAATCGGTTTGTTTGGTTCATCAAGCAGTCAAAGATTCAAAAATGGTGCCGGAGTACAAGACAGAGCCCGTGCCGAAGCTGAAGCCCAGGTATTGAGATACGGCTGAAATAATTGTGCGGGAAAACTGAAATTGTTTGACGTCATAAAACAATTATTGTTATTCACATTGAAGTAATAATATTATACAAATAAAGTGACCCAAAAAATCACACTTCCCACACCGGGAATCGAACCCGGGCCACGGCGGTGAAAACGCCGGATCCTAACCACTAGACCATATGGGACTCACCTCGGTCTAGACTTGACATGGTTTCCTCAAAAATGATTTAACCCTCTTCAGTTTTGTGGAACTAAAGCCCTGGGGCGTGTTGTGGCGGTCGTAGCCCAAAATGATCCGGTTTGATTTGCTGTCGGGTGACAGGTTTCAATTTCTGCACCTCAGCACAAAATGTTGCTTAAAACTGAAATCTCCTGCTTGGCATAAACAGGTTGTACCTGTCAAAATTGCATTTGGCGAATACCGTTTGTCACTGGTTCTCTGTGGATTTTAACTGAGCGGGAAAATTGGCTACGCAATATTCTGTATCAAGCAGTTCCGTCAAATTGGACCCTGTCGCCTCTGAATCCGGAATCGGTTTCCTTGGTTCAAGTCGTCAAATCAAAGATTCCCAAGCAATCCGGGGTGGAAGACAGAGCGCATGTCTAAGCTACAGCCCAGGTTTTGAGATTATGGAGCTCAAGGAATTATGGGAGAAAACGGATTTTGTTCTACGACAGGGAAATCGGACGTGAACAAAAGAAATACACTTCCCACACCGGGAATCGAACCCGGGCCACGGCGGTGAGAGCGCCGGATCCTAACCACTAGACCATATGGGACTCACGTCAGGCTGCGAAAGACATGATTATATTTAACTTCGGTTTTCGCGAGTAGCTATTGCCTTTGGTCCTGTTCACGGTTATGACGTCCAAACGGGATTTTTGTTTCCTTGAACGCCAAAGCATATACCTGGACAATAGTCGATTGCTTTCAAATTCACAATTTCAGATCACTTCGTGAGGTCGGCTAGCTCAGTCGGTAGAGCGTCGTGCTGATAACGCGAAGGTCGTGGGTTCGAGTCCCACGCTGACCAACATACCTTTTCCTTCTGGCCTTAAGTTCAAGGTAACAATCCCTTTTAACCTGCCACCATTGACAAATACAATCTCATTCGCGAAATTTAGTTCGGCTTGATTATTTTTGGCCCGTCTGCAGGGGTTCGACTATGTCCATTATTTGCTAACGGGTGACAGGGTCCAATTTCATGGAGCTGGCCGGCGGAAAATATTTCTAAGAACTGATTCCCCTGCTTGGCTAAGTTAGGTTACCTGTCAAAATTGCATGTGATGAATACCGCTTGTCGGTGGTTTTCTGTTGATTTTCACTGAACAGAAACATTTGCTGAGCAATATTCTTTAAAATGCAGTTATGTAAAATTGGATCCTGATCTTATCGCCTTTGGATCCAGAATCGGTTTGTTTGGTTCATCAAGCAGTCAAAGATTCAAAAATGGTGCCGGAGTACAAGACAGAGCCCGTGCCGAAGCTGAAGCCCAGGTATTGAGATACGGCTGAAATAATTGTGCGGGAAAACTGAAATTGTTTGACGTCATAAAACAATTATTATTATTCACATTGAAGTAATAATAGTATACAAATAAAGTGACCCAAAAAAATCACACTTCCCACACCGGGAATCGAACCCGGGCCACGGCGATGAAAACGCCGGATCCTAACCACTAGACCATATGGGACTCACCTCGGTCTAGACTTGACATGGTTTCCTCAAAAATGATTTAACCCTCTTCACTTTTGTGGAACTAAAGCCCTGGGGCGTGTTGTGGCGGTCGTAGCCCAAAATGATCCGGTTTGATTTGCTGTCGGCTGACAGGTTTCAATTTCTGCACCTCAGCACAAAATGTTGCTTAAAACTGAAATCTCCTGCTTGGCATAAACAGGTTGTACCTGTCAAAATTGCATTTGGCGAATACCGTTTGTCACTGGTTCTCTGTGGATTTTAACTGAGCGGGAAAATTGGCTACGCAATATTCTGTATCAAGCAGTTCCGTCAAATTGGACCCTGTCGCCTCTGAATCCGGAATCGGTTTCCTTGGTTCAAGTCGTCAAATCAAAGATTCCCAAGCAATCCGGGGTGGAAGACAGAGCGCATGTCTAAGCTACAGCCCAGGTTTTGAGATTATGGAGCTCAAGGAATTATGGGAGAAAACAGATTTTGTTCTACGACAGGGAAATCGGACGTGAACAAAAGAAGTACACTTCCCACACCGGGAATCGAACCCGGGCCACGGCGGTGAGAGCGCCGGATCCTAACCACTAGACCATATGGGACTCACGTCAGGTTGCGAAAGACATGATTATATTTAACTTCGGTTTTCGCGAGTAGCTATTGCCTTTGGTCCTGTTCACGGTTATGACGTCCAAACGGGATTTTTGTTTCCTTGAACGCCAAAGCATATACCTGGACAATAGTCGATTGCTTTCAAATTCACAATTTCAGATCACTTCGTGAGGTCGGCTAGCTCAGTCGGTAGAGCGTCGTGCTGATAACGCGAAGGTCGTGGGTTCGAGCCCCACGCTGACCAACATACCTTTTCCTTCTGGCCTTAAGTTCAAGGTAACAATCCCTTTTAACCTGCCACCATTGACAAATACAATCTCATTCGCGAAATTTAGTTCGGCTTGATTATTTTTGGCCCGTCTGCAGGGGTTCGACTATGTCCATTATTTGCTAACGGGTGACAGGGTCCAATTTCATGGAGCTGGCCGGCGGAAAATATTTCTAAGAACTGATTCCCCTGCTTGGCTAAGTTAGGTTACCTGTCAAAATTGCATGTGATGAATACCGCTTGTCGGTGGTTTTCTGTTGATTTTCACTGAACAGAAACATTTGCTGAGCAATATTCTTTAAAATGCAGTTATGTAAAATTGGATCCTGATCTTATCGCCTTTGGATCCAGAATCGGTTTGTTTGGTTCATCAAGCAGTCAAAGATTCAAAAATGGTGCCGGAGTACAAGACAGAGCCCGTGCCGAAGCTGAAGCCCAGGTATTGAGATACGGCTGAAATAATTGTGCGGGAAAACTGAAATTGTTTGACGTCATAAAACAATTATTGTTATTCACATTGAAGTAATAATATTATACAAATAAAGTGACCCAAAAAATCACACTTCCCACACCGGGAATCGAACCCGGGCCACGGCGGTGAAAACGCCGGATCCTAACCACTAGACCATATGGGACTCACCTCGGTCTACACTTGACATGGTTTCCTCAAAAATGATTTAACCCTCTTCAGTTTTGTGGAACTAAAGCCCTGGGGCGTGTTGTGGCGGTCGTAGCCCAAAATGATCCGGTTTGATTTGCTGTCGGGTGACAGGTTTCAATTTCTGCACCTCAGCACAAAATGTTGCTTAAAACTGAAATCTCCTGCTTGGCATAAACAGGTTGTACCTGTCAAAATTGCATTTGGCGAATACCGTTTGTCACTGGTTCTCTGTGGATTTTAACTGAGCGGGAAAATTGGCTACGCAATATTCTGTATCAAGCAGTTCCATCAAATTGGACCCTGTCGCCTCTGAATCCGGAATCGGTTTCCTTGGTTCAAGTCGTCAAATCAAAGATTCCCAAGCAATCCGGGGTGGAAGACAGAGCCCATGTCTAAGCTACAGCCCAGGTTTTGAGATTATGGAGCTCAATGAATTATGGGAGAAAACAGATTTTGTTCTACGACAGGGAAATCGGACGTGAACAAAAGAAGTACACTTCCCACACCGGGAATCGAACCCGGGCCACGGCGGTGAGAGCGCCGGATCCTAACCACTAGACCATATGGGACTCACGTCAGGTTGCGAAAGACATGATTATATTTAACTTCGGTTTTCGCGAGTAGCTATTGCCTTTGGTCCTGTTCACGGTTATGACGTCCAAACGGGATTTTTGTTTCCTTGAACGCCAAAGCATATACCTGGACAATAGTCGATTGCTTTCAAATTCACAATTTCAGATCACTTCGTGAGGTCGGCTAGCTCAGTCGGTAGAGCGTCGTGCTGATAACGCAAAGGTCGTGGGTTCGAGCCCCACGCTGACCAACATACCTTTTCCTTCTGGCCTTAAGTTCAAGGTAACAATCCCTTTTAACCTGCCACCATTGACAAATACAATCTCATTCGCGAAATTTAGTTCGGCTTGATTATTTTTGGCCCGTCTGCAGGGGTTCGACTATGTCCATTATTTGCTAACGGGTGACAGGGTCCAATTTCATGGAGCTGGCCGGCGGAAAATATTTCTAAGAACTGATTCCCCTGCTTGGCTAAGTTAGGTTACCTGTCAAAATTGCATGTGATGAATACCGCTTGTCGGTGGTTTTCTGTTGCTTTTCACTGAACAGAAACATTTGCTGAGCAATATTCTTTAAAATGCAGTTATGTAAAATTGGATCCTGATCTTATCGCCTTTGGATCCAGAATCGGTTTGTTTGGTTCATCAAGCAGTCAAAGATTCAAAAATGGTGCCGGAGTACAAGACAGAGCCCGTGCCGAAGCTGAAGCCCAGGTATTGAGATACGGCTGAAATAATTGTGCGGGAAAACTGAAATTGTTTGACGTCATAAAACAATTATTGTTATTCACATTGAAGTAATAATATTATACAAATAAAGTGACCCAAAAAAATCACACTTCCCACACCGGGAATCGAACCCGGGCCACGGCGGTGAAAACGCCGGATCCTAACCACTAGACCATATGGGACTCACCTCGGTCTACACTTGACATGGTTTCCTCAAAAATGATTTAACCCTCTTCAGTTTTGTGGAACTAAAGCCCTGGGGCGTGTTGTGGCGGTCGTAGCCCAAAATGATCCGGTTTGATTTGCTGTCGGGTGACAGGTTTCAATTTCTGCACCTCAGCACAAAATGTTGCTTAAAACTGAAATCTCCTGCTTGGCATAAACAGGTTGTACCTGTCAAAATTGCATTTGGCGAATACCGTTTGTCACTGGTTCTCTGTGGATTTTAACTGAGCGGGAAAATTGGCTACGCAATATTCTGTATCAAGCAGTTCCGTCAAATTGGACCCTGTCGCCTCTGAATCCGGAATCGGTTTCCTTGGTTCAAGTCGTCAAATCAAAGATTCCCAAGCAATCCGGGGTGGAAGACAGAGCCCATGTCTAAGCTACAGCCCAGGTTTTGAGATTATGGAGCTCAATGAATTATGGGAGAAAACAGATTTTGTTCTACGACAGGGAAATCGGACGTGAACAAAAGAAGTACACTTCCCACACCGGGAATCGAACCCGGGCCACGGCGGTGAGAGCGCCGGATCCTAACCACTAGACCATATGGGACTCACGTCAGGTTGCGAAAGACATGATTATATTTAACTTCGGTTTTCGCGAGTAGCTATTGCCTTTGGTCCTGTTCACGGTTATGACGTCCAAACGGGATTTTTGTTTCCTTGAACGCCAAAGCATATACCTGGACAATAGTCGATTGCTTTCAAATTCACAATTTCAGATCACTTCGTGAGGTCGGCTAGCTCAGTCGGTAGAGCGTCGTGCTGATAACGCGAAGGTCGTGGGTTCGAGCCCCACGCTGACCAACATACCTTTTCCTTCTGGCCTTAAGTTCAAGGTAACAATCCCTTTTAACCTGCCACCATTGACAAATACAATCTCATTCGCGAAATTTAGTTCGGCTTGATTATTTTTGGCCCGTCTGCAGGGGTTCGACTATGTCCATTATTTGCTAACGGGTGACAGGGTCCAATTTCATGGAGCTGGCCGGCGGAAAATATTTCTAAGAACTGATTCCCCTGCTTGGCTAAGTTAGGTTACCTGTCAAAATTGCATGTGATGAATACCGCTTGTCGGTGGTTTTCTGTTGATTTTCACTGAACAGAAACATTTGCTGAGCAATATTCTTTAAAATGCAGTTATGTAAAATTGGATCCTGATCTTATCGCCTTTGGATCCAGAATCGGTTTGTTTGGTTCATCAAGCAGTCAAAGATTCAAAAATGGTGCCGGAGTACAAGACAGAGCCCGTGCCGAAGCTGAAGCCCAGGTATTGAGATACGGCTGAAATAATTGTGCGGGAAAACTGAAATTGTTTGACGTCATAAAACAATTATTATTATTCACATTGAAGTAATAATATTATACAAATAAAGTGACCCAAAAAAATCACACTTCCCACACCGGGAATCGAACCCGGGCCACGGCGGTGAAAACGCCGGATCCTAACCACTAGACCATATGGGATTCACCTCGGTCTAAACTTGACATGGTTTCCTCAAAAATGATTTAACCCTCTTCAGTTTTGTGGAACTAAAGCCCTGGGGCGTGTTGTGGCGGTCGTAGCCCAAAATGATCCGGTTTGATTTGCTGTCTGGTGACAGGTTTCAATTTCTGCACCTCTGCACAAAATGTTGCTTAAAACTGAAATCTCCTGCTTGGCATAAACAGGTTGTACCTGTCAAAATTGCATTTGGCGAATACCGTTTGTCACTGGTTCTCTGTGGATTTTAACTGAGCGGGAAAATTGGCTACGCAATATTCTGTATCAAGCAGTTCCGTCACATTGGACCCTGTCGCCTCTGAATCCGGAATCGGTTTCCTTGGTTCAAGTCGTCAAATCAAAGATTCCCAAGCAATCCGGGGTGGAAGACAGAGCGCATGTCTAAGCTACAGCCCAGGTTTTGAGATTATGGAGCTCAAGGAATTATGGGAGAAAACAGATTTTGTTCTACGACAGGGAAATCGGACGTGAACAAAAGAAGTACACTTCCCACACCGGGAATCGAACCCGGTCCACGGCGGTGAGAGCGCCGGATCCTAACCACTAGACCATATGGGACTCACGTCAGGTTGCGAAAGACATGATTATATTTAACTTCGGTTTTCGCGAGTAGCTATTGCCTTTGGTCCTGTTCACGGTTATGACGTCCAAACGGGATTTTTGTTTCCTTGAACGCCAAAGCATATACCTGGACAATAGTCGATTGCTTTCAAATTCACAATTTCAGATCACTTCGTGAGGTCGGCTAGCTCAGTCGGTAGAGCGTCGTGCTGATAACGCGAAGGTCGTGGGTTCGAGCCCCACGCTGACCAACATACCTTTTCCTTCTGGCCTTAAGTTCAAGGTAACAATCCCTTTTAACCTGCCACCATTGACAAATACAATCTCATTCGCGAAATTTAGTTCGGCTTGATTATTTTTGGCCCGTCTGCAGGGGTTCGACTATGTCCATTATTTGCTAACGGGTGACAGGGTCCAATTTCATGGAGCTGGCCGGCGGAAAATATTTCTAAGAACTGATTCCCCTGCTTGGCTAAGTTAGGTTACCTGTCAAAATTGCATGTGATGAATACCGCTTGTCGGTGGTTTTCTGTTGATTTTCACTGAACAGAAACATTTGCTGAGCAATATTCTTTAAAATGCAGTTATGTAAAATTGGATCCTGATCTTATCGCCTTTGGATCCAGAATCGGTTTGTTTGGTTCATCAAGCAGTCAAAGATTCAAAAATGGTGCCGGAGTACAAGACAGAGCCCGTGCCGAAGCTGAAGCCCAGGTATTGAGATACGGCTGAAATAATTGTGCGGGAAAACTGAAATTGTTTGACGTCATAAAACAATTATTATTATTCACATTGAAGTAATAATAGTATACAAATAAAGTGACCCAAAAAAATCACACTTCCCACACCGGGAATCGAACCCGGGCCACGGCGATGAAAACGCCGGATCCTAACCACTAGACCATATGGGACTCACCTCGGTCTAGACTTGACATGGTTTCCTCAAAAATGATTTAACCCTCTTCACTTTTGTGGAACTAAAGCCCTGGGGCGTGTTGTGGCGGTCGTAGCCCAAAATGATCCGGTTTGATTTGCTGTCGGCTGACAGGTTTCAATTTCTGCACCTCAGCACAAAATGTTGCTTAAAACTGAAATCTCCTGCTTGGCATAAACAGGTTGTACCTGTCAAAATTGCATTTGGCGAATACCGTTTGTCACTGGTTCTCTGTGGATTTTAACTGAGCGGGAAAATTGGCTACGCAATATTCTGTATCAAGCAGTTCCGTCAAATTGGACCCTGTCGCCTCTGAATCCGGAATCGGTTTCCTTGGTTCAAGTCGTCAAATCAAAGATTCCCAAGCAATCCGGGGTGGAAGACAGAGCGCATGTCTAAGCTACAGCCCAGGTTTTGAGATTATGGAGCTCAAGGAATTATGGGAGAAAACAGATTTTGTTCTACGACAGGGAAATCGGACGTGAACAAAAGAAGTACACTTCCCACACCGGGAATCGAACCCGGGCCACGGCGGTGAGAGCGCCGGATCCTAACCACTAGACCATATGGGACTCACGTCAGGTTGCGAAAGACATGATTATATTTAACTTCGGTTTTCGCGAGTAGCTATTGCCTTTGGTCCTGTTCACGGTTATGACGTCCAAACGGGATTTTTGTTTCCTTGAACGCCAAAGCATATACCTGGACAATAGTCGATTGCTTTCAAATTCACAATTTCAGATCACTTCGTGAGGTCGGCTAGCTCAGTCGGTAGAGCGTCGTGCTGATAACGCGAAGGTCGTGGGTTCGAGCCCCACGCTGACCAACATACCTTTTCCTTCTGGCCTTAAGTTCAAGGTAACAATCCCTTTTAACCTGCCACCATTGACAAATACAATCTCATTCGCGAAATTTAGTTCGGCTTGATTATTTTTGGCCCGTCTGCAGGGGTTCGACTATGTCCATTATTTGCTAACGGGTGACAGGGTCCAATTTCATGGAGCTGGCCGGCGGAAAATATTTCTAAGAACTGATTCCCCTGCTTGGCTAAGTTAGGTTACCTGTCAAAATTGCATGTGATGAATACCGCTTGTCGGTGGTTTTCTGTTGATTTTCACTGAACAGAAACATTTGCTGAGCAATATTCTTTAAAATGCAGTTATGTAAAATTGGATCCTGATCTTATCGCCTTTGGATCCAGAATCGGTTTGTTTGGTTCATCAAGCAGTCAAAGATTCAAAAATGGTGCCGGAGTACAAGACAGAGCCCGTGCCGAAGCTGAAGCCCAGGTATTGAGATACGGCTGAAATAATTGTGCGGGAAAACTGAAATTGTTTGACGTCATAAAACAATTATTGTTATTCACATTGAAGTAATAATATTATACAAATAAAGTGACCCAAAAACCTCACACTTCCCACACCGGGAATCGAACCCGGGCCACGGCGGTGAAAACGCCGGATCCTAACCACTAGACCATATGGGACTCACCTCGGTCTACACTTGACATGGTTTCCTCAAAAATGATTTAACCCTCTTCAGTTTTGTGGAACTAAAGCCCTGGGGCGTGTTGTGGCGGTCGTAGCCCAAAATGATCCGGTTTGATTTGCTGTCGGGTGACAGGTTTCAATTTCTGCACCTCAGCACAAAATGTTGCTTAAAACTGAAATCTCCTGCTTGGCATAAACAGGTTGTACCTGTCAAAATTGCATTTGGCGAATACCGTTTGTCACTGGTTCTCTGTGGATTTTAACTGAGCGGGAAAATTGGCTACGCAATATTCTGTATCAAGCAGTTCCATCAAATTGGACCCTGTCGCCTCTGAATCCGGAATCGGTTTCCTTGGTTCAAGTCGTCAAATCAAAGATTCCCAAGCAATCCGGGGTGGAAGACAGAGCCCATGTCTAAGCTACAGCCCAGGTTTTGAGATTATGGAGCTCAAGGAATTATGGGAGAAAACAGATTTTGTTCTACGACAGGGAAATCGGACGTGAACAAAAGAAGTACACTTCCCACACCGGGAATCGAACCCGGGCCACGGCGGTGAGAGCGCCGGATCCTAACCACTAGACCATATGGGACTCACGTCAGGTTGCGAAAGACATGATTATATTTAACTTCGGTTTTCGCGAGTAGCTATTGCCTTTGGTCCTGTTCACGGTTATGACGTCCAAACGGGATTTTTGTTTCCTTGAACGCCAAAGCATATACCTGGACAATAGTCGATTGCTTTCAAATTCACAATTTCAGATCACTTCGTGAGGTCGGCTAGCTCAGTCGGTAGAGCGTCGTGCTGATAACGCGAAGGTCGTGGGTTCGAGCCCCACGCTGACCAACATACCTTTTCCTTCTGGCCTTAAGTTCAAGGTAACAATCCCTTTTAACCTGCCACCATTGACAAATACAATCTCATTCGCGAAATTTAGTTCGGCTTGATTATTTTTGGCCCGTCTGCAGGGGTTCGACTATGTCCATTATTTGCTAACGGGTGACAGGGTCCAATTTCATGGAGCTGGCCGGCGGAAAATATTTCTAAGAACTGATTCCCCTGCTTGGCTAAGTTAGGTTACCTGTCAAAATTGCATGTGATGAATACCGCTTGTCGGTGGTTTTCTGTTGATTTTCACTGAACAGAAACATTTGCTGAGCAATATTCTTTAAAATGCAGTTATGTAAAATTGGATCCTGATCTTATCGCCTTTGGATCCAGAATCGGTTTGTTTGGTTCATCAAGCAGTCAAAGATTCAAAAATGGTGCCGGAGTACAAGACAGAGCCCGTGCCGAAGCTGAAGCCCAGGTATTGAGATACGGCTGAAATAATTGTGCGGGAAAACTGAAATTGTTTGACGTCATAAAACAATTATTGTTATTCACATTGAAGTAATAATATTATACAAATAAAGTGACCCAAAAAATCACACTTCCCACACCGGGAATCGAACCCGGGCCACGGCGGTGAAAACGCCGGATCCTAACCACTAGACCATATGGGACTCACCTCGGTCTACACTTGACATGGTTTCCTCAAAAATGATTTAACCCTCTTCAGTTTTGTGGAACTAAAGCCCTGGGGCGTGTTGTGGCGGTCGTAGCCCAAAATGATCCGGTTTGATTTGCTGTCGGGTGACAGGTTTCAATTTCTGCACCTCAGCACAAAATGTTGCTTAAAACTGAAATCTCCTGCTTGGCATAAACAGGTTGTACCTGTCAAAATTGCATTTGGCGAATACCGTTTGTCACTGGTTCTCTGTGGATTTTAACTGAGCGGGAAAATTGGCTACGCAATATTCTGTATCAAGCAGTTCCGTCAAATTGGACCCTGTCGCCTCTGAATCCGGAATCGGTTTCCTTGGTTCAAGTCGTCAAATCAAAGATTCCCAAGCAATCCGGGGTGGAAGACAGAGCCCATGTCTAAGCTACAGCCCAGGTTTTGAGATTATGGAGCTCAATGAATTATGGGAGAAAACAGATTTTGTTCTACGACAGGGAAATCGGACGTGAACAAAAGAAGTACACTTCCCACACCGGGAATCGAACCCGGGCCACGGCGGTGAGAGCGCCGGATCCTAACCACTAGACCATATGGGACTCACGTCAGGTTGCGAAAGACATGATTATATTTAACTTCGGTTTTCGCGAGTAGCTATTGCCTTTGGTCCTGTTCACGGTTATGACGTCCAAACGGGATTTTTGTTTCCTTGAACGCCAAAGCATATACCTGGACAATAGTCGATTGCTTTCAAATTCACAATTTCAGATCACTTCGTGAGGTCGGCTAGCTCAGTCGGTAGAGCGTCGTGCTGATAACGCGAAGGTCGTGGGTTCGAGCCCCACGCTGACCAACATACCTTTTCCTTCTGGCCTTAAGTTCAAGGTAACAATCCCTTTTAACCTGCCACCATTGACAAATACAATCTCATTCGCGAAATTTAGTTCGGCTTGATTATTTTTGGCCCGTCTGCAGGGGTTCGACTATGTCCATTATTTGCTAACGGGTGACAGGGTCCAATTTCATGGAGCTGGCCGGCGGAAAATATTTCTAAGAACTGATTCCCCTGCTTGGCTAAGTTAGGTTACCTGTCAAAATTGCATGTGATGAATACCGCTTGTCGGTGGTTTTCTGTTGATTTTCACTGAACAGAAACATTTGCTGAGCAATATTCTTTAAAATGCAGTTATGTAAAATTGGATCCTGATCTTATCGCCTTTGGATCCAGAATCGGTTTGTTTGGTTCATCAAGCAGTCAAAGATTCAAAAATGGTGCCGGAGTACAAGACAGAGCCCGTGCCGAAGCTGAAGCCCAGGTATTGAGATACGGCTGAAATAATTGTGCGGGAAAACTGAAATTGTTTGACGTCATAAAACAATTATTATTATTCACATTGAAGTAATAATATTATACAAATAAAGTGACCCAAAAAAATCACACTTCCCACACCGGGAATCGAACCCGGGCCACGGCGGTGAAAACGCCGGATCCTAACCACTAGACCATATGGGATTCACCTCGGTCTAAACTTGACATGGTTTCCTCAAAAATGATTTAACCCTCTTCAGTTTTGTGGAACTAAAGCCCTGGGGCGTGTTGTGGCGGTCGTAGCCCAAAATGATCCGGTTTGATTTGCTGTCTGGTGACAGGTTTCAATTTCTGCACCTCAGCACAAAATGTTGCTTAAAACTGAAATCTCCTGCTTGGCATAAACAGGTTGTACCTGTCAAAATTGCATTTGGCGAATACCGTTTGTCACTGGTTCTCTGTGGATTTTAACTGAGCGGGAAAATTGGCTACGCAATATTCTGTATCAAGCAGTTCCGTCACATTGGACCCTGTCGCCTCTGAATCCGGAATCGGTTTCCTTGGTTCAAGTCGTCAAATCAAAGATTCCCAAGCAATCCGGGGTGGAAGACAGAGCGCATGTCTAAGCTACAGCCCAGGTTTTGAGATTATGGAGCTCAAGGAATTACGGGAGAAAACAGATTTTGTTCTACGACAGGGAAATCGGACGTGAACAAAAGAAGTACACTTCCCACACCGGGAATCGAACCCGGGCCACGGCGGTGAGAGCGCCGGATCCTAACCACTAGACCATATGGGACTCACGTCAGGTTGCGAAAGACATGATTATATTTAACTTCGGTTTTCGCGAGTAGCTATTGCCTTTGGTCCTGTTCACGGTTATGACGTCCAAACGGGATTTTTGTTTCCTTGAACGCCAAAGCATATACCTGGACAATAGTCGATTGCTTTCAAATTCACAATTTCAGATCACTTCGTGAGGTCGGCTAGCTCAGTCGGTAGAGCGTCGTGCTGATAACGCGAAGGTCGTGGGTTCGAGCCCCACGCTGACCAACATACCTTTTCCTTCTGGCCTTAAGTTCAAGGTAACAAACCCTTTTAACCTGCCACCATTGACAAATACAATCTCATTCGCGAAATTTAGTTCGGCCTGATTATTTTTGGCCCGTCTGCAGGGGTTCGACTATGTCCATTATTTGCTAACGGGTGACAGGGTCCAATTTCATGGAGCTGGCCGGCGGAAAATATTTCTAAGAACTGATTCCCCTGCTTGGCTAAGTTAGGTTACCTGTCAAAATTGCATGTGATGAATACCGCTTGTCGGTGGTTTTCTGTTGATTTTCACTGAACAGAAACATTTGCTGAGCAATATTCTTTAAAAAGCAGTTATGTAAAATTGGATCCTGATCTTATCGCCTTTGGATCCAGAATCGGTTTGTTTGGTTCATCAAGCAGTCAAAGATTCAAAAATGGTGCCGGAGTACAAGACAGAGCCCGTGCCGAAGCTGAAGCCCAGGTATTGAGATACGGCTGAAATAATTGTGCGGGAAAACTGAAATTGTTTGACGTCATAAAACAATTATTATTATTCACATTGAAGTAATAATATTATACAAATAAAGTGACCCAAAAAAATCACACTTCCCACACCGGGAATCGAACCCGGGCCACGGCGGTGAAAACGCCGGATCCTAACCACTAGACCATATTATGGGACTCACCACGGTCTAGACTTGACATGGTTTCCTCAAAAATGATTTAACCCTCTTCAGTTTTGTGGAACTAAAGCCCTGGGGCGTGTTGTGGCGGTCGTAGCCCAAAATGATCCGGTTTGATTTGCTGTCGGGTGACAGGTTTCAATTTCTGCACCTCAGCACAAAATGTTGCTTAAAACTGAAATCTCCTGCTTGGCATAAACAGGTTGTACCTGTCAAAATTGCATTTGGCGAATACCGTTTGTCACTGGTTCTCTGTGGATTTTAACTGAACGGGAAAATTGGCTACGCAATATTCTGTATCAAGCAGTTCCGTCAAATTGGACCCTGTCGCCTCTGAATCCGGAATCGGTTTCCTTGGTTCAAGTCGTCAAATCAAAGATTCCCAAGCAATCCGGGGTGGAAGACAGAGCGCATGTCTAAGCTACAGCCCAGGTTTTGAGATTATGGAGCTCAAGAAATTATGGGAGAAAACAGATTTTGTTCTACGACAGGGAAATCGGACGTGAACAAAAGAAGTACACTTCCCACACCGGGAATCGAACCCGGGCCACGGCGGTGAGAGCGCCGGATCCTAACCACTAGACCATGTGGGACTCACGTCAGGTTGCGAAAGACATGATTATATTTAACTTCGGTTTTCGCGAGTAGCTATTGCCTTTGGTCCTGTTCACGGTTATGACGTCCAAACGGGATTTTTGTTTCCTTGAACGCCAAAGCATATACCTGGACAATAGTCGATTGCTTTCAAATTCACAATTTCAGATCACTTCGTGAGGTCGGCTAGCTCAGTCGGTAGAGCGTCGTGCTGATAACGCGAAGGTCGTGGGTTCGAGCCCCACGCTGACCAACATACCTTTTCCTTCTGGCCTTAAGTTCAAGGTAACAATCCCTTTTAACCTGCCACCATTGACAAATACAATCTCATTCGCGAAATTTAGTTCGGCTTGATTATTTTTGGCCCGTCTGCAGGGGTTCGACTATGTCCATTATTTGCTAACGGGTGACAGGGTCCAATTTCATGGAGCTGGCCGGCGGAAAATATTTCTAAGAACTGATTCCCCTGCTTGGCTAAGTTAGGTTACCTGTCAAAATTGCATGTGATGAATACCGCTTGTCGGTGGTTTTCTGTTGATTTTCACTGAACAGAAACATTTGCTGAGCAATATTCTTTAAAATGCAGTTATGTAAAATTGGATCCTGATCTTATCGCCTTTGGATCCAGAATCGGTTTGTTTGGTTCATCAAGCAGTCAAAGATTCAAAAATGGTGCCGGAGTACAAGACAGAGCCCGTGCCGAAGCTGAAGCCCAGGTATTGAGATACGGCTGAAATAATTGTGCGGGAAAACTGAAATTGTTTGACGTCATAAAACAATTATTATTATTCACATTGAAGTAATAATATTATACAAATAAAGTGACCCAAAAAAATCACACTTCCCACACCGGGAATCGAACCCGGGCCACGGCGGTGAAAACGCCGGATCCTAACCACTAGACCATATGGGATTCACCTCGGTCTAAACTTGACATGGTTTCCTCAAAAATGATTTAACCCTCTTCAGTTTTGTGGAACTAAAGCCCTGGGGCGTGTTGTGGCGGTCGTAGCCCAAAATGATCCGGTTTGATTTGCTGTCTGGTGACAGGTTTCAATTTCTGCACCTCAGCACAAAATGTTGCTTAAAACTGAAATCTCCTGCTTGGCATAAACAGGTTGTACCTGTCAAAATTGCATTTGGCGAATACCGTTTGTCACTGGTTCTCTGTGGATTTTAACTGAGCGGGAAAATTGGCTACGCAATATTCTGTATCAAGCAGTTCCGTCACATTGGACCCTGTCGCCTCTGAATCCGGAATCGGTTTCCTTGGTTCAAGTCGTCAAATCAAAGATTCCCAAGCAATCCGGGGTGGAAGACAGAGCGCATGTCTAAGCTACAGCCCAGGTTTTGAGATTATGGAGCTCAAGGAATTATGGGAGAAAACAGATTTTGTTCTACGACAGGGAAATCGGACGTGAACAAAAGAAGTACACTTCCCACACCGGGAATCGAACCCGGGCCACGGCGGTGAGAGCGCCGGATCCTAACCACTAGACCATATGGGACTCACGTCAGGTTGCGAAAGACATGATTATATTTAACTTCGGTTTTCGCGAGTAGCTATTGCCTTTGGTCCTGTTCACGGTTATGACGTCCAAACGGGATTTTTGTTTCCTTGAACGCCAAAGCATATACCTGGACAATAGTCGATTGCTTTCAAATTCACAATTTCAGATCACTTCGTGAGGTCGGCTAGCTCAGTCGGTAGAGCGTCGTGCTGATAACGCGAAGGTCGTGGGTTCGAGCCCCACGCTGACCAACATACCTTTTCCTTCTGGCCTTAAGTTCAAGGTAACAAACCCTTTTAACCTGCCACCATTGACAAATACAATCTCATTCGCGAAATTTAGTTCGGCCTGATTATTTTTGGCCCGTCTGCAGGGGTTCGACTATGTCCATTATTTGCTAACGGGTGACAGGGTCCAATTTCATGGAGCTGGCCGGCGGAAAATATTTCTAAGAACTGATTCCCCTGCTTGGCTAAGTTAGGTTACCTGTCAAAATTGCATGTGATGAATACCGCTTGTCGGTGGTTTTCTGTTGATTTTCACTGAACAGAAACATTTGCTGAGCAATATTCTTTAAAAAGCAGTTATGTAAAATTGGATCCTGATCTTATCGCCTTTGGATCCAGAATCGGTTTGTTTGGTTCATCAAGCAGTCAAAGATTCAAAAATGGTGCCGGAGTACAAGACAGAGCCCGTGCCGAAGCTGAAGCCCAGGTATTGAGATACGGCTGAAATAATTGTGCGGGAAAACTGAAATTGTTTGACGTCATAAAACAATTATTATTATTCACATTGAAGTAATAATATTATACAAATAAAGTGACCTAAAAAAATCACACTTCCCACACCGGGAATCGAACCCGGGCCACGGCGGTGAAAACGCCGGATCCTAACCACTAGACCATATTATGGGACTCACCACGGTCTAGACTTGACATGGTTTCCTCAAAAATGATTTAACCCTCTTCAGTTTTGTGGAACTAAAGCCCTGGGGCGTGTTGTGGCGGTCGTAGCCCAAAATGATCCGGTTTGATTTGCTGTCGGGTGACAGGTTTCAATTTCTGCACCTCAGCACAAAATGTTGCTTAAAACTGAAATCTCCTGCTTGGCATAAACAGGTTGTACCTGTCAAAATTGCATTTGGCGAATACCGTTTGTCACTGGTTCTCTGTGGATTTTAACTGAACGGGAAAATTGGCTACGCAATATTCTGTATCAAGCAGTTCCGTCAAATTGGACCCTGTCGCCTCTGAATCCGGAATCGGTTTCCTTGGTTCAAGTCGTCAAATCAAAGATTCCCAAGCAATCCGGGGTGGAAGACAGAGCGCATGTCTAAGCTACAGCCCAGGTTTTGAGATTATGGAGCTCAAGGAATTATGGGAGAAAACAGATTTTGTTCTACGACAGGGAAATCGGACGTGAACAAAAGAAGTACACTTCCCACACCGGGAATCGAACCCGGGCCACGGCGGTGAGAGCGCCGGATCCTAACCACTAGACCATGTGGGACTCACGTCAGGTTGCGAAAGACATGATTATATTTAACTTCGGTTTTCGCGAGTAGCTATTGCCTTTGGTCCTGTTCACGGTTATGACGTCCAAACGGGATTTTTGTTTCCTTGAACGCCAAAGCATATACCTGGACAATAGTCGATTGCTTTCAAATTCACAATTTCAGATCACTTCGTGAGGTCGGCTAGCTCAGTCGGTAGAGCGTCGTGCTGATAACGCGAAGGTCGTGGGTTCGAGCCCCACGCTGACCAACATACCTTTTCCTTCTGGCCTTAAGTTCAAGGTAACAATCCCTTTTAACCTGCCACCATTGACAAATACAATCTCATTCGCGAAATTTAGTTCGGCTTGATTATTTTTGGCCCGTCTGCAGGGGTTCGACTATGTCCATTATTTGCTAACGGGTGACAGGGTCCAATTTCATGGAGCTGGCCGGCGGAAAATATTTCTAAGAACTGATTCCCCTGCTTGGCTAAGTTAGGTTACCTGTCAAAATTGCATGTGATGAATACCGCTTGTCGGTGGTTTTCTGTTGATTTTCACTGAACAGAAACATTTGCTGAGCAATATTCTTTAAAATGCAGTTATGTAAAATTGGATCCTGATCTTATCGCCTTTGGATCCAGAATCGGTTTGTTTGGTTCATCAAGCAGTCAAAGATTCAAAAATGGTGCCGGAGTACAAGACAGAGCCCGTACCGAAGCTGAAGCCCAGGTATTGAGATACGGCTGAAATAATTGTGCGGGAAAACTGAAATTGTTTGACGTCATAAAACAATTATTGTTATTCACATTGAAGTAATAATATTATACAAATAAAGTGACCCAAAAAATCACACTTCCCACACCGGGAATCGAACCCGGGCCACGGCGGTGAAAACGCCGGATCCTAACCACTAGACCATATGGGACTCACCTCGATCTAGACTTGACATGGTTTCCTCAAAAATGATTTAACCCTCTTCAGTTTTGTGGAACTAAAGCCCTGGGGCGTGTTGTGGCGGTCGTAGCCCAAAATGATCCGGTTTGATTTGCTGTCGGGTGACAGGTTTCAATTTCTGCACCTCAGCACAAAATGTTGCTTAAAACTGAAATCTCCTGCTTGGCATAAACAGGTTGTACCTGTCAAAATTGCATTTGGCGAATACCGTTTGTCACTGGTTCTCTGTGGATTTTAACTGAACGGGAAAATTGGCTACGCAATATTCTGTATCAAGCAGTTCCGTCAAATTGGACCCTGTCGCCTCTGAATCCGGAATCGGTTTCCTTGGTTCAAGTCGTCAAATCAAAGATTCCCAAGCAATCCGGGGTGGAAGACAGAGCGCATGTCTAAGCTACAGCCCAGGTTTTGAGATTATGGAGCTCAAGGAATTATGGGAGAAAACAGATTTTGTTCTACGACAGGGAAATCGGACGTGAACAAAAGAAGTACACTTCCCACACCGGGAATCGAACCCGGGCCACGGCGGTGAGAGCGCCGGATCCTAACCACTAGACCATGTGGGACTCACGTCAGGTTGCGAAAGACATGATTATATTTAACTTCGGTTTTCGCGAGTAGCTATTGCCTTTGGTCCTGTTCACGGTTATGACGTCCAAACGGGATTTTTGTTTCCTTGAACGCCAAAGCATATACCTGGACAATAGTCGATTGCTTTCAAATTCACAATTTCAGATCACTTCGTGAGGTCGGCTAGCTCAGTCGGTAGAGCGTCGTGCTGATAACGCGAAGGTCGTGGGTTCGAGCCCCACGCTGACCAACATACCTTTTCCTTCTGGCCTTAAGTTCAAGGTAACAATCCCTTTTAACCTGCCACCATTGACAAATACAATCTCATTCGCGAAATTTAGTTCGGCTTGATTATTTTTGGCCCGTCTGCAGGGGTTCGACTATGTCCATTATTTGCTAACGGGTGACAGGGTCCAATTTCATGGAGCTGGCCGGCGGAAAATATTTCTAAGAACTGATTCCCCTGCTTGGCTAAGTTAGGTTACCTGTCAAAATTGCATGTGATGAATACCGCTTGTCGGTGGTTTTCTGTTGATTTTCACTGAACAGAAACATTTGCTGAGCAATATTCTTTAAAATGCAGTTATGTAAAATTGGATCCTGATCTTATCGCCTTTGGATCCAGAATCGGTTTGTTTGGTTCATCAAGCAGTCAAAGATTCAAAAATGGTGCCGGAGTACAAGACAGAGCCCGTACCGAAGCTGAAGCCCAGGTATTGAGATACGGCTGAAATAATTGTGCGGGAAAACTGAAATTGTTTGACGTCATAAAACAATTATTGTTATTCACATTGAAGTAATAATATTATACAAATAAAGTGACCCAAAAAATCACACTTCCCACACCGGGAATCGAACCCGGGCCACGGCGGTGAAAACGCCGGATCCTAACCACTAGACCATATTATGGGACTCACCACGGTCTAGACTTGACATGGTTTCCTCAAAAATGATTTAACCCTCTTCAGTTTTGTGGAACTAAAGCCCTGGGGCGTGTTGTGGCGGTCGTAGCCCAAAATGATCCGGTTTGATTTGCTGTCGGGTGACAGGTTTCAATTTCTGCACCTCAGCACAAAATGTTGCTTAAAACTGAAATCTCCTGCTTGGCATAAACAGGTTGTACCTGTCAAAATTGCATTTGGCGAATACCGTTTGTCACTGGTTCTCTGTGGATTTTAACTGAACGGGAAAATTGGCTACGCAATATTCTGTATCAAGCAGTTCCGTCAAATTGGACCCTGTCGCCTCTGAATCCGGAATCGGTTTCCTTGGTTCAAGTCGTCAAATCAAAGATTCCCAAGCAATCCGGGGTGGAAGACAGAGCGCATGTCTAAGCTACAGCCCAGGTTTTGAGATTATGGAGCTCAAGGAATTATGGGAGAAAACAGATTTTGTTCTACGACAGGGAAATCGGACGTGAACAAAAGAAGTACACTTCCCACACCGGGAATCGAACCCGGGCCACGGCGGTGAGAGCGCCGGATCCTAACCACTAGACCATGTGGGACTCACGTCAGGTTGCGAAAGACATGATTATATTTAACTTCGGTTTTCGCGAGTAGCTATTGCCTTTGGTCCTGTTCACGGTTATGACGTCCAAACGGGATTTTTGTTTCCTTGAACGCCAAAGCATATACCTGGACAATAGTCGATTGCTTTCAAATTCACAATT
The DNA here is from genome assembly GCA_037893225.1 of Hippasteria phrygiana. Taxonomy (NCBI): domain Eukaryota; kingdom Metazoa; phylum Echinodermata; class Asteroidea; order Valvatida; family Goniasteridae; genus Hippasteria; species Hippasteria phrygiana. The sequence goes on from JAZGUH010000100.1 coordinate 1,106,860, forward strand.
TCAGATCACTTCGTGAGGTCGGCTAGCTCAGTCGGTAGAGCGTCGTGCTGATAACGCGAAGGTCGTGGGTTCGAGCCCCACGCTGACCAACATACCTTTTCCTTCTGGCCTTAAGTTCAAGGTAACAATCCCTTTTAACCTGCCACCATTGACAAATACAATCTCATTCGCGAAATTTAGTTCGGCTTGATTATTTTTGGCCCGTCTGCAGGGGTTCGACTATGTCCATTATTTGCTAACGGGTGACAGGGTCCAATTTCATGGAGCTGGCCGGCGGAAAATATTTCTAAGAACTGATTCCCCTGCTTGGCTAAGTTAGGTTACCTGTCAAAATTGCATGTGATGAATACCGCTTGTCGGTGGTTTTCTGTTGATTTTCACTGAACAGAAACATTTGCTGAGCAATATTCTTTAAAATGCAGTTATGTAAAATTGGATCCTGATCTTATCGCCTTTGGATCCAGAATCGGTTTGTTTGGTTCATCAAGCAGTCAAAGATTCAAAAATGGTGCCGGAGTACAAGACAGAGCCCGTACCGAAGCTGAAGCCCAGGTATTGAGATACGGCTGAAATAATTGTGCGGGAAAACTGAAATTGTTTGACGTCATAAAACAATTATTGTTATTCACATTGAAGTAATAATATTATACAAATAAAGTGACCCAAAAAATCACACTTCCCACACCGGGAATCGAACCCGGGCCACGGCGGTGAAAACGCCGGATCCTAACCACTAGACCATATGGGACTCACCTCGATCTAGACTTGACATGGTTTCCTCAAAAATGATTTAACCCTCTTCAGTTTTGTGGAACTAAAGCCCTGGGGCGTGTTGTGGCGGTCGTAGCCCAAAATGATCCGGTTTGATTTGCTGTCGGGTGACAGGTTTCAATTTCTGCACCTCAGCACAAAATGTTGCTTAAAACTGAAATCTCCTGCTTGGCATAAACAGGTTGTACCTGTCAAAATTGCATTTGGCGAATACCGTTTGTCACTGGTTCTCTGTGGATTTTAACTGAACGGGAAAATTGGCTACGCAATATTCTGTATCAAGCAGTTCCGTCAAATTGGACCCTGTCGCCTCTGAATCCGGAATCGGTTTCCTTGGTTCAAGTCGTCAAATCAAAGATTCCCAAGCAATCCGGGGTGGAAGACAGAGCGCATGTCTAAGCTACAGCCCAGGTTTTGAGATTATGGAGCTCAAGGAATTATGGGAGAAAACAGATTTTGTTCTACGACAGGGAAATCGGACGTGAACAAAAGAAGTACACTTCCCACACCGGGAATCGAACCCGGGCCACGGCGGTGAGAGCGCCGGATCCTAACCACTAGACCATGTGGGACTCACGTCAGGTTGCGAAAGACATGATTATATTTAACTTCGGTTTTCGCGAGTAGCTATTGCCTTTGGTCCTGTTCACGGTTATGACGTCCAAACGGGATTTTTGTTTCCTTGAACGCCAAAGCATATACCTGGACAATAGTCGATTGCTTTCAAATTCACAATTTCAGATCACTTCGTGAGGTCGGCTAGCTCAGTCGGTAGAGCGTCGTGCTGATAACGCGAAGGTCGTGGGTTCGAGCCCCACGCTGACCAACATACCTTTTCCTTCTGGCCTTAAGTTCAAGGTAACAATCCCTTTTAACCTGCCACCATTGACAAATACAATCTCATTCGCGAAATTTAGTTCGGCTTGATTATTTTTGGCCCGTCTGCAGGGGTTCGACTATGTCCATTATTTGCTAACGGGTGACAGGGTCCAATTTCATGGAGCTGGCCGGCGGAAAATATTTCTAAGAACTGATTCCCCTGCTTGGCTAAGTTAGGTTACCTGTCAAAATTGCATGTGATGAATACCGCTTGTCGGTGGTTTTCTGTTGATTTTCACTGAACAGAAACATTTGCTGAGCAATATTCTTTAAAATGCAGTTATGTAAAATTGGATCCTGATCTTATCGCCTTTGGATCCAGAATCGGTTTGTTTGGTTCATCAAGCAGTCAAAGATTCAAAAATGGTGCCGGAGTACAAGACAGAGCCCGTACCGAAGCTGAAGCCCAGGTATTGAGATACGGCTGAAATAATTGTGCGGGAAAACTGAAATTGTTTGACGTCATAAAACAATTATTGTTATTCACATTGAAGTAATAATATTATACAAATAAAGTGACCCAAAAAATCACACTTCCCACACCGGGAATCGAACCCGGGCCACGGCGGTGAAAACGCCGGATCCTAACCACTAGACCATATGGGACTCACCTCGATCTAGACTTGACATGGTTTCCTCAAAAATGATTTAACCCTCTTCAGTTTTGTGGAACTAAAGCCCTGGGGCGTGTTGTGGCGGTCGTAGCCCAAAATGATCCGGTTTGATTTGCTGTCGGGTGACAGGTTTCAATTTCTGCACCTCAGCACAAAATGTTGCTTAAAACTGAAATCTCCTGCTTGGCATAAACAGGTTGTACCTGTCAAAATTGCATTTGGCGAATACCGTTTGTCACTGGTTCTCTGTGGATTTTAACTGAGCGGGAAAATTGGCTACGCAATATTCTGTATCAAGCAGTTCCGTCAAATTGGACCCTGTCGCCTCTGAATCCGGAATCGGTTTCCTTGGTTCAAGTCGTCAAATCAAAGATTCCCAAGCAATCCGGGGTGGAAGACAGAGCGCATGTCTAAGCTACAGCCCAGGTTTTGAGATTATGGAGCTCAAGGAATTATGGGAGAAAACAGATTTTGTTCTACGACAGGGAAATCGGACGTGAACAAAAGAAGTACACTTCCCACACCGGGAATCGAACCCGGGCCACGGCGGTGAGAGCGCCGGATCCTAACCACTAGACCATATGGGGCTCACGTCAGGTTGCGAAAGACATGATTATATTTAACTTCGGTTTTCGCGAGTAGCTATTGCCTTTGGTCCTGTTCACGGTTATGACGTCCAAACGGGATTTTTGTTTCCTTGAACGCCAAAGCATATACCTGGACAATAGTCGATTGCTTTCAAATTCACAATTTCAGATCACTTCGTGAGGTCGGCTAGCTCAGTCGGTAGAGCGTCGTGCTGATAACGCGAAGGTCGTGGGTTCGAGCCCCACGCTGACCAACATACCTTTTCCTTCTGGCCTTAAGTTCAAGGTAACAATCCCTTTTAACCTGCCACCATTGACAAATACAATCTCATTCGCGAAATTTAGTTCGGCTTGATTATTTTTGGCCCGTCTGCAGGGGTTCGACTATGTCCATTATTTGCTAACGGGTGACAGGGTCCAATTTCATGGAGCTGGCCGGCGGAAAATATTTCTAAGAACTGATTCCCCTGCTTGGCTAAGTTAGGTTACCTGTCAAAATTGCATGTGATGAATACCGCTTGTCGGTGGTTTTCTGTTGATTTTCACTGAACAGAAACATTTGCTGAACAATATTCTTTAAAATGCAGTTATGTAAAATTGGATCCTGATCTTATCGCCTTTGGATCCAGAATCGGTTTGTTTGGTTCATCAAGCAGTCAAAGATTCAAAAATGGTGCCGGAGTACAAGACAGAGCCCGTGCCGAAGCTGAAGCCCAGGTATTGAGATACGGCTGAAATAATTGTGCGGGAAAACTGAAATTGTTTGACGTCATAAAACAATTATTGTTATTCACATTGAGTAATAATATTATACAAATAAAGTGACCCAAAAATCACACTTCCCACACCGGGAATCGAACCCGGGCCACGGCGGTGAAAACGCCGGATCCTAACCACTAGACCATATGGGACTCACCTCGGTCTAGACTTGACATGGTTTCCTCAAAAATGATTTAACCCTCTTCAGTTTTGTGGAACTAAAGCCCTGGGGCGTGTTGTGGCGGTCGTAGCCCAAAATGATCCGGTTTGATTTGCTGTCGGGTGACAGGTTTCAATTTCTGCACCTCAGCACAAAATGTTGCTTAAAACTGAAATCTCCTGCTTGGCATAAACAGGTTGTACCTGTCAAAATTGCATTTGGCGAATACCGTTTGTCACTGGTTCTCTGTGGATTTTAACTGAGCGGGAAAATTGGCTACGCAATATTCTGTATCAAGCAGTTCCGTCAAATTGGACCCTGTCGCCTCTGAATCCGGAATCGGTTTCCTTGGTTCAAGTCGTCAAATCAAAGATTCCCAAGCAATCCGGGGTGGAAGACAGAGCGCATGTCTAAGCTACTGCCCAGGTTTTGAGATTATGGAGCTCAAGGAATTATGGGAGAAAACAGATTTTGTTCTACGACAGGGAAATCGGACGTGAACAAAAGAAGTACACTTCCCACACCGGGAATCGAACCCGGGCCACGGCGGTGAGAGCGCCGGATCCTAACCACTAGACCATATGGGACTCACGTCAGGTTGCGAAAGACATGATTATATTTAACTTCGGTTTTCGCGAGTAGCTATTGCCTTTGGTCCTGTTCACGGTTATGACGTCCAAACGGGATTTTTGTTTCCTTGAACGCCAAAGCATATACCTGGACAATAGTCGATTGCTTTCAAATTCACAATTTCAGATCACTTCGTGAGGTCGGCTAGCTCAGTCGGTAGAGCGTCGTGCTGATAACGCGAAGGTCGTGGGTTCGATCCCCACGCTGACCAACATACCTTTTCCTTCTGGCCTTAAGTTCAAGGTAACAATCCCTTTTAACCTGCCACCATTGACAAATACAATCTCATTCGCGAAATTTAGTTCGGCTTGATTATTTTTGGCCCGTCTGCAGGGGTTCGACTATGTCCATTATTTGCTAACGGGTGACAGGGTCCAATTTCATGGAGCTGGCCGGCGGAAAATATTTCTAAGAACTGATTCCCCTGCTTGGCTAAGTTAGGTTACCTGTCAAAATTGCATGTGATGAATACCGCTTGTCGGTGGTTTTCTGTTGATTTTCACTGAACAGAAACATTTGCTGAGCAATATTCTTTAAAATGCAGTTATGTAAAATTGGATCCTGATCTTATCGCCTTTGGATCCAGAATCGGTTTGTTTGGTTCATCAAGCAGTCAAAGATTCAAAAATGGTGCCGGAGTACAAGACAGAGCCCGTGCCGAAGCTGAAGCCCAGGTATTGAGATACGGCTGAAATAATTGTGCGGGAAAACTGAAATTGTTTGACGTCATAAAACAATTATTATTATTCACATTGAAGTAATAATATTATACAAATAAAGTGACACAAAAAAATCACACTTCCCACACCGGGAATCGAACCCGGGCCACGGCGGTGAAAACGCCGGATCCTAACCACTAGACCATATGGGACTCACCTCGGTCTAGACTTGACATGGTTTCCTCAAAAATGATTTAACCCTCTTCAGTTTTGTGGAACTAAAGCCCTGGGGCGTGTTGTGGCGGTCGTAGCCCAAAATGATCCGGTTTGATTTGCTGTCGGGTGACAGGTTTCAATTTCTGCACCTCAGCACAAAATGTTGCTTAAAACTGAAATCTCCTGCTTGGCATAAACAGGTTGTACCTGTCAAAATTGCATTTGGCGAATACCGTTTGTCACTGGTTCTCTGTGGATTTTAACTGAGCGGGAAAATTGGCTACGCAATATTCTGTATCAAGCAGTTCCGTCAAATTGGACCCTGTCGCCTCTGAATCCGGAATCGGTTTCCTTGGTTCAAGTCGTCAAATCAAAGATTCCCAAGCAATCCGGGGTGGAAGACAGAGCGCATGTCTAAGCTACTGCCCAGGTTTTGAGATTATGGAGCTCAAGGAATTATGGGAGAAAACAGATTTTGTTCTACGACAGGGAAATCGGACGTGAACAAAAGAAGTACACTTCCCACACCGGGAATCGAACCCGGGCCACGGCGGTGAGAGCGCCGGATCCTAACCACTAGACCATATGGGACTCACGTCAGGTTGCGAAAGACATGATTATATTTAACTTCGGTTTTCGCGAGTAGCTATTGCCTTTGGTCCTGTTCACGGTTATGACGTCCAAACGGGATTTTTGTTTCCTTGAACGCCAAAGCATATACCTGGACAATAGTCGATTGCTTTCAAATTCACAATTTCAGATCACTTCGTGAGGTCGGCTAGCTCAGTCGGTAGAGCGTCGTGCTGATAACGCGAAGGTCGTGGGTTCGATCCCCACGCTGACCAACATACCTTTTCCTTCTGGCCTTAAGTTCAAGGTAACAATCCCTTTTAACCTGCCACCATTGACAAATACAATCTCATTCGCGAAATTTAGTTCGGCTTGATTATTTTTGGCCCGTCTGCAGGGGTTCGACTATGTCCATTATTTGCTAACGGGTGACAGGGTCCAATTTCATGGAGCTGGCCGGCGGAAAATATTTCTAAGAACTGATTCCCCTGCTTGGCTAAGTTAGGTTACCTGTCAAAATTGCATGTGATGAATACCGCTTGTCGGTGGTTTTCTGTTGATTTTCACTGAACAGAAACATTTGCTGAGCAATATTCTTTAAAATGCAGTTATGTAAAATTGGATCCTGATCTTATCGCCTTTGGATCCAGAATCGGTTTGTTTGGTTCATCAAGCAGTCAAAGATTCAAAAATGGTGCCGGAGTACAAGACAGAGCCCGTGCCGAAGCTGAAGCCCAGGTATTGAGATACGGCTGAAATAATTGTGCGGGAAAACTGAAATTGTTTGACGTCATAAAACAATTATTATTATTCACATTGAAGTAATAATATTATACAAATAAAGTGACCCAAAAACCTCACACTTCCCACACCGGGAATCGAACCCGGGCCACGGCGGTGAAAACGCCGGATCCTAACCACTAGACCATATGGGACTCACCTCGGTCTAGACTTGACATGGTTTCCTCAAAAATGATTTAACCCTCTTCAGTTTTGTGGAACTAAAGCCCTGGGGCGTGTTGTGGCGGTCGTAGCCCAAAATGATCCGGTTTGATTTGCTGTCGGGTGACAGGTTTCAATTTCTGCACCTCAGCACAAAATGTTGCTTAAAACTGAAATCTCCTGCTTGGCATAAACAGGTTGTACCTGTCAAAATTGCATTTGGCGAATACCGTTTGTCACTGGTTCTCTGTGGATTTTAACTGAGCGGGAAAATTGGCTACGCAATATTCTGTATCAAGCAGTTCCGTCAAATTGGACCCTGTCGCCTCTGAATCCGGAATCGGTTTCCTTGGTTCAAGTCGTCAAATCAAAGATTCCCAAGCAATCCGGGGTGGAAGACAGAGCGCATGTCTAAGCTACTGCCCAGGTTTTGAGATTATGGAGCTCAAGGAATTATGGGAGAAAACAGATTTTGTTCTACGACAGGGAAATCGGACGTGAACAAAAGAAGTACACTTCCCACACCGGGAATCGAACCCGGGCCACGGCGGTGAGAGCGCCGGATCCTAACCACTAGACCATATGGGACTCACGTCAGGTTGCGAAAGACATGATTATATTTAACTTCGGTTTTCGCGAGTAGCTATTGCCTTTGGTCCTGTTCACGGTTATGACGTCCAAACGGGATTTTTGTTTCCTTGAACGCCAAAGCATATACCTGGACAATAGTCGATTGCTTTCAAATTCACAATTTCAGATCACTTCGTGAGGTCGGCTAGCTCAGTCGGTAGAGCGTCGTGCTGATAACGCGAAGGTCGTGGGTTCGATCCCCACGCTGACCAACATACCTTTTCCTTCTGGCCTTAAGTTCAAGGTAACAATCCCTTTTAACCTGCCACCATTGACAAATACAATCTCATTCGCGAAATTTAGTTCGGCTTGATTATTTTTGGCCCGTCTGCAGGGGTTCGACTATGTCCATTATTTGCTAACGGGTGACAGGGTCCAATTTCATGGAGCTGGCCGGCGGAAAATATTTCTAAGAACTGATTCCCCTGCTTGGCTAAGTTAGGTTACCTGTCAAAATTGCATGTGATGAATACCGCTTGTCGGTGGTTTTCTGTTGATTTTCACTGAACAGAAACATTTGCTGAGCAATATTCTTTAAAATGCAGTTATGTAAAATTGGATCCTGATCTTATCGCCTTTGGATCCAGAATCGGTTTGTTTGGTTCATCAAGCAGTCAAAGATTCAAAAATGGTGCCGGAGTACAAGACAGAGCCCGTGCCGAAGCTGAAGCCCAGGTATTGAGATACGGCTGAAATAATTGTGCGGGAAAACTGAAATTGTTTGACGTCATAAAACAATTATTATTATTCACATTGAAGTAATAATATTATACAAATAAAGTGACACAAAACAATCACACTTCCCACACCGGGAATCGAACCCGGGCCACGGCGGTGAAAACGCCGGATCCTAACCACTAGACCATATGGGACTCACCTCGGTCTAGACTTGACATGGTTTCCTCAAAAATGATTTAACCCTCTTCAGTTTTGTGGAACTAAAGCCCTGGGGCGTGTTGTGGCGGTCGTAGCCCAAAATGATCCGGTTTGATTTGCTGTCGGGTGACAGGTTTCAATTTCTGCACCTCAGCACAAAATGTTGCTTAAAACTGAAATCTCCTGCTTGGCATAAACAGGTTGTACCTGTCAAAATTGCATTTGGCGAATACCGTTTGTCACTGGTTCTCTGTGGATTTTAACTGAGCGGGAAAATTGGCTACGCAATATTCTGTATCAAGCAGTTCCGTCACATTGGACCCTGTCGCCTCTGAATCCGGAATCGGTTTCCTTGGTTCAAGTCGTCAAATCAAAGATTCCCAAGCAATCCGTGGTGGAAGACAGAGCGCATGTCTAAGCTACAGCCCAGGTTTTGAGATTATGGAGCTCAAGGAATTATGGGAGAAAACAGATTTTGTTCTACGACAGGGAAATCGGACGTGAACAAAAGAAGTACACTTCCCACACCGGGAATCGAACCCGGGCCACGGCGGTGAGAGCGCCGGATCCTAACCACTAGACCATATGGGACTCACGTCAGATTGCGAAAGACATGATTATATTTAACTTCGGTTTTCGCGAGTAGCTATTGCCTTTGGTCCTGTTCACGGTTATGACGTCCAAACGGGATTTTTGTTTCCTTGAACGCCAAAGCATATACCTGGACAATAGTCGATTGCTTTCAAATTCACAATTTCGGATCACTTCGTGAGGTCGGCTAGCTCAGTCGGTAGAGCGTCGTGCTGATAACGCGAAGGTCGTGGGTTCGAGCCCCACGCTGACCAACATACCTTTTCCTTCTGGCCTTAAGTTCAAGGTAACAATCCCTTTTAACCTGCCACCATTGACAAATACAATCTCATTCGCGAAATTTAGTTCGGCTTGATTATTTTTGGCCCGTCTGCAGGGGTTCGACTATGTCCATTATTTGCTAACGGGTGACAGGGTCCAATTTCATGGAGCTGGCCGGCGGAAAATATTTCTAAGAACTGATTCCCCTGCTTTGCTAAGTTAGGTTACCTGTCAAAATTGCATGTGATGAATACCGCTTGTCGGTGGTTTTCTGTTGATTTTCACTGAACAGAAACATTTGCTGAACAATATTCTTTAAAATGCAGTTATGTAAAATTGGATCCTGATCTTATCGCCTTTGGATCCAGAATCGCTTTGTTTGGTTCATCAAGCAGTCAAAGATTCAAAAATGGTGCCGGAGTACAAGACAGAGCCCGTGCCGAAGCTGAAGCCCAGGTATTGAGATACGGCTGAAATAATTGTGCGGGAAAACTGAAATTGTTTGACGTCATAAAACAATTATTGTTATTCACATTGAAGTAATAATATTATACAAATAAAGTGACCCAAAAATCACACTTCCCACACCGGGAATCGAACCCGGGCCACGGCGGTGAAAACGCCGGATCCTAACCACTAGACCATATGGGACTCACCTCGGTCTAGACTTGACATGGTTTCCTCAAAAATGATTTAACCCTCTTCAGTTTTGTGGAACTAAAGCCCTGGGGCGTGTTGTGGCGGTCGTAGCCCAAAATGATCCGGTTTGATTTGCTGTCGGGTGACAGGTTTCAATTTCTGCACCTCAGCACAAAATGTTGCTTAAAACTGAAATCTCCTGCTTGGCATAAACAGGTTGTACCTGTCAAAATTGCATTTGGCGAATACCGTTTGTCACTGGTTCTCTGTGGATTTTAACTGAGCGGGAAAATTGGCTACGCAATATTCTGTATCAAGCAGTTCCGTCAAATTGGACCCTGTCGCCTCTGAATCCGGAATCGGTTTCCTTGGTTCAAGTCGTCAAATCAAAGATTCCCAAGCAATCCGGGGTGGAAGACAGAGCGCATGTCTAAGCTACTGCCCAGGTTTTGAGATTATGGAGCTCAAGGAATTATGGGAGAAAACAGATTTTGTTCTACGACAGGGAAATCGGACGTGAACAAAAGAAGTACACTTCCCACACCGGGAATCGAACCCGGGCCACGGCGGTGAGAGCGCCGGATCCTAACCACTAGACCATATGGGACTCACGTCAGGTTGCGAAAGACATGATTATATTTAACTTCGGTTTTCGCGAGTAGCTATTGCCTTTGGTCCTGTTCACGGTTATGACGTCCAAACGGGATTTTTGTTTCCTTGAACGCCAAAGCATATACCTGGACAATAGTCGATTGCTTTCAAATTCACAATTTCAGATCACTTCGTGAGGTCGGCTAGCTCAGTCGGTAGAGCGTCGTGCTGATAACGCGAAGGTCGTGGGTTCGAGCCCCACGCTGACCAACATACCTTTTCCTTCTGGCCTTAAGTTCAAGGTAACAATCCCTTTTAACCTGCCACCATTGACAAATACAATCTCATTCGCGAAATTTAGTTCGGCTTGATTATTTTTGGCCCGTCTGCAGGGGTTCGACTATGTCCATTATTTGCTAACGGGTGACAGGGTCCAATTTCATGGAGCTGGCCGGCGGAAAATATTTCTAAGAACTGATTCCCCTGCTTGGCTAAGTTAGGTTACCTGTCAAAATTGCATGTGATGAATACCGCTTGTCGGTGGTTTTCTGTTGATTTTCACTGAACAGAAACATTTGCTGAGCAATATTCTTTAAAATGCAGTTATGTAAAATTGGATCCTGATCTTATCGCCTTTGGATCCAGAATCGGTTTGTTTGGTTCATCAAGCAGTCAAAGATTCAAAAATGGTGCCGGAGTACAAGACAGAGCCCGTGCCGAAGCTGAAGCCCAGGTATTGAGATACGGCTGAAATAATTGTGCGGGAAAACTGAAATTGTTTGACGTCATAAAACAATTATTATTATTCACATTGAAGTAATAATATTATACAAATAAAGTGACACAAAAAAATCACACTTCCCACACCGGGAATCGAACCCGGGCCACGGCGGTGAAAACGCCGGATCCTAACCACTAGACCATATGGGACTCACCTCGGTCTAGACTTGACATGGTTTCCTCAAAAATGATTTAACCCTCTTCAGTTTTGTGGAACTAAAGCCCTGGGGCGTGTTGTGGCGGTCGTAGCCCAAAATGATCCGGTTTGATTTGCTGTCGGGTGACAGGTTTCAATTTCTGCACCTCAGCACAAAATGTTGCTTAAAACTGAAATCTCCTGCTTGGCATAAACAGGTTGTACCTGTCAAAATTGCATTTGGCGAATACCGTTTGTCACTGGTTCTCTGTGGATTTTAACTGAGCGGGAAAATTAGCTACGCAATATTCTGTATCAAGCAGTTCCGTCAAATTGGACCCTGTCGCCTCTGAATCCGGAATCGGTTTCCTTGGTTCAAGTCGTCAAATCAAAGATTCCCAAGCAATCCGGGGTGGAAGACAGAGCGCATGTCTAAGCTACTGCCCAGGTTTTGAGATTATGGAGCTCAAGGAATTATGGGAGAAAACAGATTTTGTTCTACGACAGGGAAATCGGACGTGAACAAAAGAAGTACACTTCCCACACCGGGAATCGAACCCGGGCCACGGCGGTGAGAGCGCCGGATCCTAACCACTAGACCATATGGGACTCACGTCAGGTTGCGAAAGACATGATTATATTTAACTTCGGTTTTCGCGAGTAGCTATTGCCTTTGGTCCTGTTCACGGTTATGACGTCCAAACGGGATTTTTGTTTCCTTGAACGCCAAAGCATATACCTGGACAATAGTCGATTGCTTTCAAATTCACAATTTCAGATCACTTCGTGAGGTCGGCTAGCTCAGTCGGTAGAGCGTCGTGCTGATAACGCGAAGGTCGTGGGTTCGAGCCCCACGCTGACCAACATACCTTTTCCTTCTGGCCTTAAGTTCAAGGTAACAATCCCTTTTAACCTGCCACCATTGACAAATACAATCTCATTCGCGAAATTTAGTTCGGCTTGATTATTTTTGGCCCGTCTGCAGGGGTTCGACTATGTCCATTATTTGCTAACGGGTGACAGGGTCCAATTTCATGGAGCTGGCCGGCGGAAAATATTTCTAAGAACTGATTCCCCTGCTTGGCTAAGTTAGGTTACCTGTCAAAATTGCATGTGATGAATACCGCTTGTCGGTGGTTTTCTGTTGATTTTCACTGAACAGAAACATTTGCTGAGCAATATTCTTTAAAATGCAGTTATGTAAAATTGGATCCTGATCTTATCGCCTTTGGATCCAGAATCGGTTTGTTTGGTTCATCAAGCAGTCAAAGATTCAAAAATGGTGCCGGAGTACAAGACAGAGCCCGTGCCGAAGCTGAAGCCCAGGTATTGAGATACGGCTGAAATAATTGTGCGGGAAAACTGAAATTGTTTGACGTCATAAAACAATTATTGTTATTCACATTGAAGTAATAATATTATACAAATAAAGTGACCCAAAAATCACACTTCCCACACCGGGAATCGAACCCGGGCCACGGCGGTGAAAACGCCGGATCCTAACCACTAGACCATATGGGACTCACCTCGGTCTAGACTTGACATGGTTTCCTCAAAAATGATTTAACCCTCTTCAGTTTTGTGGAACTAAAGCCCTGGGGCGTGTTGTGGCGGTCGTAGCCCAAAATGATCCGGTTTGATTTGCTGTCGGGTGACAGGTTTCAATTTCTGCACCTCAGCACAAAATGTTGCTTAAAACTGAAATCTCCTGCTTGGCATAAACAGGTTGTACCTGTCAAAATTGCATTTGGCGAATACCGTTTGTCACTGGTTCTCTGTGGATTTTAACTGAGCGGGAAAATTGGCTACGCAATATTCTGTATCAAGCAGTTCCGTCAAATTGGACCCTGTCGCCTCTGAATCCGGAATCGGTTTCCTTGGTTCAAGTCGTCAAATCAAAGATTCCCAAGCAATCCGGGGTGGAAGACAGAGCGCATGTCTAAGCTACTGCCCAGGTTTTGAGATTATGGAGCTCAAGGAATTATGGGAGAAAACAGATTTTGTTCTACGACAGGGAAATCGGACGTGAACAAAAGAAGTACACTTCCCACACCGGGAATCGAACCCGGGCCACGGCGGTGAGAGCGCCGGATCCTAACCACTAGACCATATGGGGCTCACGTCAGGTTGCGAAAGACATGATTATATTTAACTTCGGTTTTCGCGAGTAGCTATTGCCTTTGGTCCTGTTCACGGTTATGACGTCCAAACGGGATTTTTGTTTCCTTGAACGCCAAAGCATATACCTGGACAATAGTCGATTGCTTTCAAATTCACAATTTCAGATCACTTCGTGAGGTCGGCTAGCTCAGTCGGTAGAGCGTCGTGCTGATAACGCGAAGGTCGTGGGTTCGAGCCCCACGCTGACCAACATACCTTTTCCTTCTGGCCTTAAGTTCAAGGTAACAATCCCTTTTAACCTGCCACCATTGACAAATACAATCTCATTCGCGAAATTTAGTTCGGCTTGATTATTTTTGGCCCGTCTGCAGGGGTTCGACTATGTCCATTATTTGCTAACGGGTGACAGGGTCCAATTTCATGGAGCTGGCCGGCGGAAAATATTTCTAAGAACTGATTCCCCTGCTTGGCTAAGTTAGGTTACCTGTCAAAATTGCATGTGATGAATACCGCTTGTCGGTGGTTTTCTGTTGATTTTCACTGAACAGAAACATTTGCTGAGCAATATTCTTTAAAATGCAGTTATGTAAAATTGGATCCTGATCTTATCGCCTTTGGATCCAGAATCGGTTTGTTTGGTTCATCAAGCAGTCAAAGATTCAAAAATGGTGCCGGAGTACAAGACAGAGCCCGTGCCGAAGCTGAAGCCCAGGTATTGAGATACGGCTGAAATAATTGTGCGGGAAAACTGAAATTGTTTGACGTCATAAAACAATTATTATTATTCACATTGAAGTAATAATATTATACAAATAAAGTGACACAAAAAAATCACACTTCCCACACCGGGAATCGAACCCGGGCCACGGCGGTGAAAACGCCGGATCCTAACCACTAGACCATATGGGACTCACCTCGGTCTAGACTTGACATGGTTTCCTCAAAAATGATTTAACCCTCTTCAGTTTTGTGGAACTAAAGCCCTGGGGCGTGTTGTGGCGGTCGTAGCCCAAAATGATCCGGTTTGATTTGCTGTCGGGTGACAGGTTTCAATTTCTGCACCTCAGCACAAAATGTTGCTTAAAACTGAAATCTCCTGCTTGGCATAAACAGGTTGTACCTGTCAAAATTGCATTTGGCGAATACCGTTTGTCACTGGTTCTCTGTGGATTTTAACTGAGCGGGAAAATTAGCTACGCAATATTCTGTATCAAGCAGTTCCGTCAAATTGGACCCTGTCGCCTCTGAATCCGGAATCGGTTTCCTTGGTTCAAGTCGTCAAATCAAAGATTCCCAAGCAATCCGGGGTGGAAGACAGAGCGCATGTCTAAGCTACTGCCCAGGTTTTGAGATTATGGAGCTCAAGGAATTATGGGAGAAAACAGATTTTGTTCTACGACAGGGAAATCGGACGTGAACAAAAGAAGTACACTTCCCACACCGGGAATCGAACCCGGGCCACGGCGGTGAGAGCGCCGGATCCTAACCACTAGACCATATGGGACTCACGTCAGGTTGCGAAAGACATGATTATATTTAACTTCGGTTTTCGCGAGTAGCTATTGCCTTTGGTCCTGTTCACGGTTATGACGTCCAAACGGGATTTTTGTTTCCTTGAACGCCAAAGCATATACCTGGACAATAGTCGATTGCTTTCAAATTCACAATTTCAGATCACTTCGTGAGGTCGGCTAGCTCAGTCGGTAGAGCGTCGTGCTGATAACGCGAAGGTCGTGGGTTCGAGCCCCACGCTGACCAACATACCTTTTCCTTCTGGCCTTAAGTTCAAGGTAACAATCCCTTTTAACCTGCCACCATTGACAAATACAATCTCATTCGCGAAATTTAGTTCGGCTTGATTATTTTTGGCCCGTCTGCAGGGGTTCGACTATGTCCATTATTTGCTAACGGGTGACAGGGTCCAATTTCATGGAGCTGGCCGGCGGAAAATATTTCTAAGAACTGATTCCCCTGCTTGGCTAAGTTAGGTTACCTGTCAAAATTGCATGTGATGAATACCGCTTGTCGGTGGTTTTCTGTTGATTTTCACTGAACAGAAACATTTGCTGAGCAATATTCTTTAAAATGCAGTTATGTAAAATTGGATCCTGATCTTATCGCCTTTGGATCCAGAATCGGTTTGTTTGGTTCATCAAGCAGTCAAAGATTCAAAAATGGTGCCGGAGTACAAGACAGAGCCCGTGCCGAAGCTGAAGCCCAGGTATTGAGATACTGCTGAAATAATTGTGCGGGAAAACTGAAATTGTTTGACGTCATAAAACAATTATTGTTATTCACATTGAAGTAATAATATTATACAAATAAAGTGACCCAAACAATCACACTTCCCACACCGGGAATCGAACCCGGGCCACGGCGGTGAAAACGCCGGATCCTAACCACTAGACCATATGGGACTCACCTCGGTCTAGACTTGACATGGTTTCCTCAAAAATGATTTAACCCTCTTCAGTTTTGTGGAACTAAAGCCCTGGGGCGTGTTGTGGCGGTCGTAGCCCAAAATGATCCGGTTTGATTTGCTGTCGGGTGACAGGTTTCAATTTCTGCACCTCAGCACAAAATGTTGCTTAAAACTGAAATCTCCTGCTTGGCATAAACAGGTTGTACCTGTCAAAATTGCATTTGGCGAATACCGTTTGTCACTGGTTCTCTGTGGATTTTAACTGAGCGGGAAAATTGGCTACGCAATATTCTGTATCAAGCAGTTCCGTCAAATTGGACCCTGTCGCCTCTGAATCCGGAATCGGTTTCCTTGGTTCAAGTCGTCAAATCAAAGATTCCCAAGCAATCCGGGGTGGAAGACAGAGCGCATGTCTAAGCTACAGCCCAGGTTTTGAGATTATGGAGCTCAAGGAATTATGGGAGAAAACAGATTTTGTTCTACGACAGGGAAATCGGACGTGAACAAAAGAAGTACACTTCCCACACCGGGAATCGAACCCGGGCCACGGCGGTGAGAGCGCCGGATCCTAACCACTAGACCATATGGGACTCACGTCAGGTTGCGAAAGACATGATTATATTTAACTTCGGTTTTCGCGAGTAGCTATTGCCTTTGGTCCTGTTCACGGTTATGACGTCCAAACGGGATTTTTGTTTCCTTGAACGCCAAAGCATATACCCGGACAATAGTCGATTGCTTTCAAATTCACAATTTCAGATCACTTCGTGAGGTCGGCTAGCTCAGTCGGTAGAGCGTCGTGCTGATAACGCGAAGGCCGTGGGTTCGAGCCCCACGCTGACCAACATACCTTTTCCTTCTGGCCTTAAGTTCAAGGTAACAATCCCTTTTAACCTGCCACCATTGACAAATACAATCTCATTCGCGAAATTTAGTTCGGCTTGATTATTTTTGGCCCGTCTGCAGGGGTTCGACTATGTCCATTATTTGCTAACGGGTGACAGGGTCCAATTTCATGGAGCTGGCCGGCGGAAAATATTTCTAAGAACTGATTCCCCTGCTTGGCTAAGTTAGGTTACCTGTCAAAATTGCATGTGATGAATACCGCTTGTCGGTGGTTTTCTGTTGATTTTCACTGAACAGAAACATTTGCTGAGCAATATTCTTTAAAATGCAGTTATGTAAAATTGGATCCTGATCTTATCGCCTTTGGATCCAGAATCGGTTTGTTTGGTTCATCAAGCAGTCAAAGATTCAAAAATGGTGCCGGAGTACAAGACAGAGCCCGTGCCGAAGCTGAAGCCCAGGTATTGAGATACGGCTGAAATAATTGTGCGGGAAAACTGAAATTGTTTGACGTCATAAAACAATTATTGTTATTCACATTGAAGTAATAATATTATACAAATAAAGTGACCCAAAAATCACACTTCCCACACCGGGAATCGAACCCGGGCCACGGCGGTGAAAACGCCGGATCCTAACCACTAGACCATATGGGACTCACCTTGGTCTAGACTTGACATGGTTTCCTCAAAAATGATTTAACCCTCTTCAGTTTTGTGGAACTAAAGCCCCGGGGCGTGTTGTGGCGGTCGTAGCCCAAAATGATCCGGTTTGATTTGCTGTCGGGTGACAGGTTTCAATTTCTGCACCTCAGCACAAAATGTTGCTTAAAACTGAAATCTCCTGCTTGGCATAAACAGGTTGTACCTGTCAAAATTGCATTTGGCGAATACCGTTTGTCACTGGTTCTCTGTGGATTTTAACTGAGGGGGAAAATTGGCTACGCAATATTCTGTATCAAGCAGTTCCGTCACATTGGACCCTGTCGCCTCTGAATCCGGAATCGGTTTCCTTGGTTCAAGTCGTCAAATCAAAGATTCCCAAGCAATCCGGGGTGGAAGACAGAGCGCATGTCTAAGCTACAGCCCAGGTTTTGAGATTATGGAGCTCAAGGAATTATGGGAGAAAACAGATTTTGTTCTACGACAGGGAAATCGGACGTGAACAAAAGAAGTACACTTCCCACACCGGGAATCGAACCCGGGCCACGGCGGTGAGAGCGCCGGATCCTAACCACTAGACCATATGGGACTCACGTCAGGTTGCGAAAGACATGATTATATTTAACTTCGGTTTTCGCGAGTAGCTATTGCCTTTGGTCCTGTTCACGGTTATGACGTCCAAACGGGATTTTTGTTTCCTTGAACGCCAAAGCATATACCTGGACAATAGTCGATTGCTTTCAAATTCACAATTTCAGATCACTTCGTGAGGTCGGCTAGCTCAGTCGGTAGAGCGTCGTGCTGATAACGCGAAGGTCGTGGGTTCGAGCCCCACGCTGACCAACATACCTTTTCCTTCTGGCCTTAAGTTCAAGGTAACAATCCCTTTTAACCTGCCACCATTGACAAATACAATCTCATTCGCGAAATTTAGTTCGGCTTGATTATTTTTGGCCCGTCTGCAGGGGTTCGACTATGTCCATTATTTGCTAACGGGTGACAGGGTCCAATTTCATGGAGCTGGCCGGCGGAAAATATTTCTAAGAACTGATTCCCCTGCTTGGCTAAGTTAGGTTACCTGTCAAAATTGCATGTGATGAATACCGCTTGTCGGTGGTTTTCTGTTGATTTTCACTGAACAGAAACATTTGCTGAGCAATATTCTTTAAAATGCAGTTATGTAAAATTGGATCCTGATCTTATCGCCTTTGGATCCAGAATCGGTTTGTTTGGTTCATCAAGCAGTCAAAGATTCAAAAATGGTGCCGGAGTACAAGACAGAGCCCGTGCCGAAGCTGAAGCCCAGGTATTGAGATACGGCTGAAATAATTGTGCGGGAAAACTGAAATTGTTTGACGTCATAAAACAATTATTATTATTCACATTGAAGTAATAATATTATACAAATAAAGTGACCTAAAAAAATCACACTTCCCACACCGGGAATCGAACCCGGGCCACGGCGGTGAAAACGCCGGATCCTAACCACTAGACCATATGGGACTCACCTCGGTCTAGACTTGACATGGTTTCCTCAAAAATGATTTAACCCTCTTCAGTTTTGTGGAACTAAAGCCCTGGGGCGTGTTGTGGCGGTCGTAGCCCAAAATGATCCGGTTTGATTTGCTGTCGGGTGACAGGTTTCAATTTCTGCACCTCAGCACAAAATGTTGCTTAAAACTGAAATCTCCTGCTTGGCATAAACAGGTTGTACCTGTCAAAATTGCATTTGGCGAATACCGTTTGTCACTGGTTCTCTGTGGATTTTAACTGAGCGGGAAAATTGGCTACGCAATATTCTGTATCAAGCAGTTCCGTCAAATTGGACCCTGTCGCCTCTGAATCCGGAATCGGTTTCCTTGGTTCAAGTCGTCAAATCAAAGATTCCCAAGCAATCCGGGGTGGAAGACAGAGCGCATGTCTAAGCTACAGCCCAGGTTTTGAGATTATGGAGCTCAAGGAATTATGGGAGAAAACAGATTTTGTTCTACGACAGGGAAATCGGACGTGAACAAAAGAAGTACACTTCCCACACCGGGAATCGAACCCGGGCCACGGCGGTGAGAGCGCCGGATCCTAACCACTAGACCATATGGGACTCACGTCAGGTTGCGAAAGACATGATTATATTTAACTTCGGTTTTCGCGAGTAGCTATTGCCTTTGGTCCTGTTCACGGTTATGACGTCCAAACGGGATTTTTGTTTCCTTGAACGCCAAAGCATATACCTGGACAATAGTCGATTGCTTTCAAATTCACAATTTCAGATCACTTCGTGAGGTCGGCTAGCTCAGTCGGTAGAGCGTCGTGCTGATAACGCGAAGGTCGTGGGTTCGAGCCCCACGCTGACCAACATACCTTTTCCTTCTGGCCTTAAGTTCAAGGTAACAATCCCTTTTAACCTGCCACCATTGACAAATACAATCTCATTCGCGAAATTTAGTTCGGCTTGATTATTTTTGGCCCGTCTGCAGGGGTTCGACTATGTCCATTATTTGCTAACGGGTGACAGGGTCCAATTTCATGGAGCTGGCCGGCGGAAAATATTTCTAAGAACTGATTCCCCTGCTTGGCTAAGTTAGGTTACCTGTCAAAATTGCATGTGATGAATACCGCTTGTCGGTGGTTTTCTGTTGATTTTCACTGAACAGAAACATTTGCTGAGCAATATTCTTTAAAATGCAGTTATGTAAAATTGGATCCTGATCTTATCGCCTTTGGATCCAGAATCGGTTTGTTTGGTTCATCAAGCAGTCAAAGATTCAAAAATGGTGCCGGAGTACAAGACAGAGCCCGTGCCGAAGCTGAAGCCCAGGTATTGAGATACGGCTGAAATAATTGTGCGGGAAAACTGAAATTGTTTGACGTCATAAAACAATTATTATTATTCACATTGAAGTAATAATATTATACAAATAAAGTGACCTAAAAAAATCACACTTCCCACACCGGGAATCGAACCCGGGCCACGGCGGTGAAAACGCCGGATCCTAACCACTAGACCATATGGGACTCACCTCGGTCTAGACTTGACATGGTTTCCTCAAAAATGATTTAACCCTCTTCAGTTTTGTGGAACTAAAGCCCTGGGGCGTGTTGTGGCGGTCGTAGCCCAAAATGATCCGGTTTGATTTGCTGTCGGGTGACAGGTTTCAATTTCTGCACCTCAGCACAAAATGTTGCTTAAAACTGAAATCTCCTGCTTGGCATAAACAGGTTGTACCTGTCAAAATTGCATTTGGCGAATACCGTTTGTCACTGGTTCTCTGTGGATTTTAACTGAGCGGGAAAATTGGCTACGCAATATTCTGTATCAAGCAGTTCCGTCAAATTGGACCCTGTCGCCTCTGAATCCGGAATCGGTTTCCTTGGTTCAAGTCGTCAAATCAAAGATTCCCAAGCAATCCGGGGTGGAAGACAGAGCGCATGTCTAAGCTACAGCCCAGGTTTTGAGATTATGGAGCTCAAGGAATTATGGGAGAAAACAGATTTTGTTCTACGACAGGGAAATCGGACGTGAACAAAAGAAGTACACTTCCCACACCGGGAATCGAACCCGGGCCACGGCGGTGAGAGCGCCGGATCCTAACCACTAGACCATATGGGACTCACGTCAGGTTGCGAAAGACATGATTATATTTAACTTCGGTTTTCGCGAGTAGCTATTGCCTTTGGTCCTGTTCACGGTTATGACGTCCAAACGGGATTTTTGTTTCCTTGAACGCCAAAGCATATACCTGGACAATAGTCGATTGCTTTCAAATTCACAATTTCAGATCACTTCGTGAGGTCGGCTAGCTCAGTCGGTAGATCGTCGTGCTGATAACGCGAAGGTCGTGGGTTCGAGCCCCACGCTGACCAACATACCTTTTCCTTCTGGCCCTTAAGTTCAAGGTAACAATCCCTTTTAACCTGCCACCATTGACAAATACAATCTCATTCGCGAAATTTAGTTCGGCTTGATTATTTTTGGCCCGTCTGCAGGGGTTCGACTATGTCCATTATTTGCTAACGGGTGACAGGGTCCAATTTCATGGAGCTGGCCGGCGGAAAATATTTCTAAGAACTGATTCCCCTGCTTGGCTAAGTTAGGTTACCTGTCAAAATTGCATGTGATGAATACCGCTTGTCAGTTGTTTTCTGTTGATTTTCACTGAACAGAAACATTTGCTGAGCAATATTCTTTAAAATGCAGTTATGTAAAATTGGATCCTGATCTTATCGCCTTTGGATCCAGAATCGGTTTGTTTGGTTCATCAAGCAGTCAAAGATTCAAAAATGGTGCCGGAGTGCAAGACAGAGCCCGTGCCGAAGCTGAAGCCCAGGTATTGAGATACGGCTGAAATAATTGTGCGGGAAAACTGAAATTGTTTGACGTCATAAAACAATTATTATTATTCACATTGAAGTAATAATATTATACAAATAAAGTGACCTAAAAAAATCACACTTCACACACCGGGAATCGAACCCGGGCCACGGCGGTGAAAACGCCGGATCCTAACCACTAGACCATATGGGACTCACCTCGGTCTAGACTTGACATGGTTTCCTCAAAAATGATTTAACCCTCTTCAGTTTTGTGGAACTAAAGCCCTGGGGCGTGTTGTGGCGGTCGTAGCCCAAAATGATCCGGTTTGATTTGCTGTCGGGTGACAGGTTTCAATTTCTGCACCTCAGCACAAAATGTTGCTTAAAACTGAAATCTCCTGCTTGGCATAAACAGGTTGTACCTGTCAAAATTGCATTTGGCGAATACCGTTTGTCACTGGTTCTCTGTGGATTTTAACTGAGCGGGAAAATTGGCTACGCAATATTCTGTATCAAGCAGTTCCGTCAAATTGGACCCTGTCGCCTCTGAATCCGGAATCGGTTTCCTTGGTTCAAGTCGTCAAATCAAAGATTCCCAAGCAATCCGGGGTGGAAGACAGAGCGCATGTCTAAGCTACAGCCCAGGTTTTGAGATTATGGAGCTCAAGGAATTATGGGAGAAAACAGATTTTGTTCTACGACAGGGAAATCGGACGTGAACAAAAGAAGTACACTTCCCACACCGGGAATCGAACCCGGGCCACGGCGGTGAGAGCGCCGGATCCTAACCACTAGACCATATGGGACTCACGTCAGGTTGCGAAAGACATGATTATATTTAACTTCGGTTTTCGCGAGTAGCTATTGCCTTTGGTCCTGTTCACGGTTATGACGTCCAAACGGGATTTTTGTTTCCTTGAACGCCAAAGCATATACCTGGACAATAGTCGATTGCTTTCAAATTCACAATTTCAGATCACTTCGTGAGGTCGGCTAGCTCAGTCGGTAGAGCGTCGTGCTGATAACGCGAAGGTCGTGGGTTCGAGCCCCACGCTGACCAACATACCTTTTCCTTCTGGCCTTAAGTTCAAGGTAACAATCCCTTTTAACCTGCCACCATTGACAAATACAATCTCATTCGCGAAATTTAGTTCGGCTTGATTATTTTTGGCCCGTCTGCAGGGGTTCGACTATGTCCATTATTTGCTAACGGGTGACAGGGTCCAATTTCATGGAGCTGGCCGGCGGAAAATATTTCTAAGAACTGATTCCCCTGCTTGGCTAAGTTAGGTTACCTGTCAAAATTGCATGTGATGAATACCGCTTGTCAGTTGTTTTCTGTTGATTTTCACTGAACAGAAACATTTGCTGAGCAATATTCTTTAAAATGCAGTTATGTAAAATTGGATCCTGATCTTATCGCCTTTGGATCCAGAATCGGTTTGTTTGGTTCATCAAGCAGTCAAAGATTCAAAAATGGTGCCGGAGTGCAAGACAGAGCCCGTGCCGAAGCTGAAGCCCAGGTATTGAGATACGGCTGAAATAATTGTGCGGGAAAACTGAAATTGTTTGACGTCATAAAACAATTATTATTATTCACATTGAAGTAATAATATTATACAAATAAAGTGACCCAAAAAAATCACACTTCCCACACCGGGAATCGAACCCGGGCCACGGCGGTGAAAACGCCGGATCCTAACCACTAGACCATATGGGACTCACCTCGGTCTAGACTTGACATGGTTTCCTCAAAAATGATTTAACCCTCTTCAGTTTTGTGGAACTAAAGCCCTGGGGCGTGTTGTGGCGGTCGTAGCCCAAAATGATCCGGTTTGATTTGCTGTCGGGTGACAGGTTTCAATTTCTGCACCTCAGCTCAAAATGTTGCTTAAAACTGAAATCTCCTGCTTGGCATAAACAGGTTGTACCTGTCAAAATTGCATTTGGCGAATACCGTTTGTCACTGGTTCTCTGTGGATTTTAACTGAGCGGGAAAATTGGCTACGCAATATTCTGTATCAAGCAGTTCCGTCAAATTGGACCCTGTCGCCTCTGAATCCGGAATCGGTTTCCTTGGTTCAAGTCGTCAAATCAAAGATTCCCAAGCAATCCGGGGTGGAAGACAGAGCGCATGTCTAAGCTACAGCCCAGGTTTTGAGATTATGGAGCTCAAGGAATTATGGGAGAAAACAGATTTTGTTCTACGACAGGGAAATCGGACGTGAACAAAAGAAGTACACTTCCCACACCGGGAATCGAACCCGGGCCACGGCGGTGAGAGCGCCGGATCCTAACCACTAGACCATATGGGACTCACGTCAGGTTGCGAAAGACATGATTATATTTAACTTCGGTTTTCGCGAGTAGCTATTGCCTTTGGTCCTGTTCACGGTTATGACGTCCAAACGGGATTTTTGTTTCCTTGAACGCCAAAGCATATACCTGGACAATAGTCGATTGCTTTCAAATTCACAATTTCAGTTCACTTCGTGAGGTCGGCTAGCTCAGTCGGTAGATCGTCGTGCTGATAACGCGAAGGTCGTGGGTTCGAGCCCCACGCTGACCAACATACCTTTTCCTTCTGGCCTTAAGTTCAAGGTAACAATCCCTTTTAACCTGCCACCATTGACAAATACAATCTCATTCGCGAAATTTAGTTCGGCTTGATTATTTTTGGCCCGTCTGCAGGGGTTCGACTATGTCCATTATTTGCTAACGGGTGACAGGGTCCAATTTCATGGAGCTGGCCGGCGGAAAATATTTCTAAGAACTGATTCCCCTGCTTGGCTAAGTTAGGTTACCTGTCAAAATTGCATGTGATGAATACCGCTTGTCGGTGGTTTTCTGTTGATTTTCACTGAACAGAAACATTTGCTGAGCAATATTCTTTAAAATGCAGTTATGTAAAATTGGATCCTGATCTTATCGCCTTTGGATCCAGAATCGGTTTGTTTGGTTCATCAAGCAGTCAAAGATTCAAAAATGGTGCCGGAGTGCAAGACAGAGCCCGTGCCGAAGCTGAAGCCCAGGTATTGAGATACGGCTGAAATAATTGTGCGGGAAAACTGAAATTGTTTGACGTCATAAAACAATTATTATTATTCACATTGAAGTAATAATATTATACAAATAAAGTGACACAAAAAAATCACACTTCCCACACCGGGAATCGAACCCGGGCCACGGCGGTGAAAACGCCGGATCCTAACCACTAGACCATATGGGACTCACCTCGGTCTAGACTTGACATGGTTTCCTCAAAAATGATTTAACCCTCTTCAGTTTTGTGGAACTAAAGCCCTGGGGCGTGTTGTGGCGGTCGTAGCCCAAAATGATCCGGTTTGATTTGCTGTCGGGTGACAGGTTTCAATTTCTGCACCTCAGCTCAAAATGTTGCTTAAAACTGAAATCTCCTGCTTGGCATAAACAGGTTGTACCTGTCAAAATTGCATTTGGCGAATACCGTTTGTCACTGGTTCTCTGTGGATTTTAACTGAGCGGGAAAATTGGCTACGCAATATTCTGTATCAAGCAGTTCCGTCAAATTGGACCCTGTCGCCTCTGAATCCGGAATCGGTTTCCTTGGTTCAAGTCGTCAAATCAAAGATTCCCAAGCAATCCGGGGTGGAAGACAGAGCGCATGTCTAAGCTACAGCCCAGGTTTTGAGATTATGGAGCTCAAGGAATTATGGGAGAAAACAGATTTTGTTCTACGACAGGGAAATCGGACGTGAACAAAAGAAGTACACTTCCCACACCGGGAATCGAACCCGGGCCACGGCGGTGAGAGCGCCGGATCCTAACCACTAGACCATATGGGACTCACGTCAGGTTGCGAAAGACATGATTATATTTAACTTCGGTTTTCGCGAGTAGCTATTGCCTTTGGTCCTGTTCACGGTTATGACGTCCAAACGGGATTTTTGTTTCCTTGAACGCCAAAGCATATACCTGGACAATAGTCGATTGCTTTCAAATTCACAATTTCAGTTCACTTCGTGAGGTCGGCTAGCTCAGTCGGTAGATCGTCGTGCTGATAACGCGAAGGTCGTGGGTTCGAGCCCCACGCTGACCAACATACCTTTTCCTTCTGGCCTTAAGTTCAAGGTAACAATCCCTTTTAACCTGCCACCATTGACAAATACAATCTCATTCGCGAAATTTAGTTCGGCTTGATTATTTTTGGCCCGTCTGCAGGGGTTCGACTATGTCCATTATTTGCTAACGGGTGACAGGGTCCAATTTCATGGAGCTGGCCGGCGGAAAATATTTCTAAGAACTGATTCCCCTGCTTGGCTAAGTTAGGTTACCTGTCAAAATTGCATGTGATGAATACCGCTTGTCGGTGGTTTTCTGTTGATTTTCACTGAACAGAAACATTTGCTGAGCAATATTCTTTAAAATGCAGTTATGTAAAATTGGATCCTGATCTTATCGCCTTTGGATCCAGAATCGGTTTGTTTGGTTCATCAAGCAGTCAAAGATTCAAAAATGGTGCCGGAGTGCAAGACAGAGCCCGTGCCGAAGCTGAAGCCCAGGTATTGAGATACGGCTGAAATAATTGTGCGGGAAAACTGAAATTGTTTGACGTCATAAAACAATTATTATTATTCACATTGAAGTAATAATATTATACAAATAAAGTGACACAAAAAAATCACACTTCCCACACCGGGAATCGAACCCGGGCCACGGCGGTGAAAACGCCGGATCCTAACCACTAGACCATATGGGACTCACCTCGGTCTAGACTTGACATGGTTTCCTCAAAAATGATTTAACCCTCTTCAGTTTTGTGGAACTAAAGCCCTGGGGCGTGTTGTGGCGGTCGTAGCCCAAAATGATCCGGTTTGATTTGCTGTCGGGTGACAGGTTTCAATTTCTGCACCTCAGCTCAAAATGTTGCTTAAAACTGAAATCTCCTGCTTGGCATAAACAGGTTGTACCTGTCAAAATTGCATTTGGCGAATACCGTTTGTCACTGGTTCTCTGTGGATTTTAACTGAGCGGGAAAATTGGCTACGCAATATTCTGTATCAAGCAGTTCCGTCAAATTGGACCCTGTCGCCTCTGAATCCGGAATCGGTTTCCTTGGTTCAAGTCGTCAAATCAAAGATTCCCAAGCAATCCGGGGTGGAAGACAGAGCGCATGTCTAAGCTACAGCCCAGGTTTTGAGATTATGGAGCTCAAGGAATTATGGGAGAAAACAGATTTTGTTCTACGACAGGGAAATCGGACGTGAACAAAAGAAGTACACTTCCCACACCGGGAATCGAACCCGGGCCACGGCGGTGAGAGCGCCGGATCCTAACCACTAGACCATATGGGACTCACGTCAGGTTGCGAAAGACATGATTATATTTAACTTCGGTTTTCGCGAGTAGCTATTGCCTTTGGTCCTGTTCACGGTTATGACGTCCAAACGGGATTTTTGTTTCCTTGAACGCCAAAGCATATACCTGGACAATAGTCGATTGCTTTCAAATTCACAATTTCAGTTCACTTCGTGAGGTCGGCTAGCTCAGTCGGTAGATCGTCGTGCTGATAACGCGAAGGTCGTGGGTTCGAGCCCCACGCTGACCAACATACCTTTTCCTTCTGGCCTTAAGTTCAAGGTAACAATCCCTTTTAACCTGCCACCATTGACAAATACAATCTCATTCGCGAAATTTAGTTCGGCTTGATTATTTTTGGCCCGTCTGCAGGGGTTCGACTATGTCCATTATTTGCTAACGGGTGACAGGGTCCAATTTCATGGAGCTGGCCGGCGGAAAATATTTCTAAGAACTGATTCCCCTGCTTGGCTAAGTTAGGTTACCTGTCAAAATTGCATGTGATGAATACCGCTTGTCGGTGGTTTTCTGTTGATTTTCACTGAACAGAAACATTTGCTGAGCAATATTCTTTAAAATGCAGTTATGTAAAATTGGATCCTGATCTTATCGCCTTTGGATCCAGAATCGGTTTGTTTGGTTCATCAAGCAGTCAAAGATTCAAAAATGGTGCCGGAGTGCAAGACAGAGCCCGTGCCGAAGCTGAAGCCCAGGTATTGAGATACGGCTGAAATAATTGTGCGGGAAAACTGAAATTGTTTGACGTCATAAAACAATTATTATTATTCACATTGAAGTAATAATATTATACAAATAAAGTGACACAAAAAAATCACACTTCCCACACCGGGAATCGAACCCGGGCCACGGCGGTGAAAACGCCGGATCCTAACCACTAGACCATATGGGACTCACCTCGGTCTAGACTTGACATGGTTTCCTCAAAAATGATTTAACCCTCTTCAGTTTTGTGGAACTAAAGCCCTGGGGCGTGTTGTGGCGGTCGTAGCCCAAAATGATCCGGTTTGATTTGCTGTCGGGTGACAGGTTTCAATTTCTGCACCTCAGCTCAAAATGTTGCTTAAAACTGAAATCTCCTGCTTGGCATAAACAGGTTGTACCTGTCAAAATTGCATTTGGCGAATACCGTTTGTCACTGGTTCTCTGTGGATTTTAACTGAGCGGGAAAATTGGCTACGCAATATTCTGTATCAAGCAGTTCCGTCAAATTGGACCCTGTCGCCTCTGAATCCGGAATCGGTTTCCTTGGTTCAAGTCGTCAAATCAAAGATTCCCAAGCAATCCGGGGTGGAAGACAGAGCGCATGTCTAAGCTACAGCCCAGGTTTTGAGATTATGGAGCTCAAGGAATTATGGGAGAAAACAGATTTTGTTCTACGACAGGGAAATCGGACGTGAACAAAAGAAGTACACTTCCCACACCGGGAATCGAACCCGGGCCACGGCGGTGAGAGCGCCGGATCCTAACCACTAGACCATATGGGACTCACGTCAGGTTGCGAAAGACATGATTATATTTAACTTCGGTTTTCGCGAGTAGCTATTGCCTTTGGTCCTGTTCACGGTTATGACGTCCAAACGGGATTTTTGTTTCCTTGAACGCCAAAGCATATACCTGGACAATAGTCGATTGCTTTCAAATTCACAATTTCAGTTCACTTCGTGAGGTCGGCTAGCTCAGTCGGTAGATCGTCGTGCTGATAACGCGAAGGTCGTGGGTTCGAGCCCCACGCTGACCAACATACCTTTTCCTTCTGGCCTTAAGTTCAAGGTAACAATCCCTTTTAACCTGCCACCATTGACAAATACAATCTCATTCGCGAAATTTAGTTCGGCTTGATTATTTTTGGCCCGTCTGCAGGGGTTCGACTATGTCCATTATTTGCTAACGGGTGACAGGGTCCAATTTCATGGAGCTGGCCGGCGGAAAATATTTCTAAGAACTGATTCCCCTGCTTGGCTAAGTTAGGTTACCTGTCAAAATTGCATGTGATGAATACCGCTTGTCGGTGGTTTTCTGTTGATTTTCGCTGAACAGAAACATTTGCTGAGCAATATTCTTTAAAATGCAGTTATGTAAAATTGGATCCTGATCTTATCGCCTTTGGATCCAGAATCGGTTTGTTTGGTTCATCAAGCAGTCAAAGATTCAAAAATGGTGCCGGAGTGCAAGACAGAGCCCGTGCCGAAGCTGAAGCCCAGGTATTGAGATACGGCTGAAATAATTGTGCGGGAAAACTGAAATTGTTTGACGTCATAAAACAATTATTATTATTCACATTGAAGTAATAATATTATACAAATAAAGTGACACAAAAAAATCACACTTCCCACACCGGGAATCGAACCCGGGCCACGGCGGTGAAAACGCCGGATCCTAACCACTAGACCATATGGGACTCACCTCGGTCTAGACTTGACATGGTTTCCTCAAAAATGATTTAACCCTCTTCAGTTTTGTGGAACTAAAGCCCTGGGGCGTGTTGTGGCGGTCGTAGCCCAAAATGATCCGGTTTGATTTGCTGTCGGGTGACAGGTTTCAATTTCTGCACCTCAGCTCAAAATGTTGCTTAAAACTGAAATCTCCTGCTTGGCATAAACAGGTTGTACCTGTCAAAATTGCATTTGGCGAATACCGTTTGTCACTGGTTCTCTGTGGATTTTAACTGAGCGGGAAAATTGGCTACGCAATATTCTGTATCAAGCAGTTCCGTCAAATTGGACCCTGTCGCCTCTGAATCCGGAATCGGTTTCCTTGGTTCAAGTCGTCAAATCAAAGATTCCCAAGCAATCCGGGGTGGAAGACAGAGCGCATGTCTAAGCTACAGCCCAGGTTTTGAGATTATGGAGCTCAAGGAATTATGGGAGAAAACAGATTTTGTTCTACGACAGGGAAATCGGACGTGAACAAAAGAAGTACACTTCCCACACCGGGAATCGAACCCGGGCCACGGCGGTGAGAGCGCCGGATCCTAACCACTAGACCATATGGGACTCACGTCAGGTTGCGAAAGACATGATTATATTTAACTTCGGTTTTCGCGAGTAGCTATTGCCTTTGGTCCTGTTCACGGTTATGACGTCCAAACGGGATTTTTGTTTCCTTGAACGCCAAAGCATATACCTGGACAATAGTCGATTGCTTTCAAATTCACAATTTCAGTTCACTTCGTGAGGTCGGCTAGCTCAGTCGGTAGATCGTCGTGCTGATAACGCGAAGGTCGTGGGTTCGAGCCCCACGCTGACCAACATACCTTTTCCTTCTGGCCTTAAGTTCAAGGTAACAATCCCTTTTAACCTGCCACCATTGACAAATACAATCTCATTCGCGAAATTTAGTTCGGCTTGATTATTTTTGGCCCGTCTGCAGGGGTTCGACTATGTCCATTATTTGCTAACGGGTGACAGGGTCCAATTTCATGGAGCTGGCCGGCGGAAAATATTTCTAAGAACTGATTCCCCTGCTTGGCTAAGTTAGGTTACCTGTCAAAATTGCATGTGATGAATACCGCTTGTCGGTGGTTTTCTGTTGATTTTCACTGAACAGAAACATTTGCTGAGCAATATTCTTTAAAATGCAGTTATGTAAAATTGGATCCTGATCTTATCGCCTTTGGATCCAGAATCGGTTTGTTTGGTTCATCAAGCAGTCAAAGATTCAAAAATGGTGCCGGAGTGCAAGACAGAGCCCGTGCCGAAGCTGAAGCCCAGGTATTGAGATACGGCTGAAATAATTGTGCGGGAAAACTGAAATTGTTTGACGTCATAAAACAATTATTATTATTCACATTGAAGTAATAATATTATACAAATAAAGTGACACAAAAAAATCACACTTCCCACACCGGGAATCGAACCCGGGCCACGGCGGTGAAAACGCCGGATCCTAACCACTAGACCATATGGGACTCACCTCGGTCTAGACTTGACATGGTTTCCTCAAAAATGATTTAACCCTCTTCAGTTTTGTGGAACTAAAGCCCTGGGGCGTGTTGTGGCGGTCGTAGCCCAAAATGATCCGGTTTGATTTGCTGTCGGGTGACAGGTTTCAATTTCTGCACCTCAGCTCAAAATGTTGCTTAAAACTGAAATCTCCTGCTTGGCATAAACAGGTTGTACCTGTCAAAATTGCATTTGGCGAATACCGTTTGTCACTGGTTCTCTGTGGATTTTAACTGAGCGGGAAAATTGGCTACGCAATATTCTGTATCAAGCAGTTCCGTCAAATTGGACCCTGTCGCCTCTGAATCCGGAATCGGTTTCCTTGGTTCAAGTCGTCAAATCAAAGATTCCCAAGCAATCCGGGGTGGAAGACAGAGCGCATGTCTAAGCTACAGCCCAGGTTTTGAGATTATGGAGCTCAAGGAATTATGGGAGAAAACAGATTTTGTTCTACGACAGGGAAATCGGACGTGAACAAAAGAAGTACACTTCCCACACCGGGAATCGAACCCGGGCCACGGCGGTGAGAGCGCCGGATCCTAACCACTAGACCATATGGGACTCACGTCAGGTTGCGAAAGACATGATTATATTTAACTTCGGTTTTCGCGAGTAGCTATTGCCTTTGGTCCTGTTCACGGTTATGACGTCCAAACGGGATTTTTGTTTCCTTGAACGCCAAAGCATATACCCGGACAATAGTCGATTGCTTTCAAATTCACAATTTCAGATCACTTCGTGAGGTCGGCTAGCTCAGTCGGTAGAGCGTCGTGCTGATAACGCGAAGGCCGTGGGTTCGAGCCCCACGCTGACCAACATACCTTTTCCTTCTGGCCTTAAGTTCAAGGTAACAATCCCTTTTAACCTGCCACCATTGACAAATACAATCTCATTCGCGAAATTTAGTTCGGCTTGATTATTTTTGGCCCGTCTGCAGGGGTTCGACTATGTCCATTATTTGCTAACGGGTGACAGGGTCCAATTTCATGGAGCTGGCCGGCGGAAAATATTTCTAAGAACTGATTCCCCTGCTTGGCTAAGTTAGGTTACCTGTCAAAATTGCATGTGATGAATACCGCTTGTCGGTGGTTTTCTGTTGATTTTCACTGAACAGAAACATTTGCTGAGCCATATTCTTTAAAATGCAGTTATGTAAAATTGGATCCTGATCTTATCGCCTTTGGATCCAGAATCGGTTTGTTTGGTTCATCAAGCAGTCAAAGATTCAAAAATGGTGCCGGAGTACAAGACAGAGCCCGTGCCGAAGCTGAAGCCCAGGTATTGAGATACGGCTGAAATAATTGTGCGGGAAAACTGAAATTGTTTGACGTCATAAAACAATTATTGTTATTCACATTGAAGTAATAATATTATACAAATAAAGTGACCCAAAAATCACACTTCCCACACCGGGAATCGAACCCGGGCCACGGCGGTGAAAACGCCGGATCCTAACCACTAGACCATATGGGACTCACCTCGGTCTAGACTTGACATGGTTTCCTCAAAAATGATTTAACCCTCTTCAGTTTTGTGGAACTAAAGCCCTGGGGCGTGTTGTGGCGGTCGTAGCCCAAAATGATCCGGTTTGATTTGCTGTCGGGTGACAGGTTTCAATTTCTGCACCTCAGCACAAAATGTTGCTTAAAACTGAAATCTCCTGCTTGGCATAAACAGGTTGTACCTGTCAAAATTGCATTTGGCGAATACCGTTTGTCACTGGTTCTCTGTGGATTTTAACTGAGCGGGAAAATTGGCTACGCAATATTCTGTATCAAGCAGTTCCGTCACATTGGACCCTGTCGCCTCTGAATCCGGAATCGGTTTCCTTGGTTCAAGTCGTCAAATCAAAGATTCCCAAGCAATCCGGGGTGGAAGACAGAGCGCATGTCTAAGCTACAGCCCAGGTTTTGAGATTATGGAGCTCAAGGAATTATGGGAGAAAACAGATTTTGTTCTACGACAGGGAAATCGGACGTGAACAAAAGAAGTACACTTCCCACACCGGGAATCGAACCCGGGCCACGGCGGTGAGAGCGCCGGATCCTAACCACTAGACCATATGGGACTCACGTCAGGTTGCGAAAGACATGATTATATTTAACTTCGGTTTTCGCGAGTAGCTATTGCCTTTGGTCCTGTTCACGGTTATGACGTCCAAACGGGATTTTTGTTTCCTTGAACGCCAAAGCATATACCTGGACAATAGTCGATTGCTTTCAAATTCACAATTTCAGATCACTTCGTGAGGTCGGCTAGCTCAGTCGGTAGAGCGTCGTGCTGATAACGCGAAGGTCGTGGGTTCGAGCCCCACGCTGACCAACATACCTTTTCCTTCTGGCCTTAAGTTCAAGGTAACAATCCCTTTTAACCTGCCACCATTGACAAATACAATCTCATTCGCGAAATTTAGTTCGGCTTGATTATTTTTGGCCCGTCTGCAGGGGTTCGACTATGTCCATTATTTGCTAACGGGTGACAGGGTCCAATTTCATGGAGCTGGCCGGCGGAAAATATTTCTAAGAACTGATTCCCCTGCTTGGCTAAGTTAGGTTACCTGTCAAAATTGCATGTGATGAATACCGCTTGTCGGTGGTTTTCTGTTGATTTTCACTGAACAGAAACATTTGCTGAGCAATATTCTTTAAAATGCAGTTATGTAAAATTGGATCCTGATCTTATCGCCTTTGGATCCAGAATCGGTTTGTTTGGTTCATCAAGCAGTCAAAGATTCAAAAATGGTGCCGGAGTACAAGACAGAGCCCGTGCCGAAGCTGAAGCCCAGGTATTGAGATACGGCTGAAATAATTGTGCGGGAAAACTGAAATTGTTTGACGTCATAAAACAATTATTATTATTCACATTGAAGTAATAATATTATACAAATAAAGTGACCTAAAAAAATCACACTTCCCACACCGGGAATCGAACCCGGGCCACGGCGGTGAAAACGCCGGATCCTAACCACTAGACCATATGGGACTCACCTCGGTCTAGACTTGACATGGTTTCCTCAAAAATGATTTAACCCTCTTCAGTTTTGTGGAACTAAAGCCCTGGGGCGTGTTGTGGCGGTCGTAGCCCAAAATGATCCGGTTTGATTTGCTGTCGGGTGACAGGTTTCAATTTCTGCACCTCAGCACAAAATGTTGCTTAAAACTGAAATCTCCTGCTTGGCATAAACAGGTTGTACCTGTCAAAATTGCATTTGGCGAATACCGTTTGTCACTGGTTCACTGTGGATTTTAACTGAGCCGGAAATTGGCTACGCAATATTCTGTATCAAGCAGTTCCGTCAAATTGGACCCTGTCGCCTCTGAATCCGGAATCGGTTTCCTTGGTTCAAGTCGTCAAATCAAAGATTCCCAAGCAATCCGGGGTGGAAGACAGAGCGCATGTCTAAGCTACAGCCCAGGTTTTGAGATTATGGAGCTCAAGGAATTATGGGAGAAAACAGATTTTGTTCTACGACAGGGAAATCGGACGTGAACAAAAGAAGTACACTTCCCACACCGGGAATCGAACCCGGGCCACGGCGGTGAGAGCGCCGGATCCTAACCACTAGACCATATGGGACTCACGTCAGGTTGCGAAAGACATGATTATATTTAACTTCGGTTTTCGCGAGTAGCTATTGCCTTTGGTCCTGTTCACGGTTATGACGTCCAAACGGGATTTTTGTTTCCTTGAACGCCAAAGCATATACCTGGACAATAGTCGATTGCTTTCAAATTCACAATTTCAGATCACTTCGTGAGGTAGGCTAGCTCAGTCGGTAGAGCGTCGTGCTGATAACGCGAAGGTCGTGGGTTCGAGCCCCACGCTGACCAACATACCTTTTCCTTCTGGCCTTAAGTTCAAGGTAACAATCCCTTTTAACCTGCCACCATTGACAAATACAATCTCATTCGCGAAATTTAGTTCGGCTTGATTATTTTTGGCCCGTCTGCAGGGGTTCGACTATGTCCATTATTTGCTAACGGGTGACAGGGTCCAATTTCATGGAGCTGGCCGGCGGAAAATATTTCTAAGAACTGATTCCCCTGCTTGGCTAAGTTAGGTTACCTGTCAAAATTGCATGTGATGAATACCGCTTGTCGGTGGTTTTCTGTTGATTTTCACTGAACAGAAACATTTGCTGAGCAATATTCTTTAAAATGCAGTTATGTAAAATTGGATCCTGATCTTATCGCCTTTGGATCCAGAATCGGTTTGTTTGGTTCATCAAGCAGTCAAAGATTCAAAAATGGTGCCGGAGTACAAGAGAGAGCCCGTGCCGAAGCTGAAGCCCAGGTATTGAGATACGGCTGAAATAATTGTGCGGGAAAACTGAAATTGTTTGACGTCATAAAACAATTATTGTTATTCACATTGAAGTAATAATATTATACAAATAAAGTGACACAAAAAAATCACACTTCCCACACCGGGAATCGAACCCGGGCCACGGCGGTGAAAACGCCGGATCCTAACCACTAGACCATATGGGACTCACCTCGGTCTAGACTTGACATGGTTTCCTCAAAAATTATTTAACCCTCTTCAGTTTTGTGGAACTAAAGCCCTGGGGCGTGTTGTGGCGGTCGTAGCCCAAAATGATCCGGTTTGATTTGCTGTCGGGTGACAGGTTTCAATTTCTGCACCTCAGCACAAAATGTTGCTTAAAACTGAAATCTCCTGCTTGGCATAAACAGGTTGTACCTGTCAAAATTGCATTTGGCGAATACCGTTTGTCACTGGTTCTCTGTGGATTTTAACTGAGCGGGAAAATTGGCTACGCAATATTCTGTATCAAGCAGTTCCGTCAAATTGGACCCTGTCGCCTCTGAATCCGGAATCGGTTTCCTTGGTTCAAGTCGTCAAATCAAAGATTCCCAAGCAATCCGGGGTGGAAGACAGAGCGCATGTCTAAGCTACAGCCCAGGTTTTGAGATTATGGAGCTCAAGGAATTATGGGAGAAAACAGATTTTGTTCTACGACAGGGAAATCGGACGTGAACAAAAGAAGTACACTTCCCACACCGGGAATCGAACCCGGGCCACGGCGGTGAGAGCGCCGGATCCTAACCACTAGACCATATGGGACTCACGTCAGGTTGCGAAAGACATGATTATATTTAACTTCGGTTTTCGCGAGTAGCTATTGCCTTTGGTCCTGTTCACGGTTATGACGTCCAAACGGGATTTTTGTTTCCTTGAACGCCAAAGCATATACCTGGACAATAGTCGATTGCTTTCAAATTCACAATTTCAGATCACTTCGTGAGGTCGGCTAGCTCAGTCGGTAGAGCGTCGTGCTGATAACGCGAAGGTCGTGGGTTCGAGCCCCACGCTGACCAACATACCTTTTCCTTCTGGCCTTAAGTTCAAGGTAACAATCCCTTTTAACCTGCCACCATTGACAAATACAA
This sequence comes from Hippasteria phrygiana, assembly GCA_037893225.1. Taxonomy (NCBI): domain Eukaryota; kingdom Metazoa; phylum Echinodermata; class Asteroidea; order Valvatida; family Goniasteridae; genus Hippasteria; species Hippasteria phrygiana. Next base: position 1,143,223 of record JAZGUH010000100.1, read on the forward strand.
TCTCATTCGCGAAATTTAGTTCGGCTTGATTATTTTTGGCCCGTCTGCAGGGGTTCGACTTTGTCCATTATTTGCTAACGGGTGACAGGGTCCAATTTCATGGAGCTGGCCTGCGGAAAATATTTCTAAGAACTGATTCCCCTGCTTGGCTAAGTTAGGTTACCTGTCAAAATTGCATGTGATGAATACCGCTTGTCGGTGGTTTTCTGTTGATTTTCACTGAACAGAAACATTTGCTGAGCAATATTCTTTAAAATGCAGTTATGTAAAATTGGATCCTGATCTTATCGCCTTTGGATCCAGAATCGGTTTGTTTGGTTCATCAAGCAGTCAAAGATTCAAAAATGGTGCCGGAGTACAAGACAGAGCCCGTGCCGAAGCTGAAGCCCAGGTATTGAGATACGGCTGAAATAATTGTGCGGGAAAACTGAAATTGTTTGCCGTCATAAAACAATTATTATTATTCACATTGAAGTAATAATATTATACAAATAAAGTGACACACAAAAATCACACTTCCCACACCGGGAATCGAACCCGGGCCACGGCGGTGAAAACGCCGGATCCTAACCACTAGACCATATGGGACTCACCTCGGTCTAGACTTGACATGGTTTCCTCAAAAATTATTTAACCCTCTTCACTTTTGTGGAACTAAAGCCCTGGGGCGTGTTGTGGCGGTCGTAGCCCAAAATGATCCGGTTTGATTTGCTGTCGGGTGACAGGTTTCAATTTCTGCACCTCAGCACAAAATGTTGCTTAAAACTGAAATCTCCTGCTTGGCATAAACAGGTTGTACCTGTCAAAATTGCATTTGGCGAATACCGTTTGTCACTGGTTCTCTGTGGATTTTAACTGAGCGGGAAAATTGGCTACGCAATATTCTGTATCAAGCAGTTCCGTCAAATTGGACCCTGTCGCCTCTGAATCCGGAATCGGTTTCCTTGGTTCAAGTCGTCAAATCAAAGATTCCCAAGCAATCCGGGGTGGAAGACAGAGCGCATGTCTAAGCTACAGCCCAGGTTTTGAGATTATGGAGCTCAAGGAATTATGGGAGAAAACAGATTTTGTTCTACGACAGGGAAATCGGACGTGAACAAAAGAAGTACACTTCCCACACCGGGAATCGAACCCGGGCCACGGCGGTGAGAGCGCCGGATCCTAACCACTAGACCATATGGGACTCACGTCAGGTTGCGAAAGACATGATTATATTTAACTTCGGTTTTCGCGAGTAGCTATTGCCTTTGGTCCTGTTCACGGTTATGACGTCCAAACGGGATTTTTGTTTCCTTGAACGCCAAAGCATATACCTGGACAATAGTCGATTGCTTTCAAATTCACAATTTCAGATCACTTCGTGAGGTCGGCTAGCTCAGTCGGTAGAGCGTCGTGCTGATAACGCGAAGGTCGTGGGTTCGAGCCCCACGCTGACCAACATACCTTTTCCTTCTGGCCTTAAGTTCAAGGTAACAATCCCTTTTAACCTGCCACCATTGACAAATACAATCTCATTCGCGAAATTTAGTTCGGCTTGATTATTTTTGGCCCGTCTGCAGGGGTTCGACTTTGTCCATTATTTGCTAACGGGTGACAGGGTCCAATTTCATGGAGCTGGCCGGCGGAAAATATTTCTAAGAACTGATTCCCCTGCTTGGCTAAGTTAGGTTACCTGTCAAAATTGCATGTGATGAATACCGCTTGTCGGTGGTTTTCTGTTGATTTTCACTGAACAGAAACATTTGCTGAGCAATATTCTTTAAAATGCAGTTATGTAAAATTGGATCCTGATCTTATCGCCTTTGGATCCAGAATCGGTTTGTTTGGTTCATCAAGCAGTCAAAGATTCAAAAATGGTGCCGGAGTACAAGACAGAGCCCGTGCCGAAGCTGAAGCCCAGGTATTGAGATACGGCTGAAATAATTGTGCGGGAAAACTGAAATTGTTTGCCGTCATAAAACAATTATTATTATTCACATTGAAGTAATAATATTATACAAATAAAGTGACACACAAAAATCACACTTCCCACACCGGGAATCGAACCCGGGCCACGGCGGTGAAAACGCCGGATCCTAACCACTAGACCATATGGGACTCACCTCGGTCTAGACTTGACATGGTTTCCTCAAAAATGATTTAACCCTCTTCAGTTTTGTGGAACTAAAGCCCTGGGGCGTGTTGTGGCGGTCGTAGCCCAAAATGATCCGGTTTGATTTGCTGTCGGGTGACAGGTTTCAATTTCTGCACCTCAGCACAAAATGTTGCTTAAAACTGAAATCTCCTGCTTGGCATAAACAGGTTGTACCTGTCAAAATTGCATTTGGCGAATACCGTTTGTCACTGGTTCTCTGTGGATTTTAACTGAGCGGGAAAATTGGCTACGCAATATTCTGTATCAAGCAGTTCCGTCAAATTGGACCCTGTCGCCTCTGAATCCGGAATCGGTTTCCTTGGTTCAAGTCGTCAAATCAAAGATTCCCAAGCAATCCGGGGTGGAAGACAGAGCGCATGTCTAAGCTACAGCCCAGGTTTTGAGATTATGCAGCTCAAGGAATTATGGGAGAAAACAGATTTTGTTCTACGACAGGGAAATCGGACGTGAACAAAAGAAGTACACTTCCCACACCGGGAATCGAACCCGGGCCACGGCGGTGAGAGCGCCGGATCCTAACCACTAGACCATATGGGACTCACGTCAGGTTGCGAAAGACATGATTATATTTAACTTCGGTTTTCGCGAGTAGCTATTGCCTTTGGTCCTGTTCACGGTTATGACGTCCAAACGGGATTTTTGTTTCCTTGAACGCCAAAGCATATACCTGGACAATAGTCGATTGCTTTCAAATTCACAATTTCAGATCACTTCGTGAGGTCGGCTAGCTCAGTCGGTAGAGCGTCGTGCTGATAACGCGAAGGTCGTGGGTTCGAGCCCCACGCTGACCAACATACCTTTTCCTTCTGGCCTTAAGTTCAAGGTAACAATCCCTTTTAACCTGCCACCATTGACAAATACAATCTCATTCGCGAAATTTAGTTCGGCTTGATTATTTTTGGCCCGTCTGCAGGGGTTCGACTATGTCCATTATTTGCTAACGGGTGACAGGGTCCAATTTCATGGAGCTGGCCGGCGGAAAATATTTCTAAGAACTGATTCCCCTGCTTGGCTAAGTTAGGTTACCTGTCAAAATTGCATGTGATGAATACCGCTTGTCGGTGGTTTTCTGTTGATTTTCACTGAACAGAAACATTTGCTGAGCAATATTCTTTAAAAAGCAGTTATGTAAAATTGGATCCTGATCTTATCGCCTTTGGATCCAGAATCGGTTTGTTTGGTTCATCAAGCAGTCAAAGATTCAAAAATGGTGCCGGAGTACAAGACAGAGCCCGTGCCGAAGCTGAAGCCCAGGTATTGAGATACGGCTGAAATAATTGTGCGGGAAAACTGAAATTGTTTGACGTCATAAAACAATTATTATTATTCACATTGAAGTAATAATATTATACAAATAAAGTGACCCAAAAAAATCACACTTCCCACACCGGGAATCGAACCCGGGCCACGGCGGTGAAAACGCCGGATCCTAACCACTAGACCATATGGGACTCACCTCGGTCTAGACTTGACATGGTTTCCTCAAAAATGATTTAACCCTCTTCAGTTTTGTGGAACTAAAGCCCTGGGGCGTGTTGTGGCGGTCGTAGCCCAAAATGATCCGGTTTGATTTGCTGTCGGGTGACAGGTTTCAATTTCTGCACCTCAGCACAAAATGTTGCTTAAAACTGAAATCTCCTGCTTGGCATAAACAGGTTGTACCTGTCAAAATTGCATTTGGCGAATACCGTTTGTCACTGGTTCTCTGTGGATTTTAACTGAGCGGGAAAATTGGCTACGCAATATTCTGTATCAAGCAGTTCCGTCAAATTGGACCCTGTCGCCTCTGAATCCGGAATCGGTTTCCTTGGTTCAAGTCGTCAAATCAAAGATTCCCAAGCAATCCGGGGTGGAAGACAGAGCGCATGTCTAAGCTACAGCCCAGGTTTTGAGATTATGGAGCTCAAGGAATTATGGGAGAAAACAGATTTTGTTCTACGACAGGGAAATCGGACGTGAACAAAAGAAGTACACTTCCCACACCGGGAATCGAACCCGGGCCGCGGCGGTGAGAGCGCCGGATCCTAACCACTAGACCATATGGGACTCACGTCAGGTTGCGAAAGACATGATTATATTTAACTTCGGTTTTCGCGAGTAGCTATTGCCTTTGGTCCTGTTCACGGTTATGACGTCCAAACGGGATTTTTGTTTCCTTGAACGCCAAAGCATATACCTGGACAATAGTCGATTGCTTTCAAATTCACAATTTCAGATCACTTCGTGAGGTCGGCTAGCTCAGTCGGTAGAGCGTCGTGCTGATAACGCGAAGGTCGTGGGTTCGAGCCCCACGCTGACCAACATACCTTTTCCTTCTGGCCTTAAGTTCAAGGTAACAATCCCTTTTAACCTGCCACCATTGACAAATACAATCTCATTCGCGAAATTTAGTTCGGCTTGATTATTTTTGGCCCGTCTGCAGGGGTTCGACTTTGTCCATTATTTGCTAACGGGTGACAGGGTCCAATTTCATGGAGCTGGCCGGCGGAAAATATTTCTAAGAACTGATTCCCCTGCTTGGCTAAGTTAGGTTACCTGTCAAAATTGCATGTGATGAATACCGCTTGTCGGTGGTTTTCTGTTGATTTTCACTGAACAGAAACATTTGCTGAGCAATATTCTTTAAAATGCAGTTATGTAAAATTGGATCCTGATCTTATCGCCTTTGGATCCAGAATCGGTTTGTTTGGTTCATCAAGCAGTCAAAGATTCAAAAATGGTGCCGGAGTACAAGACAGAGCCCGTGCCGAAGCTGAAGCCCAGGTATTGAGATACGGCTGAAATAATTGTGCGGGAAAACTGAAATTGTTTGACGTCATAAAACAATTATTGTTATTCACATTGAAGTAATAATATTATACAAATAAAGTGACCCAAAAAATCACACTTCCCACACCGGGAATCGAACCCGGGCCACGGCGGTGAAAACGCCGGATCCTAACCACTAGACCATATGGGACTCACCTCGGTCTAGACTTGACATGGTTTCCTCAAAAATTATTTAACCCTCTTCACTTTTGTGGAACTAAAGCCCTGGGGCGTGTTGTGGCGGTCGTAGCCCAAAATGATCCGGTTTGATTTGCTGTCGGGTGACAGGTTTCAATTTCTGCACCTCAGCACAAAATGTTGCTTAAAACTGAAATCTCCTGCTTGGCATAAACAGGTTGTACCTGTCAAAATTGCATTTGGCGAATACCGTTTGTCACTGGTTCTCTGTGGATTTTAACTGAGCGGGAAAATTGGCTACGCAATATTCTGTATCAAGCAGTTCCGTCAAATTGGACCCTGTCGCCTCTGAATCCGGAATCGGTTTCCTTGGTTCAAGTCGTCAAATCAAAGATTCCCAAGCAATCCGGGGTGGAAGACAGAGCGCATGTCTAAGCTACAGCCCAGGTTTTGAGATTATGGAGCTCAAGGAATTATGGGAGAAAACAGATTTTGTTCTACGACAGGGAAATCGGACGTGAACAAAAGAAGTACACTTCCCACACCGGGAATCGAACCCGGGCCACGGCGGTGAGAGCGCCGGATCCTAACCACTAGACCATATGGGACTCACGTCAGGTTGCGAAAGACATGATTATATTTAACTTCGGTTTTCGCGAGTAGCTATTGCCTTTGGTCCTGTTCACGGTTATGACGTCCAAACGGGATTTTTGTTTCCTTGAACGCCAAAGCATATACCCGGACAATAGTCGATTGCTTTCAAATTCACAATTTCAGATCACTTCGTGAGGTCGGCTAGCTCAGTCGGTAGAGCGTCGTGCTGATAACGCGAAGGCCGTGGGTTCGAGCCCCACGCTGACCAACATACCTTTTCCTTCTGGCCTTAAGTTCAAGGTAACAATCCCTTTTAACCTGCCACCATTGACAAATACAATCTCATTCGCGAAATTTAGTTCGGCTTGATTATTTTTGGCCCGTCTGCAGGGGTTCGACTATGTCCATTATTTGCTAACGGGTGACAGGGTCCAATTTCATGGAGCTGTGGCCGGCGGAAAATATTTCTAAGAACTGATTCCCCTGCTTGGCTAAGTTAGGTTACCTGTCAAAATTGCATGTGATGAATACCGCTTGTCGGTGGTTTTCTGTTGATTTTCACTGAACAGAAACATTTGCTGAGCAATATTCTTTAAAATGCAGTTATGTAAAATTGGATCCTGATCTTATCGCCTTTGGATCCAGAATCGGTTTGTTTGGTTCATCAAGCAGTCAAAGATTCAAAAATGGTGCCGGAGTACAAGACAGAGCCCGTGCCGAAGCTGAAGCCCAGGTATTGAGATACGGCTGAAATAATTGTGCGGGAAAACTGAAATTGTTTGACGTCATAAAACAATTATTGTTATTCACATTGAGTAATAATATTATACAAATAAAGTGACCCAAAAATCACACTTCCCACACCGGGAATCGAACCCGGGCCACGGCGGTGAAAACGCCGGATCCTAACCACTAGACCATATGGGACTCACCTCGGTCTAGACTTGACATGGTTTCCTCAAAAATGATTTAACCCTCTTCAGTTTTGTGGAACTAAAGCCCTGGGGCGTGTTGTGGCGGTCGTAGCCCAAAATGATCCGGTTTGATTTGCTGTCGGGTGACAGGTTTCAATTTCTGCACCTCAGCACAAAATGTTGCTTAAAACTGAAATCTCCTGCTTGGCATAAACAGGTTGTACCTGTCAAAATTGCATTTGGCGAATACCGTTTGTCACTGGTTCTCTGTGGATTTTAACTGAGCGGGAAAATTGGCTACGCAATATTCTGTATCAAGCAGTTCCGTCAAATTGGACCCTGTCGCCTCTGAATCCGGAATCGGTTTCCTTGGTTCAAGTCGTCAAATCAAAGATTCCCAAGCAATCCGGGGTGGAAGACAGAGCGCATGTCTAAGCTACTGCCCAGGTTTTGAGATTATGGAGCTCAAGGAATTATGGGAGAAAACAGATTTTGTTCTACGACAGGGAAATCGGACGTGAACAAAAGAAGTACACTTCCCACACCGGGAATCGAACCCGGGCCACGGCGGTGAGAGCGCCGGATCCTAACCACTAGACCATATGGGACTCACGTCAGGTTGCGAAAGACATGATTATATTTAACTTCGGTTTTCGCGAGTAGCTATTGCCTTTGGTCCTGTTCACGGTTATGACGTCCAAACGGGATTTTTGTTTCCTTGAACGCCAAAGCATATACCTGGACAATAGTCGATTGCTTTCAAATTCACAATTTCAGATCACTTCGTGAGGTCGGCTAGCTCAGTCGGTAGAGCGTCGTGCTGATAACGCGAAGGTCGTGGGTTCGATCCCCACGCTGACCAACATACCTTTTCCTTCTGGCCTTAAGTTCAAGGTAACAATCCCTTTTAACCTGCCACCATTGACAAATACAATCTCATTCGCGAAATTTAGTTCGGCTTGATTATTTTTGGCCCGTCTGCAGGGGTTCGACTATGTCCATTATTTGCTAACGGGTGACAGGGTCCAATTTCATGGAGCTGGCCGGCGGAAAATATTTCTAAGAACTGATTCCCCTGCTTGGCTAAGTTAGGTTACCTGTCAAAATTGCATGTGATGAATACCGCTTGTCGGTGGTTTTCTGTTGATTTTCACTGAACAGAAACATTTGCTGAGCAATATTCTTTAAAATGCAGTTATGTAAAATTGGATCCTGATCTTATCGCCTTTGGATCCAGAATCGGTTTGTTTGGTTCATCAAGCAGTCAAAGATTCAAAAATGGTGCCGGAGTACAAGACAGAGCCCGTGCCGAAGCTGAAGCCCAGGTATTGAGATACGGCTGAAATAATTGTGCGGGAAAACTGAAATTGTTTGACGTCATAAAACAATTATTATTATTCACATTGAAGTAATAATATTATACAAATAAAGTGACACAAAAAAATCACACTTCCCACACCGGGAATCGAACCCGGGCCACGGCGGTGAAAACGCCGGATCCTAACCACTAGACCATATGGGACTCACCTCGGTCTAGACTTGACATGGTTTCCTCAAAAATGATTTAACCCTCTTCAGTTTTGTGGAACTAAAGCCCTGGGGCGTGTTGTGGCGGTCGTAGCCCAAAATGATCCGGTTTGATTTGCTGTCGGGTGACAGGTTTCAATTTCTGCACCTCAGCACAAAATGTTGCTTAAAACTGAAATCTCCTGCTTGGCATAAACAGGTTGTACCTGTCAAAATTGCATTTGGCGAATACCGTTTGTCACTGGTTCTCTGTGGATTTTAACTGAGCGGGAAAATTGGCTACGCAATATTCTGTATCAAGCAGTTCCGTCAAATTGGACCCTGTCGCCTCTGAATCCGGAATCGGTTTCCTTGGTTCAAGTCGTCAAATCAAAGATTCCCAAGCAATCCGGGGTGGAAGACAGAGCGCATGTCTAAGCTACTGCCCAGGTTTTGAGATTATGGAGCTCAAGGAATTATGGGAGAAAACAGATTTTGTTCTACGACAGGGAAATCGGACGTGAACAAAAGAAGTACACTTCCCACACCGGGAATCGAACCCGGGCCACGGCGGTGAGAGCGCCGGATCCTAACCACTAGACCATATGGGACTCACGTCAGGTTGCGAAAGACATGATTATATTTAACTTCGGTTTTCGCGAGTAGCTATTGCCTTTGGTCCTGTTCACGGTTATGACGTCCAAACGGGATTTTTGTTTCCTTGAACGCCAAAGCATATACCTGGACAATAGTCGATTGCTTTCAAATTCACAATTTCAGATCACTTCGTGAGGTCGGCTAGCTCAGTCGGTAGAGCGTCGTGCTGATAACGCGAAGGTCGTGGGTTCGATCCCCACGCTGACCAACATACCTTTTCCTTCTGGCCTTAAGTTCAAGGTAACAATCCCTTTTAACCTGCCACCATTGACAAATACAATCTCATTCGCGAAATTTAGTTCGGCTTGATTATTTTTGGCCCGTCTGCAGGGGTTCGACTATGTCCATTATTTGCTAACGGGTGACAGGGTCCAATTTCATGGAGCTGGCCGGCGGAAAATATTTCTAAGAACTGATTCCCCTGCTTGGCTAAGTTAGGTTACCTGTCAAAATTGCATGTGATGAATACCGCTTGTCGGTGGTTTTCTGTTGATTTTCACTGAACAGAAACATTTGCTGAGCAATATTCTTTAAAATGCAGTTATGTAAAATTGGATCCTGATCTTATCGCCTTTGGATCCAGAATCGGTTTGTTTGGTTCATCAAGCAGTCAAAGATTCAAAAATGGTGCCGGAGTACAAGACAGAGCCCGTGCCGAAGCTGAAGCCCAGGTATTGAGATACGGCTGAAATAATTGTGCGGGAAAACTGAAATTGTTTGACGTCATAAAACAATTATTATTATTCACATTGAAGTAATAATATTATACAAATAAAGTGACACAAAAAAATCACACTTCCCACACCGGGAATCGAACCCGGGCCACGGCGGTGAAAACGCCGGATCCTAACCACTAGACCATATGGGACTCACCTCGGTCTAGACTTGACATGGTTTCCTCAAAAATGATTTAACCCTCTTCAGTTTTGTGGAACTAAAGCCCTGGGGCGTGTTGTGGCGGTCGTAGCCCAAAATGATCCGGTTTGATTTGCTGTCGGGTGACAGGTTTCAATTTCTGCACCTCAGCACAAAATGTTGCTTAAAACTGAAATCTCCTGCTTGGCATAAACAGGTTGTACCTGTCAAAATTGCATTTGGCGAATACCGTTTGTCACTGGTTCTCTGTGGATTTTAACTGAGCGGGAAAATTGGCTACGCAATATTCTGTATCAAGCAGTTCCGTCAAATTGGACCCTGTCGCCTCTGAATCCGGAATCGGTTTCCTTGGTTCAAGTCGTCAAATCAAAGATTCCCAAGCAATCCGGGGTGGAAGACAGAGCGCATGTCTAAGCTACTGCCCAGGTTTTGAGATTATGGAGCTCAAGGAATTATGGGAGAAAACAGATTTTGTTCTACGACAGGGAAATCGGACGTGAACAAAAGAAGTACACTTCCCACACCGGGAATCGAACCCGGGCCACGGCGGTGAGAGCGCCGGATCCTAACCACTAGACCATATGGGACTCACGTCAGGTTGCGAAAGACATGATTATATTTAACTTCGGTTTTCGCGAGTAGCTATTGCCTTTGGTCCTGTTCACGGTTATGACGTCCAAACGGGATTTTTGTTTCCTTGAACGCCAAAGCATATACCTGGACAATAGTCGATTGCTTTCAAATTCACAATTTCAGATCACTTCGTGAGGTCGGCTAGCTCAGTCGGTAGAGCGTCGTGCTGATAACGCGAAGGTCGTGGGTTCGAGCCCCACGCTGACCAACATACCTTTTCCTTCTGGCCTTAAGTTCAAGGTAACAATCCCTTTTAACCTGCCACCATTGACAAATACAATCTCATTCGCGAAATTTAGTTCGGCTTGATTATTTTTGGCCCGTCTGCAGGGGTTCGACTATGTCCATTATTTGCTAACGGGTGACAGGGTCCAATTTCATGGAGCTGGCCGGCGGAAAATATTTCTAAGAACTGATTCCCCTGCTTGGCTAAGTTAGGTTACCTGTCAAAATTGCATGTGATGAATACCGCTTGTCGGTGGTTTTCTGTTGATTTTCACTGAACAGAAACATTTGCTGAGCAATATTCTTTAAAATGCAGTTATGTAAAATTGGATCCTGATCTTATCGCCTTTGGATCCAGAATCGGTTTGTTTGGTTCATCAAGCAGTCAAAGATTCAAAAATGGTGCCGGAGTACAAGACAGAGCCCGTGCCGAAGCTGAAGCCCAGGTATTGAGATACGGCTGAAATAATTGTGCGGGAAAACTGAAATTGTTTGACGTCATAAAACAATTATTATTATTCACATTGAAGTAATAATATTATACAAATAAAGTGACACAAAAAAATCACACTTCCCACACCGGGAATCGAACCCGGGCCACGGCGGTGAAAACGCCGGATCCTAACCACTAGACCATATGGGACTCACCTCGGTCTAGACTTGACATGGTTTCCTCAAAAATGATTTAACCCTCTTCAGTTTTGTGGAACTAAAGCCCTGGGGCGTGTTGTGGCGGTCGTAGCCCAAAATGATCCGGTTTGATTTGCTGTCGGGTGACAGGTTTCAATTTCTGCACCTCAGCACAAAATGTTGCTTAAAACTGAAATCTCCTGCTTGGCATAAACAGGTTGTACCTGTCAAAATTGCATTTGGCGAATACCGTTTGTCACTGGTTCTCTGTGGATTTTAACTGAGCGGGAAAATTAGCTACGCAATATTCTGTATCAAGCAGTTCCGTCAAATTGGACCCTGTCGCCTCTGAATCCGGAATCGGTTTCCTTGGTTCAAGTCGTCAAATCAAAGATTCCCAAGCAATCCGGGGTGGAAGACAGAGCGCATGTCTAAGCTACTGCCCAGGTTTTGAGATTATGGAGCTCAAGGAATTATGGGAGAAAACAGATTTTGTTCTACGACAGGGAAATCGGACGTGAACAAAAGAAGTACACTTCCCACACCGGGAATCGAACCCGGGCCACGGCGGTGAGAGCGCCGGATCCTAACCACTAGACCATATGGGACTCACGTCAGGTTGCGAAAGACATGATTATATTTAACTTCGGTTTTCGCGAGTAGCTATTGCCTTTGGTCCTGTTCACGGTTATGACGTCCAAACGGGATTTTTGTTTCCTTGAACGCCAAAGCATATACCTGGACAATAGTCGATTGCTTTCAAATTCACAATTTCAGATCACTTCGTGAGGTCGGCTAGCTCAGTCGGTAGAGCGTCGTGCTGATAACGCGAAGGTCGTGGGTTCGAGCCCCACGCTGACCAACATACCTTTTCCTTCTGGCCTTAAGTTCAAGGTAACAATCCCTTTTAACCTGCCACCATTGACAAATACAATCTCATTCGCGAAATTTAGTTCGGCTTGATTATTTTTGGCCCGTCTGCAGGGGTTCGACTATGTCCATTATTTGCTAACGGGTGACAGGGTCCAATTTCATGGAGCTGGCCGGCGGAAAATATTTCTAAGAACTGATTCCCCTGCTTGGCTAAGTTAGGTTACCTGTCAAAATTGCATGTGATGAATACCGCTTGTCGGTGGTTTTCTGTTGATTTTCACTGAACAGAAACATTTGCTGAGCAATATTCTTTAAAATGCAGTTATGTAAAATTGGATCCTGATCTTATCGCCTTTGGATCCAGAATCGGTTTGTTTGGTTCATCAAGCAGTCAAAGATTCAAAAATGGTGCCGGAGTACAAGACAGAGCCCGTGCCGAAGCTGAAGCCCAGGTATTGAGATACGGCTGAAATAATTGTGCGGGAAAACTGAAATTGTTTGACGTCATAAAACAATTATTGTTATTCACATTGAAGTAATAATATTATACAAATAAAGTGACCCAAAAATCACACTTCCCACACCGGGAATCGAACCCGGGCCACGGCGGTGAAAACGCCGGATCCTAACCACTAGACCATATGGGACTCACCTCGGTCTAGACTTGACATGGTTTCCTCAAAAATGATTTAACCCTCTTCAGTTTTGTGGAACTAAAGCCCTGGGGCGTGTTGTGGCGGTCGTAGCCCAAAATGATCCGGTTTGATTTGCTGTCGGGTGACAGGTTTCAATTTCTGCACCTCAGCACAAAATGTTGCTTAAAACTGAAATCTCCTGCTTGGCATAAACAGGTTGTACCTGTCAAAATTGCATTTGGCGAATACCGTTTGTCACTGGTTCTCTGTGGATTTTAACTGAGCGGGAAAATTGGCTACGCAATATTCTGTATCAAGCAGTTCCGTCAAATTGGACCCTGTCGCCTCTGAATCCGGAATCGGTTTCCTTGGTTCAAGTCGTCAAATCAAAGATTCCCAAGCAATCCGGGGTGGAAGACAGAGCGCATGTCTAAGCTACTGCCCAGGTTTTGAGATTATGGAGCTCAAGGAATTATGGGAGAAAACAGATTTTGTTCTACGACAGGGAAATCGGACGTGAACAAAAGAAGTACACTTCCCACACCGGGAATCGAACCCGGGCCACGGCGGTGAGAGCGCCGGATCCTAACCACTAGACCATATGGGGCTCACGTCAGGTTGCGAAAGACATGATTATATTTAACTTCGGTTTTCGCGAGTAGCTATTGCCTTTGGTCCTGTTCACGGTTATGACGTCCAAACGGGATTTTTGTTTCCTTGAACGCCAAAGCATATACCTGGACAATAGTCGATTGCTTTCAAATTCACAATTTCAGATCACTTCGTGAGGTCGGCTAGCTCAGTCGGTAGAGCGTCGTGCTGATAACGCGAAGGTCGTGGGTTCGAGCCCCACGCTGACCAACATACCTTTTCCTTCTGGCCTTAAGTTCAAGGTAACAATCCCTTTTAACCTGCCACCATTGACAAATACAATCTCATTCGCGAAATTTAGTTCGGCTTGATTATTTTTGGCCCGTCTGCAGGGGTTCGACTATGTCCATTATTTGCTAACGGGTGACAGGGTCCAATTTCATGGAGCTGGCCGGCGGAAAATATTTCTAAGAACTGATTCCCCTGCTTGGCTAAGTTAGGTTACCTGTCAAAATTGCATGTGATGAATACCGCTTGTCGGTGGTTTTCTGTTGATTTTCACTGAACAGAAACATTTGCTGAGCAATATTCTTTAAAATGCAGTTATGTAAAATTGGATCCTGATCTTATCGCCTTTGGATCCAGAATCGGTTTGTTTGGTTCATCAAGCAGTCAAAGATTCAAAAATGGTGCCGGAGTACAAGACAGAGCCCGTGCCGAAGCTGAAGCCCAGGTATTGAGATACGGCTGAAATAATTGTGCGGGAAAACTGAAATTGTTTGACGTCATAAAACAATTATTATTATTCACATTGAAGTAATAATATTATACAAATAAAGTGACACAAAAAAATCACACTTCCCACACCGGGAATCGAACCCGGGCCACGGCGGTGAAAACGCCGGATCCTAACCACTAGACCATATGGGACTCACCTCGGTCTAGACTTGACATGGTTTCCTCAAAAATGATTTAACCCTCTTCAGTTTTGTGGAACTAAAGCCCTGGGGCGTGTTGTGGCGGTCGTAGCCCAAAATGATCCGGTTTGATTTGCTGTCGGGTGACAGGTTTCAATTTCTGCACCTCAGCACAAAATGTTGCTTAAAACTGAAATCTCCTGCTTGGCATAAACAGGTTGTACCTGTCAAAATTGCATTTGGCGAATACCGTTTGTCACTGGTTCTCTGTGGATTTTAACTGAGCGGGAAAATTAGCTACGCAATATTCTGTATCAAGCAGTTCCGTCAAATTGGACCCTGTCGCCTCTGAATCCGGAATCGGTTTCCTTGGTTCAAGTCGTCAAATCAAAGATTCCCAAGCAATCCGGGGTGGAAGACAGAGCGCATGTCTAAGCTACTGCCCAGGTTTTGAGATTATGGAGCTCAAGGAATTATGGGAGAAAACAGATTTTGTTCTACGACAGGGAAATCGGACGTGAACAAAAGAAGTACACTTCCCACACCGGGAATCGAACCCGGGCCACGGCGGTGAGAGCGCCGGATCCTAACCACTAGACCATATGGGACTCACGTCAGGTTGCGAAAGACATGATTATATTTAACTTCGGTTTTCGCGAGTAGCTATTGCCTTTGGTCCTGTTCACGGTTATGACGTCCAAACGGGATTTTTGTTTCCTTGAACGCCAAAGCATATACCTGGACAATAGTCGATTGCTTTCAAATTCACAATTTCAGATCACTTCGTGAGGTCGGCTAGCTCAGTCGGTAGAGCGTCGTGCTGATAACGCGAAGGTCGTGGGTTCGAGCCCCACGCTGACCAACATACCTTTTCCTTCTGGCCTTAAGTTCAAGGTAACAATCCCTTTTAACCTGCCACCATTGACAAATACAATCTCATTCGCGAAATTTAGTTCGGCTTGATTATTTTTGGCCCGTCTGCAGGGGTTCGACTATGTCCATTATTTGCTAACGGGTGACAGGGTCCAATTTCATGGAGCTGGCCGGCGGAAAATATTTCTAAGAACTGATTCCCCTGCTTGGCTAAGTTAGGTTACCTGTCAAAATTGCATGTGATGAATACCGCTTGTCGGTGGTTTTCTGTTGATTTTCACTGAACAGAAACATTTGCTGAGCAATATTCTTTAAAATGCAGTTATGTAAAATTGGATCCTGATCTTATCGCCTTTGGATCCAGAATCGGTTTGTTTGGTTCATCAAGCAGTCAAAGATTCAAAAATGGTGCCGGAGTACAAGACAGAGCCCGTGCCGAAGCTGAAGCCCAGGTATTGAGATACTGCTGAAATAATTGTGCGGGAAAACTGAAATTGTTTGACGTCATAAAACAATTATTGTTATTCACATTGAAGTAATAATATTATACAAATAAAGTGACCCAAACAATCACACTTCCCACACCGGGAATCGAACCCGGGCCACGGCGGTGAAAACGCCGGATCCTAACCACTAGACCATATGGGACTCACCTCGGTCTAGACTTGACATGGTTTCCTCAAAAATGATTTAACCCTCTTCAGTTTTGTGGAACTAAAGCCCTGGGGCGTGTTGTGGCGGTCGTAGCCCAAAATGATCCGGTTTGATTTGCTGTCGGGTGACAGGTTTCAATTTCTGCACCTCAGCACAAAATGTTGCTTAAAACTGAAATCTCCTGCTTGGCATAAACAGGTTGTACCTGTCAAAATTGCATTTGGCGAATACCGTTTGTCACTGGTTCTCTGTGGATTTTAACTGAGCGGGAAAATTGGCTACGCAATATTCTGTATCAAGCAGTTCCGTCAAATTGGACCCTGTCGCCTCTGAATCCGGAATCGGTTTCCTTGGTTCAAGTCGTCAAATCAAAGATTCCCAAGCAATCCGGGGTGGAAGACAGAGCGCATGTCTAAGCTACAGCCCAGGTTTTGAGATTATGGAGCTCAAGGAATTATGGGAGAAAACAGATTTTGTTCTACGACAGGGAAATCGGACGTGAACAAAAGAAGTACACTTCCCACACCGGGAATCGAACCCGGGCCACGGCGGTGAGAGCGCCGGATCCTAACCACTAGACCATATGGGACTCACGTCAGGTTGCGAAAGACATGATTATATTTAACTTCGGTTTTCGCGAGTAGCTATTGCCTTTGGTCCTGTTCACGGTTATGACGTCCAAACGGGATTTTTGTTTCCTTGAACGCCAAAGCATATACCCGGACAATAGTCGATTGCTTTCAAATTCACAATTTCAGATCACTTCGTGAGGTCGGCTAGCTCAGTCGGTAGAGCGTCGTGCTGATAACGCGAAGGCCGTGGGTTCGAGCCCCACGCTGACCAACATACCTTTTCCTTCTGGCCTTAAGTTCAAGGTAACAATCCCTTTTAACCTGCCACCATTGACAAATACAATCTCATTCGCGAAATTTAGTTCGGCTTGATTATTTTTGGCCCGTCTGCAGGGGTTCGACTATGTCCATTATTTGCTAACGGGTGACAGGGTCCAATTTCATGGAGCTGGCCGGCGGAAAATATTTCTAAGAACTGATTCCCCTGCTTGGCTAAGTTAGGTTACCTGTCAAAATTGCATGTGATGAATACCGCTTGTCGGTGGTTTTCTGTTGATTTTCACTGAACAGAAACATTTGCTGAGCAATATTCTTTAAAATGCAGTTATGTAAAATTGGATCCTGATCTTATCGCCTTTGGATCCAGAATCGGTTTGTTTGGTTCATCAAGCAGTCAAAGATTCAAAAATGGTGCCGGAGTACAAGACAGAGCCCGTGCCGAAGCTGAAGCCCAGGTATTGAGATACGGCTGAAATAATTGTGCGGGAAAACTGAAATTGTTTGACGTCATAAAACAATTATTGTTATTCACATTGAAGTAATAATATTATACAAATAAAGTGACCCAAAAATCACACTTCCCACACCGGGAATCGAACCCGGGCCACGGCGGTGAAAACGCCGGATCCTAACCACTAGACCATATGGGACTCACCTCGGTCTAGACTTGACATGGTTTCCTCAAAAATGATTTAACCCTCTTCAGTTTTGTGGAACTAAAGCCCCGGGGCGTGTTGTGGCGGTCGTAGCCCAAAATGATCCGGTTTGATTTGCTGTCGGGTGACAGGTTTCAATTTCTGCACCTCAGCACAAAATGTTGCTTAAAACTGAAATCTCCTGCTTGGCATAAACAGGTTGTACCTGTCAAAATTGCATTTGGCGAATACCGTTTGTCACTGGTTCTCTGTGGATTTTAACTGAGGGGGAAAATTGGCTACGCAATATTCTGTATCAAGCAGTTCCGTCACATTGGACCCTGTCGCCTCTGAATCCGGAATCGGTTTCCTTGGTTCAAGTCGTCAAATCAAAGATTCCCAAGCAATCCGGGGTGGAAGACAGAGCGCATGTCTAAGCTACAGCCCAGGTTTTGAGATTATGGAGCTCAAGGAATTATGGGAGAAAACAGATTTTGTTCTACGACAGGGAAATCGGACGTGAACAAAAGAAGTACACTTCCCACACCGGGAATCGAACCCGGGCCACGGCGGTGAGAGCGCCGGATCCTAACCACTAGACCATATGGGACTCACGTCAGGTTGCGAAAGACATGATTATATTTAACTTCGGTTTTCGCGAGTAGCTATTGCCTTTGGTCCTGTTCACGGTTATGACGTCCAAACGGGATTTTTGTTTCCTTGAACGCCAAAGCATATACCTGGACAATAGTCGATTGCTTTCAAATTCACAATTTCAGATCACTTCGTGAGGTCGGCTAGCTCAGTCGGTAGAGCGTCGTGCTGATAACGCGAAGGTCGTGGGTTCGAGCCCCACGCTGACCAACATACCTTTTCCTTCTGGCCTTAAGTTCAAGGTAACAATCCCTTTTAACCTGCCACCATTGACAAATACAATCTCATTCGCGAAATTTAGTTCGGCTTGATTATTTTTGGCCCGTCTGCAGGGGTTCGACTATGTCCATTATTTGCTAACGGGTGACAGGGTCCAATTTCATGGAGCTGGCCGGCGGAAAATATTTCTAAGAACTGATTCCCCTGCTTGGCTAAGTTAGGTTACCTGTCAAAATTGCATGTGATGAATACCGCTTGTCGGTGGTTTTCTGTTGATTTTCACTGAACAGAAACATTTGCTGAGCAATATTCTTTAAAATGCAGTTATGTAAAATTGGATCCTGATCTTATCGCCTTTGGATCCAGAATCGGTTTGTTTGGTTCATCAAGCAGTCAAAGATTCAAAAATGGTGCCGGAGTACAAGACAGAGCCCGTGCCGAAGCTGAAGCCCAGGTATTGAGATACGGCTGAAATAATTGTGCGGGAAAACTGAAATTGTTTGACGTCATAAAACAATTATTATTATTCACATTGAAGTAATAATATTATACAAATAAAGTGACCTAAAAAAATCACACTTCCCACACCGGGAATCGAACCCGGGCCACGGCGGTGAAAACGCCGGATCCTAACCACTAGACCATATGGGACTCACCTCGGTCTAGACTTGACATGGTTTCCTCAAAAATGATTTAACCCTCTTCAGTTTTGTGGAACTAAAGCCCTGGGGCGTGTTGTGGCGGTCGTAGCCCAAAATGATCCGGTTTGATTTGCTGTCGGGTGACAGGTTTCAATTTCTGCACCTCAGCACAAAATGTTGCTTAAAACTGAAATCTCCTGCTTGGCATAAACAGGTTGTACCTGTCAAAATTGCATTTGGCGAATACCGTTTGTCACTGGTTCTCTGTGGATTTTAACTGAGCGGGAAAATTGGCTACGCAATATTCTGTATCAAGCAGTTCCGTCAAATTGGACCCTGTCGCCTCTGAATCCGGAATCGGTTTCCTTGGTTCAAGTCGTCAAATCAAAGATTCCCAAGCAATCCGGGGTGGAAGACAGAGCGCATGTCTAAGCTACAGCCCAGGTTTTGAGATTATGGAGCTCAAGGAATTATGGGAGAAAACAGATTTTGTTCTACGACAGGGAAATCGGACGTGAACAAAAGAAGTACACTTCCCACACCGGGAATCGAACCCGGGCCACGGCGGTGAGAGCGCCGGATCCTAACCACTAGACCATATGGGACTCACGTCAGGTTGCGAAAGACATGATTATATTTAACTTCGGTTTTCGCGAGTAGCTATTGCCTTTGGTCCTGTTCACGGTTATGACGTCCAAACGGGATTTTTGTTTCCTTGAACGCCAAAGCATATACCTGGACAATAGTCGATTGCTTTCAAATTCACAATTTCAGATCACTTCGTGAGGTCGGCTAGCTCAGTCGGTAGAGCGTCGTGCTGATAACGCGAAGGTCGTGGGTTCGAGCCCCACGCTGACCAACATACCTTTTCCTTCTGGCCTTAAGTTCAAGGTAACAATCCCTTTTAACCTGCCACCATTGACAAATACAATCTCATTCGCGAAATTTAGTTCGGCTTGATTATTTTTGGCCCGTCTGCAGGGGTTCGACTATGTCCATTATTTGCTAACGGGTGACAGGGTCCAATTTCATGGAGCTGGCCGGCGGAAAATATTTCTAAGAACTGATTCCCCTGCTTGGCTAAGTTAGGTTACCTGTCAAAATTGCATGTGATGAATACCGCTTGTCGGTGGTTTTCTGTTGATTTTCACTGAACAGAAACATTTGCTGAGCAATATTCTTTAAAATGCAGTTATGTAAAATTGGATCCTGATCTTATCGCCTTTGGATCCAGAATCGGTTTGTTTGGTTCATCAAGCAGTCAAAGATTCAAAAATGGTGCCGGAGTACAAGACAGAGCCCGTGCCGAAGCTGAAGCCCAGGTATTGAGATACGGCTGAAATAATTGTGCGGGAAAACTGAAATTGTTTGACGTCATAAAACAATTATTATTATTCACATTGAAGTAATAATATTATACAAATAAAGTGACCTAAAAAAATCACACTTCCCACACCGGGAATCGAACCCGGGCCACGGCGGTGAAAACGCCGGATCCTAACCACTAGACCATATGGGACTCACCTCGGTCTAGACTTGACATGGTTTCCTCAAAAATGATTTAACCCTCTTCAGTTTTGTGGAACTAAAGCCCTGGGGCGTGTTGTGGCGGTCGTAGCCCAAAATGATCCGGTTTGATTTGCTGTCGGGTGACAGGTTTCAATTTCTGCACCTCAGCACAAAATGTTGCTTAAAACTGAAATCTCCTGCTTGGCATAAACAGGTTGTACCTGTCAAAATTGCATTTGGCGAATACCGTTTGTCACTGGTTCTCTGTGGATTTTAACTGAGCGGGAAAATTGGCTACGCAATATTCTGTATCAAGCAGTTCCGTCAAATTGGACCCTGTCGCCTCTGAATCCGGAATCGGTTTCCTTGGTTCAAGTCGTCAAATCAAAGATTCCCAAGCAATCCGGGGTGGAAGACAGAGCGCATGTCTAAGCTACAGCCCAGGTTTTGAGATTATGGAGCTCAAGGAATTATGGGAGAAAACAGATTTTGTTCTACGACAGGGAAATCGGACGTGAACAAAAGAAGTACACTTCCCACACCGGGAATCGAACCCGGGCCACGGCGGTGAGAGCGCCGGATCCTAACCACTAGACCATATGGGACTCACGTCAGGTTGCGAAAGACATGATTATATTTAACTTCGGTTTTCGCGAGTAGCTATTGCCTTTGGTCCTGTTCACGGTTATGACGTCCAAACGGGATTTTTGTTTCCTTGAACGCCAAAGCATATACCTGGACAATAGTCGATTGCTTTCAAATTCACAATTTCAGATCACTTCGTGAGGTCGGCTAGCTCAGTCGGTAGATCGTCGTGCTGATAACGCGAAGGTCGTGGGTTCGAGCCCCACGCTGACCAACATACCTTTTCCTTCTGGCCTTAAGTTCAAGGTAACAATCCCTTTTAACCTGCCACCATTGACAAATACAATCTCATTCGCGAAATTTAGTTCGGCTTGATTATTTTTGGCCCGTCTGCAGGGGTTCGACTATGTCCATTATTTGCTAACGGGTGACAGGGTCCAATTTCATGGAGCTGGCCGGCGGAAAATATTTCTAAGAACTGATTCCCCTGCTTGGCTAAGTTAGGTTACCTGTCAAAATTGCATGTGATGAATACCGCTTGTCAGTTGTTTTCTGTTGATTTTCACTGAACAGAAACATTTGCTGAGCAATATTCTTTAAAATGCAGTTATGTAAAATTGGATCCTGATCTTATCGCCTTTGGATCCAGAATCGGTTTGTTTGGTTCATCAAGCAGTCAAAGATTCAAAAATGGTGCCGGAGTGCAAGACAGAGCCCGTGCCGAAGCTGAAGCCCAGGTATTGAGATACGGCTGAAATAATTGTGCGGGAAAACTGAAATTGTTTGACGTCATAAAACAATTATTATTATTCACATTGAAGTAATAATATTATACAAATAAAGTGACCTAAAAAAATCACACTTCACACACCGGGAATCGAACCCGGGCCACGGCGGTGAAAACGCCGGATCCTAACCACTAGACCATATGGGACTCACCTCGGTCTAGACTTGACATGGTTTCCTCAAAAATGATTTAACCCTCTTCAGTTTTGTGGAACTAAAGCCCTGGGGCGTGTTGTGGCGGTCGTAGCCCAAAATGATCCGGTTTGATTTGCTGTCGGGTGACAGGTTTCAATTTCTGCACCTCAGCACAAAATGTTGCTTAAAACTGAAATCTCCTGCTTGGCATAAACAGGTTGTACCTGTCAAAATTGCATTTGGCGAATACCGTTTGTCACTGGTTCTCTGTGGATTTTAACTGAGCGGGAAAATTGGCTACGCAATATTCTGTATCAAGCAGTTCCGTCAAATTGGACCCTGTCGCCTCTGAATCCGGAATCGGTTTCCTTGGTTCAAGTCGTCAAATCAAAGATTCCCAAGCAATCCGGGGTGGAAGACAGAGCGCATGTCTAAGCTACAGCCCAGGTTTTGAGATTATGGAGCTCAAGGAATTATGGGAGAAAACAGATTTTGTTCTACGACAGGGAAATCGGACGTGAACAAAAGAAGTACACTTCCCACACCGGGAATCGAACCCGGGCCACGGCGGTGAGAGCGCCGGATCCTAACCACTAGACCATATGGGACTCACGTCAGGTTGCGAAAGACATGATTATATTTAACTTCGGTTTTCGCGAGTAGCTATTGCCTTTGGTCCTGTTCACGGTTATGACGTCCAAACGGGATTTTTGTTTCCTTGAACGCCAAAGCATATACCTGGACAATAGTCGATTGCTTTCAAATTCACAATTTCAGATCACTTCGTGAGGTCGGCTAGCTCAGTCGGTAGATCGTCGTGCTGATAACGCGAAGGTCGTGGGTTCGAGCCCCACGCTGACCAACATACCTTTTCCTTCTGGCCTTAAGTTCAAGGTAACAATCCCTTTTAACCTGCCACCATTGACAAATACAATCTCATTCGCGAAATTTAGTTCGGCTTGATTATTTTTGGCCCGTCTGCAGGGGTTCGACTATGTCCATTATTTGCTAACGGGTGACAGGGTCCAATTTCATGGAGCTGGCCGGCGGAAAATATTTCTAAGAACTGATTCCCCTGCTTGGCTAAGTTAGGTTACCTGTCAAAATTGCATGTGATGAATACCGCTTGTCAGTTGTTTTCTGTTGATTTTCACTGAACAGAAACATTTGCTGAGCAATATTCTTTAAAATGCAGTTATGTAAAATTGGATCCTGATCTTATCGCCTTTGGATCCAGAATCGGTTTGTTTGGTTCATCAAGCAGTCAAAGATTCAAAAATGGTGCCGGAGTGCAAGACAGAGCCCGTGCCGAAGCTGAAGCCCAGGTATTGAGATACGGCTGAAATAATTGTGCGGGAAAACTGAAATTGTTTGACGTCATAAAACAATTATTATTATTCACATTGAAGTAATAATATTATACAAATAAAGTGACCCAAAAAAATCACACTTCCCACACCGGGAATCGAACCCGGGCCACGGCGGTGAAAACGCCGGATCCTAACCACTAGACCATATGGGACTCACCTCGGTCTAGACTTGACATGGTTTCCTCAAAAATGATTTAACCCTCTTCAGTTTTGTGGAACTAAAGCCCTGGGGCGTGTTGTGGCGGTCGTAGCCCAAAATGATCCGGTTTGATTTGCTGTCGGGTGACAGGTTTCAATTTCTGCACCTCAGCTCAAAATGTTGCTTAAAACTGAAATCTCCTGCTTGGCATAAACAGGTTGTACCTGTCAAAATTGCATTTGGCGAATACCGTTTGTCACTGGTTCTCTGTGGATTTTAACTGAGCGGGAAAATTGGCTACGCAATATTCTGTATCAAGCAGTTCCGTCAAATTGGACCCTGTCGCCTCTGAATCCGGAATCGGTTTCCTTGGTTCAAGTCGTCAAATCAAAGATTCCCAAGCAATCCGGGGTGGAAGACAGAGCGCATGTCTAAGCTACAGCCCAGGTTTTGAGATTATGGAGCTCAAGGAATTATGGGAGAAAACAGATTTTGTTCTACGACAGGGAAATCGGACGTGAACAAAAGAAGTACACTTCCCACACCGGGAATCGAACCCGGGCCACGGCGGTGAGAGCGCCGGATCCTAACCACTAGACCATATGGGACTCACGTCAGGTTGCGAAAGACATGATTATATTTAACTTCGGTTTTCGCGAGTAGCTATTGCCTTTGGTCCTGTTCACGGTTATGACGTCCAAACGGGATTTTTGTTTCCTTGAACGCCAAAGCATATACCTGGACAATAGTCGATTGCTTTCAAATTCACAATTTCAGTTCACTTCGTGAGGTCGGCTAGCTCAGTCGGTAGATCGTCGTGCTGATAACGCGAAGGTCGTGGGTTCGAGCCCCACGCTGACCAACATACCTTTTCCTTCTGGCCTTAAGTTCAAGGTAACAATCCCTTTTAACCTGCCACCATTGACAAATACAATCTCATTCGCGAAATTTAGTTCGGCTTGATTATTTTTGGCCCGTCTGCAGGGGTTCGACTATGTCCATTATTTGCTAACGGGTGACAGGGTCCAATTTCATGGAGCTGGCCGGCGGAAAATATTTCTAAGAACTGATTCCCCTGCTTGGCTAAGTTAGGTTACCTGTCAAAATTGCATGTGATGAATACCGCTTGTCGGTGGTTTTCTGTTGATTTTCACTGAACAGAAACATTTGCTGAGCAATATTCTTTAAAATGCAGTTATGTAAAATTGGATCCTGATCTTATCGCCTTTGGATCCAGAATCGGTTTGTTTGGTTCATCAAGCAGTCAAAGATTCAAAAATGGTGCCGGAGTGCAAGACAGAGCCCGTGCCGAAGCTGAAGCCCAGGTATTGAGATACGGCTGAAATAATTGTGCGGGAAAACTGAAATTGTTTGACGTCATAAAACAATTATTATTATTCACATTGAAGTAATAATATTATACAAATAAAGTGACACAAAAAAATCACACTTCCCACACCGGGAATCGAACCCGGGCCACGGCGGTGAAAACGCCGGATCCTAACCACTAGACCATATGGGACTCACCTCGGTCTAGACTTGACATGGTTTCCTCAAAAATGATTTAACCCTCTTCAGTTTTGTGGAACTAAAGCCCTGGGGCGTGTTGTGGCGGTCGTAGCCCAAAATGATCCGGTTTGATTTGCTGTCGGGTGACAGGTTTCAATTTCTGCACCTCAGCTCAAAATGTTGCTTAAAACTGAAATCTCCTGCTTGGCATAAACAGGTTGTACCTGTCAAAATTGCATTTGGCGAATACCGTTTGTCACTGGTTCTCTGTGGATTTTAACTGAGCGGGAAAATTGGCTACGCAATATTCTGTATCAAGCAGTTCCGTCAAATTGGACCCTGTCGCCTCTGAATCCGGAATCGGTTTCCTTGGTTCAAGTCGTCAAATCAAAGATTCCCAAGCAATCCGGGGTGGAAGACAGAGCGCATGTCTAAGCTACAGCCCAGGTTTTGAGATTATGGAGCTCAAGGAATTATGGGAGAAAACAGATTTTGTTCTACGACAGGGAAATCGGACGTGAACAAAAGAAGTACACTTCCCACACCGGGAATCGAACCCGGGCCACGGCGGTGAGAGCGCCGGATCCTAACCACTAGACCATATGGGACTCACGTCAGGTTGCGAAAGACATGATTATATTTAACTTCGGTTTTCGCGAGTAGCTATTGCCTTTGGTCCTGTTCACGGTTATGACGTCCAAACGGGATTTTTGTTTCCTTGAACGCCAAAGCATATACCTGGACAATAGTCGATTGCTTTCAAATTCACAATTTCAGTTCACTTCGTGAGGTCGGCTAGCTCAGTCGGTAGATCGTCGTGCTGATAACGCGAAGGTCGTGGGTTCGAGCCCCACGCTGACCAACATACCTTTTCCTTCTGGCCTTAAGTTCAAGGTAACAATCCCTTTTAACCTGCCACCATTGACAAATACAATCTCATTCGCGAAATTTAGTTCGGCTTGATTATTTTTGGCCCGTCTGCAGGGGTTCGACTATGTCCATTATTTGCTAACGGGTGACAGGGTCCAATTTCATGGAGCTGGCCGGCGGAAAATATTTCTAAGAACTGATTCCCCTGCTTGGCTAAGTTAGGTTACCTGTCAAAATTGCATGTGATGAATACCGCTTGTCGGTGGTTTTCTGTTGATTTTCACTGAACAGAAACATTTGCTGAGCAATATTCTTTAAAATGCAGTTATGTAAAATTGGATCCTGATCTTATCGCCTTTGGATCCAGAATCGGTTTGTTTGGTTCATCAAGCAGTCAAAGATTCAAAAATGGTGCCGGAGTGCAAGACAGAGCCCGTGCCGAAGCTGAAGCCCAGGTATTGAGATACGGCTGAAATAATTGTGCGGGAAAACTGAAATTGTTTGACGTCATAAAACAATTATTATTATTCACATTGAAGTAATAATATTATACAAATAAAGTGACACAAAAAAATCACACTTCCCACACCGGGAATCGAACCCGGGCCACGGCGGTGAAAACGCCGGATCCTAACCACTAGACCATATGGGACTCACCTCGGTCTAGACTTGACATGGTTTCCTCAAAAATGATTTAACCCTCTTCAGTTTTGTGGAACTAAAGCCCTGGGGCGTGTTGTGGCGGTCGTAGCCCAAAATGATCCGGTTTGATTTGCTGTCGGGTGACAGGTTTCAATTTCTGCACCTCAGCTCAAAATGTTGCTTAAAACTGAAATCTCCTGCTTGGCATAAACAGGTTGTACCTGTCAAAATTGCATTTGGCGAATACCGTTTGTCACTGGTTCTCTGTGGATTTTAACTGAGCGGGAAAATTGGCTACGCAATATTCTGTATCAAGCAGTTCCGTCAAATTGGACCCTGTCGCCTCTGAATCCGGAATCGGTTTCCTTGGTTCAAGTCGTCAAATCAAAGATTCCCAAGCAATCCGGGGTGGAAGACAGAGCGCATGTCTAAGCTACAGCCCAGGTTTTGAGATTATGGAGCTCAAGGAATTATGGGAGAAAACAGATTTTGTTCTACGACAGGGAAATCGGACGTGAACAAAAGAAGTACACTTCCCACACCGGGAATCGAACCCGGGCCACGGCGGTGAGAGCGCCGGATCCTAACCACTAGACCATATGGGACTCACGTCAGGTTGCGAAAGACATGATTATATTTAACTTCGGTTTTCGCGAGTAGCTATTGCCTTTGGTCCTGTTCACGGTTATGACGTCCAAACGGGATTTTTGTTTCCTTGAACGCCAAAGCATATACCCGGACAATAGTCGATTGCTTTCAAATTCACAATTTCAGATCACTTCGTGAGGTCGGCTAGCTCAGTCGGTAGAGCGTCGTGCTGATAACGCGAAGGCCGTGGGTTCGAGCCCCACGCTGACCAACATACCTTTTCCTTCTGGCCTTAAGTTCAAGGTAACAATCCCTTTTAACCTGCCACCATTGACAAATACAATCTCATTCGCGAAATTTAGTTCGGCTTGATTATTTTTGGCCCGTCTGCAGGGGTTCGACTATGTCCATTATTTGCTAACGGGTGACAGGGTCCAATTTCATGGAGCTGGCCGGCGGAAAATATTTCTAAGAACTGATTCCCCTGCTTGGCTAAGTTAGGTTACCTGTCAAAATTGCATGTGATGAATACCGCTTGTCGGTGGTTTTCTGTTGATTTTCACTGAACAGAAACATTTGCTGAGCCATATTCTTTAAAATGCAGTTATGTAAAATTGGATCCTGATCTTATCGCCTTTGGATCCAGAATCGGTTTGTTTGGTTCATCAAGCAGTCAAAGATTCAAAAATGGTGCCGGAGTACAAGACAGAGCCCGTGCCGAAGCTGAAGCCCAGGTATTGAGATACGGCTGAAATAATTGTGCGGGAAAACTGAAATTGTTTGACGTCATAAAACAATTATTGTTATTCACATTGAAGTAATAATATTATACAAATAAAGTGACACACAAAAATCACAATTCCCACACCGGGAATCGAACCCGGGCCACGGCGGTGAAAACGCCGGATCCTAACCACTAGACCATATGGGACTCACCTCGGTCTAGACTTGACATGGTTTCCTCAAAAATGATTTAACCCTCTTCAGTTTTGTGGAACTAAAGCCCTGGGGCGTGTTGTGGCGGTCGTAGCCCAAAATGATCCGGTTTGATTTGCTGTCGGGTGACAGGTTTCAATTTCTGCACCTCAGCTCAAAATGTTGCTTAAAACTGAAATCTCCTGCTTGGCATAAACAGGTTGTACCTGTCAAAATTGCATTTGGCGAATACCGTTTGTCACTGGTTCTCTGTGGATTTTAACTGAGCGGGAAAATTGGCTACGCAATATTCTGTATCAAGCAGTTCCGTCAAATTGGACCCTGTCGCCTCTGAATCCGGAATCGGTTTCCTTGGTTCAAGTCGTCAAATCAAAGATTCCCAAGCAATCCGGGGTGGAAGACAGAGCGCATGTCTAAGCTACAGCCCAGGTTTTGAGATTATGGAGCTCAAGGAATTATGGGAGAAAACAGATTTTGTTCTACGACAGGGAAATCGGACGTGAACAAAAGAAGTACACTTCCCACACCGGGAATCGAACCCGGGCCACGGCGGTGAGAGCGCCGGATCCTAACCACTAGACCATATGGGACTCACGTCAGGTTGCGAAAGACATGATTATATTTAACTTCGGTTTTCGCGAGTAGCTATTGCCTTTGGTCCTGTTCACGGTTATGACGTCCAAACGGGATTTTTGTTTCCTTGAACGCCAAAGCATATACCCGGACAATAGTCGATTGCTTTCAAATTCACAATTTCAGATCACTTCGTGAGGTCGGCTAGCTCAGTCGGTAGAGCGTCGTGCTGATAACGCGAAGGCCGTGGGTTCGAGCCCCACGCTGACCAACATACCTTTTCCTTCTGGCCTTAAGTTCAAGGTAACAATCCCTTTTAACCTGCCACCATTGACAAATACAATCTCATTCGCGAAATTTAGTTCGGCTTGATTATTTTTGGCCCGTCTGCAGGGGTTCGACTATGTCCATTATTTGCTAACGGGTGACAGGGTCCAATTTCATGGAGCTGGCCGGCGGAAAATATTTCTAAGAACTGATTCCCCTGCTTGGCTAAGTTAGGTTACCTGTCAAAATTGCATGTGATGAATACCGCTTGTCGGTGGTTTTCTGTTGATTTTCACTGAACAGAAACATTTGCTGAGCCATATTCTTTAAAATGCAGTTATGTAAAATTGGATCCTGATCTTATCGCCTTTGGATCCAGAATCGGTTTGTTTGGTTCATCAAGCAGTCAAAGATTCAAAAATGGTGCCGGAGTACAAGACAGAGCCCGTGCCGAAGCTGAAGCCCAGGTATTGAGATACGGCTGAAATAATTGTGCGGGAAAACTGAAATTGTTTGACGTCATAAAACAATTATTGTTATTCACATTGAAGTAATAATATTATACAAATAAAGTGACCCAAAAATCACACTTCCCACACCGGGAATCGAACCCGGGCCACGGCGGTGAAAACGCCGGATCCTAACCACTAGACCATATGGGACTCACCTCGGTCTAGACTTGACATGGTTTCCTCAAAAATGATTTAACCCTCTTCAGTTTTGTGGAACTAAAGCCCTGGGGCGTGTTGTGGCGGTCGTAGCCCAAAATGATCCGGTTTGATTTGCTGTCGGGTGACAGGTTTCAATTTCTGCACCTCAGCACAAAATGTTGCTTAAAACTGAAATCTCCTGCTTGGCATAAACAGGTTGTACCTGTCAAAATTGCATTTGGCGAATACCGTTTGTCACTGGTTCTCTGTGGATTTTAACTGAGCGGGAAAATTGGCTACGCAATATTCTGTATCAAGCAGTTCCGTCACATTGGACCCTGTCGCCTCTGAATCCGGAATCGGTTTCCTTGGTTCAAGTCGTCAAATCAAAGATTCCCAAGCAATCCGGGGTGGAAGACAGAGCGCATGTCTAAGCTACAGCCCAGGTTTTGAGATTATGGAGCTCAAGGAATTATGGGAGAAAACAGATTTTGTTCTACGACAGGGAAATCGGACGTGAACAAAAGAAGTACACTTCCCACACCGGGAATCGAACCCGGGCCACGGCGGTGAGAGCGCCGGATCCTAACCACTAGACCATATGGGACTCACGTCAGGTTGCGAAAGACATGATTATATTTAACTTCGGTTTTCGCGAGTAGCTATTGCCTTTGGTCCTGTTCACGGTTATGACGTCCAAACGGGATTTTTGTTTCCTTGAACGCCAAAGCATATACCTGGACAATAGTCGATTGCTTTCAAATTCACAATTTCAGATCACTTCGTGAGGTCGGCTAGCTCAGTCGGTAGAGCGTCGTGCTGATAACGCGAAGGTCGTGGGTTCGAGCCCCACGCTGACCAACATACCTTTTCCTTCTGGCCTTAAGTTCAAGGTAACAATCCCTTTTAACCTGCCACCATTGACAAATACAATCTCATTCGCGAAATTTAGTTCGGCTTGATTATTTTTGGCCCGTCTGCAGGGGTTCGACTATGTCCATTATTTGCTAACGGGTGACAGGGTCCAATTTCATGGAGCTGGCCGGCGGAAAATATTTCTAAGAACTGATTCCCCTGCTTGGCTAAGTTAGGTTACCTGTCAAAATTGCATGTGATGAATACCGCTTGTCGGTGGTTTTCTGTTGATTTTCACTGAACAGAAACATTTGCTGAGCAATATTCTTTAAAATGCAGTTATGTAAAATTGGATCCTGATCTTATCGCCTTTGGATCCAGAATCGGTTTGTTTGGTTCATCAAGCAGTCAAAGATTCAAAAATGGTGCCGGAGTACAAGACAGAGCCCGTGCCGAAGCTGAAGCCCAGGTATTGAGATACGGCTGAAATAATTGTGCGGGAAAACTGAAATTGTTTGACGTCATAAAACAATTATTATTATTCACATTGAAGTAATAATATTATACAAATAAAGTGACCTAAAAAAATCACACTTCCCACACCGGGAATCGAACCCGGGCCACGGCGGTGAAAACGCCGGATCCTAACCACTAGACCATATGGGACTCACCTCGGTCTAGACTTGACATGGTTTCCTCAAAAATGATTTAACCCTCTTCAGTTTTGTGGAACTAAAGCCCTGGGGCGTGTTGTGGCGGTCGTAGCCCAAAATGATCCGGTTTGATTTGCTGTCGGGTGACAGGTTTCAATTTCTGCACCTCAGCACAAAATGTTGCTTAAAACTGAAATCTCCTGCTTGGCATAAACAGGTTGTACCTGTCAAAATTGCATTTGGCGAATACCGTTTGTCACTGGTTCACTGTGGATTTTAACTGAGCCGGAAATTGGCTACGCAATATTCTGTATCAAGCAGTTCCGTCAAATTGGACCCTGTCGCCTCTGAATCCGGAATCGGTTTCCTTGGTTCAAGTCGTCAAATCAAAGATTCCCAAGCAATCCGGGGTGGAAGACAGAGCGCATGTCTAAGCTACAGCCCAGGTTTTGAGATTATGGAGCTCAAGGAATTATGGGAGAAAACAGATTTTGTTCTACGACAGGGAAATCGGACGTGAACAAAAGAAGTACACTTCCCACACCGGGAATCGAACCCGGGCCACGGCGGTGAGAGCGCCGGATCCTAACCACTAGACCATATGGGACTCACGTCAGGTTGCGAAAGACATGATTATATTTAACTTCGGTTTTCGCGAGTAGCTATTGCCTTTGGTCCTGTTCACGGTTATGACGTCCAAACGGGATTTTTGTTTCCTTGAACGCCAAAGCATATACCTGGACAATAGTCGATTGCTTTCAAATTCACAATTTCAGATCACTTCGTGAGGTAGGCTAGCTCAGTCGGTAGAGCGTCGTGCTGATAACGCGAAGGTCGTGGGTTCGAGCCCCACGCTGACCAACATACCTTTTCCTTCTGGCCTTAAGTTCAAGGTAACAATCCCTTTTAACCTGCCACCATTGACAAATACAATCTCATTCGCGAAATTTAGTTCGGCTTGATTATTTTTGGCCCGTCTGCAGGGGTTCGACTATGTCCATTATTTGCTAACGGGTGACAGGGTCCAATTTCATGGAGCTGGCCGGCGGAAAATATTTCTAAGAACTGATTCCCCTGCTTGGCTAAGTTAGGTTACCTGTCAAAATTGCATGTGATGAATACCGCTTGTCGGTGGTTTTCTGTTGATTTTCACTGAACAGAAACATTTGCTGAGCAATATTCTTTAAAATGCAGTTATGTAAAATTGGATCCTGATCTTATCGCCTTTGGATCCAGAATCGGTTTGTTTGGTTCATCAAGCAGTCAAAGATTCAAAAATGGTGCCGGAGTACAAGAGAGAGCCCGTGCCGAAGCTGAAGCCCAGGTATTGAGATACGGCTGAAATAATTGTGCGGGAAAACTGAAATTGTTTGACGTCATAAAACAATTATTGTTATTCACATTGAAGTAATAATATTATACAAATAAAGTGACACAAAAAAATCACACTTCCCACACCGGGAATCGAACCCGGGCCACGGCGGTGAAAACGCCGGATCCTAACCACTAGACCATATGGGACTCACCTCGGTCTAGACTTGACATGGTTTCCTCAAAAATGATTTAACCCTCTTCAGTTTTGTGGAACTAAAGCCCTGGGGCGTGTTGTGGCGGTCGTAGCCCAAAATGATCCGGTTTGATTTGCTGTCGGGTGACAGGTTTCAATTTCTGCACCTCAGCACAAAATGTTGCTTAAAACTGAAATCTCCTGCTTGGCATAAACAGGTTGTACCTGTCAAAATTGCATTTGGCGAATACCGTTTGTCACTGGTTCTCTGTGGATTTTAACTGAGCGGGAAAATTGGCTACGCAATATTCTGTATCAAGCAGTTCCGTCAAATTGGACCCTGTCGCCTCTGAATCCGGAATCGGTTTCCTTGGTTCAAGTCGTCAAATCAAAGATTCCCAAGCAATCCGGGGTGGAAGACAGAGCGCATGTCTAAGCTACAGCCCAGGTTTTGAGATTATGGAGCTCAAGGAATTATGGGAGAAAACAGATTTTGTTCTACGACAGGGAAATCGGACGTGAACAAAAGAAGTACACTTCCCACACCGGGAATCGAACCCGGGCCACGGCGGTGAGAGCGCCGGATCCTAACCACTAGACCATATGGGACTCACGTCAGGTTGCGAAAGACATGATTATATTTAACTTCGGTTTTCGCGAGTAGCTATTGCCTTTGGTCCTGTTCACGGTTATGACGTCCAAACGGGATTTTTGTTTCCTTGAACGCCAAAGCATATACCTGGACAATAGTCGATTGCTTTCAAATTCACAATTTCAGATCACTTCGTGAGGTCGGCTAGCTCAGTCGGTAGAGCGTCGTGCTGATAACGCGAAGGTCGTGGGTTCGAGCCCCACGCTGACCAACATACCTTTTCCTTCTGGCCTTAAGTTCAAGGTAACAATCCCTTTTAACCTGCCACCATTGACAAATACAATCTCATTCGCGAAATTTAGTTCGGCTTGATTATTTTTGGCCCGTCTGCAGGGGTTCGACTTTGTCCATTATTTGCTAACGGGTGACAGGGTCCAATTTCATGGAGCTGGCCTGCGGAAAATATTTCTAAGAACTGATTCCCCTGCTTGGCTAAGTTAGGTTACCTGTCAAAATTGCATGTGATGAATACCGCTTGTCGGTGGTTTTCTGTTGATTTTCACTGAACAGAAACATTTGCTGAGCAATATTCTTTAAAATGCAGTTATGTAAAATTGGATCCTGATCTTATCGCCTTTGGATCCAGAATCGGTTTGTTTGGTTCATCAAGCAGTCAAAGATTCAAAAATGGTGCCGGAGTACAAGACAGAGCCCGTGCCGAAGCTGAAGCCCAGGTATTGAGATACGGCTGAAATAATTGTGCGGGAAAACTGAAATTGTTTGCCGTCATAAAACAATTATTATTATTCACATTGAAGTAATAATATTATACAAATAAAGTGACACACAAAAATCACACTTCCCACACCGGGAATCGAACCCGGGCCACGGCGGTGAAAACGCCGGATCCTAACCACTAGACCATATGGGACTCACCTCGGTCTAGACTTGACATGGTTTCCTCAAAAATTATTTAACCCTCTTCACTTTTGTGGAACTAAAGCCCTGGGGCGTGTTGTGGCGGTCGTAGCCCAAAATGATCCGGTTTGATTTGCTGTCGGGTGACAGGTTTCAATTTCTGCACCTCAGCACAAAATGTTGCTTAAAACTGAAATCTCCTGCTTGGCATAAACAGGTTGTACCTGTCAAAATTGCATTTGGCGAATACCGTTTGTCACTGGTTCTCTGTGGATTTTAACTGAGCGGGAAAATTGGCTACGCAATATTCTGTATCAAGCAGTTCCGTCAAATTGGACCCTGTCGCCTCTGAATCCGGAATCGGTTTCCTTGGTTCAAGTCGTCAAATCAAAGATTCCCAAGCAATCCGGGGTGGAAGACAGAGCGCATGTCTAAGCTACAGCCCAGGTTTTGAGATTATGGAGCTCAAGGAATTATGGGAGAAAACAGATTTTGTTCTACGACAGGGAAATCGGACGTGAACAAAAGAAGTACACTTCCCACACCGGGAATCGAACCCGGGCCACGGCGGTGAGAGCGCCGGATCCTAACCACTAGACCATATGGGACTCACGTCAGGTTGCGAAAGACATGATTATATTTAACTTCGGTTTTCGCGAGTAGCTATTGCCTTTGGTCCTGTTCACGGTTATGACGTCCAAACGGGATTTTTGTTTCCTTGAACGCCAAAGCATATACCTGGACAATAGTCGATTGCTTTCAAATTCACAATTTCAGATCACTTCGTGAGGTCGGCTAGCTCAGTCGGTAGAGCGTCGTGCTGATAACGCGAAGGTCGTGGGTTCGAGCCCCACGCTGACCAACATACCTTTTCCTTCTGGCCTTAAGTTCAAGGTAACAATCCCTTTTAACCTGCCACCATTGACAAATACAATCTCATTCGCGAAATTTAGTTCGGCTTGATTATTTTTGGCCCGTCTGCAGGGGTTCGACTTTGTCCATTATTTGCTAACGGGTGACAGGGTCCAATTTCATGGAGCTGGCCGGCGGAAAATATTTCTAAGAACTGATTCCCCTGCTTGGCTAAGTTAGGTTACCTGTCAAAATTGCATGTGATGAATACCGCTTGTCGGTGGTTTTCTGTTGATTTTCACTGAACAGAAACATTTGCTGAGCAATATTCTTTAAAATGCAGTTATGTAAAATTGGATCCTGATCTTATCGCCTTTGGATCCAGAATCGGTTTGTTTGGTTCATCAAGCAGTCAAAGATTCAAAAATGGTGCCGGAGTACAAGACAGAGCCCGTGCCGAAGCTGAAGCCCAGGTATTGAGATACGGCTGAAATAATTGTGCGGGAAAACTGAAATTGTTTGCCGTCATAAAACAATTATTATTATTCACATTGAAGTAATAATATTATACAAATAAAGTGACACACAAAAATCACACTTCCCACACCGGGAATCGAACCCGGGCCACGGCGGTGAAAACGCCGGATCCTAACCACTAGACCATATGGGACTCACCTCGGTCTAGACTTGACATGGTTTCCTCAAAAATGATTTAACCCTCTTCAGTTTTGTGGAACTAAAGCCCTGGGGCGTGTTGTGGCGGTCGTAGCCCAAAATGATCCGGTTTGATTTGCTGTCGGGTGACAGGTTTCAATTTCTGCACCTCAGCACAAAATGTTGCTTAAAACTGAAATCTCCTGCTTGGCATAAACAGGTTGTACCTGTCAAAATTGCATTTGGCGAATACCGTTTGTCACTGGTTCTCTGTGGATTTTAACTGAGCGGGAAAATTGGCTACGCAATATTCTGTATCAAGCAGTTCCGTCAAATTGGACCCTGTCGCCTCTGAATCCGGAATCGGTTTCCTTGGTTCAAGTCGTCAAATCAAAGATTCCCAAGCAATCCGGGGTGGAAGACAGAGCGCATGTCTAAGCTACAGCCCAGGTTTTGAGATTATGCAGCTCAAGGAATTATGGGAGAAAACAGATTTTGTTCTACGACAGGGAAATCGGACGTGAACAAAAGAAGTACACTTCCCACACCGGGAATCGAACCCGGGCCACGGCGGTGAGAGCGCCGGATCCTAACCACTAGACCATATGGGACTCACGTCAGGTTGCGAAAGACATGATTATATTTAACTTCGGTTTTCGCGAGTAGCTATTGCCTTTGGTCCTGTTCACGGTTATGACGTCCAAACGGGATTTTTGTTTCCTTGAACGCCAAAGCATATACCTGGACAATAGTCGATTGCTTTCAAATTCACAATTTCAGATCACTTCGTGAGGTCGGCTAGCTCAGTCGGTAGAGCGTCGTGCTGATAACGCGAAGGTCGTGGGTTCGAGCCCCACGCTGACCAACATACCTTTTCCTTCTGGCCTTAAGTTCAAGGTAACAATCCCTTTTAACCTGCCACCATTGACAAATACAATCTCATTCGCGAAATTTAGTTCGGCTTGATTATTTTTGGCCCGTCTGCAGGGGTTCGACTATGTCCATTATTTGCTAACGGGTGACAGGGTCCAATTTCATGGAGCTGGCCGGCGGAAAATATTTCTAAGAACTGATTCCCCTGCTTGGCTAAGTTAGGTTACCTGTCAAAATTGCATGTGATGAATACCGCTTGTCGGTGGTTTTCTGTTGATTTTCACTGAACAGAAACATTTGCTGAGCAATATTCTTTAAAAAGCAGTTATGTAAAATTGGATCCTGATCTTATCGCCTTTGGATCCAGAATCGGTTTGTTTGGTTCATCAAGCAGTCAAAGATTCAAAAATGGTGCCGGAGTACAAGACAGAGCCCGTGCCGAAGCTGAAGCCCAGGTATTGAGATACGGCTGAAATAATTGTGCGGGAAAACTGAAATTGTTTGACGTCATAAAACAATTATTATTATTCACATTGAAGTAATAATATTATACAAATAAAGTGACCCAAAAAAATCACACTTCCCACACCGGTAATCGAACCCGGGCCACGGCGGTGAAAACGCCGGATCCTAACCACTAGACCATATGGGACTCACCTCGGTCTAGACTTGACATGGTTTCCTCAAAAATGATTTAACCCTCTTCAGTTTTGTGGAACTAAAGCCCTGGGGCGTGTTGTGGCGGTCGTAGCCCAAAATGATCCGGTTTGATTTGCTGTCGGGTGACAGGTTTCAATTTCTGCACCTCAGCACAAAATGTTGCTTAAAACTGAAATCTCCTGCTTGGCATAAACAGGTTGTACCTGTCAAAATTGCATTTGGCGAATACCGTTTGTCACTGGTTCTCTGTGGATTTTAACTGAGCGGGAAAATTGGCTACGCAATATTCTGTATCAAGCAGTTCCGTCAAATTGGACCCTGTCGCCTCTGAATCCGGAATCGGTTTCCTTGGTTCAAGTCGTCAAATCAAAGATTCCCAAGCAATCCGGGGTGGAAGACAGAGCGCATGTCTAAGCTACAGCCCAGGTTTTGAGATTATGGAGCTCAAGGAATTATGGGAGAAAACAGATTTTGTTCTACGACAGGGAAATCGGACGTGAACAAAAGAAGTACACTTCCCACACCGGGAATCGAACCCGGGCCGCGGCGGTGAGAGCGCCGGATCCTAACCACTAGACCATATGGGACTCACGTCAGGTTGCGAAAGACATGATTATATTTAACTTCGGTTTTCGCGAGTAGCTATTGCCTTTGGTCCTGTTCACGGTTATGACGTCCAAACGGGATTTTTGTTTCCTTGAACGCCAAAGCATATACCTGGACAATAGTCGATTGCTTTCAAATTCACAATTTCAGATCACTTCGTGAGGTCGGCTAGCTCAGTCGGTAGAGCGTCGTGCTGATAACGCGAAGGTCGTGGGTTCGAGCCCCACGCTGACCAACATACCTTTTCCTTCTGGCCTTAAGTTCAAGGTAACAATCCCTTTTAACCTGCCACCATTGACAAATACAATCTCATTCGCGAAATTTAGTTCGGCTTGATTATTTTTGGCCCGTCTGCAGGGGTTCGACTTTGTCCATTATTTGCTAACGGGTGACAGGGTCCAATTTCATGGAGCTGGCCGGCGGAAAATATTTCTAAGAACTGATTCCCCTGCTTGGCTAAGTTAGGTTACCTGTCAAAATTGCATGTGATGAATACCGCTTGTCGGTGGTTTTCTGTTGATTTTCACTGAACAGAAACATTTGCTGAGCAATATTCTTTAAAATGCAGTTATGTAAAATTGGATCCTGATCTTATCGCCTTTGGATCCAGAATCGGTTTGTTTGGTTCATCAAGCAGTCAAAGATTCAAAAATGGTGCCGGAGTACAAGACAGAGCCCGTGCCGAAGCTGAAGCCCAGGTATTGAGATACGGCTGAAATAATTGTGCGGGAAAACTGAAATTGTTTGACGTCATAAAACAATTATTGTTATTCACATTGAAGTAATAATATTATACAAATAAAGTGACCCAAAAAATCACACTTCCCACACCGGGAATCGAACCCGGGCCACGGCGGTGAAAACGCCGGATCCTAACCACTAGACCATATGGGACTCACCTCGGTCTAGACTTGACATGGTTTCCTCAAAAATTATTTAACCCTCTTCACTTTTGTGGAACTAAAGCCCTGGGGCGTGTTGTGGCGGTCGTAGCCCAAAATGATCCGGTTTGATTTGCTGTCGGGTGACAGGTTTCAATTTCTGCACCTCAGCACAAAATGTTGCTTAAAACTGAAATCTCCTGCTTGGCATAAACAGGTTGTACCTGTCAAAATTGCATTTGGCGAATACCGTTTGTCACTGGTTCTCTGTGGATTTTAACTGAGCGGGAAAATTGGCTACGCAATATTCTGTATCAAGCAGTTCCGTCAAATTGGACCCTGTCGCCTCTGAATCCGGAATCGGTTTCCTTGGTTCAAGTCGTCAAATCAAAGATTCCCAAGCAATCCGGGGTGGAAGACAGAGCGCATGTCTAAGCTACAGCCCAGGTTTTGAGATTATGGAGCTCAAGGAATTATGGGAGAAAACAGATTTTGTTCTACGACAGGGAAATCGGACGTGAACAAAAGAAGTACACTTCCCACACCGGGAATCGAACCTGGGCCACGGCGGTGAGAGCGCCGGATCCTAACCACTAGACCATATGGGACTCACGTCAGGTTGCGAAAGACATGATTATATTTAACTTCGGTTTTCGCGAGTAGCTATTGCCTTTGGTCCTGTTCACGGTTATGACGTCCAAACGGGATTTTTGTTTCCTTGAACGCCAAAGCATATACCCGGACAATAGTCGATTGCTTTCAAATTCACAATTTCAGATCACTTCGTGAGGTCGGCTAGCTCAGTCGGTAGAGCGTCGTGCTGATAACGCGAAGGCCGTGGGTTCGAGCCCCACGCTGACCAACATACCTTTTCCTTCTGGCCTTAAGTTCAAGGTAACAATCCCTTTTAACCTGCCACCATTGACAAATACAATCTCATTCGCGAAATTTAGTTCGGCTTGATTATTTTTGGCCCGTCTGCAGGGGTTCGACTATGTCCATTATTTGCTAACGGGTGACAGGGTCCAATTTCATGGAGCTGTGGCCGGCGGAAAATATTTCTAAGAACTGATTCCCCTGCTTGGCTAAGTTAGGTTACCTGTCAAAATTGCATGTGATGAATACCGCTTGTCGGTGGTTTTCTGTTGATTTTCACTGAACAGAAACATTTGCTGAGCAATATTCTTTAAAATGCAGTTATGTAAAATTGGATCCTGATCTTATCGCCTTTGGATCCAGAATCGGTTTGTTTGGTTCATCAAGCAGTCAAAGATTCAAAAATGGTGCCGGAGTACAAGACAGAGCCCGTGCCGAAGCTGAAGCCCAGGTATTGAGATACGGCTGAAATAATTGTGCGGGAAAACTGAAATTGTTTGACGTCATAAAACAATTATTGTTATTCACATTGAAGTAATAATATTATACAAATAAAGTGACCCAAAAAATCACACTTCCCACACCGGGAATCGAACCCGGGCCACGGCGGTGAAAACGCCGGATCCTAACCACTAGACCATATGGGACTCACCTCGGTCTAGACTTGACATGGTTTCCTCAAAAATTATTTAACCCTCTTCACTTTTGTGGAACTAAAGCCCTGGGGCGTGTTGTGGCGGTCGTAGCCCAAAATGATCCGGTTTGATTTGCTGTCGGGTGACAGGTTTCAATTTCTGCACCTCAGCACAAAATGTTGCTTAAAACTGAAATCTCCTGCTTGGCATAAACAGGTTGTACCTGTCAAAATTGCATTTGGCGAATACCGTTTGTCACTGGTTCTCTGTGGATTTTAACTGAGCGGGAAAATTGGCTACGCAATATTCTGTATCAAGCAGTTCCGTCAAATTGGATCCTGTCGCCTCTGAATCCGGAATCGGTTTCCTTGGTTCAAGTCGTCAAATCAAAGATTCCCAAGCAATCCGGGGTGGAAGACAGAGCGCATGTCTAAGCTACAGCCCAGGTTTTGAGATTATGGAGCTCAAGGAATTATGGGAGAAAACAGATTTTGTTCTACGACAGGGAAATCGGACGTGAACAAAAGAAGTACACTTCCCACACCGGGAATCGAACCCGGGCCACGGCGGTGAGAGCGCCGGATCCTAACCACTAGACCATATGGGACTCACGTCAGGTTGCGAAAGACATGATTATATTTAACTTCGGTTTTCGCGAGTAGCTATTGCCTTTGGTCCTGTTCACGGTTATGACGTCCAAACGGGATTTTTGTTTCCTTGAACGCCAAAGCATATACCTGGACAATAGTCGATTGCTTTCAAATTCACAATTTCAGATCACTTCGTGAGGTCGGCTAGCTCAGTCGGTAGAGCGTCGTGCTGATAACGCGAAGGTCGTGGGTTCGAGCCCCACGCTGACCAACATACCTTTTCCTTCTGGCCTTAAGTTCAAGGTAACAATCCCTTTTAACCTGCCACCATTGACAAATACAATCTCATTCGCGAAATTTAGTTCGGCTTGATTATTTTTGGCCCGTCTGCAGGGGTTCGACTATGTCCATTATTTGCTAACGGGTGACAGGGTCCAATTTCATGGAGCTGGCCGGCGGAAAATATTTCTAAGAACTGATTCCCCTGCTTGGCTAAGTTAGGTTACCTGTCAAAATTGCATGTGATGAATACCGCTTGTCGGTGGTTTTCTGTTGATTTTCACTGAACAGAAACATTTGCTGAGCAATATTCTTTAAAAAGCAGTTATGTAAAATTGGATCCTGATCTTATCGCCTTTGGATCCAGAATCGGTTTGTTTGGTTCATCAAGCAGTCAAAGATTCAAAAATGGTGCCGGAGTACAAGACAGAGCCCGTGCCGAAGCTGAAGCCCAGGTATTGAGATACGGCTGAAATAATTGTGCGGGAAAACTGAAATTGTTTGACGTCATAAAACAATTATTATTATTCACATTGAAGTAATAATATTATACAAATAAAGTGACACAAAAAAATCACACTTCCCACACCGGGAATCGAACCCGGGCCACGGCGGTGAAAACGCCGGATCCTAACCACTAGACCATATGGGACTCACCTCGGTCTAGACTTGACATGGTTTCCTCAAAAATGATTTAACCCTCTTCAGTTTTGTGGAACTAAAGCCCTGGGGCGTGTTGTGGCGGTCGTAGCCCAAAATGATCCGGTTTGATTTGCTGTCGGGTGACAGGTTTCAATTTCTGCACCTCAGCACAAAATGTTGCTTAAAACTGAAATCTCCTGCTTGGCATAAACAGGTTGTACCTGTCAAAATTGCATTTGGCGAATACCGTTTGTCACTGGTTCTCTGTGGATTTTAACTGAGCGGGAAAATTGGCTACGCAATATTCTGTATCAAGCAGTTCCGTCAAATTGGACCCTGTCGCCTCTGAATCCGGAATCGGTTTCCTTGGTTCAAGTCGTCAAATCAAAGATTCCCAAGCAATCCGGGGTGGAAGACAGAGCGCATGTCTAAGCTACAGCCCAGGTTTTGAGATTATGGAGCTCAAGGAATTATGGGAGAAAACAGATTTTGTTCTACGACAGGGAAATCGGACGTGAACAAAAGAAGTACACTTCCCACACCGGGAATCGAACCCGGACCACGGCGGTGAGAGCGCCGGATCCTAACCACTAGACCATATGGGACTCACGTCAGGTTGCGAAAGACATGATTATATTTAACTTCGGTTTTCGCGAGTAGCTATTGCCTTTGGTCCTGTTCACGGTTATGACGTCCAAACGGGATTTTTGTTTCCTTGAACGCCAAAGCATATACCTGGACAATAGTCGATTGCTTTCAAATTCACAATTTCAGATCACTTCGTGAGGTCGGCTAGCTCAGTCGGTAGAGCGTCGTGCTGATAACGCGAAGGTCGTGGGTTCGAGCCCCACGCTGACCAACATACCTTTTCCTTCTGGCCTTAAGTTCAAGGTAACAATCCCTTTTAACCTGCCACCATTGACAAATACAATCTCATTCGCGAAATTTAGTTCGGCTTGATTATTTTTGGCCCGTCTGCAGGGGTTCGACTATGTCCATTATTTGCTAACGGGTGACAGGGTCCAATTTCATGGAGCTGGCCGGCGGAAAATATTTCTAAGAACTGATTCCCCTGCTTGGCTAAGTTAGGTTACCTGTCAAAATTGCATGTGATGAATACCGCTTGTCGGTGGTTTTCTGTTGATTTTCACTGAACAGAAACATTTGCTGAGCAATATTCTTTAAAAAGCAGTTATGTAAAATTGGATCCTGATCTTATCGCCTTTGGATCCAGAATCGGTTTGTTTGGTTCATCAAGCAGTCAAAGATTCAAAAATGGTGCCGGAGTACAAGACAGAGCCCGTGCCGAAGCTGAAGCCCAGGTATTGAGATACGGCTGAAATAATTGTGCAGGAAAACTGAAATTGTTTGACGTCATAAAACAATTATTATTATTCACATTGAAGTAATAATATTATACAAATAAAGTGACCCAAAAAAATCACACTTCCCACACCGGTAATCGAACCCGGGCCACGGCGGTGAAAACGCCGGATCCTAACCACTAGACCATATGGGACTCACCTCGGTCTAGACTTGACATGGTTTCCTCAAAAATGATTTAACCCTCTTCAGTTTTGTGGAACTAAAGCCCTGGGGCGTGTTGTGGCGGTCGTAGCCCAAAATGATCCGGTTTGATTTGCTGTCGGGTGACAGGTTTCAATTTCTGCACCTCAGCACAAAATGTTGCTTAAAACTGAAATCTCCTGCTTGGCATAAACAGGTTGTACCTGTCAAAATTGCATTTGGCGAATACCGTTTGTCACTGGTTCTCTGTGGATTTTAACTGAGCGGGAAAATTGGCTACGCAATATTCTGTATCAAGCAGTTCCGTCAAATTGGACCCTGTCGCCTCTGAATCCGGAATCGGTTTCCTTGGTTCAAGTCGTCAAATCAAAGATTCCCAAGCAATCCGGGGTGGAAGACAGAGCGCATGTCTAAGCTACAGCCCAGGTTTTGAGATTATGGAGCTCAAGGAATTATGGGAGAAAACAGATTTTGTTCTACGACAGGGAAATCGGACGTGAACAAAAGAAGTACACTTCCCACACCGGGAATCGAACCCGGACCACGGCGGTGAGAGCGCCGGATCCTAACCACTAGACCATATGGGACTCACGTCAGGTTGCGAAAGACATGATTATATTTAACTTCGGTTTTCGCGAGTAGCTATTGCCTTTGGTCCTGTTCACGGTTATGACGTCCAAACGGGATTTTTGTTTCCTTGAACGCCAAAGCATATACCTGGACAATAGTCGATTGCTTTCAAATTCACAATTTCAGATCACTTCGTGAGGTCGGCTAGCTCAGTCGGTAGAGCGTCGTGCTGATAACGCGAAGGTCGTGGGTTCGAGCCCCACGCTGACCAACATACCTTTTCCTTCTGGCCTTAAGTTCAAGGTAACAATCCCTTTTAACCTGCCACCATTGACAAATACAATCTCATTCGCGAAATTTAGTTCGGCTTGATTATTTTTGGCCCGTCTGCAGGGGTTCGACTTTGTCCATTATTTGCTAACGGGTGACAGGGTCCAATTTCATGGAGCTGGCCGGCGGAAAATATTTCTAAGAACTGATTCCCCTGCTTGGCTAAGTTAGGTTACCTGTCAAAATTGCATGTGATGAATACCGCTTGTCGGTGGTTTTCTGTTGATTTTCACTGAACAGAAACATTTGCTGAGCAATATTCTTTTAAATGCAGTTATGTAAAATTGGATCCTGATCTTATCGCCTTTGGATCCAGAATCGGTTTGTTTGGTTCATCAAGCAGTCAAAGATTCAAAAATGGTGCCGGAGTACAAGAGAGAGCCCGTGCCGAAGCTGAAGCCCAGGTATTGAGATACGGCTGAAATAATTGTGCAGGAAAACTGAAATTGTTTGACGTCATAAAACAATTATTGTTATTCACATTGAAGTAATAATATTATACAAATAAAGTGACCCAAAAAATCACACTTCCCACACCGGGAATCGAACCCGGGCCACGGCGGTGAAAACGCCGGATCCTAACCACTAGACCATATGGGACTCACCTCGGTCTAGACTTGACATGGTTTCCTCAAAAATGATTTAACCCTCTTCAGTTTTGTGGAACTAAAGCCCTGGGGCGTGTTGTGGCGGTCGTAGCCCAAAATGATCCGGTTTGATTTGCTGTCGGGTGACAGGTTTCAATTTCTGCACCTCAGCACAAAATGTTGCTTAAAACTGAAATCTCCTGCTTGGCATAAACAGGTTGTACCTGTCAAAATTGCATTTGGCGAATACCGTTTGTCACTGGTTCTCTGTGGATTTTAACTGAGCGGGAAAATTGGCTACGCAATATTCTGTATCAAGCAGTTCCGTCAAATTGGACCCTGTCGCCTCTGAATCCGGAATCGGTTTCCTTGGTTCAAGTCGTCAAATCAAAGATTCCCAAGCAATCCGGGGTGGAAGACAGAGCGCATGTCTAAGCTACAGCCCAGGTTTTGAGATTATGGAGCTCAAGGAATTACGGGAGAAAACAGAT
Source organism: Hippasteria phrygiana (assembly GCA_037893225.1). Taxonomy (NCBI): domain Eukaryota; kingdom Metazoa; phylum Echinodermata; class Asteroidea; order Valvatida; family Goniasteridae; genus Hippasteria; species Hippasteria phrygiana. Next base: position 1,188,039 of record JAZGUH010000100.1, read on the forward strand.
TTTGTTCTACGACAGGGAAATCGGACGTGAACAAAAGAAGTACACTTTCCACACCGGGAATCGAACCCGGGCCACGGCGGTGAGAGCGCCGGATCCTAACCACTAGACCATATGGGACTCACGTCAGGTTGCGAAAGACATGATTATATTTAACTTCGGTTTTCGCGAGTAGCTATTGCCTTTGGTCCTGTTCACGGTTATGACGTCCAAACGGGATTTTTGTTTCCTTGAACGCCAAAGCATATACCTGGACAATAGTCGATTGCTTTCAAATTCACAATTTCGGATCACTTCGTGAGGTCGGCTAGCTCAGTCGGTAGAGCGTCGTGCTGATAACGCGAAGGTCGTGGGTTCGAGCCCCACGCTGACCAACATACCTTTTCCTTCTGGCCTTAAGTTCAAGGTAACAATCCCTTTTAACCTGCCACCATTGACAAATACAATCTCATTCGCGAAATTTAGTTCGGTTTGATTATTTTTGGCCCGTCTGCAGGGGTTCGACTATGTCCATTATTTGCTAACGGGTGACAGGGTCCAATTTCATGGAGCTGGCCGGCGGAAAATATTTCTAAGAACTGATTCCCCTGCTTGGCTAAGTTAGGTTACCTGTCAAAATTGCATGTGATGAATACCGCTTGTCGGTGGTTTTCTGTTGATTTTCACTGAACAGAAACATTTGCTGAGCAATATTCTTAAAAATGCAGTTATGTAAAATTGGATCCTGATCTTATCGCCTTTGGATCCAGAATCGGTTTGTTTGGTTCATCAAGCAGTCAAAGATTCAAAAATGGTGCCGGAGTACACGAGAGAGCCCGTGCCGAAGCTGAAGCCCAGGTATTGAGATACGGCTGAAATAATTGTGCGGGAAAACTGAAATTGTTTGACGTCATAAAACAATTATTGTTATTCACATTGAAGTAATAATATTATACAAATAAAGTGACCTAAAAAATCACACTTCCCACACCGGGAATCGAACCCGGGCCACGGCGGTGAAAACGCCGGATCCTAACCACTAGACCATATGGGACTCACCTCGGTCTAGACTTGACATGGTTTCCTTAAAAATGATTTAACCCTCTTCAGTTTTGTGGAACTAAAGCCCTGGGGCGTGTTGTGGCGGTCGTAGCCCAAAATGATCCGGTTTGATTTGCTGTCGGGTGACAGGTTTCAATTTCTGCACCTCAGCACAAAATGTTGCTTAAAACTGAAATCTCCTGCTTGGCATAAACAGGTTGTACCTGTCAAAATTGCATTTGGCGAATACCGTTTGTCACTGGTTCTCTGTGGATTTTAACTGAGCGGGAAAATTGGCTACGCAATATTCTGTATCAAGCAGTTCCGTCAAATTGGACCCTGTCGCCTCTGAATCCGGAATCGGTTTCCTTGGTTCAAGTCGTCAAATCAAAGATTCCCAAGCAATCCGGGGTGGAAGACAGAGCGCATGTCTAAGCTACAGCCCAGGTTTTGAGATTATGGAGCTCAAGGAATTATGGGAGAAAACAGATTTTGTTCTACGACAGGGAAATCGGACGTGAACAAAAGAAGTACACTTCCCACACCGGGAATCGAACCCGGGCCACGGCGGTGAGAGCGCCGGATCCTAACCACTAGACCATATGGGACTCACGTCAGGTTGCGAAAGACATGATTATATTTAACTTCGGTTTTCGCGAGTAGCTATTGCCTTTGGTCCTGTTCACGGTTATGACGTCCAAACGGGATTTTTGTTTCCTTGAACGCCAAAGCATATACCTGGACAATAGTCGATTGCTTTCAAATTCACAATTTCAGATCACTTCGTGAGGTCGGCTAGCTCAGTCGGTAGAGCGTCGTGCTGATAACGCGAAGGTCGTGGGTTCGAGCCCCACGCTGACCAACATACCTTTTCCTTCTGGCCTTAAGTTCAAGGTAACAATCCCTTTTAACCTGCCACCATTGACAAATACAATCTCATTCGCGAAATTTAGTTCGGCTTGATTATTTTTGGCCCGTCTGCAGGGGTTCGACTATGTCCATTATTTGCTAACGGGTGACAGGGTCCAATTTCATGGAGCTGGCCGGCGGAAAATATTTCTAAGAACTGATTCCCCTGCTTGGCTAAGTTAGGTTACCTGTCAAAATTGCATGTGATGAATACCGCTTGTCGGTGGTTTTCTGTTGATTTTCACTGAACAGAAACATTTGCTGAGCAATATTCTTTAAAAAGCAGTTATGTAAAATTGGATCCTGATCTTATCGCCTTTGGATCCAGAATCGGTTTGTTTGGTTCATCAAGCAGTCAAAGATTCAAAAATGGTGCCGGAGTACAAGACAGAGCCCGTGCCGAAGCTGAAGCCCAGGTATTGAGATACGGCTGAAATAATTGTGCGGGAAAACTGAAATTGTTTGACGTCATAAAACAATTATTATTATTCACATTGAAGTAATAATATTATACAAATAAAGTGACCCAAAAAAATCACACTTCCCACACCGGTAATCGAACCCGGGCCACGGCGGTGAAAACGCCGGATCCTAACCACTAGACCATATGGGACTCACCTCGGTCTAGACTTGACATGGTTTCCTCAAAAATGATTTAACCCTCTTCAGTTTTGTGGAACTAAAGCCCTGGGGCGTGTTGTGGCGGTCGTAGCCCAAAATGATCCGGTTTGATTTGCTGTCGGGTGACAGGTTTCAATTTCTGCACCTCAGCACAAAATGTTGCTTAAAACTGAAATCTCCTGCTTGGCATAAACAGGTTGTACCTGTCAAAATTGCATTTGGCGAATACCGTTTGTCACTGGTTCTCTGTGGATTTTAACTGAGCGGGAAAATTGGCTACGCAATATTCTGTATCAAGCAGTTCCGTCAAATTGGACCCTGTCGCCTCTGAATCCGGAATCGGTTTCCTTGGTTCAAGTCGTCAAATCAAAGATTCCCAAGCAATCCGGGGTGGAAGACAGAGCGCATGTCTAAGCTACAGCCCAGGTTTTGAGATTATGGAGCTCAAGGAATTATGGGAGAAAACAGATTTTGTTCTACGACAGGGAAATCGGACGTGAACAAAAGAAGTACACTTCCCACACCGGGAATCGAACCCGGGCCACGGCGGTGAGAGCGCCGGATCCTAACCACTAGACCATATGGGACTCACGTCAGGTTGCGAAAGACATGATTATATTTAACTTCGGTTTTCGCGAGTAGCTATTGCCTTTGGTCCTGTTCACGGTTATGACGTCCAAACGGGATTTTTGTTTCCTTGAACGCCAAAGCATATACCTGGACAATAGTCGATTGCTTTCAAATTCACAATTTCAGATCACTTCGTGAGGTCGGCTAGCTCAGTCGGTAGAGCGTCGTGCTGATAACGCGAAGGTCGTGGGTTCGAGCCCCACGCTGACCAACATACCTTTTCCTTCTGGCCTTAAGTTCAAGGTAACAATCCCTTTTAACCTGCCACCATTGACAAATACAATCTCATTCGCGAAATTTAGTTCGGCTTGATTATTTTTGGCCCGTCTGCAGGGGTTCGACTATGTCCATTATTTGCTAACGGGTGACAGGGTCCAATTTCATGGAGCTGGCCGGCGGAAAATATTTCTAAGAACTGATTCCCCTGCTTGGCTAAGTTAGGTTACCTGTCAAAATTGCATGTGATGAATACCGCTTGTCGGTGGTTTTCTGTTGATTTTCACTGAACAGAAACATTTGCTGAGCAATATTCTTTAAAAAGCAGTTATGTAAAATTGGATCCTGATCTTATCGCCTTTGGATCCAGAATCGGTTTGTTTGGTTCATCAAGCAGTCAAAGATTCAAAAATGGTGCCGGAGTACAAGACAGAGCCCGTGCCGAAGCTGAAGCCCAGGTATTGAGATACGGCTGAAATAATTGTGCGGGAAAACTGAAATTGTTTGACGTCATAAAACAATTATTATTATTCACATTGAAGTAATAATATTATACAAATAAAGTGACCCAAAAAAATCACACTTCCCACACCGGGAATCGAACCCGGGCCACGGCGGTGAAAACGCCGGATCCTAACCACTAGACCATATGGGACTCACCTCGGTCTAGACTTGACATGGTTTCCTCAAAAATGATTTAACCCTCTTCAGTTTTGTGGAACTAAAGCCCTGGGGCGTGTTGTGGCGGTCGTAGCCCAAAATGATCCGGTTTGATTTGCTGTCGGGTGACAGGTTTCAATTTCTGCACCTCAGCACAAAATGTTGCTTAAAACTGAAATCTCCTGCTTGGCATAAACAGGTTGTACCTGTCAAAATTGCATTTGGCGAATACCGTTTGTCACTGGTTCTCTGTGGATTTTAACTGAGCGGGAAAATTGGCTACGCAATATTCTGTATCAAGCAGTTCCGTCAAATTGGACCCTGTCGCCTCTGAATCCGGAATCGGTTTCCTTGGTTCAAGTCGTCAAATCAAAGATTCCCAAGCAATCCGGGGTGGAAGACAGAGCGCATGTCTAAGCTACAGCCCAGGTTTTGAGATTATGGAGCTCAAGGAATTACGGGAGAAAACAGATTTTGTTCTACGACAGGGAAATCGGACGTGAACAAAAGAAGTACACTTTCCACACCGGGAATCGAACCCGGGCCACGGCGGTGAGAGCGCCGGATCCTAACCACTAGACCATATGGGACTCACGTCAGGTTGCGAAAGACATGATTATATTTAACTTCGGTTTTCGCGAGTAGCTATTGCCTTTGGTCCTGTTCACGGTTATGACGTCCAAACGGGATTTTTGTTTCCTTGAACGCCAAAGCATATACCTGGACAATAGTCGATTGCTTTCAAATTCACAATTTCGGATCACTTCGTGAGGTCGGCTAGCTCAGTCGGTAGAGCGTCGTGCTGATAACGCGAAGGTCGTGGGTTCGAGCCCCACGCTGACCAACATACCTTTTCCTTCTGGCCTTAAGTTCAAGGTAACAATCCCTTTTAACCTGCCACCATTGACAAATACAATCTCATTCGCGAAATTTAGTTCGGTTTGATTATTTTTGGCCCGTCTGCAGGGGTTCGACTATGTCCATTATTTGCTAACGGGTGACAGGGTCCAATTTCATGGAGCTGGCCGGCGGAAAATATTTCTAAGAACTGATTCCCCTGCTTGGCTAAGTTAGGTTACCTGTCAAAATTGCATGTGATGAATACCGCTTGTCGGTGGTTTTCTGTTGATTTTCACTGAACAGAAACATTTGCTGAGCAATATTCTTAAAAATGCAGTTATGTAAAATTGGATCCTGATCTTATCGCCTTTGGATCCAGAATCGGTTTGTTTGGTTCATCAAGCAGTCAAAGATTCAAAAATGGTGCCGGAGTACACGAGAGAGCCCGTGCCGAAGCTGAAGCCCAGGTATTGAGATACGGCTGAAATAATTGTGCGGGAAAACTGAAATTGTTTGACGTCATAAAACAATTATTGTTATTCACATTGAAGTAATAATATTATACAAATAAAGTGACCTAAAAAATCACACTTCCCACACCGGGAATCGAACCCGGGCCACGGCGGTGAAAACGCCGGATCCTAACCACTAGACCATATGGGACTCACCTCGGTCTAGACTTGACATGGTTTCCTTAAAAATGATTTAACCCTCTTCAGTTTTGTGGAACTAAAGCCCTGGGGCGTGTTGTGGCGGTCGTAGCCCAAAATGATCCGGTTTGATTTGCTGTCGGGTGACAGGTTTCAATTTCTGCACCTCAGCACAAAATGTTGCTTAAAACTGAAATCTCCTGCTTGGCATAAACAGGTTGTACCTGTCAAAATTGCATTTGGCGAATACCGTTTGTCACTGGTTCTCTGTGGATTTTAACTGAGCCGGAAAATTGGCTACGCAATATTCTGTATCAAGCAGTTCCGTCAAATTGGACCCTGTCGCCTCTGAATCCGGAATCGGTTTCCTTGGTTCAAGTCGTCAAATCAAAGATTCCCAAGCAATCCGGGGTGGAAGACAGAGCGCATGTCTAAGCTACAGCCCAGGTTTTGAGATTATGGAGCTCAAGGAATTATGGGAGAAAACAGATTTTGTTCTACGACAGGGAAATCGGACGTGAACAAAAGAAGTACACTTCCCACACCGGGAATCGAACCCGGGCCACGGCGGTGAGAGCGCCGGATCCTAACCACTAGACCATATGGGACTCACGTCAGGTTGCGAAAGACATGATTATATTTAACTTCGGTTTTCGCGAGTAGCTATTGCCTTTGGTCCTGTTCACGGTTATGACGTCCAAACGGGATTTTTGTTTCCTTGAACGCCAAAGCATATACCTGGACAATAGTCGATTGCTTTCAAATTCACAATTTCAGATCACTTCGTGAGGTCGGCTAGCTCAGTCGGTAGAGCGTCGTGCTGATAACGCGAAGGTCGTGGGTTCGAGCCCCACGCTGACCAACATACCTTTTCCTTCTGGCCTTAAGTTCAAGGTAACAATCCCTTTTAACCTGCCACCATTGACAAATACAATCTCATTCGCGAAATTTAGTTCGGCTTGATTATTTTTGGCCCGTCTGCAGGGGTTCGACTATGTCCATTATTTGCTAACGGGTGACAGGGTCCAATTTCATGGAGCTGGCCGGCGGAAAATATTTCTAAGAACTGATTCCCCTGCTTGGCTAAGTTAGGTTACCTGTCAAAATTGCATGTGATGAATACCGCTTGTCGGTGGTTTTCTGTTGATTTTCACTGAACAGAAACATTTGCTGAGCAATATTCTTTAAAAAGCAGTTATGTAAAATTGGATCCTGATCTTATCGCCTTTGGATCCAGAATCGGTTTGTTTGGTTCATCAAGCAGTCAAAGATTCAAAAATGGTGCCGGAGTACAAGACAGAGCCCGTGCCGAAGCTGAAGCCCAGGTATTGAGATACGGCTGAAATAATTGTGCGGGAAAACTGAAATTGTTTGACGTCATAAAACAATTATTATTATTCACATTGAAGTAATAATATTATACAAATAAAGTGACCCAAAAAAATCACACTTCCCACACCGGGAATCGAACCCGGGCCACGGCGGTGAAAACGCCGGATCCTAACCACTAGACCATATGGGACTCACCTCGGTCTAGACTTGACATGGTTTCCTCAAAAATGATTTAACCCTCTTCAGTTTTGTGGAACTAAAGCCCTGGGGCGTGTTGTGGCGGTCGTAGCCCAAAATGATCCGGTTTGATTTGCTGTCGGGTGACAGGTTTCAATTTCTGCACCTCAGCACAAAATGTTGCTTAAAACTGAAATCTCCTGCTTGGCATAAACAGGTTGTACCTGTCAAAATTGCATTTGGCGAATACCGTTTGTCACTGGTTCTCTGTGGATTTTAACTGAGCGGGAAAATTGGCTACGCAATATTCTGTATCAAGCAGTTCCGTCAAATTGGACCCTGTCGCCTCTGAATCCGGAATCGGTTTCCTTGGTTCAAGTCGTCAAATCAAAGATTCCCAAGCAATCCGGGGTGGAAGACAGAGCGCATGTCTAAGCTACAGCCCAGGTTTTGAGATTATGGAGCTCAAGGAATTATGGGAGAAAACAGATTTTGTTCTACGACAGGGAAATCGGACGTGAACAAAAGAAGTACACTTCCCACACCGGGAATCGAACCCGGGCCACGGCGGTGAGAGCGCCGGATCCTAACCACTAGACCATATGGGACTCACGTCAGGTTGCGAAAGACATGATTATATTTAACTTCGGTTTTCGCGAGTAGCTATTGCCTTTGGTCCTGTTCACGGTTATGACGTCCAAACGGGATTTTTGTTTCCTTGAACGCCAAAGCATATACCTGGACAATAGTCGATTGCTTTCAAATTCACAATTTCAGATCACTTCGTGAGGTCGGCTAGCTCAGTCGGTAGAGCGTCGTGCTGATAACGCGAAGGTCGTGGGTTCGAGCCCCACGCTGACCAACATACCTTTTCCTTCTGGCGTTAAGTTCAAGGTAACAATCCCTTTTAACCTGCCACCATTGACAAATACAATCTCATTCGCGAAATTTAGTTCTGCTTGATTATTTTTGGCCCGTCTGCAGGGGTTCGACTATGTCCATTATTTGCTAACGGGTGACAGGGTCCAATTTCATGGAGCTGGCCGGCGGAAAATATTTCTAAGAACTGATTCCCCTGCTTGGCTAAGTTAGGTTACCTGTCAAAATTGCATGTGATGAATACCGCTTGTCGGTGGTTTTCTGTTGATTTTCACTGAACAGAAACATTTGCTGAGCAATATTCTTTAAAAAGCAGTTATGTAAAATTGGATCCTGATCTTATCGCCTTTGGATCCAGAATCGGTTTGTTTGGTTCATCAAGCAGTCAAAGATTCAAAAATGGTGCCGGAGTACATGACAGAGCCCGTGCCGAAGCTGAAGCCCAGGTATTGAGATACGGCTGAAATAATTGTGCGGGAAAACTGAAATTGTTTGACGTCATAAAACAATTATTATTATTCACATTGAAGTAATAATATTATACAAATAAAGTGACCCAAAAAAATCACACTTCCCACACCGGGAATCGAACCCGGGCCACGGCGGTGAAATCGCCGGATCCTAACCACTAGACCATATGGGACTCACCTCGGTCTAGACTTGACATGGTTTCCTCAAAAATGATTTAACCCTCTTCAGTTTTGTGGAACTAAAGCCCTGGGGCGTGTTGTGGCGGTCGTAGCCCAAAATGATCCGGTTTGATTTGCTGTCGGGTGACAGGTTTCAATTTCTGCACCTCAGCACAAAATGTTGCTTAAAACTGAAATCTCCTGCTTGGCATAAACAGGTTGTACCTGTCAAAATTGCATTTGGCGAATACCGTTTGTCACTGGTTCTCTGTGGATTTTAACTGAGCGGGAAAATTGGCTACGCAATATTCTGTATCAAGCAGTTCCGTCAAATTGGACCCTGTCGCCTCTGAATCCGGAATCGGTTTCCTTGGTTCAAGTCGTCAAATCAAAGATTCCCAAGCAATCCGGGGTGGAAGACAGAGCGCATGTCTAAGCTACAGCCCAGGTTTTGAGATTATGGAGCTCAAGGAATTATGGGAGAAAACAGATTTTGTTCTACGACAGGGAAATCGGACGTGAACAAAAGAAGTACACTTCCCACACCGGGAATCGAACCCGGGCCACGGCGGTGAGAGCGCCGGATCCTAACCACTAGATCATATGGGACTCACGTCAGGTTGCGAAAGACATGATTATATTTAACTTCGGTTTTCGCGAGTAGCTATTGCCTTTGGTCCTGTTCACGGTTATGACGTCCAAACGGGATTTTTGTTTCCTTGAACGCCAAAGCATATACCTGGACAATAGTCGATTGCTTTCAAATTCACAATTTCAGATCACTTCGTGAGGTCGGCTAGCTCAGTCGGTAGAGCGTCGTGCTGATAACGCGAAGGTCGTGGGTTCGAGCCCCACGCTGACCAACATACCTTTTCCTTCTGGCCTTAAGTTCAAGGTAACAATCCCTTTTAACCTGCCACCATTGACAAATACAATCTCATTCGCGAAATTTAGTTCGGCATGACTATTTTTGGCCCGTCTGCAGGGGTTCGACTATGTCCATTATTTGCTAACGGGTGACAGGGTCCAATTTCATGGAGCTGTGGCCGGCGGAAAAAATTTCTAAGAACTGATTCCCCTGCTTGGCTAAGTTTGGTTACCTGTCAAAATTGCATGTGATGAATACCGCTTGTCGGTGGTTTTCTGTTGATTTTCACTGAACAGAAACATTTGCTGAACAATATTCTTTAAAATGCAGTTATGTAAAATTGGATCCTGATCTTATCGCCTTTGGATCCAGAATCGGTTTGTTTGGTTCATCAAGCAGTCAAAGATTCAAAAATGGTGCCGGAGTACAAGACAGAGCCCGTGCCGAAGCTGAAGCCGAGGTATTGAGATACGGCTGAAATAATTGTGCAGGAAAACTGAAATTGTTTGACGTCATAAAACAATTATTGTTATTCACATTGAAGTAATAATATTATACAAATAAAGTGACCCAAAAAATCACACTTCCCACACCGGGAATCGAACCCGGGCCACGGCGGTGAAAACGCCGGATCCTAACCACTAGACCATATGGGACTCACCTCGGTCTAGACTTGACATGGTTTCCTCAAAAATGATTTAACCCTCTTCAGTTTTGTGGAACTAAAGCCCTGGGGCGTGTTGTGGCGGTCGTAGCCCAAAATGATCCGGTTTGATTTGCTGTCGGGTGACAGGTTTCAATTTCTGCACCTCAGCACAAAATGTTGCTTAAAACTGAAATCTCCTGCTTGGCATAAACAGGTTGTACCTGTCAAAATTGCATTTGGCGAATACCGTTTGTCACTGGTTCTCTGTGGATTTTAACTGAGCGGGAAAATTGGCTACGCAATATTCTGTATCAAGCAGTTCCGTCAAATTGGACCCTGTCGCCTCTGAATCCGGAATCGGTTTCCTTGGTTCAAGTCGTCAAATCAAAGATTCCCAAGCAATCCGGGGTGGAAGACAGAGCGCATGTCTAAGCTACAGCCCAGGTTTTGAGATTATGGAGCTCAAGGAATTATGGGAGAAAACAGATTTTGTTCTACGACAGGGAAATCGGACGTGAACAAAAGAAGTACACTTCCCACACCGGGAATCGAACCCGGGCCACGGCGGTGAGAGCGCCGGATCCTAACCACTAGACCATATGGGACTCACTTCAAGTTGCGAAAGACATGATTATATTTAACTTCGGTTTTCGCGAGTAGCTATTGCCTTTGGTCCTGTTCACGGTTATGACGTCCAAACGGGATTTTTGTTTCCTTGAACGCCAAAGCATATACCTGGACAATAGTCGATTGCTTTCAAATTCACAATTTCAGATCACTTCGTGAGGTCGGCTAGCTCAGTCGGTAGAGCGTCGTGCTGATAACGCGAAGGTCGTGGGTTCGAGCCCCACGCTGACCAACATACCTTTTCCTTCTGGCCTTAAGTTCAAGGTAACAATCCCTTTTAACCTGCCACCATTGACAAATACAATCTCATTCGCGAAATTTAGTTCGGCTTGATTATTTTTGGCCCGTCTGCAGGGGTTCGACTATGTCCATTATTTGCTAACGGGTGACAGGGTCCAATTTCATGGAGCTGGCCGGCGGAAAATATTTCTAAGAACTGATTCCCCTGCTTGGCTAAGTTAGGTTACCTGTCAAAATTGCATGTGATGAATACCGCTTGTCGGTGGTTTTCTGTTGATTTTCACTGAACAGAAACATTTGCTGAGCAATATTCTTTAAAATGCAGTTATGTAAAATTGGATCCTGATCTTATCGCCTTTGGATCCAGAATCGGTTTGTTTGGTTCATCAAGCAGTCAAAGATTCAAAAATGGTGCCGGAGTACAAGAGAGAGCCCGTGCCGAAGCTGAAGCCCAGGTATTGAGATACGGCTGAAATAATTGTGCAGGAAAACTGAAATTGTTTGACGTCATAAAACAATTATTGTTATTCACATTGAAGTAATAATATTATACAAATAAAGTGACCCAAAAAATCACACTTCCCACACCGGGAATCGAACCCGGGCCACGGCGATGAAAACGCCGGATCCTAACCACTAGACCATATGGGACTCACCTCGGTCTAGACTTGACATGGTTTCCTCAAAAATGAATTAACCCTCTTCAGTTTTGTGGAACTAAAGCCCTGGGGCGTGTTGTGGCGGTCGTAGCCCAAAATGATCCGGTTTGATTTGCTGTCGGGTGACAGGTTTCAATTTCTGCACCTCAGCACAAAATGTTGCTTAAAACTGAAATCTCCTGCTTGGCATAAACAGGTTGTACCTGTCAAAATTGCATTTGGCGAATACCGTTTGTCACTGGTTCTCTGTGGATTTTAACTGAGCGGGAAAATTGGCCACGCAATATTCTATATCAAGCAGTTCCGTCAAATTGGACCCTGTCGCCTCTGAATCCGGAATCGGTTTCCTTGGTTCAAGTCGTCAAATCAAAGATTCCCAAGCAATCCGGGGTGGAAGACAGAGCGCATGTCTAAGCTACAGCCCAGGTTTTGAGATTATGGAGCTCAAGGAATTATGGGAGAAAACAGATTTTGTTCTAAGACAGGGAAATCGGACGTGAACAAAAGAAGTACACTTCCCACACCGGGAATCGAACCCGGGCCACGGCGGTGAGAGCGCCGGATCCTAACCACTAGACCATATGGGACTCACGTCAGGTTGCGAAAGACATGATTATATTTAACTTCGGTTTTCGCGAGTAGCTATTGCCTTTGGTCCTGTTCACGGTTATGACGTCCAAACGGGATTTTTGTTTCCTTGAACGCCAAAGCATATACCTGGACAATAGTCGATTGCTTTCAAATTCACAATTTCAGATAACTTCGTGAGGTCGGCTAGCTCAGTCGGTAGAGCGTCGTGCTGATAACGCGAAGGTCGTAGGTTCGAGCCCCACGCTGACCAACATACCTTTTCCTTCTGGCCTTAAGTTCAAGGTAACAATCCCTTTTAACCTGCCACCATTGACAAATACAATCTCATTCGCGAAATTTAGTTCGGCTTGATTATTTTTGGCCCGTCTGCAGGGGTTCGACTATGTCCATTATTTGCTAACGGGTGACAGGGTCCAATTTCATGGAGCTGGCCGGCGGAAAATATTTCTAAGAACTGATTCCCCTGCTTGGCTAAGTTAGGTTACCTGTCAAAATTGCATGTGATGAATACCGCTTGTCGGTGGTTTTCTGTTGATTTTCACTGAACAGAAACATTTGCTGAGCAATATTCTTTAAAATGCAGTTATGTAAAATTGGATCCTGATCTTATCGCCTTTGGATCCAGAATCGGTTTGTTTGGTTCATCAAGCAGTCAAAGATTCAAAAATGGTGCCGGAGTACAAGAGAGAGCCCGTGCCGAAGCTGAAGCCCAGGTATTGAGATACGGCTGAAATAATTGTGCAGGAAAACTGAAATTGTTTGACGTCATAAAACAATTATTGTTATTCACATTGAAGTAATAATATTATACAAATAAAGTGACCCAAAAAATCACACTTCCCACACCGGGAATCGAACCCGGGCCACGGCGGTGAAAACGCCGGATCCTAACCACTAGACCATATGGGACTCACCTCGGTCTAGACTTGACATGGTTTCCTCAAAAATGATTTAACCCTCTTCAGTTTTGTGGAACTAAAGCCCTGGGGCGTGTTGTGGCGGTCGTAGCCCAAAATGATCCGGTTTGATTTGCTGTCGGGTGACAGGTTTCAATTTCTGCACCTCAGCACAAAATGTTGCTTAAAACTGAAATCTCCTGCTTGGCATAAACAGGTTGTACCTGTCAAAATTGCATTTGGCGAATACCGTTTGTCACTGGTTCTCTGTGGATTTTAACTGAGCGGGAAAATTGGCTACGCAATATTCTGTATCAAGCAGTTCCGTCAAATTGGACCCTGTCGCCTCTGAATCCGGAATCGGTTTCCTTGGTTCAAGTCGTCAAATCAAAGATTCCCAAGCAATCCGGGGTGGAAGACAGAGCGCATGTCTAAGCTACAGCCCAGGTTTTGAGATTATGGAGCTCAAGGAATTATGGGAGAAAACAGATTTTGTTCTACGACAGGGAAATCGGACGTGAACAAAAGAAGTACACTTCCCACACCGGGAATCGAACCCGGGCCACGGCGGTGAGAGCGCCGGATCCTAACCACTAGACCATATGGGACTCACGTCAGGTTGCGAAAGACATGATTATATTTAACTTCGGTTTTCGCGAGTAGCTATTGCCTTTGGTCCTGTTCACGGTTATGACGTCCAAACGGGATTTTTGTTTCCTTGAACGCCAAAGCATATACCTGGACAATAGTCGATTGCTTTCAAATTCACAATTTCAGATCACTTCGTGAGGTCGGCTAGCTCAGTCGGTAGAGCGTCGTGCTGATAACGCGAAGGTCGTGGGTTCGAGCCCCACGCTGACCAACATACCTTTTCCTTCTGGCCTTAAGTTCAAGGTAACAATCCCTTTTAACCTGCCACCATTGACAAATACAATCTCATTCGCGAAATTTCGTTCGGCTTGATTATTTTTGGCCCGTCTGCAGGGGTTCGACTATGTCCATTATTTGCTAACGGGTGACAGGGTCCAATTTCATGGAGCTGGCCGGCGGAAAATATTTCTAAGAACTGATTCCCCTGCTTGGCTAAGTTAGGTTACCTGTCAAAATTGCATGTGATGAATACCGCTTGTCGGTGGTTTTCTGTTGATTTTCACTGAACAGAAACATTTGCTGAGCAATATTCTTTAAAATGCAGTTATGTAAAATTGGATCCTGATCTTATCGCCTTTGGATCCAGAATCGGTTTGTTTGGTTCATCAAGCAGTCAAAGATTCAAAAATGGTGCCGGAGTACAAGAGAGAGCCCGTGCCGAAGCTGAAGCCCAGGTATTGAGATACGGCTGAAATAATTGTGCGGGAAAACTGAAATTGTTTGACGTCATAAAACAATTATTGTTATTCACATTGAAGTAATAATATTATACAAATAAAGTGACCCAAAAAATCACACTTCCCACACCGGGAATCGAACCCGGGCCACGGCGGTGAAAACGCCGGATCCTAACCACTAGACCATATGGGACTCACCTCGGTCTAGACTTGACATGGTTTCCTCAAAAATGATTTAACCCTCTTCAGTTTTGTGGAACTAAAGCCCTGGGGCGTGTTGTGGCGGTCGTAGCCCAAAATGATCCGGTTTGATTTGCTGTCGGGTGACAGGTTTCAATTTCTGCACCTCAGCACAAAATGTTGCTTAAAACTGAAATCTCCTGCTTGGCATAAACAGGTTGTACCTGTCAAAATTGCATTTGGCGAATACCGTTTGTCACTGGTTCTCTGTGGATTTTAACTGAGCGGGAAAATTGGCTACGCAATATTCTGTATCAAGCAGTTCCGTCAAATTGGACCCTGTCGCCTCTGAATCCGGAATCGGTTTCCTTGGTTCAAGTCGTCAAATCAAAGATTCCCAAGCAATCCGGGGTGGAAGACAGAGCGCATGTCTAAGCTACAGCCCAGGTTTTGAGATTATGGAGCTCAAGGAATTATGGGAGAAAACAGATTTTGTTCTACGACAGGGAAATCGGACGTGAACAAAAGAAGTACACTTCCCACACCGGGAATCGAACCCGGGCCACGGCGGTGAGAGCGCCGGATCCTAACCACTAGACCATATGGGACTCACGTCAAGTTGCGAAAGACATGATTATATTTAACTTCGGTTTTCGCGAGTAGCTATTGCCTTTGGTCCTTTTCACGGTTATGACGTCCAAACGGGATTTTTGTTTCCTTGAACGCCAAAGCATATACCTGGACAATAGTCGATTGCTTTCAAATTCACAATTTTAGATCACTTCGTGAGGTCGGCTAGCTCAGTCGGTAGAGCGTCGTGCTGATAACGCGAAGGTCGTGGGTTCGAGCCCCACGCTGACCAACATACCTTTTCCTTCTGGCCTTAAGTTCAAGGTAACAATCCCTTTTAACCTGCCACCATTGACAAATACAATCTCATTCGCGAAATTTAGTTCGGCTTGATTATTTTTGGCCCGTCTGCAGGGGTTCGACTATGTCCATTATTTGCTAACTGGTGACAGGGTCCAATTTCATGGAGCTGGCCGGCGGAAAATATTTCTAAGAACTGATTCCCCTGCTTGGCTAAGTTAGGTTACCTGTCAAAATTGCATGTGATGAATACCGCTTGTCGGTGGTTTTCTGTTGATTTTCACTGAACAGAAACATTTGCTGAGCAATATTCTTTAAAATGCAGTTATGTAAAATTGGATCCTGATCTTATCGCCTTTGGATCCAGAATCGGTTTGTTTGGTTCATCAAGCAGTCAAAGATTCAAAAATGGTGCCGGAGTACAAGAGAGAGCCCGTGCCGAAGCTGAAGCCCAGGTATTGAGATACGGCTGAAATAATTGTGCAGGAAAACTGAAATTGTTTGACGTCATAAAACAATTATTGTTATTCACATTGAAGTAATAATATTATACAAATAAAGTGACCCAAAAAATCACACTTCCCACACCGGGAATCGAACCCGGGCCACGGCGGTGAAAACGCCGGATCCTAACCACTAGACCATATGGGACTCACCTCGGTCTAGACTTGACATGGTTTCCTCAAAAATGATTTAACCCTCTTCAGTTTTGTGGAACTAAAGCCCTGGGGCGTGTTGTGGCGGTCGTAGCCCAAAATGATCCGGTTTGATTTGCTGTCGGGTGACAGGTTTCAATTTCTGCACCTCAGCACAAAATGTTGCTTAAAACTGAAATCTCCTGCTTGGCATAAACAGGTTGTACCTGTCAAAATTGCATTTGGCGAATACCGTTTGTCACTGGTTCTCTGTGGATTTTAACTGAGCGGGAAAATTGGCTACGCAATATTCTGTATCAAGCAGTTCCGTCAAATTGGACCCTGTCGCCTCTGAATCCGGAATCGGTTTCCTTGGTTCAAGTCGTCAAATCAAAGATTCCCAAGCAATCCGGGGTGGAAGACAGAGCGCATGTCTAAGCTACAGCCCAGGTTTTGAGATTATGGAGCTCAAGGAATTATGGGAGAAAACAGATTTTGTTCTACGACAGGGAAATCGGACGTGAACAAAAGAATTACACTTCCCACACCGGGAATCGAACCCGGGCCACGGCGGTGAGAGCGCCGGATCCTAACCACTAGACCATATGGGACTCACGTCAGGTTGCGAAAGACATGATTATATTTAACTTCGGTTTTCGCGAGTAGCTATTGCCTTTGGTCCTGTTCACTGTTATGACGTCCAAACGGGATTTTTGTTTCCTTGAACGCCAAAGCATATACCTGGACAATAGTCGATTGCTTTCAAATTCACAATTTCAGATCACTTCGTGAGGTCGGCTAGCTCAGTCGGTAGAGCGTCGTGCTGATAACGCGAAGGTCGTGGGTTCGAGCCCCACGCTGACCAACATACCTTTTCCTTCTGGCCTTAAGTTCAAGGTAACAATCCCTTTTAACCTGCCACCATTGACAAATACAATCTCATTCGCGAAATTTAGTTCGGCTTGATTATTTTTGGCCCGTCTGCAGGGGTTCGACTATGTCCATTATTTGCTAACGGGTGACAGGGTCCAATTTCATGGAGCTGGCCGGCGGAAAATATTTCTAAGAACTGATTCCCCTGCTTGGCTAAGTTAGGTTACCTGTCAAAATTGCATGTGATGAATACCGCTTGTCGGTGGTTTTCTGTTGATTTTCACTGAACAGAAACATTTGCTGAGCAATATTCTTTAAAATGCAGTTATGTAAAATTGGATCCTGATCTTATCGCCTTTGGATCCAGAATCGGTTTGTTTGGTTCATCAAGCAGTCAAAGATTCAAAAATGGTGCCGGAGTACAAGAGAGAGCCCGTGCCGAAGCTGAAGCCCAGGTATTGAGATACGGCTGAAATAATTGTGCAGGAAAACTGAAATTGTTTGACGTCATAAAACAATTATTGTTATTCACATTGAAGTAATAATATTATACAAATAAAGTGACCCAAAAAATCACACTTCCCACACCGGGAATCGAACCCGGGCCACGGCGATGAAAACGCCGGATCCTAACCACTAGACCATATGGGACTCACCTCGGTCTAGACTTGACATGGTTTCCTCAAAAATGATTTAACCCTCTTCAGTTTTGTGGAACTAAAGCCCTGGGGCGTGTTGTGGCGGTCGTAGCCCAAAATGATCCGGTTTGATTTGCTGTCGGGTGACAGGTTTCAATTTCTGCACCTCAGCACAAAATGTTGCTTAAAACTGAAATCTCCTGCTTGGCATAAACAGGTTGTACCTGTCAAAATTGCATTTGGCGAATACCGTTTGTCACTGGTTCTCTGTGGATTTTAACTGAGCGGGAAAATTGGCTACGCAATATTCTATATCAAGCAGTTCCGTCAAATTGGACCCTGTCGCCTCTGAATCCGGAATCGGTTTCCTTGGTTCAAGTCGTCAAATCAAAGATTCCCAAGCAATCCGGGGTGGAAGACAGAGCGCATGTCTAAGCTACAGCCCAGGTTTTGAGATTATGGAGCTCAAGGAATTATGGGAGAAAACAGATTTTGTTCTACGACAGGGAAATCGGACGTGAACAAAAGAAGTACACTTCCCACACCGGGAATCGAACCCGGGCCACGGCGGTGAGAGCGCCGGATCCTAACCACTAGACCATATGGGACTCACGTCAAGTTGCGAAAGACATGATTATATTTAACTTCGGTTTTCGCGAGTAGCTATTGCCTTTGGTCCTTTTCACGGTTATGACGTCCAAACGGGATTTTTGTTTCCTTGAACGCCAAAGCATATACCTGGACAATAGTCGATTGCTTTCAAATTCACAATTTTAGATCACTTCGTGAGGTCGGCTAGCTCAGTCGGTAGAGCGTCGTGCTGATAACGCGAAGGTCGTGGGTTCGAGCCCCACGCTGACCAACATACCTTTTCCTTCTGGCCTTAAGTTCAAGGTAACAATCCCTTTTAACCTGCCACCATTGACAAATACAATCTCATTCGCGAAATTTAGTTCGGCTTGATTATTTTTGGCCCGTCTGCAGGGGTTCGACTATGTCCATTATTTGCTAACGGGTGACAGGGTCCAATTTCATGGAGCTGGCCGGCGGAAAATATTTCTAAGAACTGATTCCCCTGCTTGGCTAAGTTAGGTTACCTGTCAAAATTGCATGTGATGAATACCGCTTGTCGGTGGTTTTCTGTTGATTTTCACTGAACAGAAACATTTGCTGAGCAATATTCTTTAAAATGCAGTTATGTAAAATTGGATCCTGATCTTATCGCCTTTGGATCCAGAATCGGTTTGTTTGGTTCATCAAGCAGTCAAAGATTCAAAAATGGTGCCGGAGTACAAGAGAGAGCCCGTGCCGAAGCTGAAGCCCAGGTATTGAGATACGGCTGAAATAATTGTGCAGGAAAACTGAAATTGTTTGACGTCATAAAACAATTATTGTTATTCACATTGAAGTAATAATATTATACAAATAAAGTGACCCAAAAAATCACACTTCCCACACCGGGAATCGAACCCGGGCCACGGCGATGAAAACGCCGGATCCTAACCACTAGACCATATGGGACTCACCTCGGTCTAGACTTGACATGGTTTCCTCAAAAATGATTTAACCCTCTTCAGTTTTGTGGAACTAAAGCCCTGGGGCGTGTTGTGGCGGTCGTAGCCCAAAATGATCCGGTTTGATTTGCTGTCGGGTGACAGGTTTCAATTTCTGCACCTCAGCACAAAATGTTGCTTAAAACTGAAATCTCCTGCTTGGCATAAACAGGTTGTACCTGTCAAAATTGCATTTGGCGAATACCGTTTGTCACTGGTTCTCTGTGGATTTTAACTGAGCGGGAAAATTGGTTACGCAATATTCTATATCAAGCAGTTCTGTCAAATTGGACCCTGTCGCCTCTGAATGCGGAATCGGTTTCCTTGGTTCAAGTCGTCAAATCAAAGATTCCCAAGCAATCCGGGGTGGAAGACAGAGCGCATGTCTAAGCTACAGCCCAGGTTTTGAGATTATGGAGCTCAAGGAATTATGGGAGAAAACAGATTTTGTTCTACGACAGGGAAATCGGACGTGAACAAAAGAAGTACACTTCCCACACCGGGAATCGAACCCGGGCCACGGCGGTGAGAGCGCCGGATCCTAACCACTAGACCATATGGGACTCACGTCAGGTTGCGAAAGACATGATTATATTTAACTTCGGTTTTCGCGAGTAGCTATTGCCTTTGGTCCTGTTCACGGTTATGACGTCCAAACGGGATTTTTGTTTCCTTGAACGCCAAAGCATATACCTGGACAATAGTCGATTGCTTTCAAATTCACAATTTCAGATCACTTCGTGAGGTCGGCTAGCTCAGTCGGTAGAGCGTCGTGCTGATAACGCGAAGGTCGTGGGTTCGAGCCCCACGCTGACCAACATACCTTTTCCTTCTGGCCTTAAGTTCAAGGTAACAATCCCTTTTAACCTGCCACCATTGACAAATACAATCTCATTCGCGAAATTTAGTTCGGCTTGATTATTTTTGGCCCGTCTGCAGGGGTTCGACTATGTCCATTATTTGCTAACGGGTGACAGGGTCCAATTTCATGGAGCTGGCCGGCGGAAAATATTTCTAAGAACTGATTCCCCTGCTTGGCTAAGTTAGGTTACCTGTCAAAATTGCATGTGATGAATACCGCTTGTCGGTGGTTTTCTGTTGATTTTCACTGAACAGAAACATTTGCTGAGCAATATTCTTTAAAATGCAGTTATGTAAAATTGGATCCTGATCTTATCGCCTTTGGATCCAGAATCGGTTTGTTTGGTTCATCAAGCAGTCAAAGATTCAAAAATGGTGCCGGAGTACAAGAGAGAGCCCGTGCCGAAGCTGAAGCCCAGGTATTGAGATACGGCTGAAATAATTGTGCAGGAAAACTGAAATTGTTTGACGTCATAAAACAATTATTGTTATTCACATTGAAGTAATAATATTATACAAATAAAGTGACCCAAAAAATCACACTTCCCACACCGGGAATCGAACCCGGGCCACGGCGATGAAAACGCCGGATCCTAACCACTAGACCATATGGGACTCACCTCGGTCTAGACTTGACATGGTTTCCTCAAAAATGATTTAACCCTCTTCAGTTTTGTGGAACTAAAGCCCTGGGGCGTGTTGTGGCGGTCGTAGCCCAAAATGATCCGGTTTGATTTGCTGTCGGGTGACAGGTTTCAATTTCTGCACCTCAGCACAAAATGTTGCTTAAAACTGAAATCTCCTGCTTGGCATAAACAGGTTGTACCTGTCAAAATTGCATTTGGCGAATACCGTTTGTCACTGGTTCTCTGTGGATTTTAACTGAGCGGGAAAATTGGCTACGCAATATTCTATATCAAGCAGTTCCGTCAAATTGGACCCTGTCGCCTCTGAATCCGGAATCGGTTTCCTTGGTTCAAGTCGTCAAATCAAAGATTCCCAAGCAATCCGGGGTGGAAGACAGAGCGCATGTCTAAGCTACAGCCCAGGTTTTGAGATTATGGAGCTCAAGGAATTATGGGAGAAAACAGATTTTGTTCTACGACAGGGAAATCGGACGTGAACAAAAGAAGTACACTTCCCACACCGGGAATCGAACCCGGGCCACGGCGGTGAGAGCGCCGGATCCTAACCACTAGACCATATGGGACTCACGTCAAGTTGCGAAAGACATGATTATATTTAACTTCGGTTTTCGCGAGTAGCTATTGCCTTTGGTCCTTTTCACGGTTATGACGTCCAAACGGGATTTTTGTTTCCTTGAACGCCAAAGCATATACCTGGACAATAGTCGATTGCTTTCAAATTCACAATTTTAGATCACTTCGTGAGGTCGGCTAGCTCAGTCGGTAGAGCGTCGTGCTGATAACGCGAAGGTCGTGGGTTCGAGCCCCACGCTGACCAACATACCTTTTCCTTCTGGCCTTAAGTTCAAGGTAACAATCCCTTTTAACCTGCCACCATTGACAAATACAATCTCATTCGCGAAATTTAGTTCGGCTTGATTATTTTTGGCCCGTCTGCAGGGGTTCGACTATGTCCATTATTTGCTAACGGGTGACAGGGTCCAATTTCATGGAGCTGGCCGGCGGAAAATATTTCTAAGAACTGATTCCCCTGCTTGGCTAAGTTAGGTTACCTGTCAAAATTGCATGTGATGAATACCGCTTGTCGGTGGTTTTCTGTTGATTTTCACTGAACAGAAACATTTGCTGAGCAATATTCTTTAAAATGCAGTTATGTAAAATTGGATCCTGATCTTATCGCCTTTGGATCCAGAATCGGTTTGTTTGGTTCATCAAGCAGTCAAAGATTCAAAAATGGTGCCGGAGTACAAGAGAGAGCCCGTGCCGAAGCTGAATCCCAGGTATTGAGATACGGCTGAAATAATTGTGCAGGAAAACTGAAATTGTTTGACGTCATAAAACAATTATTGTTATTCACATTGAAGTAATAATATTATACAAATAAAGTGACCCAAAAAATCACACTTCCCACACCGGGAATCGAACCCGGGCCACGGCGATGAAAACGCCGGATCCTAACCACTAGACCATATGGGACTCACCTCGGTCTAGACTTGACATGGTTTCCTCAAAAATGATTTAACCCTCTTCAGTTTTGTGGAACTAAAGCCCTGGGGCGTGTTGTGGCGGTCGTAGCCCAAAATGATCCGGTTTGATTTGCTGTCGGGTGACAGGTTTCAATTTCTGCACCTCAGCACAAAATGTTGCTTAAAACTGAAATCTCCTGCTTGGCATAAACAGGTTGTACCTGTCAAAATTGCATTTGGCGAATACCGTTTGTCACTGGTTCTCTGTGGATTTTAACTGAGCGGGAAAATTGGCTACGCAATATTCTATATCAAGCAGTTCTGTCAAATTGGACCCTGTCGCCTCTGAATGCGGAATCGGTTTCCTTGGTTCAAGTCGTCAAATCAAAGATTCCCAAGCAATCCGGGGTGGAAGACAGAGCGCATGTCTAAGCTACAGCCCAGGTTTTGAGATTATGGAGCTCAAGGAATTATGGGAGAAAACAGATTTTGTTCTACGACAGGGAAATCGGACGTGAACAAAAGAAGTACACTTCCCACACCGGGAATCGAACCCGGGCCACGGCGGTGAGAGCGCCGGATCCTAACCACTAGACCATATGGGACTCACGTCAGGTTGCGAAAGACATGATTATATTTAACTTCGGTTTTCGCGAGTAGCTATTGCCTTTGGTCCTGTTCACGGTTATGACGTCCAAACGGGATTTTTGTTTCCTTGAACGCCAAAGCATATACCTGGACAATAGTCGATTGCTTTCAAATTCACAATTTCAGATCACTTCGTGAGGTCGGCTAGCTCAGTCGGTAGAGCGTCGTGCTGATAACGCGAAGGTCGTGGGTTCGAGCCCCACGCTGACCAACATACCTTTTCCTTCTGGCCTTAAGTTCAAGGTAACAATCCCTTTTAACCTGCCACCATTGACAAATACAATCTCATTCGCGAAATTTAGTTCGGCTTGATTATTTTTGGCCCGTCTGCAGGGGTTCGACTATGTCCATTATTTGCTAACGGGTGACAGGGTCCAATTTCATGGAGCTGGCCGGCGGAAAATATTTCTAAGAACTGATTCCCCTGCTTGGCTAAGTTAGGTTACCTGTCAAAATTGCATGTGATGAATACCGCTTGTCGGTGGTTTTCTGTTGATTTTCACTGAACAGAAACATTTGCTGAGCAATATTCTTTAAAATGCAGTTATGTAAAATTGGATCCTGATCTTATCGCCTTTGGATCCAGAATCGGTTTGTTTGGTTCATCAAGCAGTCAAAGATTCAAAAATGGTGCCGGAGTACAAGAGAGAGCCCGTGCCGAAGCTGAAGCCCAGGTATTGAGATACGGCTGAAATAATTGTGCGGGAAAACTGAAATTGTTTGACGTCATAAAACAATTATTGTTATTCACATTGAAGTAATAATATTATACAAATAAAGTGACCCAAAAAATCACACTTCCCACACCGGGAATCGAACCCGGGCCACGGCGGTGAAAACGCCGGATCCTAACCACTAGACCATATGGTACTCACCTCGGTCTAGACTTGACATGGTTTCCTCAAAAATGATTTAACCCTCTTCAGTTTTGTGGAACTAAAGCCCTGGGGCGTGTTGTGGCGGTCGTAGCCCAAAATGATCCGGTTTGATTTGCTGTCGGGTGACAGGTTTCAATTTCTGCACCTCAGCACAAAATGTTGCTTAAAACTGAAATCTCCTGCTTGGCATAAACAGGTTGTACCTGTCAAAATTGCATTTGGCGAATACCGTTTGTCACTGGTTCTCTGTGGATTTTAACTGAGCGGGAAAATTGGCTACGCAATATTCTGTATCAAGCAGTTCCGTCAAATTGGACCCTGTCGCCTCTGAATGCGGAATCGGTTTCCTTGGTTCAAGTCGTCAAATCAAAGATTCCCAAGCAATCCGGGGTGGAAGACAGAGCGCATGTCTAAGCTACAGCCCAGGTTTTGAGATTATGGAGCTCAAGGAATTATGGGAGAAAACAGATTTTGTTCTACGACAGGGAAATCGGACGTGAACAAAAGAAGTACACTTCCCACACCGGGAATCGAACCCGGGCCACGGCGGTGAGAGCGCCGGATCCTAACCACTAGACCATATGGGACTCACGTCAGGTTGCGAAAGACATGATTATATTTAACTTCGGTTTTCGCGAGTAGCTATTGCCTTTGGTCCTGTTCACGGTTATGACGTCCAAACGGGATTTTTGTTTCCTTGAACGCCAAAGCATATACCTGGACAATAGTCGATTGCTTTCAAATTCACAATTTCAGATCACTTCGTGAGGTCGGCTAGCTCAGTCGGTAGAGCGTCGTGCTGATAACGCGAAGGTCGTGGGTTCGAGCCCCACGCTGACCAACATACCTTTTCCTTCTGGCCTTAAGTTCAAGGTAACAATCCCTTTTAACCTGCCACCATTGACAAATACAATCTCATTCGCGAAATTTCGTTCGGCTTGATTATTTTTGGCCCGTCTGCAGGGGTTCGACTATGTCCATTATTTGCTAACGGGTGACAGGGTCCAATTTCATGGAGCTGGCCGGCGGAAAATATTTCTAAGAACTGATTCCCCTGCTTGGCTAAGTTAGGTTACCTGTCAAAATTGCATGTGATGAATACCGCTTGTCGGTGGTTTTCTGTTGATTTTCACTGAACAGAAACATTTGCTGAGCAATATTCTTTAAAATGCAGTTATGTAAAATTGGATCCTGATCTTATCGCCTTTGGATCCAGAATCGGTTTGTTTGGTTCATCAAGCAGTCAAAGATTCAAAAATGGTGCCGGAGTACAAGAGAGAGCCCGTGCCGAAGCTGAAGCCCAGGTATTGAGATACGGCTGAAATAATTGTGCGGGAAAACTGAAATTGTTTGACGTCATAAAACAATTATTGTTATTCACATTGAAGTAATAATATTATACAAATAAAGTGACCCAAAAAATCACACTTCCCACACCGGGAATCGAACCCGGGCCACGGCGATGAAAACGCCGGATCCTAACCACTAGACCATATGAGACTCACCTCGGTCTAGACTTGACATGGTTTCCTCAAAAATGATTTAACCCTCTTCAGTTTTGTGGAACTAAAGCCCTGGGGCGTGTTGTGGCGGTCGTAGCCCAAAATGATCCGGTTTGATTTGCTGTCGGGTGACAGGTTTCAATTTCTGCACCTCAGCACAAAATGTTGCTTAAAACTGAAATCTCCTGCTTGGCATAAACAGGTTGTACCTGTCAAAATTGCATTTGGCGAATACCGTTTGTCACTGGTTCTCTGTGGATTTTAACTGAGCGGGAAAATTGGCTACGCAATATTCTGTATCAAGCAGTTCCGTCAAATTGGACCCTGTCGCCTCTGAATCCGGAATCGGTTTCCTTGGTTCAAGTCGTCAAATCAAAGATTCCCAAGCAATCCGGGGTGGAAGACAGAGCGCATGTCTAAGCTACAGCCCAGGTTTTGAGATTATGGAGCTCAAGGAATTATGGGAGAAAACAGATTTTGTTCTACGACAGGGAAATCGGACGTGAACAAAAGAAGTACACTTCCCACACCGGGAATCGAACCCGGGCCACGGCGGTGAGAGCGCCGGATCCTAACCACTAGACCATATGGGACTCACGTCAGGTTGCGAAAGACATGATTATATTTAACTTCGGTTTTCGCGAGTAGCTATTGCCTTTGGTCCTGTTCACGGTTATGACGTCCAAACGGGATTTTTGTTTCCTTGAACGCCAAAGCATATACCTGGACAATAGTCGATTGCTTTCAAATTCACAATTTCAGATCACTTCGTGAGGTCGGCTAGCTCAGTCGGTAGAGCGTCGTGCTGATAACGCGAAGGTCGTGGGTTCGAGCCCCACGCTGACCAACATACCTTTTCCTTCTGGCCTTAAGTTCAAGGTAACAATCCCTTTTAACCTGCCACCATTGACAAATACAATCTCATTCGCGAAATTTCGTTCGGCTTGATTATTTTTGGCCCGTCTGCAGGGGTTCGACTATGTCCATTATTTGCTAACGGGTGACAGGGTCCAATTTCATGGAGCTGGCCGGCGGAAAATATTTCTAAGAACTGATTCCCCTGCTTGGCTAAGTTAGGTTACCTGTCAAAATTGCATGTGATGAATACCGCTTGTCGGTGGTTTTCTGTTGATTTTCACTGAACAGAAACATTTGCTGAGCAATATTCTTTAAAATGCAGTTATGTAAAATTGGATCCTGATCTTATCGCCTTTGGATCCAGAATCGGTTTGTTTGGTTCATCAAGCAGTCAAAGATTCAAAAATGGTGCCGGAGTACAAGAGAGAGCCCGTGCCGAAGCTGAAGCCCAGGTATTGAGATACTGCTGAAATAATTGTGCGGGAAAACTGAAATTGTTTGACGTCATAAAACAATTATTGTTATTCACATTGAAGTAATAATATTATACAAATAAAGTGACCCAAAAAATCACACTTCCCACACCGGGAATCGAACCCGGGCCACGGCGATGAAAACGCCGGATCCTAACCACTAGACCATATGAGACTCACCTCGGTCTAGACTTGACATGGTTTCCTCAAAAATGATTTAACCCTCTTCAGTTTTGTGGAACTAAAGCCCTGGGGCGTGTTGTGGCGGTCGTAGCCCAAAATGATCCGGTTTGATTTGCTGTCGGGTGACAGGTTTCAATTTCTGCACCTCAGCACAAAATGTTGCTTAAAACTGAAATCTCCTGCTTGGCATAAACAGGTTGTACCTGTCAAAATTGCATTTGGCGAATACCGTTTGTCACTGGTTCTCTGTGGATTTTAACTGAGCGGGAAAATTGGCTACGCAATATTCTGTATCAAGCAGTTCCGTCAAATTGGACCCTGTCGCCTCTGAATCCGGAATCGGTTTCCTTGGTTCAAGTCGTCAAATCAAAGATTCCCAAGCAATCCGGGGTGGAAGACAGAGCGCATGTCTAAGCTACAGCCCAGGTTTTGAGATTATGGAGCTCAAGGAATTATGGGAGAAAACAGATTTTGTTCTACGACAGGGAAATCGGACGTGAACAAAAGAAGTACACTTCCCACACCGGGAATCGAACCCGGGCCACGGCGGTGAGAGCGCCGGATCCTAACCACTAGACCATATGGGAATCACGTCAGGTTGCGAAAGACATGATTATATTTAACTTCGGTTTTCGCGAGTAGCTATTGCCTTTGGTCCTGTTCACGGTTATGACGTCCAAACGGGATTTTTGTTTCCTTGAACGCCAAAGCATATACCTGGACAATAGTCGATTGCTTTCAAATTCACAATTTCAGATCACTTCGTGAGGTCGGCTAGCTCAGTCGGTAGATCGTCGTGCTGATAACGCGAAGGTCGTGGGTTCGAGCCCCACGCTGACCAACATACCTTTTCCTTCTGGCCTTAAGTTCAAGGTAACAATCCCTTTTAACCTGCCACCATTGACAAATACAATCTCATTCGCGAAATTTAGTTCGGCTTGATTATTTTTGGCCCGTCTGCAGGGGTTCGACTATGTCCATTATTTGCTAACGGGTGACAGGGTCCAATTTCATGGAGCTGGCCGGCGGAAAATATTTCTAAGAACTGATTCCCCTGCTTGGCTAAGTTAGGTTACCTGTCAAAATTGCATGTGATGAATACCGCTTGTCGGTGGTTTTCTGTTGATTTTCACTGAACAGAAACATTTGCTGAGCAATATTCTTTAAAATGCAGTTATGTAAAATTGGATCCTGATCTTATCGCCTTTGGATCCAGAATCGGTTTGTTTGGTTCATCAAGCAGTCAAAGATTCAAAAATGGTGCCGGAGTACAAGAGGGAGCCCGTGCCGAAGCTGAAGCCCAGGTATTGAGATACGGCTGAAATAATTGTGCGGGAAAACTGAAATTGTTTGACGTCATAAAACAATTATTGTTATTCACATTGAAGTAATAATATTATACAAATAAAGTGACCCAAAAAATCACACTTCCCACACCGGGAATCGAACCCGGGCCACGGCGGTGAAAACGCCGGATCCTAACCACTAGACCATATGGGACTCACCTCGGTCTAGACTTGACATGGTTTCCTCAAAAATGATTTAACCCTCTTCAGTTTTGTGGAACTAAAGCCCTGGGGCGTGTTGTGGCGGTCGTAGCCCAAAATGATCCGGTTTGATTTGCTGTCGGGTGACAGGTTTCAATTTCTGCACCTCAGCACAAAATGTTGCTTAAAACTGAAATCTCCTGCTTGGCATAAACAGGTTGTACCTGTCAAAATTGCATTTGGCGAATACCGTTTGTCACTGGTTCTCTGTGGATTTTAACTGAGCGGGAAAATTGGCTACGCAATATTCTGTATCAAGCAGTTCCGTCAAATTGGACCCTGTCGCCTCTGAATCCGGAATCGGTTTCCTTGGTTCAAGTCGTCAAATCAAAGATTCCCAAGCAATCCGGGGTGGAAGACAGAGCGCATGTCTAAGCTACAGCCCAGGTTTTGAGATTATGGAGCTCAAGGAATTATGGGAGAAAACAGATTTTGTTCTACGACAGGGAAATCGGACGTGAACAAAAGAAGTACACTTCCCACACCGGGAATCGAACCCGGGCCACGGCGGTGAGAGCGCCGGATCCTAACCACTAGACCATATGGGACTCACGTCAAGTTGCGAAAGACATGATTATATTTAACTTCGGTTTTTGCGAGTAGCTATTGCCTTTGGTCCTGTTCACGGTTATGACGTCCAAACGGGATTTTTGTTTCCTTGAACGCCAAAGCATATACCTGGACAATAGTCGATTGCTTTCAAATTCACAATTTCAGATCACTTCGTGAGGTCGGCTAGCTCAGTCGGTAGAGCGTCGTGCTGATAACGCGAAGGTCGTGGGTTCGAGCCCCACGCTGACCAACATACCTTTTCCTTCTGGCCTTAAGTTCAAGGTAACAATCCCTTTTAACCTGCCACCATTGACAAATACAATCTCATTCGCGAAATTTAGTTCGGCTTGATTATTTTTGGCCCGTCTGCAGGGGTTCGACTATGTCCATTATTTGCTAACGGGTGACAGGGTCCAATTTCATGGAGCTGGCCGGCGGAAAATATTTCTAAGAACTGATTCCCCTGCTTGGCTAAGTTAGGTTACCTGTCAAAATTGCATGTGATGAATACCGCTTGTCGGTGGTTTTCTGTTGATTTTCACTGAACAGAAACATTTGCTGAGCAATATTCTTTAAAATGCAGTTATGTAAAATTGGATCCTGATCTTATCGCCTTTGGATCCAGAATCGGTTTGTTTGGTTCATCAAGCAGTCAAAGATTCAAAAATGGTGCCGGAGTACAAGAGAGAGCCCGTGCCGAAGCTGAAGCCCAGGTATTGAGATACGGCTGAAATAATTGTGCGGGAAAACTGAAATTGTTTGACGTCATAAAACAATTATTGTTATTCACATTGAAGTAATAATATTATACAAATAAAGTGACCCAAAAAATCACACTTCCCACACCGGGAATCGAACCCGGGCCACGGCGGTGAAAACGCCGGATCCTAACCACTAGACCATATGAGACTCACCTCGGTCTAGACTTGACATGGTTTCCTCAAAAATGATTTAACCCTCTTCAGTTTTGTGGAACTAAAGCCCTGGGGCGTGTTGTGGCGGTCGTAGCCCAAAATGATCCGGTTTGATTTGCTGTCGGGTGACAGGTTTCAATTTCTGCACCTCAGCACAAAATGTTGCTTAAAACGGAAATCTCCTGCTTGGCATAAACAGGTTGTACCTGTCAAAATTGCATTTGGCGAATACCGTTTGTCACTGGTTCTCTGTGGATTTTAACTGAGCGGGAAAATTGGCTACGCAATATTCTGTATCAAGCAGTTCCGTCAAATTGGACCCTGTCGCCTCTGAATCCGGAATCGGTTTCCTTGGTTCAAGTCGTCAAATCAAAGATTCCCAAGCAATCCGGGGTGGAAGACAGAGCGCATGTCTAAGCTACAGCCCAGGTTTTGAGATTATGGAGCTCAAGGAATTATGGGAGAAAACAGATTTTGTTCTACGACAGGGAAATCGGACGTGAACAAAAGAAGTACACTTCCCACACCGGGAATCGAACCCGAGCCACGGCGGTGAGAGCGCCGGATCCTAACCACTAGACCATATGGGACTCACGTCAAGTTGCGAAAGACATGATTATATTTAACTTCGGTTTTTGCGAGTAGCTATTGCCTTTGGTCCTGTTCACGGTTATGACGTCCAAACGGGATTTTTGTTTCCTTGAACGCCAAAGCATATACCTGGACAATAGTCGATTGCTTTCAAATTCACAATTTCAGATCACTTCGTGAGGTCGGCTAGCTCAGTCGGTAGAGCGTCGTGCTGATAACGCGAAGGTCGTGGGTTCGAGCCCCACGCTGACCAACATACCTTTTCCTTCTGGCCTTAAGTTCAAGGTAACAATCCCTTTTAACCTGCCACCATTGACAAATACAATCTCATTCGCGAAATTTAGTTCGGCTTGATTATTTTTGGCCCGTCTGCAGGGGTTCGACTATGTCCATTATTTGCTAACGGGTGACAGGGTCCAATTTCATGGAGCTGGCCGGCGGAAAATATTTCTAAGAACTGATTCCCCTGCTTGGCTAAGTTAGGTTACCTGTCAAAATTGCATGTGATGAATACCGCTTGTCGGTGGTTTTCTGTTGATTTTCACTGAACAGAAACATTTGCTGAGCAATATTCTTTAAAATGCAGTTATGTAAAATTGGATCCTGATCTTATCGCCTTTGGATCCAGAATCGGTTTGTTTGGTTCATCAAGCAGTCAAAGATTCAAAAATGGTGCCGGAGTACAAGAGAGAGCCCGTGCCGAAGCTGAAGCCCAGGTATTGAGATACGGCTGAAATAATTGTGCGGGAAAACTGAAATTGTTTGACGTCATAAAACAATTATTGTTATTCACATTGAAGTAATAATATTATACAAATAAAGTGACCCAAAAAATCACACTTCCCACACCGGGAATCGAACCCGGGCCACGGCGGTGAAAACGCCGGATCCTAACCACTAGACCATATGAGACTCACCTCGGTCTAGACTTGACATGGTTTCCTCAAAAATGATTTAACCCTCTTCAGTTTTGTGGAACTAAAGCCCTGGGGCGTGTTGTGGCGGTCGTAGCCCAAAATGATCCGGTTTGATTTGCTGTCGGGTGACAGGTTTCAATTTCTGCACCTCAGCACAAAATGTTGCTTAAAACTGAAATCTCCTGCTTGGCATAAACAGGTTGTACCTGTCAAAATTGCATTTGGCGAATACCGTTTGTCACTGGTTCTCTGTGGATTTTAACTGAGCGGGAAAATTGGCTACGCAATATTCTGTATCAAGCAGTTCCGTCAAATTGGACCCTGTCGCCTCTGAATCCGGAATCGGTTTCCTTGGTTCAAGTCGTCAAATCAAAGATTCCCAAGCAATCCGGGGTGGAAGACAGAGCGCATGTCTAAGCTACAGCCCAGGTTTTGAGATTATGGAGCTCAAGGAATTATGGGAGAAAACAGATTTTGTTCTACGACAGGGAAATCGGACGTGAACAAAAGAAGTACACTTCCCACACCGGGAATCGAACCCGGGCCACGGCGGTGAGAGCGCCGGATCCTAACCACTAGACCATATGGGACTCACGTCAAGTTGCGAAAGACATGATTATATTTAACTTCGGTTTTTGCGAGTAGCTATTGCCTTTGGTCCTGTTCACGGTTATGACGTCCAAACGGGATTTTTGTTTCCTTGAACGCCAAAGCATATACCTGGACAATAGTCGATTGCTTTCAAATTCACAATTTCAGATCACTTCGTGAGGTCGGCTAGCTCAGTCGGTAGAGCGTCGTGCTGATAACGCGAAGGTCGTGGGTTCGAGCCCCACGCTGACCAACATACCTTTTCCTTCTGGCCTTAAGTTCAAGGTAACAATCCCTTTTAACCTGCCACCATTGACAAATACAATCTCATTCGCGAAATTTAGTTCGGCTTGATTATTTTTGGCCCGTCTGCAGGGGTTCGACTATGTCCATTATTTGCTAACGGGTGACAGGGTCCAATTTCATGGAGCTGGCCGGCGGAAAATATTTCTAAGAACTGATTCCCCTGCTTGGCTAAGTTAGGTTACCTGTCAAAATTGCATGTGATGAATACCGCTTGTCGGTGGTTTTCTGTTGATTTTCACTGAACAGAAACATTTGCTGAGCAATATTCTTTAAAATGCAGTTATGTAAAATTGGATCCTGATCTTAT
The DNA here is from genome assembly GCA_037893225.1 of Hippasteria phrygiana. Taxonomy (NCBI): domain Eukaryota; kingdom Metazoa; phylum Echinodermata; class Asteroidea; order Valvatida; family Goniasteridae; genus Hippasteria; species Hippasteria phrygiana. Next base: position 1,220,444 of record JAZGUH010000100.1, read on the forward strand.
CGCCTTTGGATCCAGAATCGGTTTGTTTGGTTCATCAAGCAGTCAAAGATTCAAAAATGGTGCCGGAGTACAAGAGGGAGCCCGTGCCGAAGCTGAAGCCCAGGTATTGAGATACGGCTGAAATAATTGTGCGGGAAAACTGAAATTGTTTGACGTCATAAAACAATTATTGTTATTCACATTGAAGTAATAATATTATACAAATAAAGTGACCCAAAAAATCACACTTCCCACACCGGGAATCGAACCCGGGCCACGGCGGTGAAAACGCCGGATCCTAACCACTAGACCATATGGGACTCACCTCGGTCTAGACTTGACATGGTTTCCTCAAAAATGATTTAACCCTCTTCAGTTTTGTGGAACTAAAGCCCTGGGGCGTGTTGTGGCGGTCGTAGCCCAAAATGATCCGGTTTGATTTGCTGTCGGGTGACAGGTTTCAATTTCTGCACCTCAGCACAAAATGTTGCTTAAAACTGAAATCTCCTGCTTGGCATAAACAGGTTGTACCTGTCAAAATTGCATTTGGCGAATACCGTTTGTCACTGGTTCTCTGTGGATTTTAACTGAGCGGGAAAATTGGCTACGCAATATTCTGTATCAAGCAGTTCCGTCAAATTGGACCCTGTCGCCTCTGAATCCGGAATCGGTTTCCTTGGTTCAAGTCGTCAAATCAAAGATTCCCAAGCAATCCGGGGTGGAAGACAGAGCGCATGTCTAAGCTACAGCCCAGGTTTTGAGATTATGGAGCTCAAGGAATTATGGGAGAAAACAGATTTTGTTCTACGACAGGGAAATCGGACGTGAACAAAAGAAGTACACTTCCCACACCGGGAATCGAACCCGGGCCACGGCGGTGAGAGCGCCGGATCCTAACCACTAGACCATATGGGACTCACGTCAAGTTGCGAAAGACATGATTATATTTAACTTCGGTTTTTGCGAGTAGCTATTGCCTTTGGTCCTGTTCACGGTTATGACGTCCAAACGGGATTTTTGTTTCCTTGAACGCCAAAGCATATACCTGGACAATAGTCGATTGCTTTCAAATTCACAATTTCAGATCACTTCGTGAGGTCGGCTAGCTCAGTCGGTAGAGCGTCGTGCTGATAACGCGAAGGTCGTGGGTTCGAGCCCCACGCTGACCAACATACCTTTTCCTTCTGGCCTTAAGTTCAAGGTAACAATCCCTTTTAACCTGCCACCATTGACAAATACAATCTCATTCGCGAAATTTAGTTCGGCTTGATTATTTTTGGCCCGTCTGCAGGGGTTCGACTATGTCCATTATTTGCTAACGGGTGACAGGGTCCAATTTCATGGAGCTGGCCGGCGGAAAATATTTCTAAGAACTGATTCCCCTGCTTGGCTAAGTTAGGTTACCTGTCAAAATTGCATGTGATGAATACCGCTTGTCGGTGGTTTTCTGTTGATTTTCACTGAACAGAAACATTTGCTGAGCAATATTCTTTAAAATGCAGTTATGTAAAATTGGATCCTGATCTTATCGCCTTTGGATCCAGAATCGGTTTGTTTGGTTCATCAAGCAGTCAAAGATTCAAAAATGGTGCCGGAGTACAAGAGAGAGCCCGTGCCGAAGCTGAAGCCCAGGTATTGAGATACGGCTGAAATAATTGTGCGGGAAAACTGAAATTGTTTGACGTCATAAAACAATTATTGTTATTCACATTGAAGTAATAATATTATACAAATAAAGTGACCCAAAAAATCACACTTCCCACACCGGGAATCGAACCCGGGCCACGGCGGTGAAAACGCCGGATCCTAACCACTAGACCATATGAGACTCACCTCGGTCTAGACTTGACATGGTTTCCTCAAAAATGATTTAACCCTCTTCAGTTTTGTGGAACTAAAGCCCTGGGGCGTGTTGTGGCGGTCGTAGCCCAAAATGATCCGGTTTGATTTGCTGTCGGGTGACAGGTTTCAATTTCTGCACCTCAGCACAAAATGTTGCTTAAAACGGAAATCTCCTGCTTGGCATAAACAGGTTGTACCTGTCAAAATTGCATTTGGCGAATACCGTTTGTCACTGGTTCTCTGTGGATTTTAACTGAGCGGGAAAATTGGCTACGCAATATTCTGTATCAAGCAGTTCCGTCAAATTGGACCCTGTCGCCTCTGAATCCGGAATCGGTTTCCTTGGTTCAAGTCGTCAAATCAAAGATTCCCAAGCAATCCGGGGTGGAAGACAGAGCGCATGTCTAAGCTACAGCCCAGGTTTTGAGATTATGGAGCTCAAGGAATTATGGGAGAAAACAGATTTTGTTCTACGACAGGGAAATCGGACGTGAACAAAAGAAGTACACTTCCCACACCGGGAATCGAACCCGGGCCACGGCGGTGAGAGCGCCGGATCCTAACCACTAGACCATATGGGACTCACGTCAAGTTGCGAAAGACATGATTATATTTAACTTCGGTTTTTGCGAGTAGCTATTGCCTTTGGTCCTGTTCACGGTTATGACGTCCAAACGGGATTTTTGTTTCCTTGAACGCCAAAGCATATACCTGGACAATAGTCGATTGCTTTCAAATTCACAATTTCAGATCACTTCGTGAGGTCGGCTAGCTCAGTCGGTAGAGCGTCGTGCTGATAACGCGAAGGTCGTGGGTTCGAGCCCCACGCTGACCAACATACCTTTTCCTTCTGGCCTTAAGTTCAAGGTAACAATCCCTTTTAACCTGCCACCATTGACAAATACAATCTCATTCGCGAAATTTAGTTCGGCTTGATTATTTTTGGCCCGTCTGCAGGGGTTCGACTATGTCCATTATTTGCTAACGGGTGACAGGGTCCAATTTCATGGAGCTGGCCGGCGGAAAATATTTCTAAGAACTGATTCCCCTGCTTGGCTAAGTTAGGTTACCTGTCAAAATTGCATGTGATGAATACCGCTTGTCGGTGGTTTTCTGTTGATTTTCACTGAACAGAAACATTTGCTGAGCAATATTCTTTAAAATGCAGTTATGTAAAATTGGATCCTGATCTTATCGCCTTTGGATCCAGAATCGGTTTGTTTGGTTCATCAAGCAGTCAAAGATTCAAAAATGGTGCCGGAGTACAAGAGAGAGCCCGTGCCGAAGCTGAAGCCCAGGTATTGAGATACGGCTGAAATAATTGTGCGGGAAAACTGAAATTGTTTGACGTCATAAAACAATTATTGTTATTCACATTGAAGTAATAATATTATACAAATAAAGTGACCCAAAAAATCACACTTCCCACACCGGGAATCGAACCCGGGCCACGGCGGTGAAAACGCCGGATCCTAACCACTAGACCATATGAGACTCACCTCGGTCTAGACTTGACATGGTTTCCTCAAAAATGATTTAACCCTCTTCAGTTTTGTGGAACTAAAGCCCTGGGGCGTGTTGTGGCGGTCGTAGCCCAAAATGATCCGGTTTGATTTGCTGTCGGGTGACAGGTTTCAATTTCTGCACCTCAGCACAAAATGTTGCTTAAAACGGAAATCTCCTGCTTGGCATAAACAGGTTGTACCTGTCAAAATTGCATTTGGCGAATACCGTTTGTCACTGGTTCTCTGTGGATTTTAACTGAGCGGGAAAATTGGCTACGCAATATTCTGTATCAAGCAGTTCCGTCAAATTGGACCCTGTCGCCTCTGAATCCGGAATCGGTTTCCTTGGTTCAAGTCGTCAAATCAAAGATTCCCAAGCAATCCGGGGTGGAAGACAGAGCGCATGTCTAAGCTACAGCCCAGGTTTTGAGATTATGGAGCTCAAGGAATTATGGGAGAAAACAGATTTTGTTCTACGACAGGGAAATCGGACGTGAACAAAAGAAGTACACTTCCCACACCGGGAATCGAACCCGAGCCACGGCGGTGAGAGCGCCGGATCCTAACCACTAGACCATATGGGACTCACGTCAAGTTGCGAAAGACATGATTATATTTAACTTCGGTTTTTGCGAGTAGCTATTGCCTTTGGTCCTGTTCACGGTTATGACGTCCAAACGGGATTTTTGTTTCCTTGAACGCCAAAGCATATACCTGGACAATAGTCGATTGCTTTCAAATTCACAATTTCAGATCACTTCGTGAGGTCGGCTAGCTCAGTCGGTAGAGCGTCGTGCTGATAACGCGAAGGTCGTGGGTTCGAGCCCCACGCTGACCAACATACCTTTTCCTTCTGGCCTTAAGTTCAAGGTAACAATCCCTTTTAACCTGCCACCATTGACAAATACAATCTCATTCGCGAAATTTAGTTCGGCTTGATTATTTTTGGCCCGTCTGCAGGGGTTCGACTATGTCCATTATTTGCTAACGGGTGACAGGGTCCAATTTCATGGAGCTGGCCGGCGGAAAATATTTCTAAGAACTGATTCCCCTGCTTGGCTAAGTTAGGTTACCTGTCAAAATTGCATGTGATGAATACCGCTTGTCGGTGGTTTTCTGTTGATTTTCACTGAACAGAAACATTTGCTGAGCAATATTCTTTAAAATGCAGTTATGTAAAATTGGATCCTGATCTTATCGCCTTTGGATCCAGAATCGGTTTGTTTGGTTCATCAAGCAGTCAAAGATTCAAAAATGGTGCCGGAGTACAAGAGAGAGCCCGTGCCGAAGCTGAAGCCCAGGTATTGAGATACGGCTGAAATAATTGTGCGGGAAAACTGAAATTGTTTGACGTCATAAAACAATTATTGTTATTCACATTGAAGTAATAATATTATACAAATAAAGTGACCCAAAAAATCACACTTCCCACACCGGGAATCGAACCCGGGCCACGGCGGTGAAAACGCCGGATCCTAACCACTAGACCATATGAGACTCACCTCGGTCTAGACTTGACATGGTTTCCTCAAAAATGATTTAACCCTCTTCAGTTTTGTGGAACTAAAGCCCTGGGGCGTGTTGTGGCGGTCGTAGCCCAAAATGATCCGGTTTGATTTGCTGTCGGGTGACAGGTTTCAATTTCTGCACCTCAGCACAAAATGTTGCTTAAAACGGAAATCTCCTGCTTGGCATAAACAGGTTGTACCTGTCAAAATTGCATTTGGCGAATACCGTTTGTCACTGGTTCTCTGTGGATTTTAACTGAGCGGGAAAATTGGCTACGCAATATTCTGTATCAAGCAGTTCCGTCAAATTGGACCCTGTCGCCTCTGAATCCGGAATCGGTTTCCTTGGTTCAAGTCGTCAAATCAAAGATTCCCAAGCAATCCGGGGTGGAAGACAGAGCGCATGTCTAAGCTACAGCCCAGGTTTTGAGATTATGGAGCTCAAGGAATTATGGGAGAAAACAGATTTTGTTCTACGACAGGGAAATCGGACGTGAACAAAAGAAGTACACTTCCCACACCGGGAATCGAACCCGAGCCACGGCGGTGAGAGCGCCGGATCCTAACCACTAGACCATATGGGACTCACGTCAAGTTGCGAAAGACATGATTATATTTAACTTCGGTTTTTGCGAGTAGCTATTGCCTTTGGTCCTGTTCACGGTTATGACGTCCAAACGGGATTTTTGTTTCCTTGAACGCCAAAGCATATACCTGGACAATAGTCGATTGCTTTCAAATTCACAATTTCAGATCACTTCGTGAGGTCGGCTAGCTCAGTCGGTAGAGCGTCGTGCTGATAACGCGAAGGTCGTGGGTTCGAGCCCCACGCTGACCAACATACCTTTTCCTTCTGGCCTTAAGTTCAAGGTAACAATCCCTTTTAACCTGCCACCATTGACAAATACAATCTCATTCGCGAAATTTAGTTCGGCTTGATTATTTTTGGCCCGTCTGCAGGGGTTCGACTATGTCCATTATTTGCTAACGGGTGACAGGGTCCAATTTCATGGAGCTGGCCGGCGGAAAATATTTCTAAGAACTGATTCCCCTGCTTGGCTAAGTTAGGTTACCTGTCAAAATTGCATGTGATGAATACCGCTTGTCGGTGGTTTTCTGTTGATTTTCACTGAACAGAAACATTTGCTGAGCAATATTCTTTAAAATGCAGTTATGTAAAATTGGATCCTGATCTTATCGCCTTTGGATCCAGAATCGGTTTGTTTGGTTCATCAAGCAGTCAAAGATTCAAAAATGGTGCCGGAGTACAAGAGAGAGCCCGTGCCGAAGCTGAAGCCCAGGTATTGAGATACGGCTGAAATAATTGTGCGGGAAAACTGAAATTGTTTGACGTCATAAAACAATTATTGTTATTCACATTGAAGTAATAATATTATACAAATAAAGTGACCCAAAAAATCACACTTCCCACACCGGGAATCGAACCCGGGCCACGGCGGTGAAAACGCCGGATCCTAACCACTAGACCATATGAGACTCACCTCGGTCTAGACTTGACATGGTTTCCTCAAAAATGATTTAACCCTCTTCAGTTTTGTGGAACTAAAGCCCTGGGGCGTGTTGTGGCGGTCGTAGCCCAAAATGATCCGGTTTGATTTGCTGTCGGGTGACAGGTTTCAATTTCTGCACCTCAGCACAAAATGTTGCTTAAAACTGAAATCTCCTGCTTGGCATAAACAGGTTGTACCTGTCAAAATTGCATTTGGCGAATACCGTTTGTCACTGGTTCTCTGTGGATTTTAACTGAGCGGGAAAATTGGCTACGCAATATTCTGTATCAAGCAGTTCCGTCAAATTGGACCCTGTCGCCTCTGAATCCGGAATCGGTTTCCTTGGTTCAAGTCGTCAAATCAAAGATTCCCAAGCAATCCGGGGTGGAAGACAGAGCGCATGTCTAAGCTACAGCCCAGGTTTTGAGATTATGGAGCTCAAGGAATTATGGGAGAAAACAGATTTTGTTCTACGACAGGGAAATCGGACGTGAACAAAAGAAGTACACTTCCCACACCGGGAATCGAACCCGGGCCACGGCGGTGAGAGCGCCGGATCCTAACCACTAGACCATATGGGACTCACGTCAAGTTGCGAAAGACATGATTATATTTAACTTCGGTTTTTGCGAGTAGCTATTGCCTTTGGTCCTGTTCACGGTTATGACGTCCAAACGGGATTTTTGTTTCCTTGAACGCCAAAGCATATACCTGGACAATAGTCGATTGCTTTCAAATTCACAATTTCAGATCACTTCGTGAGGTCGGCTAGCTCAGTCGGTAGAGCGTCGTGCTGATAACGCGAAGGTCGTGGGTTCGAGCCCCACGCTGACCAACATACCTTTTCCTTCTGGCCTTAAGTTCAAGGTAACAATCCCTTTTAACCTGCCACCATTGACAAATACAATCTCATTCGCGAAATTTAGTTCGGCTTGATTATTTTTGGCCCGTCTGCAGGGGTTCGACTATGTCCATTATTTGCTAACGGGTGACAGGGTCCAATTTCATGGAGCTGGCCGGCGGAAAATATTTCTAAGAACTGATTCCCCTGCTTGGCTAAGTTAGGTTACCTGTCAAAATTGCATGTGATGAATACCGCTTGTCGGTGGTTTTCTGTTGATTTTCACTGAACAGAAACATTTGCTGAGCAATATTCTTTAAAATGCAGTTATGTAAAATTGGATCCTGATCTTATCGCCTTTGGATCCAGAATCGGTTTGTTTGGTTCATCAAGCAGTCAAAGATTCAAAAATGGTGCCGGAGTACAAGAGAGAGCCCGTGCCGAAGCTGAAGCCCAGGTATTGAGATACGGCTGAAATAATTGTGCGGGAAAACTGAAATTGTTTGACGTCATAAAACAATTATTGTTATTCACATTGAAGTAATAATATTATACAAATAAAGTGACCCAAAAAATCACACTTCCCACACCGGGAATCGAACCCGGGCCACGGCGGTGAAAACGCCGGATCCTAACCACTAGACCATATGAGACTCACCTCGGTCTAGACTTGACATGGTTTCCTCAAAAATGATTTAACCCTCTTCAGTTTTGTGGAACTAAAGCCCTGGGGCGTGTTGTGGCGGTCGTAGCCCAAAATGATCCGGTTTGATTTGCTGTCGGGTGACAGGTTTCAATTTCTGCACCTCAGCACAAAATGTTGCTTAAAACGGAAATCTCCTGCTTGGCATAAACAGGTTGTACCTGTCAAAATTGCATTTGGCGAATACCGTTTGTCACTGGTTCTCTGTGGATTTTAACTGAGCGGGAAAATTGGCTACGCAATATTCTGTATCAAGCAGTTCCGTCAAATTGGACCCTGTCGCCTCTGAATCCGGAATCGGTTTCCTTGGTTCAAGTCGTCAAATCAAAGATTCCCAAGCAATCCGGGGTGGAAGACAGAGCGCATGTCTAAGCTACAGCCCAGGTTTTGAGATTATGGAGCTCAAGGAATTATGGGAGAAAACAGATTTTGTTCTACGACAGGGAAATCGGACGTGAACAAAAGAAGTACACTTCCCACACCGGGAATCGAACCCGAGCCACGGCGGTGAGAGCGCCGGATCCTAACCACTAGACCATATGGGACTCACGTCAAGTTGCGAAAGACATGATTATATTTAACTTCGGTTTTCGCGAGTAGCTATTGCCTTTGGTCCTGTTCACGGTTATGACGTCCAAACGGGATTTTTGTTTCCTTGAACGCCAAAGCATATACCTGGACAATAGTCGATTGCTTTCAAATTCACAATTTCAGATCACTTCGTGAGGTCGGCTAGCTCAGTCGGTAGAGCGTCGTGCTGATAACGCGAAGGTCGTGGGTTCGAGCCCCACGCTGACCAACATACCTTTTCCTTCTGGCCTTAAGTTCAAGGTAACAATCCCTTTTAACCTGCCACCATTGACAAATACAATCTCATTCGCGAAATTTAGTTCGGCTTGATTATTTTTGGCCCGTCTGCAGGGGTTCGACTATGTCCATTATTTGCTAACGGGTGACAGGGTCCAATTTCATGGAGCTGGCCGGCGGAAAATATTTCTAAGAACTGATTCCCCTGCTTGGCTAAGTTAGGTTACCTGTCAAAATTGCATGTGATGAATACCGCTTGTCGGTGGTTTTCTGTTGATTTTCACTGAACAGAAACATTTGCTGAGCAATATTCTTTAAAATGCAGTTATGTAAAATTGGATCCTGATCTTATCGCCTTTGGATCCAGAATCGGTTTGTTTGGTTCATCAAGCAGTCAAAGATTCAAAAATGGTGCCGGAGTACAAGAGAGAGCCCGTGCCGAAGCTGAAGCCCAGGTATTGAGATACGGCTGAAATAATTGTGCGGGAAAACTGAAATTGTTTGACGTCATAAAACAATTATTGTTATTCACATTGAAGTAATAATATTATACAAATAAAGTGACCCAAAAAATCACACTTCCCACACCGGGAATCGAACCCGGGCCACGGCGGTGAAAACGCCGGATCCTAACCACTAGACCATATGAGACTCACCTCGGTCTAGACTTGACATGGTTTCCTCAAAAATGATTTAACCCTCTTCAGTTTTGTGGAACTAAAGCCCTGGGGCGTGTTGTGGCGGTCGTAGCCCAAAATGATCCGGTTTGATTTGCTGTCGGGTGACAGGTTTCAATTTCTGCACCTCAGCACAAAATGTTGCTTAAAACGGAAATCTCCTGCTTGGCATAAACAGGTTGTACCTGTCAAAATTGCATTTGGCGAATACCGTTTGTCACTGGTTCTCTGTGGATTTTAACTGAGCGGGAAAATTGGCTACGCAATATTCTGTATCAAGCAGTTCCGTCAAATTGGACCCTGTCGCCTCTGAATCCGGAATCGGTTTCCTTGGTTCAAGTCGTCAAATCAAAGATTCCCAAGCAATCCGGGGTGGAAGACAGAGCGCATGTCTAAGCTACAGCCCAGGTTTTGAGATTATGGAGCTCAAGGAATTATGGGAGAAAACAGATTTTGTTCTACGACAGGGAAATCGGACGTGAACAAAAGAAGTACACTTCCCACACCGGGAATCGAACCCGAGCCACGGCGGTGAGAGCGCCGGATCCTAACCACTAGACCATATGGGACTCACGTCAAGTTGCGAAAGACATGATTATATTTAACTTCGGTTTTTGCGAGTAGCTATTGCCTTTGGTCCTGTTCACGGTTATGACGTCCAAACGGGATTTTTGTTTCCTTGAACGCCAAAGCATATACCTGGACAATAGTCGATTGCTTTCAAATTCACAATTTCAGATCACTTCGTGAGGTCGGCTAGCTCAGTCGGTAGAGCGTCGTGCTGATAACGCGAAGGTCGTGGGTTCGAGCCCCACGCTGACCAACATACCTTTTCCTTCTGGCCTTAAGTTCAAGGTAACAATCCCTTTTAACCTGCCACCATTGACAAATACAATCTCATTCGCGAAATTTAGTTCGGCTTGATTATTTTTGGCCCGTCTGCAGGGGTTCGACTATGTCCATTATTTGCTAACGGGTGACAGGGTCCAATTTCATGGAGCTGGCCGGCGGAAAATATTTCTAAGAACTGATTCCCCTGCTTGGCTAAGTTAGGTTACCTGTCAAAATTGCATGTGATGAATACCGCTTGTCGGTGGTTTTCTGTTGATTTTCACTGAACAGAAACATTTGCTGAGCAATATTCTTTAAAATGCAGTTATGTAAAATTGGATCCTGATCTTATCGCCTTTGGATCCAGAATCGGTTTGTTTGGTTCATCAAGCAGTCAAAGATTCAAAAATGGTGCCGGAGTACAAGAGAGAGCCCGTGCCGAAGCTGAAGCCCAGGTATTGAGATACGGCTGAAATAATTGTGCGGGAAAACTGAAATTGTTTGACGTCATAAAACAATTATTGTTATTCACATTGAAGTAATAATATTATACAAATAAAGTGACCCAAAAAATCACACTTCCCACACCGGGAATCGAACCCGGGCCACGGCGGTGAAAACGCCGGATCCTAACCACTAGACCATATGAGACTCACCTCGGTCTAGACTTGACATGGTTTCCTCAAAAATGATTTAACCCTCTTCAGTTTTGTGGAACTAAAGCCCTGGGGCGTGTTGTGGCGGTCGTAGCCCAAAATGATCCGGTTTGATTTGCTGTCGGGTGACAGGTTTCAATTTCTGCACCTCAGCACAAAATGTTGCTTAAAACTGAAATCTCCTGCTTGGCATAAACAGGTTGTACCTGTCAAAATTGCATTTGGCGAATACCGTTTGTCACTGGTTCTCTGTGGATTTTAACTGAGCGGGAAAATTGGCTACGCAATATTCTGTATCAAGCAGTTCCGTCAAATTGGACCCTGTCGCCTCTGAATCCGGAATCGGTTTCCTTGGTTCAAGTCGTCAAATCAAAGATTCCCAAGCAATCCGGGGTGGAAGACAGAGCGCATGTCTAAGCTACAGCCCAGGTTTTGAGATTATGGAGCTCAAGGAATTATGGGAGAAAACAGATTTTGTTCTACGACAGGGAAATCGGACGTGAACAAAAGAAGTACACTTCCCACACCGGGAATCGAACCCGGGCCACGGCGGTGAGAGCGCCGGATCCTAACCACTAGACCATATGGGACTCACGTCAAGTTGCGAAAGACATGATTATATTTAACTTCGGTTTTTGCGAGTAGCTATTGCCTTTGGTCCTGTTCACGGTTATGACGTCCAAACGGGATTTTTGTTTCCTTGAACGCCAAAGCATATACCTGGACAATAGTCGATTGCTTTCAAATTCACAATTTCAGATCACTTCGTGAGGTCGGCTAGCTCAGTCGGTAGAGCGTCGTGCTGATAACGCGAAGGTCGTGGGTTCGAGCCCCACGCTGACCAACATACCTTTTCCTTCTGGCCTTAAGTTCAAGGTAACAATCCCTTTTAACCTGCCACCATTGACAAATACAATCTCATTCGCGAAATTTAGTTCGGCTTGATTATTTTTGGCCCGTCTGCAGGGGTTCGACTATGTCCATTATTTGCTAACGGGTGACAGGGTCCAATTTCATGGAGCTGGCCGGCGGAAAATATTTCTAAGAACTGATTCCCCTGCTTGGCTAAGTTAGGTTACCTGTCAAAATTGCATGTGATGAATACCGCTTGTCGGTGGTTTTCTGTTGATTTTCACTGAACAGAAACATTTGCTGAGCAATATTCTTTAAAATGCAGTTATGTAAAATTGGATCCTGATCTTATCGCCTTTGGATCCAGAATCGGTTTGTTTGGTTCATCAAGCAGTCAAAGATTCAAAAATGGTGCCGGAGTACAAGAGAGAGCCCGTGCCGAAGCTGAAGCCCAGGTATTGAGATACGGCTGAAATAATTGTGCGGGAAAACTGAAATTGTTTGACGTCATAAAACAATTATTGTTATTCACATTGAAGTAATAATATTATACAAATAAAGTGACCCAAAAAATCACACTTATCACACTTCCCACACCGGGAATCGAACCCGGGCCACGGCGATGAAAACGCCGGATCCTAACCACTAGACCATATGGGACTCACCTCGGTCTAGACTTGACATGGTTTCCTCAAAAATGATTTAACCCTCTTCAGTTTTGTGGAACTAAAGCCCTGGGGCGTGTTGTGGCGGTCGTAGCCCAAAATGATCCGGTTTGATTTGCTGTCGGGTGACAGGTTTCAATTTCTGCACCTCAGCACAAAATGTTGCTTAAAACTGAAATCTCCTGCTTGGCATAAACAGGTTGTACCTGTCAAAATTGCATTTGGCGAATACCGTTTGTCACTGGTTCTCTGTGGATTTTAACTGAGCGGGAAAATTGGCTACGCAATATTCTGTATCAAGCAGTTCCGTCAAATTGGACCCTGTCGCCTCTGAATCCGGAATCGGTTTCCTTGGTTCAAGTCGTCAAATCAAAGATTCCCAAGCAATCCGGAGTTTAAGACAGAGCGCATGTCTAAGCTACAGCCCAGGTTTTGAGATTATGGAGCTCAAGAAATTATGGGAGAAAACGGATTTTGTTCTACGACAGGGAAATCGGACGTGAACAAAAGAAATACACTTCCCACACCGGGAATCGAACCCGGGCCACGGCGGTGAGAGCGCCGGATCCTAACCACTAGACCATATGGGACTCACGTCAGGCTGCGAAAGACATGATTATATTTAACTTCGGTTTTCGCGAGTAGCTATTGCCTTTGGTCCTGTTCACGGTTATGACGTCCAAACGGGATTTTTGTTTCCTTGAACGCCAAAGCATATACCTGGACAATAGTCGATTGCTTTCAAATTCACAATTTCAGATCACTTCGTGAGGTCGGCTAGCTCAGTCGGTAGAGCGTCGTGCTGATAACGCGAAGGTCGTGGGTTCGAGCCCCACGCTGACCAACATACCTTTTCCTTCTGGCCTTAAGTTCAAGGTAACAATCCCTTTTAACCTGCCACCATTGACAAATACAATCTCATTCGCGAAATTTAGTTCGGCTTGATTATTTTTGGCCCGTCTGCAGGGGTTCGACTATGTCCATTATTTGCTAACGGGTGACAGGGTCCAATTTCATGGAGCTGGCCGGCGGAAAATATTTCTAAGAACTGATTCCCCTGCTTGGCTAAGTTAGGTTACCTGTCAAAATTGCATGTGATGAATACCGCTTGTCGGTGGTTTTCTGTTGATTTTCACTGAACAGAAACATTTGCTGAGCAATATTCTTTAAAATGCAGTTATGTAAAATTGGATCCTGATCTTATCGCCTTTGGATCCAGAATCGGTTTGTTTGGTTCATCAAGCAGTCAAAGATTCAAAAATGGTGCCGGAGTACAAGACAGAGCCCGTGCCGAAGCTGAAGCCCAGGTATTGAGATACGGCTGAAATAATTGTGCGGGAAAACTGAAGTTGTTTGACGTAAGAAGTTGTTTTTTTATTAACATTGAAAGAATACAAAGGTAATTGGTGCTCTTACTAATCGAGTCCACCATGGAAACCGTCCTTTTACTTAAAATTATAAAGAGATCTACATTTCGTGGCTTTATTTATACGAGGATCCAATGGCAGGGTAGGATCGGGGGGGGGGGGGCGTAGGGGTGGAAACCTTCCCCCTCCGCTCTTTCCGTTTTTTGGTACGCCTGAAAACAGAAATAGCAGAAACACTGCATGGCCTTATTACCGTGTACAACCAGGAAGTTAAATGGCATCGCCACCATCAGGAAAGAGTAACCTGACCACCCCCCCCCCCCCCCCCCCCCACCCTGTAAAGTTTTGTTTGCAGGCGAAACATTTTGGGGTCAACTTTTGAGCATTTCGGTATATAGAAGTTTGGATCAGGTAAATTTTTGCCTGTTTGTGTGTTCGTGCTATTTAGGCGTGGTAACTGAAAACAATCCCTAAAATTCATCACATCTCTCAAAAGAAACGCATATTACAACATGTTATAATAAAAAAAAGAAAAACATGTTTTTTATTTTTCATCTTTAAGAAAAGTAGATATTTACATCTAAAAAACGCAGATAGTTAATATCAAGTAGCACCCAAACATGTATTGAAATACAACTTTCAAAATTGAAAAAGTGCACAATTTTATTTACACAAACTTAATAATGGACGGATTAGAAGTGTAATAATACAGAACATTTAAAAACACCACATTTTTCTTTGCAAAATCTTCATTTCAATATGTAACATCTTTTGGATTAAATCAGTTTTTTTTAAATCTCAGTGCAAAGTCACAAGACAAATGTAAATTTTAAATCAGAAATGCTGTACAGCTGTTACGAAAGCAACTCACTGTAATCTGGGGTAAAAATAGGAGCATTTTCAAGATAAAACCTATCAATTGACCTATCGTCAGCCAATCACAGCGTCTGTTGAGTATCACATGACATTCTAAATCTTCGACAAAAGTGCAAACTTCCATTAATTTTATAAAATAAATTAATCCACTTTGAACCTCATGACAAATCAGGCCCAAATTCCCAAATCTTGTATAGGATTATGGCTTTGTGGTTGTAGGCCAATGGCCGTAGGAGGCTGTGCCCTTTCGTTTCCATCAAATAGAACAAACAAAAACAGCTGAAACTTGTGTGACTCACCCCGACAAAATGAGTCTGAAAACAACATAACACAAGTTGAAACATTTCCAACATTTTTACTCACATTGTCCATACTGATCGGGATGAGTCTTTTTTATATTTTATTTGCCCAATACAAGACTTAAAGCCACTCTTTTTTTTGTTTTTTTACTGGAAATCTCCCATCACAAGGCCCGAGGGCCACTCAAAGGTGTGGGCTACGGAAGAAAGAAGAAAGAAAATTCAATGGAGAGAAGATATCTATCTGGGTATTAAGAGCTACAACAGAGGTGGTGGGGTTGGCCACATTTTAGGTTGCCAGCCCTACCCCACCCTTATGGTTTTACTTGGTCCAGATCTAAATAGAGGATTAATCTTCAATAGATACCAGAGAAATTATCCCAATTTTCAGACCTATAGACCCAGGCGGTGTAACTTCCGCCATTGGTGAGACCATCTCACCTCCCCCTCATGCTCAAGAAGCCACAATACGTATTAAGAAAAGTCCTTAACCCTAACCCTGCCAGACGCATCAGATTGCATAATTTGTCACATTGACTTGTGTGCAGAGTGCAGCAAGGTCAAGCTGTCACCACAGATGCACTGTGCTGCGTCTGGCAGGGTTAGGGTTCGACTCTTTTTTGTAGGATCCAATAGGTTCAAGCACTCCAGGTTTCAAATTGGCACAGGATCCACAAATTACAATAAAGCCAGTGGTTAAAAGTACAATATAAGTTTGGATAATGCAAACACCAAATTGACAAACCAAATATATTACACAGTACCCACTCGGGGTTCCCACAGAAATAAAACAAAACAAAAATTCCATGACTTTTCCAGGACTTTCCAGGACAAAAAATCACAATTTCCATGACATTTAACGCCATTTTGCAGAGAAAATGTATTTGGTATTATGATATTGATGAACCGCTGATGTTGGGCTGATCATTTGTTAGCTTTTTAAAATAAGTTTTAATTAATAATGGCCTCCTCCTCCCTTTACAGCCATCCGATCTACCAACTTTAATAAAAACAAAAGATACACTATGTACCATGTGTTATCACATCAAAAGCTGCCCATCAAAAATAACCCTTGCATGATCTTGATTTCCATTATTTTTACATGACTTTTGTATTTTTCGCAATTTTCCATAACTTTTCCATGACTTTTCCAGGACAACTTTTTGTCCAGGATTTTCCAGGATTTTCCATGGCCGGCCGTGGGAACCCTGCCACTGCTATATTGGATTTGAATCGGCCAGCCAACCCCAGAAAGCTTGGTGGTCGATCGAGTGGTAAAGATGTCTGCACTAATAAGCAGAAGGTCGTGGGTTCGAGTCCCGCCCGAGTAAGCCTGTGGATTTTTTCCCCACAGGCTCTCAGAAAGCACTGAGCATACAGTGCTTCATACACTACGTCGGCAAAGGGCAAACATGTCTCTTCAAAAATACAAGTTCTAATCTTAAAGCTTACTGTTTATTAAGATGGTACTATTACAGATCTTGAGAAATATCTCCGTCTGAAATGCTGTCATGCTGAAATACAAGCTCCTTCACAAGTCCAGTCAGTCACAACTCACAATTAAAAGGGATGAACAATGACAAATGAATTTTTTTGTTTCCCTGTGAATTGCTTGACTAAATTGATACTGATAGCTATATATGAGCGTGATAACAAAAATCTTGAATTGAAATAGCGAAATTTAATGTCAACAATTTGTTGCTTCTTATCAATGTGTTTATTGTGCTTCTTAGGACATATTTATTAATTCTTCAAGAACTACATGTATGTACATGTAGTTAGAAACCCGGTTGCTGACTTCCATAATCAGGCTTTGATTCAGAATGAAAAGTGAAACTGGCAGTATTCAGTTCAATGTCTGATTCAATATCTTTAAGATATTGAATGGGATACTGCCAGTTTAAATGTATACATGTACTAGGCCTAGGCCGAACATGACAATTTAGAATGGTCAGCATGACAAATTAATTTTCTTGCATTACTAATTAATTTTCTTGCATTACTAATTAATTTTCTTGCATTACAAATTAATTTTCTTGCATTACTAATTAATTTTCTTGCATTACTAATTAATTTTCTTGCATTACTAATTAATTTTCTTGCATTACTAATTGATTTTCTTGCATTACTAATTCATTTTCTTGCATTACTAATTCATTTTCTTGCATTACTAATTCATTTTCTTGCATTACTAATTCATTTTCTTGCATTACTAATTAATTTTCTTGCATTACTAATTAATTTTCTTGCATTACTAATTCATTTTCTTGCATTACTAATTAATTTTCTTGCATTACTAATCATTTGAGAAGTTAGTCAAATAAGACACTTTTCATGACTAATTATAATTAGTCAAAATAACCATGCATGACAAACTATTACTTAGTCTAATAAGACAGTGTGCATGACTATTTTGTTTTAGTCAATTGACTAAATAAAATGTTCAGTGTGTCGGCAGCTCTGCCAATGCTATATCATACCTTTAAACCGATATATAGAAATGGCAAATAAGATTCCTTCACTTGACACCAAAACCATGACATTATACACACACACCTAATACAATTTGTTTTAAAGATATACCGTTCCCTACTCTTTCGGGTTTCACCCCGAAAAAAAAACCACTTTTTTCATTTGCTATTTTTCTAGCAATACAATAGTTATTCACTTCTTAATGAGACATCGAACGGAAAAACCAATCCACGTTTATCAAATAATTACGCTATAAATATCAAATTATTTGTGACCCGACATTAGATGCGGAAGCAACCAAGAATAAAAGCCGTTTTTGGAGGGTTGCAGATTCCCAAAATAGCAAATAAAAATAAAACATGTAAAGAAGAAAGTACTGAGAGTAAAAGAAAATAATCAGATTTGTTGAAGAGCACAAACAGTGTATTACAAACTTAGTTTTCTGAGAACAGCAAGTCTTCTCGGACATTTGAGGACGAAATTCAGTCTCTAAACTGCCATAAATTATTGATACAACACTGCTTGCTGTACTGGTAGAAATTACACATCTATGATGATTTTGAAAGAACATGTAGTGGAACAAAATTGAAAACAAGGCTATGTACTGCCAAAATGTGATTGGAAACACAGCCCTGTTGCTGTCAAGTCTGGTCAAGTTTGTTTAAGAGTCAAGCAGTCTACCAGAGTCCAAAACAGTCAACAGGCTCAAGCCTCCCAACTTGACAGCCTCAGTGCGGATGGTTCACACCCACCCGTTTAGCAAACACCTAACCCGCGAGACATACTCACTCCGGCTCCCACACCACAAAAACTCCATTCAAACCATGAGGGCAAGGGTTTTATAACCCTCCCCGGAATGCCAGTTGCCAGATTAACTTATTTTGAATAAAAACTCACTGGGGCTTGGGGTGCAAGCCGAAATTGGTATGCAACAACGGAAAAATGAATTCTGATTTTTATCTGCGGCCTCCCGAGTTGCACAACAATTTTGAAATGGTATCGGTAGATCAACTTGGGCAATGAACGTAATAATTTTAACTGTCTTGTGACATACAACTTGACATGAGTCCTTGGCTTCAGCCCACATGTCCAAGACTGCTTTTCAGATTAACACCTGGCTAGGACTGTGCATCCGAACTGGGTACCCGAATACCCGACCGCTAATGTCAGGAACCGGTTCCAGATGATGGAATCGAGTACCTGTAACCGAATTAACATATTAATTTCTCAGACAATGAAAAAGAATGCTTTTGAATATCATTTGTAAAGAATTTTCCAAATGAAAAATAGGGTACATGGAAAAACAAAGTAGATTAACTTCTATGATGCTTGCGAAAAAAATTGTACCATAAAGCTATAGAGCTTACTCTACACACTTGCATCTTGCTGCATTGGCGCACCAATGTGCGGACCTTTATGAACAATATGAACAAATATTTCCGAGATTTTTGAGATTGGCATTCGATAATGAGTACCCACCCGTGCTCGTTTTCAATTGGGTACCTGATTCCTGTACTACCCGTTAATGCACACCCTTACACCGCTCTTGGCAAAGTCCCCTTGTCCAAGCAGTCCACACGTCAATGCCTGCCAGCGACTGTGGCCAGGACGGGTTTCCACATGAACTCCCGACCCTGGGCAAAGTCTCCTTGACCCAATAGTTGGACGGCTGGCTTGTAATCCTCCAGTGCCGTCAGGCTGAGAGGCTGCCATTCCTTGCGGGCTGTCTGGATCTTGCGCTGCTCACTGCTGGACTGAGATGTGGAGGAGGAAGTAGGGAGAGGCGCCGTGCTGGAACGGATTTGATTTGGACCTAGTGCGATTGGAGATACAAACAAAGATAAACATCTGATATCACTGGCAGTGGATGGAATTTGCTTTGGAAATGATATAAATTCAAACAGGATATTTGCCTTTCGTGGCGTGGTATTAGCACTGCATGCTCAGTGCTTACCTACAGCCTGCAGTAAAAAAAAACCTTCACAGGCATACTCTAGCAAACTTGAACCACGGGCATACAAGACGCCAGCAAGCTTGATGGTTGAGTAGTTAATCTCTTGAATACAGGTGACGGCTATAGCCACCATTTGTCACGCATTCCTGTGCATACTCAATCCATTCATTTTCCAACTATACTGTTCTTGAATTGGAATGTAAGGAATAGATAGACCTTTTATTCACAGGGGGCTCTGAGTGTGCCTATTTTTTTGCGTTTACACCTGGCTGCACAGTCCATTCTCGGCATACCAGCACCCCATCAACAACAGCCGGATACAAGGGGTTAAGATTTCTGCACTTGTAAGCAGAAGGCTGTGATTCTGAGTCCCATCTGAGCACAACGTTGAAGTTTTTCCCAGAGAATCTCAGCATTGAGCAAATACTACTAAATAATAATTGGAGAGGGATTCTGACGACACTTTCTTCTAAAGATGGGCAGAGCATATTGAACAGAATGCCGAGTTAAACCTTTGACCCTTCTATGACACATTCCACTCTTCTGAGATACCGCAAACTATAACAACACAAAGACTATGGATATCTCCACCATGAAATCCTTGTGAACATGTAACGTTGCCAAAAAATATAATAATTCTGGGCATTTTTATGCTACACTTTCTGAAAAATTCACCTCATGAGACCTGATACTGACACCTTAAGTCACCACGAAATCACCTTGAATGTTTTTCCCGCTGTAAGACAGGTTCAACTCATTAACTACAGCAGGAAGTTAATTTGATTAAACTCTTGAATATGGATGATGGCCATAGCTGCGGTTTGAAAAACAAAAATCAGCTGGACGGTTGAAGTCTATAGGTGCATTCCTGCGCATACTCAATCCATTCATGTTTCAACTGTATTGTTGAATGGGAGTGTAAGGAATAGATGGAACCTTTTCAAACAAAACATTGCATACCAGCACCCTGTCAAACAGCTGGGGGCACAAGGGGTTAATGGCATTCTGGACTTCAGACTATAATCACCGCACAACTCCTATCTGTCTGGTGGCTGGGCTTGTCATAGTGGATTAGAGAATGACAAGACCAACCCAGGGAGGAGAGCGTTGAAATGCTAAACACCTTGTGCTGATGTATCAATGTACTTCTTCATACCTTTACTACATCAGCGGTTTACCATCATAAATATGGGCCTTAAAAAAACCATTGGTGAAATCCCTGTGAAATGCTTGTGAAAAAATGGGTCGAGTGTGCTGTGTGAAGGACTGAAATCGACGTGAAATCGACGTGAATTTGTTTGATTGGCAACCTTACATTTCACCTGTTTTTCATGGTCAAGATGTTCATAGTGAAAAATCAATTCAAACATACCTGGTTTTGAGTTTGTCGCCTGTCCATCACCGCCATCATCTACAGACGCCCTCGCCATCACCTCCTTCCCAGGTATAAACCGCCCTGTGGCGTCCCTCTTCTGCTCCCAGCGTTTGCGGAACTGACCCGGCACCGTGGCTGCCGCCTCGGTCAGGAACGACAGCTTCTTAGGCCTCTCTCTGGAGACCTCGGGCTGGTCGTCTTTGGGGAGGTCCGGCAATGAATCCCAGCTCATGGAGTCGTCATCATCGATCTCATCGAGGGCGCTGGGGTTTCTGCTCGGTCGCTGCGGTTTGGACGGGGTTGGGGGAAGGTCTTCTAAGGGGGGAAGCAACTGTGGGCGGAGGGAAGGCATATCCAGAATCCACTTCTTGTAGCTAGCCTCACCCTCCTCATCATCACCCTTTGAATGAAAGCATAAAGAAACTGATGTGATAAAACACTAACTCCCTGAACCTTTTTGTTACCTTACTGAATCCTCTAAAACCTACCACCGTGCAGTAACCCAAGCCCTGTGTAAATGTCCTCAATCCTGTAAAATCCTTCCAAATCTCCTGGTGGTTTTTGACGGAGGGTTAGGGAATAATAGAACTGGTTCCTCCAGTTAGGGTGTTTAAGCATGAAACTCTGCTTTCTGCCTGGTCCCACCAACGAGGGTTTTTCTCCGGGTCCTCCGGCTTTCCTCCCTCCGGAAAAATCAAACACTTTCAATCTCTGGCTGTGCTCTGTGGTCATATGTGGGTCGATGTAGGCCGGCTGCCAGAGGCGCCTTTACGTGCCAGCGACTCGACTACGTTGTAGCCGCGTCCTTCGCAATTCATCATCCCAGCTGCGAGTAAGGATGATTAGCCTCCCAAATTATATACTCAAACTGTACTTAGATGTAGAATGAAAAGCTATGCCATGCTTTTTCCCTCTTTCTGTATCTCTATGGAATTTTTTGCCTGGTGCATGTTTCCCTTCATCTTAGATCTTTCCTGCATCAAGATAAATATTAATTTCTACCCTTTGTATCACTTGATTTTTTTTCCCTTTGTAGCTCCGTAACTCGAGTGGTTTTTAGCCTTGTTTGGGGGAAACTTGCATAAAAAAACCATATTTATTAACATCTTTACATCTACAGCTCTCTGTTAATTTCAGTAAACCATAGGGGCCGTTCATTTTTTGGTAATTTAGTATTTGATTATTCAAAACCGGGTTTGACCAAATATTCAAATATTTGATACTCGCTGATCAAGTTTTTCACACGTCAGCTGCAACTGCATGCCGTGCCAGTAAAATGTTGCACACAAAACATGCCGGTGTTTTAAGTGCGGCGATCGATATTATGGACCACTCGATCGGCATTCTTTTGCACATGCCTGTTGTATCCAAATCATTACAGGTACGTATAACGGTCTGATAACAAGAAACCAAAATCCAGCCTGAGTTTTTGCAGTGTCAGAGGTTTTACGGACGGGAACAGTAAACCTCCATCCACAAAAAGTTACCGCCGACGAAAATGTGGCATTTGACACTGCTAAGCGCCGTAATTTTTCTATTAAAATAGCATCAGAGTCATATCTGTACGTGCATATAGAACGATCAAATATTCAAACATTCAGTATATTTGGGTCAGCCCTAGTAAACCAAATCTGCATTAGGGAGGAGTGGTTAATCTGTGGTCGGGCCAGGCCTTTGAAAAGCCAAGCCATGCCCGGGCCTTCCGGCTTTTACTCTTACTATTGTGAGCCACAAATCACCTAACAATAGAGCATCAACTAATCAATAAAGCCCGGCCTCTGCCAGGCCAGGCCTGGTTGTAGCCCCTCCCACACTAATCTGTACCCATTCACAGCTGCATCAAAAGATGCCTCAGCTGTCAGTCAAGTCTGGGTGAACAATGGGAGCCAGCTGGACTCTAGAATTTAATGGTAGTTTATTGCGTACAATCAGGGGATTATAGAAGCCCAAAGGCCTAGGCGTTCCAGGGGCTTGGCCAGGCTTTTCAACGGCCTGGCCTGGCCTGGCCTGGCCTGGCCTGACCACAGATTAACCACTTCACCCTTAATCTCCTTCAGAATGAAGAAACCTGCACCCTCAACGTACCTGGTCAATCCACGACGGGTGGTACCGGAGAGGCCCCTCCTCCCCCTTCAGGTTGTTATAGTCTGGTATCGGGTTGTTAAAGAGCAAGACCGAGGCCTTATCCTCGTTGGTCATTGCCAGACGGTACATCAGCTCCACTTTCTTCTGCACCTCCTTGACCCGGTGGTGGTAGCTACCATCCTGCAACCTCTCATCGTCGGGAATCTGAGGGCAAGTGAGAAGGAAGGGTTGGTCTCACCGCCAGTAAAATCTACCCAGCCTGGGCAGTGTTCTAGCATTTTGCTCAAGGATGGACAATTAGAGCACAGAACATGAAGCCCTTATGGCATGGGGTCTGGGGTCCGCTTAAGGGGCCCAAAAAATGTTGCATTCTAGTAGCTCTGTGGTGCAATCCGAGGCAATTCCTGGCCACTTTCCCTTGACCGTTTTGAGCAACAGTTTTATTAAGATTATATAGGCAACATTAAGTTCATTTGAAATTATTTAGAATATACTCTTGCTCTTAAATTTATAGTGTAGTGGTAGTGTATGGGCAGGATTCAAGCGTAGTGCTAATTCCCGAAAGCGTAGTGGGTGCCAACGCTATTTAATGCCTGGCTAGAATGCCGAGCTAGAATGCCGAGCTAGAATGCCGAGCTAGAATGCCGAGCTAGAATGCCGAGCTAGAATGCCGAGCTAGAATGCCGAGCTAGAATGCCGAGCTAGAATGCCAAGCCTGGGTCTCTTGGTCTGAAAATTGGGATAATTTCTCTGGAATCTGTTGGAGAATTATCCTCCATAGCGTGGTGGGGTTCGCAATTCAAAATGTGGCCAACCCTACCACCTCTGATCGTAACTCTTTACCTGGAGTGGCTTTTGGCCTCATAGTGAGGCGTTGAGAGTCGGTCTTGTTGACTTGCTAACTCGGACTTGAGTGGGACTAGTCACAATTTTTTTGACTTGAGACTTGACTTGACTTGACTTGGAAAAAAATTTACTTGGGACTTGACTTGACGTGAAAGAACATGGCTTGTGACTCGACTTGACTTGAATAAATTTGACTTGCTGACATTAACACTTTTGGTAAAATAAACACAAACTTTTGGGCGTACGCACATATCAGTTGAAAAAAATACAGAGTCTATAGCACATACTGAGCTGGGTGTCCAGTATGTATAGGGGCCGCAGCGCTGGCCCAGAATTGTTAATTGAGTCATCACAAGTCACTTCACAATTCTGGTCTCAAGCCATGTAACAAGCTATTCAAACACACTATATAAGAAAAGGATTCCTTTGTCAATGTTCATCACATGTAGCTTGTGATCTGCCTTTTGATTTGACTTGTGACAGACTCAATTACAACTCTGCGCTGGCCGACTGCATGGAGAATCCTCAAGATGGCAAGCCAGTTTGATTTTGTACAGTGCATGCGTGCCAGCCTATGCGTAGTCATTTGACATTGGAATGTTAATTTACTATGTTCAACAATTGATTGAGACATGGTACTTGACTTGAGGAAAATTGACTTGGGATTTGACAAGTAATTTTTTCTCAAGTCAAGTCGAGTCAAGTCACAAGTCAAATACTTGCGATTTGACTTGAGAAAAAATTACTTGGTTACAACAGCGCAAAACAATGCAAAGAAAACCCCTCACCCCTTCTTCACTGTAGAAACTACGCTTGGCCACCGTCTTGTTATTAGTCAGGCACTCTCGGACAAAGGCACCATAGGCAGCCTTGAGTTCCTGGGGGATCTTGGAGTCTGCCTTCTGCAGCTTAACCGTCGAGTGGTCCCTCAGGGTACCCCAGAGGGCATTGACCCCTGCTCGACCTGAGGAGAATCACATCGTTTTTGTGAGAATAAAATGTGCAAATGCTGTTTGTTGATGTAGTCCACAGATATGTCTGGCACATGATCAGAGAGAACTTTCCACAGGGCACTGTCCCCTGCACTAACTGATGGGAAATACATGAACATACTCAGACAACTAAAACAAACTTTTGTGAAAAAAAGTAACAAGGGAAAGTGACTAGTTAATTTGAATGAATTTTTAAAATGAACCAAACGGAAAGACTTTACTTCAACATTTTGAACAATAACCAACCCTCCTTGATAACAACTGTCAAAACATGTGGCACAACCTGTACCCAATTGTGTTCAGAAATGCATAAACACTTGGCAAAAACTTTAATTTTGCGATTTTTTTCAGGAAATTTGTGCAGTATAGGCCAGGGGAAGGTTTGTGTGTAATGTTTGTGTTAGATGTTCTTGGCATATCAAAGTGTTCACATACATGTTGATTTCTGACTCATTTTTACAGATTTAGCCGACATAAATCTTGAAATAACAGGTTTTGCCACATGTTTTGGCAGTTGTTATCAAGGAGGGTTGGTTATTTTTCAAAATGTTGCTGTTCCCGACAGATTTCGGTGGGGGGTATTTAAGTAAAATCTTTCCGAACAAGGAAAACTGGCAGGAGCAGGATTTGAACATGTGACCTCCGGAATACTCTACCAAAATGGGTATTATGTCGCCAAATTTGAAAAATGAGTTTTTTACACAGATTAATTTATCACATCCAAAGCTTGAATTTGGTGTAGGTTTGACCCCTGTAGCATTTTGTGTTCTTGAGATAACTTGACATTTGTATAGTCATATTTTTCCAATTTAACTGAGCTATCTTGCCCTACGTTAACGTTGGCGGTCTCCCAAATTGTCAGTGTCTTTGTTCGGACACCATTTTGACTGGAAATTACTGGGGTAAATTTTGGTCATGCTGGACTTGGGCAAGCCGCCCAAATTAAAGCAGCTGCAACGGAATTTTGTA
The DNA here is from genome assembly GCA_037893225.1 of Hippasteria phrygiana. Taxonomy (NCBI): domain Eukaryota; kingdom Metazoa; phylum Echinodermata; class Asteroidea; order Valvatida; family Goniasteridae; genus Hippasteria; species Hippasteria phrygiana. Next base: position 1,246,056 of record JAZGUH010000100.1, read on the forward strand.
CAAGCATTGTACCTCCTTGTTTCTTGATTGACTGGGGGATCGGCACCACTTTCTTCTGCTCGGGCTCAATTCTGGGCCGGAGAAAGTAGGCTGCCTGCTTCCGGCCGAAGATCTTGTACAAGTCTTGCTGGTGTGGAAGAGCGTCTCCCCCTCCCTCCTCCATGAACCTGGGACAGGAAAAAAAATCAGGTAGTTGTTAATCAGTTGAATTTCCTATTTTATCCCGAGTGGCCTGATCCGTGCGTAAAGGAAGTAATGTTCTGGTTTAACCTCCTGAAAAGACCACCTGGCCGGTTGTCGTCTATATGCACATCCCTGCGCACACTCAATCCATGGTTTGCCAATTGTTTGCATTACGTTTGGCTGCACAAGCATCCCATTAATAACAGCCGACCAGAAGGGGTTTCAGTTGGATTTCCTATTTGTGACCGGCTCTATCAAAATGGGTATTATGTCGCAAAATTGAGCTTTTTACACAGATGAATTTGTCACATCCCAAGCTTTAATTTGGTGTAGGTTTGACCCCTGTGGCATTTTGTGTTCTTGAGGTATCTTGACATTTGTAGTCATATTTAACGGAAGTGCATTTAGAGATATAGAGTACCGAAGTCTGACGTCAGTTGGCACAACAACTGGCTCCAAACAAATGGAGATTTCGACTGTTCCTCTATTAAACAGCCAGTCATGCAAACACATTGACACAAAAATAACAAAAGTATTCTGGCTCCAAACATTGCACTGACGTCATCACTTCGGTACTCTATAGCCCTTTTAAACACAACAAGTGCAAAGAAATGATATAGAAGTTATTTCTATCAACATTTATTTGTTCATCTTTATTTATGAATATTAATGTTTCTGAAAATAAATTATGAAAATAATTATAGATATAACAGAAGGAAAAAAATAAAAAAATCACTTATGTGAAGATTTTTTCGCCTGCTTCACATAATGTCCAGAGTGGTCTGATCAGTGCATAAAGAAAGTAATTTAATGTTCAGGTTTAAACATTATTTTTTCAGGGGAAACCCACACACTTAGATACGGACTGAAAACCCAATCGAAACAGAGCACCTGGACGGGAAATTAATCGGGGTCACAAGAGGTCGAAGGCAAGGCAAGAACCACTTCAGTACAACTTTGAACTTGCTCAAGTTCAAAACATTACGCCAGAAAATTTTGTTGCTCTAAAAATAATGCTGTTTATAATTTATGTAGTCATAGGATGTTTTGTAACTGAAAGAACCGTGGCGTCACAACTCACGAAATCAATCAATTATTGGGTTTTGTATCTTTTCATTTCTACATCTGGTACACTTATGGCTACCCCCAAAAAAACCAATAGAAGTAATCTTTTAGCAACTGACCTATAGAGGCAGAAACATGATAATTCAGCTTGTGGAATATTGTCTGATCACAATGGTTATAATTCAATGAGGAATGTGCAAAATTTCAGGCAAACAAAAAATTACTGTAGAAAATTCCACAGGGTTGTCTAAGGTGTGTGGTCAACTTGCAAACCGAAAATTTTGAGAATTGTCTCAGTATTTATGGAAGATTTATCCTCTGGATTTAAATCTGGACCAAGGAAAACCGTAAGGGTGGTTGGGCTGCAACTGAAAATGTGGCCAACCCCACCACACCTGTTGTAACCCCTTTATTACCTAGTTTTTAGCCTTGTCTTGGGAAACTTCCATAAAAAAACTAAAAACTAAAATCATTATAGGGAATTGATTTGACTTAAGTGGAGTTGGCAAAGACAGTTCCAACAAACATACATGACTGAGACACCTTCTAGCATCTTACATGTAACTGCTTAATTTGACGACATGGTACATTTGTTATTGGCTCTGTATGTGGGCCGTCAGGCAGCTTTTAAAGTCTGCCTTTGGGATTTAAGCTAATTACATGCAACACCTGCATCTGCATCTTGCTAAATGCACTCTGACCATCCTATCTTAAAGTCTTCACCCAAAGTGTTCCAATCCTGTCTCATTCTCCCCCCCCCCCCCCAAACTACCTGCTTCAAACAACATCCAGTGCTTGTCACTCCAAGGCTACAAATGCGACACTCTAGCAATAGAGCTCCCGAATGCCCTTGGGGTCCCGATAAACACAGGACCAAGGACGATGCGGCGACCGAACCTACATGTACACACTCACCCATCATCGTCCCCGTCTTCCTCGTCGCTGCTGGACACCACGGACAGCCGGCCAGTGTAGTGCTCCCCTCGGCTTGGGATGACGCTCAGCGTGCGGCCGATCGCTGCCGGGCGATCCTCCTGTTTATATTCGGGCTCCAGTGACGCCTGCTGCAGCTTGGTGGCCAGTTTTCGTGCCGCACGGCGCTTGGTGCGTGCTTCTTTCCTTTCACTCTCTGTTTGATAGCAAAAGACAGCAAAGTTTGATTGGCACTGAAAAGGAAGTTGGCCTTGGGCATACCGAAGATGACAAATTTAGACAAAGAAGATTTGCGGGCAGGCCAAATTCCAGACTTACCAGATCCATGATTACAGACTGTAAGGGAATGAAAATAGTTAAAACTGATAATATTTAGGAGAGTCTGACATTTCAATCCAACCAGATTCTTTCTCAAGGGCAATTTCATCGCAAATATATCTGACCTGGGGCCGATTTCACGAAACGCAAAGACGCGTCTTAGGAAGAGTAACTCGTCTTAACTCGCGACTCGTCCTAGGATCGATTTCACAAAAGTTAGGACGCGTTCAACACGTCCTAACTTCCTCAGCAACGCGGCTGAACTCGTCTTAACTTAAGATCGGTCTGTGGGTCGTCTTATCTATATGCGAACATGTACAATTTACTGAAAAGCAACAATGGCGCTTATGCTTCTCGCTGATTACAAAGCTCGGCGGGCAATTAGGAGAGAGAGAGGATATTCCGAGATAGAAGAAATCCACTAGATAATCTAAATGACGAGGAAATCCTCAAGAGATATAGGTTCAAAGGCAGGGAATATTCCAAGGGTTGGAGATGAATTGGAGCCCGATAACGGGTGAGTGTAATATTAATAAAGGGATAAAAGTGTGATGACCCGGTCTTTACCACGTCAATCATAACCGAGGAGGGGCGTAAGTGACGTTAATGGACCGAGCCACAGCGGTCACGACCCTTACGAAAAATGCAAAAAACTCCTGTAAAAAGGACAAAATGCAAAGCTTTTTTCTCCCCACTTTTTCTCCCATTTGCTCAGTACAAAACACATGCGTACGTATCGGACTTGTGAGCGCGTGAAGGCACTCCGCGCCTGTCTGTCGCGTGTGCGTACGCACACGCACGAATGCAGCATTTTATACGCGTGCATTAGCGTTGTCTTACATTATGAAGTTCAGTACATATTGTGCGCGCACCTACTACGCTCTCCCTGTTGCGTATCGGCTGAGAACAGTTGGTTATGACGCGCCGTGTTTAAACAACCGTTTTTAACAGCCGTTTTAGAAAGGGTTTTTAACAGTTGTTTTTAACAACCGTTTTTAACAGCCGTGTTTAAACAACCAATTAAACACACCCACGTGACAGGCTCTCGACCAAAAGGGATAGTGAAACTCGCTGAGGCATTTATGAATCAGCATTCAAATTGTTCATCCAAAACAATCACCAATCAATCATCTTGAATTTACTGCATGCGCGTACACATCCGAAGGCTGTTACACGAAAGTGCCAAATTGAACATGATACAGCCATTGCATGCGAAAGGTCATCCTCGTCCAATAATTAGCGGTTCGTTTATCTGTATTTCGGATGCGTCTTGCTTAAGAAGGGTTTAGTGAAATCGATCTCAGGACGCGTCTTAGCTAAGATCGATCTTAGAGCAGGAACTCGTCTTAAGACCTAAGATGAGTCATAGGTTAAGAAGAGTTTCGTGAAATCGGCCCCTGGCGTTATGATATATGAGCCGAAAGTTGCACTACGGCATTATGAGTTACAAGCAAAAATATTTTTTCACTGAAAAATTGATTTTGGAATTTTGTACTTTTTCAAATTTTAAAAGCACTCTTCTATCTTATTCCTGAAGTTTTAAAACTGAATTCAACCTCGAAATATTTGGGATAGGTGGCATGATTTCACAGGATACTTGAGACTGCTATTTACTTACAGTCTAGTACAGTCAGGGTTGATAAAAATCATGATTTTTTTTTTAAATAGAAAATATCAGATTGTTTTGATTTAAATCGGATTTTTTTATTTAAATCAATTTTTTTTTGTTTTTACCATCGTACCATTAGCATAAAACATTTGTTTCAAATAAGTCAATTTAAATGACCATCATTGAAAGTCAAGTATAACCACACACAATTGTTCATGAAATCAGTACTGAAATCCCTTTCATTTATCATATTCTTTTCTAGAATACAAAGTTTGTCTTAAAATCTCTGTTACAGCATCTCCACCATACTGCACATTTCTCATCCAAGTTGATAACAGGAACCCCCTCCTCTCTACACACAACCATGGTGGAATAAAACTATTTAATGCATCCACCATATTTGTTTAACGCACTGTCCTTATTTTGATCCCGTAAAAGTTTTTACGATTTTTGCGGTGGAAATATATATTGTCCTTCGGCACATTTTGCATTTGCAGCTGTAGAATGGGAACCAGACAATGGAACTTTCAATAGATAAAGCACCATTGAAGATTTAGGCCTATGTTAAAATATAGACGGTTTAGCAGAGACGATGAGGCAAAATTTACAATTTTGGAAAATGTAAATATTTATTAAAAATCATTAAAAGTCCCAACACAACATTTTGTAATTGTCATTTTTATACAACTCAGCAGAAAGTCCTTAATGCCTGATGAACTGGATAAAATCGCTACGAGGGGGGGAGGGTCGGGGCGGGGTGGTCGGGGCGGTCAGGGCGGTCGGGGTGGTCGGGTTGGGGGGGGGGGGGGCAGGGGGGTCAGATCAGGTCGGGGGGTACAATTGATAGGCGCATTACATGCATTGAGTTATTTAAACCTGTGTACATATGTATATCAGGTAGTACATTACACACACAATGTACTTCAGAATCATATGCATTGTACACAAGATAAATGTAGTACACTGTTTCAGGAAACTGGCCTTATACATCCCTTTAGAGTGAGTATAAGCGATTTAAAGTTAATGACAGTCAGGTTTGAATAACAGAAATTGTTTTTACATTAAACAAATAACAGAAATGAAAAAAGAATCAAAACGTGATTTTTATTAGTGATTTAAAAAAGAAATTCCAGTGATTTAAATCAGGATTTAAAATCAATGATTTAAAAAGAGTGATTTAAATCAAACAACCCTGAGTACAGTATTTCATAATAATTGAGCAGTTTAGTTTTTTATGTTTGGAAATGATGTATACTACCTTTAAAGCTTATAACCTGTACTTTCAGGAAATACCAGATTCTAAATTTTCAACTTTTTCTACTTTCCAACTGTTTCGTTGGGCAAATCGCATGTCACAAATAGCAACGGAAGAGATTTTTCAGGATGTTTTCTTCTAGTCTTTTTGTTAAACTACTCTTTTGATTCCCCTCTTTTCTTTTCATTTTTTTTCATTTTTTTTTCATTTTTTTTTATTAAAAAAAATATTTAATTTTTTTTTGGGGGGGGGGGGCAGAAGGGAGTGGGGTTGAGTATGATTTCATATGGGCGACAACACGCAAAACCAAAAAGCAGAATATGAATCAGAATCTGCCGACAAGCTCCAGCAATGAGGTCTTAGAAGAATCTCCACATTGCACGTCTATACATATTGAATATTATCATAACTTGTAACCACAAAATGCCAATATCTGCCATGCTGGACAGTAATGCACTGAAAACACGAAAGCAAGACGTACTTAAAGGTAGTGTACATGATTGGTCATTGTTGCAATTTTCAGAAATGAGCGGATTTGGGGGTTTAGTATTTTATAGGAAATATCATTCCACTGACCTGTTCAAAGTTTTGCGTTGTTGGATGGCGGAAAAAAAACAAGAGAAAAACGGCACTCGTTTTCAACCGTTGTGCGGATGATAGCCTTTAGTCAAGGTGCGCGTGGCTACCTGGACACGTGACGCGCCCCGAATGCCAGCATTTCCGGGGCGTGCCACTCGTCCGGGTAGCTACGAGCGCCTTGACTAAAGGCTACAGGGCAGTTTTCCAACGATTTCCAGCTGGAAATCTTTGGAAAACAATATAAATTTCCACTTCTCTTGACAACGACAGCACACCTAGTGCCATCAGTTCACAGGATGATTGAGACTACTATTAACTTACAGTTTAGTAGGCCTAAGGTATTTCGTAATAATTCAGTAAAAAAAAATTACCAATCGTGTACACTACATTTAAATAAAAATGAAGACAATTGATGAAAATAGAGGAAAAAAAGATGTAGAAGGTGGGTGGGGTAATGTCAGAGGGAATTAACTCCTAGGACATGATTGTTGTAGGAAAAGGCCCATGGTTGCAATCCCACAGTCAATCACATTTTGTTTCACCCAAAATTGAAAAAAAAGCCAAAAATAACCTCGAAAGGGAAACTTCCATAAGACAGAATTATCAGTTGCAACTCTGAGTTTTAATCCAATTATTTTCTCCTCTCCTCAAATTCTGGGAGAATGGCCTTTGACATTTCGAGTGGGTGAAATCTGGATTACCATGAGGGAAAAAAAAAAAAAGTCTTTCAACAACTAATGCTTGTTCTGGTACATCTGAAATTGAAAACTATCAGCATGGCATGATTTAATCGCGGCAGTCCCAACAAAGCACCCCTTTAAATTACCTAGGTCAATTTTGCCTCTTTGTGTAAGCGCTTCCTGAATTTGGCGTCGCTCCCGACATTCAGCTTCGCGAATCTACACACAAAAAGGGAAGGAAAAAAATACGAGAATTAAGGAAAAAGAGGAAAGACATAAAATTATCCAGAGGTCAGATGCATGTGCCGTCTTCGAGCAATTCTTCCACATGAACGAAACAATTCTATCGGCCGTACGCTCGGTGGTCGGCCGGCAGCGTGCAAAAGGACAGAGGTTCCCTGTTATATATAAAGCGAAATCCTAATTTATTAATGCATGGCGCTGGTGTACCATACGCTTTGCTCCAAGGGCATACATGTATGGAGTCCTATGTACAATTGTGTCCTTATTCATTTTGTATCAATAGATTTGTAATCCTGTGAAAAATGAAGCATATTTTACAGAGGGCTAATGTGGTGGTCGGGCTCAATTTCTTTTTTGGTCTGTCATGCTGCTGTTTTGCTAACAATGGAATGGCAGCTAAATTGTTGGTAATCTATCAGCGTATGCACTATATCAAATTTTATCCAATGCATTTTGGTATTAATATTTGGAGTATTGGGGATTTTACAATGTCACAAAAGTAATACTGAAATTAGCCACATGATTTTTCAACAGTGTTGTTTGACAAAAATAAAGAAAAGTTGAGTGGTTTTTTCCCACAGCAATTTGTGACAAATAAATTGTTCAACTCTGAAGTACAAAAACACCACAAAAACAGCATAACATTTGTGCCTTCCCTCAGGCCGTACAGGTAAACAGCCACCTTCTAGACAGGTCTTTGTCCATTTTAATCTTCCTCTTAGTTATTCAAGCATCTTAAAGATTCAATCATCTTTTTTCTCCTGCTGACATTCGGCAAAAGTAGAAATTCCAACAGCCCAGACGGGACAGCTTAATACCCCTCGAGATGGGGAGGAGTGGGGGGGGGGGGGGGGGGGGAAAGTGAAGTCAATCTGCCCTTGAACTAAATGAAGATAAAGATAAAGCGCTGGTGCATCAGCGGCAGAGATTTACTCGCCGGCAGAAAAGACCAATCCTTGGAGATGCCGAAGCGTAAGCGCATAAGTCCCCAAGGGTCTGTCCTCTGCTTCAGTCAGATTTGCACAGGGAGGATATACATCCTCCAAAGGCAATTTTTTTTGGTATGACATAATTAAATTATAAGCCCATATCTCTTATGGGTAAGGGGAGCACACATGCATGTTTCATGGAGACACACATGGGGCTGGGAGACTAAAACTATGTTGACTTTTCCAATTAAATTGTCTTTTCCCCCGTAAAAAACGGAATGGGGATGGTGCATTATTTACATCTGTAGATGCATTAGGACGTTAGATGACACGCGAGGGACGATATTCGATGATGGTCACTTAAGGATTTGAAGCTGAACTAACTGAAGATCAAGCACCATTTGCGATTGGGGAGGGGGGGGGGGTCCACCTTAAACAATCATTAATAATTCATCTAGGACATTGAAACTCAGACACGCACAGCAAACAGAGAGAAAAATGCTATGTGGGAAAATAAATGTGTAAAATTTTTCAAACTTGACTACAGAAGGAGAAGTGTGGCAGAGAAGAATACCCAAAAAAGAGGGAAAAATTTGGAAAAGAGGCTCCATGAGAAACAATATCCAGGGATATTTCAAAAGGAAAACAACCAAAATGAATGCATTCATTCAAAGTCATGGTTCACATCTGTCCCTGATAAAATGTGTTTTCGGTCTTTAAAAACATTTTTGACAATTGGACATTGCTGATTGGAGGCTAAGATGTACTGTCCATAGTTTTCCAAAAGTTAGATTTTTTTTTTGCTTCTAAATAATTTCTTCTAAATAAAAATGAATTAAACTGCTGCAAACTGCTTACTGACTGAATAGACCTGAAATATACAAATCAAAAAATTAGCTGGCCTAACGTTTTAAACTTAAGCAAGTTCTTTCTTTGAGAAAGAACTTGCTTAACTTCGAAACGTTTTATAGGCCACCTAATTTTGTGATTTATTTTCTTCTAAGTTAAACATATTTTGTTCACGAAAAACCACCTTCTTTATTCTTGGTGTCTACAACCCTCCAAAGGCGGCTTGTGTTTTCGGTTGATTTCGTGCATCGAATACAAAGATATGCCCAAATTATTGTAAGGCCGCAAATATTTCATCATTTGTAAAAGTAATTACATGTATTTTGATAACTAAACCTGGGTGGTTTTTTTTCATTCGGCATCTTGTTATAAAGGCGACTAACTTTTGTATTGCTATAGAAAAACAGCAATTTAAAAAAACTTTTTCGGGATGAAACTAAAGAACATGGAGAATATATTTTTAATAAATGGTGAGGAGAGCCACAAATGTCGATGTTATGACAAGAATCAAGAATCCTGTTCCTATTAGAGATATCATTTACGCCTACTGCATATGAAACTAAAAGGAGGTCAGTGAGTTGGTCTCACCAACGGTGGAAATGACCCCGCCTGGGTCTACGTCTATAGGTCTGAAAATATTTGGATAATTTCTTTGGAATCTATTGAAGATTTATCCTCTATTTAGATCTGGACCCAGGAAACTGTAAGGGTGGTAGGGCTGGCAATTCAAAATGTTGTCAACCGAGTGTGGTTTTTAGCGGCCAACCACAAAGACTGCTTTTTCATGGTGCTAGACGACAGAATGAAAGGACTCTAAGCACCAAGAGAAAACAGTCTCTGAGATCGGCAGATGGCGACAACATCTCAGATTTGTAGCACGATTGCTGGAAGCCTTCCTTTAACATCTTGAATACGGACGATGACCACAGCCGCAGTTTGAAAAAGACCACCTGGCCGGTTGTTGTCTATATGCGCATTCCTGTGCATACTCAATCATGTTTGTCATATAAAAAACAATTTTTAAACAAACTAAATTGAGGGAGAGATTCCCGATAAAATGTGTGCATATGTACAACAGACTATGGCACTCGGTGCCTGCACATAAGGCTGCTTCACACTACGAAAAGTCTCAGCGTTGTAGCCGGGTCCGCCATGTGTTGACTTTTCACACTACAACATTTTCAACACGGCACTGACCCGTGTAAAGCGCTCAACCCAGGTTGAAACTAACCCTGCTCGGGAGGTGGGTTGAGAGCTCTCGACCCATGTAGAGAAGTTCGACCCAGGTTGAAAACACATCTGGGTTGAGTTCGACCCGTGCAACCGCATTGAGTAGTGTAAAAAGGAAGCGTACATGCAATTGACCCGTGTTGAAATTTTAAAGAAGTCTACACGGGTTGGACCCGGGTCGAACGTACATAGTGTGAAAACGCCTATAGGCATACTGAATGTTACTGTACAAATTGAATCTTTTAATGAAAACAAATTCTGCAAGGCAACAAAAGTGTAATGACCCAATCTTGACCAGCCAATGATGACCTTAGTAGGGTGCCGGGCTACTGCTAATGAACCTCGCCACAGGCTATAGTCGATTAGTAGTTGCCATGCCCTTCCTGGTCCATTTCTGATTAAAGACTATTAGTTAGCACTTATACATGTACTGACATAACCCTCGTTTTATATTGTTATGTCACACGCGCCCGGGCGATACAAAAATCAATCTTGTTTTGTTGATTGATATAATTATGTTGTATTATACATTTGCAGCACCAAAAACCAAACTATTGAATTATTATGAAACACACTCGAATGTAAGTAAATAGCAGTCTCAAGCATACTGTGAGATCATAGGTACGTACATGGCACCTGGTGTGCTGTTATTTTCAAGAAAAGTGGATTTTTTGTATCAATTTCCAGCAATGGTCAGCCGTCCAACATTGTGGGGGAAAAACTGCCTTTAAAAAAAATACTGCCCCCAATTTACCAACTTTAGTTAGTCCACATTTTGTTTGGCAATTGGTTAAACACATCCGTTAACGGGTGCAAGCCAGCTGGTCTAGTTCCCCAACCTGATATTTCCCTACCATCTATAATTTGCTGTTTTGTCCAACTATACAAACAGCTTTTTCCCCCCTTTTTCCCAGCATCTATGCACACAAAACCTTAAAAACGTCAGTGTTACAGTATTTGCTAAAAAGTACTAACCCCAAATCCATTCATTTCTGAAAATTACAGCAAAAGACTGCTTCACCAACTCTGAGGCTGACTATCATAAAGCACCGAGTATATGTGACCCGCTCTGCAAAAAGGGCACATAAGTCGCTGTATGCTTTTATGAGTTATGGGCCGTTCAATGTGAAGAGGGTGGAAAATTCTTCAAATAAGTGATTTTGAATGGAGGGAATTTATTGCATCTTTGATACCTATATTTCATAACCAAAATCTTTGATTTCAGTTAATAAAGTTGGAAAAAGAATGTGTTTTTGTCGAGTGCTTCCATCTATTGCTTTGCTTTTTGTTTCTTTAAATGGCTTGTTTCTCCTTAAGTCATTTCAAGAAATTCCTGAAAACAAACATGCAAATTTCCAAATATCTCATGATTGCAAAATGCTAGAGACCTCAGACATATACCATATGAAAGCTTATAAAATGGCCTTTCCAGCTATATATAAAACACTATTTTCAAATTTTGCAACATAAGTGCCCTTTTTGCAAAGCGGGTCACATATAATGTTACAGTGGGCGTGTTTATTCATCTAAAAGTAGCCCGGATTGTTATTACATAAAACATTCCTCCTCCCAGTTTTCAACCGTCAACTTTTGTAACTTTCTGCTTTCATTCCTGAGTTTCTCGCTTTTTTACCTTTCTTGTCGATCTGTTTACCAGAATAATTTTCCACATGGACGGAGCACTTTTGGCCAACCCTTATAAATCATTGTGCAAACATTTACTCTATGGTTAAAGGTAGTGTACACGATTGGTAAATTTCCAATTTTCTTTTTAATGAATTATTACGAAATACCTTACTAGACTGTAAGTTAATAGTAGTCTCAATCATCCTGTGAAATTATGGCACCATGTGTGCTGTCGTTGTCAAGAAAAGTGGAAATTTATATCGTCTTCCAACGATTTCCAATCGTTGGAAAACTGCCCTGTAGCCTTTAGTCAAGGCGCGCGTGGCTACTCGGACATGCTGGACATGCTGGCATTCAGGGCGCGTCACATGTCCAGCTGGTAGCCACGCGCGCCTTGAATAAAGGCTATCATCCGCCCGACGGTTGCAAACGAGCGCCGTTTTTCTCTCGGTTTTTGAAAATTGCAACAATGACCAATCATGCACACGGCCTTTAAATGTCATTTGTAACTTTACAGTGCCTATAGGGGCACCATGCACCTTAATTATTCATGAAAACTACGAGAAAATGAGGCAGACTAGTCCCAATTAGTCTTATGATAAAAGTCGTACTGAGTGTAAAAGTGAAGATGGTCCTGAATCACAGATAAATCCTGATGACATACTAGAATGAATATCATCTTGATTTATCGTTACAAGTTTTACAAGTCAAATCTATCAAATCTGAAATTGAGGTTTCCTTTGCAAAATAAGACAAAATAAAGAAGATACTCTGACATTAAACTTGACAACACACATGTACCGACAACAGTTGCTTTTGCCACAGTTTTCGGAAATGGGTTGATTTGGGGGTTAGTATTTTATAGCAAATACTGTGACAACATTTTGTGTGCGTAGATCCTTAAAAAACCAAGGAAAATGCTGTTCTTGTAGTTTGGTCAACCACACTTTAGATGAAACAAAGCAATTTATAGACATTGGGGAATTGTCAGATCAGGGAACCAGACTAGACTAAGCAATTGCAAACAAAATGTGAATGAACTAAATTTGGTAAATTGGGGCCGTATTTGAAGAAAAAAAAGGTCAGTTTTGTCAACGATGGTCGGCCAAATATAGAGTACCGAAGTGATGGAGCCAGAATACTTTTGTTATTTTGTGTCAATGTGTTTGCATGACTGTACTCTATTGTTGGTAATTAATACAAAAATTCCACTTTGCTTAAAATGACAGCACACCAGGTGCCATGATTTCACAGGATAAGACTTATTTGCATACAGTCAAGTAAAGTATTTCATAATAATTTGGCAGTTTTCTTTTTTTGATACACTGTATTTGAAAAAGTTGTACATTACCATCAAAGAACAACACTGGTTCCTACACCCATGGTCATACACATACACAATACAGTGAAAGCAAAATGCAGGTGTAACTATACCCACACAGAAAAAGTACATATGGACACAAAATTGATGTTTGTGTGGATTCAAAGAACGCAGTGTGCAATGGATATCTAATGAATAACATGAATAACCAATCAAATTCCCCAATCTACTGACACTGACTGACGGCAGTCTCCTCTTCACCCTCCTGGGACAGGGAGCCAAGAGTCCAGCGAGAGTCCTCGTGGCAGGGACTCCGTCCCCTCGAGATGTCCCAGAGATGTCCAAGCTGAGACTGACCACTCAGGGGCTCTGATTTCAACTGGTGCTTAGATCATTCCTGTGTGGGCACTATCCACCAGCTGAAACCAGGCCTCGGGGAGGCACGCTGAATATGATGCAAGAAGCTCTGCTCTCCGGGGCTCGATGCTTACATTACCAACAGAAAACAGCCTCTGTCATGACTACGATCACCCTGAATATTATATGAACCATCATACAATGAACTATTACATGAACATGTACTTCAATGACAGTGTTGCAGTACATTTCCATGAGTATGAGTACGAGTACATTACCCCGAGTACGAGTACATGGAATTTGTTTCATGCGAGTATGCATATGAAAAAAAGTACTACAGTATGAGTATGAATATGAGTACGAGTACGAGTACGAGTACGAGTACGAGTACGAGTACGAGTACGAGTACAAGTACGAGTACGAGTACGAGTACGAGTATGAGTATGAGTATGAGTATGAGTATGAGTACGAGTACGAGTATGAGTACAAGTATGAGTACTACAACACTGAACTTCCAGCAGAGTTGCACCAGTGTTTGGGGGGGAGGGGGGTTACATTTTTTACAGAGCTTGGGGTACTGTCAAAATACACATTCAATTTGTACAATGTACCAGTTGTCCTGAATCTATCTCACAATGACTGTTACTCACGAAATTAACCTCCCTAAGTATTTTTTTTAATCTACATGTAAGGACTTTCCTGAATCCTCCAAAATCCAACACTGTACAGTAACCTAACAGCACATTCTTTGTACTTGAATCAAGGGACATCAAGCTCCATGTATAATGGTGTCTGGGCTCTGATGGGCTCCTCAATCCTGCAAAACCCTCCAAAAACCTGATGGTAGATATTTTTTAGGATCTAGCAGGGTTAGGTTTTTATGTCTTTAGTGCAGAATAAAAATTTAAAAGATAAAACATTACCCGAACGAGTCTCCGATAAACCTCGCAAAAAGTCTTTATGCGAAAACTATCTGCCCTGTGATGCTTTTGTGCACAAATTGACGAACCAATCGGAGCAAGGGTAAATGGTAACTCGAACCGGTTAACCAATAAAAACATGGATGCTTGTAATTAGTACGTAGTGGGCGGGACTAACATCTGCTTTTTGTACAAAGCATTAATGCAAGGTTTTATTGAGATGGTTCAGGGTAATGAAACTTTATATAAGAATTGAACATATCCCTGGCATATTTTGGAACTACATGTACGTTGGCTCCTTTGACACAAAATGTGAACGAAGTAAATTGGCGGCAGTATTTGAAAAAAATTGAAACAAAATCCCACTTATCTTGAAAATGACATCACATCAGGTGCAATCATTTTACAGGATGCTTGATGACACTATTATTTACTAACTACATGTACATGTATCAAGTGTAGTGTTTCATTTTTTTTTTATCACAGATGCATTTCCAAATGCATTATTGTACGTAAAGACTTTTTACGGTCGTTTAAAGCGCTATTAGTGCAGGCATGCTGAATGACACCAGAACTAAAAACCTGCAGGGTACCAGCATATCTATTACACAACAGAGTAGATGAACATTTTCCTCGTTCAGCACGAAATCCTACAATGCGAAAAAACTTGACATTACAAGGCAATGAGCGCTGGCTGCCGAACACTACACAGAACGCACAGCTCAGCAGAATTTGATTCTTCGATATTGAAATGTATAAGGCACGGGGTGATTCACATTGCTTAATAAATAAGAAGTCTTGGAAGTGTATGGGTTTTTGCAAATCCAGGTGAGGTGAGGTGAGGTGAGGTGAGGTGAGGTGAGGTGAGGTGAGGTGAGGTGAGGTGAGGTGAGGTGAGGTGAGGTGAGGTGAGGTGAGGTGAGGTGAGGTAGGGAGGTGAGGTGAGGTGAGGTAGGTAGGTAGGTAGGTAGGGAAATTTTTTTTTTTTTGGGGGGGGGGGCACTTTTTTTGGCTGATCATATGCAGCTGTCTATGTGCAGTCAAGGTTTAAAGGTAGTATTTACAGCATTGATGTTTTATTATTTTTTGTTTTTTTGTTTTTTTGTTTCTTTTTTTTGACCATTCATAAGATGGAATTTTGCGTGGGGATGATGTACATTCAATATTGGGTTTTGCCCTTCGCCGACGTATTTCATAAACACTGTATACTCAGTGTTGTCCGGAGAGTTTATTTTTTTTTTTAAATCACTCGGTGGGACTCGAACCCACGACCTCCTGCTTTCTAGTGCAGATGTCTTACCACTCGACCACCGAGCTTGTCGGAGTCGGTTGGCTGGTTCAAATCTGATATAGCGGCGGGTACCGCAGCCGAACTATTCATAAGATAGAATTTTGCGTCGGGATGATGATGAAGACATCTGCACTAGAAAGCAGGAGGTCGTGGGTTCGAGTCCTGCCGGAGCGATTTTTTCCAAATAATCTCTCGGGACAACACCGAGTATACAGTGTTTATGAAATACGTCGGCGAAGGGCAAAACCCAATATTGAATGTACTTTAAAAAAAATAAAAAATTCCCGAATTTTTGTTTTGGGTCGGGGCCATTAAAATAGGGCAGGTAAGGCAACCGAAAGCAGAACTATTTTTTTGTGGCCTTGGCTTTGGCTTTAGCTTTAGCTGGATCTGCGGCATTTTTTTTCTTTCTAAATTTATATCAATTCTTTTTTATTTGAACCCAAAGACGAAGCCTGCTTGTTTTGTTCAAATGTTGAACCAAATATAATAGCTGAAGACAAAGTTGGAACAAAGGTTCAAGAAATAGCTCTGGTTTGATTTAGACTTTTAATTTAGTTTTAATTCTTTGTTTTACTTTGTTTGTTAAAATTAATTTCTAATGTATAAATTCTTTTCCCTGATGGGAAAACAGTTTAAAAAAAAATTCACTGTCTGTAATATAGTATTTTAAGACTTTCTATTTTAAAAAAAAGGAATAAGGCCTGATGATGAAACAAGTGTAAGTACTGCTGGCTGCCTCAGTGTTATTATAGCGTGGCTGGTATCCACAACCCTTATCCCCTTATTACAAGGGGGATTGTGGGAGATTCCCTTACACATCATGGCACAAAGCCTGTAAAGATGATGGCCGGCTATAATGCAATCAGGAGGGGATGGAACACGAAGGCCTTAATGCCAACACAAGGCTTCACATTAATCAGTCTGGTTTGGGCGTTGCAGTAGTGGTAAGGTCAACCATTTCTACTGGGATGATTGCCCGCCGGCAACGAACACAAAATGCGGTCTGCGCTAGTTGTCCTGAAAGCGGCCCAACACAAACAATAACTCTTTCACACGCCCACCTAGATCTTATGTGGTGTCGCAAGTGGTGTCGAATGTGCTACTGATTGGAAAGCGTCAAGGAAGCCAAACCCCCTGATCAATAGAAAATAGTCATTTATTATGTCTGTAGAGAAGGCTGGAAGGGGATTTGTGATTGGTGACATGTTAGGGGTTTCTTGGAGGGGAAGGGGAGGGGAAGTCTTGGGATTTCAGGGATTCCAAGGGGAAAGTAGCGGTTGGAGAAATAAGAGATTTCAAAATCTGGCTATCCTAATTTTATTCAAACCGAATAACGGTTATCTGTTCCCATCTACAGGCATGCAACTTGGAATTAAAAAACACACAAGGAAATTCCAATCTTGATAAGACTTTATACAGTGTTTTTCAATTTTCAATGGCATAAGTGTGAAGTGAAAAACGAGGAAATCGGCTGATCCGAGGAAAAACTGCATGCCTGCATCTAGCTCATAGTCATTCCAACAAAAAGTGACAAGTGAGGTGATGCATGAAAAGCCCTCCCAATGACTGCATATAGTTTGCAGGACGGGGCCTTAATACAAAAACAAGGCAGAGCTGTAATGTTGAAAACCGTGGATGGGCAGACTATTCATATACCAAGAATACCACTAGCAAGTGAATGCAGTTACAATCAGAGACCATGGAGCAAATTGGAGGATGTTCCAGTTGTTTTCTTTAAACCCGTCTCACAAAAATATGGAAAGCTTTATTTTTAAGGTTGCTTTCGAATATCCGGTTTCCAAAATTAAAACCCAATAGTGGAATTCAAACCAAATAACCCACCACTAGGGGCGAGTCATATTTTTGTGTGTAAATTACAGAGTTTTTTTTACAAATAAGGGATAATACGCGACAAATGTAATATGTACAAATCATGCAGCTATATTAAATTATTAGAGCACAAACTCCTCATTCGCTAATCCAGATGTTTGGAAGCCGCTCTGGGTACGGCCATGTTGTGTGCATGACTGAAGACCAATTTAAATTACCTGAAAATCTGTGCCCATTCTGCACGCGTCTTTCTCGCGAATCTGTAAAACATTCAAAATGTCCACTTGAAAGTGTGGGTTTATTTGCGTAGCCCACGCTATAACCTTTTGAAGATGCACGAGTCATGGACCTGCTTGTTTTTGAGAAAACAAGCTTGAAGTCTACAAACCACGTAGTACATACTCTCAGTTTAAAAATAAAAAAAATCCCGCAAAAATAATATTTCAAGATTGAACATAAAACAGGAATGTAATGCAAAGTGGTTTATTTATTAATTTTTTTATTTTATTTGAAAGTGTTAAAATTCCCCCAAATGGGCTTTCCATTGAAAAAAAAAAAAATGGTTATTTCTGCTTTTAAACGCAGAATCTACCATGGTGCGCCTTTCTGCTCATTTCAATGGGTCACACTACATTAAAGTGAGAGAAAAAAATATACATTTTCTACACTACTGCCTCAGCGAAGGATGGCAGTTGCATTTAATAAAAAAAATATAATTAAGGCCATTCAAACCTGCAGGGCACGTCCAGGAAAAACCACATATGCCATCGTTTGGTATAATCTTACACTAGCAAATGAAACAAAATATCCAGATTACCTTTTTGCGTAACACATCTCCTTTTTTTTTGGTGACCGGAAAATTTGTTTTAGACAGAGGAGAGGAAATCCTCCTTTCAGACTAAATCCGCTGACCCCCTGACATTCAGAAGCAATCCCCCAACCACTTCTTAAGATACCTCCATCTCCGATGAGTGTTACAGTACCTTAACCTTTCCAACATCTCCTTCCCTCACAAGAAAGGAGTAAAAACACTCAGTGGCACAGGAAAAAAAAAAAAAGGATCGCAAGCAGTCTGCCTGACTGCTCCGAATGGACAGCTGCAAAAGCAAGCTCGATATCACAGTACCTTTTACAAGTGTCGAATGGTCCTCGCGGATTTACAATTCAGGGAGGGAATGATAATCACAAGAGGGATGGAGTGAAGGAAGGGATCGGAGGGCAATGGAGTATGCATTACGCATGCCAATGCCACCTCATATGTGCTACTGGCAATAGTGTAGTTTGGGGCATCTCCAGGACACCTATTTGTTTTAGTTCCAAAATGTGACCTAACCCACCAAAGTGAGCCAGAACTACTTTTGAGTGAGTCGTCCTTAAACAAATCTTACACAATAAAAATCTATTGGAATTGTTCAATACTTTCACCGACATAATGACCATATATTCACTGGGATATCAAACTAAGTAATCTACCAATTAAACAGGTGAGTTTTCTCTTTGTCATGCACTTGAAAAGCTAATTATTGAAAAAAAGTTCCTTGATGCAAATGTTCGTATTTGTCACCTTCAGAGAACGCTGGAGATCTACATGGGTCATCCACGATCAATGTCTGCAACAAGGCATGATACCAGAAGAAGGCGAGGGCTTACAAGAATTGGGTCCTACATACACTATCACCACTACCCACCTCCACTTGGCGTTGTTGCTCCTGCAGCTGCCGCTGTAAGTGCAGCTCGTCGTTGGCCTGGATTAACTCCTGCTGTAGGGCCAGTTTCTTCTTGAACATGGCATGCTTGTCACTGCGCTGCTTGGCTTTGAAGCTCTGCCACTTCTCGTACTGCTCCTCATTCCTCTGCAGGTGCACAAATCAAGAAACAAGAGACAAAAGGCATGGGACATTAGAGAGGATTATCAAGTCACAAACTGAATAGGCCTGTATCTTGGAAGTGAGCCCTCATGTGATTTTTTTTCTTTTTTCTTTTTTTCTCACAACTTAAATCTGATCTGGACTTTGCATAGTGGAGAAATGTTGATTTTATACCCCAGACTCTTCTCAAAAGGAAACTTCTCTTTAAGTTTTAAGTTCACATGGGATAACTGTAACTTCTCTTCTCATGAAACTTTATCAGTATAGCAGAAGTGCAATGCTGAACATTAACAGGATCCACAAACCATTTGTTTGTATGGGTATCGCCCAACAAGAACAAAAGGCCACTCAAGGTGTGGGCTACAAAAGACAAGACAGAAATAACAGGGATAGAAGGCATCTATTCGCATTTTCATTGTGAAAGATCTTTGGTGGAAGGGAAGCAGGTTACAGGTAAGGAGTTCCAAAGAGAGGCAGTACGAGGGAAAAAAATTGAAGAGTATCTCACAGTACTAGCCTTTGGAACAACAACAACAACATATGCAGCTCAATTTTTGTCACTACCTTTGGTCAGGCACGAGTCGGAAGTCGTGAACCCATAATGCCACATAGCCAGGGATCAAAACGGATAAACGTTCATGATGCTTGCGAAAATGCAATTTACACCATAAAGCTATAGAGCTTACTTGTACACACTTGCATCTTGCTGCATTGATGCATCGATGTGGTACTATTAACGTGCAGATATTTAAAAACAATATGAACAGCAATTTCCGGGATTTAATTTTTGGGATTGGCTTACTTTAACGGTTAACGGTTACCCATGCTTTTTTTCACTCGGGTACCCGATTCCCGTACTAACCGTAAATGCACATCCCTACACTTTATTGCTTGCAATAGAGTTTACCAATTTTGTTAACATCTTTGCTTTATGATCTAATCAAACAAAATTTCTTTGAACACTTGTCTACATTCTTATATTTGAGAAAAGGATTAGTCCACAGTTATGATTAGGGGTGTGCATCGGAACCGGGTACCCGAGTACCCGACAGTTCATGTCAGGAACCGGTTCCAGATTATGGAATCGAGTACCCGTACAACTTTACATTATCGCATAGCAACTTCCCAGACAATGAAAGAGGAAAGGTTTTGAATGTTATTTGTCGGGAATTTTCAAAATTAAAACCCGACTTCATGGGAAACCAGCACAGATTTAACGTTTATGACACTCACGAAAGTTGACAAAGGGAATTTACCGGTCGTAGTTTTTGTAGTCTGTGTGGCCTGGACGAGACATAATAGCATGCCTCATTCCACAATACATACAACTGTATAAAGCTTCCGGACAGATTGCACGTGCCGGCACATGCAGAGGCGGAGAAGTGATCAAGTTAAAACTGGATAGGCATGAGATTTTTCAGACTTTTGTCTGAAATCAGACTTTTTGAATTTCAGAGAAAGACTTTTTACAACTTACGGGATTGGAAGTTTTGGGTTGGGTTTCTTTAACGGGTACCCGGGTACCCGTTTCTTTTTCAATCGGGTACCCAGTTCTTTTACTACCCGTAAATGCACACCCCTAGTTATGATAGAAATTTATATCATAAATGCTCTCCCAATTGAAACCTACACTTACAAAATTATTTGTGGATTGTTTGACAAACTTACAAAATTATTGCGGTAATCTTCCCAGCTGTCCTCTGGCTGGGTCAAGGTCAAGACATAGCCTCAAGACGAGAGTGATTATTCTCGTCTCAGGAGTCACTGTCCTTCCCTGGTATTCCTCCGACTGTGCACCAGCCAATTACCCCAATACACAAATCTCCCCCCGGCTCCCCCCCCCCCCCCCCCCCCAATGAAAACCAACACTCCTGACAGTGCACACAGCATGCGCAGGCTGGCACCACTTAACGCCTACTTTACGGAGCTTCCTGTCTAATTCCACTGACAAATACATGCCGAGACTGCTCTCGCTTCTCTACGTTATGAACGGACTGTGCCTCGCAACTCCCCTGATGCCGAACCGTCATCCATGTTGGTCCGGGCACTGCTATAAGAAAACAGCTACTTACAGATCTCCTGCGTGTATTCGTACCGAAGCTGATATCAAATTAATTTGACTTGATAAACAGTTGGTTGGTGGTGTGTGTGTGTTCAGTGGGAGCGGACCCACCGTTAGATAGCAAGCAATTATTTATGAATATTGTGACTGGCGCTGGGGTGGTTGTACCACACATGCAATAATAAGAAAAAGATCACAGGCACAGCAGGTGCAATGCATAGGGCAAATATGCAGCCACAAGAAGGCATATTTATTCATCACCAGGGCAGTACGCAGCGACCCAAGTTGGGTAGTAATGCGCCTAATTGCTGGCAATCAATACGTATGAAGTGGAACCAGCTAGCGGCTACTCAGTCATTCCTAATAAGACAACCACCGCCAAAAATTGCTCGGGTTGGGTTACCGTGGCAACGCATACGCCACTGGTACACTATCTAATCTATCCTGTGGTATTTACGCCTGGCGCATCTCCCCTCTTGCCGTGGTGTGTAGTAACAGACTGCACAGACGAGATCAGCGTTTGGCAGTCTATTTCGGTTATAATTTGCTTTTGCTGTAATTTTCAGAAAAGAACGGATTTGGGGATTTAGGCCATCAGCCTAAAGGGTTGGTTGGTATCAAATGAGGGGGAATAATGCTCATGGTGATTTTTGGCAAGGTATGCACCCCTATAGTTGGAAAATATGTAATAGCATTGCAGTGCTGGCAGCTTTTTTGGTGTTATCACCCTTTTTTGTTTTAAATGGCCGCCAAAATGCTTGTTACCACATATAATTAATCTGGTAACAAGCATATTGGCGGCCATTTTGAAAAAAAAATTAAAAAGTGATAACACCCAAAAAGCTGCCACCGCTCACGCTGCAATGCTATCACACATTTTCCAACTCTTGGTGAGCATACCTTGCCAAAAAATTGCTATAAGCATTACTCCTCTCGATCATTTGATACCGGTGGCCCAATTTTTGGACCGAGGCTGATGATCTAATAGTATTTTGGACCGAGGCTGATGATCTAATAGTATTTTATAGCAAATAATGTAACACTGACCTGTTTAAAGTTTAGTGTGAATAGAAAACGGAGAAAAAATGCTGTTCTTGTAGTCTGGTTGCCCAATCCTGCTTCAGACAAAACAGAGCAATTTAGCTGGCTTGCACCGGTTCACGGATGTGTAACCAAGTCATTTTTTCACTATGGTCGGCCAACCATCACAGGAAATTGATCTCAAAATTCCACTTTCTTGAAAATGACAGCAAACCAGGTGCCATGATTTTACAGGATGCTCGAGGCTATATACTTAGTCAAGTAAAGTATTTCATAATAAATCAGTAGTTTTGTTTTTTGATGTTTGTAAATGTTGTATAATTACCTTTAGCACTGAATTAAAATGAAAATATTTCAAAAATGTATTTGTACATCACTGTTGCTGCTCAAACATCAGTGTCTGCCAAAATATTAATTATATGGGTATATTAGGATGAAATTAAAATGGATATAAACTTTGCCTGCACATGTACATTAGCAAGTTCTCACTCCAACCACTTCATCCCACTCCAATTATTCAAACATTGTGTTGCAGATGCAACATCCGTGCCATTTTTACCCCCAACAATTAATTATATTTTTCAACTGCTATTTTTCTCGCAATGCGAAAGTTACTGGCATTTAAATGAGACATCAACCCCAACAATCTGGTAAAGGGCCGGTACAGTAACCCTGGGGTCACAGGTTCAAATCCTGCTCCAGCCAGTTTTCTTTGTTCACTTTGAAAATTGAACTAAATTGTAATTGACAAAATAGACAGTTACAAACACCAGCAACAGTTAGAAACAAACAGGAAGAGCATATTAATATTTTCTCCAACCTATGTACATGTATGGCATTTTTACACTAGACAAAATATCGGGGTTGATACGGGGTTAAAAACAAGCAAGGATTCACACTTGAAAACCTGTGTCATACCCCAGATTGGTTCCAACCCTCTCCCGGGTTCCAACCCTCTCCCGGGTTGAAACCCTCTCCCGGGTTGAAACACTCTCCCGGGTTGAAACACTCTCCCGGGTTGAAACACTCTCCCGGGTTGAAACACTCTCCCGGGTTGAAACACTCTCCCGGGTTGAAACACTCTCCCGGGTTGAAACACTCTCCCGGGTTGAAACACTCTCCCGGGTTGAAACACTCTCCCGGGTTGAAACACTCTCCCGGGTTGAAACACTCTCCCGGGTTGAAAACAGTTGTGTGAAATGAGCAGGGGAGAGTTTGCCGGGTTGAACTCGAAACAAGCGTGAAACGACGCGGGGTTAAAAAATCGAGACTAAACCCGGGGCAGCCCCTGGGTTCACCCGCGGTCGATTTCAACTGGGTTGAGAGGAGCTACCCGTAGTGTAAAAAGATCTCTAGAGTCGGTAACTGGCAACCTTGCTTGATTGAGAGGTTGAGCAAGCATCTACGACTGGCCGTAGGCTCAATCCTCACACTGGCCTATTATCTCAGTTAAATAATAATGGGAAAAAAATCATGCCTATTAGGAATGTTTCGTCCGTTTGATATCATCGAATCACCGCAACGATCAGCCATTCAGCAAACGATCCATCTCCCGTTTCATGTTCAAGGTACAACCCCCCCAAGAGAATAAATACGGTGACGATCTGAACATCCAAGTACAAGTGTTTTCCAGGCGATTTCCAGCAGATAGGAACTATCACAACAGACCAGGCAGTTTTCATTAACAACAGTTGGGCTGGCTTTGTTGTGCGGGAGGGGAGAATGAGTGAGGGTTGGCAGGTATATGCAGCCAGCCTGCTTCTCCCAGAATGTGTAAGCGGATCCCATCTCATTGATTCCTAATATCTACAGCCTGGAGGATCAGTTTCAACAGTCTGTCACTATTAACAAGCTATCTGCTCCATCAAGGGCAGAGGGGCGGTGTTAAGGGGAATACACTTGGGAGGGACGGGGAGGGGGAGGTGCTCATTCTTTACCTCTCATAATGCGACCTTATCATAGGTGGAAGGGCAGAAATAGGGGTGGCAGCGATGGCGTGACTTTAAAACTCTACGGGGAGATGTGGAATGCCCAGTCATTTCAGCCACTGAACATCTTTAATTTGACAGCCATTTATAACAAATCTTCAACAGTCACAACCAAGTGATGCGCCCTCCCACCACATGTTAAGTATTGCATGCTCAGTGCTGTGAGGGAGATTGTGGGAATGAATTTCACAGGCTTACTCAGGCAGGATGTGAACCTACGACCTCCTACTTACTTTTCCCACAGGCTGTTCGAAAGCCCTTAGCATCAAGTCAAGAAGTGCAAAAATCCCTTCTAGTTCCTATCATCCCAATGCAAATTACGTCTTCACACTAGATGAATTCAGGGATAAAGATGTTCCTATCACGTAAAATGGTCTTTTTAACACAAAATCTTTTGATGCTAAAAACAAAACCAAGACTTGTAAGACAACATTTTCCTGATTTCTTTCCAAACTATATAACCGTTTCCCTTGAAATGTACATAGAAGTTTTTACATTTATAAAAGTTTTTACAAATCCTTTGCCAACTTGTTTTATAAATTGCTGATGTGATCTTAATGGTACGGCAGGTCTAAAACAAAGTTGAAATTGTTCGATCAGAAAAAGCCAACATGCAGCCTGCATACATGTACAGCTCATACAAGGTTATGACCCTGCACCATGCAACTAACAGAGAAAGAAAAATCGACCTCAAGTCAAAAATTCTGATTGCCTGAGAGCACAGGACTAATATATCTATCCAACCATAAGATTTGCAAATGGCAATGTAATCAGCTAATTTCAGCAACGTAATCAGCTACATGTAAATTGTTATTATTAGATAAGTCAAGAGCTTCCCAATGAGACATTCCCCAAAACAATCGGTCCCTGACATAAAATGTTATTGCAAATGTAACAAGTTTCAAATTTGGAATTAGGAGCGCCGTACAGTATTAACCTAGAGGGCAACCTTTGCAGTGTATAAAGTGTGGTTTGGTGGGTTTTTTTTCGTAAAAAAAACCAAAACAGGTTGCAGAGCTGCCAACCTTTTCAAACTCATTTCACTATTCAGAAAGCAAAAAGCAAGAATTTTGTTCAGAAAATCTGTATTTTTCATGAATATGATAATCAGATTTTTTTTTTCGCGCGGCATAGTCCGAACCACCGCTGAAATAGAAATGGTTCCTTATAGTGAGAAAGAAGTTCGGCATACATACTTGCATGGATCTCCTCAAAAAAATTATTATTTCTTCTGCCATAGTTGCATTCATTCGCTGTTGGGATCGCAATAATGAGCCAGTACACACGTAGCATGATAGCATAATATGCAGGACAAAATATTATTATGGTCGGATTTCACAAAAATCTGTATTTATCAACAACAATTTCATACTTCCCTATTTTTTAAGTGAATTTCCGTACGAAATACCGTACGAAATACTGGTTGGCAGCTCTGAGTTTGGATTGTGGGAAATACATTAAATTGAAATATGCAGTCCGAGCACGGACAGAGCCGCTTTAAAAATAGAGTCGCCATCACAACACAGCTAAACACCAGGAGCGTACAGGCCAACAGTAATGACAAATTTGTACGAGGGGGTCTCCGTGTTGTAGGTCCATTAGAGATCATAATCTAGAATGCACCTGTGTCGGAGTTTATTGCACTTTGCGATGTATGGCCAAAAAAAAGGAAAAATAGTTGTGTTGCCCTCCGCGACTGACCTTAAAAGTCACAAAATGAACAAGTTATATTAAAATCATTGTCTTTAAATGCAGCTACAACGGCACAATCGTGCATTTTGCCATCTCATTTTTTAACGAGCTTACTTTTCTCCCGACTTTCAAGTTAAACACGTAGTATTGTTTTCATTGATCGGGTAAAAAAAAAATTCGGCCGACTGACCCTCCCTCCCCATTTTTCCCATTTAAGGGCAACAAGTTTTTTTGGGGGGACTAATATCCCCCCCCCCCCAGTGAAAGGAATAATGTTCTTCATTGTACTGATCACAGAGCGGTAGCCAATAAATGCGATTTGGTTCCGCTTCGTTTTTATCCGGCCTTTCTGGGAGATTCTGGGAAAACCCAAGCTGCAGGGGAAAAACCAGCTTTATACTGTTGCCAACAATGTATTATGGGCAAAGATGCTTGCATTAACCTATGAGAAAAATATTCCAATAACTTCATCAAACCAACGGTGCGGACATGGCATTTAGTTATGTATCATGATTTAATATGAATTTCATGAATACTGTGCGATGAACTGAGACAAACTGATATTGTTATACCGTATACTGTTTCCAATCAGTATAAAATATACACTTATGGGGGGGGGGGGGATACAAGAAGTGTTACGTATAGGGCATTCAGTAACCCTCTTAGGATTTCAGTGTTTCTAATTCTAATGTTGGGCATCTGCAAGAATATCCACCAGAATTTATGTTATTACTCCGTGGAATGATTATGTTATTATTAAAGAAAACACGGTGCGTTAGTTATGGGACAACAAGGGGTCTTTTTTTTTTTTTTTTTGGACTTCCCCTAAAAATGAAAAGCCCCCCAAAAATAAGGACCAACTACAATTTGTACCTAAAACATACACATCTTGTTGACCTAGACAAGTGTATCTGTAATTGCTGGATTTACACCCCCCCCCCCCCACTAATTCAGAAATATTAATAGCCTGTGTCCCTCACAATGTGTCAATGCCATGCATAAATCATTGGGCCAGGCCCCAGGGACGAGACACAGTAGATTTGATGGTAAATAAGCTTGACACCTACTACTTAAAACCAGGCATCGGTCTGCCACCAGTCATGAAAATGTCAGAGCTTCAACGGCCAGCTCTGCAGGTCTTGCAAATAACATCCTCTGCCTTTATGAAAAGACATGATCAGGATAGCACGTATGTATGTGTACACAAAATGTTGCCTGCATATAGATCAAATGACGTTGTGTGCATGTGCTATCACTGATCAGAATATTGCTAGTACATGCAAGTGACATTTAAATGAAAAGGGCAAGAATACAAAATATGGTATATCTTTATGCATTTTGAACTTGAGACATAAGTATTATTATTACCACCATTTATTAGTAACTGTAATGCAAAATTTAATAAGAAAGGGTTAGCATTACATGTGTATGTCATTTTCAAAAATGATCCATTTTTAGATGGTCTATTTTTAGATCATGCCAGGCAATATATTCGAAGATGGCCGCCCCCATATTTTTCCAGATGGACTTCTTTGACATTGGAATCCTCAAAACCAATTCCAAACATACAACAGATCGACTGGGAGGAATTTTCTCCCAGTCTGCAAGTGTGCGGGTTATTTTGCCTAATCATTCACGATTTGCAATTACACCAGTACGTGACTTATTTCTTTCTTTCTTTTATTTTTCATTTTGTAAAATTGTTTTTTTTGTTTTGTTTTTTCATTTAAAATTTTTTGTTTGTTATAAATTTATTTATTTATTTGGTGGGGGGGTGTGTGTAAATATCACGCCTGTCCACATCCTCCCCCCAAAAAAATATAAATAAATAACAATTTCAACCCTGTATCATTAAAAAATGTTGAAACAGTGTAAGAATAATCTGTATCGGCCAGCGCTGTCTCACCAATAAATGAGTTGAGGAGAACCTATGAGAGAACCAAGTCCAAAATATCTCAGATATTCTGATATTGGTTTGGGGCTACATCTGATATTATATGATAGAACTCGATAGTCGACCAATGCTGCCAACGTAAATACTTTTCAGTACAAAATTACAAAAATTCATACAAAACCAAAAAACACCACTTGTAAATCGGGCAGCTTACAAATACTGCAGATATGACATCCCACCCATGCCGTGTATCCGACAGTGCTGGCCAGAAAAAGCTGGTACATAAGCGATATCTGTACAAACGCAAAAAGCAATTAATGCTCATCGTTCATTTCCAAACCATATCCAAATATGTTTGGTAGGAACTAACCAAAACCTCGAGTCTCGTCTGCCTATTGATAGAGGAAAAAGCAGTTTCAGATCCCTTTGTACACATGACTCGCAATCAAAAGATAATAAGTTCATTATATTAGCCGATGCAAATTGCACACTGTGATATGACATGAGCATACACATTACATGTTTGTCATTTTTCAACTGTGTCCATTTTCAACCATGTTAACCATGCACTACTGGCAATTATACAGATCACTTGTTCCCCCTCCCCTCCAAGGCTGCCCCTGCCCCTGCCCCTCCCTTGGACGTCAAGATTGGTCTTTTTTCGTGCCCAGGGTTAGGAACTTCAATCCTTGTTTGAGTCAAAATAAAAATTGGCTCTATATTTTTGCACACACTGCCCAAAAGTTTTTTTCTTATTTAAAAAAACTTTTCCTGAAGTAAGGAATTTGTTTCTTGGTTTCAGAAATTCGCTAAGAAAAACTAGAAACAAAATTATGAAAATTCTGAATATTCTGAATATCCAATACTAATAAAAAATGTTTCTATTATAAGATCGTTTCTCAAGAAATTCTTTTTTAACTTAAGAATGAAAACTGTATAACAGTTTTCTTAAATGGGATTAGATTTTTTCTTGATTCCAGAAAAGTAAAGGGGTTTTTCTTGTCATTCTCCCTCAAAAATTCAGTAAGAAAATATTTCGAGCACTCATTTTCTTCTTTTCATTTAACCCCTTGAGCACGGTATTTTACGGGAGACGTCGGGGTGTTGCAGCGGTTCTGGCAGCCAAATCGAACCACTGCAATGTGTTTGTGCAGTCAAGTATGACATACACAATAATCCAACAATGGATTGAAACTGCACAAACAGCGGCCAATGGCATCATCCGGCCTGGTGGCACTGTATTTTTTGTGCCCTATGGCGTCATCTGTACGGAAGTGGTTAAGAATATTTTTCTATCAACAAGAACAACATTTAAAAAAAACTTCTAATTAAGGGTTTCAAAAAAATTATTGTTTACATTTTTTTTCTTGGTTCAAAATAAGAAAACCATTTTTGGCAGTGGCAGGCGAAGATTGCTCTCGGGGTAGGAGTTGTCACTTCACATGGGGGGGGGGGAGGAGGGGGAGAAGGGGGAAACAATTGATGCGTAATTAAATTTTGTGTTCATTTTTCCCCCTCTGAGTCTACATGGTACACATACATGACAGGCTGCATTTCATGCATGACATGCATGATCAATTTTTAATGCAGCCTTGAATTGTTTCCCCTCTCTCTGTTTCGCATCCATGCTCGTACCAAAGGTTAAGAACTCTCAAACATCTTCCTTCTGGTTTCAGCCGATTGCCATGAAACGTCCATTAGTGAGGCACCATGTCCATCTACATGCACAATTTTATATTGCTGCATTTTCGGGTCAACGTCCAAGCACTACAAAAAAAATGGTACCATCTACTTTTATCATGTCAACAGCCACTCGGTAATCTACCGATATATAATCGACAGCAAACACTTATAGTAGTATGTCACGATTGTTATTATTTCTCTCATCAACATGAATCAAAGATTGATTTTGCTGTAATTTTCAGAAATGAATGGATTTGTGTTGTTAGTATTTTATAGCAAATACTGTAATACTGACCTGTTTAAAGTTGTGTGTGCACAGATGCAGGGAAAACAGAAAAATTGCCTTGTAGTCTGGTTCCCTGACCCTTCGTCAGACAAAAGGTAATTTGTAGATGTCAGGGAATTATCAGGTCGGGGAACTATGGACTATTTCAGACAATGGTCGGCTGACCATCGCTGGAAATTGATATAACAATTCAATTTTTCTTGAAAATGATAGCACACCAGGTGCCATGATTTCGAAGAAAGCATGAGACCATTATTTACTTCAGGCATGCAACTTGGATTTACCAAAAAAAAACGAGGAAAATCCAAGGAAAAGTTGCATGCCTGTTACTTTTATACAGTAAAGTATATTTCATAATAATTCAGTAGTTTTGTTTTCTGATGTTTGCAAATATTGTATATTACCTTTAAGCCATAATGAGAAATAAATATTCCAGGTAACTCCTAGATCAATTTATCATTTCTTCATATTTTTTTTTACTCCTGCCTTTTCCGCTCACCTATGAATGGCTCCATATACTTTCCGCAATGCACCAGGAAGCAACTTAAATCCACACAAATTTGACAGCTATGTGCGGGCCATCCAGCCCTGTGCCTATCGCTCCGGGTTATTTAGACAATTCAGGACGGCCAGAAATGTCCTGAATGAAAGTGTTATTTTTCTTAAATTTTTCCCCCCCGG
Source organism: Hippasteria phrygiana (assembly GCA_037893225.1). Taxonomy (NCBI): domain Eukaryota; kingdom Metazoa; phylum Echinodermata; class Asteroidea; order Valvatida; family Goniasteridae; genus Hippasteria; species Hippasteria phrygiana. Next base: position 1,276,472 of record JAZGUH010000100.1, read on the forward strand.
GGGTAAGAGTTTGGCCCCCTGATGTACTCTCGATGCTCGGTGGATTACGGAAAAGGAAGATCAGGAATTATGCATGGGGTGTTTGCCAGAACTTTCGGGTTTATGCAACTGCGAGGAATTTTGCCCCGAACAAGGCAAAAAGCCACTTGAGGTACTGAGCTACAGAAAAAAAAAAGAAAAAAAAAAGGATCAAAGATACAAGAGGTAGGAATTTAGATTTCTCTTGAAGCAGGAAAGATCGCAAGATGAAGGGAAACATGCACCGGGCAAAGAATTCCATAGCGATACAGAACGAGGGAAAAAGCTATTGGCATAGTTTTTCATTCCACATCTTGGTACAGCTAGAGTATATTGCTAAGAACAGGTGGAAAGCAGAGTTTCACGTTCAAACCCCCTAACTAAAGGAACATTCACTATGAAAATATCTGTAGAACTGACTACATGTAAGAGTAGAAACGATCTCGGGTGGTGAGAAAGTGATTGTAAGGATGAGCCCAACTCTTCTCCAACCAAATTAACAATGCGCTTCTGTACTCTATCTAATAAAGATAAGTGACAAGCAGAAGCACCAGCCCAGATGTGGGAACAGTACTCCATAAGAGGACGTATAGTTGTCTTGTAAAGGTAAAGGATAGCATCAGGAGGTAGATACTTCCGAGCTCGATAAAGACAACCAACTCACATGGAAGCACTCTTTGCAATACTCAAGATATACTTCTCCCAGCTAAGGCTATGGGAATATAGCGCAAATCGGGCAAAGTCACATGTGGTTCAGTCAAAGAGCTATAATTAAATTACTCGAGTACCAATTATTCATTGCTCAGTACATCAAAGACATCCTAGGAGTGGGCATGATTGCAAGGGTGTATGCATGTTGTATGCATGACTGAAAAACAATTGAAATTGTGTTTTCAAACTGCAAATGTCACTCCCTGCAAAAACAGAATTGAACAAAAAAATGTATTTGCATTATGCTCTTAGTCAGTGCATCTATCTTTTAAATCCTTGACCTCTATTGAGATCAACTATTAAAGTTGGGTTCTTTTTAAATGCAGTACGTTGAAATACACAGGAATATCCAACTACATGTAGCATAAATTGTTTCCAACCTTTATTAACCCCTTGAGTACGTAATTTTACAGGAGACGTCGGGGTGTCGCGGCGGCTCTGGCAGCCAAGCAAAACAGCCACAATGTGTTTGTGCAGTCAAGCGTAACATACACAATAATCCAACAATGGATTGAAACTGCACAAACAGCGGCAAATGGCGTCATCCGGCCTGGTGGCACTGTTTTTTTGGCGCCATATGGCGTCATCCGTACGCAAAGGGTTAAGTAAGGATGCCCAAACTGACTTCACTGCATGTCAATCAAATGGGTCGGTAGGTTTTGAAAATTAAGGATAATTTCTCTGCAATCTGTTGAAGAATATTCAAAATGTGGCCAACCCTATATACCACCTACCTCTGATCGTAAACCTTTACCTCGAGTGGCTTTTAGCCTTGTATTGTGTGATTTTAATTTTAACAAAAATATGGCGAGTTAGCACTTTAGTAATTTGATAAGGCTCTATACAGCTTTCATCTCTACCAAACATATGTATGTGTACCACAAAAAAATATATGTACTTCAGAGCACTTCCCTAAAAAAAAAACTGCAGACTGATGTTGCAATGGGCGGCAGAGTGAACAGTGTTCGGACTGAGAACGCAGTATTCCACTGTTTGTGTCAGCCCGTTTTGAATTTGGACACCCCAAATTTTGGTTATTTTCATAATCACAGTAATAAAACAAATTATACTGTATGCTTTTAATTATATTTGGACGTCTTTTCAAAATCCTTGTAAAATTCTCGACTAGACAGTCACTAAAATTGCACTTTCACAATCAGTCACATGAACAAATCTGAATGGAAGATGAAATCTGCATTGGGGATGATGTAAATAAGGTCTCGCCTCTCTGTGCATTATATTATAGCACTACAGCAGAACTTCACTATAACGAACACGGCAATGAGCGAACATTCGGCTATTAACAAACATCCTCTTTGGCTCCCAGATTGTATTCAATAACATACATTGTACCATTATTCGCTATTAAAACCCTGCTGAATCCAACAGGATCCAACTATTTGATATTCCCGTGGACCCTGTTGGATTGAGCAGCTAACTCATCGTGTTACAATCCAGTTGGATTCAGCAGGCAACAGAAAAATATATCACAGTTGGATGCTGTTGGATTTTTAGCAGGCAAGTCATTTTTTAAATTTTTAGTTACCCAACAACTTGGTATGTTGGACTGTGTTGGACTGTGTTCAAGATTCCTGTTTTTGTCAAAATATTGTAGTTTAAAGCATACTTAATTCAAAATACCTGGTTTGCTTTGGTGTTGAGACCATTAAATGTGTACAATTTAACATTTTAGTCTGGCGTACTTCCGAAAAAAAATCATGTAAACTACGTATTTTTTCCCATTCTCAGTGCTGAATTTACGGCTCTATTTGAAAAACCAAAATACCGTATAACAGTACAAAGCTTACATTATATATTTTATTACGGAATGGAAATCTCAATTTTCAAAATGTCCAGCTCGTGTCTAATGTCGCTTGCTGGTGCCACAAATACTTTCTATAAATGTACAGATACACTGAGTGACTCTGGAAATGTTCTGATCAACATAAATCGCAAAAAAAAAAAAAACATAACTTCCTCCTTTTCTCTTCATCAGTTAATTCAAGATTCTTGACCCCTAATTTTTCACTGCATAGTTAGCCCACTGCATCAAAACCATGGGATTAACGTGAGGGACTGATGCCCATAGAATACACTTGACAACGTTATCTTGTTCACACTCAAAGTACCAGCAAGACTGTATGCAAAGTACATATAGATTCCATTCCGTTTGCAAACCCGAATAGACGTATAGGTTTAAAGCATACTTGAGAATGGTGTGTGGTTTGGTGTGTACACTTCAGTGCGATTAGCAAATGAAAAGGGGGAGCGATAGTGCAGAATTTGAGTGGTTGAAGAAACCAATAGTTTTACAACGCCTGCAATAAACTCGACTATACATGTAGATAAGAGCTCAGGTCATCTCCGAAAACAAAGTCATTCAATGCAAAACATTTTGCATTGGGTAGACTGCCTATCAAAGATATGCATATGAAGCACGTCAATGACAACAAGCTATATAAATACATGCCTCTTTACGTCACGGAATTCAAATGTAAACATCGCAATGCATTCTGGGAAGCTGAAACACAAAACAAAATGGCAGCCAGTGCCCTAAAACACAGTCAATTAAATCACAGTTTTTGGCGACAACATTATACATGTAACTGGCCTCATAATGAGAATAAGTACAATAATCTGTTTATTCTGTGAATATCATTTTAAAAATACTTTGGGAAACAAAACAGGATATATTTTAACCCCTTGCGTACGGATGACGGAATATGGCGTAAAAAAACAGTGCCACCAGGCCGGATGACGCAATTGGCCGCTGTTTGTGCAGTTTCAATCCATTGTTGGATTATTGTGTATAGGTTATGCTTGACTGCACAAACACATTGTAGCGGTTCGCTTGGCTGCCAGAGCCGCCACGGCACCCCGACGTCTCTCGTAAAATACCGTACTCAAGGGGTTAAACAAAAAATGGCACTGTCATGATGCATTTTTGGGGGGTAATACAAACAAGAGTCAACTCTTCAGTTACTGAAGCAGGTTTTAAGTACTGGCTTAATTTAAAAATTACATTTTAACAATCTGCAATTTTCCAACTAAAGTAAGTTGTCCAATAAAAGGCCACCCTAAAAGGGCTACAACAGAGGTGGTGGGGCTGACCACATTTTAGGTTTTCCCGGGTCCTGATCTAAATAGAGGATAAATCTTCAATGATAACAAAGAAATTATCCCAATTTTTCTGACCTATAGATCCAGGTGGGGTAACTTCCGGTCGTTGGTGAAAACCACTCACCTCTCACTTTACCTTAACCAGTTCGCGTCGGAGGACGTGTTAACACGATCTGGCTGTTTTTATACACGGGCATGGCTGATGGGTTAAAACATCAAGCTTGCCTCGACTCACCTCCAGGTGACGTCTCAACACGCTAATCCCTCATTTGTTTTGTACACACACACAAAGTCCGAGAAGTCTGTGGAGGCGGACCGTGTGTTGAACTTTAACTTGGCCGCTGTGCACGGCCTGTTCTACAATTTACGCTCCGGTGGGCGCACCCGGAGTATTGAAATATATGAGGTTTCGGCAAGAAATATTGTACAAATACTGTTAAATGACTCTTGCAAATCAGTATTTGTGGCGTTTGGCTGTATATCAGAAGTCGGCTGCTATATTTTGCCTTTTTAGAAAATAGAAATTTTCGGCAAAAATAATCCCGGCGCGAACTGGTTAAAACCCTAAACCCCATAATGGTTCCCCAGGATTACCCTGCTAAATCCAACGGTGACTCATACGTTTCCTGCTTTATAATCCAACGCAGTCCAATACAGTCCAACATGCCAAATTATACCAGGAACCTGAAATAGGGCCTATGTATTTCTCACATAAGCCCTGTCCGCACTGGACTTTTTTTGGTAAAACTTACCGAGACGATGGGTACTTTTCCCATTTTAAGTCCAGTCGGACAGCCTCGGACGTTTTCCTCTCAGTTACTTTTCCTGAGTCCAGCGGTTACTTCTACCTGGCAACTGCTGCCAAGGAAAACTGACCAGGTAACTTTTCCCTAGACGATAAGTCCAGTGCGGACAGTGCGAGTCGGTAAAAGCGGCTCAGGAAAGCGTACATCCGGCCTGAGCGCGTGGTCATGCTACACTGGGACACCACGCATGCGCTTTGCATTGTTTCACCGCGGTGGCAAGTTTCCAAATTCCAGTGCATTGTTCCTCTTTTGGTGGCAATCATGGCATATTTTATTATTGATACAGTCGGAAGTTTGATTGTAGTCCTACGTGTACACATCAGCCGAAAAAATGAAAAGGCACGCGTAATTTGGGTCAATCGCGTCAATGTAGAAAGGTCACGCAAAGCACCCTCATGAGTCCTTAATATTGACAGATCGGTTACTTGTACCACGGTCTCAGTAAAATTGTCCCGTGTCGAAAGTCCAAGTGCGGACAGTGGTCACATTTGACCATTTTTCATTTTACCATCGTCTCGGTAAAACCTTCCAAAAACAAAAGTCCAGTGCAGACACGGCTTAAGATAAAAGTGTACTTCTACCACAAAGTCTGATGAAGTCACAGTTTTAGGGCTTTATAAAAGAGTTCACAGCAATGACAATTTTACCCATGCAAAACTTTGACAAGCCTACAAAAAAGAAACTGTTACACACACTCCAATATTTAAGCAACACTGACATTTTGGTGACATTTTCCCAAGTAGTTAAATATCACTGGGTGGGGTGCAAGTCAGATGTCTGCTACAGCTGGATCATACCCCAACTGGAGACCGTCACAAACAAGTTTAGACTTTTGAGGTGAAACACCACTTGACCAAAGGCACTTTAATTTGAAGTACATGTAGACCTAAATACTTTCAGTCACATACAATGCTTGGGCTAAATTTCAGAGCTACAGTACAATGTTGCTATAATGAACACGATATGGGGTCCACAAAAGATTGTTTGTTACAGTGACTGTTCGTTATCGCAATTTTTTGCCGCGGCAACCGAAAAACAAGATGGCAACGCCTGTATAGCCTACTGCACCCTCTTTTAGAAAAACTGGTTGACAAGCGCCCTCTTTTGTTAAATTTAGCAACCAAATAGACACGTTGGTACATGTAGTAGCCATTTTTTTTCTTTTCGTATTTTTTAAAGCTGATTTTAATCCTGTGATTTTGTTTCATGTTGCTCAATCCATAATACACTGTACATGTACTTGGAATTCTCAGAATTCTATTATGTTCGGGATGAGTATGCGTTGATGTATTTTGCCAAACGGGATGTTCATTGTATCAAAATGTTTGTTATAGCGGTGTTCGTTATAGCGAAGTTCTACTGTAGTACCAAAAAAAAACGGTAAATTTATTTGCTTAGAAAAACAATCTGCTGCGAACCAGTCGGCCGCAAAAGGCATTGCATGCAACTTTGGCTGGTAATCCGTTTTGGCTACCGGTACCTTTCTGTAGTTAGCGCATTTTGTACACACCTCTGTGAAACAGGATTCCGGGATCATTTTCTAAGAGCTGCTCTGTACAGCAATGCGTAAATCCCAGGAGGATTTCTGTTCAGCAAGATCTAGTTACAAGCTAATAGGCCTATCTCGGTTGATGTGGGTTTTTTGGGGGGGGGGGGGGCTGGTTTGCAACTGGTTTGCTCATTGGTTTGCAACTAAACCTCGGGTAAACTTTTCAGTCCCTGTCTGATTCCGTGGGTTTTACCCAGAATATTATTCTGTGGTTTTCCTTCCACCTCTAAAACTGAACATTGCTTCGTCTTCTTTTCACAGGTTTCTTCAGGCTTGCGACCTACAGTGCGATATGTAATTTTGAGGAATCCTTGGTTTCAGTGCTAGAAATAAATAATAAAAATAATACCTGTGCTTATATGTGATGCGATCAAGCAAAATCAGTCAGAACTCGGCAATCCTTGTTTTGAGATATGCGGCAAATGTATGTTCGTAATGGAAAAATCAAAATTGACCTTTTTACAAAAACAGAAGGGAAAAACATTCTTTCACACGGAAATATGACGTATTATAAATGTGCTAAAAATGACTGAAATTAAAGTACTGTAGCTTTAAACTTTTTAACTAAAGGTTGTATTTACATTAGGCCATCAGCCTGGGGGGTTGGTCGGTATCAAATGAGGGGAATAATGCTCACGGTGATTTTTGGGAAGGTATGCACCCCTGTAGTTGGAAAATATGTGATAGCATTGCAGCGGTGGCAGCTTTTTGGGTGTCATCACCTTTTTCTATAAAAAATGGCAGCCAAAATGCTTGTTACCACATATAATTAATCCGGTAACAAGCATATTGGCGGCCATTTTGAAAGAAAAAAATTAAAAAGTGATAACTCCCAAAAAGCTGCCACCGCTCACGCTGCAATGCTATCACACATTTTCCAACTCTAGGTGTGCATACCTTGCCAAAAATTGCTTTGAGCATTACTCCTCTCGATCATTTGATACCGGTGGCCCAATTTTTGGACCGAGGCTGATGGCCTACATGGGGTTTTCACTAATATGGAGCTTGAAGTACGCTACAAATGAATGTAAAAATGAATGTAAAAATCCCAAAATTGACCAGGGCCTATACTTCAGACTGACTTGGCTTGATCACATCACATATTGCACAAATCCCAAAGATAAAAATGCTGAACAATATTTTCTGCCAAAAATTTCTACAAAAATTTACCCTCTAGATAATGTGACACCTGTTCAAGTGATTTTAAGGGCAAAAACATAAACTCTAACCTGTAGGAACATGTACATGTACACTTCTGATGACTTGGGTACTACACAGGACAATTAACTTATCAAAATGAATGAAACAGTCTATATATGTAGAGACCTATTTCAGTGTTAATGATACATGTATACTCCAAGCTTCTTTAGACTCAGGCACCATTAACAGATTTCACTTGAGTTTGGTACACACATTTTAACTGAAGATTTATTTTTGGCTGTTTTGGAAACTTTTCCAAAACAGCCCTTGTTTTCGTTAAGATTTTTGGCTGTTTTGGAAACTTTTCCAAAACAGCCCTTGTTTTCGTTAAGATTTTTTTTTTTTTCTTTTTTTTTTTTTTTTCTTTTTTTTGTTCTTCTTTTTCAGCCAAAATGCCCATAGCATTTGTACACGTTTTCTTTCTTACTGGCACTTTGGCTACTTTTATGGTGCCGATTGGCTTTAAACTTGGCAGACACTTAGACTAACTGCTCAGAATGTATGCCGAACATTTACGTCATGATGACGTCATCACGTGATTTTTTATGAATTTTTGAAATTTTGAAATCGTAAAATTCTTTTCAATATATCTAGCGAACAAAACAAGATATTTTCAAAATTCTTTTTGTTATAGCTTCGGTATGTCTCAAAGATATGCACTAAAAGGGACAAAAATGTGTGATGTCATGATGACGTCATCAAAAATGTGCTTTTTTAAAACACATATAAGGATAGGTCCGATCGTCATGCAAATTGGTGGGTAGGTAGATACTGTCACTGGGATGCTGAATCCAAAGTGACGTCATGATGACGTCATCACGTGATTTTTTATGAATTTTTCAAAATTTGAAAATCGTAACATTCTTTTCAATATATCTAGCGAACAAAACAAGATATTTTCAAAATTCTTTTTGTTATAGCTTTGGTATGTCTCAAAGATATGCCCTAAAAAGGAAAAAAATGTGTGACGTCATGATGACGTCATCAAAAATGTGCTTTTTAAAAACACATATAAGGATAGGCCCGATCGTCATGAAAATTGGTGGGTAGGTAGATACTGCCACCAGCATGCCAAATCTGAAATGACGTCATGATGACGTCATCATGTGATTTGTTATGAATTTTTGAAATTTTGAAATCGTAAAATTCTTTTAAATATATCTGGCAAACAAAACAAGATATTTTTAAAATTCTTTTTGTTATAGCTTTGGTAGGTCTCAAAGATATGCCCTAAAAAGGAAAAAAATGTGTGACGTCATGATGACATCATCAAAAATGTGCTTTTTAAAAACACATATAAGGATAGGTCCGATCGTCATGAAAATTGGTGGGTAGGTAGATACTGTCACTAGCATGCAAAATCTGAAATGATGTCATGATGACGATGTCATGATGACGTAATCGGCATTTTTTTTAATGATTTTTGAAATTTTTGAAATTTCATTTTAATCACAAAATTTTACACCAAAAAACAAAACAGCCCTGTGTTTGTCCACAAACACTGTACCAGATGTCTAGTTTTTTTTTTTTTTTGTGCTTCCTTTTCAGACTTTTTTCCCATAGCATTTGTACACGTTTTCTTTCTTACCGGCACTTTGGCTACTTTGGTGCACCCGATTGCCTTTAAACTTGGCAGACACTTAGACAAACTGCTCAGAATGTGTCCCGAACTTTTTGGTCATGATGACGTCATCATGTGATTTTTTATGAATTTTTGAATTTTGAAAATCGTAAAATTCTTTTCAATATATCTAGCGAACAAAACAAGATATTTTCAAAATTCTTTTTGTTACAGCTTTGGTAGGTCTCAAAGATATGCCCTAAAAAGGAAAAAAATGTGTGACGTCATGATGACATCATCAAAAATGTGCTTTTTTAAAACACATATAAGAATATGTCCGATCGTCATGAAAATTGGTGGGTAGGTAGATACTGGCACTAGGATGCAAAATCCAAAGTGACGTCATGATGACGTCATCACGTGATTTGTTATGAATTTTTGAAATTTTGAAAATCGTAACATTCTTTTAAATATATCTGGCAAACAAAACAAGATATTTTCAAAATTCTTTTTGTTATAGCTTTGGTAGGTCTCAAAGATATGCCCTAAAAAGGAAAAAAATGTGTGACGTCATGATGACATCATCAAAAATGTGCTTTTTTAAAACACATATAAGGATAGGTCCGATCGTCATGAAAATTGGTGGGTAGGTAGATACTGGTACTAGGATGCAAAATCCAAAGTGACGTCATAATGACTTGATCATGTGATTTGTTATGAATTTTTGAAATTTTGAAATAGTAACATTCTTTTAAATATATCTCGCAAACAAAAAAAGAGATTTTCAAAATTCTTTTTGATACAGCTTTTGGTTTGTCTCAAAGATATGCCCTAAAAGGCGAAAATTGTGTGACGTCATAATGACGTCATCAAATTTTTTTTTTCAACGCATGTAAGGGTCGTTCCGATTAAAAATTTATACATTGAATTTTTCTCTACCTAATTCAACAATTTCGTGATCGTGGCTCACTCAAGTATTAAGAAATAACAGGCATCTAAAAAATTGTGACCAAATTCAATATAACACAAAGGAATTCTGGGAAGGACAGAAACCATGGCTTTCATGTGGCACGCTGTCTATAAAGAGTTGATCTCTAGTCTTTTTTTCAAGTCGTTAGACAAGTCGTAGCCAGATACTTACACCAACTGCTCAGAATGTGCGCCGAACTTTTAGGTCATGATGACGTCATCACATGTCACGTGACGTCATCTTAAAGGGGCATTTTTGGAAACCATATATCTACAAAAGTACAACAAGTCACATTAAGTTAAAACGTGGTATTTAGTTATGCCAGCATGTGTTAGATGAAAATGTATGTGACGTCATGGTGACGTCATGATGACGTCATCGGCACATTTTCTATGATTGTTTTCATTTTTGAAATTTCATTTAAATCACATAATTTTACACAAAAAAACAAAACAGCCCTGTGTTTGTCCACAAACACTGCACCAGATGTCTAGTTTTTTTTTCCTTTCCTTTTCAGACTTTTTGCCCATAGCATTTGTACACGTTTTCTTTCTTACCGGCACTTTGGCTACTTTTATGCTGCCGATTGGCTTTAAACTTGGCAGACACTTAGACTAACTGCTCAAAATGTATGCCGAACATTTTCGTCATGATGACGTCATCACGTGATTTTTTATGAATTTTTGAAATTTCAAAATCGTAAAATTCTTTTCAATATTTCTGGCGAACAAAACAAGATATTTTCAAAATTCTTTTTGTTATAGCTTTGGTATGTCTCAAAGATATCCCCTAAAAAGGAGAAAATGTGTGACGTCATGATGACATCATCAAAAATGTGCTTTTTTAAAACACATATAAGGATATGTCCGATCGTCATGAAAATTGGTGGGTAGGTAGATACTGTCACTAGGATGCTGAATCCAAAGTGACGTCATGATGACGTCATCACGTGATTTTTTATGAATTTTTCAAAATTTTGAAATCGTAACATTCTTTTCAATATATCTAGCGAACAAAACAAGATATTTTCAAAATTCTTTTTGTTATAGCTTTGGTATGTCTCAAAGATATGCCCTAAAAGGGAAGAAAATGTGTGACGTCATGATGACATCATCAAAAATGTGCTTTTTTAAAACACATAAGGATAGGTCCGATCGTCATGAAAATTGGTGGGTAGGTAGATACTGCCACCAGCATGCCAAATCTGACATGACGTCATGATGACGTCATCACGTGATTTGTTATGAATTTTTGAAATTTTGAAATCGTAAAATTCTTTTAAATATATCTGGCAAACAAAACAAGATATTTTCAAAATTCTTTTTGTTATAGCTTTGGTAGGTCTCAAAGATATGCCCTAAAAAGGAAAAAAAGGTGTGACGTCATGATGACATCATCAAAAATGTGCTTTTTAAAAACACATATAAGGATAGGTCCGATCGTCATGAAAATTGGTGGGTAGGTAGAAACTGTAACTAGCATGCAAAATCTGAAATGATGTCATGATGACGTCATCGGCAATTTTTTTAAAGATTTTTTTAAAGATTTTTGAAATTTCATTTTAATCACAAAATTTTACACAAAAAAACAAAACAGCCCTGTGTTTGTCCACAAACACTGTACCATATGTCTAGTTTTATTATTATTATTATTATTATTGAGAAAAAAAACCTTCAAGCTTCAATGTGACAAGCTCAGTAATGCTTATTAAAGCTCTTCTTTCTGCATCAAGGACGACAAACTTCACTTCTTTTAACAGGCTCTGGATGTTGAAAAAATAATAGTCAAAACATGGCACCAAGACTTCATACAAATGAGTATTAGAGTGAAAAGCACAGGCAGGACCACTTCAAAAATACTTCCTTTCAAATGCACATTATCCCAGGGAACTCTTCGGCAAGGACACTTCCTGGTGACAAAACCCCAGGAGAACTACAAGAAACTCTAGGACAAATACTCAGTCATAAGGCCATGACAAGGGGACTAACTGCATGCATTGAAAACTATAACAAAAGGCACTCAATCCGCTTAACAATCCATCTGACTGCTCGCGAGGGCAAAGTGCATTTGAAGCAAAACTAATTGACTTCAGCCACAAAATTGATGGGAAAGCCCCAATTGTAGTGCTTTTAAAATGAAATTTAAATGTGCACAGACAGTAACTCTCCGTTATATTTCATCTTACATTTCTAAAGACATGTTTGTTTTGGGAGGTATTTTACAAAGGTCGAAAGCGTAAGTGTGGTAAATATTTTTTTCAATGTAATACTTGATGAAAATTAAGAATTCTTTTTTCGCTTTTGGGGGTTAAGTTTCATTCCAAATTTGTGTTTTTCATCCCTTTTGTCATCCCACTTCTTTCTTATGAATTTTGGGTAGGGTGGTTTCGGTTTTTGTTTTACTTGTTTTGGGGGGGATCATGCAATGTGTACAGTTTAACATTCTACTGTGCACCATGCATTGGTATCAGATCGACTTACAATCTGGTATACATGAAAAATGATCAGTTAATAGGGATAGCAAACCTAGCGAGGAATAAACCCATTACATTCCCATTTTAATTGAAGAGAACTAAAAATACAAACTACTGAGTCAAACAAAATATACTTCTAAAACAGTCTGGGGAGCAGTTTTATTGACTGGATTTATATGGGTACGATATCTTAGTAATTTATGCATAGGAATTTCAAAATCATGTTTTTTTTTTGTTTTTTTTTGGGGGGGGGGGGGGTTGGGTTTTGGGGGTTGTTAAACAATCACTGTGAACAAGTAACAATGGATTTAGTGCCAAGTAACAATGGATGTTCATTGTTAGTGCACCGTTTTTCTTTTGTTAGATGTTCATAGTGAATGTAATCCTTGTGAAGGACTGGGCTCATCACTGGCATGGCAGCGTTGATTATGGGGATAATACAAACAAAAACCATTATGCACAACGTCTTTTTCAAAACAAAAAAAAGAGAAGCAGTTGTTTTTTTACATCCTTCCAGAATGTATTTTCCAAAATGGCCGCCGCCCTTTTTTTTCCTTTTTTTTAAAAGATGCTTCTGCCGACAATGGAGTCCAACCAAATCGTTGAAAATGCAATATCAGCTGGGAGTTTGTCTTCTCTTCTTTATTGGGGATTAGTTGGGGGGGGGGGGGGGGGTAGAAAAAAAATTGGTGTGGACACCTACAATTTTTGTTGTCTAATGCGGCACCAATCTGCTAAGAAAAACACTCGGTGGAATGGCGGCACTGACTGATTCTGACCCATAATGCAGTTATCCAAATGCCACTTAGCAAACAAATCAGATTATGCACACCCCTCTCGCCCCATGCCAAACTGACTGCTGGCCAAACTGTTTGCATTGTGTCCGCTTATGCAGATTCGTGGAGGGGATGGGAAGGGGGAATAAATGACGGACGACTGTTTAATAGTCAATACCACCACGACACTGTGTTTATGTAGGGAGTGAGTGGGTGGGGGCACCAGGAAATGAACCCAGGGCAAAATCAGGAAAATGGCCAATTGATGTATGTGGATCAGCACTGTAATTCAATAAGGCTGCACTTGCAGGAACATTTATGGAAGGGAAAAAATATACAATAGAATCACAAACGTGCTCGCCTTGCCCTATACCTTACACACTAGAGTATCAAGCATGGTACAAACATTAAAATGCGATGCTAAAATACAGGTATTATTTTGATATCTTTGGAGCTTTTTTAACCTCTTAAATATGGACGAAAGGCCATGGCTGCGTTTTGAAAAAGACCACCTGGTCGGTTGTCTATATGCGCATTCTTCCACATACTCAATCCATTGTTTGCCTATTTTTTGTGTGTTACGCTTGGCTGTCTTGGCATACACCCCATTCATAACAAACAGACACAGACTTTTCACAGTAGAGTATCCATCGGCACAGTCGTTTCTCACTTGAACACGGTGGTCATCAGGGCGAGCGCTTATCGAGTGGTGCGCATATCTGGTTTACGCATTACCCAGAAATCTCGGTGGAAGCGCGCAAAGGTTTTTCCCACAGTGCAACAGTTACAAACATGGTGCCTGCCTGTGGAATCGATGTCAAACGCGAAGCAATATATGTTTGTTTCTGTTTCATCTAAATATTCAGAAGCCGCAGACGTTGAGAAAACGATTCCTGTAATATGTTGTGCTGATATGCAAATCGATCCAAATAATGCGCGCCCCCATTTCTCACTACCATTCTCGCACTGGGGAAAGTGTCTTGCCCCGGGGTTAAGACTGAACTCACCCCGGGGAATGAGCAATCTCGGGGAGGGCTCGGGGGTGGCACTGGGGTGAGAATTTCAAGTGTGATTCAGGGCTTATTTTCACCCCCATGTCGCCCCGGGGCCACCCCCGAGATTTGTTCTAGTGTGAAAAGGCCTAGAAGGGGTTCAGGCTGTACAATTTTTTGGTAAACTGGGGAAATTTAGAGAAAATTGTGGAAACAATAGTAATATTCGTCTCTAATCACAGAGCAAGGAAAATTTATTTATGGCTATACGCATGTCAAAATTATGAATTATTATTTATTTTACACACAAGAGTATGTTTATTTCATCAATTCAAAAGATATCACAGGGGCGATTCTCAAAAGAGCGCCACCAAGAATTTGTAACAGAGAGGCCATTGCATGTACTACGTCTTTGGAAAAGGACGACATGCCTGGATGTATCAACCTCTTTCATATGCGCATACTGCCCACATTGGCTTCTCCATTACAGACTCTTTGTGGCGCACCATTCTTGTTCCTGAGCAAGATGATTTGTAAGATGCAAAATAGTGGTTCTCGGACTGCAGCCAATTTCCGAAGTGCTACAAGATCACTGGAGCAAAGAAGCATACATGTAACAGGCTAGTCGTGTCTACCGATATTTATGAGGACCTGCTATTGTTCCCATTGTATTTAAACTTTTTCTCAACAAGTCACAGGGATGTAGTTGAGTCCATCACAAGTCTCTGCAGGTCCCTGAAAGTCCATCACAAGCCCCCCAGTCCTAATCCCAATCACAAGCTATTAAAATGAGCTTTCACAAAGGCATGTCATTGTTCATCGAGTAACTTGTGACCAGCTTTATGATAAGATTTCGGACTGGACTTGCGAAAGGACTTGCAGGGACTCGACTACAACTCTGACAAGTCCCATAAGGTTTGTACATGAACACTACCCAGGACTTGGGCACAGGTCCTCAGTTGTATTGTTCTCACTAATCCCCTATTGTCCCAAGTCCTCAGACGTAATGGATAAACTGTACACCTCAACTGCTTGGCACATCTTACAAGTTACAAATCAACTAGCACACACCAGAGCTGTCAACCTTTTCAGAAAGCAAAAGAAATCAGTATTTTTCATAAAATTTAAACTTTTTTTCTGAGCTCATGCCATGTGTGCACCCCACATGCAATACTGAGCTAGTACACTCACAGCAGTATAATAGCATAATATGCATGACAAAACATTATAATGGTCAAATTTCACAAAATCTGTATTTCTAAAAAAAGATCCATATTTTTGTGAATTTCCATATGAAATAAGGAAAATCCGTACTAGTAGGCAGCTCGGACACAGGGCAAGCTCTGTATCACAGGGTTTTAAAATTAAGACACTTTTGGCGAAAGCAGATTCATAGCAATTGGCCAAAATCTCGCAAATGGCCACATTGGCCAATCAGATATCACACCCTTCTGGACCGGACCACGCCCCGTTTTTTGGGTGTAGGTTAATCCCAATTATTCAAAACTAATTCATCTTTCTGCATAAGGTTTCTGGGGGTTAACAATCTCTTTGGCAGACGAGCCGAGATCTCCGCCATTTTTTGTTTACATATTTGCAGAGCTCCTACACAAACAATTTTTCACATGTCTACAGACTGAGAGATTATTCTTAATATTCCGCTGCGAAAGGCCGACATCAATAACGGCGCAGTAATCAAGTACAGTCACTCACTCAGCGCTGACAAGCTGCAGTGTTTTAGACGGATTATTACATTCACTGAACTCGGTAATAGGATTATCTTGTGCTGTGTATGAATCCCGTTTACCCTTGATCTACATGTACAGCTTTAATATCTGACTTCAATCTGATTACAGGCCTCAAATGCGAGGGGAAAAGAAGTCAACGGATATATGCATGTATGCACACTGAATCACACTACACAGGCTTTGTGCGTGCAAACATGAAATACATGTTCTCAACTTCTTTCCTCGTTCACATCATCCATGACTTAGATTCTATGAAGAAGGATTCTATGAAGAATGTTTTTTCACACAGGCTCTCGGAAAGCACTGAGTATACACTTTTGCTTCCTACATTACGTCGGGATAGGGCAAAGAAAAAGGAGAAAAATCTCTGTTCCAATTTACATCATCATCCCAAAAAAATTCCATCTTCACATTTGAAGAAGGTTTACTTATGGATAACAAACCAACTTACATGAAATACATGTTTGTTTCTTGTACCTCTGCCATTTGCCTTTGAGAAAGAACTTGCTTAACCATTGAATACGGATGAATAAAAAAAACACCTGGCCGGTTGACAGCTACATTTTTTTTTTGTATACCCGCAAATTTCTGCATATTCATTCCATTATTTGCCTATTGTGTGCATTACGCTAGGCTGCAGAAACCCGTCTGGCATGCTGGCGTCCCATTATAAAAGCCGTACTCAAGGGATTAAAGTTCGAAACGTTAGGCCAGTTACTTTTGTTGACCATTAAAATTACTTTGTTTTAATGGTATTTTACGTATGTCGCATTAAAAAGCATAATTGCTTTCTTTGTCATTCAAGGCGAGGCTCGTGATAACACAGAATCACCATATAGGATCTCAGGCGCACAAGAAAAGCAATTTTGCTCACGTCACCTTGTTGGCTGTGTAACGTAATAATTACGACAAGCACTGCTACTTGCTGGCTAAAAAACACTTCAGCCTAAATGTAGCAAAACAACACCGAGAACATCCACTTCAATTTGTATCGATAAAGAAACTTGTTGAGGACTGATTGTTAAAAGCAAAATTATTAAGATGATTTTAGAAAACTCAACAGAAAGATCTTGACGGTATGAGCAAGTTCAGACCACAATCAACACACTGAAAAACTTCCTTCCTTTGAAATATTTATCCAGATATACACAATGTACATATAAGAAGTAATAATATATATTTTGACATTTAGGATGCTTTAGAGGAGCACAAACATTTCACCTATCATTACCCCTGACTGCTTATTCATTCCTGTATCCATACTAACTCCCTACAAAATGTGTTGTAAAATAATATTTCTGAACATAGGTGATTTCTCCAATGTTAGTGACGTAACGTACATTTGTAAGTGACGTCACCAAGTACCGATTTTATGCAAGTCCTGCCTAGATTGCTGGTGGATTTGAATTAATGTTAAATTAATTGTTCAGCTCTGACCCCTATGTGTTTAATTTTGAAGCGAGCTCAACCAGTTCAGAAGACAAGTGTTAACAGTACCCTTAAATACACCATGTCCTGTTTATGGTAAGGTTAGTGCATGTAGTGACGACCATTACACTGAACGTTCAGAAAACAGGTACCAAAGTTCTGAGTTGTTCTTTGTGTCTCTTGGTAGGCCTCACCACCATTTTGTGTCCTGGTAGCTTTGCCTTAGATTGGTCAATAGGCTTTGAAGCTGTGAGGGATGAAAGTGACATGACAGTCTAAAACTTTAATGTTTAATACTCATAGTGAGGGTGGAATTGCCTACATCCTCATCCCCAATGATCCAAGGATTAGAACTCATAAACAAGTCTTGCCCAATCTTACTTTACTGCTGGGAGCCAGATTTATGAGCCCACAGTAGCTTTTTGGAAATAAACACAAACTTGTCTTGAATGTAACCCCCAGGGTTCATTTAACCTGCTTGTCTTGCTCCCTGCTCTGAAGAGGGTCATGGCCCTTGGATCGCCTCCAAGAAAGAAGCACCGACTACTGGGCTCGCTGGAGAAGGCCCCTTGCTTCCCTCACCAGCTCGCGGTGAAAAGGTCTCCGACTACCCAAAGATGGATGGCGAATCAGAAAGATCACACAGGAATGACAGAGAGGGAAGGAGCGATGCTGTCACTCTGACAACATCGCTTCTTCCCTCTCTGTCATTCCTGTGTGGTCTCCGACTACCCGAAGATGGATGGCGAATCGGAAAGATCACACAGGAATGACAGAGAGGGCAGGAGCGTTGTTGTCACACTGACAATCGTCAGACAATTGATTGTAATTTTTCAGAGAATTGGAATCCATTCAGAAGTGTCATTTACCGGGTTCTCAAGATGCAACCTCCAAAAGAGGACAAACTTTGCAGTGATTTTGCCTGAATCCCATAGTATGTGTGAAGATTGGTTATCAACTCAATGTAATGTCACCATTTAAACTACGAAACACACAGAAGTAGGAGCAGTACAGGTGCCGCACTAAAATATACACAAATAGTGCTCTCTCGCAAATTATCACATTTTTAAATACCTTGTACAGTTTTACTCTTTATTTTCAAGCGTTTTTTTTAAATGTACAAGTATTTTCATTTATTTATTACAAACGCCTTTTTATATATTTTTGATAGTTAACTATTGTATATTGAGTTTTAGTATTTTTATTTTCTTTAGTAAAACAAAAAAATCATCTATGATGTTAATATGTACAATTTTAACTGCCAGACATGTTTTATAATAAGCCATTATTGAATTGATTTGAATTAACTCAGTTAAAGGTAGTGTACACGATTGGTAATCCTCCAATTTTTTTTACTGAATTATTACGATATACCTTACTAGACTGTAAGTTATTGTAGTCTCCATCATCCTGTGAAATGATGGCACCAGGTGTGCTGTCGTTGTCAAGAAAAGTGGAAATGAATATCGTTTTCCCAACGATTTCCAGTTGGAAATCATTGGAAAACTGCCCTGTAGCTGTTAGTCAAGGCGCGCATGGCTACCCGGAAATGATGGCGCCATAGCATATCCGGGGCGCGTCACGCGCCCATAGCCACGCGCGCCTTGACTAAAGGCTATCATCCACCCGACTGTTTTTTTCGCCATCCAACAACGCAAAACTTTGAACAGGTCAGTGGAACGATATTTCCTGTAAAATACTAACCCCCAAATCTGCCCATTTCTATAATTGCAACAATGACCAATCATGTACACTGCCTTTAAAGAACAACTCAAGTTGGGATAAAATCAACGAGAACCGACAAGAATCTTCAGCCATAAAAAGTAACTGCATTTGAAGACACAAACCCGAGTACTGCATCAACTTCAAAAGCCGAACATCAAACAGTCTCTCAAAGATGGTACCCAAGGTAAAAATCAAGTTGAAAGTTGCAAAATGATGATCCTAAAACTATTATTAGAGAGAACTGTCAGCTTCTAACCCGTAACTTTGTGTCATATCATACATTTCTTCTTAATCAAACCCAACTGATTTTTATTTCCATATTATTTAGAACATTATGATGCTCATCTACACTTTAATTAAAAACAGAAGAAGGAATTTTTCATTTTAAGGTCTGGGGCTTAACAAAGGTGTGAACAAAGTTACCATAGGGTTGGGGTAACATTGGTCACCAATGTTTTTATATCGCACAAAATGGTTGTGTTCACGAACTTGGTATTAATATATTACAGACGCTATCAGCAGCTGATTCGTGACACTTGACCCCTGTAGACACCATCTGGCATTTCAGGCACTCACAAACATATAATTATGCATTTTTAGGCCCATTTTCAGACATGTTTGACATTGGGAATATTACATTTTAAATGTTGAATAATCAGTTTGATTATTTCAGAATAAAATGACACCAAATATGTCCCAATCTGCTGTATATTTAAGCAAATAAAAACATTTTAAAACCGGAAGTGGCTACTGACCAAAGTTACCAAGCTGACCAAAGTTTCCCCATCTTATGGGTACCCCGGTATCAACTATTTAGTATTTTAGTCAACATTTCAGAGCTCAGTACTCCATCAACCAAAACTGATTTCTACAGTCCTCTTTAATCCTGAGACGTGGATTGTGTATGCCTACGTGTACCGTTTAATAAGGAGGTCTATACGTGCACTTACGGCATCAGATTGATCCAGCAGTGATTAAACATCTCCTTTTCACTATTCATTATTCTGGCGTGAGCGCAACGGCTTCTTGGAAAATTTTACCCCAAGCAAGGGATCGGGTCAAGAATCCCGTGGCGAGGATGACGAGAGCGAGGGGAAATGCCAAGGTTTTTTTATAGAGAATGGATTGGAAGATCTCTGGGAATTGTTTTCTGGGCAGAGTCGGCACATTTGTGTACACTGTATGGACAGTTTTACTGGCACTATAGGGAACAAGAAGTAATGGGCCACTCATGAAAATTCAATCAATGCTATTAAAAATGAATATAGTAGAATGTCGCTATAACAAACACCTCTGTATCGAACATTTGGCTATAACAAACATCTCCTTGGCTGCCATATTCTTTGTACATTTACATTGAACATTCAGAAGAGGTTTTTGCCCTTCAAAAAATTCCACTTCACACATCAAACATTGTTGAATTTTGGCAACTCAGAAGAGCAATCACTAAAGAACAGAATTAAGTAATTTGCCCAATTTATAAAATGGAACATTGACCACTATTTAATCCCCCCCCCCAAAAAAAAAAAAACAGAACTTTGAAACTTGATGAGTAACAGCCTGGCATTTACTTCCACATTGAATGGAAGAAAAAGCAATCAAATTTTTGAAAATGATGAAATTCCCCAAACCCACCGAACGTGGAAATTTCAAAAAGCAGGAAAACTGACCAGGTAACTTTTGCCGAGACGATAAGTCCAGTGCGGACCGTGCGAGTCGGTAAAAGCGGCTCGGGAAAGCAGTACATCCGGCCCGAGCGCAAGGTCATGCTACACAGGGACACCACGCATGCGCTTTGCATTGTTTCACCGCTGTGCAAGTTTCCAAATTCCAGTGCGTCGTTCCTCTTTTGGTCGCAATCATGGCAGATATTACTATTGATACAGTCGGAAGTTTGATTGGTGCTACCAGTGCATCATTCCCAGATGATAATGAAGGACGTCAACATCGTGTCTTTCGATAAAAGAAAGTACGACAACGGATGCGCGTGCTTTGGATCAATCGGGTCAATGTAGAAAGGTCACGCAAAGCGCCCTCATGAGTCGTAATATACTGACAGCTCGGTTACTTTTACCACGATCTCGGTAAAATTTTCCTTTGTCGAAAGTCCAAGTGTGGACAGTGGTCACATTTTACCATTTTTCATTTTACCATCGTCACGGTAAAACCTTCCAAAAAAATAGTCCAGTGCGGACACGGCTTTACACACTGGGGTTTTTAATTTTCATACTGACGCATGAAGCACACCCAGTATCCCGTTGTCATATGTGACCTGGCACTGAGCACAAAATGAGCAGAAAGTTCCACTATGGTTTGCCGAGTTACAAGCAGAAACAACAATTTTGCACTGAATAGTCAATTTTGCATATATATTTGGAAAACCCTAATCTATCATATCCCAAACAATCTGTTCTCGAAATATTTTGGGGGATTTCTTTTTTGAATTTTGGTTAAAGTGTGCACAGCTCACAAACTTTGGGCTTCATTTTCTCAAAACAAGGGGTCAAGACTCTGAAATCTCCAAAAGGTTTTATCAGAGGCTAGGAATGAGCTACCACAACACAATATAATATCAAATTAAAGCTTTCAATTTTTACTTTCAGGAAATACCATAATCTTGATTTTCAAATGTTGCTACTTCACACCCATTTCATGGGAACAGGTCACATATGGCTCTCATGAACTTACCTTGCCTGTGAAGCACCTTCAGCAAAAATACATCACAGGCCTCAAAATGTTGACAGTGAATACTTGTACATTCTATAAGGTCTGCCATTATAACTGCCTAAGCTCACACAACAGCCCACCACAGCTGTATTAAAAATGTACATTTTGACTAATATGTAATTCCATTTAACTATCAGTACAGTAACAGGCTAATCTCAACAGCCTGCCTGGTCACAGTTCAGTTACATGTATATGTATGCAGATTGTTCCACTGCCTAACCACAAAATCCACTCATGCAAATCCATGTACACACCAGCCGACTTGTTTACTTTACACATGCACTGACTGCACATTCACTCACCCGGCTGCCTGGACTGGAAAATTGGAAATTCACCAAACCATGGAGGGTGGTGGTGCCCTCAAACCAATCTCTCATGAGTACATTTACAGGAAATTTTACAGTGGGAAAAAAATGCCAGTCTTTTATGCACACTCAAATGTTTTTGTACACAAATGTTTTTGGTAGTGTGTACTTTGGTATGAATCTTAATAGAGCTCCACTCAGATGCCACAAGCGATATTTCCCCATGACCGAAACGGCGCGCAAAAATGCAACGGTATCCACAGCAATATTAACCGCATAACGGTCACCCAAGCGTGGCATATTTTTGCAGGGCATTATTTTACACATGCACGTACAAAACTGCAAATTCCAGCCACACGGCCCGGGTGGAGAGAAGCCTCCATGCAAAAGGAAAAAACACCTTACCTTCTCCGTAACGCACCACACTGCCTCTTATCCATCCACACACACACCACCATCTCTCAAGGTAAACACTGGGTGTGTACATGTATCATGTCCCGTGATGTTGATGACACTGTGATGCTAACTCAGAGTCACTGTGTACACATGCATAACTCTCCCGACCTCGCAGATCCATCCTCAATAAAAAAAAAAAACCAACTCCGCAATAACCACCTCCTGTGCACATGGCTGCTTTTTCTAATAACCGCCACACATGTTCGTCATTGGACTGTGGGCAAACAATAGGCCAAGTCGCTCGGAAAATTTGAGTTGAAAGGGAAACGCGGCAACTGCAGCACGTTCCACTCTTGGGATGGAGGGTTTTCTCTCTCTCCGGTGACCCCCGCAGGAGAAAAAAATAATTGTTAAGGTCGAATCCTTCTTTGATAATATCCTTTGATGTCATCCTCGGGGGGGGGGGGGGGGGGGGGGGGGGTCAGCGGTCTTGATGTGATAGAGTCCTCTTCTTGGCATTCTCATGCAAAGTTGATAAGCTCTTGAAGAATGTGGTCTATAAATACACAGGCCGGCATATTAACTGCGCTTCGTACAAACCGCAATGTACACTACAAGGTGGTGATCCGTTTCTAGTAATGGTGGTTCCCGGTAGATTGTGGTTAGACCAAACAATACGCTGCCTTCCATACAATGGCACATGCTTACCGCACTCGAATGGTGGCATATGAAGGATATAACACACAGATCATGTTGGCCCATCTATATCCATGGAAGAAAATTGTCCTCTACTTTATAGTTTTAAAACCTGATCATACAGCAAAACAAATAGCAAAAACACACTTTGAAAGCCTGGATGCAAGAGAAAGGGGGCAGTTTTATATGAAAGCCAGTACATGGTTCTTGATTTTAGTGAAAAAGCTTTGGTGCAGACACCAAACACGAACAAATTAAAAATACCACGGCGATGAATGACACTTCTGAGTTAATAAAGCTGACCGAGTGCCTACTCTACAATGCACAGGTACCATGCACATGAATGGACTTTATTCAGCGATCAGTTTCGGTTGATAGGGCCCCTATTAAACCAATATCATCAGAAATGACCGTATCAAATTTCCATCAATTTTCACATTGATCTGCCATCAATTTTCACATTAATCTGCCATCAATTTTCACATTGATCTGCCATCAATTTTCACATTGATCTGCCATCAATTTTCACATTGATCTGCCATCAATTTTCACATTGATCTGCCATCAATTTTCACATTGATCTGCCATCAATTTTCACATTGATCTGCCATCAATTTTCACATTGATCTGCCATCAATTTTCACATTGATCTGCCATCAATTTTCACATTAATCTGCCATCAATTTTCACATTGATCTGCCATCAATTTTCACATTGATCTGCCATCAATTTTCACATTGATCTGCCATCAATTTACACATTGATCTGCCATCAATTTTCACATTGATCTGCCATCAATTTTCACATTGATCTGCCATCAATTTTCACATTGATCTGCCATCAATTTTCACATTCATCTGCCATCAATTTTCACATTCATCTGCCATCAATTTTCACATTCATCTGCCATCAATTTTCACATTGATCTGCCATCAATTTTCACATTCATCTGCCATCAATTTTTGTCATTTTAATAATGTATCATTTTTAAAAATCTATTTATGTTTTTGATGCCATCAGTAGTTTATTCCTTGACAAAGATTCTAGAAACGCCAGGGCCTCCTACCTTTTATCAATTATATAATTCAGGTACTTCCTTTTGGGAAGGAGCTTGTTTAATTTGGTTTAATTTTATTGATTAATCTGTTCATTTGTTTAATTATTATTTCAAAAACTGTCAGAGAATGTCCAATCAAACTATATAAATACTTATTTTGACACAGTAAACCGAACAACTTTTGTTTTTACTTTTGATTTTTCTAAACATAAAAAGTGATTTAGAATTATAATTTCTGTACACGCTGCCAGGTGCCAACAAAAGCATTCCTGTAGTGGCTCTGCAAAAAATTCACACCGAGATTTATTCAAATTATTTATCGTATTCCACCATCAGCCCGATTAGTTCCAGAACAACACCTGCTTATACGTAGCATTCCCAGCTTCAATACTACACAGATCCAAGCATTGTACCTTGTACATTTATGACACGAGCCTACAATAACTAAAACGATCCGAACTCAAATTCATTCCATTGTTACAGACGGTGCGCCCCATTGTGAGGTGTTTGTGCGAATTTGAAAGGATGACAGTCGGACCCTGCGGTTTTCGGATAAAAGAGCGGGCGGGCAACAGCTGCTGGAGTCGTTCATGGGGGCAATATCCCCCCCCGAAAACCCACATCAGTAGCACCTGTGGCCAAAACATCCCCAGTTTGTAATATTACAACCTCATTGATCCCCTGTCCTTGGATGTTGGGAGTAAAAAATAAAGAAAGACAAAGGTAACTGTTGCAGACAAGAACATATCATATTGATAATAATCTCCAGCTAATAACACCCGCTTTTCCCCTGGTATTTTTTTATTTTTTTAATTAGCATCGGTAGGCATAACGATTATCGGGGTTTTCTTGGCAACTGCTACGTGACAAGAAAGGTCAGTATCGGGGGAAAAAGATGTCAAAGAACACTGACAAGCCTGTAGTACATGTATCTTCCTCCGAGGAATATATCACCTTGTCTTACTGCCAATATCAGCCATGCTTGTATTTGTAGTCCCCCACTACCCTCTTTATGTTCTCAATTAAACCTACACTGTGATTGATAATTTGTAGAGCCTGACTAAAGTTTCATAGCTAAATTTAGGTTTTAAAAAAATGTTAGTCTTTAAAAATGCCTTGAGCATCATTTTTTGATGATTCGTTTTTTAGCTGAACAAGACTAAAAGCTAGTTGATGTATGGTGCTACACAAAAAAAAGAATTAAAGATACAGGAGGTAGGAATTAATATTCTTCTTGAAGCAGGAAAGATCATAAGATGAAGGGAAACATGCACCAGGCAAAGAATTCCATAGAGATACAGAATAGCTTCTTGTACAGCTATAGAGTACATTGGTGGGAACAGGCGGAGAGCCGAGGTTCACGCTCAAACACCCTAACTGAAGGAACCAAGCTGGACATTTACCATGAAAATATCTGTAGAACAGACTAGGAGTAGCAACAGATCTCCGGTGAGAGAGTGATTGTAAGGATGAGCTCAACTCTTCTCCAACCAAATTAAAGGTAGTAAACACCATTTGCAAACATCAAAAAACAAAACTACTGAATTATTACGAAATACCGTACTAGACTGTAAGTGAATAGCAGTCTCAAACATCCTGTGAAATCATTGCATCGGGTGTGGTCTCGTTTTCAATAAAAGTGGAAATTTATATCGTTTTCCAACGATTGTCGGCCAACAATCGTTGGAAATAGTCTAGTTCCCGACCAGATAATTCCCTGTCGTCTATAAATTGCCCCATTTTGTCTACGGTATGGTCAGGGAACCAGACTACTAGAACAATGTTTTTCTCTGTTTTCCCAGCATCTATGCCCACAAAACTTTAAACAGGTCAGTGTTTAAGTATTTTCTAGCACGGTATAAAATACTAACCGGCAAATCCATTTATTTCTGAAAATTATAGCAAAAGCAAATCGTGTATACCACCTTTAACAATGCGCTTCTGTACTCTAATAAATATACATTTGTAAGTGAAAAGATTTTGTATTATTATGGCAACAATTTGGGAGCAAGTCCGATAAAACAGAATCAAAGACAGGTTATGAGCATTTCTATCATTGCAATTTTATCATATTTCTTTATACTTTACATGCAAAACTTGAATTGAACCTTTACAGCTTTATCTGTGGACTTATTCTCTGAACACACAAATCAATGCATTTCTAAGGGAAAATAGAGCACCGACTGTCACAAATTGCTTTATAGAATTCCTCATTCTAAACACTACATCTACACCTAGATGAATAGAGAATGAGACAGTCCCCTCCCAGCTCATCATAATCTGAAATACTCCCACAAGGACGTTAGTACCACCTGGCGGAAATAGGGGAGAAAAAGATAAAAGACCAGTGTGCGCCACGGCAACATTTACCATTTACGAGTGACACGTTTAACAAGTTGTCTCTATTCCCCTGGGGTTTTACATGACAATGCTTTCTTTTTTTTACAACTCCAGTCATGAAACCTGTTACAGGAACTGACGGTGAATTGGATCCCATTTGTTGCATTTCAGAAAAATATGTAACAGGCCTATTTACTAATGGACTAATCAATGGTGTGAATACGTACCCAAAAGAAGGGGGGGGGGGGGATGATCCAGATTGTGTACATGTATACCTGCAACAATTTCTGCCTGAACAATATTTGACATGTTGGGCGGGGAAGTTTTGTTTAATTGAAATCACCCAATACAAGGGTAAATGCCACTCCAGGTAGCAAAGGGTTATGGTCAGAGGTAGGTGGTTCGGATGGCAACATTTTGAATAACCCTTACGGTTTTCCTGGGCCAAGATTTAAACAGATTTAAAGGGTGTGCACAGTACACACAAACAGACTAAATAGGATGAGATAGTTTATTCAGGGAGAGAGAGAGAGAGAGAGGAAAAAAAAAATTAATAACAAAAAATAACAGAGAAGGTATTCCAATTCAATAAGCCACCGGTCCCCCGCGGCACAAATCCACTGCAGTCAGATCCCCTTGCACAACCCACCATACTTCATTCTTTCCGTGGCTCCTCGAGGCCCTACTTTGGTCAACCATCTTCAGTTGCTCACCGCTTCTTTTTCTGTATTTCTTTTCTCTTCCCTACCTGACCGGAATCGTGTCTCTTTGGATATATTGATATTCCTACTTGATGAGACAAGTAAAAATTCCTTTGGATACAACCGAACCGACTGGGTTACAGCATGGCCCGAGCGTCCTCATGTGCGGTATTTTTTTTTCCCCTCGCTTTTTTCCCCCTCCATTCTCATCCCTTTTTTTCCCCTCCACGGGCAGAATCTCCCTCTCATCAGTAAATGCCAAGATGTGCCCAACGGCTCTGCGGCATCGACCAAATTAAATGACATCCTCGTAATAGTTTGTGCCACTAAGAGCCAAGAGAGGGACCGTATTGTGATAGATGCGGGCCTCACGTTCTCCTGGATTTAAGAACGATACACTCTTTGACTTATCCTGATTACACATATTCATGCCGCTCTGGAAATGCCAGTCTCTCGTGTTGTTGAACGATTCAAAAACTAATGTTTAATAGCTTGCAATTTGACACTCGATTATGTCATCCTGATGTCACGTTTGGGGACATGAGTCCACTATATACATGTAACAAGGGCAAAAAGGCAGCCACTGCGTACACCCACCCACAAAACTCAGCCGAAATGTTTTTTGGCCCCTCCCAAAAAAAATGCAAAAAAGAAATGTTTGCCCCCCCCCCCCCCAAACAAATTGTGTTCTGGATCCGACCTTGACATGTAGGGTCAATGTATTAAGTGTTTATAAGATCTGGCAAAAGGCCAAAGTGATGTTCAGAAGAAGCATGTGTATTGTGTATGGGATTTTAGCAAAATAACAATATTGCCCCCCCAAAACCCCCCCCCCCAAAAAAAAAAATCTAAAGCAAAACAATTGTGGTTCCGCTAATAAAATGCACCTCTAATAAACAACACGATTAATTAAACAGCCTGTTATTAAGGTTCTTTAAACATGTTCAAATGAGACCTTCAGAGAAGGGGCTATTTGTTCAGTTCTTTTTAAACATCGCCCCCAAGGTTCCTATCAGAATTACAAATTCACACACCCAAGTGTGTAAATACCTGCAATCGTGGACCTCCCATTGTTCCTCTTTTTTTATACTCTAACTTTTTCGGAAGGCCTCCGGGGAGTCCCATATGTTTTGCACACGATTTTCAATCGTGGACCTTGACTCAATCGTGGACCCTATTGTCCTCTTTGTTAAAGGTCCACGGTTTGAATAGCTATACAAACGCACACACACACATTTTTACTTTTCAATATGTCATCATTAAAGTCAATGCCCAACCAACCTTCAAATTTTAAACTTGGAAAACACTTTCCCCCCCAAATTTTTAAAATAAATCAAAACCTAGGCCTATTTTTAAAGTTTCCTTCCTGACAATTTTTCGAGACATTTCAGAAAATGAATTGTACCTTTGTGGTTCATCAAATATCAGTCAGAATGAATTGCTCCAACGTGGTGAATTGAAACTTGTAAGAGTTTTTCCACGGATGCCCTGGGCCACAAAATACCCCACGTAAACTGACCGCGGTCAAACTTCTATACCAATATGATTCAATATATGCAATCTCCAAAAATTTGCCAATCGTCCTGATATAATATAGAAACAGACTTCAATTCTGCCGCAACTTTGATGGCAGATAAATTGCATGATATTGAAGCCTAGTCTTGGAGGGAAGGCTGAGCCGGTGCAGGTAGAAAGATTGACAAGATTGTCAACATTATACGAATCTTTCAAATAGTGACATTTTCATTCAATACCGTTTCTACATTGAACCTATTTTATTATTATTTTTTTCTACTGCATCAAGAGCGCTGTATTAAAAAAAAGAAAATCAAACCAATTTTTTCCCCCCAGTTCTTTGGGTTAATTTTAGCATTGCTTTTTATTGTCTAAATCTACCGCACAAGTCAGCACATTCTTTTCCAAAATGGTTGAACCCTGGCCAAAAGTAGGATCTCATTGAGATAAAGTTCGTACAAGTCTATTCCAGTTACGGAAGTGTCATAGTGAAACTACAATTATGTCCAATGCCTGTTCAGTACTGGTCCTGTAACTCCATTCAATGTGCAAACAAACAAGATAACTCAACAATACTGTAATCTTTAAACAACCATTTTATCAGTAGTATACACTGATATCCCATCTGACTATCAGGCAGTAATCTTTACCACTATGGATGAAGGTACAGTTATATTACCCACAGGCAACTATTTTGGGGTGTACATACATACAGCAACACTGGCTGGGGGAATTATATTTGTATTTAACTGTAGCAAAAGCTTGGATAAGATTAGTGGGGAGGTATTATTTTTTTTCAAAAGACGGGCAGGAGCAGGGCTTGACAAAACAGACGGTTGGCCGGTGCACTTCACCTCGCCGGCAGCTGGTACACATGCGATTATGTGTGGGGAATTATCCCAATCCAGCTGGTGTCCCGTCCTTGGATGCTGTTTCATATGTGTCAGGCATCTGGAACCATCTGCGATTGGTTCCCAGGGGGATCCAACGATTTTTTTTATTTTATTGAATTTATCGGACTGCACCTCTGGGTTTAATGGCAACCGTAACTCTGACAACTTTTTATTACCCAAAAAAAATACATGTATACAAAAAAAAGGAAAGCTGTGTTTCGTCTTTTTTGCTATGTGGTAAACAATATCAAAGATGCATGGTTTCGCCACCATTTTTTATGTATTGTAGCTTGGTTTGTAAGCTCCAGGTTGCACTTGTGGCCACATTAGAGTGTCTTAACTAGTTACTAACACCACAGCGCGCTGCAGGCCGCTGTTGTTCCTGCTAAGCCGAACAATGGACCCACAGGGCTGGAAGTAATCTCCCGTTTCAAGGCCTTGCCTTCTGGGAGATTAACACGCAAACGTCCATGTGAACCACTACACCTTTTTTTTCCCCCACACAGCACCGGGCTGACGTCAGGATCGATGGTTTTTTCCTGAGGCTTTGTTCTTGCCAGCGGACACGATGGCGGCACAGAATGAAAAAAAATAATAATAAAATTAAAAAAATTGCATTGATTCTTACACCACTTAAAGCCTGCTTCAGTTCATGCCTTGTGACGTACACACATCTCCCGATGCTTTATATAAGTAGACACGTACACACACACACCCAATCCGTCCCTCAATTTTATGCCTGGGAAAACTTTTGAACAAAAAAAACGACCATAGACCATCTACAGCACTTTCAGTCCAGAGATCCACTGGTCCAGTTACACTGTACAACCAATAACATGATTAGATAATTGACAGGCAAGGAGAAAAAAATGGGGGGCGAACTTTCGAGTAAAAGGATTGGTGACTTCATAGATGGAAAGTGGCACATCACTTAGCCAATGACAATGAGCGACTTAGGAGCTCTCAGCAGATGAAAACAAATTAAAGTGATGGAGTATTATCAAACTGCATAATCGTCTTGCCAGAACACTCCTAAATGCCCATCCCAGAACACACATTGCTGACCTACATGAAACGCTTTCTTGGACAACATTACCAATCCGTTGGCATCGACACAGAATGATCGAGGTTTTCAAATGTGTAAATAATATCAATCCAAAGTACCTTAATGAGCGCTTCAAAACGCCGTGTCATTCAATTGGTACCCGCCAACAATCCAACGGCTCATTATGCATGTCTACCATTCCAAAGACTAATGCTGCCAAGCGCACTTTCCAACATCTTGGGACCCTGGGATGGAACCAATTAAACACTGAGCAGAGACAGGCTAAGTCTTTATCAAAATTTAAAAATCTTATGGTTTAATTTTAAACTGTTATAATTTTATTCTGATTTTAATTCTGTGTCTATTGTTGTTAAATAATAGTAATAAGTATGTGTTTGGTAAACTTTTTATGACAGTTGTACTCTACCTACTATATTTTAATTTTACCATAAATTTTATTTGCACCTGTTTTAATACGTCTCTAATATAATCTATGTTGTTTGTGTTTTAATATATATTTCAATGTAGACCTAGTTGCACTCGTGATTTTCGTTGTATTGCTTATTAGCAAATCTTTTTTACTGATATATTGTTGTGCTGTTTGTTTTATCATTTGTTCATTTCTTAAATTAATTCAATAGCTCTATTTTATTATAATTTTAATCTAATGATTCATGTTCTTTTAATTATATATTTCGCCCTTAAAGTTTGACCTATATTTGCGTGTTTAGTTAATTAATCAGGATTCTTAAATTAATGTTTTATATTTTATACGTTTATTACATTGTTATATGTTCTTTATATTGTATATGTTCTTTGTTTAATATATTGTATTATTATTTTGTATTATCTCACAGGGCCCTTAATGATAGCAGTTTTATAACTGATGAGGCTACCCTGTTTAAATAAAACTGCAAATAAATGGAGTATAGACTGTGTCAGACAAATATGAGGCTAGTAATTCACGCACAGGCTGTGTGAATTCGTGCATCCAAATTTAATGGAGGCATTCGTCAGTCACAAAAGTCCAAGGATATGCACTCTCGTCTAGTACCTCGACACAAACTGTGCACAATTATTGTCAAAGCTCCCTTTTGAAACAGCCATCCTTAACAAATTCAACTCTGCTTAAATAGGCCTATACAGCTCTATTGGCAAAGTACAGCATCCATGACCAATAATACCTATGTAATGAAGAGCTATGCGGATAGATTTTTCCTTTGTTCTGAATACAAAATGTACATACAGGCTTTCAAGCAGACCCAGGTGAAAAAGCAGATTAGTAGGATTTAAAAAAAACATTAAAAAGCTAGAGATGTGTCTGTCACAAGACAGAACACATGGCTTTTCCGGGGGTTTCCAATTATCACCAAAATCTACCTTGTAAAGTTAAAATGAAAGTTAATTCAGTCATGTTACCCTAACAGTCCCGAATCCTCCAATTTCAATACAATTTTTCACACCCCCTAGGGAGTTAGGGTTAACGAGATTTTGCAATTATAACAAAATATAATTTTTAAAAATCATTGAAAAGTAGAAATGACGTCATGATAATGTCAACTCGGATTGTGCTTGCTTCTCGCACTTTCTACCTATACACCAATGTTCATGATGGTCGGACCAACACTTGTTTCAAAATAGCACATTTGTTATGACGTCATCATGACGTCACACATTTTTCACATTAATATGAAAGAATGTGTACGAGCTAAAAAACTTAAACCAAAATCATTTTTAATTTAGCATGTTCTGTTGATGCGATATGGCTTCAAGGTTTAAAAAGCTAAGAAAATGATACAAAAATCGTAGTATAATGTCATCAGTGGGAAAATGTCAGGAAAAAAAAACGGTAAAAAAATTAGGAAAGAGTAGGAAAAGTTGGAATACTTGAAAGAATTCCTGCCTACATGTAGTTTCCCTCCAATCTACAATCTATATACTGCTTCAAGAGGAATCTCAATTCCTCTTGTCTGCTTCTTCGAGTCTTTTTTTCAATTGTATACATGTAGGTATGTGTAGCCTTGTACCCCGAGTGGCTCTTAGCCTTGTTTGGGTGAATTTGCACACCAAAAATAAATGAACGATGAGTCATTTCATCAACAAAGTTCACCAAAACAAAGCATGGATAGCCCAAATTAGCCAAAGCCAACGTACATCTTTTGAAAAAAATTTGTCTTCTTGTTTGAAGGCAGGCAAGTGTAACATACATATATACACAGTACTTTTTGTACAACTTGTGATCACCCGTGTTCATGAAACTTGTACACTGAGCCTACATTGTAAAATGCTAAAGTTCATTCTTATTGTTTTAAACCTGTCTGAATCATGTTATAAAACTACAAATTATTCACAAAAATGTTGGAAAAATTCTGAAAATTCAGAATTGCCAGAAACATGAGAAACTGTGTAATCTGTGAATACATGTCTATCGTACCCTGAAGAGATATCCAAATGGTGACGAGACATGATTTACAACCACAACCGTCTCCTTTTTACGGGTGGGGGGGGGGGGGGGGGGTTTTCAAAGAAAATATTTGAGATTGCCAGTTAAGAGAGCTTGATTATCGTTTTTTTTGGGGGGGGGGGGATTACATTTTTGGGAGATTGTGTTTTTAATACTTCAACAATTCTTGAAAACCTCACTTTAAAAAGAGAACATTGGGTTGGGTTGGGGGTGGGGGGGGGGGGGGGGGGGGTGGCTGATCGAACTTTTACCACTATAGCCCATCTCGCCCTTTTCAAACCTCACCTGCCAAGGTGACAACAATGAAGCTACTCAAAAAACAAAAACACATATAGTTGGTTCATTCCCCCTCGAAGAGAGGAACTATGTGACAAGGTGTCATGCATATTTGATGAGGACTAATCAGCTCCCATCACATACTCACCTGTCGTTCGCTTCTCTCCTCTTCGCGATTGTGCGACTGACGCGATCGGCTGCGTCGTGGCGAGGTCCTCTCCGACACCTTCTCCGAGTGACCCCCGACAGTCGGGGCATCTCCCCTCGGAGTGACGGAACTGGTGACATTGTGGCGCGCTTTCTCCAACGATACCCTGTCAAGCGACAATGCAGGAGATATACGACTTGATTATAATTTCTATCCAATTACCCGTGGCTTTTGTGTATGTACCTGCATTTCTATTTTGTGAAAGGCATCGTACAATAATCACCAAGCATTCCTAATCCAATTGTAAGGCATTTTTCACCTCCGAGTTGGAGAATTTGATTACAATTTTGTATTATTCAGTATTATTATGATTATTATTATTATTATTCGACAACTCGATAGAAAACAGACATTTATATTCAAAAGGGCAGGGCAAAATTTCACACAACACTGTACACCTGAAATGGATCCGCTTAAATTTCCATAGTTGTCTGAACAAATTTCCACAATGTGTTTTTGTCCTTACCACACAATCCCAAATACATTTTGTCCTATAAGACACTTTCCACGCAATGCCTCCCCCATTATTTATCTGTACATCACAGGGTTGTCCCAAATAATCATTCATTAGATCGATAACTGAATATTCAAAACTCATTTTTTGATTTGATGATTAGGAAATGAAACGCAGTTCCATAAAAAGGGAAACTGACATTTCTCAGCAGGACTAAAGGTATTTCTCACATACAGTTTGAGTAATAATATACAAATAATGAATGTTTATGAGTGCGATAGTAAGAATAATTTCATGAGGTGACAGATTGAATGTTCCATTCCAGGAGGTGAAGCCGAGTGGAATGAGACATTCCATCTGTCACCGAATGAAATTATTCTTACTATTGCACGAATGTGAAACATTCATTATTTGTTTTATACAACGCCTGAATAAATCCGACAGATTGCATGCATGGATTTCTTGGTGTACAATGTGCCGTTTACCTTCTCAGTCCCGCATAAAACCGTGACAAAAAGTGGTCCAGTTCCGAATCAGTTAAAGCTCTAATTGTTGTTCCTGCGTGTCTTGCAAATTCCTCTAATCGTTTGACTGCATATTTCATTTGTCTCTTTGTGTTAGCAGCGTCAGCATCGCCTACGAGTTCCAATATTTTGTCATCTGTTAGAACAAACCACGGTTCGGAAACACCGTCCGCCATTTTGAGTGAACGACAGCCTAGACTGGTTCCCGGTCCCCATATGTATATAATATACATTTGATGTCCGAAGGACAATGGAGGGACCGGGAACCAGTCCAATGACAGCCGTGTTGTAGCGGCGGGGAAGTTCTATCAAACGTGTTACCATTTAATAGAACCATGTGATAGAACTTTTTTGGCCTTGCGGGTTCGCGTCGTGCGATGGGACGAATAATTAAATGCACGTGATCAACGATCCACCAATCGGATGGCTGGGATTTATTCAGGTGTTGTATAATCACTGCTTACTACTCGTGTTAGTCACTAACTGTAAGGAGTGCATTATCTATTATATCCAGTTTTTGCATTATAATTTATAACTCCTTACATCATTTTTCATCCATGTAACCTGAATCATCCAATATCCTCTGATTTCAAAGTGTTAAAGCTGCATGTAACTGAATCCTCCAAAACCCTCCAATGGGGACCACTGCATGAATCCTGCAAAATCCTCCAGCGGGTTTTGGATAAACAACCCCAGTAACCTCAAATCCTCTGAAATCATCCAGCATCAGATTGGACCTGATGACCTGGATCCTCCATTTTCCCTCCAGAGGTTAAAATCCTCTAATGCTCTCAATCCTGCAAAATCCTCCGATGCTTCAACTTCCAAAGACCCTCAATCCTCCAAATGCCCCATAAAACGGATTTTGGAAAACTTTGGAAGGTTGGGGTTAATAATTGCTTTTGTATATGTTTTGCAGACTAAAAAATTAATCCTTCGGGAATTATCAAAGCCTCAAATATTAGATCAAATGGAAATTTTAATATTCAAATATTGAATGATTCAAATAGACTCAGCTCTAATACAAAATCATTCCGAGATATTCCATGTACGCAGTCATAACGGACTGAAAGCGCTCGTCTCTTCTTATACTCTAAACAACCTATTCCACCCATCTGTGCCGCTCTAAAACCCCTCAAAATTGCCTAAAAGTACAACTCACACACGGGTGCTATTTCTCAGTTGTGCAATTTTATTGCTGTATGAGTTACGGAGCCGAGACACGCCTTCCGACGGCCGCAATATCGTGAGGGTAGAGTTTAGTGATGAAGCATTGTATAGGTGCTATGCAGGTCATATCTTCCAAGCTCCGGACTTGGCCTATGCCGAGTGTTCCTTCCATGATGTCATGCATTTAAATTTATAGATACATGTACCTTTCAGTTATAAGTGTTGCCTTTTTTTCGGGGGGAGGGGGGGGGGGGAATCCTTTTTGGGAGCTGTTTGGTTTCAAATTTTAACATTTTTTTAAAACTGTTGTTCTCTGTCATTTTATGCCGTTCTTAGATGCTTTCAAAGATGCCAAATAAAAAAATTAGTCAGAAGAAAATTTTGTTTTGTTTGTTTTGTTTTGTTTTGTTTTGTTAATTGCTTTCCAATGAGACACTCCACAGAACACTAATAACTGAAAGATACGTAACACGGTGAATGCATTTTAATTTTTGCAATCTGAGCGGGACGCTTCTATTTTTACAGCGTTAATGTACAGGGTAGTCATCGCGTGTAAAGTCAAAACCAAATAGATAGCAGGGTGTTGTAAAAAAAACAAATTCATTCAAAAATACCGTTTTCCATTATTCATTTGTAAGAGGAAATCTATTGAACTGACATTTTCAGCCAGAGCAGAGACATTAAAACTTCAAAGTGCAAATCCTAAGAAATAAAGTAAAAAAATGTAAAGTATCTATCCAAAAAATAAAAATGAATCAAGACAACTGATTTCTTCAAGAAAAACAAAAAAGGAAGAATGCCAGCACTACTTGGCTTCTTCCAAGAAAGCATACAGCAACGGCATTAACACCTCCAGGAAATTACATGTATTACCAACTCCTGGAAAAACTGACTTGTCAGAATTCATAAGGGCAGGTGCTGTATTGCTACATCACACCTGGTGTTTAGGGCAATAATAATTGCACAAATTTATCAAACTTAATTGACTTTCATTTAAAGCATCCAGCAGAGGTGATGCGTGTGCGCTGCAAAATCTCATTACTCTTACAAAGAGCAAAGAGCACAAGCTTGTCCTTTAACTAGGTTGGTAAATACTGCACTACACCCCCCCCCCCCCCCCCCCCCCCCCACATTGCCAGTCATTAAAGGGCCACACACTTGATCTTTTAGACCCTTCTAAAATAAAACCAAAGTCCTACTTATATGCACATTGAACACACTGTGCATGCCAGTGGCCCCTGAAAGAACACCCAGTCATGTTTACTATATGACTGAGGACAAGGCTTTGTCTTCTCTATTGACCCTTTACTTTAACATTCTCCAAGAGACATTTGCACTTGTATTCATATGAATGGAATGCACGCAGGTTCAAGATTCTTAGCACTGGTCTCACTTTGGTTCCAACTTGGGTACACCACTGAAACTGGGAGCAAGTTCGATCAGGAAAATTGGTTACCCATTGGTCGATTTGTGATGTAAAGCCCTGTCCGCACTGGACATTTTTTTTGGTAAAACTTACCGAGACGATGGGTACTTTTCACATTTTAAGTCCAGTGCGGACAGGCTAGGACGTTTTCCTCTCAGTTATTTTCCCCCGAGTCCAGCGGTTACTTCTACCGGGCAACTGCTGCCCAGGAAAACTGACGATAAGTCTAGTGCGGACAGTGCGAGTCGGTAAAAGCGGCTCAGGAAAGTGTACATCCGGTCCGAGCGCAAGGTCATGCCTCACAGGGAAACCACGCATGCGCTTTGCATTGTTTCACCGGGCGGTGCGGTGCATGCAGTGCATATGTGGAAAGTTTCCAAATTCCAGTGCGTTGTTCCTCTTTTGGTCGCAAATGGCAGATTTTATTATTGATACAGTCGGAAGTTTGATTAGTGATAAAGACGTAGGTCTGCGTGTACACATCGACCGGAAAAACTGAAAAGGCAGGCGTGATTTGGGTCAATCGCGTCAATGTAGAAAGGTCACGCAAAGCGCCCTCATGAGTCGTTATATTGACAGCTCGGTTACTTCTCACACGGTCTAGGTAAAATGTTCCCGTGTCGAAAGTCCAAGTGCGGACAGTGGTCACATTTTACCATTTTTCATTTTACCATTGTCTCGGTAAAACCTTCCAAAAAAAAGTCTAGTGCGGACACGGCTTTAGTTACATCTGCACAACAACATCCAAGTGAGAACAATAAGCTAGCCTAACTTTGGCGTCACTGGTCCCCATTTTGCTTGTCACAGTTCAGCATGACCAATGTTGCAATTGGTAATCAGTGTGACCATACCCCATAGGTTGCTTTCTAGTAGACCAGACGTGGTCGCCTAGCCAGCGTTCCTGTAAAGTTAGTCCGACAATAATTTACTGTAGTTAAACATCGTCCTTGATCGAATCTCTTCTGGGGTGATTCTCGATCAGTATGGTACCAGTGCAAAAAAGAAAAAAAACAGGTTTACTGATAAAGTGAGGTTCAATAATATGAATAATCACAATCCACAAAAATTAAACCAAGAAAACAGGAACCATGTTTTGGGGTGTTTTTTCATGCAAGTTCGCCCTGAACAAGGCTATTAAAGGCTAAAAACCACTTGAGGTACTGAGCTACAAAAAGAAAAAGAATCGAAGATACAATTAAGATGTAGGGATCAATATTCCTCTTGAAGCAGGAAAGATCGTAAGATGAAGGGAAACATGCACCAGGCAAAGAATTCCATAGAGATACAGAACGAGAGAAAAAAAAAAATAATAAAAAAAAAAATTAAAAAAATAAATACATTTTTAAAAATTGGAAAAATCTAATACTTTTAGAAATATTTTCTTAAATTTTTTTTTTCACAGGATGCTTGAGACTATTATTTACTTACAGTCAGGTAAAGTACATGTATTTCATCATAATTCAGTAGTTTTGTTTTTTTATGTTGGCAAATGTTGTAATATTACATTTAAAATTTGTTAGGTCATCCATGGATCCTGTCCAAGCCATAGCGGTGCAGTCAAGCATAAATTTACAACCTGTGTATGTAATACATGTACACTTGCATAACACCGCAAGCGACATCCCAGTTACAGGATTCCTTGCAATACATTCTAGCAGCACCCAGAAAAAATTAATTTCATCCGCAACGACTAGTGACAGTTTCCTCGGCCAAACGGAAGCATATCACATTAAGGCATTACCAAGCAGAAACAGTCCCCCCCCCCTCCATTTTCTCAATCTTGATTCATTTCGGAATTTATGCCCCCACTGCTCTGCAATTCATGTGTGATCACAGCAAGCAATACCATTCCACACTTAATAATGGGGAGAAGGGATGAAAATAATTTGGGTCAAATATATTATTTACGTAGTCCAATAAATGACGTGCGCTCAATTGCGGCTTACAATGTTGACACTACCCCAGACCTTTAACTGGCATTCGCAGCTTGGGGGCCAATCAGGAGATAGGTGGTTGTAAAAATAAGAGAAGGCTCTTCATAAAACACAAAGGTCACCCCAATCTGCTTTTCTTGTACATGTACTTGTGACATTGCGTGTTTGTTGTATGTGGGATTGTACAGGTGAATATGGCAATCCCAGAAAATATGTAGGAGCCATCTTTACATCTACGGTTCCTTATTTATTTATTTATTTATTTCATTTCTTTACCCAGGGTGTGCCCAAACAGTTTAAAACTGGTTTCCATTGGGGCCCTGCATATTATTAGTTAAAACTGAATATTTACACATTCATACAAAATATTTTAACAAATACAATAATGTTTACACAAATATATCTATTTTCGGTTAACTTTTCAACTCTCCAGAAGCCTATTGCTGATTTACGGGATGGGCGAAAAACCCGCGAAAAAAAACCTTTTAGGGTGAAAAACAAGGGGAAATTCCCATCCGGCTCCAAAGTATTTTGGCAACCAAGTTTATAAGTCCGCAGATTAGCGTAAATGACAGAAATATCACTGACAGATGGCTTTACGTAGCTCCGATTTAAATGTACTTAAGGAGCTGTTGCTGTGGATACCACCAGCAGCTTCGAAACAAATGCACCATAAAAAATGGCAGATTTTACAGCTGCATTCATCACCCAATCGGCATATAACATATGTTTACGGTTACCTATAAAATTCATGATTATACAGAGTCACTATGCTGTCACAAAAATTGGATGCACGATCGTACATTTTCAAGGGATGCATTATGTACCAGTACATTAGTATATAATTATATTTTTTAATGGTCTTTCCAAGTACAGCAATATTAGGACAACGCTTTTTTGTATCCCAATTGTGCTCCTCCAAGGCAATACAATGTACATCCTTTTCAAGCTGCTATGACCAGCGGCGGAGATTTCTCGTCAAGGTTGGGGAGGGGGGGGGGGGGGGGGGGACGGGACAGAGGAAAAAGCACACAACCAACAATAAACCTTTTCGACATTTCTCAAAGCATCATGGGAACTGCATCAGCCCCAACTGGCATTAGAAGAGCAAGCACATTAGAACGGACGTGATTGGTCGCATTGGTCACATGTTCATTGTCATGCTTGCAAAAATCCTCTTCTGATTGGCTAATAATGTGACATTATTAGCTGTTCTAATTCCAGAAATTTGCATTCATCAGTAACTGGGATTCCCCAATTATTTCCTTTATTTTTATTGCCATTTAAAATGGATTTTTCTGGTTATTATTTTTCTTATGTTCCATGCAAAGATATGTGAAAAAGGTATCGCTCAACTCATGACAGATATTTAGCATAAAATCAATTAATATTTGGACTGGTTCACAGTGCCATAGGTTCGTGTATAAATTACATGGTTTGTTTGGCCTCCAAACCCACAATGCATTGAGAATGTTGAAAAGGTTGATTGTTTTGTACTCGCTGTCTCTTGTGTATCCCGGGAAATTTTTGAAAATGTGTGCTGATCTTTGTGTACATGACAAGGGGGAAATTATTTGGGGGGACACTGCCATAGCCAACCCCTCCCCAAAAAATATGAAAGGGGGGGGGGGTGTCCCCATAAATGAATTTAAAGTTATTCAAAATGGAATTAATACAAGTATCAGCACACACACAAAGATGCACTACACACGGACTATTATCTATACCTCAAAAGGAGAATTTTGTTTTTATAATGATTGCTTTGGAAAAAGCAACAACACTATAATTGAATCTTATATGTTTCAACTTTTATGACCTGGATAACAAAATGTAAACTCATGAAACTTTGTTAATTGCAGCCTTTGCATCATGCTAGCCCTACAAATACAGGTTCGAATCCTGCTCCTGTCAGTTTTCTGTATTTACTTTGAAAATTTATTCAAATTTACCTAGTCAGTTTCCCTTGTGGTTTGTTTGACGAATTGTAAGTTAAACGGTCGTATCCTCATTGAGTGATCTCCACAATGTTGCTTCCCAGGTTGTATCGTAAAATTGGGGTTGATCCCTGGCTATACGGCATTCTGGGTTTATGACTTCTGACTAGCGCCCCCAACAAAGACACTCACAATTTGGGAGACCGCCAACATAGGGCAAGATAGCTCAGTTGGTAGAGCACTGGTACGGTATTCCGAAGGTTGCAGGTTCAAATCCCACTCCTGCGATGTTTTTTTTTTATTCACTTTGCAAATTTGGTGGTTGCTTTTAATAGCTCCATTTACTTCTGCATTTGTCTTGTTTTTTGTGGCACTTTTAGTAACTTTAATTCCTTGGTTTTTATAGTTTTATTGTCTCTTATTATGATTACTATTATTATGACAAATTCGGTCTTCCAGCAGAATTTTAACTGATGCAATAACCTCCCGAAAAAAAGCATCCTTATATCTAGAATCTCACCCACGGAGAGAACATCGAGATTCTGATGGTGGTCACGTTTACTCCAATCTCCCATTAGGATCTGAAGACATCCCAGGAGACCGCTTGGCGCGGCACGCTGTATCTCCTGTGGTGCACCGTTTCCTATGCAGACTCGGCGCTTGGGGACACAATACTCAAACCCTTTCTGTATCCGGGGGCAGTGTACATGCATGTGCATGTAATTTGCCAACCGAAAAACAAAGTGACTGTAGATTTTGATACATTAGGACAAATTGCCCCTCTCTTTCCTTTCGCTTATTTTTTTCCCCCTCCATCTCTTCTTTAGGCTTGCATCAATTTACATGTACTGCAACCGAGGAATATCTTACAAATGGAAAAAATCTGATGGGGAATATCTGAAGGGGGTTGGGGAGAGAAACACTGCGGTGAATTGAAGGTTTCAAAGCGGGTGAGAGAAAGAAAAAAAGGCAGCAATTTTCCCAAAGAGGACTTCAAGCGGCCAATCATTTCCGTCACATTACATCAACCTCAAATGCTGGTGGTTTTTATGGCTTTTTAAATCTTTTTTAAAGGAAGGAAATGTTTGCCAGAGAACTGATGTTCTTTTTATTGCCTGAAGTGGGATTCCAAAATGGCTTTTCCTGCTCATAAAAATTCAGAACTTTTAAGTATGCTGCAAATATATGCATCAGACTTCCCCACTGTAAAACATGTATACAGTGTAGCATGTGTGCATGCAAGGTATTGCATGTCCATTTAATAAGGAAATGCCTCATCACGTTTTTCTTTACATTGAAAAATATAGTGCTCATGCTCGTTTTCTAATTAAACAAAGAAAACCACTTTTGTTTATTTTACTTACTATTTTCTTAGCAATATAAAAGTTATCCACTTTTGAATGGGACAACAAATGAAAAAAAAAATCCACCCACATTTAGTTTATATCGAATAATGGGAGACGTTTGAGACACTGGTGGCAGCAGACATACCGGTCCTTTTTGCTCGTTCGGAGTATGCGCGCATAGTTCTGAACATGTGCACGACTGGTGAGAACAATGGAAAACGAATGGTACATGTACAGGTACATATGTAGGTCTGCTGCCACGAGTGTCTCAAAGTATCCCATTACTGTACAAACGTCATTCATAGCCCAGATTCAGATCTTGCTGGACAGATCTTTTTGTGCGTTAGAGGCATTAAAGCAATCAAAAATAAAAACACTTTTTTTTCGGGTGGGGGGGGGGGGGGGGGGTTGCAAATGCCCAAAATAGATAATCTAGATTTTTATTAATATAAAACATAAATATAACGGGGATGAGATTGGCCAAAAATGAAAAATCAACGAAACGAAATTCACGAAATATCCACGAGGATCCCAGATCAACATAAGTTGTATTTGCCTAAAGGCACCCCTTAAAATATCCGTTTTTATTGGTCTATATCCACTTTTACAGGTAAAAACACCTTTTTGAAAACACCTCAGGAATTCCAGAGTGCAAACAAAAATTCTTTAAAAATTATGAAATCAGGAAAAATCCTGACAAATCTCACCCCTGATATTAAACAAATCTTAAAAGAAAAAACAATTTGTTGAGCAAAGCAGAGCAGAGCAAAAAACATGACTGAAAATGTTGCTTACAATTTCCCTTTTTGGTGGTTGGTGTATTTTGGCCTTTATATAAATGAAAAACCTTGCCCAAGCTTCTGTGAATTACAAGTGAAATCAATCTGAGTGATGCTTTTAACTAGGTTCTTTAGATTCACTCGAGCGTTTACAATGGCCAGGTGCTTTACAATTCGATACTACTTGAGGTCTTGAAAGGATGCCATCAACTATTGAGAATTCAGTGATATTTCAACACAAGTAATTTTACCCGTAAACAAGATCCATCATTTGGGAATGCCCAAAGAAGACAAAGAAAGTGGACATTTATCAATTTATACAGGGTGGTAAAAAGAACAACAGA
This sequence comes from Hippasteria phrygiana, assembly GCA_037893225.1. Classification (NCBI taxonomy): domain Eukaryota; kingdom Metazoa; phylum Echinodermata; class Asteroidea; order Valvatida; family Goniasteridae; genus Hippasteria; species Hippasteria phrygiana. Next base: position 1,320,083 of record JAZGUH010000100.1, read on the forward strand.
ACTGTATACTTCCACTACCTTTAGAGTCCAACCACCTGTACCGATGAATGGAGAATCTTTCTAGAAGAAAATTGATACTAAGACCTCCCGATTCGGTCCAGTAGTTTTTGCTGCAGGGCCAATTTTGTGAAGCAAGGTCGGGTCATTTGGCCATTTGTTCCATGCAGAAAAGAGGATGATGATAGCATCTCGGGACCAACTGACCCTCGACTTTGCTTCACAAAATAGGCTCTGCGGCAAAAACTACTGGACCGAATCGGGAGGTCTTAGTATCATTTTTCTTCTAGAAAGATTCTCCATCCATCGGTACAGGTGGTTGGACTCTAAAGGTAGCGGAAGTATGCCGTTCCCTTTCTATTTTGGACCACCCTGTATAATAACTTTTGCATGCTTAACAGTCTCAGACCAGCAACCTTGTTTTTTTTGTGTTTTGTTTTATTTTTTGTTGATGTTTCTGCTACTGTTTTGTTTTGTGTTTGTTTGGGATTTTTTTTTGCTTGGTGATTTTATTTTTTGTTTGGCTTTTAGCGGTGACAAAAAATTGTGGGGATTGACCCCTGCAAAATTTTTCTGTTACCCCCACCCCAAGTATATGTTGCAAAGCTATATCCTCCACATCCGGCAACCAATCTAATGAGAATCTATTTTAGGCACCATCAAGCAAAAATTTGAAATGTAATAGAACTCAATTGAGCAGCTTTTTTACCAGTACCAACGTAAAACAATTTAACACGGAAACCAAACCAAACCGAAATTAATTTTCCACTTCATTTTTCGAAGTGCCAAACTATAAATACACCTCCAGGCCACGCCATCAATCACAAACATCAAATCCATCCCCGACGCCCAAGAAAAAGAAAAAAATATAAAAAAAATCTAAATAAATGTTTGGTTTGCAATGTCTGTTAAAGCAATGATGCAGCCCCGAGCAAGAAGCCAGAATCTCTTCGGAATCTTATTATACGACGGCCGCATCAGTGCAACTTCAATGAACCGTGCACAGAGCGGTCGGTTTATTACAGATGAGGCAAGCCAGCGGAGTGCAGCGGCCCTTGGAGACAGGACAATTTACACACTGCTGTCCCCGTGACTGTCCTGATGCGCTGTCAGAATTTAACGAATCAGGACAGCATTTATACGAGGCACACACACTTGAAGAAACGGCGGGTTTCTTGGGAGCTATCTCGTTCTGTTTGGAAATTATGAGATATTTGCCAAGTCCCACGGATCATATCTGGGATCAATTTAAAGAAACCACTTCCTAAAGCAGGTTTCCAAGCTAAGCAAACAGCAGCTCAGTGAAAACCAGATACAAACAATACACTTTCACCATCAATTTGGATTTTGCATGTACAAGTAACTTTTTGGTGCTTAGAAAAAATATTTGATTTGCAGTTTTTATTTATTTTGATATCCAACAGCAGAGACCACTTAATGGTTAGCAAAAGAGTTATGCTTACTATGGGTGCGTTCGAGTAGCTTACCCGGATCGACTCGGGTGAAGGCAGACGGGTTAGCCACGAGAGCTGGGCTACTAGAACGCTCAAACGCCCTCTCCTGTTGATGTCACAGCACTTTAGTCGGCGATTGTGTAGTTACAGACCCCTCTCTATATTTGATCCATTTCGAGTCAAGGTTGTTTTTATCATTCCAAAATGAATTTATCAACCTAAAGTATACTTCTCTTAATTCTAATGACATTTTTTGTAATTTTTAACAGTTACTTGCAACAGAAAATGCAATTCTTCTTACATGTTTTGCGGTTGGTGTCTTGCGAATCAGTGCGGTTTTTGCCATCTTTATTTTCGTGTTGCGTTTTGTCATCTTCGTTGTCAATTTATCCCAAAGTTTCCCACAAAAAGAATTAAAAACCCTGCCCTCTATCTACAACATACCTGTTGGTTTTTAATGTCGCAATCTAGTTTGCTAAGTCCAGTAACTTAAAAGTGGATTTTGTTCTCTTACAGGAACATTGTCCTTAACTACACAATCGCCCTTGAGGTCAGCCATTTTTAATTCCCCGCTCCAGCAGAATCTGTGGGTAACCAGACTAACTACGCATGTGTGTGACGTAATTCCACCTCTGCTCCGTGAGCAGGCTCTGTGGTGGCTGACCCGAGTGAGCCCCGGGTATGATGTCAGAGCTAATCGAACAGCACGGGGTTAACCCGAGTCGACCCGGGTGAGCTACTCGAACGCTCCCTAAAGCAGAAAACATTTGCTAACCAATAGCTCTATTTCACAGACAAGTCGCACTAAAGCTTGCACGTGCATGGATACGCCGATAATTGCAACAGGATTTTACGCAAATTGTGCTTGCAAAGTTAGCAAGCTCTTCGCTGTGCTTACTGCTCGTGGTCTCCGTGGAATTCATAAAATGACGACATGCAGATTTGGGGGTTAGTATTTTATGTTAAATACTGTAACAATGACCTCTATATAAAAAGGTTTGTGTGCATGGATGCTGGGTAAACAAAGAGAAACAAAATGCTGTTTTTGTAGTCTGGTTCCCGGACCCTACTTCAAATGAAACGGAGCAACCTTTGGTAGTTTTGTACTTTTGTTTTTTTATGTATAAAAAAAACAATGCTATTGCAGCACTTGTGTTTTCAACATGAATGTCCACATGCATTTAAGTATACATTAGCAGAGAGATTACAGATGCTTCATTGTACGAACAGGAAAAGATTTCTGGCCAACAGTTCTGCCTACAGTCCTCTTCCAAACCAACAACCCAAACCCAAACCCCAACAAAGTATAACTGGGCGATAAGAAAGCACATTGTCGTACGACAGTGCTTCGACCTGAAGCCACTGCACATGAAACCAGCAGAATGCTCCCAGAATGACACATCAAATCTGTCCAAAAGTCTAGCAGTAGAACATCTCTTTCATTCGGAATGGATCACACAACAAAAGAAACGACTTACCTTGAAATCCTCACAAAGCTTGGCCAAGCGGGACTAAAAGAACCAAGAGTTTTATTGAACAGTATTTCTCCCTGTTAAGTCCACCGAGGACATGTGAAGTGATGTTATGTGCAGCACCTGCACGGTTTGACTTAATACCTCATCATGCCAGCACGTGTAGTACAGAAGGACTTCAAGCCCATCACGTGGTCACTTGTCACACATGCATGCCCTGTATTAAGCTTCACCGAGCATGTGTAAAAAGCTCCGTTGAAAGAGAAAGTGAAAGAAATGTGGGCACGCCAAGGATGGCAGACCACAAAAATAACAACTCCATGCCCAGATCTATCTGCTCATTTGGAGTGATGAGTTTGAAAAGGGGGGGGGGGGAGTTTAGAAATTGGACTCTTTCATTTCCAAGAAGGTATAGGCATTCCCCCAGTGTGTGTCACTCAGGATGACTGACTCTGAATGAAATTTCAACACGCTGGTGCTCATTTCGGCAATGCGGACACTATCAGCATGAACCCTGCAATCTGGTATATTGTGGATACTAAACATTTTGAATTGAGTGGAAATTGATTGCAGGAAATGAATGCAGCCACTTAATCACGTATAATAAGGTAATGAATTTAGTGGTGAACAACTTGAATGATGCCAAAGGAATAAGGGGCTTGATTTGCCAGATTCCTTTTTAATAGCAAATGGCACTAAATGCAATTTTGAGCATAAACATATCAATGAAATGTTCATGACCAAATAGTTCCTAATGATGTGAAATGACAGTTGTGGTCCTCGTATAATGCTTTATGTACAAATGTCTCAAAACTAATAGTTTCATCTTCTAAAATTTAATGTATATTGAGTAATGGCCTTATCCAGCTATCTGGAAATGTTCGGGTTCAAATTTTTGATTACTCCAGGATTTCTTTTTGTAAAAGTGATGGCTGTAGATTATACAAGCAAGGAAACATTACTAGAGATTCCAAGTCTGCATAATTTGTTTTCCCAAGTGAACATGACTGAAGAATTAAGTCCAAACATTATTAAACTCTTCTTTAATATTTTGATCAAGAACGTTTTTGTTTTGTGTGTGTGTTTTGGGGTTGTGTTTTTTGGTGGGGGGGGTGGTTTGACTTAAAGGATTGGTTTATTAGTGAACCTTTTTTTGCTCTTACTTCATAGGAGGAACTGTTATGATGCAGAGAACTTTATTTTATTTGTTTTAATCATTCTTTCTGGTAACGAAACCAAGGATTCATCAAAAGCATATATTGCACTGTAGCTCGAAAGCCAGAAGAAACCTGTAGGAAGACGATGAAGAAATGTTCAGTTTTAGAAGTGGGAGGAAAACCCGAGAATTATATTCTAGGGGGGGGAAAACCCACGGAATCAGGCAGGGACTGAAAACCCAATCCACGTGTAGGCCCAGGTGGGATTTGAACCCGGGTCACAGCGGTGGAAGGCGAGGAAAGTACCACTAGGCCAACCTGACTCCCTAAAGCTCCAGAAACCTTCAGATCCAAAAGAAAAGTCCCACTGCATCAAAATGTCAAAGGTCAATGTTGAAACTTTGGATGCTGACTTTGAAAATCAGGTTCAGGCCCATGTACATGTATATCAGGTGCACACTCTCTGCCCAATCTTTCTCCGATTTATCCATGTACTTAAACACACTTCAGCAATATGTCAATGTTTCACACAATGCATGTTATTTCAGATGAAGGTATATATACATTGTATATACAAAACTAAATGTTATCATCATACAATGAAAATTCCCACTCCCTGCTGGTACGCCGGACCACTTCACAGCTGGAGTGTTTCATGCTGCAGAATGCCAAACAGAAAATTGGAACAAAACTGACTTTCGTTTTCTTCATATTGCTGGCATTCCAGCACACCCCTCCTTGTCCCATGAGACCTCATGAAAAGACAAAAACACCCCCCTTGGCATGGGGGGGGGGGGGGGGGGGGGGAGGTGATACAAGAAAGGCCGCATATGCTCTCTGTTCCCACTGCATGCGCATATGTAACCTGGCAACACACAATGGGTGGAAAGTCGCAGGGTGGCTTTCTTCTTACAAGCAGAAACAAACAATGTTCACATTTATAAAGGTCAATTTGGGGATTTTATTATTTTGACACATACATGTAGAAAACCCTATTCTATCATATCCCAAAGTTTTAAAACTGAATTCAATCTCTGAGGGTGATTTCCGTTTTTTAAACGCAGGTTATAGTGTGCCCAGTTCCCAGACTGAGCTTTATTTTCACAAAAGAGGGGGCCAAGACTAACAGCTTCAAAAGGTTATACACGTACATGTAGCAGGGCCCATGAATGAGCCGCATGTACAGCAACACACAATACATCAGATTAAAGCTTATTGTATGTATTCTCCGGAAATATAACCTCAAGCTTCAACTTTTGCTACTGTTAACATAAACTTGCACTACGGCTTTCTGAGTTACGAGCAGGAACATCATTTTTTCACTGAAAAGTCAATTTTGGGATTTTAACAACTGCTTATTTGAAAAAAAACCTATTCTATCACATTCCAAACTTAATCTTTTCTCGAATTTGTTTTTTGTTTTTGTTTTTAATGTTTAAGGCAAATCACCCATCACAAGCCCTAGGGCACTCGAAGTGTGGGCTACAGAGGAATATGTGGAAGAACCAGCCCCTCACACTGAGGGCGTGTTTGTTTCACGCAGATCCAGAGTGCGATCAGTGATCCGGAGCGGCGAAAGCGGCTCCGGATCACGTTTTTAGTGATCCTGCTCGCGAGGTGGGTTCGCAAGATCCAAGATGGCGACGTGCGAGATGGACAGAGAAAAGTGACGGTATTTTTTCGTAGATTTAAAGCATTTAACGAGCTATTGTGACAGTATTTACTCATAATTCTTTTACAGTGTATTTTTGTTATTAAAGCTATGTACGATCTATTTACTTTTCTGGAAATACTAGATAGTTTATCATAAAAATAGCCCTACATAATCTGAAGCAGACGACATTGTCATGTAATACAAATTCTCCCAGCATGCAACATATAGTGAGAGGGATTCGCGATCATGTTTGTTTTCGTTCGGCTCTGGATCACCTCCCGATCCGTGTGAAACAAACAGGCCCTGAAACAAGACAAGCTAATCTCTTCACAGTATGAATAGGGTCGGGATATGTAACTAGTCCACTGCAAGGCATTAATAATGCCTCTACCCATATTCTCTGCCCAGTTTCCTTGTTTGAAATTTGTGTTAAAGTATGCATAGATCACAAACTTTTTCTCAAAAGGGGTCAAGACTCTGATAACTTTAAAAGGTATTAGTGGCTTGGAATGAGCCACAACACACAACCTATGAAATTAAGGCTTTTAAACTATATTTTCCCATAATCTTTATTTTCAAATGTTGCTACTTTACGCCCATTTCGTGGGAACAGGTGACAAATGTGCCTACATGTATTTTTTCAGGCAGAACTTTTGGATGATTTCCAAGTTCAGAGGCAGGGCATGCCACGTTCGTCGGCATAATTGAGAAGCAAGTGTCTTCTCGTAATAACAATGCAAACTGATTTTCAGCCGGCCTCACAGCTGGACATTTTCTTCAGGACCAAAATGTCTGCCAACCAGTTTGTGGTTCGCAGTGAAACTGCAGAGAAGCACTCGGTTTCCATTTTCTGTTTAGGCACAGACATATTCCTCAGCGTTGAGTCATCCACTTCCTTAATGAGCAGACTGCTTGTATGTTTTCCTTCACAAAATGCTCAATGGCACTTGCATTCAATTTTGAAATCAGACATCATTTTTCCGTAGAATCCACAGAAATAAAATAATAAGATGTTAATTGCCTCGGTACAATAAACGTCGAGGCAACCACAAGAAAAAGATTTTGTTAGGGGCAATTAAATATCTTTGTTTGTTTCCATGGCGACAGGGCTATTGTCTAACAATGGTGTCTTACGCAGAAGACTTTAAATTTCATGAAAATTGCCGAGATGACAGAATGTGATTACTCAGTTGCTTGATTATTAGCCAGTGGCTCGCCGAGAGAATAAGTGCAAATACCTATACTGCAATAACATATGCAATTATTTGTTTCTTTCTGGAGACTACGTACCATAGATTTGCTCAGGTCCACACAACACTATGCGACTTCCCCCCTAAAAAAGTCGCTGGTTAGCTTATTTTATTTGCATTTGTTTGTCAGGCTGGTTTTGTTATCTCCTTTACTTGTTTTTTGTTTCCTTTTAACAAAAACTGGCAGGAGCGGGATTCGAACCTGCGACCTCCGGGTTACCGTACCGGTGCTCTACCAACCGAGCTTGGTCAGAAGTCGTAAAATTGGGTGTGATCCCTGGCTATACGGCATTCTGGGTTCATAACTTCTGACTAGCGCCCACCCTAACAAAGATACTGACAATTTGGGAGACTGCCAACATACAGGGCAGGATAGCTCGGTTGGTAGAGCACCGGTACGGTAACCCGGAGGTCGCAGGTTTGAATCCCGCTCCTGCCAGTTTCTTTGTTCACTTTGAAAATGTATTGAAATTTACCTCGTCAGTTTCCCTTGTGGATTGTTTGACGAAATATTAAAAGGGTATATAAACAATGATTCATAAAAACCTAAGACAGTTTACCCATTCTTATTGGTCGAGAGCCCATCATGTGGGTGGTTTTAAATGGCCGATAAAATACCAACCGGTTTTAAACACTTTTCCCGGTGTCAAACGAAATTTAGAGTCCTACAAAATCTGGTCAATTTTATTGGTTGAACACTCGAGCGACCAGTCACTCTCCTAATCACGCAAGCGCAATACTACCGAAGCGTCCGTATTTAGAGTCCATAATTTCACACTACACCAGCACTGCTGCGTTAAGCACCACCTGGCGAGCACCTGGCGAGCGTGTCGCATCACGCGCGCGTCAATTTATATATAAGGAAATATTTAGCACTACTCGCGCTTGGCACCAACCATTAAATAGCTAAAGGGGTGTTTTACAACCCAAGGTACAAAAACATTAAACAAATTCTTTTCTTATTTTCTGAGGTTTTTGCTGAATTATAAAAAAAGGTATTTTATAAATGGGAATAAATATGTGCTGGGCCAGATTTTTATTTCCGTATCAAAGCACTGTACAAAAAACAACACACAGATTCAGATATGTACATGTACAAATGTATATACAAGAATAAGAAGCAGAAATAGAAACAAGCACAACCAAAATAAATTTTCTTATGTGAGAAAATCTTTCTTGAATGGAAATTTTTCTTGGTTTCAGAAATTCACTCAGAAAAACTAGAACAAAATTCAGAAAATGTTGAATATCTAATACTTCTAAAAAAAAATAAATTTCCAGAAGAACATTTTTAATTTTAAAATAATCAGTTAAGATTTTTTTCATAATCATTAATTTTCTCAATTCAAGAATATTTTCTTACATGTATTTCAAGAGTGCTTTTCTTACATAAGAAATATATTTTTAGAACTGCAACAAATAATAATCTCCCAAAAATTACTTCTTAAGAAAACTGTAAATTTGTTTCTAAAAACAGAGTTGTGGCACAGAAATTTCAAGGCACAAGGAATTTCAAGAAAAAAGTAGGAAAAGTAGGAGCAAGGTAAAAACAAATAAGGAAAAAGTAGGAATACTTGAAAGCCTGGTAATTGCACGAATAAAAGGAAGTACTTACAGCAGAACATTTGCAGAAATGTCAAATTTATTGGCCCGGCTTTTGGAAGTGACAGGGTGATTTAAGGTGAGCATGACAGCCCAGAGTGGGTGATTATTGGAGTGATTATGAGAAATATTTGCAGCTCTGTGGGGACAATCAATTCCACCAAGAGCTGGGAAAGCATTTTGGTGTATTTGTGAATTGAAGGGAAGTCAAGTCTGAAGTGATAAACGTTGACAAAGTTTTGTGAAGTTTCCAGACACTTGGAAGTCGTATTTATTCAGCCATGATAGGATAACAAGTGTGTAGCCACATTACACACTGTTCGTGCGCAGCGTACAAAATGAATATGCAGTTTCTCATTAAATATTACAACAGGGTCAAGATAAACGTGTTAAGGAACTACAAAATTATAAGCTGACTAGGGCCGAGTCAAATTTAATTATTGAATATTCAAATATTGGGCCTTCCATTCGATCGAATATTCGATTGTCCAGATGGTCGATTTTTGGGTAAGCAACGTACATGTATGTACAGAGACAGTCTAATTAACGCACGAACTGCTAATTTCACACAGGCTCTCAGAAAGCACCGAGTATACAGTGCTTTATACATTAAGTCGGGATAGGGCAGAAAGAGAAAAATCTCTGTTCTAATTTACATCATCATCCCCGACGCAAACAAAATCCATCTTCACATTCATTACGTGGTACCCGCTGCTGCATTGGATTCGAATCGGCCAGCTGACCTCAGTCAGCCGACCCCAGCAAGCTTAGTGGTCGAGCGGTTAAGACGTCTGCACTAGTAGGCAAGAAGTCCTGGGTTCGAATCCTGCCCGAGTAAGCCTGTGATTTTTTTCGCACAGGCTCTCAGAAAGCACTGAGTATACAGTGCTTCATTACGTTGGGACAGGGCAAAACGAGAAAAATCTGTTCTAATAATACATCTGTTCTAATAATACCAGATTCTCACTTTTGTGACTATCGCCAGCACCAAGGAATGATTTAGTAAAGGTTTACACATGTGCAGAAATGCAGAAAAACTTGTTTGCCCTGGTGAGAAAATGTTATTTTCCCGACAAAAAGTAGGAACATGTACATTCATCATTACGTGTTTGTAACACAGATAGATAGCCTGCTGTCATGCAAGTATTTGGACAGGAACCAGTCACCAAGTCACGGATGCAATTTCGTTATACAAAAATGTGAACTTTTTACCTTCTTATATTCCTTTGCATTTCACCTTCGAATATTCGAACTCGAAAATAAATATTGGAATATTTGATAATGGAACGAATATACGAATATTCGAATATTCGGAACAGCCCTAAAGCTGACACTGAGCATGTCCCTGTATGCATGACACTAATAAGAGGATTAAAATACCATAAGCGGATTATATGTACGGAAGTGAACAGTTCAAATTATTTGACTCAAATAAGTATCATCATTTATATATGCAGTGTGTTATCCTGCCATCTGTCCCACTGTCCACGAGACAGGCAAAAATAATTTGTTTGATATTTGTTTGAAGATATTTGTTTGAAGAAAATGTATACGTTTGAAGAAAATGTAAACCCCTATTCTAAAAGGTAATACATCAAAAAACAAAACTACCAAATTATTATGAAAGACCTTACTTGACAGCTCGTACAGTAAATAATAGTCTCAAGCATCCTGTGAAATAATGAGTAAAATGGTTACATACTGCAAGAAAGGTGCATTAAGTGTTTAGACAGGCAGATTTTTCATCCTGGACAAAACTTGTATAAAAATCTGAACTACATACAAAAAATATGGCTTTCATTTTATCCCAAGATAGATAAACGTGTTTTCAAGGACATATTTTTGTTTAAACCCTCCTAGTATTATAACTATCACAACCTATCGAAAAACCAAATCCTCTCCTCTCCCACAGCTTGTGTGTCTTAACCTGTCGCTCGATAGGTTTTGATAGATAGGGGGTAGTTGGCTCCAATTTGGCACCTGGAGAGGGAGGGTTAATAATGTGGAGGAGTGTCAAAATGTGTAGTCACTATCGTATTTGCTGCAAATATAAGCTGGTGATAACCCTTCTCTTGGTTATGTGTTAGGGGCCTAATAAAGGGGTTATGTTCCTGTGCAAAAATATTTTGTGAAAAATTAAGCAGAATATCTGCCAATATTTCTTTGAGAGGAAGTAGAGAGGATGCAAAACATTTACTTGGAAAGTGAAATATACAAATCAACAAAATAAGCTGGCCTACATCCAAACTTAAAAGTTCTATCTCAAAGGCAATATATTCTCAAAAGCTAATTTTGTTGGTTTAAACATCTATTTTTTTTTTTTACTTGGCCTAATATAAAAAAATTGGCTTTCATTTTATCCCAAGATAGATAAACATGTTGTCAAGGATATATTCTTGTTTAAATCCACCTACTATTATAACTATCACAACCCATCGAAAAACCAAATCCTCTCCTCAGCAGTCTACACCGTTAACACAATCAGCCACAAGATTTACACAATGAAATACGACACCATCTGTCAGGTTAATAGACACCGTTTACTTTCTACTGCCAGCAATCGAGAGTGTAACATACTCAAATTGTTCCCATTGCAGACAGAGCTGCCGACATTTTCAAACTTCTCTGTATTCATCAAGCCCAAAATCAGTATGTTGCTCAGAAAAATCTGTAATTTTCATGAAATCTGATTTTTTTTTTTTTTGGGCGCAGCATAGTCCACACCACTGAAATGGCAATGGTTCCTAAATAGTGAGAATGACATTCAGCATATCTATACGGATCTCATTAAAAAAAAAGGGGGGACAAAGTTACACATGTATTTCTTCTGCTTCTGCTTGTTGTAGGCCACCGTTCCATTATTGCATTTAGTGAGGAGTTTGCTGTCGAAGGTTATTTGGTACAAAATTGTTAGCACTGACAAAACATTATTATGGTCGGATTTGACAAAAATCTGTATTTATAAACAAAAATTCGGACTGCCGGATTTTTCATAAATTTCTTTACGAAATATGGAAAATCCGTACTGTTTGGCAGCTCTGTGCAGAGTACTAGTAGGTGTTCAATAGCAGGTTATTCGACATTCGAAACTAATGTACTGGTCTTACTCTGGGGCAACATTGCACTATAGCCCGACACCGTGCAAGGGTCAAGTGGCCATGCAATAGGATTCTTATGGCATGAATGAATACATGTAGGACAGCATTATTGCAATGTTACTAGAAATCTCCAGGTCCTCTGTAGAAAATCCAGGGAGTAATTTCACAATTTCAGTTTTTTTTGTAATATTGCAAATATCCATATTCCTGGGACAAAACATGATATCAAACATATATATGCTCAATTCTGGCATACAACCATGCACGTTTCAATGGAGTATTGTATGCACTCACAACGTTTGAAGCTTATACAACCATGCCTGTTTCAATTGGAGTATCGCTGCACATGCGCAATGGAGCTTCAGAATCCGACGTCATATAAATCTTGTTTTAGGCCTATTTGTCCTGCGGGGCACAATTTTCAGATTCTGTGCCATTTCTACCACTTTGATGGGTCAACTGTTAAGGAAAAGTGTCATCATTGTATGTATGCAGGGCGCGAATGTACAAACCCGTGATTACAGCTGAAAACACAAACGCATATTTTTGGTTTCCAAAGTAGGCCTATTAATTATAACTGCACATGCGCAATACAGATGCAACCACTAGAGTCGAGCTTGAACTGGCTATGTTCCTTTAATGTGCAATAATGAATATTACTTCCTTTTCCCACCAAGCCCGCTGTACGCATGCATGATCGTACTTATCAGGAAGGGTCAACGTACTTTCACCACAACGCTGGCTGGAAGAATTTCTCGTAATGGAAGTGCTGAGAGCCACTGTATCAAATTAGTTGGAATATTTTAAGATGTCGGAGGGTCTTTTATGCCTCCCAGTGAGAAGCGCGAAGGTTTTCAATAACAGGGTTATTCATCAACTTCCGAAAAATGCTTCCAGCTTATCAATCATAAGCATAACATTGTGACAAAATTCGTACTCCAAGATACCAGATGCAGATGCAGCCTGGGGGGGGGGGGGGGGGGGGGAGGAATACATAATTTTTTTAAAATTAGTAACTGACCTTGTTTTGTTTACATTACCCACAAGCTTGTCAAAACTAATTGATATAACCTAAATCTTGTCTAATTTAATAAATGTCAAATTTTATATGGGCATTATCCTTTATTATAAAGCAGCACTGTTGATAAATATAATGGATGGAAATAAATAAGCACCGCTTTTATTTATTTTTATCAAAAGTGAAATTTATAGGGGGGGGGGGAGGAATACAGACATTTTTTTAAATTAGTAACTGACCTTGTTTTGTTTACATTACCCACAAGCTTGTCAAAACTAATTGACATAACCTAAATCTTGTCTAATTTAATAAATGTCAAATTTTATATGGGCATTATCCTTTATTAAGCAGCACTGTTGATAAATATAATGGATGGAAATAAATAAGCACCGCTTTTATTTATTTTTATCAAAAGTGAAATTTATAGCCTTAAAAATTGCCATGTCCATTTTTTTTTCACTATTTTTTTTTCTCATTTTATTTTTAGCATACTTTTATTGAACAAATGCATTTATTTGCTTTGTCAACATGCTTGTTCTTCTATTCTAAATGCTCCGTGGTGCAATCTGAGGAGATTCCCGACCACATTCACCTGACTTTTTTTTAGCAAAAGTTGTTAAGATTATATGGAGAATATATATATCATTATTTTAGGTAGTATTTTTAGCCATTATTTTAGCCATGTCATGACTACAAATAAACTAAGTTTCTCCCTCCCCCATTTCTTTTTGGGCGTTTAATTTTCATTTTTTTCCCTTCATTTTTAATTGGGATCGCGAAGCGCGAAGCGCGAAGCGCGAAGTCCTTACGGGTTGGGGTCCGGGGCCCGCTTAAAGGCCCCAAAATTTCTTTGATTCTGGATGCTCCGTGGTGCAATCTGAGGCGATTTCAGACCACATTCACCTGACTTTTTTTTAAGCAAAAGTTGTTAAGATTATATGGAGAATATATATATCATTATTTTAGCCATTATTTTTACCCATTATTTTAGCCATGTTTGTGCACCAATTTCAACTATCAAAACAATAATACATGGTTTCATTACTGGGCATGAACAAATATGGCACTGAATATTATATTTATTGAACAAAATGTGTGCCTTTAGGCCACTCAAAAAGGATTTGGGCACATTTAGTATGTCATTCAGTCAAGTGATCAATTGTTTCCTGGTGGTTGTAGCCATTTAACCTGTAATAAACTCCCCACAAGGGGATTACATGAAATACTCCGGT